>OX454320.1:28859394-30118728 GCA_949715965.1 Dysmachus trigonus
CTCTAAATGCCAATCCATCACCTATTCCCGTAAACGGCTCCCTTCCTCCCCTAGAATCTATCTTTTATCTGGCGAGCATATCCCTTCGGTTGACTCTCTTCGCGATCTCGGCGTCACCTGCGATAGGGAACTTAACTTTCGTTCTCACATCGACAACACATTAGCCAGAGCAAACTCAGCCCTTGGCTTCGTGAAACGGTGGTCCATAGAATTCAATAATCCTTACGTCGCGAAATCCCTATACATCTCTTTTGTCCGTCCTCTCCTTGAATATGCCAGTCAGGTATGGTCTCCCACTCAGTCAACTCATATCAACAGGATTGAATCTGTCCAACGTAGGTTCCTTCGTTTTGCCTTACGCGATCTTCCTTGGTCAGACCACCAAAACTTGCCGCCGTACGAAGACCGACTGAAACTGATCGATCTGGAACCCTTGAGTAAGCGACGCGACTATGCCGACATTCTCTTTATTCACCAGCTGCTTAATGGTGTCATCGATTGCCCCTCCCTGTTACAACTGATATCGCTTCACACCAACCCCCGTAGCCTCAGATCAGTACCCCTCTTCCGCCCCTCGCATCACCGCACGAATTATGGCTTTTCCGAACCAATTTCCCGCATGATACGTAAAGCCAACTCCTCACCATCATTCGACTTCCACCTCTCCAAGTCATCCCTTCGGAATGCCCTGAAACGCCCCCCCTAGATCTTAGTTTAATCATATATTCTAGCGTTTAAGTATGTATGCTTGTGTTTGTATGTATGTATTGTATACTGTATAGCTTGCATTAAGCTTAAATTAAATAAACTCAATAACTACTGTGCCGATTTCAAAAATTCTTTCACCATTAGAGCTACATTCACCCTGAGTAACATAGGCTATATCCAATTTAGAAATTCAAGATGGCGGATCCAATATGGTGACCTATATTTCTCGATTTCAACGGACCTTAATGATTGTTTTGAAGTCACTGATTTTGAATATTACCAAAGTTTACAAATCCAAGATGGCGGACCCAATATGGCGACCAATATCTCTCGCTTTCAATGGATTTTAATGAAAATTAGTACAATGATTATCTTGAGGTCACTGATTTTGAATGTTATCAACATTTACAAATCCAAGATGGCGGATCCAATATGTCGACCAAGATTTCCCGATTTCATCGGATTTTAATGAAAATTAGTACAATGTTTATTCTGAGACCACTTATTTCGAATAATATCAAAATTTGTAAATCCAAGATGGCAGATCCAATATGGAAACCAAATGTCTCGATTTCAACGTATTTGAATGAAAATTAGTGCAATGGTTATTCTGAGACCACTAATTCCAAATATTATCAAAATTTGTAAATCCAAGATGGCGACCAAAATTTCTCGATTTCAACGGATTTTAATGAAAATTAGTACAATGATTATTCTGAGAACACTTCTTTTGAATGTTATCAAAATTTCCAAATCCAAGATGGCGGATCCAACATGGCCACCAGAATGTTGCGATTTCGATGGATTTTAATGAAAATTGATATAATGATTGTTCTGAGGCCACTAATTTAAAATATTATCAAAATTTGTAAATCCAAGATGGCGGATAAAATATGGAGACCAAATGTCTCGATTTCAACCGATTTTAATGAAAAGTAACACAATGATTATTCTGAAGCCAATTATTTCGAATATTAGCAAAACTTCCAAATTCAAGATGGCGAATCCAATATGGAGACTAAAATTTCTCGATTTCAACAAATTTTAATGAAAATTAGTACAATGATTATATTAAGGTCACTAATTTCGAATATTATTTAGATTTGGAAATCTAAGATGGCGAATCCATAAAGGGGTTTTAGGGTTGAAACAATTTCTAGGATATAACAAATTAAAACATTTGAGAAGTGTTTAATCTACATCTACACTAATATTATAAAGAGGAAAGATTTGTATTTTTGTGTGTATGTATATAAATAAAAGGTAAAAATATAAAAAAAATTCATGTCCACCTGTGCGAAGCCGGGACGGGCCGCTTGTATATTATAAATTGAATAAAATATATTAAAAATTACGCTAAATAGCAAAAGGTTTAATCTAGTTTATATCTAAAAAAATTTAAGTTTTGGTTAGACCAAGTAGCAAAAGGAACAGCTAATCTTCGAGATTTAATGCGTAGACGAAAATTCTGAAGCCTGTAGGGATCTTATGGAGCAATCATTTGCAGGTTATCCTATATTCTAAGAGTTTACAAATTGGAATTTATTTTCCAATTAATTTAACACGGCACTATCAGAAATCCAGATGTTTCCTAACCTACCTTCTGGTAGGAGGGCAAACATCGTAACGTACAGTAATTCCGGCCTCTGCTAAACAGACATTTGTGAAAACTTTCTTATGCTTCAAATACCCTACTTATTTTATAATTACGAAGTCATTACCTGCACAATACATCCCCCACGTGCGTCGTTGCGATGTCTCACTTAGAAATATTTATGCTATAAAAGCTTTCGGCAGCAGCTAGCATGATGAGTTTATCTTTACCTGAATGTGTTTAGATTAAGATACTTCTTTGCAATTTCCGACATCGTTTTCCCTAAGTACTTCAACATTTCTCGCACATGGGGTAAAATTAATATCAGTAGAAAGTTTTTGTGGGAATAATCATGAGACCTGGTGGTTATGCCTAGGACTGAATAATTTCCTTAAAGGGGAAAAAAATGGGCAACTGCTGCTGATCATTCTCTACGATTCCCTCAGGTTTAGTCTGTCTGCTTGGGAGGAAGGGACTTGTCGACGTATCTGTTCGTCTATCACAAACGGTTCTTGTCCCTAACCCAATTTCTAGGGAATCTCTTTTGTTTTTGTTGCCTACCTTCTTTTGCACAGACTTCTCATATATAATAATTAAACAAAAACAAAATTAAAAGTTTTGAAAACTTCCAAGAAAAAGTTATAGGCACTTTGTTTAACATCTCTAAAAACGATTTAAAATAATTGTGTTATAATAAAACAATACAGAAGTATTATCTTTCAATTTGTAATCTATATATGGCTCTTTATGTAGGGGAGAGCGGGTTTGGAAGTTCCGATTTTCAAATAACATGAAATTTTATTATAAAAATGAAAGCTTTCATTTTCAACATGTGCAAATATTGAATGGATGTTTATCGGGTTTTGTAATATTATAGTCATTTCTACTAATTTTCAATAGTTTTTTTTACAGAAGCAAATTTTTGTCAACTTTCGGAGCGGAACATTCAGCCCCGCTTTGGGGCGAGTTGTTCCACCTTTGGGGCAAATTGTTCCGCTTAGATTATGACAATAAACTGTCAGAATAACATAGGTTTTCTGAAATAAAACAACCATTTCTATATATTTATGTATGTAATGTTTATTCTATGCACAAATAAACTTAAAAAATGACAAAATATTACTGGTACAGAACATTATTGGTCCAGATAAACTTTTTTAACTTTAAAAAATAACAAAACATAAATGGTGAGCTCCAGATAAACGTTTCTTTACTTAGTTAAATTATAATTGAGATCTATAAACTTATAAATCTTATCAGATTCATAACTAAACATTCATATGTGAGTTTTCGCACCTCTCCGGGCAGAAGACCGAAGTATATTGCGGAACACTTTAAAATGTAGTTCGCTAATTTTTTTTCCCTGTTCCAAGGTAAACCAGTGCCGGATTAGCCATGTAGCAGGAGGCAGCAAATGCTACGGGCCCCGCGCTTTGGGGGGCCCCGCGCCTTCGGCCAAAAAAACTACAAATCATAGCAATTTTCAGTGAGCGCTGGCAAAACTCCCGGTGAACACATATAAACTATAAACACCAGGGCCGTAATCAGCGGGGGATCTCCCCTCCGAAAAAAATTCTGGCTACGGCCCTGATAAACACTATGTTCTAGCTGCTGTGAACCCCTTGCCGCACACATACCTCCCGCGTTCTTCAAATGTTCAGAACCGGGGGTGAACTAAAATCTGAGAGAACTCAAAGAGAGCCAAGAACACGACTGGGGTTCTATTTCTATGGGGTTGGCTCACGATATGCTGAATGCTGAGTTCTCTCTCTGGGGTCCTTATATAGCGACCCCAGGCGAAAATTTTCGTACAAAATTTTTTGTTTGGCATGCAAGTTCTTTATATGCATACTTTCTTTGCCCACACTGCTTAATAGAGTGAATAAAATACGATTGCAGTTCACCAGCTCTAATAACAAAAGTAGAAGAAAGATAGAGTGTGGGGAAATGTGAGAGAATATGTATATGAACTCTGCACTCACATTTCTCCACACTCTATTAAGCAGTTTTTACTTTCTTCTGCTTTTGCTATTTGAGCTGTTAAGTGTCGAATATCTACAACAGGCGATACTAGTAGTTTTTTAATGATAAACAATAAGAAAATAATAAATTGGATACTTAATTTGATAAGCCTAATTCAACAGTCAGTCGACTCAGTTGTTCGTTTCTACCACAATTACATAAGTTTATTTTCTTTTGATTTAAGAGTGAAAGTTGTTGTTTTTGTTTACTTCGTGTTACAGTTTCTTAGTTTTTACGTGCTTGCTTTTGTATTATTATTGCTGATTTGCCGATCGCTGTGGACTAATACAAAATCAGTATAATACTACTGTTTCATAACAGTAAAATTCTATATAATATCAAAACAGTGAAAACGATAAGCTCTGAAGTTTTTGGTAAGTAACAAACGTTTTTGTTCATATACCAACCTACTATACAAAGTTAAAAAAAACGAGACATGTAGGTTTTAGAGCCGAAACAAATAATAACCCGATAACGGGGGGCCGATAATGGGGGCGATGCGACTATAAATTGCTTAAGGGGCTGGATTGATGATTAACTCAATTTCACAAAAAAACACTGCTGCATGGCGGACAGTTAATCTCTGGAACGGTAAGTCTGAAACATAAAATTCAAAAAGAGTTACAAAAAGGAAGTGCTCTTACGTGATACTTTACCAGAAAAATTAAAAAATCATTAAAAATAAAAAAATTGCGGACATTTGACAATTTTTTTCAAAAATCGCCTTTTTTCGACCTTTTTTCAGACTCAAAAATTTTATATATTTTTTTTATGGTCAAATTGTGATAAACTATTACACAGGATATAAAAACGAACAAAATGCTTCAAAGTTTATTAAAATCGGCCCAGTAGATCCGGAGATTAACTGTCCGCCAGTTAAAAAAACCTAAACTCGAGAAAAACGCGTGTAAAGCTGCGTGAACTCCGGCGAGCCAAGAGCGCGCTTCAATTGAGTCGTTATATCTAATCACTGGCTTCGAATTTCGATTTAATATTTTAGACAGTTATTATTGAAGGTATAAAGAATCTAAAAATATAAAAAAAAAATTCATTTTTTGAAAATTCTAGACGGCAATAGTACCTTAAGGAACACAATGGGACAAGAACGTTTGAATGACCTCACTATAATGAGTATAGAAAATGACCTTCGAAATATTGATTTGACGAGTGTTATTTCTAAATTCGCTTGCGTTAAATGACGAAAAGCCTTTTTCTAAATGTTTTGGTTTATTTACATCATAAATTTTAATAGGTAATGCAACTCAAGGGCCCCGCCCGTCACATTTGCTACGGGCCCCGCGCTGGCTTGATCCGGCACTGAGGTAAACTAACCTGGATTTATAACCTATGGTAGGAACTTTGCCATCTTTCAATTTTGTAACAAATCTATGTAACGTCACGTGGCAAATTTCAAGCTCTCTTGCCACAGTTTTAACAGGTCTTCCCTCCTTGATGACAGCATCTGCAGCTCGATGCAACAATGTGTCGGAGGTTTTACCTCTCTCTGTCTTACGTTTGTAATCTCTCATCATTAAAATAAAAAAATATGGTCTTATGAATTTTAGGTATACGATTGAAGGTAAATTGGGGTAAGTTGTTCCGGGAACAACCAGCCCCGTCAGGAAGGAACTTGTAGCCCCAAATTACGTTTATATACGAAGACTGACATACTGTCAAACTAATATAATCAATTATAAAAATACTTATCCAATAATATACCTTACCAATGTCACTACAATTTAGGAGAGTTACGTATGAATCGGTCTATAATACACAGAGATAGACTATATAGTTTAAACACGAAAAAATTTACTTACGTGATGTTTTGACAGCTACGTGCACACAGCCAATCAACCGTTGTCGACGGAATAACTAAAATGACTGCCGACGTGGCGGGTCACCTGACGCTTTAACGACGCACATCACATGTATTGCTATTTCTTTACCTTACAAAGTTATTGCTGTCGGAACAACTTACCCCGGGAACTTCCAGCCCCGCTCTCCCCTACCTATACTACAATTCTTATAGCAAATTTTGCTATCCTTTTAAATTCTAATTATGTTGTATGTTGTTAACTTACAAAATTAGAAATGGCTTCTAATCAGAGACAGAAAACAATCATTATTTATTTTTCTTTAATTATGTTAAAAGAATAATATAACTGTTTATTGAACAGGATTGATGTAATCCTGTTTATGTGAACTTTGTGTTTCTTGGAAATAATTTCGGGTTGGGATATTTCAATTAGAATCATTGTTTGTACTACCCAAGAGATACCCGTAATTGAACTAAGAAGATTTATCCAATTAATAGTGTAGCTTTAACTAATGAATGAAGTGTTAAAAAACGTTGTATTTTGTACCTGTGAAAAGTTTAGTATATACTTTTATTAGTTATTCCATCTAAAAACATATATCAATTATAAGTGGCATTACAGCATAGTGCTGCTTACTTTTGCGACACAAATGATATTTTCATGCTTTTCCTTTAGGAGTAAATTTAATGAGGAAAAGGAAGAGTTCCTCATGCCATCCCCAAAATAGTTTCACAATAACGCTCTCACTTGTTTTATTGCATAAAATAAAGTGGATTTCCAAGGAATTTCCAAAAAGTTATCACCTCAATTGCCAATGTTAAGATATATAAATGATTATGTAAATACCACAATTGAAAAATGCCTACATCTATTGATCGACCATTAACTGATCGTTTTTTCATACTTTCATCAGTCTAACGATACCGTCAATAGGCAGAAAAAAGTGTAGGGGACCCAAATGACTGCCCTCAGGAGCACCAGCAGCAGCTGTAATAACCTTTGATTTGGCACGTCTAAGTTCTACCAGATAAATACGGTATGGTTAATTCGCTATAAAAGAGGCATATTTTCGATAATTGTTTTTACGACACAGTTATTTAATATGTTTTTATATTATTTAATTAGTGTATAATAAAATTACATTTTAAGAATTCAAATCATGATTTTCTTTGATATTAATAAAGAAATGAGCCATTGACCGCAAATCTTCGCAGACACCTCAAAAAAAAGGTAAATCGTGGTGAACCGCACAACTAATGACTGGATCATTTGAAATCAAAAAATCAAAAAGATTTCATTAGTTGAAAAGTTCCTTAAGGTAACGCTATCGAGGTTTTTTTTCGATTTTTAAATGTTCGGTAATATTTAGAAGTCAAAATACCGATTTTTCCTAAAAAGAATCGAAAATAATGTTATTTTAAAATAAGTTAACTTGAGAAACTAGACAGCGTTGCCCCATAATTTATGTGAAGAAAAAGTGTGTAACATTTCAAAACGATTGGTGCAGTTGATTTTAAGCTAGAGATTTCACCGACTTTGAAAAAGCTAAGTGTGAGAAAATTAACAAAAAAAACCATATATCTAATATATTGCAAAGGCATAAAATGTTTTTGCTGGTGCAAAAACTCGAAGTAGGATAGAAATCTGTAAAATTTTTGTCATTTTCTAAATTTTGTGAATTTTTTCAATGAAAGTTTTAATTTTATTGTACTGGTTTTGATGGAATGTGAAGCAAAAAACGGCTATAATTGCTTGATTGCTATATTTTAAAAGAAGTTGGGAAATGTTGAATGAAAATTTTAAAAATTCGTGAAGTTCCAGGCTTGAGTTTGAAATTGCTTTATGAAATAAACATTATTGAATCAATAATACACGACAAAGTCTGATTTTCTCCATAACATAAATTAGGTTCCCAACTATTTCTGTATTAATTTAATTGTTTCATTAGGAACCGCATGTTATATGCTATAGCATCGATTTCGGGAAATTAATTAAAAGCGCTATTTACGATATTCTGCTAATTTGTCAGATTTTGGTATTATTTCACTCACTGGACTTCACTGTGAATAAAGCTATACGAAGAAAATGGGAAAGTCCTAATGGCAACTCATCTAAGGAAAGCCATTATCTGTCCGATGAGGAATAAATAAGCTATTTCGCGTTGTACGCCAGCTGGGGATTTGTTCTGCAGCGATAATAGCCTATTAGGGTAGATAATTGGACAGGCTTATTTAACGTCACCATTGCCTCTCAAGGCCGATTTTCCGTCTCGTATTATTATGAGATCCTGAAGGTTTAGCTAATATTTCCCTCAAGTACCACAAGAGCTGACTATCTATGCACAGTGACAATTATACAAAGTCTTGCGCAGATTAAGAAGTGCCCCCAACAGGAAATTATTAGTATTTTAAAGACAAAAAATTTAAATACAATATAATTGATTTCACGAGATGTGTTATAATGGTTTAAAGGTTTCTTTGATTATATTACATACACAGGTAAAGTGTTCACTTAAAGATTTATTTAATGTTTTATAGAAACTAAATATATCGTAAATAGGGTCTCAAGCTCAAAATTAATCGAAATGTTTATAAAAACATTGCGGTTTTATCCTGTTTTCATCTGCCTTTTATACAGGGTGACAAATGGAAAGTTGCCTAAACTAATCATTCATAATTTTAAAATGAGTGCAGGGGAAAAAAAAGTAAAAATACGTATAAATTCAGTAAAGACGTCATTTTTATTTGAAATTAGTTGAATCGGACATTTTTGTCAGATACTTATTGAGATTTAAAAAAATCGACAAAATTCGGTCAGGGGATAACTATTTACATAAATGCTTGAAAATATTATTAACCCTTTGCCTTAAAACAACGTGTGGGAGACGTGATTCTACTTCTGTGCCTAAAATTGGGAATCACGTATCAAACACGTGAATCACCACGCATCAGAAAAGCCTTCATCAAAAGTGGCACACACAATCGTCGTTTGATTCATAAGGCAAGGGGTTAATAAATAAGTTCATACGATGAAATCAAATAATTTTTTTTTTATAATTCTTACCTTCTGAATGTTTTGGCTGGCTACATTTTTACTTCCAAACTTGGTATAAAGGCCTCTCTATATGCTTCAGTATATACCAGTTTTACCTCTAGAATAAAAGCACTAGATTTTTCTCCGTTTGTAAGGTTACTCATTTTAAAGTAAACGTATTTCTCTTTATGACATCTCAACAGAAAATGACAACACTCTAGTATATAACTAAGGTGTAACCTTCTACGTCATATTAGAGGGGAAAAGACATAGGTATACTTTAGGCAACTTTCCATTTGTCACCCTGTATGTTTGAACATATCCTAAGAATGGTTGAATGGATCCTTGCTCGATGTGCTGCGATGTCCTTACAAGGACCTATAAGGATTTAAGTGAGTGAACCTCTAAAAAAACCTTCAATTGCGATTTTGAGGAGGCATTTTAAGGGGCGGGTCTCAGAAGAAACGTTGATCAGGACACTCCAATCCTTTCAGAAGTTTCATTATTTCAAATTATGAGGAGGCCATAAAACTACAGGCCTAGTTTTAGAGAATATTTTGTAATAATCTGTAAGGTAAAACTAAAAAAAAAAAATTTGGGAAGAAACAATCCATTGAAGAAATTAAACCTTTTCTGTTACTTTATTTTTGTTCGTAATTTGTTCTTAAAAAGCATATGCTCTATGAAATTATAATTATTTTTAATTTAAAGTTTCGTCCACAATGAATGATATTTATACTTCAATGTAAATATCCATCTGGAAAAAAAATCTTATAAAACCTAAAGCAATCATCGGTGTAATAGCCGCAATCTATCCGGCCCGTTGAATTTTTTACAGTCGAAAATTCCCAATCTCTTATAAATAAATTTTAGCAAAATATCTAGCTCAATAGAAATGTACCTACTCCATCAGGCTAGAAATTCCCAGAACGAACTTTTTTACAAAAGTTGTGAGTTGGCCTGATGCTGGGCTACTGGCCTCTTGGCTCCCGGCCGGTTGCAACTTTATGAATTAAGAATTTATCTCACGCACAAAAAACTGGGAGGAAGATGAAGTGGCTAAGCTTTGCCTCAGATTTGTTTTCATAAGAAGAATTTTTGTTATAAGAATAGATATCTATCTATTCTTTGTGTATGGTTCAAGTACATGTAAATTGTTTGTTTCATATGTTTTTTTTTTTTTCTTAATCTTTGTATTATCCCGTGTCGAATTTTTGCTACTTTTCAAAACCTAAATATATATAATATATATTGTATGTAAATAACCTGTCCATAAGACCTTGAATAATCGGTTACCAGAGAAATAGACACTTCAGTAGTTGTTTAGGCGTTAAAAATTTATAATAACACCTTCTCTAAACCTAAATATATTACAAAAACTCTTTAAGTCCTATTTATTCTGCCGTTTTCTAATAATTCTATAGACCTATTGATTCTAATTAAACTGTAGATATTCTTAATAGATTCTTAATATTCGAATTATGTTCTGTGATTTCGATTCAGGTGAAAGAAAATTAATTTTACACATACTATTATTTAGAAATATTTTTGAACTTAAATTAGGAAAATTACACAAGTGTGTTACAAGTAATTATAATAAATAAAAAGAAAGAAAGATTAACTCAAATATGGTTTTAGTCATCTTAATTTTCGCCAATTACCGCATTCTTTGTTAATGAAGGTGATAAAAGTTGTTTCTTGGATAGCAGTTGAAGATATGTCATTTCCTCGTTCTGAAAATATTATTTATGTTTCAAATTATTTTATTTTAATTATGCTTAAGTTTTATCATTTACATAGTTCTTAATTTTGATATAAGTAAAAATGATAAATAGAATAGAAATATCAATTCTTTTAAGTTTCTTACATAATTTTTTTTCAAGCCTGAGCTGCACTAGAGTTATTAATCATTGATGTACTTATTAAATGATCCTTCTTACAACTTAGGAATGTGGAATATTAAGGTTCAGTTTAGGTTTAAGAGTAGAAGTACTTTCTGTAGATATAAATAACATCTCAGTTTTTTACTTTGATAGAATTGTTAGGAGTTTTCGAGTTTGTAGTGTATAAAAAGTACTAAATTAGACGTTAAGAATTCTTTAAGTGTAAAATATTTAGATTTAAACTAGAATTTTTAGGCTAAATAATCTTATAATAGTATATATAATTTTTTGATGTTTCAAAAGATGTTAATTCTAACTTCTATAGAATTTTTAGTAGTTAATGAGCCTACGGAGTGTAAAAAGTTCTTATTTAGGCGATTTTAAGAATTTTAATATTAATATAGGTGTATCATATTTAAGTTTCAGTATCTAAACAGGTAAAGTTCGACTCGGGATCATTTTGTTGTTTTCAAAGCGTCAATTTGATACAATCGCTGGTGGCTTACTCCTGCTCTATTTTCTTGCTGTGCGCATATTGTAAAAAGTGCAATATTTTGATTACAGGATAGTGTGCTACTGGCACTCATGGTGCTTGCTGTTGGTTTGCTCCTCGACCTGTGTATACAATTGATTCCCAGAAATCAGTTGTTTCTTTTATTTCACTCCGTATAATATTCTAAGTTAAAATTAATTTATTATCTTGATTTTTCTTCTTTTTAAACAGAAAATGATGACATGTTACCATGCTCCAAATTTAAGTTGAATATACCAAGACTAGACAAAAGGAAAAAATAATTTATTAATCAATTTGAATTGGAATTTTGATTTACAACAAAAGAGGTTCGTCGGCCCTTTCATACTAATGGAAAAAATTTGGATTTAAAAAAAGGAGTGAACATTCTTTGTAAAAGGGTTTTCTATATTCTTTTGTGTTACTTTATCTTAGCCTAGCCCCTTTTATTAATAAATTTGTCTGGACTTTGAAATTCGGGAGGAGGCGGTTTAAGATTTCTCGCGGCAGCGGATTTAGTTGTTCCTCTTTGGTAAGTTCTGACGGTCTGTCTTATGGTACACTCAGAAAAAAACTCTGTAATTTCAAGAAAAAAGTTGTTGATTTCAAGAACTTTTCTTGGTTAAATCGTACCCAACAAATTGAGGTTTTTGTTTCAACAATGTTAAAGTTGTTGCTGAAAAGCTTCTGTGGACAACAGCGAATTTTTTCAACACAAAAACGGAATTTCTTATTTTAAATACCTATGTTGTTGGATAAGTCACTGCGTAAGTTGTTGGGACAACAGCGAATCTTTTCAGCACAAGAACGGAAGTTCTTATTCTAAATACCCATGTTGTTAGGTTATTAACTGCGTAAGTAGTTGAGGCAAATACTGAATGTTCTTCGGTAAATCTAGAAAAAATTCAAAATTTTATTGCAGTTGGTGAAGATGAATGTTTTTGTTAGATTTACCAAATTCTTCATTTTGGGAAAATGTGCATAACTTAAATAAAAGTAAAGTATTATAATATTATTCAAGAAATTTATTGCAAACTTTTGGCTTATTTTATATGTACAACATACTTAAATCTAAGAACATCTTCACCATTATTCAATGTAATTTTTTTTCCCGGTATAGAAACATCTTCAATATTCTTTAAATGAAAGCATTCCAACTCATTTAGAATTTTATACGACTGATAGTGTTCCATAAAAGCCGTCTTTATTTCTTTCCCAACAAAAAATACCTGACCTTGGAATTCATAGAAAAGTAACAATATTTTCAAAATTGTATTTTCATTTATGACCTTTACTAATGAATTTTCTGAATAAAATATATTTTTATAAAAAAAACTTTCGAACGCTTTCACTGAAGTTTTATTTGTACAAAGGTTTCTGTAATAAGAGGTTTTTTGCAAATCGAAATTTGATACATTTTTAAAGTCTCGCATATCATCTATAAAAAAATTATCTTCAATAAGCAGAGATGAAAATTGTAAGGAACTTTTCAATGACAAAGTATAAGGTAAATTAACCCGTGAATTGATTGCGTGAGCATATTGCTTAAAGTTTTGATGTTTTGCTTCAAATCTAAAGCACCAAAGACTCTTTAGTGGACCAATATTTTGAATTACAGTTGCATAGTGCACAAGGAAGTGGTACTTCGGTGTTAATGTCATATTAAAGAAATCTATTATAAAATTGTTGTGTTGAGTTATAAGATCTTTTAATTCTTTCAAACAGTCATCCGTAAAATCTGGTAGTAAAATAATATCCACAATTTTGATAAAAATAACTAAAAACTCATAAACGGGATCGTATTCTTTAATTAAGTCACCAATCATTGGTAACATAAAATGCAACAATGTCTTCATTTCTGCTGCATTCATTTTAATCGTATTTTTCATTATATGGCTTTTTTCTATTGGACTACTCATATTTCCTATATTTTCACGTCCGTACGGGAACATTTGTTTTCTGTAGTTGAATGATTCTAAAGTAAAGAATTTTTTTTCATAAATGAAATAATATAAAGATTTTGAAAGATTAACTTTAGCGATTCCCAAGAAAATGTCGTGCATTATGTCGCATGCAATATTTTGAGTAACATGAAAATACGTCAAGCTATTAAATATTGAATTTTCTCTGATTGATCCTGATATGGTGTCATCGAGATTCAAGGTATTTTGATAGTTTGCTTGGTTTCTAATACTCTCCGAAAGTTCTACGGTTTCAGCTTGACATTGTTTTTTCGTTCTTGTGCAAATTCGACAGTAATTATTTGAATTAAAGGAAGTTGTGTATCCTAAAATAAAATTTAGCCCCAAATTGTCACCTAAAACTTGGCCAAGGCAGAAATAAATTGTTAAGGGCTCATTATTAAATATAAACTCAATTCCATTTCGGGATAACTTTTCTAAGATTGCTATAAGTTTACTTAAAGTGCTTGCACTTGGATAATGTTTCAAGTCTTTGGAATTAATAAAACCAGCAATAAAAATATTGTTTAGATGTGAGAGATGGTGTTGGGGAATTACTGGAATACTGTAATAGATACCACATACAGTTTGATTGTGTGGTCCAACTACATCATTAATTTGAAAATCATCAAAGTAAAGGAAAATTGGAAATACAATTTTATCACCAAATTCTCTTGTTTTAGATTGCCAAAGTTTGCCTGTTATAAAGTGATTTATTTTATTTCCGGATCTGATTGCAGTTATATTTTTCAATGTAGAGGCTAATACATTAGAAGACTCGAAAAATTTTTTTATTTGAAATTCAATATCCAAAAGACAACCTTCAATGGTGTTTTCACATAATGTTGGATTTCCGCGTACAACAACTTCATCTAATTCTTTTGAAATTATAAATCGTAAAGGTGGTTTGTAAATTCCAAGATTTTCCATTCTACTAAAGAGTTTATGCTCTGTCTCTATACCATTAAATGGACTTTCTACAACTGATAATATTGCTTCACAATTATGCCTCTTATCAAAATCTATAAAGGGTACAAATTCTTCAAAGCACTCAAAAATTGGTTTAGTAACATAATCAGATACATATTTTTGTATTGTCGGAATATCTTTTCTGCAAAATGTAGATTTTTGGTGAAGTTTTAAAGCAAAATTAATAATAGACTTCATCATCGCATTTTTTTTATTATCCATGATTTCAAGTGTTTTCTTTTCAAAATTACGAGTAGTATATTGGTTGGACATAGCTATTTCATTTTCAATGGGAACGGAATAATCTGAATTTAGTTTTGAATTAGAATTAAGTGTCCTGTTTTGTTTAATTATTACAGGCTCGTCATGGGTTGAGTCTGATGTATTGACATCGTCATGTTTATAAATATGGATTTTGAATTTGTAAAAATTTTGAAATTGTTTGTTACATGAACTAAACTTGCATGAATATTTGAAAATAACTGGCGTTTTGTGGAAATTTCTTAAGTGGTCAATTAGACGTTCTGCCGTTTTAAAAAAATGTTTACAAATTGAGCAAATATGCGCAGATTGTTTTGATGGATGCATGAATAAAATTTTTGTTTTCGAACTACTCAGAATTGCTTAACTTTCCGATAATATTTTGAATTTTTGGAATTATCTGCTTACAATTAATTTCGTAAATGTATTCTTGAAGGAACATCCACACATATTTGCTCTTTGGAGAATACTCCAAATTAAAAACAAAACAAATTTTTATCAACAGATCTATTGCTCTGAGGAGAGTTGGTACCTTATAGATAACGCTGTCCATGTACACGTAGAATTCTTTCAAATTCTGTTCACTTTCCCCAATAGCCAACACTTTGGGTTGTATTTTCAGTTTTTCTTGTATGGCCTGGTTTTTTAGTTCCTCTTCTTTTTGCTTCAAATTGTTTAAGTTGTGCAAATGTATAATCATGTCAGCTTGAGCGTCAGAAATAGATGGCTTGGAGGTTTTACTTAATCTTGGTGGTAATATGATAGTGTGCAAAAGATTAAAAAAACAAAAATGCCGGGAATCTAGAATTAATAGAAGTTTTTCAAGAGATACGTATTGAAGATCGTGATAACTACCTGTACTCAATCCGCTTGTAGTCATTTTCTCAAAAACCTGAAGGTTTAATTTGTCCTTAATACAAATTGGGAAAAATATTTGATTTATTTTGCTTTCCAAGTCATCGATCTTTTCAAACAGAAGTTTATTTTTACCAGGATGAATAGCTTCAAAATCAATATCAATCTAATAGGAAGAAAATGGATTATATTGCGCACTTTGCATGATTTTTGAATTCCAACTTACAAGTTCATATCCTTCTGGATCCTTATATCTTGGCCAGTCTTTGAAAATATCAGCCACAGAATCCTTGTTTTCATTCATGCGAAAAACAGAAGTTTTCTTCCAATAATCGGCAATGTTACTAGGCCGGTTGTGACTTAACCATCGCTTAATAGTTCCTAACTCTTCTTCGTTAATGCATTCACTGGCTGTTTTCTCGTCTGATCTTTGGGATGCTGTTGAATCAACTGGGAATTCCGAGATTTTGCGTGGTACTTTTCTTTTATAAACAGTATTAAAATACCGATCATAAAGCTTGCCAGAAGGATTTTTCTTGTTCTTTCTGGGAATGTAGTACGTTAACTGTAAGTATGAAGAGGTTTTTTTTTTACATTTTAAAGCTACATCATACTAAGCCAATGTTATTATAAGTAGGTACTTACTGCATTTTCGGTTGGAAACAACTGAATAATTGCTTCTGTGACATTTATCATAGTAGATGGGTCCATACGAGTTTTGCTTCCGTGGAAATAATCACAGATTACTCTTACTAAAGTAGTTTGTTGACTTTCAGTTAAAATTTTATTGACACTATAGTCATTGAGAATTTCCTGCCCTCCGACAGTTCTTTTTAAAATCTCCTCAAGATTAAAAGTCATATTGTTTGAGATTGGAAAACCTGATTGAATTGATCTCGAGGAGGAATCCGAGGATAACCATTGTGATACAGGGTTAGATATAGTCTTATCACTTCCGCAGCATGTTAATAAATCGTACTTATAGGAGATATAAATATATATATACGTATATAATAGTTTTTTATTAGAGCAATACTTACTTTATTTGATTCACGCCACATTTGGAGATGATAACGAAATTTTATTTTTTCGCCAATAAGTTCTCTGGTATTGAAAATTTGATCCAAATCATGAGAGTGTATCATTTTTAATATTTCAATAGAATTGATACCGCACTCTGCTAGGTTTTTAATTGTTTCCATTTGGAGGCCCCACTCAATAAACAGACACACTACTTCCGTTGTTGCATTTGCAATACAAACATCAGCCAAGTCACTCTCAGGCACTTCCGCACAAGAATTTAAATTTAACTCCATATTTTTTTCAAAATAAATTTCACTTTTCACTTAGTTATAAAATCTCGGCCGTCTGCACCTCTTCACACGCGTACGAGAAATGACGCCGGTAGTAATAAACGGTAATAAGTAAAAACTGCGTCCAGTTTAAAAGTTAAATTCTTGATTTAAAAGTAAAGTTCTTGGTTTAAGCGTAAACGTTGTTGTGTTTTCAAGAAAACCGTTGTCTGACTAAAGAACTGACTTAATTTAAAAAGTTCGACTGTTGAACCAAATACTTTTTTGTTGGCTGGTAAGAGTGTTACGCTTAATATGTCAACAACTTTTCCGTTGTCAAATCAAGTGCGGCACGCTTAAATTAACAGGGGAAAGTTTTTAACAATCAACAATTTCGTTTTTATTTCAAAACTATTTTTCTTGTTTCAAGAACTTTTACTTGTTGTAACATCAAATGCGGAAATTGTTGTTTTTAACAGTGGATTTTTTTCTGAGTGTATGTATCCATTTAATTATAGATCTGGTCCTTTTCTCATGGCAAACACTTATATATTTGTGTCTGTAACATCTGGCGCTACCAACTTCTAGCTAAATCCTGAGACATAATATCCACCGTTGAGAGCAGGTTGAATATGGCAGTGAACTGAGGCGTGAGAAGAAAAGAATACACGAATACGACTCATAATTGGCTGAATCATAAAAATGTTAACAACCATAGAAAGCCGTATTTTAATTGGTAGAGCTAAGCATCGAATTCGTAAGGCAGCATAATTCGATTCAACTAATTCTATGAAGGTCATGCATAAAAATGGAAACTTCAGGGCCATAAAAAAACGAAAAATCGATTTTGTTTTAAATTGTTTTTTTTTTTTTTTGACTGCGGATTTATTATAAAAATCACAAAAATAAGAAAACATGAATATTTTCGATAGCTTTATGGCTTTGAATGTTGAAAAAGTTTTTATGAATAATCGTTCATAACATTTTTTATATGTCGTATTAACTTCTTATATTTTTTCGTAATCTAAATACAAAAATGAACAATAAAAAAAAAAAAAAATTAAAAAAAACTGTTTTCGATTAAAAATACAATCAATGCTCAAAATTATTAAATTTTTAACCATTATTTTATCAACTTCTTATATTTTTCTTCATAATCTACATGAAAAAACGAAAATTTGGAAGACTCTATTTTTTTTTTTTAAACCCATTTTTCGATTTTTTAGAGCTAAAAATGTATTTATATTTCTGGCAATCTTAAGTTTTATCCATAAAATTTGAAAATCAATAATTTCCCCTTTTTTCTATGCGACGGGGGAGGGAGGGGACGGGCAACGAGAGGATACTCCAACAGAGAAAATACTACGTGTTTTAGAAACATCAATGTTATTTTTAGTGGTGAAAAAAGGGAAAAAAGGGTTTTTTAAATTTTTATTTTTTTATTTTTATCGTAAATCCGCTGTAAAAAGGAATATCTAAAAAAGAATTAACGTATATACGTATGAATTGTGATAATACATGTTTTCCAAAAGGCAAACACAGAGCTCGTTCAATGTTCCATAATACAGAGATGAAAAAGTCAAAAGTTTCAAAATGTTAAATGCATACAGATGGCTGTCATTTGTCACAAGTGCAGCCGTATAAAAAATAGTCCTTTGTAATACAATAAAAAGTTTTATTTCTCTTCTGTTGGTGATCGTGTATCAGAGCCAAAATGAAAACAATTTTTGTAAATATCTTTAAAATAAATATACAGGGTGTCCAATAGGAATGTGCGAAAACGAATGAGTCACTGCTCTTTAACAAATGGAGAGATCGTTCTAATGTAAATATTTTTTAATAAAGGAAAGTCGTCATTTTTATTTCATGTCCATTTTATTATAATTAATAATTAAATCTATTTAATACAAAACAATTTAAAAAAGTAATGAAGAACGTTAGTTACTAATGATATATATTTTCGATATTTTAACCATCTAATTTGCCACAAATATCCATATGCTTTCTAAAACTATTAAAAACATGTTCTAACGTTTCATTTGAAATGCCATTGACGATCTTCCTGATGTCTTTAATAAAATCCTCAACTGTATTTTGGTTATTTTCATAGTAGAGATTTTTAATGTAGCCCCATAAAAAGAAATCACATTAAGTGAGATCTGACGAGTAAGGTGGCCTATTGCTTTTCCCCTAGCAAAGCGTGGGTACTCTAGGCCAATAACTCGATCGCCATAAAATTTATTGATGATACTTCTTGTGTGCGATGAGGTGCTTCTCCGTCTTGAATAAAAAAAAAAGATTTAACGCGGCTCCTCTTTTTCGCATGAGAAAGGATTTGGTCTCTAACATCCCTTTGTACTTCTCTCCGGCGACAGAAGATTCAAAGAAATGCAGATAGATACCTTTTATGTAGGTGGTTCACATTTCAAAAACATATATTATTAATAATTCACGTTTTTCACTATATTTTTAAATTAATGGTTTGTATTAAATAGGTTTAAGTTTTTATAATAAAACGGACATGAAATGAAAATGACGACTTTCCTTTATTAAAAAATATTTACCTTTTACCGATCTCTCCATTTGTTAAAAAATTATTAGTTTTCGCACATTCCTATTGGACACCCTGTAAATTAAGTTTAGAGAAAATTAAGTTGATGCGAAGATTCAAAGATTCAGAGATTTTGATTAAACTTCTTATAACAGTGAGGTTAGATTCTGATAATATATACAATTCTGGGAAAAACGCAAAATGATTATTCTTAACAAAATAAATTTAAAAGATATTACGTTGTCTTCTAATATCGATGATGCAATAAATAAATTCACAAAGGAATCAAGAAGCATTATTTATTTCATCTGCATTAAATCGACAATTTTTTTTGAAGATTTTGATGTTGTATTTGGTTCGAATTGTCATGACATAATTATAGATTCCAGCGATTTAAATAACGAAAGCCAACATGCACCAGAAGTAATACAATCTCCATCGTCATAAAGAGAAAAACTTCTGACAGCATTATAGAATTACTAGAAAAACAGGATTATTTTCACTCACTTCGATGAATTAATGAATGGAGAGTTTTCTAGTTTATTAGAATTATTCTTGAATAGTAAATGGACTCTGATAAACATAAAGATATTTTAGTATTTATCCTGAAATAATTGAAACGAAGAAAATCGTAGTCGATATAATGAATGAACAAAATTTATTCAATCGAAAGAACATTTTATTTTTGCACAACATTATCAATTCGATTTTCTTTGATATAATTAAAAAAGATTGGGTCAAATATATTTATTTTTAGGACTGCAAATTGGAAATGGAGAAATTGGATTAGGCATTTCACAAAAATCGTCCTTCCGCGCACTCAGTTCTTGGTAGTGGTATATACCTTCAAAAGATGCTACAAAATAAATATCCATTGTAATAGCATCGTAATAATATTGTTGTACTTACATATAACTACTTACGGATGTTTAAATATGGTTTGAAACATAGCCGTTGAGTCTTCCCTTTTTGTTTGAAGGTGTTAGCAAAAGACGTAGCTCACAATGTCCAATTAATTTAATTTTCGAACACCATGAAGCTCATTTGCAGCTAGGGAGGTATTATTGATTGCCATTTGAGAAAAGTGTTCACTGTTTGCGGTAATTCTCTCCAAGTGCTTTGTAATTTATTCGATCACAGAAAACTCCCAGCCCAAAAATAACCAAACTTTTAATATTTCTTGTACAACGTCTGAAGGATATTTCCCCATGAAAGGAATGGCTGGAGCTCATGAAATTTATGGGACGCGATTAACAAGATAAAGCACTCAACCATTCATCTCCATTGTTCCATCTCTTCTGCTTTTCTAAGTCAATATGAGGGACCTCTGAGCCCTTTCTATTCTGCTAATTTGGCAAGTTTTCGCTGCTTCGGCAGATTTTTGAGTGTTTGAAAAATGACCAGAGATATGCGTGTACTTCATCTTTGCGCTTATCTCGAAATTCTGT
The DNA here is from genome assembly GCA_949715965.1 of Dysmachus trigonus. Taxonomy (NCBI): domain Eukaryota; kingdom Metazoa; phylum Arthropoda; class Insecta; order Diptera; family Asilidae; genus Dysmachus; species Dysmachus trigonus. Next base: position 28,880,300 of record OX454320.1, read on the forward strand.
TAAATGCTAACACCTACGCTGATGCTGCCTTTTTACACACTAACATATAGTGCTTACCTATTTTTTAGTCATTGAGTCATGAAAATTTCTATTTATACATAATGTCTGTGAGTAAACTTAGTCATTTAATAATATAATTTCGACACTATCACACTACTCAATTTCACAAGCGGAGATGAACAGCGCCCAGGACGACCATCAACATCTAGTGACGATAGCCATGTCAAGGAAATCAAAGATTCGGTGCCCGAAAATCGTCGACTGACGATTAAAGACCTTTCTGATGTTCTGGGCATTTCATTTGGATCAACCCAAACCATTTTAAAAGATGTTTTGTGCCTCAAATGAGTCAAATTTCGCTTGGTTCCAAAAACACTAATTTTTTTTTTAAAAAAGCTTCGAGTTGATATTTGTGAAACAATGATTTCGATCTATTATAACCTTATTATATCCCTATTCGCCTGATTTAGTTCCGTCTGAGTTCTAACTATTCCCGAAATTCAAAAGATCACCACCGTTTTGACTTCGAGGAGATAAAAGCAGAATCGAAGAAAGTATTGAAGACCATCCCAGAAAAATACTTCTCTGACTGTTTCGAGGATTGGAAAAAACGTTCGCATAAGTGCATTGTATCGGAAGGGGATTACTTTGAAGACGATGAAATTGATTTGGTAGAATAGATAAAGATTTTTCATTTTATAAAGAAATAAATCTTACTTTTTGATCACAGTAGTATGTATCGATATTTTTGTTCGATATTTTCACCACGATATGTTATAACCTAACATCTTACTATCGGTCATTTTAAACATTTGTACATTTTTTGGAACAATTGTAACAAAAACTTACACGCCTCAGTATGAAAGAGATAATTATATATTTGGCTGTGAATGTCGAATGTCATTTTATCTGGACCTACATAGGTAATAAAAAAAACGTCTGTGAAAAGGATGTGTTAATTAAAAAGCTTGCGAAAATGCCTATAATGAGCAATATTAATTATGATTAAGTGCTAAGCATTTTGCATCAGAGTAGTTGTAGCGCACAAAGAAAACCTGAGCCCTAGTGTGTAGTCCCAGCGCAAATCAGGTAATTAGACATCTATTCCTGAATGTCCTTTAGGTACATTAAAAAAAAACTCACTACTAAAAGCCTGTCTGAATTACAAGGTCTGTAAGATATCTGTAGGATATAAGAGCCTTTCTTTACGAATAAAGACCCGCATTACTGTCTGATCTGCCAGAGTGTTTTGCTAAAGTTCGCATTTTCGTCATTTCAATTCTTTTTGAAGTAAGATTGAAGTACAGGCGAGCGTAAACCGAAACGATGTATATCGAATCTAATAGAAATCTAGTCCATTTCGGGTAGTAAGAATGAAGAACGAAGGATATTCGCAGAAATGTTCATGCACAAAATAAAAGATCCCGGCTTAACTGATTATGGTTTCTGTATATGAAGTTAATTGTATAATAAAAAAGTTTTTGTGGTCAAAATAATAATAAAAAAAAATGATAACAAAAATACCCGGTACATCGATTTATAAAGAAACCGATATAGCGAATACACCTAATTCTGTTTTTACGCAAACTTTTTTTACGCGTATTTGATTCAACGCGATAAAAAAAAAATTCATCCCTGTTTTAAACGACTTAATTTGATTTAACACGGCCCAAGAAATTATGATTATAACTTATTTTTAAAATTATGAATTATTATTATTAATATTTAAAAAAGTATATTTTTAAATAAAGTTTTAAATAAAAGCACATTAAAAACGTAAATTCGTATAATACATATAATCACATTATTTTAACTGATTTTTCAAATGTCTCTTTTTATATGGATATAAATACTATCTTTTTTTACGCAATTTGAACGAATCTATCGCGTAAAAATAAAATTGAGTGTATTTATATTTTTCCCCGATATCATCTTTCTTAGCTTGAAATTATACCAAACATTAATTTGAAAATCTGTCCCATGTAGAATGCCAAATAAAAGCCGCATGCGTGTACTAAATGTAATAAAAATATTCCTTCTCATCAACACAAATGTCACACTTTTTAGATTTTATTAATGATTATTTTAGACATCTCATCGTTGGTTTTAGTCAGCAAAACTCAAGTGCGAAAAAAAAAATTGTTTTATCTTACATTAAGAATGAAACGCCCAAATATTATTTTGATTATAACAAACGACATAGAAATAGATAGCTGAGTTTCTAAGAACAAATCAGATAAGCACAATCACTATTACACAAAAATGTTAAGCACCTTAGGCTTAAATTATTATAGGTTCATTTAGTATCCCTTATTGTAAGACAGCCAGCGCAAGGATCTTATCATTACGAAATTAATTTGCCTTTCGGAGAATTCGTATTCGTTTTCTCTTCAGGCCATGTGAGGAATGAAAAGACTGAATCAATAAATCTCTAAGCTTCTTTATATTTCACCAGCATTTGGTATTTTCGTGCCCTTAAAAAGTAAGTAATACACAGAAAAATCTCGTCAAGAAAAGTGCCATATCCTTGAGAGAGTATGACAAATCGAGTTCGATTTGTTTTCAATTTGTCAGAGCTTCGGGAGATTTTCAGGTTCACGCATGCACTTACAATCTTTCACAAAAAATCATATTTGGTCTTACGCACGGATTTTTTCAGCTGCCAAAAATTTCGAAAGGAATTCGTAACGTGTTTATTCAAATTAGAAAGATTGGAAGCTTCCTGACGTTAATATGTGAACTTATACTTTAGGCTCCTACAAAATTCTCCATGATTTCTTGGGGTTTTCTCAATTTGTTTTGAGATTCAACTCGACTGTTAATCTTGACGTTATTAGGAAATAACTTTAATAATCCATAATGTATAACACAAATAGTATGTACATATTTTACGTAAATATACAAAATTCATCTGTGAAATATATTTATTACTCGTATATATAATGTAATTATTTGGAAATCTGCTCAGGCGCGCTGCACCTTCAAATGGACTAAGTTGGATCTTAGAAATTTTAGGGCAAGTTCATTAAAAATACGAAACAAAAACTGGGTCAGAAAGCCTAAGGACTACCGCAAAATTTGCACACAAAATGCTTATCCACACATTCTACCATCCTTTGAGAATATTATGGTGTTTCCTTTCGCCACCTGCCCGCATCTTTCTATCAAAAATCAAGATTGGATGAATAGCAAAGGCAAAATATGTAAATATGTTGAGCTATAGGAGATTGGATAGGGGTTGAATGTGGTTATAAGCTAGCAGTTGTGCTGTCACCTGAATTGAGGGTTAAAATGTCTTTTCATTTAAACTTGGTCGCACAAAGCCTGTAGTTTTAATAGAAATAGTTTCTAAACAAATATCATATTGCATACAGCAGCAGGAGTTGACCAGAAAGTCATTTTCCTGAAATGTGCACATGCATAACTTTAAGTATTTGAATTATTTCGTTGATTTTACCATCCAGTCTAAAGTTATTAAAATTATGACATTAAGAACTGTTAATAATGTTCTAATCAAGAACTAATTTCATTAATGTCTAATGTGAAGGTATCCAAAATTTTAAAATCAGTGGGATTTATTTAAAATTCAACATTCTTTATTTAGAGTTGAATCTGTACATGAAAGTTTCAGACTTTGCAGAATTAATTATTTTATGTTTTGAGTTAATTTTGTTAATTAAGTACAAAATTATTCCATTTTTCAATTGATGATATTATATAGGTGTATATTTATGTGTATATCTAAATGTAAACAATACATGTACCTTAATTAGTGTTGTGTTATGGCAATTTAACTTTTCCTTTATATTGATTTCTTTATTTTCTCTACTTTTTATTTTTATTTAGCTTTTAGCTAACTGATTTATTTTGGCTATATTCCGTTTATTGTTTGCAACTTTATTTTTATTATTAATTTCACTTGCAATCGAGTTGATTGGTCATAGATTGATAGATTATTTGACATGGTAAGTTTATGAAATCTGCGGTTTGATGATATTGTCCGCAGTAAAACTCATTAATTGCTTAGCGGCCTTGGAATTGTCGCCTTTGGTTTTTTTAAAATATGAATAACACCTGTTGGTTCGCTAGCAGTTTAGATTTTTAGCTTTGAAAACAGTCTGAATTTGCGTAGAGTGTCTCACTCATGAGTTAGTTAGTTCACTTAAATTTAAAAAAATAAGATGACCAAAGCGTGGACGTCGCTTTATGTTCAGGATAAGCGCCGAACGTTTCTTCTACTTTCATGATCTTGTAGTGACATTTTATGCGCACTTTATTAAGCACTAGCTGGGTTAACCGGTTTCACCCGGCGTTGGTTAAATATTTACTAATTAAACACTTCTCAAATTTTCTAATTTGTTATATCCTAGAAATTGTTTCAATCCGAAAACTCCTTTATGGATCCGCCATCTTAGATTTCCAAATCTAAATAATATTCGAAATTAGTGACCTTAATATAATCATTGTACTAATTTTCATTAAAATTTGTTGAAATCGAGAAATTTTAGTCTCCATATTGGATCCGCCATCTTGAATTTGGAAATTTTGCTAATATTCGAAATTAGTGGCTTCAGAATAATCATTGTACTACTTTTCATTAAAATCGAGACATTTGGTCTCCATATTTTATCCGCCATTTTGGATTTGCAAATTTTGATAATATTCGAAATTAGTGGCCTCAGAAAAATCATTGTATCAATTTTCATTAAAATCCGTCGAAATCGCAACATTCTGGTGGCCATGTTGGATCCGTCATCTTGGATTTGGAAATTTTGATAACATTCAAAATAAGTGTTCTCAGAATAATCATTGTACTAATTTTCATTAAAATCCATTGAAAAAAATTTTGATAATATTTGGAATTAGTGGTCTCAGAATAACGATTGTACTAATTTTCATTAAAATCCGATGAAATCGGGAAATCTTGGTCGCCATATTGGTTCCGCCATATTGGATTTGTAAATTCTGATAACATTCAATATCAGTGATCTCAAGATAATCATTGTACTAATTTTCATGAAAATCTGTTGAAATCGAGAAATATTTGTCGACATATTAGATCCGCCATCTTGGATTTGTAAACTTTGGTAATATTCAAAATCAGTGACTTCAAAACAATCATTGTACTAATTTTCATTAAGATCCGTAGAAATCGAGAAATATAGGTCGCAATATTGGATCCGCCATCTTGAATTTCTAAATTAGATATAGCCTATGTTACTCAGGGTGAATGTAGCTTTCTAATGGTGAAAGAATTTTTGAAATCGGCACAGTAGTTTTTGAGTTTATTCATTACAAACATACACACACACAAAAATACAAATCTTTCCTCTTTATACAGGGTGTTCAGAGGTGGGAGGTCAATACTGCAGGGGGTGAAAGGTCAGACCGAGACAAGCAAAAAATCGTATGGGTGGGGGGGGGCATCTCGCACCGTTTGGCAGTTACAGGGTGATTCGTAAATCAGGATTTTGCCTTATATGGGAACCGCTCTTGTATTTTTATCTTTTTTCTACGCATCGCAGCGGCCCCAAACTGATTTAAAAAAATCGCTATTTGGAAGCCCTTTCCAAAAAAGTTTACACCACCCCCTATCCCCAACCCCTTGGCCACAATCCCCCCTGGAAGTTGAAAAAATTAACTTTTATTTCACGATTTTTCACCTTTCGCCCCACTTTTCTCCGAAATTCATGTTATTAACATACCTACTTTTTATTTTTTTTGAGTTGCCTATCTAATTACCTTTCCAAAAAGGTGCAACATGCCCAGGTAGAAAAGGGTTGCAAAAGTCCTGAAATTAAAACATCCTCACAGGTATCTAATTACTTTATTGCACCATAATGGAAAAAGTCGTTAAGTAAACAATTTGTATGACAGCAAGTTCGGAAATGTTTGTTTAGGAAACAGAGGTAGTAAATTTTTATTATTTCAGCAAAACAGTAATAAAATAATAAATGTAATCTCGTTAAATAGCGTTATTAGTTTATTATATCCAGTATTGACTCCTAAGTATCCTGACGCTCGGTTTCTAATACTTCCTATGAATTATGGTATAAAAATGGGTAAGTTTGAAAGGACATTGACCACAGTTGAAGAAGCAAGCGATAAGAAGGGGTGTTTAATAGAAAAATTTAAGATAAAATGGCAGAATTCAGTGTTGACGAGTATGCCGATATAATTTACGTGTACGGTTTAGTAGAAGAAAATGATAGTGAGGCCGTACGAGAATACCAAAGGAGATTCCCGAATCGGCGGGTACCCAACAGAAGGGTATTTTCAAGGATTTTCAGAAGGTTAAAAGAAACCGGAAGTGTAACCGCCCCCAGAGCAGAAACGCGAGCAGGAAAATCAGCCAATTCAGCGGACCCCGACCAAGAAATCCTCAACATCGTCAGGAACAGCCCTGTAATAAGCATCAGGCAGGTCGCACGCAGGTCAGGATTGTCTTCAGGGAGAGTTTGGACCGTTGTGAATCGAGAGGGACTACATCCATACCACCATATCCTGGTCCAAGCACTACAGGAAGGAGATTCCGAAAGACGATTGCAATTTGCACTTGGCTGTTCGAGTCTGACATCGAAAACAGAAGGTTTCTAGACCGAATTCTGTGGACGGATGAATCGCAATTCACCCGGGATGGCATCACAAACTTGCACAACCTCCACACCTGGTCAGATGTGAACCCACATAGGACAAGGTGTCGGTCCTTCCAGCAAAGATTTAGTGTCAATGTCTGGGCTGGCATCATCGGCAACCAGTTGATAGAACCCTTCATCTTGCCCCAAGTGCTGAATAGTCAGCTATATTCGGACTTTTTGGAGAATACCCTTCTGGATCTGTTGGAGGACATCCCCCTGGCCACCAGAAGCATTTATTTATTTACAGCACGACGGAGCACCTGCGCATACTGGGAACATTGTTAGGGCAAGGTTAAATGAAAATTACCCAGAGCGCTGGATTGGACGAGGTGGACCGATTCCTTGGCCTGCTAGGTCACCAGACCTTACTCCACTGGCCTTTTTCTTATGGGGAATGATGAAAGATGAAGTTTACTCAAGACTAATCAACACTAGAGAAGAATTAGTTACCAGGATTGGGACTGCAGCCACGAAAATACGGGAGAGACTGGTTACCATAGACCTGAAACGTGAAATAAGACCAAGGCTACTTGCATGCATCGAAACTGGCGGAGAACATTTTGAACAGCTTTTAAAGGACAAACGTTTTAATTGTAATTAGTTTTTAAGCGAACAAAATGTATTTTTTAGTTAACTTAAGTACAATTTCTTAAAAATTCAAATTATCATGATATTCTGTAAAAGGATTTTTGTAAATAAATTTTCGTATCCTTTTCCTATCTGGGCATGTTGCACCTTTTTGGAAAGGTAATTAGATAGGCAACTCAAAAAAAATAAAAAGTAGGTATATTAATAACATGAATTTCGGAGAAAAGTGGGGCGAAAGGTGAAAAATCGTGAAATAAAAGTTAATTTTTTCAACTTGCAGGGGGGATTGTGGCCAAGGGGTTGGGGATAGGGGGGTGGTGTAAACTTTTTTGGAAAGGGCTTCCAAATAGTGATTTTTTGAGATCAGTTTGGGGCCGCTGCGATGCGTAGAAAAAAAGATAAAAATACAAGAGCGATTCCCATATAAGGCAAAATCCTGCACTGCATCGATAGCCTGGAAACTGGGTGCTTCTTGTCTTTCTTATTATTTCCCGACGTCTTCCTGAACTCTTAGGATTATTTACTTTAAGGCTCGTTTCTTCGTTTCGGTTTCTTTCGTTACCACATTTTTGAGATGATAGTTTTAGGATTTTAAATATCAAATAACTCGCATTAAGGTCAAACCGCTACAGAAACGCCGAAGTTGTAGAAAAGTAGCTATATGTATTTAAGCGTTTCAAAACAAAAATCAATAGACGCATCACAATTCTTTTCGTTAGTTATAGGGTGAATAGATGGGATAGATAGATTTCAATACATAGAAATTGAATGATGGCTGTAATAAATCTGTAACATTTCGTAAATGATAATTCTCAGGAATTCAAGGTTCAAGGATCAATAGATGGCGAATTTATAGAGTTATTTTATATATTTTTGTGGCCTTATGTTTTGCATCGCATGTACCAAAAAAGAAAAAATAATGAAAGCAAATAGAAAAGAAGGTAGTCGGTGTACCCAAACATTGACCGGGATATTCCTGGTTATTTTGCCTTAACCTTCACGGGGATGAAAGAAATTGGCCCGAGAAAATTTTTCATGAAAACTTACGTGACTAGACCAATATACGATTAGTTTATAAATTTGATCAAGGACGATTTGACGAAAAAATCTATTCATACCCCTATTGATTTTGAATGTAGACTTGGCGTAATATTATGTATCTGCTAACAAATCTACAGAAAATTCCCTTTTGCGGTTATTTATCACATACTATATATGCAAATTTCGAGTGTGGTCATATAAATTGGTAAAATCAACGGTGTGCGAAATCGTGCTTGAAACGTCCGATATTTTGTGGCGTGTTCTCTATCCTTTGTACATGTCACCTCCCACACAGCACAGATTATGCTCAAATTTCGAAAGAAAAGTGAGACATGCTCAACTGTTTAGGAGCCATCGTTGTAACATATCCAAATTAGGGCCCCTCCAAACAGTGGTTCAAAGTATTTTAACTATAAGAAAGCATTCAGCATTGGATTGGTTGCTGTTTGTGATGCAAATTATGTTTTCACAAATATTTGCGCGGGAGCACTCGGCAGTCAGAGTGATGGAAGTATTTTTCCACTTTTCATTCACATTACAAATGTAGTAAGAATTGTGTATTTGCACAAACGTATTCAGAAAATTTACATTTGGAAAAGAGCTTCTTGAAAATAAATTGAATGTTCCTAGGCCAAAGCTATTACCAAAAAGCAACAAAATGTTCCTGCATTATTTTGTCGCTGATGCTGCATTTCGTCTGCGCGTTAATTTGATGAGGCCATATTTTGGTAGAAGACTATCTGAAGACAAAGAAATACTGTATTCAATTACAGAGCACCCAGAGCGAGAAGAATTATAAAGAATTATTTCGGATTTTGGTGGCTCGCTGGAGAGTTCTTCAAAATAAAATGGAATTTTTACACAAAAACGCCGAAAAAATTATATTGACATTCATTACACTAAACGACATTGTAAAATATTACTTACCGACAAGGTATACAGATTGGGAGGACAATGAAGTCGAAAATGTTGCTTCGACACGTTTAGAAGCAAATAATAAAACTCGTGAAGCGTTTGTTTCAAGAGATAAAAGTTTTTTCTGCAGCGAAGGAGTGTTATCTCCATATGGCATATAAAAACTCAATATCAACTCTTTAAACTTATTTAACTTAAAGTTATCGTTATGAAATTTGACTTCATCTTACAGCTTCTTCGTCACTTTATTCCCTGATTGATTTGAGGAAAATATCATCTTCATTTTCCGCCGGGATGGCTTGCAGATTTTCTGAAAATTGCTTTAAGTTTTCAATTCTGGGGGGCTTTCGCCCGGTTCCAGCCACTTTACAGACTGCGTTTTAGATTCTGGTGTGTAGTGATGAATCCATGTTTCATCCATTGTTACGAATTGGCGTGACAACTTCAGCAGAAATAGTTTTAAACTGCACTCTGAATCGTGGAACGTTGCTGTTTTTGGTCGATTGTTAGAAAATGCGGCACCCATCTCATACAAACCTTTTTCATGTGCAAATGTTCATGTAAAATATTTCTCACACGTTCTGTCGATATATTGATGATGATGTCAGCTATCTCCTTCACTCTCACTTTGTAGTCATCCAAAACAATGTGATGCATTTTTTCGATATTTTATAGAGTTCATATCTCAGTGGACGTCCGTCCAGAACGTGCTTTTATTTATTTATTATTATCAACAGGTATAACACCATCTGACAGTTAAATAATATAACCAATAACTAAGATTTAAGATAAGAAATGTACATATTTAGTATAATGAAAGCCCTAAAGATAGACTCTGAGTCAGGTAACAAGTAAACGCATTTTCAATTCAACCCTGTTACAATTAAAATCTATTGAAGGAAAGTAAGTATTATAATTTTTGGACATGGCTGATACTGGTTCAAAAGAGCCATAATTCTGGTTCAAAAGAGCCATAATTTGTTCTGTGAACTGTTGAATAAAGAAAGTTTTGTCCTCTGGTTACTCGCGGGCGTGAATTAAAATTAATAAGACTAAGGAGATTGGGTGAATTTATAGCGCCAGTAATGACATCGTGCATGAAAATAACCCCTGCAATTTCTCTTCGCTTCGAAAGAGTCGTCAATCCCAAAAGTTTTAACCTATTTTCGTATGGGGGAAGGTTATACGGATCACTCCAAGGTAAACGACGAAGGGTAAAGCGGAGAAATCGTCTTTGAACCGCTTCAATTCGTCCAATATGCACAGTGTAGTGGGGATTCCATATAATTGACGCATATTCCAAGATAGGACGGACAAAAGCACAAAATAGGACCTTAAGGAGATAGGGATCATCAAAATCTTTAGATCAACGTACTGCATCATCTGTGACCGTATTTAAATTCACTAAATGATTGTTTTCGAAAGAGCAGATGTTTCGAAAATATTATATGAAAATTTCAAGTAAATCTAATAAATAGTCTTCGAGATATCCTACAATTACTGAAGGGCAATCCGCTCCTCGATGGTAGGCAGCTGACGTGCAAATCAAGTGTAAAATTTGATGACCACTGTAATTCAAAAACCACTCAATGGATTTGAATGAAATTTATACAGCTTATTGAAAGCATAAAAAACTAGTGACTGATTGAAGGATTTTCTTATTTGATTAAAACTTATATTTTTTATAAACAATAATCTAGTGCTTTTACCTTGAAAACCGGCGAGGAAATTATTAGAGGCGAGGAAGTTATTAGTTTATTAAAAAAAAAGAAAAAAATATACGTTTATTAAGACATTATACTTTTATTTATTATGTGTTACGAAAAGCTGATGTGAGCCACCGGTGTTACACGCCGCTAGATGAACCATTCGTGCGTGAGGCACCGGAGGTACATACATGCCGGCGTTAACGTGTTAAACTAATGATTATTTTTTGTTTGACTGATTTTAGATGAACCATTTAAATGGTATGATTGTCACAGCAAAGCACGACTTATAAGACGGAGTCCAACAAATGTGGCGACAACTTAGTCTACAATAAATATTTTGTTTTAAAATTTTTCTAAAATATAGTTAACATAATAACTTATAATAATAATAATAAATTACTCATTTTTGCATACCTCTTTATTATGATATCCTTCTTTTCTCAAATGTGGGCCTGATTATATTAGCCACAACTGTTCGTATTACGTACGTTATTATTTTTATTTTAACCATATATGTTATACCATGTTTTAGTTTATCTGGCCCTAAATAAAATTATGCTAACTATAGCCGTATATAGTGGACCATATATCTATTCATTCCACCCTTATTTTGTCAAAAGTTGTTCTTTTTAATAATTATTTTTAATAAATAAATACACAAGATCGTTGATAAGGAAATACTATAAACATTTTAGTTTTTGTTGGAGTTTTAATATTTATATTTTTTTTTTAAACTTCAACATTCCCAAATATCGCCGTATTATAAAATCCAGTAAAGCAAATTTGAGCCATATTTCTTCGCCAAAGAGCAATGCTTAATCGAAACAAAAAATTCTTTTTGATTCATTGTTTTCCCTAAAGCAAAAGCAGCGTCACTTACACGACTGCAACTCGCAAACAAATGGTCGAAATGGTCTATACTCCACTGTGATGTACACAACTTTATTTCCTCTATTTGAACAGTACAGAGTAGGACAACAGAATAAGTGTTGCATTACTTACTTATTTTACAACATATTCTCTATCCTGAGGATGGCGAGGAAGTGGTGTGTGCAACTGTTTAGTTTTAATTTAATGGCTAGTTCAATTTTCCCGACAGCTGTCTGTTCACGGTTAAACATTTTAAGGTAAAATTTAATCTTCTGCTTGTTACAGCCATTTTTCAATCAACTCCGAGTTAAAAGTAAATATTTATCGAGTGTTACTCAAAAATGTCAAAATTTATATATTGAAAAGTAATTCAAAATGCTATATGTTAAAATATTTTTTAATCTTTTTGGAGTAGTTTTTAATATTAATTAGAATAAAAGTTTGTTTTGTATATTTTACTTAACATTTTTGTCAAGTTTCAGAAGCATTTGACATTGATCAATATGCAGAGTTCACCTTAAAAGATCAATCGGGAAAATTATTTTATGTATTGTACATACTATATTTTGAATAAAATTAATTGAATTAGTTAAAATATTTGAAAATTTCCTTACGTTTTACTTTGAACAAAATTTAACATCCATAAAACCTAAATATTCCCTGAAATTCAGAAAAATGGATTATAAAGCAATACAATTAGTAATAACTTCTTAAAAGCATAGTGGATAAAGGAAAGAAAAGTAACACAACAAGTATGGATTTTTGATGTTCTAGTATTAATTTGATTGTAATACCTGCCAATATTACAGTTTCATTTTTATACTTTCAAATTTAAAATCTAATAATTTTTTGGTATGAACTTCCATCCAAAATGCAATCCAGGAAATATCCAGGAAATAATGGTTTTTAGCTAAAATTTTTTACCGTGTTAATACGCTAAACCGTTTAAAAAAACAACTGAAGCATTAAGCAACCAATTTTTGTATTTGCAAAATTTTTAATTTAAGTTGGGAGAGGAGTAGAGAGATTTAATTAGTTGGGGGTACTTACAGATTGTTTAATACCACCGACACACTATACTTCATTATGAAGTAGGATTTCATTATGAAGAAAAATTGGTTCATAATGAAGTAGCCAAAATGAAGCAGGAGCTACTTAACTTGTACGAAAATGACGTTAATGCTACTATTACTTGTAGTTTTTCTAAGCCATCTGTTTGTAAAAGTCGTTAAATAAAGGAGTTTTTGACATTCAAAATAGTAAGTAAACAGAATCAGCTGTTAGTACGGCATTTTTTTAGATCAAGCTAGTCGGGAAAGAGTCTCACACGTCAATTCTAATGAAGTAAAATGTTGTGTGTCACCAAGTCATTAGAAGTAATAACATAATGACGTCCTACATCATAATAAAGTGTAGTGTGTCGATCGTATTATTACCGGAAAATTTCCCTAATACGACAGGTTTGCATACTCAAACAAATTTCTTGTCAGAGAAGTGATCATTTCGATAAAAAATGTTCCCAAGGCTGAGAATCCTAAAACGAAAATGTGCAATTACATCATATTTCCAGTAGTTGTAGGAAAAAGAAGTCGAAAATATCATTTGCAATCCCTACTTTTCGAAGGGACGTGTTTCAAAGATACTGATTTTTCACTATGTATTATATGAAATTATTCGTATGTGAAAAGAAGTGAAAATTTCGTTAGAGGTTCAAGCTTTTCGTACTTTTACATAGTTAACTTAAATTTTGTACTTTCAGTTAAGCAAAACTTCGAATTGCGAAAGTGTGGCTTTGAAATACTTTTTTTTTTTTCCTTTTTTATAACTTAAATTGCAAAATTATGGATCTTTCTGCCTTTTTCCGATATTTTTTGTTATAACCTAATATGACCATAATTTTAGTGGATAGCTGGTCAAAAAGGAATGGTATAAAATTGTTTCAGTGCTATACTTAGTAAGAAAAAAAATTGATCATAAAGGTTGGCTCGAATCTAATGAACTATCACTAAACTAACAAAGCTTTGGGGTCAGTACCTCCAGGAAGGATTTTCATCGGTGTTGTGACGTTCTAACGGGTTAAATTTCAAATTAGTACAGGTTAGGTTACAGATGTTAGGTTTTATAAACATTTTATTTATTTGCAGTTACCAAAAACTTTTTACGAAATTTTACAAATTTTACCCGCTCCCGGCCTGGCTCGTCCACCTTTCGCCAAACTTTTCCAACGACTCCGTCGATCTCCAGTAAATGGGAAAGGTTCCCGCAATATATTTACTTCATGAACCTTCAGCCCACAGGCCAGTTACGAAGAAATTATTTCGAGAAATTCTTGTCTTTCCACAAAAAAGGTTTCGGGCTTCGTCCATTGTACAATTCTTTCAGATTAAACATATCCCTTGAGTAATGCCATCTGGCACCTAAGTAATTTCCTTTGTGTATTCCTTTAGAATAAATTTCAATCTAAATTAAAGAGCCTTACCTTTGGTTTGCTGTTTCCTTTACTTAGAAATTTCAGGGATAGTAGGGTCATTAGACAATATGGGGGACATCAAAAACAAGGAAACGATTCCCAGAGATGTATGTATGTGCTGTACCCTTCGAACCAGAGATAAATGAACAAAGAAAATTGATTTGGGGTTGTAACCGGTAAACTCGAGAGAAAAGGTCATTATAGCAATTTATCAAACCTGTTGTGTTACATACATTCATGAAGAAATTGTACGATTGGGGAATTCTAAGGAAGTCGATACATAATGGGACATAACTTATATTGCTAATATTCATTATATTTACGGAATTTTCTTGAGAAGATTTGAATAAATTTCTTAGTCAGCAACAACGACATGATATTTGTATTCATTATTCTAAAAATCCTTAGAGCGAAATTATAATAGAAATTTCAAGATAACTTTTTTTTCTTAATGCTTAAAGGAATTTTCACTTAATGTTTGGTAGTTTGCCAATTATGCTTCTGCTATAATAAGTCATAATGTATATGAGATAAGCAAAAAAATTACAGGGGCAGCATTTTTTATATTGATTTTTATTATAAATGAGAAATTTGTCAATTTACAATAAACATATACATATAGCGACTAAAAATAAGCGCATTTATTCTATTTACACAGTAGTGTAATTTGGTAAGATCAGAATATCTTAAAACATATTTATAGGTAAATATCCGGCTACTTTTTAGCAGCTCCAATAATTTAAACAATATTCAAATGTAATTTTTCCTTGCTATCCTTGTTGCATCGCTTTGCCTATTTGACTAAAAATTTCCATTTTGTTTAATGAAATTCTCATGTTTGTTCCTCCTTTTGTCGAATTTACGAGGTCCGTAGTTTGTTTTTCACCTGTTAGAAGAAATTCACAATACCATAAAATAGCAAAAGAAACCCAACCAGCTGTGTATGATAATTATTCTGAATGTGCACGTCTCAGTAAAATTTCCATAAATGTTGAAAATATTCTAGAAACATATGGGACATGCTTTGGTACGACGTCAAAGCACAATTTGTACTTTTATTGTTCAAGTTAAGTGAAGTCTCGCTATCTGAGTAAATAACACAAGCGTTATACCTACTTATGCACGTGCCTGCATATACATACATTAGGGTGGCTCTTCATAAGGTACATTTTGAATTTCTTTAATCTCACCTCGAATTTCTTCAAAGTCAAATAAAAAAATGTAAGATTTGGTACAATTGTTTAAATAAAGTGAGAAGGAGAAAATTTTATTTTTTCTACAACATCAAAAACTGTTGAAACATCTGGAAGGATTCTATTTTCCATTAATTTATATTTTCACCAATTTTTGTTGTTATCGTAAAGAAATTGAAAATAAAATATATTTTATTCCCATTGTGTATATTAAGTTTCAATTGTGTCGTTAATTACACTGGTCGACAAAATTTAATATTTAATTTCCCACAGAACAAGTCAGATGTCATTTGTATAGGATTTTTGGTTGAAAAGTTCAAAATATCGCCTTTCGGCCATTTTTAAAAATTCATTAAAAAAATAACGGAACGGAAAACTCTTAACACGATTCAAAAGAGCGCCAAATAACAATAATCTGTAATATTTATGAAGCATCTTCGGGAATAAGATTTTCATGAGCGTGCGCAAGCAGTGATCTTCATTAACTATATATTGTATGAACTAGTCGACTTATGGAAAAAAGTGAATTTCACGGAACATTTCGGAAAATAAGTCTTTTGTATTTTAATATAATAACTAAACGGTTCAGAATAGTATTTGAACTACTTCACTAGCTCCTGCGACAATTCGTTATTTTTAATTAATCTACAAAAATGGCCAAAATATGGTCTTTTATACTTTTCAAACCTACTTTTTTTCAAAAATTTACGTGATTTAACTCTGGTTCTGTGGCTAAATTGGTATCGACCAATGTTATTAAACGAAATAGATTTAAAAGAATTAAATGTAATTTAAAATTTCAATCGTTCGGTGGCATGGGTTAATATTACCCGAACGCTTTGCACGAATTTTCTTTATTTTACTTTAGGGGATGGGATTAAAGAAATCCAAAATTTGCCTTATTAAAACCACCATAACATACATGTGCAAGTAAAATTCAGTAAAAATAACATCTTCTACTTTGACAAACCATGAAGTGGTCCAGCGTACGTACAATGCCTGGGCAAAGTCATCGGATTTTAAAAACAAAATACATTGCAATTTATTGCGAGCGACGTAAAAATGGCAAAAACATTCCGGCAGCTAAAGCTCCTATATAAATATGAGTTATAATACACTGACGTCAATCCTGAGAAGTTCTAGTTCACTACAATTTTCTCGTAATTTAGTTGAAAGCTGAATATTAATATTATTTCTCCTCCTTATATGATGCTTATAATAAATAATTATTTTATTTATATATTATTATCCCTTTCAGACCGGCAGCCAAACTACGCCGAATTCAGGTGAACAAACTATAAATGGTCTGGAGATGTCAAATCTGGAGTACATTTTCCATTTTCCGGTCGCCATCTTGGAAAATTTTACTACCAACAATTGTATCATGTTGGGCCAAACTTACTAAAGCTACAATTGTGTGGGGTAACAATTATATTTGAGAAAAAATGAACTTTATAAACCGCACAATTGTATTGACCAGTTCGGAAAGGGTTATATATTTAATTATGTGAGAATAAAAAATTTAAATAAATAAAACATAAATATAATATACCGATAAACATAATAAATCATTGTAAAGCGGGTGAGCGCTGCTCAGAAAAATTATAGTTCTAAAATCAAAGAAAGTAATTTCTTTGCCATTAAAGTGTTATAAATCTAAAAGCTTTTTCAATTTTTTTAATATTAATATTCAACCTTAATAAGTTTTGATCTTAAGAAATAACTATGAAAAACAACATTAATTGAGTAGGCGTTGACGAATCTTGGTAGTTCTTGTGTAAATGAAAAGAATAAGTGGCAACATTTGCTAGTAGTGGTTTAATCAACCACATATAGTATAATAGTGATTGTGATCGCATGTGATGTCGTACTGTTGGTTAGTAAGTGCTAAGAAGCAGGGTTGTCAAATCTGGGGGTGCTAATAAGCTTTGTAATGGTGACATCACGTAGATGTGGTTCTCCGAAGACACACTTAGGCGATTTTTGTGACCTGGGTTTCTGGTGGGAATTGAACACATAACCTCTGGCGCCCTGCTGGCAGGCTTGCGCTTTTCCAAGAACGTCTTTGGAAATAGACGATTTGCGGTGTACACTGTATCTCACAAGGGGAGGGCACGGTCTGGGAAATTCACTTCGGGACGAGATTCCGTGTGGTAGTAGTTTCCCATAAGAGTATGCAAACCCTAAAAGATTATTTCAGAATGGCCAGTAGTTTCGAAGATTTTCAAAGATTTTTTTTTTTTTTTAATTAACTACACAGGTTTAAAAAAAAAAAAAGTTGATGTTCTTTTGACCAGACCATCTCATTTTTATGTAAACCAACGCCCTGAATCCGAATCCGAGGTCCGTTAACCTCCATCACGTCAGGTTCAAGGTCATTTCAAGGTCAAAATGAGAAAAACCCACTAAATAAGTCTGAAAAAGAGGACTTATAGGTTTTTGCGGCCGCTGAATCCGAATTCGTGATTTGTTTAACTCCCAAAGGTCAGCCAGAGGCTATTTCAAGGGCATTTCAAGGTGAAATTGGGAAAACCCACTAAATAGGTCTGAAAAAGAAGATGTATAGGTTTTTGGGGTCACTGAATCCGAATTCGTGATTTGCTAAAGCCTCCAAGGTCAGCCAGAGGTTGTTTCAAGGGCATTTCAAGGTGAAATTGGGAAAAAATCCACTAAATAAGTCTGAAAAGGAAGATGTGCAGGTTTTTGGGGTCGCTGAATCCGAATTCGTGGTTTGCTTAATCCCCCAAGGTCAGCCAGAGGCTGTTTCGAAGTCATTCCAAGGTCAAATATAGAAAAGGCGTGTATTGAATCCCAACCACTGAATACATGGATTTTTGGGTCGATGAATCTAGTGCCGCCATATTGGAACCCCCATCTTGGATTTAAAAATTCTCAAATTTGGACTTCAGATTCGTGATCAGCGACCCCAAAAACCTCCGAGTAGCAAGTTTTCCATGAACTACTCAATTTTGCAGGAATGTTAGAGTCCACCGAAGTGGATGAAGGTTTAAAAACACAAAAAAAAATTATTTTCGCAAACAAAACTGAGTGAGTAATTTCTTAGCAGTGATGCATGTGACGAGTTTTCTTCTTGTTCCGTTCGAGAACGGACCCTAACTTAAGCATAGTTCAGTCTTGTTCTGCTATTATATCACTTCTGCGCATGCGCCAATTGGTCTCATGCGGTTTAATATGGAAAAAAGTAGTTGATTATTACCATGTTTAAGGCTCATGTTATTCAAAGTTAAAGTACCATGAATTCTGATTTAACGATTCTAAAACCTTCACTTCCAGTTAACAGAGCTTAAAATTACCTCTATATAATATTATAAGGTTAAGCGGACTTTATTGCAATTTCGCATCCGTAAAAAAACTATTGGCTGGTATATGTTGCGTGGCCATCTCTCAACTTAAGATAACCTACAACTGACCTTTATATAACATTTAGTTGTCCTTGTGAGGTTAAACTAGCCCATGATTTTCAATCAGCGACCCAAAAATCCATGTATTCAGTGGTTGGGATTCAATACGCGTCTTTTCTACATTTGAACTTGGAATGACTTGGAAACGACCTCTGGCTGACCTTGGGGGATTAAGCAAACCACGAATTCGGATTCAGCGACCCCAAAAACGCATACATCTTCTTTTTCAGACTTATTTAGTGGATTTTTCCCAGTTTCACCTTGAAATGCCCTTAAAACGACCTCTGGTTGACCTTGGGGGCTTAAGCAAATCACGGATTCGGGTTCAATGACCCCAAAAACCTATACATCTTCTTTTTCAGACCTATTTAGTGGGTTTTTCCCAATTTCACCTTGAAATGCCCTTGAAATAGCCTCTGGCTGACCTTTGGGAGTTAAACAAATCACGAATTCGGATTCAGCGGCCGCAAAAACCTATAAGTCCTCTTTTTCAGACTTATTTAGTGGGTTTTTCTCATTTTGACCTTGAAATGACCTTGAACCTGACGTGATGGAGGTTAACGGACCTCGGATTCGGATTCAGGGCGTTGGTTTACATAAAAATGAGATGGTCTGGTCAAAAGAACATCAACTTTTTTTTTTTTTTTAACCTGTGTAGTTAATTAAAAAAAAAAAAGAAATCTTTGAAAATCTTCGAAACTACTGGCCATTCTGAAATAATCTTTTAGGGTTTGCATACTCTTATGGGAAACTACTACCACACGGAATCTCGTCCCGAAGTGAATTTCCCAGACCGTGCCCTCCCCTTGTCAGCTGGAAATTATCCGAAATTAAAAACCTTTAAAATTTAGTCAGAGTATCATTCAATCCTCCCCCCAACGTTCTCTGATTATTATTTTTTTCATTTATAAATTTTTGGTGGTCATTTAAAGTAAAAACTGCTATTTTTTACGAAAAATTTCGTCATTTTGTAAGTGGAAACCCCCCTTAATGTAAAAAAAAAATTTAAAACTCAACGTTGGGGGGAGGTATTTTATATATAGAAAGTGTGTACCAAGTTTGAAATGAATCAGTAATGTAGTTTTTAAATAGCAGTGTACACGGACTTTTAAAAAGTGGTTTTGAAAAAGTTCAGTCACCGGCTTGTCTGTCGATATTTTCGCATAAAAAAATTACTGAGTATTGCTGAAATCATACTTAATAATATACAAAAGATTTCAATAAATTTGCTCAAACCATATTTCTAAAAAAAAATCGCAAAAAAAGTGTTTCTTTTTCATGCTGAAAACCTTACCCTCCCCTTAAGACTACAACTAGCAAGACCAAATTTACTGTTTCTCAATGTTTTCGTCGAATTAATAGTATTTTTTGAACTTACTTATCTCTTGAAAGTTATATCAAAGGTTTTATTTTACGACATATCCAAAGCCTTTTTCCATATTTTTTATAATTACTAATTTAAATGTGAAAGCTTAAAAGGTTGTATTTACATACATGCCATAAATATGGTATATTGTTATTTTTAGTAACTATGTAGCTGGGATTAAAATAAACATATTTTTCTGTACCTCTTTTAACTCCTCTCTAAATTGATTAAATGTTGATTTTTTCATTCCATACCTATATTATTATTATATATATGTTACTACAATTATATTTTTCAGGTCAAACGTTTCAAAAGTCTAAAAGCTGTGACTGACATAAACGAACGGATGGTCAGAAAAACACAGGAAATATAAATATTACGAAAAGTCCACTTCATCGAGGTGGATTTTTACAGCTTAATTGCAGGGTATGATTGCCCATAATTCAGTTATAATCATCCCGATTGAAGTGCAATGATGGATGATAAATCCATTTATAACAGTGCATAGTTTTAATGAAAAGGCATCATCATCATCATGATTTATGGAAATCGCAGTTTAATCGAAATCAATTTGAATGTAAACAAGTCTAAAGAGCTTTACCCCTCACTTATTTTCAAAGGAAATTCATAAAATATATGAAATGTTCGATTATACAATCACAGAACTCTCTTTTTGCTTTTATTAAAAACGTTATTTTTCCTAAAATATTTTATTGGACAATTTTTAGCAAAAAATTGTTTTAAATCGTACTTAGATTAATTAAAATTAACTACTGTCATATTGAAAAAATAATTTTTGCAAAAACCCATCTACTGTTAAAATAAACAAAATTTTAAAAAACAATTAGTTTTACAGCAAATCTAATATATATATATAAAAGAAAGTCGTGTTAGTTACACTATTTATAACTCAAGAACGGCTGAACCGATTTGGCTGAAAATTGGTGGGGAGGTAGCTTAGAACCAGGAAACGGCTATAGGATACTTTGTAGGGTTTCAAAATGGTGGATCCAAGATGACGGCTGAAAATTTTAAATTTTAAACGATTTTGATAAAAAAATTGGTATATAGGGGTTTTGCGGGATGGGGATTTCAAATCCGCTGTTCAAATTTAGAAATTTAAAATGGCGGATCCAATATGGCGACCAAGATTTCCTGATTTCAACGGATTTTAATGACAATTAGTACAATGAATGTTTTGAGGTCACTGGTTTTGAATATTATCAAAATTTAGAAATCCAAGATGGCGGATCCAAAATGGCGACCATATTTCTCGATTTCAAAGGATTTTAATGAAAATTAGTACAATGATTATCTTGAGGTCACTGATTTTGAATATTATCAAAATTTACAAATCCAAGATGGCGGACCCAATATGGTGACCAAGATTTCTCGATTTCAACGGATTTTAATGATAATTGGCACAATGATTATTCTGAGGCCACTAATTTTGAATATTACCAAAATTTCCAAATCCAACATGACGGATCCAACATGGCGACCAGAATGTCTCGATTTCAACGGATTTTAATGAAAATTAGTACAATGATTATTCCGGAGCCACTAATTTCGAATATTATAAAAATTTCCATATCCAACATGGCGACCAAAATGTCTCGATTTCAACGAATTGTAATAGAAATTAGTACAGTGATTATTGTGAGACCACTAATTTTGTATATTATTAAAATTTCTAAATGCAAGATGGCGGACCCAACATGGCGTCCACAATGTCTCGATTTCGACGGATTTTAATGAAAATTGGTACAATAAATTATTTTGAAGCTACAAATTTCGAATATTATCAAAATTTGTAAATCCAAGATGGCGGGTCCAATATGAGACCAAATTTCTTGATTTCAACGGATTTTACTGAAAATTAGTACAATGATTATTCTGAGGCCACAAATTTCGAATATTAGCCAAATTTCCAAACTCAAGATGGCGGATCCAATATGGCGAACAACATTTCTCGATTTCAACGGATTTTAATGAATATTGGTACAATGATTATTTGATATATGAAGATTTGGAATTTCAAGATAGCGGATCCAAAAAGGGGTTTTCGGGTTGAAACAATTTCTAGGATATAACGAACTACAACATTTGAGAAGTGTTTAATTAGTAAGTATTTACCCAACGCCGGGTGAAACCGGGTAACTCAGCTAGTTAAATTAAAAACACATTCGAAAAATGTCCTGTTGTTAAATTAACAATATTTTATCTAATCAAAAAACAAAATTTTCAAATGTTTAATTACTTTTGCCACTAATAAAACCATTGCAAAGATTTGTGTACACTTAAAAATATGTATTTGTTGACAAACCAAACGTTTTTATTTACACAAATTTTCCTTGGAAAATCATTGATTTTGTTTTATTATCTTATTGAAAATAATACATTTTTTAGTGGAAAAAATATTCGTATATTGAAAATGATGCGTTCTAAAATTTTATCAGATTGAAAATTAATTTTCAGTTCTCTCAATTTGTTATCTCTATGGGAGTTCGGCATTAGAGGATAATCACTTCCTGTTGCGTCCGAAGTGGTTCTTCGTTTTCTAAATTAAAATGGAAATAAAAACAAGTGCTTCTGTCAGCAAATGGCACAGCAGTATCCAATATCTAGAATTGAGCAGTTTTTATTGGACAAAATATAATAGTTCGTCTATTAAACTCACCGAAAAGTTGAATGAAAAAACCCAACTTTATTTTTAAAGTAGGTATCTATAAGTAGATACAAAAATCCTTTCAATGAACTTTATCAATGAAAAAGTAATACCGAATTAGTTTTTGTAGAATCTACTTTAGAAATGAAAAAGTGATTTACAAAAGAATAAAATGGAATTTTTAAAATCGACAAAAACTATTTCATTTTTATTTTCAATATATTATAATTGATGTGATAAATTTCGACATTATTTTCATGTTGAAAATATTAAAATTTTTAAAACTACCTACTATGAAGGTGAAAAATATTTTTCAAAAGAAAAATATTTTACGTACTTGTGAGGTTTTGTGAAATTAACAAAATTATTGTGATAATAAAAGCCACTTATTTTTGACCGTATATACACGGTTAAAAATTTTGGAGTAAAATTTAATCTTTTGCTTGTATTACAGCAACTTTTCAATCCACTTCGAATTAAAAGTAAATATTCATCGAATATTACTCGAAAATGCAATAATTTTTGTATTGAAAAGTAATCCAAAATATATGTTAAAGTATTTTTTAATCTTTTTGAAGTAATTTTCAATATTAATTGGATTAAAATTAGATTAAAAGGTACTACTTCAATCCAAGCAGATTGAATTTTAAGTTTTTTATGCCACAATGTGTCACGTTGGCCAGTCAAGATGCAGTGCGAGTTGAAAGTGAAATTTGTGCAAAGTTTGGCGACAGACGCATATTCGTTCCTATTAGGAAGGTGACCGATGGTGATAGTATATCAAGTGAAGATATATTATTTTCGAGTAAGTAGAGAGTGCGTTGTTTTGTTTTGTATGTTTTATTGAGAAGTAAGTAAAACTTCAAACTCATTGCTTGTCAAATACAACTCCTTGGCAAACAAGCAGAGCTATGCGATTTATATTATGAAAGAAAAGTTTTATGTTCTTGTTCCTATTATTATATATTGAAAGACTGCTTTAGTTTATTTCTTTATATTTAAGAAATTTTATATTGTTTAACATTATTCTGTATACTATATATATAATTTGAATAAAATTAATTAAACCAATAAAAATGTTTGAATATTTCCTTTTATTTTTTGGAAAAAAATTAACATCATACAACCTAAATATTCCCTGAAATCCCAAAAAAATCCCTGTCACTTTATCAATGGATTAATGCACATTTTAATTATAAAGTAATACAATTAGTATTAACTTATTCAAACCATGGTAGATTGAAGGTCAAATATCGTTAATATTAACTTTTAATACAATAAGTACTAGTTTTAATAGAAAATGGAATTTATTTATATCTCAATAAAAGATTACCCTTCAATATTTTTGTATTAAAACTATACATTACAATTAACTTCTTAAAACCATAGTGGATTAGAAGTAAAGTATAGGTAATATTACTTTTTAATACAGCAAGTATTGATTTTTAATGTTCTAGTATTAAAATTAATTTAATACTGAAGAGATTTAATTTTAATACATGCCAATATTACAGTGTCATTTTAATCCTTTCAAAATATTAAAATCTAATACTTTTTTGGTGTGGACTTATATACAATCCAGAAAATATTGGTTTTTAATCCAAAATTTTTTACCGTGTAGGCAAGAGATTTTTCAATCCAATGTGCATATTTTTCATTATGATCGTTAAAGGGTCTAGCCAGTTAAAAAGGTGAAAAGTACCCAAAAAAACAATATATATATAGTTTGACATCCAGAAAATAATATATTTTTTTTTGGGCGTTTAGTTTTATTAATAGAATTTTAAAAATTTCGAAGACGTATAAAAATTTGAATTTCCCGCCAAAAAAAATATCATGTTGTAGCTGACAAAAAACCCAATAATTTGTGACAAAAAAAAAGAATTTTCTACGTCCGCAAGAAGCCGAGATATAGCCAAAACACTGAAAATCACGTTTTAATTTTTTTTTTTGAGGTTATTTCAGCAAAGATGTACTTTTTCATGTACTATACATATAAGGATATTTTTTGTTGTTCAAAAGCGCTGGGGGCACTTTTCGCCTTCTTAACCGGATAGACCCTTTCTCTCAGTGTACTATACAACATAACTTTATCATAACAAACTTATTAAAACAAAAACTCTTTTGTTTTGAGTTAATAATGTTATATTTGGTACCGCAATTACTTGCTACTTTTATAACGTAATGGCCTTACCAAAAGTTGTTCGTTTCCCTAATATCGTTATTTATTTTCGTTATTATAACTTTATTTGTTGTAATGAAATTTTAAATTTTCCCTGCTTTAAAATAAACCTCATAAAGACAACAATATGCAGGAATAGGTCAGTAGAATTGGAGGTTGGGAACTGTGCAGCTTTTCCCCTTTACGTTAAGCTCCCCAGAATTCAGATTCTCAGCAAATTCTCCCGAACTTTGAATGAAAGCTTTTTTGCTTCTACCCACAGGTGCAAACACCCGTTCTATTCTATTACATTCTCAATTCTTGGACTTCAGATCATCAGTTCTGACAACAGCGGTAGATAGAATTGCAGCAATCCTCCGTGGTTTTAGTCTTCTGAACAAACCTGACCGGTTCGCAGGGTTGTAGGTTTTAGGCGAAAAGGTGTTGTGACCTAAATCCGTGGAGGTGGCAGTGGTAAATCTCATTATCAAGTTCTTCGCGAATTGAGGCTCGTGTTTGGTTTGATTTACTTACGCTGGAGAGACAAGCAATGGAGATTTGCTTGAGTGAAATTTAATGAAGAGTGGACAAATTGGATTCCAGTGAGGCACCCTCGCGGTGAATTTGTGTTACATTGAAGTGTCAGGTGGATGGTGTTGATTAATTAACGCAAATTTAAGAAGAAATATTCTTGTGAAGTTTGTGGTTTATTGCAATCTTATCTGATATTCAAGATTTGGATTATCAAATATTACCCCCGTAAGGAGAAAATTGCTTAAAGTATGTTAAATTTAAATTTTGTTGAGTATATGTATAGTATATACATTGGTTCGCTAATTATCTTAATATTAGGCAGCCAATTGAAATGATTAATCTGAGATATTAAATTAAAATTGTTTTCCACTATAAATCTTCACCAAGATCGGGGAATTGGTGGATGCTAATGTCTTCTTTATCGGTGTTCATATCACCATAGTGAGGGTTTAGATCTTTTGGTATCGAGATCATTTGAATATGCACAGATTTTGATTGAGGATTTATTCACATATTCGGAAAAAAATAATAATTAATTTTAAATGCTTGAGTATCACTCCATGAAATCGTTTTTCTATCTGTCTAAATAAATCACCCTGCATCTCCTGAATCTAAAGGTTTAGAGCTTTAGAGTATTATATATTATGTACATATATACTTAAAACTATATAGTTTATGGAGTAGAAGCAGAAAACAAAGTATACCT
This sequence comes from Dysmachus trigonus, assembly GCA_949715965.1. Classification (NCBI taxonomy): domain Eukaryota; kingdom Metazoa; phylum Arthropoda; class Insecta; order Diptera; family Asilidae; genus Dysmachus; species Dysmachus trigonus. The sequence continues at coordinate 28,906,581 of OX454320.1, forward strand.
ACAATGGACATTTTCATTTTTCACGATTAGTTGTATTATCTATTGTGTCGTTGTACTAAGCGCATAACATTTTGTATTTTTTATGCATATGTTTAAAAACCTTCGTTGTTGTCCTTATAACACTAGACGCTACGATGTTTACCAATTTAAGGAATTAACCTTAGTTCCTAATTTGCAAAAAAAGAAAGCCGCCAGAATAATTTTACGGGTACTTTATTCTTTATTGGTGTTTTCCTTTACAAATTCAAACTTCAAATGTTACTTAAGCTCCTAAAAGGCGAAGATCGTTTCCGAAGCGGGCTCCCCCAGTTCACGGTTGGTCACGTGCGACGAGGCTGCGGTTTCTGGGTTCGTCTGTATGCCTCTCCAGGGTGTTGTGTCACATTTCTAGACTCCCGCTTAAAGCATTTTCTAAAGAAGTGAATGAAGCTTGCCACGATTTGGTGACTGCTGATAGGCAACTCTTGTAATTTATCCAAAAGTTTTGTCGCTATTTTATTGTTATTGTTGTAAGTAATCATACATTTTATATTTTAAGGACATTTTTAGGTAGACTTCCAAGAAATCACAATTTTGCTTACACTTTTATGAGGCGAATAAGGATCGGATCGCATATGAGGATCGGATTTTGAATATCTTCTAATTTCCGGGGTTTTAAACAAATCTAAATACAGAAAATTATTACGGTTAAAATGTTTCGTAGAAATCCAATAAAACCTGGAGTCATTTATTTAGACTAAAGGGTTATTGTGTGCAAATAGGACTACTCCTCCTTTTTAAAATTACTGTGAAGTACCTAATAAGATTTACATAGAAATGTAATATAATTTGACCGTACTTTTTTATTTTGTGTTTGTTAAGTATATGTATTTTCTCAACGTGATTTTTATGTAAAAGGTTATGAGTACGTAGAAGAAACCATTCATTTTATTATATGAATTTTGACATCTATTTGAAATACATACGGCTCCGAAACCACCCCTATTCCTCAATCCGATTTTGGTTTGACTTGACACCGGAAATGTTAAAAACGGTCTGAATGTTAATTATACTAATAATGAAAATTAAGGGATCACCAAAAAAATCGGAATATTTTGATACTTTTTAAACCGCTGTGTCTTCAAAAAAATTAATAGATTTGGATGAATGAAGGCTCATTATGATGCTTGAATCATTTTCTTTGAAGAATTGTGTGCGCACTAGTGTATTTTATGAATTTTACTATACACATGCGCACGTGGAGGATGAGAAAAAGTAAATATTAATTATTTCGTAAATATCGAGTTTAAACATTTTCAAAGGGACCCTTTCACCTTTCTAATGGCGTTGAGAACACTACGCTACGATCATTATTTTGGGAGATGTGGAAGCTCAAAATAAACGTTTTTGTTTTGGCAGGTCATAGCTCGGTTGATCAACAACAGAGGAGAATTTCAATTTTTTTTTTTTTTTTAAATGTATTTTTTGTAACGAGTGGAGACGAAAATAGAGAGTATACGCCTCAAAATTAGCTCTTATTCATCCAAATCCGTTCATATTTCGCGACGATACAGCGGTTTAAAAAGGAAGTAAGTGTTATTAATCTGTGTGCTAAAGAATAAATCAATGATGCTTTAATTCTTTCGAACTTTTGCCAGTTGGATATACCGAGAAAAATAAATTGCAGCATACTTGCCCTTCAGAATTGCTTTCGATGGAATCTTTAGAAAAAAAAAAAAAAAAAGTTGAAAGCTTCTTAAATCCGCCATTTTGTCAAACTGGCGGCTGATAAACTAAAAAAATGTCAAAAATCGGGGTCCAAATATTGAAGACACAGTAAGAAAAAAGTATTTTAGAGTAAATCGATTGAAAGCATTTTGAAGAGGATTCTTTCAACTTTCCAATGACGTCTGCCAGATTACTGTGTGGTCATTAGTGTACGAGTTATGGAAGCTCAAAGTTGCAAATGCCTCTTTTTTTTGACAGCTGATAGCTCAGTTGAACAAAATCACAGGCATTTTTTCTAAATCCCGTTTTAAAGAAGATGATATTCGCTTTAAAAGACTTCACTTGGACTTACTCGCAAATTTTTGTCCGGGCCCTGAAGCCCCTGAACTCCACAAAAAATTAAGGGATCATTTCTTTCTTCTACTTTTTGACTCTAAATGCATAGTAGGAGATGAAGATACAGATTTTTTGGATTATCTCTTGATTTTGATGGTCAACGTAGATAAAAAAGTGTATTGTCATTAAAGACGCAAAGCAAGCAGTAGATTCGTTCAATAGCTAAATAGAAGTGGAAAAAATTAGTATTACAAAATTTGACCCTAATGACATACACACGATACGTAAAAGCCTGTAAGAAGAATTTGAACTTAACTACGTGAAGCTAGATAATAACATGAAGAGATGCTGCAAATCAACTTATCTTCAGTGGTTTAAAATATATCTATACAATTGGATTAATACCAGTAATATTTATTATCGTAGTTTAGCCCTCTAAACGGGTATGCAAAATATAGAACTTAACCTGCGCATATGAGGGTCTAAACAAAACCAGAGCCCTTCATAAAACTCTGGTTAATAACATTGGCCAACAAATTTTATATGTTTTTTTGGCATTGAATAAAGCGTAGACGACGCACGTGTACTAAAATTATGGGTATCAACAAGACCCTAACCACATACTTTTGTCACCCCAACCTCACCTGGTAAGACCATTTCAAAGTCCTATTGAGCATTACACCAAGATTCGTTAAAGGTTATTTCAGTATTATCATGGAGAGTCAGATGTATCCACAGCTTCTTTGTGCTCGACAATGGCTTCAGATTTAGTTGCATTCAATAGCAGTTTATTGGCCCACTTAGTGACGGAGGATATATCTTCATTCATACGCAACACAGCATCTTCTATAAGGCCACGGGGTCTAGAGATAAAAAAAATGTACGATTTTCGTGCAATTTGACAATATCTTTTTGTCGTGCAATTTACGATTGGTTTAAACCTGTTGCTAGCATAAGGTGGGGGTTTGCGTTTTTTCTGAGAGATAACATTTTATAAACAAGGAAATTAAGCAATAAATTGGAAATTAAAAATTGAAATTGTTAATCGGTTTGAACCGAGAACCCCCAAAGTGCGCTTGTGGGGCTAATACGACAAATAGGAGTCCGAAGTCAATAAAAGTCCTAACCATATTTTGTTAGTCTGTTATTTTTTCCAATAATTTAAATTTATTTTGGTAGGTGTGTTCCGACCTTTTATAAGATGAAAAGTGTTTATGTGTAAATTCCGATGTGAATTATTTTTCTTTTTTCTCTTCTTTATTTTTTACGTCGAAAAATTGCTGAATTCGTCCATATTTTTCTTATTATTTAATTAATTATTTTAAAATTAAGAAAAGGATATGTCTTCAAAGACACTTTCAACTTTCGTATAAATTTTTATTAAAAAATAATAAGAAATTAATAAACATAATACGTTGGTTAATGAAAAATTTATCTCCGCATGTTGCATTCAAATTCTCGATTGTGCTTCATATGAAAAAAAGGAAAATGATTATTATCATTGTTGCACACCCAAAAAGAATTGATTTTCGAACAATCAGTTTCAAGGTTTATTCAATTATCCTACTTTTGTAAGTGCCACGTTCGAACATACAGTGCTGTGCAAAACATTTGCAACTAAAATCATAGTTTCTTACAGATCATTATAAAATTTCCTAAACCACTGATACCAAAAAAAGTTTTACAGTGCATTATTCTTTATTATGTCTAGTTTCCAGATATAACAATAGCAGGATGTAATATCCCGTAATAAGGGAGCAATATCAATTTTTTTATTCAACTTAACGATTTTGCCTGTGCAAAACATTTGCAACTTTATATATCAACAAATACTTTTCTAGGAATAAATGAGAATTGGCAGTACTTTGTTAGTTAACTGTTATTTTCTATTCCATATATAGTTAATAAAAAATAATAATAATAATTTTCTATTCCGATCCATGCGCGGGAGTGTATTATTAAAATATTTTTTTCCTTTAAACGGTGTTCTTAAAATGGGGGTAATTAATTTTACAACGAAATAAAAAACCGAATAATATTTGTTTACACAGATGGTATAACCTAAAAAGACATTAGTGAAAAATATAAAATAGCTAAATCCACCATATCCAGAATTATAAGCAGTTTTAAAAAGACTGGGAGTATTGAAAATATTCATAAAGGGTGGTAGACCAAGGAAAACGACAAAGGCTGAGGATCGTAGAATTTAAATTTTAATTAAATCTCTGTCTTTCGAATAAAACCTGGATGTGGATCCTTCGACAGTAAGAAGAGGAGCCATAGAAATCGATCTTAAGACATACAGGCCAGCGAAAAAGCCACTACTTTCCGAAAAAAATGGCTGAGCTCGACTTGTCTTTGCTCAAAGTCATTTAGAATGGCCCCTAGAAAAATGGAGAACTGTCCTTTTTTCGGATGTGTGTTTAACTTTAAGTTTAACTTAGTGGGTCTAGATGGAGGGCAAAAAGTTGGACGACCGACGAACAAACGACTAAATCCGCAATAAACTGTGGTAACTATGAAGCATGGAAGTGGTAATACAATGGTCTGGGGGTGTTTATCAGCTCAGGGCGTGGGACCTATTTATGAAATACCACTGATAATGAAAGCGGAGGACTACAAAAACATTATGGAAAATGTTATGCTCCCTTACGCAGAGGAAGAAATGCCCCTGCACTGGCGCTTCGAACAGGAAAATGATCCCAAGCACACCTCTAGACTTCTTCAGGCTTGGTTTTCGCAGCAAAACATTGAAGTTTTGAAATGGCTCGGACAGTCTCCAGATCTCAACCCCATAGAAAAGCTATGGCAACTGGTTAAGAAGAATATGAGGGGTCAATTTTACAACAACCGTGACGAACTCTTTAATGGTATAAAAAAGGCTTGGAATGATATAACTTCTTTGCATATTGAGTCGCTATTTAATTCTGTGCCAAGAAGATGTGCAGCAGTTATCGTAAATAAAGGCTATTCAACCAAATATTAATGATAATATATATTTAAAGTCGCCAACATTGTTAATGTCAAGGAGTTGCAAATGTTTTGCACAGTCAGTTTTGTATCTTAGTATGAAAAAACGAATATTTCTCCTTTTTTATTGAATAGTTACCTTTAGTTTTTTAATATTCTTAAATTAGATATAATAAAGAATAAAATACCGTATTAACTTTTTTGTTTTTAAGAATTTAAGGTTTGTTGTAGTAAGACATAGAAAATTGGGGTTTTAGTTGCAAATGTTTTGCACAGCACTGTATCTGTAATTACATAATTTGTATATGTTTACAATTTTTATTGATATCTAAAGTCGCAAAAAAGACATTAATACTTGAAATTTCAACAATAAATAAAAAACATAATAATTGATAACTGGAACACAAGTAATTGTGTATAATAAACTAGGCTAATGTTAAACTTTCTTGACAATATTGCTTTCCAATGGTAATTCCATCCAAAGTTGATAGGACGGAAACCGCTTTTATTGCTCAAGGATAGACAATTTTGCATTTGATGTAGAAACTGACTGAGTTTTTTCCATCCAAGCATAATTTTTTTTAAGAGCACTCAAATTATAAAATCAAAAACAACAATTCTATTCTGATAATAGGGATTATATTCACAAAACTAGTCAGGGAAATCTTTATTAGTGTCATGTATACTAATAATGTTTAAATAATCTGTTTTTTTTGTTTTTGTACAATATTTTGCATATATATTATTTGCTCGTAAATGTTAAAAAGTAGTTTACACAGGTTGAAAATTAAATCTGTTCATCATGTGTTGTAATTAATTTTCTTTTTTATAGTTTTAAAAATGGTTTAACATACAAAGTAGGGTTTTGCCGTATCTGAAAGTTTAAATTTGTTCTCTACACTGAGAGAAAAACGTATTAATATTAAATACAAATGCCTTAAAATCAAACATTTTCCAATATGAAAGTCAACCGTAAACAAAAATGTTTGATTTAAAAGTGTTCGGTTTTAAAATAAAGCACCTTTTAGAAAAGCTTTTTTTTTAAGACGATGTTTTTAAATTGAAAACAAACACTTTACATTTAAAAGTGTTTTCAAATATGGCCAAATTAAGTGTAAAAATATAAACTTTTAATATAAGGATGTTTTAAATACGAACGCTTTTGATTTAAAAGCGAAACCTCTAAATTCCAACGTGGGTTTTAAAACGAACGCTTTTGATTTAAAAGCGAAACCTCTAAATTCCAACGTGGGTTTTAAAACGAACGCTTTTGATTTAAAAGCGAAACCTCTAAATTCCAACGTGGGTTTTAATACGAACGCTTTTGTTTTAAAAGCAAAACCTTTTAATTCGAAAGTGGGTTTTAATACGAACGCTTTTAAATTAAAAGTTATAATCAGCCTTATTCTAAATTCCAATGGCATTCAATTTAGTTTGAAATATAGGAAATTCAAAATAAAACTGGAATTACAACCATTGATACTAACACTGTATTTCGGTCGGAATTACATTCCTTCAGAGTATAAAGAATATATGTATAAATGTGGAGCCATATAAAAGTGTTACTATCAGAAGTTTTACTTCCAGATTGTTTGTAAATTTCCTATATTTAAAACGGAACTGAATTCCATCGGAATTTAAAAAAAGGCTGTAGATTACCTGTTGTTATAGAAGTATTAAACAGAAATAGAGGATTTTATGTTAAAAAAAAAAATATTTATATGTAAAATAAAAGATTGAAACTTATTTTCACATTGTTTCTTTAATACAAGATTACTTTTGTGAGAAACTGTATAAGAACTAAATTCCAACTATGCGGTGTGTCCTTCCCAGGGGAGCATGGAAACCCAAGATGATGACGCCAATGTCGTGAGCCCCGCCGTGGTGTCGGCCACAGTGGAGAAATGCGCAGCTCTCCCGTGCGGTAAAACACTGCACGTCGGAAAAGCTGCAGCTGGTGTGAAAAGAATTTTGAAATGCGCTAGCGCGACTTCTGCGAAGAAAAGAGTTTAATTAAAACTGCAAGGGCAGTTTACGATGATTATGTTTTCCACGGATGGGCCTCCTGCTGGGAAAAATTGGAAAAAGGTTAAAGCGTAGACTATTCTTGTGTATAATGCGACGCGATGAAATCAAAGCGAAAGCTGTTCAATTAGAAAATTCGAGACACGTGATTACTAGGTGAAGAATTTAGCGAGCGAGGTATACCGATTAACTCTTTATTTGATTCACTCACTACACTTAATTATAAAACGATGAACTTAACACTTTGCAGGTCCCTGCAATAAATGTTCACTGTACTTACTGTAGATCCAACTATGTCTGCTCACCAGAGCTACTAATAGGCACGACCGTATCCGCTGATGGTTCGAGAGAGAATCCCTTAAGTAGGGACATTAAGATCTGTTGTCTTCAGTTGTCAGTACTATAAGTCAGTGGACACATAAAATTGCATACACTTTTAAATCAAAAACTTGACTTTTTGAGCTTAACGTAACAAACAAAAGCATACACTTTCAAATAGAGAGCTAAATGTTCGACTTCAAAGTCACACTTTTAAATCTAAATGCCCATCGTACAAATTTTGATTTCGAAAATTATACTTTTAATAATAAAGTGTTTATATTCAAATCAATTATAAACCTTGTAAAAAGTAACATTTTTACCCACTTTAAAATTAAAAATGCCAAACTTTTAACTTTAAAGTGAGCTTTTCTCCCAATGTACACTTTTAAATCAAAAACTTAACTTTTTGAGCTTAACGTAAAAACCTATTCAAAAGCATACACTTTCAAATCAAGAACTAAGTGTTCGACTCTAAAGTCACACTTTTAAATTTAAATGCCCATCGTAAACATTTTTATTTCGAAAACAAGACTTTTAATATTAAAGCGTTTATATTAAAATTAAGTATAAATCTTGTAAAAAGTAACATTTTTAGTTACTTTAAAATTAAAAACGCCAAATTTTTAACTAGAAAGTGAGCTTTTCTCTCAGTGTAAGTATCTCTCCAACATAGTTTCTGTAAATTGTTCCTGAACTGATTCTTTTTCATCTCTCAGGCTTTCAATTAAACTTTTAAAATAATTGCCTCCTGAAAGTATTGAATGTGTAGTCCAATCTATCATCATCCTGACATTTGTTTTTAATGGTGCATTTCATTTCTATAATTTTAGCAGGCATAAGCTTTGCGATTTTTTTTTTAATTTGCGAAACTAACACCAATGGAAACAATTAAATCGTCGCATTCACATTCCTGCAACTCTTCTCGGAAGCCAGTTTTTATGAATTTTTTAGATACAGTTTTCCTGTGTCTCTGTCCAGCTTCTGCTGGAAAAATTAAAAATATCAAAAACTAGTGCTTAATTGAGAAAATTATGTTGGCTTACCCTGCCCCTCCCACCTTCCTACGATACTTTTATGATTTCTTTCTGCACTTAATTACGACTCTTTTATCTTATGGTCTTCTCTAATTATGCTTGGGAAAAACAAAAATGTCGAAAAAAGTTCTCGAAGTCCTTTATTCGAAAAAAGATAGGACTTCTCATCAAACCCAACCTTTAACACAATGTAGGACAATTTTCCTCCGACTTTCTTTACTGACGCCCGTCAAAAATTAAAACGCCGCAAATTCGTGGTGTACGTCCCCTAATTGGAAAGATTTGTTTGATCCAGCCCTTTTCCTACGCTACACTATGGACTATCTGACGAATTTTGTTTTCAAAAGTTTATTTTGATGAGGAATTAAGATATCGCTGTAATTTTCCTTAAGGTTCTTAGCGATTTACTGAATTCTTGCGTGTGGCTGCCAATTCTGACCTCGGATTCGTGATCTGCAGGCAAAAATACATCGGATAGCATATTGACATTTCAAATATTTTTGTTAGTATGTGCCTATTTAATTTTTCACAAAAAATGCAACTTAGAAGTTATGTTATAAAACGCTTATTTTACTTTTAGCCATTTTGCTTATTTTTCCAGTAATCTACATCATCTCAGCTTCAATTTAAAAACATACATATAGCGACATCTTAATTCCTCGTCGAGATAAATACGTTTGAAAAAAAATTTCGCCAGATAGTCCATAGTGTGCCGTCCCAAAGACCATTTAATTTGATTTTTTATTATCATTTTACTTATCGGTTTGTTCATTCTTTGTTTGGAAGCAAGTAAGAATATTTCCTTCTGAGCAATTTGATGGTTTAGAGAGTTCCATTGCAGATCTTGAGCTCTTAATGATATAAGTTTTGATTAACACGATAAGCAAATTTGGGAAAATTGAATTGTTATTGTAGACGATAAGGGATATGTGAAATATAATTATTCGATAAAAGCAAAAATAATCAACAAATTGCAAAGTATTTGTAGTATTTTAGTACATAAAGGACCCAGATTGAACGCCGAATTTAAATTAAATTAAATTGAATATAATTGTAAATTATATATCGTTACATATGTTTTAGAAAGGGCTAAATTAAGGTTTGAGATTATTTTTTACCTAAATTATAGCCAGTAGCAAGATACATATCGTTTTGTACATTTTTGACAGCGCAAAGTGTACTTGGAATGAATTTGTACCTAGGGTTTGAAGGGGTGAAGATATGGGAGTAGTTTATCATAAATTACAGCTAGATTACAAGATTCATATCGTTTTATAACATCTAAAGAATATAGAACTCATTCGGTTATTTTTTACATTGGGATTGAAGGGATGATGAAATGGGGGCAACTCCTGTGTATAAAATAACCATAGAGATAGCTTTGTGTTCTCCAAAATGTAAGAAACAATAGCTGCGTTTTTTTCAATCGGATCAGGATTTGGATCAATCTCTTAACATTGACATACAACAACAACTCGTGATCCACACTTTCATTCGGATTAGAATCAATGATCAATGAAACTATTCCTTCTATCTGCAGCCCTTCAACCTGTAGGTAGAAAATAATCTAAATGTAAAAATGTAGTTTTTAGAAATGAGCTTTACATTCTCGAAAAGGTACAAAACGATATGCATCTTATTATTTTTTATAACCTGGAAAAAATTCTATCCTCTATATTCACCCCTTCAACCGTTAAGTAAAAAATAACCTCAAAAATGGATGCGGAATTCTCAAGAACTTAAGGGGGTAGTAAACTTTTTTTTGAAAAAATCGTTTTTTTTTTATTTCATAAATGTGTTCTAATATATCACAGAAATGTTTTCCCAAAACCGTTTTGAGAAATTCGATATATAAAAAAAGTTATAGAGACATTTGTAGCGGTGCCTTACGCTTATCGCACCTTAAAATTGTCGAATAAAAACTTTAAACGCGTTTTTCTCAAAACCATGTTTTTTGACCTGGCCGACATGATTTTGAAAAAACTATTGGTCTGATCGGGCTAACATTTTTATGGGATACTCTATACATGTGTAGTTCTCGCCCGAACTAGGATTTTGAAAATCGGTTAATGTTTAACCCTTTTTTTAAACAATTTTTTGCAAAAAAAAAAAATGACCGAAAAATTAAAAAGTCCTCCATTTTCTTTTTTTTTTACCAAAATTTTTTATCCTAGTTCGAACGATAGCGACTGATCTATATTTTAATATGCACTTTGAATTGTTTGTTTCAGATGTTCCAGAGTCGAGATATCATGTCGGCCAGATTAAAAAGGGGTCACCTTCAGGCAGCCATATTAGGGCCCTATGAAGGAAAAAAAAAAAAAAAATTTTTTTTTTATATTCTTGAATGTTAGTTGTATCATGTATAAAAAGTTTGCAAGATCAAAATAAAGTTAACTATAAAAAAAAAAATCTTTAAAAAAGGCCTTAACCTTTTAAGGACGGGAGTGGTCGATATATGGACCAGCCAAAGGACACATAATATTTGATGTTTTTCAGGGAGAACGTAATGCGCTAAATATGGGAAAAATAGTGTAAAAATTCCTGGAAGCATCCTTGACCTTGAAAATCGCTATTTCAAAGTCAAAGTTTTGTTTGCTATTTCGCCCTGAAAGTTGGCATACCTACCTTTTTTTATGTACTGATTACGGAAAATATAATAGCACGAATCGCGAAACTCATCTGCAAGGTGAATTCAAGGTCAAAAATTGATATTTTCCCCGTCCTTAAAAGGTTAAGAAGTGTACTACCCCCTTAAAACTTGCTTTTCCTAATAACAATGTGTGCAAATGGAGAGCAGCATTTATTTCCCGCGTTTTCGTGATTTCAGAGCACACTGTACGGCGCACAGTGGGCCAAACGACTTGTTGGATATCAAAAATCTGTAACTTTTGTTGTGTTAAAAACATCATAATGAAACCTTGGGAAATAAATCTTGATATTATTAGTCCTTAATTGATGAAAAAAAAGTTCAGTTGGTTTTGGGTGCCTCAAAATAAATCAACAAAATTTGAAGTAGTCAATAAATAAATTATTAATGTTATTTAAAAAGTTTTAATAACATTTCGAACTTAATCTTTAATTATTTTATTATTTCCATAACAATATTTATAATTAAAAAATAAATAAATTTTACAAATATATAAAAAAATAAAGAAAAATTGTGTATACTGAAATACTAAGTTGGTTGGAACACTTTCAAGCATATTACCAATATTTTTATTTGAGTCTAGTAAATAATCCATTTCCTCTGGATATTCCCTGCTTCTAAAACGTTTGTCCTGTATCCTCCGATATGATGATATGTATGGATTTGATGATTTAAGCAGCATGTTCATAAGATCAACGTTTTGCTCTTTCCCTGCAATTTTTCTGGTGTTGTGGTATCTGTAGCGCTTGTAGTCTTCATTTTGGGCTTTCTGGGCTTTTTCCAAGAATTCGCCAATTGGCAAAAGACAGTGAACTATTATATTTTTTTCATGCCTTAAAACTACGTTAATTTTCTCCATACATATTTCTCATTTAGTAACATTTCTGTTTGTTCTGCATATGTCTCGAATTTCGCGGCATTTATTAGGAAGATCACAAGAAAGAACATATAATGTGGTCTTAAATTTCTTTATTTCTTTTTTTTTTTTTATTATTAAATATCCTTTTTTTAATTTCCACGTTAACCAAATAACTATAGTACACTTGAAAGTAATTAACTTCTAATGATGTCATTAATTCTAAACGTTTATTAGAAAAACTGTAATTTATTTCCAAAACAAATATTATGCAGCCTTAAAAGTCATAAAATTCCTGCATAAGTGGGAACTTTGTGTGGAAATATGCACACGACAACAAGGTAAACTTTACTTCAGATGCAATTTTCTCCGAAAGTTGCAGGAGGCTTTCTACTTTAAATTGACACCAATTCGAAAGTAGACATACCTTTATTTCAACGAAAAATCGCCCTTTTTAATTAAAATGCTATTATTAAAAAAAAATTTGACTTTTATCATAACCTAGTAGCCTAATAATACCTGCTTCTATATAGTAACTGAATTCATTAATAACAATTCAACCTCCCTATACAAAAATTTTCGCAATGGAACTTTGAAATCATAGAAAACTCTTTTTTTTTTTTAAATGAGCTGTTCAATTTTTTCTCTGACTTTAGCCATTCCAAACACAAAGAGGGGGTTAATATTTAAAAAAAAATTTAATAAGGTAATACATTTAGTTTACTACCTAATATCATTAAATTTTTTTAAATCTATGACATGACGAAAATCCCAAGAATCATTTTGGTCCACTGTGTCAAATCGATGAGGAAGTCTTAAACATTATTTAGAACCCTAAAATTAAGGTGTATGTAAAAATTTAGCCTGTTAAAAATTCTTTCTCAGCATTCAATATTTTTATATTTCTCTTAATGCAAACGGAAAAAATTAATTAAAAACAAAAATTGTAAACTAAAATAAATGCAAATAAAAACAAAGCGTATGTGACAAAGAATCTAACTAACATAAAGGCTTCAATCGTTTGAGGGATCGTAGCGTGTATGGGCTCAACATTCATTTTACTCACGACACAAACAATAAATCGCATTTAAAATATGGCCATGAAATGCTCTAAGAAATTAATCATATGCAAATCCTAATATAGAAGTATTTTTCACTGTTATTACCCACTTATTTCACTTTCAGGCCAAAAATGCGCGTTCGTGAAATATATCATTTTTGTCGTTTATCTCTTTATAATTGAGCAGAAGTTGCCGTTGGTGCCGTCTGCCCTAGGTGACGACAACTTGAAAAACACTTAATTAGCTTCACCCCGACCCCAAAGGCGAAATATTCTGGCAACATATGAGCGATTGCTTGTTGACATCTTGTAAGTGATTCATATAAAACGCTAAAAATAATATGAAGAAACTTTACCCGCGTTAATGTTACTAAGGCGGGTGATAAATTGCGTTAATAATAGCTGTCAAAACTGTTACCGTGTCTTGTAAATGAATTTTTTTCCCCTTTCCGCCGTCATAGATCAAACTGAATTAACATCCCGCTTGTGCCACTTCCACTTGTCCACTAATTGTTTTCTCCGAACCATTTGGCTGAGTTGCCTTTAGAAGTTCGCAATTCTGGGAAAATATTTAAAAGAAATATTCAAATTATATTCACTTCAGATTTTTCAGCGAAGTTTACTGAATTTTTCACTTCAGGTTTTTCAGCGAAGTGAAAATAACATCATGGGAGGTACAAATCAGAATTTACTTATTGATACAAATATTTGAAAAGTTATTATTTTCACTTAATTATTGGAAGTTAACACAAACATTTTTTTTTTAAAAAAAGTAAGCGTTGTTAATTGAAAGAATTATTTCAAATTATCAGTTATTGCAAAATTCAATAAAAGTTAATTTAAATAAAATGTCAATTAAAAAACCTGCTTATTTAAAAATGAAATACAACTTTAATGAAATACTATTTATTGAAAATAATAGTGAAAAAAAATCGGAAAAATTTCACATAAATGTATGAAATTCAGAGTAGTCGTCAGTATTATAAGATCTTTTCGAAGGTTATGGAATTATTCGAAAATTTGAATGTATTTAAATCAGTTTTGGCACTATTGAACCGAAATGAAAATAATCGGCCTGTTGTTGAGTTACATGAAAATTATTAAAGCGTTGTGAAATTGCATGTCCAACGCCAATAATTCATTGAATCTTGTTTCTAATTTCATATATGATATATGTACTACCATGATCAAAAAGAAAGAATATTTATAACCATGTGATTTCCGATTGTAATATCCTTTTATTATTTGTAGTAATCATACCGTTTTGTTAACGTCATTTCCGATTTTTAAAATTGATATTAAAGTTGAGGAACGAATCTGCATTAAATTAATAATAATTAAAATAATAAGTAAGCAAAACCTCGTTTTAATGAACGCGGTTAAAACGAACACCTAGTTATTGTACAACGAACAAACTTGTCCTTCTCTTTGAAAGTATTATATATATACTTTTAACGAATAAATTGCGTTGTAACGAATTTACAAAAACACTATCAGGTCTTTCATTGGGTCATATGACGGTAAACATGGTAAAAAATTCGTGGCAGCATCCAAACTAAAAGTCTTGTCTTAAAAATAAATTTTTACAAGAAAATAAATACCGACTTTAAAACCTTGCCGATATGTACAAACTTAAACTCAAAAGTTAAAAATATAAGTAAGATTTAAGAATATAAACTACTAATCTAGATAAAAAATATACTGCATTTCAAGCAATAAAAATTACCAATCTAGATATTCTAATAAATATTTTAGAAACCTAGAGGATAAAAATTCAGTTAAAACAAGTCAATAGAAGTACATATGGCTTTTGTATTCAGATATCCAGTGAATTTCAACAAGATTGACCATTTCAAAACTGCTATTTCAAACCATAGTCCGTAGAAACCTCGAGTACTGCTCGTCAATGTGGCCAGTGACCAGTGGTCACCTCACCACCAAAGCAAAGTGGATAATGTAGAAGCCGTACAGAGGAAATTTACTCGCAGCCTTTTTACAAAACATGACAAACCACCTACTCCTTATTCAGACAGACTCTCTATGCTCAACCTATCCCCCATTGTTGACAAAAGACTTTACCTCGATGAGTGTGTTTTTTACCGTATATTTAATAACTTGCTGCATACAACCTTGGTCGGTAAACTGAACTTGCGTGTGCCTTCGTTCAGTAGCCGTAACAACGATGTTTTTAAGCCACCCAGAGCCTTGCTTGAAGTTTATTTTAATTCTTTTATAATTCGTTGTCAGAGAAATCACGACAGACTTCAACTTGGTCCTCTGAGCTGCCTTTTTAGTAGTTTCAAACTACCTGTCCTTGATAAAATTATGTAGATAGTAATTTCTTTGTGTTATTTTTGATATTATTTTTACATTGCTCTTTAACCCTTTCGCAGCCGCAGGCGATATATGTTGCCATGCGCGCCTGCTGCTTACAGACCGCAGGCGACTCATGTTGCCCAGCGACAGGTCTGTTTTCGATTCTTAGTTACTAGGTCACCCTTGGTGCTATCGTCCGGCTTGAAACAGCCATCTGTTGGGGAAAGCATGAACTATATGCTGGTGGCATAACACGTTCGCGGGCGCGGCCAAAGTAAAACAATTTACAAGTATATTGCGAATTGTTACCGAATGTGCCATTTTCATTAAAATTCTTATTATACCTTGTTTTTGTTTATTTGCTCTAAAATCCTAACCTCAAGCCAACGAACTAAAATAAATATACAATTTAAAAGGTAAAAAAAAAACAAATAAAAGTGTAGATTCAAAACTTACTTTCCAAAAAATTTTACTATTTACATTATTACTAAAAGAATATGTTGATTATTATATCAGGGCAAAAGCCTAAAGTGTAAGGATTAATTAAAAACAAAAATTTTTATTCTAAGTTAAAATTTGGCCGAGCTAGGTTAGAAAATGTGGACGCAAGTAAGGCACCGCTAAGCTAACGCTCAAAAGCGCTGCGTCGGTAGCGCAGAGAAACGGGCGTCAGCCGCGGTCGCGAAAGGGTTAATATTGACAGCTCTTGTGTAATTGGGAATTTTTCATTTCTGTACAAAGCTCTCTTAATAATAATAATTATAATAATGCCCTAGACAGACAGCACAAATAAATTATGAATTATTACTAATTACTAATTTAGGTGCGGTCTGTCATGGACTTATCATCATTATGGCCGCTAAATGACGAACAACTTGATCATTTATGACCATAATTTTTTGATCATTTATACATAAATGATGAAAAGTGTACTAGAATTTGCACTTCTACACCAGTCGTAACATTACTTTGCGCTAACCATTACAAAGAGTAATAAGAAGAAAAACACAAGGACTATTGAATAACTGACTGATAAATGATGATTAAGAAATTGCTGTCTGTCACTACTTCATTAATAAATAATTACTGCTTACTGAGTAATTAACTAATTATTAATTTAGTGCGTAGTTAGTCTGTTGGATTTCTAGTGCTTTTAATTCCAATTTTAGTCAAAACGAAGATCACAGAACTCTGTCGTTATATTGTATAAAATAAATAAGGTAAATAAATTCTTTAC
Organism: Dysmachus trigonus; assembly: GCA_949715965.1. Taxonomy (NCBI): domain Eukaryota; kingdom Metazoa; phylum Arthropoda; class Insecta; order Diptera; family Asilidae; genus Dysmachus; species Dysmachus trigonus. The sequence continues at coordinate 28,923,093 of OX454320.1, forward strand.
TTTTATAACTGAAAATCCTGGGAAGTAAATTCTAGTTGGAATTTTCCTAGATTCTAGTTAAAACACATTTTGTATGCAGTTCAGCGCAGTGTCAAGTACATGTTTACAAGTAGCGTGCCAGACCTAATGAGCGCAGAATTGTGCGCATGCATACCTACAATTAAATTTAGCGCAAATCTATTGCGTGGAGTTATAAAGCAATGATAATAAAAAATATCATAATAATTTTAATATTTATTACAAGTTAGAAGAAATTTATATGGTTTTTAAATCTTTAAATATGCGGCGGGTGTAAGAGTAATCCGTCAAAGTCGAATTTGGTACAGACAATTTTTGCAGGCGAGATTCGTCATTTTCACTTGAAGGGTTAATGTCGTAGATAACATAATTCTATCAAAGGAATTGCGAAACCTTTAGTGTTCTAAAACTATTCTGGTCACAAACATAAAGATCTTTTGACGTACCCAATTTCGGTGGTTTTAATAATGGAATTTTCAATATATAAAGTATACTTGTGCGTAAGCAATACCCGTTTCAAGGACGTGCCATAATTGTATGGAGTGATTACTTGTTGCTATAGTTAAACTTAATTTATCCTCTTTATGACGTCAAAGTTTTTGAAGGTGGTGTTCATATGTTTCTAACCGAACCGAGTAATGAACGGCTTGAACTAGTTGAATTAAACCACAAAATCTTACATCAAAGAGACTCGACAGGTTGTTGATAAATTTCAGTATTCCCACAGCCATTAAACTCAATTGGGTTTGGTTGACCGAATTTACTAGATGCAATTAAATATCAATTTTTCAAATTCTCGGCGAGGATGTACCTGTTTCTAAATGAATTTCTAACATGTCGCATGTCTCTAGTTTCTTTTCACATTCTCTGCTATTTTTTTCCATGTCGGCATGATATGATCCACTGCCAAGTTAATTGTAAAACGTTGCAAAAACTTTCTGAAAGGCAGGGGTCTGGCTTAGCTCCAAGGTAAGGAAAAAGTTAAATTGAGTTGAGTGCTGCACCCAATAACGTATGTTGAAGTAGTCGTTCGTAGTCTGGTCATCACATAATTATGCTGTCAGTCATCTTCCGGAGTGATGAGAGATGTCTTTAAATAAATTTCCTCTTTTCTATTTTCAGACCACACCGTCGCAGAGAGGCAGGTCTGCCGGAAAACTTTTGACCTTAGCCTCGATAATGAAATGGATTTGTTGGGTTTCGCGGGTCACGGGCCGAACGAGACGCAACCGATACCAAATTTACGAACGAACGTGTGGACTCGATACGTTTGCCAGGCGAAGGAACTTTTCGGACCTATCCTTTGGAATGATGGTATTGTCTGTTCCCCAGCAGCATCGCAGGCGAGCGAGTTCACCGCGCCACAGAACGATACATTCCCAGATGATGAACTGCAGGAAATTTACAAATGCACTTTTAGTAGGCTCAGCGATCCGGACAACTCAACGCAGTACATTTGCACTTCTTACCTACTGCCAGTCGTGCAGTCCGGTGAGGACTTCTTCAAGAACATGAATGATTGTGTAGTTAATATTACCCTCGTGATAAGCAATGTTTTCAATTCTCTCCCTGAATTTAATGTAGTTTTACCAGTTTTACCAAAGGTGTCGACCGCAGTCGCGAATTCCTTAAATAGCTCGTTCCGTAACGTTAGTGACTATCAAGTGAACTGTGATCTAGTGAGTAGTAGAATTCTTAAGTGTGCAAATCAGTGGATGAATGGATCATCGTCGGAGAGTAGCAGTTTTAGCACCGTCAATTCAATATTCTACCAATTGCCCGAATCTCTCGAGTGCGTTTTGAATTATACTGGTGATTTGGACGTGATATCACACTATGCTACGGGTATTATGACCACCGGCTCCATTGGACGAGAGCATTTCCAGGATGACTTAGTGAGGACACCGAACTATGACTGGGTCTTCCTTTTTGTGATAATTTTTATATTTGCTGGTGGACTGGGCAACATCCTTGTCTGCTTAGCTGTAGCTTTAGATCGGAAACTGCAGAATGTTACGAACTACTTTCTGTTCTCCTTAGCGATCGCTGATTTATTGGTTAGTCTTTTTGTCATGCCGCTTGGAGCTATACCGGGATTTTTAGGTAAGAAATTTTATTTATTTGAAAATTATTTTAGATCGGACAACGCGCGCTATTGATAACAATAAATTTCTAGTCTACAAATAATATATACTATTTTATTTTTATAATAACAACAATACAATTGAATATAATATATAAGAACAATCGAATATAACACACGAGTATAATATAAATAACGCTAAACAGATTGAATTTAAGGTCTCCACATGGATTTTCAGAAAATTACAGAGACGTTCATTTGGGAACAAAAGTGACAAATATGCAAATAATTTGATAATTCGAAATATTTAGCTTTAAAGTTTTGCTAAATGACATTTTGCTGCTGCAAATTTCTGAGTTTCGTTGCAAATTGCGTAAATATCTTAAACTGAAGAAGTTTTTTCTTTTATTTTCAGGGGTTATGCGGAATTTTTTCTCTTACTATATCTTTAATTTAACAATTTTTCATAATTTTCGCGAAAACTGTAAGAATATGTAGAAAGTTGCTACAGAAAAATTTCACTTATAAAGTTATATATCTCGGTAAATACAAGCAACCGACTACATTTTATGGCATATTCAACACTTCTGATCACAAATGAACGTTTTTGTATAGTTTCATCAAAATCTGTAACGACTGTACAAACCCATTCTAATTACTTCACTTTGATTTCGACAATTCAGCATACTGAAACTTAAGTCTTACGATCTAAGAACTTAAAGTAAAATCTAGAAAAAATCAAAAATAGGATTTCGAGGTTTCTGAATCGAAATTAGGCATTTACTTAATCATACAAGGCAGTGGCGTGGGGTGAAATTTTTGAGAAGGTAAGCCGGTGCAAAAATCAGAAACTTAATAGCGAAAAAAAACTTACCAAATATGCTTACTTGAAGAGTTTACTAAATTATTAATGTCCGTAAAACCTGTGCGACTCCAAACACTCGAAGAATTCGAAAAAAGAAGACATGGGAAACAAAACATTTTATTTAATTTGCAGCTTCCGGTCAGCCACGAATATTTTTCATAAATCGACTTATTAAAATGTTTGAAAAACCCGTCCTTACGCTTGTAATCTATTTTCATCGACGGTTTAGCGCGACCTAATTCGATAACTCTGCTTTTTTGCTGAAAAGATAATCTATTAAATTCATTTGCCTGTTCTAATAAAAAATCCGTTAAACAGCATTCAACACTAAGTAACGCCATTTCCAACAAAAATTAAAGACTGAGAACAAGATATAAATAAAAAGCTACTAAAATGTCCTATAACAGACCACCTAGACCTTACAAAATTCTCACCAGCTTTTCACAATTAAATACTATATATTAAAGTACAATTACACTTCACTTCAAATCAAACATGCACGATAGACGGGACAAATCCTTCAACTGACAAATTGAAACAAATAAATAATCGTCATCCGAATAGCCGAACCTAACGAAAAAACCAGAGAAGCCGGATTCTATCGTGTTATCGAGAGGTAATAAAATAGAACCACACCACACTCATAAGTCACAATCCGTTGAGCACCAAGGCAAAAATTAAAATATAATAAACAAAACCACAACACCCCTCCCTTCCGAGAAGACGACTTCTGCCGTGTTCTTGTGAAATAAGGGAGCATTCACTCCTACAATTCACAGCCCCTTCAGTATCAAATAAATTTACAGTCAGCTGAATATTGTTTATGAAAAAAAAAATTAATAACCAAACCCACCCCAACCAACCCCACTCACCCGAGAAGCCGCTTTCTACCGTGTTATAGGGATAATAAGAGAGCACCACTACACTCACACTCGTTCATAGAGAAGGCACGAATCAGCTGACATTCTAAGAAATAAACAACCACCCGCCGAAGTGACCCGAGTTTCAACTTATGCAAAATGAAAACAACCGAGAAGCCGGTTTCTATCGTGTTATTTGCTTATAGGATTTGCTTTTAGTGAGCAAAGGATATCACACACGATTTCTTTGTTACTCGTGGAGAAAAGTGTGGGCTTGAGTAAGCCGTAAAATGACCGGCTTACAGAAGCAGCGAGCGAGCGCTTTATACCCGATGCAACCCCTTGATAGAACCTGCTACGGTGCGAGGGAAGGTTCCATCGTAGTGCAACAACAGATTATGGTTGTTTTTGGTTGTAACACTTGTTTTGCCATGTTTTCTTTACGAAATGAATTTTGGGAGCGCTTTCCAGGAATTTTACAGGCATAGAACAAGTTTTAAATTTACGGGAATAGGATGAGTTCCCAAAAGGGAAGCCGGTAGGAATCGTGTTATATGGACCCCACGCCACTGATACAAGGTCTTCCGTAGGTCCTATTTTTGATTTTTTCCAGATTTTAATTTTTGCTTTAAGTTCTCGGATCGTATGATTGAAGTTTCAATATGCTATGAAGTATTTTGAATTTTTAAAATCACCCAAGAAATTTTTTGCAAAAAGGGCTTCGAGTGTCTCTTAGTTTTCTTATCATGAGTATTCTCCAACAAGAATTTTCAAACTTCGTTAAAAATTACGACCTGTGGGTAGTTTTGAACCAATTTAGCAATATAACCCCAATGTGCAGTAGAGTGTTAAAGTTAAATGAAAATGATACTCGTACGAAAAATGTGGGGTGGGGATTTATGAGATCATTGATATAAAGTCCAGTTCCCAAATCTTAAAATTCAAGACGATGGATTCAAAATGGTAAAAATAATTATATGAGGGCTTTTGAGGAAGAGTATTAAGTAATTTTACTTAAAAATCCTCTAGTAGTAAAAGAAGGTTTACTATTGAGCCGTAAGATTTTACCAGATGTTTGAAATCGGCACTAAAACCTGACTAATATTAATGTCTTTTAATTAATGAATCAAGACAAACTGATTCCCGACTTTTTTATGTTTAATTTCCGATTTTGATAAATTTCAATAAAAAATTAGGTTGCTAAATTGTAACCTTAAGGTATCGATTATCAGGGGATAAAAATCAGAAGTTTTCCAATTTCTTGATTTTGTTCTTCAATAGTAAGAATAGTTACGTATTAAAATTTTTGTATATATGTTTCCCATCGATCTATCTTTTTTCATTAGTGATTGCCAGGATAATCTGAACCTTTTTATGTATTTTTTTCCTGGCCTAGTCATTTGTCATTTTCCACAGAAAACCATTATTAATGGTGTTCGAATTTCAAAGAAATGAAGAAAACTTGGTATTATTCGTTAACATTTTCCGTTCCGGTAGGATGTAGCACCAATCTGTCAATTAAATCGAAGTTCCGAATTTCTTACATTATCAATACATTTCTTACAATACATCAATACATCTGCGATATTAGGGAGAAATAAAATTCAAATTTTGACAAAAGCTTGTGCCTGAAAAAGTTTCTCATTCAGCCAGGGGCCATTTGATTTAGGAAGTTTGCCAACTAGTATGGTAGTCGAATAGGGAAGGGTAGAATAGTAAAGAATAGAAATATTGCAAATATTTTTAAACTTATCATAGCTATACTCACGTGCTAACTAACCTTACTTTCACCGAATAGTCGAATTGTGTATGTCTTGGCATGACTTGTTTCGGCAGTTTTTCGGTTTCAAAGTAATTGTTATTCGAGTAACTAAAATCGAGAGGGTTTTCTCCGACAGACAGGTAAGTAGAGTAAAGAAAACCTTAATGGTGTTAAATCGCACGATCTTGGTGGTCAATTCACTTCTCTCAGACATTTTTTACCGTCTCTGCAAATTGTGAATTTTTGAATTTTCGCAATTTCTATCCATTGCCCGATTGCAAAATGATGCTTGTTGCCATAATGACAATGACTTAAAATTTTTTGTTTTTTTTTGGCTATTTCTCTTTACGAAAATTAAGTTTTATTTGAAAATACTAATCAAAGTCAGAGGACAAAAATGGTCGTGATCTTATAATTATGATCATATTATTTTATTATTAGATAATTCTAAGGATTCGTTTTATAGATTTTAATTTGTTATCATTAAGTTCAAATCAATATGTTTTATATAAAGAAGCAGAACAGGTATGTATTGATATTTATGTTGAGACTATTTTATTGATTGCAATGTTATGTAATTTAAGTTTTTGTGAAAAATGAAAGAATGATCAATAAAAATACATTTGAAAATAAGTTCCGCGTTACAACCGTCGCTTTGCAATGTTGGGTCCTCGTTGTGATAGTTTCTCTTACTTTGATTTGTAAGTCATTCAAAATCTGCGTTTATAATACGTAGAAGTTAATCTTGGTTTTTTATTTGGCATTTTCCTGAAAAAGAATTTGTTTTACGTTAGTTGAAAGTTTAAACACGTCTTACTAATAACTTTATCTAAGATTGTAGCATAGGCGATTTTTGATTAGAGAAGCTGTTGATTTATTATAACTATATACTATTCAATTTTTTTATTGAAAACCAAAAAAAAAAAAGATTTATCCCGTCAAGATGGTCTAACCCCATAAATGATGGGTATATATGATCTAATAAAGAGAAACTCCAAAAGTGAGTTTCTTTCAAAAAGTGAGGACAGAATTGTGACAAGTTTTTATAGATATTTTTCAGTAAAAACTTGCCGCCAATTACCGGATTTGTTTATTTTACATATGATATAAATTTTTATTTTACATATGGTAATAAATAAATCAGTTGTAGTGCTGAGTTCATTTTTCGCAGGTGTTTCTTTCCTTGGTATGCATCACTCTAGTATAGCTTCATTAATAATCCGTCTGCTGTTTTTTATTTCGATCTTAATGCTGATGTAGGATCTAGATAAGACGTGGCGTAAGACGCTAATGGTTGCTTGTTATGTTGGGAATAGCATTCGTACTTCACAAATTCCTTTGCGTAAAATCCTCTAGCAGTGTTTCATAATCCACATATGTCTCACTGAGAAACAAATCACTTTATAGGAATGTTACTCACAACAAATGATTTACTAAAATATTATATAATTTACTGATTTTAGTCATTCTGGAATGAGTTTTCAAACATGAAATCTATTCCCAGTTCATGAGAGACAGAGCCTACTAATGGGATTTCTACATACACATAAGAGGTTAATGTAGGGATGTACGAAACTTACGATCACTTTATTATTCAACACTCTGGTTATACAGTCAACAAAATTAATTTCTTAAAAGTGAAATAGTTTTCGCAAGAGGTATTTTGCGACTACGACGAGTTGAGAAATTTTGAATTTTCCAAAATAAAAGATCGCTTTTATTGTTTAAGGATAGATACTTTTGCATTTGATGTCGAATGTCACCTAGCTTTTTCCATCCAGGCACAATTTTATCTTAAGAACATTCAAATTATAAAATCCGATCTCTGTGGCAGCCAACGATTTCTGTTTGATCAACTTTGCCTGGAACTTCCATTGAAAAGCAACACGCTGATGTGAACATAGTTGGGGCTTCGAATTTTTCTTCAAGTTAAGCCATATGAATAGTCGAACTACTTTTAAAGTCTGTGGATCAACTAAAACAAAAAAAAAAAAAAAAAAAAAAAAAAAAAATCACTCGAAGATTTTAAACCAAATATAAGAAAATTCTTAAACAGAATTCAGAACTTCTTTTACTAGACATTTTTTAAAGCTGTTTTTTTTTTAAGTTCTTAGCTGAATCCACAAATATTTCTTCCTTTCAAGAAAACAGTTTCTAAGGTAATTAAGAATAAATTTTATTTGACCCTTTCGAGACGAGGCAATGGTGAAGATCATCTCCAGCAGCGAAGCAATTTTTGTTATTTGCATTAATTATTTTGAATTCTCGACAGTCCTGGCTGTGGGCTATTTATTTTAGGATCTAACTTAAAACCAATGCAAACTTTAAACTTTACGCAAAATAAAAATTTAATTTGTTTCAAAACGCATTCTTCTTCACCATTGGTTTTTAACTAATAACTGTTAAATTGTTCACTTTCATAACATACACGATGTGTTGTATGTTGTTTTGTCTCGGAAGGCTAACACACACGGTGTATTGCTAGTCGCGAATCGGTGAAGTAAATCCTCAATTGAAGGTTACAAATTATGTTCTAATTTCTTAACCCTTAACAGTCACACTGGGTAAAATACACCCCAGCGTTGTTTGAGCGCCAAAATGACCCAGTAAACCAATGGATATGGGTCTAATACCGCCATCTAAAGTTAGTCAGCGTTACAAACTTTCATTCCCCGCTGGCAAAATATTTTTGAGACCGTTAGTTTCTACCTGGCAGTCGCTCAAAGTAGACCCTCTCGAATTTTGGGGTGTCTCACACCCAGTGTGACCAATACGTGGTTTTTTCGAGTTTTTTGGAAACATTTTTTTTTTACTTATTTTTATTTTCTTCATAAAAGTGGTACATTCAGTCTTCAAAATAAATATACTTTTTGAAACGGCCAAAAAAACTGAACATACCACCTGAATGGGCATCATTTCAGGATTACAAAACCGCTTGGCAAATTGAAATATCTTCAAAATTAAAAAAGTTACAGCAGTTTTAGTGAAAAAAGTCAGTTTTTCGATTTTTTTTTTTCAAGAATTTTTTTAAATATCTTAAATTTAATTTTCACATATCTAACCTATAGAATCTTTTAGAGAAAGACTTAAACTTTAGCAGGATATATTTTTTCTTTTTTTTATGCTGCCTACAACTTTTTATAAGCCTGTAAACACGCTGGGGTGTGATACACCCCAGAATGACCGGTGCGGGATTTTACTGAGGTGTGACTGATAAGGGTTAAACTAATTTCAGAAATACTGTCTCAGTTTTAAACAAAGTATTCACAATTTCTTAAGTTCCTAAAGTTTACAAAAAATTATTTTAAATCCTTATTATTTTATTACGATATCCTCTGGTTTAACAAATCAATCGAAAAAATGAGTAAAGCGTCAATCGCAAAGGTACGGCGGCAACAGCAACGTATACCTTCTCATTGGGAATGCCTGAGCCACGTAATCATTTTCAGCGAATGAAAAAGTTTCGCTGTTGCTGTTGCTGCACTGCCAATGTGATTCTCGCTTAAAAATTAAATGTGATGGGCCCTTTTATTCCCAAGTAATGGGAATTTTTCAGACGGTCATAACTCTTCTCTCCCTCTAGGTCTGCCAGATCATTGTGGGGCGAATAGTTACATACTGACCTTTTCTTTGTATGGCATACATAGCTTGAATATAATTATTTTTTACTCATGAAATTCGATTTTTTGAGCACTGCTTTGAGACGAGCTCTTTTGATATACACCTAATTCTCCTTTTACACGATAGATACGTTCCAGAGAAATACGTGTAAAAATAATCGTGTAGAAAAATACATTGTAGGGTAACCTGCCCAGTGATGGCCACTTTAAGCGCGGTGCTTCATAGTTTGCACGACCATGCGTCTCCAGTACAACTCAGCGGTATGAAAAAAATCACGAGTATACTAGAGGGTTTCAGAAAGGTGCTACGCTTTTCAAAAACAGAAAAATAAAATTTATTTGATGTCAAAATAATTATAAACAAAAAAGTACAATCTGCCCAGTGATGGCCAGGCCTAGCCCAGTCATGGCCACCCCCTTGCCCAGTGATGGCCACTCCACACACTGTCAACCGCAGCCAGCACCCGAGCCTCCTGTTCCTGGTTGACCGGTCTTGGAGCCATGTTGATGCACCTATGCCTAATTAAAATAGAAACCGAATTAGATTGAACCAGAACTACGCCCCCTCCCCCACCCCTCCTCAGAGTTTTCTTCCTTACTCAGAGTTTTCCTCTTCTCCACAGCCCGCCCGTCCCATACCCTAACATGGTCCTTCCCTCCGCACGGTGACGGTGGGAGGGAAGTGGGGGAAAAAAGGGCAGGGGGGGGGGGGGGATGCAGAGCTCTAAAAAAAAAAACACAGCGCGCGTCTGATTTTACTCTTATGGGCACCCACAACGCATCTCCTCTTCTCTACGAGACGCTCGGCGGCGCACTATGGGCTAAACGGCACTTTTTGTGTTTAAAACCTAATATCTCGGAAAAAACCGAAGATATTAACGTAAATTTTTTTTTAAATTGAAGCTGAGGCTATGTAGATTACTGGAAAATTAACCAGAATGGCTGAAATGAAAATAAACACTATGTAATATAACCTCAAAGTTGCATTTTTTTCTGAAAAATTGAATAGGCTCACACCAACAAAAAACTTGGTCTTTATTTTAAATGTCATATATGCTATCCGATGAACTTTAACCTGCTGATCACGAATCCGAGGTCAGAATTGCCCCCCACCCTACAGTTTTCAGAAAAATGAAGAATTTCCGTGCCTAGTATAAGCCTTTTTAACTCTTTGAGTTACAAAAGACGAGCTTAAATTAATTTTTACTATAACATACTAACTGAAGGTTTTTGGGGTCGCTGATCACGAATCTGAAGTCAGATTTTGAAAATTCAAAATGGCGGATCCAATATGGCGGTCAAATATTAAATTTTCGGTCCGCCATATTGGATCCGCCATTTTGAATTTTCAAAATCTGACTTCAGATTCGTGATCAGCGACCCCAAAAACTCATGTATACGGTTTTGAGTCGAAATTCGGTCAAATATTAAGTTTTCGGTCCGCCATATTGCATCCGCCATTTTAAATTTTCAAAATCTGACTTCAGATTCGTGATCAGCGACCCCAAAAACCCATGCATACGGTTTTGAGTCGAAATTCGGTCAAATATTAAATTTTCGGTCCGCCATATTGCATCCGCCATTTTGAATTTTCAAAATCTGACTTCAGATTCGTGATCAGCGACCCCAAAAACCTTCAGTTAGTATGTTATAGTAAAAATTAATTTAAGCTCGTCTTTTGTAACTCAAAGAGTTAAAAAGGCTTATACTAGGCACGGAAATTCTTCATTTTTCTGAAAACTGTAGGGTGGGGGGCAATTCTGACCTCGGATTCGTGATCAGCAGGTTAAAGTTCATCGGATAGCATATATGACATTTAAAATAAAGACCAAGTTTTTTGTTGGTGTGAGCCTATTCAATTTTTCAGAAAAAAATGCAACTTTGAGGTTATATTACATAGTGTTTATTTTCATTTCAGCCTTTTTTTTTTAGTCTCAGCTTCAATTTAAAAAAAATTTTCCGTTAATATCTTCGGTTTTTCCGAGATATTAGGTTTTAAACACAAAAAGTGCCGTTTAGCCCATAGTGCGGCGCCAGTACTGCAGCGAGTTCAAGTGTGGCCATCACTAGGCAGACTATGTTTTTCTGGCCCAGTGATGGCCACCCCCCTTTCCCCCTTTAAATTTTGAAAAAATTTTAAAAGCAGCATAAAATACAGTAACTTACCTATCCTTTTCCAATTAAGAAGCTGCCCGAGACTCGTGCGATTGCTGTGAGTCGAATGACAGCGTGTCTCCTGAACGGCTGCTCTTAACACTCTGACTAAGAAAACGACCGCTCAGGCTGCCGACTGTGCAGCGTCCGACGCGATGCGCTCGTGCGCTCAGCCGGGCAATGGTCGAACCAAAACCCGATTGGAATCTTACTGCCAACATGTGAAAGAATATGGATCGCAAAGGCGCGCATCTTGTATTTCGCTTGGTTGGCTGGAAATCCACCCCAAAGACAAAAGTGGCCATCACTGGTACAGTGGCCATCACTGGGCAGCTTACCCTATTTATGGAAAAACAGAAGATTGGTGCCAGACTTTAAGTAATCAGCACAAACAATACGAATAAACTATAACACCACAAGTTTCCTAAATTTTGTTAGAGCCTTATAGTTTTTACGTGATGCATATTTTATTATACAGGGTGTGGGTGTCCCAAAAATACCAGGTCAGAGTGACATGGAAGATAGGTTAGCCTTAGATCAGTCAGATAAAATAAACATGACCTTAGTAAAAGTTTCTTAGTTTTCAAGATATTATCACTTTTTTAATTTTCTTTAAAATCTCTACTTTTAGTTAGAATTTCAACCACCATTGCTAAAAATAACTTCAAGTTGTCTACTTTTTTATTTTTCAGGTATCTTAAATAGTTGTTTCAGGCGTTAAAAGTAAAATTTTGCCGAAATTTAGTGTACCTTCCAACAAAAATAACTCATTTGTGTTACTTTATAACTCTGTCAAAATTGTAACTTTAACTTTGACAATCAGTCGTGAAAAAAAAAATGTACTAAAAGAAACTGGCAAATTATCTTAAAAACTACTCAATTTAATGCAGATTCAGAAATGGTATAATACTTGGGGAACTATTTTACAAAAACTTAGAAATTGCTATTTTTATCATTAAGGGTTGTGCTAAAGCCGGCTCGACAAATATCTCAGATGAGTTTGAGAAGATTAAAAAACCGTTTTGTTAAAAGATGTCGATTGTGCATTCGTGTTGAAGGCAGACAGTTTGAACATTTACTGTGATAATAAACAAATTCAACAGTTTTTGGTTTTTTTTTTATCAATATCACAATACCCCAAAAGAATGAATGAAAATGCGGAATAGCAAAAGGTCGCAGCTGTCCTATTCATGTTTACCTGTTAACAGGTCCACAGCCACAAAAGCCAAAGGCCGGCAGCTAATAAAAATGCAATGTGGCCTTTTTTTTACTATTGATTGCGCAATAATAGTGCTTTATTTTTCAGAATAGAGTCCGGCTTTGTCACAACCCTTAATGATAAAAATAACAATTTCTAAGTTTTTGTAAAATAATTCCCCAAGTATCATACCATTTCTGAAACTGCATTAAATTGAGTAGTTTTTAAGATAATTTGCCAGTTTCTTTTAGTACATTTTTTTTCCACGACTGATTGTCAAAGTTAAAGTTACAATTTTGACAGAGTTAAAAGGTAACACAAATGAGCTATTTTTCTTGAAAGGTATACTAAATCTCGGCAAAATTTTACTTTTAACGCCTGAAACAACTATTTAAGATACCTGAAAAATAAAAAAGTAGACAACTTGAAGTTATTTTTAGCAATGTTGGTTGAAATTCTAACTAAAAGTAGAGATTTTAAAGAAAATTAAAAAAGTGACAATATCTTGAAAACTAAGAAACTTTTACTAAGGTCATGTTTATTTTATCTGACAGATCTAAGGCTAACCTATCTTCCATGTCACTCTGACCTGGTATTTTTGGGACACCCTGTATAAATACAGTACATAAAATAAAAAATGTATTATATGAAAAAAATTTTCTTTTGAAAAGAAAAATGTCCCTAAATCACTAATACCAAGTAGTAATAAGATAAAAGTTCCACGACTTGTGAAGTAGTTGTGGGGTTATTAGAGGAGTAAAATGGACAAAAAGATTCCTTAAAATGGGAATTAATCGTGTTAAATCAAAACAATTAGTGTAAAAAGGGAATGAAATTTGTTTTTTTAATTCGTGTTAAATCAAAATCGTGTAAAAAAAGTTCGTGTAAAAATAGAACTAGGTGTATTCATCACTTAATTTTTATCTTTTCAACACATTGATGTTAACGAGAAAAATTAATTTGAAAATAATTTATTTCGTTGAACCTTCATCATGAATTTATCGCCGAAGAATTCGTAGTATAATAAAATTCCGCGTCAATTGGTAATAAAGTAGTAGTAGTAAAGTTGAAATGTCTAGAGTGAATTTTTTATTGAAATATTATAGTTATACAGGTAAGTAGTGTACTTACAAAGTGCAGACACTTTGTGAAGGAAAATATCAGCACAGAATACGGATGTCAGAATTTACGAGGATTTGTGAAGTCCGTGAACCAGGTAAATATGCCTACTGTGGTTGTCACTTAAGTTTCGAAGACAAAGATTAGACGGATCTTAGATGATAGGGACAAAACTTCGTTGGAATTTTCTACTAATATTCCAAGTTAGTTCTACTTAATTTGTGTTGTGATTAATTCGATAAAGTTTGTTTGTCAAAGTTATTTATATTTTGTAATATTTTCAATTACAATTTGGTACCTATTGTAAAAATTATCCGCGTTTTTTTCATGTATCTAGGACAAGACAACATTTTGTATTGAAATTTTTGGCAATGTAAAATTACCATGATTTTCATTGATGCAAAACTTCCAATCTTGAACTGAAAAATTGTAAAAGTTATTTTTGACTGAAAAGTGGTTGGAAGTCATGGCAATTTGATGTTATTTCAAAAAAAATTTAAATCTTGCCTGTATTACTCATGATAAATTTAAATTCAGAGGATAATCCCCTTATGTTCTAGATAGATAAAGAAAAACGTAGCTATTATAAACAAAACTGTAAAACCATAAAATCGGCTGTAAGTTTTACAATTACTTAAAATCTATTTAAGCCAAATGTTTAATGACTTTAATTATAATTTGATATTTGTCGTTCAACCTTTACACCAGGGGCTAGATTTATTATATTTGATGATTTCTCAGAACAAATTATTCCAAGGGTTGAAATAAACTTTAGACGGCCGGGATTTGAGAGCTAAAATCGCCCTTGAAAAGTGCCCAAATCACGTACCAACTATATACAAAGTTCATATCACAGGGCGAGCCGATATATCGGCTCTCCGGTCCGGTAAGGGATAGGAAAAATTTTGTAGTATTAAATTTTATGAAATTGATAAAATTCGGTGAAAATGTGACTCTAGGGGTTTTCGGGGTCGCTGATTACGAATTCGGGGTCAGATTTGATCAATTTACCTTTCCCTACCCCCCACTCTAACTCCTCGGCTACTGAAAAATTTTAATTCGGGGAGGCATTTGAAGAGTAGAGGAGGGGGTAGTAGGGGTAGGGTGAATGCATTTATCAAATCTGACACCAGATTCGTGATCAGCAACCCCAAAAACGCCCTGGATCTTGTTTATGACAAACAATTATTGATTTTCCTCCAAAGCCGATATATCGGTTAATTTAAATTTTTATAAAAGAAACAATTTTTGGCATGAATCAGGTTCAGTAATTTAAACTCATTCGAGTTCATAAAGTTTTCATCTAGTTCAATACTTTTTACATTTAAAAAAATGAAATTTGTTTTTCTTAGTAGGTAGGTACTAGCCAAATAGAACTAGTTACCAGCTAGTTGAGCACTGTCTTAGCTACATTAAGCTGACGGTCATTTCCGTGATAATTTTCTGCGTAAAATCCGAGCTCAAAATTGGTCCATCACTTCAGGCTTTTGAGATATTTGAGGTTATGTACACAAAAGATGGCATTTTTGGCTAGTTTTGAGGTTATGTACAGAACGCATAACATTTGTTTGCTCTATAGTACATATTCCATCATTTAGTACTACTCTTATCCTTCAAAATGCGCTCTCGGATTTTTCCTTCAAAAGTTATGGCAATTTTAAGTGGACGTGATCAGTTGGAAAGCATATGGCATGTTGGACTTGGTCTGTATATGCTTACCATCTCATCACGCGATCTTAAAGAGGCCCTAACTTTTGCAGGATTTTTGTTTTTTTTTTAATAGCACATTAATAAGATTTTAATAGCATTGAAAGTATGGCAGCACTGGTATATAGCACCTATATCTATTCTCTAATAAAACGCGCACTTCTTGTCTTGATCCGGCCCTCCAGCTTTTTCTCCCTCTTACTGGCGTAGAAAAACGAGTAACAACACTACACTATGCATTAGGTATAAGACATACCACCCTCTTATTCTCGCTCCCCGAATGCAGATCTTCCGTCTTTTTTGTAGAAACGCTGCAAAACGTGTTCGGCCTTGAAATTTTACCCTCAGCGCTCCCAAAGAATTTTCACTTCAGGAAAATGTTTTTGTCACCGCACTGTCGCGCAACATATGTGGTGCGGTGTGTAAAGAAATTTTCATTTTATTTTGCCCTTAGGCTAGATCCTCCGTTCATATCCTGTCACTCAATGTATCTGAGACAATAGCAACGGGTGCCATCGAGTGAAATTTTTCCATAAGATAAAAAGCTCCAGGTGTATTTCAGTATGTGCTCCAGTGACCGAGTTATCCAAAATATGCTGCCACTGAATAACAAATCTTTTCGCTTATATTATATTTGGAGGAGAGGTAATACGTTTCCTTGTTTGATTGGATGGCTGGTTTGTGGATTATCATAACTGCGGGAATTTTGGCTGTGGCGCAGTTCTTTGACATACCTTTAGAAATGTTTTTATTAAGATTCATGTTAATAACTGAGTGAAATGTAACCAGCAAATGTAATAAGAATCTGAAGCAGCATCTGCATATTAAAAGCTTATTAGGCAAATAACTGGCATGTATAGTGATACATTTTTAAGATATTTTTATTAAGTATGTTTGTTCTTATATTTTTCATAAGAACATACCTACATATGATTTTACCTCCCATTATTACTTCAATTAATCTTTAAAATTCAGTTTCTCTTTTTGTTGGTTTAAGTTTTTGTTAAAAAGTTTTTTTTCGTGATATTATCGGTATTGCAATTTGCCGCTAGTGTAATTGATTCTGAAAGCTGTTAACTAGACTTGTAGTAAGTAGTAAGTAAATTGGATTTGCTGTTAGAATATAAGTGTATTATTCCTATGATTTTATTTATTTCAGGAATCTAAATCTTGTTAGTACTGTCTGCAGTTTGCGGAAATCGTCTAATTGCTTAGGTGGCCAAGATAAGTAATTTCAACCATTTATTTACATTTAAAATTCAAATAATTATCATTTTAGAAAGATGAATTCGGATAATTCCGCATAGAAATAAATTCAAGAAGGAACCCGCGGGTGCGTACATGTAACTAATATTCCAAATTTAAACTTAAATTTCATGTTTATTTTCAGAGTTCATTAAACAAAAATTGTTGTGGTAAAGTGAAACAAGAAAATGACGGGAAATCAGATGTTTTTGAAAAAGTTAAATGTTTCGAACACATTCTACGCTTCATTTCAAACAGGTCCTATTCTGGCACTGCAGTCGACATTGTATTGGAAATGTTTCTTGATGGTGCAAAACCTTCTTACTTATAATGCGAATAAAATAACTTCTAAATTTGCAATAATTTAGAAAAAGCAATTAAACCTACATTTTGTCGTACCTAAACCTTGAATGCGTTTAACGAGTTTAACGCCGACAGCACTTAATGATCTGAACATCCGCGAGCGTGTATAAAATAAGCGTTATCGTCATAATGGCGTCGACAAAGTAATTTGCTGTTGAGTCAACTTCAGTTATTGTGATAAAATCTCTTATGTTATGGGAAAAGTTGGTCCTCATCTGCACCCCTGAGCTTTGATTAGCACCGCAAAAATGTCATAAAATAACCAATTACCAACTGGGATGCAGAATAACTGCTTTAAGGGATAGTTAAAGCTGTAAAAGTAATGTGAGGAATTTCTAAAAATGCATTGGTTAATTATCGATTTGATTAGGAATTTAGGGAACATAATAAATATTCTCTATTTAAAAACAGTTTGGGACTGAACTTTTATTCAGTAACTAACGTCATCCTTTGAGAGTTACAATACGTAAATTATATCGGAGAAAATATGTTGCTAGGGCTCAATTTTTCAATAGTCAGATAATTTTATTCTTTAAATAAATTGAACCCAACATCAACATTTTTGTGAGTTTAAATTATTTATTATAATTTATAAAATGCAAAGTAGACTGAATAATATATTAATTAAATTAAAAAATTCCGACGTAATATGAGTAACTCGATGATCGACTAGTAGCTTAACCCATTAATGCGCAAAACGAGGATTTTGTGCACGCAAATTCAATTGTACGAATAGAATTTGGAGCGATTTTCTTTCAAAATCGTATATAGGGGGTTTATGGGGATGCTCTTTCAGAATGTGGCATTTGTTTTGCATAAAAGATTCAAAAACCCTATTATTTTTTTGGGTTTTTAAAAAAAGTTCCGATTTTGTTTGGTCTTTTTTCTTTTCAAAGTCGATTATCTTGACGTATCGAAACTTTTTTTAAAAACCCCAAAAAATAATAGGGTTTTTGAAGCTTCTATACAAAACAAATGCCAGATTTTGAAAGAGCATGTTCAAAAATCCCTTATATTCGACTTTGGAAGAAAATCGCCTCAATTTTCTATTCGAATCCTACAATTGAACTTGCGTGCACAAAATCCTCGTTTTGCGCATTAATGGGTTAAGCAGAAATAATCCCACGTTTTACATTATTACATGTTTATATTGCTTAGATAATAACTTATAGCATTTCACGGATTTTATTGTAAGGGTCTACTCTACTTGCTTTCAGGGTACTGGCCATTTGGGGTGACTTGGTGTAATATATACGTAACCTGTGATGTCCTAGCCTGCTCGTCGAGCATCTTGCATATGTGCTTCATCAGCCTTGGTCGATATTTGGGTATAAGAAACCCTCTAGGATCCAGGCACCGTTCAACGAAGCGTCTGGCAGGTATTAAAATAGCTCTGGTGTGGGTGATGGCGATGATGGTCTCGAGCTCAATTACAGTATTAGGTACTCCCCAGATATGCAAACTAGATAATGGTTTTGATAAAACTATGGCATTTTAGGAATAATTAATAAATCCAACATTATGCCACAGCCAGGGATGTGTGTCATAAACAATCGAGCGTTTTTCGTATTCGGTTCGCTTGTGGCATTCTATGTGCCCATGCTGATGATGGTCACCACGTACGCCCTCACGATCCAGCTGCTGAGGAAAAAAGCGCGCTTTGCTGCTGAGCACCCGGAAAGTGAGCTCTTTCGACGGTAGGTAGAATTTAGAATTTCAATTTTTCGCATGCGGGTAAGTGGGTGAATCTAAAGGGATCGGTTTCCTTGTGCAGTCTAGGAGGCCGCTTTGCAATCAAGCCACAGCAAACTCATCAGCATACAAGCACGAATATAACCAACAGCTTCACCAAAATAATAGGAGATTCTACAAAGAGTTTTAGTGAGAAATGCACCCCTGAAAATCAGCATGGAGATACGGGCGGATCCAACGACATAAGGAATAGTTTCAGAAATTGCAGCACCAGAAACAAACCGAATCTGCTGACACAGTCGCATTCCCAAGGAATTTATTGGCGCTCCCAAGGAATGGAGAGGTAGGTTCGTAGTGTCACTGTATGTTCGTAATTTAAGTCGGAATAACACTCACACAGTGGGCAAATTTAGGATAGCCGCACCATTAATTTTGAATGTTGGCAAAAGGTAAAGCAAACGAATGTGGGAAAACTATTAATTCAATTTACTTCTATGTATCCTCAAATAATGGGTTTTCAAAAACTAACATTTTTTTGGCAAAGGCGCAATTTTTTCAAATGTGCTGTATAAATTTAATATTATAATAATAAAATAATAATTCTAAATTTTAGCACGTTTTTAACTGCGTCACAGATGTTTGTTGAATATTTTAATAGAAAGGAAGTTCAGGAAGGTACTGTCATTGTGCTCATATTAAAAAATAAATTTGTTTGAATTTGCCATTAAATTATAAATATAAATTACAATTTTGAGCATTTCATATTTACTCATAAATGTTATTTAGCCTTAAGGAGCACTTAATTAGTTGTCAATTTAAACAAGTCTTCGATGTTGCTTAACCCTTTCAGTACGAAGCAGTTTGATGCAGAAACGCACTTCCGTTTTTGTGGCACCATATTATTTAAGGGGCTATTCTACTTTATAGGCCTTAAAAATTAGCGAATTCTCCGAATTTTTTATGAGAACTCTATAAGAGATATGGTTATAATTTTTTTTTGGGTTTAATAAATATACTCATCCGAACTAGGATTTTTCATTTTTATGGAAAAGTAACAAAATGGCGGCTGTTTAAACAAATGGGTTCGAAAAATGCTTTTCTGTTTTGGGATTTTTCGTTACAACAAATAGAAATAGAATTTTGAAATGAGTCTAGTTTTTGCTATACCTATACATGTGACGAATATGTGGTTTAAATTTCAGAAGGATCGGTCAAGTAGTTTCTGAGAAATCACTGGCATCACATTGGAAAACGTGGTTATGAGAAAAACCTGTTCAACGTTTTTGTTTTTTTTGTTAATTTGTATAAAAATTATACTAAAAAAAAGTGCTTAGACAGCTCGGATCGTTATAACATTTTAACACCATGTTTTTAAAGATATTTATTTTCGATTTTTTCAAGTGCACAAAGTAGAAGAGCCCCTTAAGGTATAAAATCTATAAATTGAAATTCACTATCTGATATCAACGACTGTCAGATTAAAATTTCAAAAAATTAAAGTTTTTAGAAATTTTGTACAACAACAACGTTATATAAAAATGTCAGAAAGCAATTAATTGATAATATAATAAACGATGCTGCCGATGAAGGAAGAATTTGGTACCACGAAAGTTCTAATTCAAATTTCTTTTACAGCTGCTATGATTTTGCAACCTTAAAATCTTGCAAAATCTCTTTGCAATACGTTTGGGATTTTGCTAATTTGCAAAGGTATTGGAGAGTAAATTTCTTCAGAATTGTTGTTTATTGAATTTCCTATTTGCACCAAAGCGTGAATATTGTATTTTCTCCAGGAGAAGCAATATCCGCGAAATACAATTATGATGAGAGGCCTCTCATTAATATTCCACCAGCGAAACGCCTCAAAAATTAATCTAAAAGCAAATATTTTAACCCTGTGCCCATTCCTGTAACAACGAAACCTTCGAACCTCAAGCCATTCTGATGAAAAAGGGTAAAGGGACTTTAAGTTGATTCTCCCGAAACAATGAAACTTGTTTGATTTTAAAAAAGTAGTATTATTCCAGCTGACTCCCTTAATTAACAATAACTTTTCAACATTATTTCGTGGTTGAAAGCGTTCACACACCAAAGCTCTTAGCTTTTCGGAAAGAAGCGCGGGCCATTTTATAATACTTTTCCCTCTTCATCCAATGAAGGCGAATTAAATTTATTGCCAGCAAAAGAAAAAACTTTCTTTTCGTTTTTGGCCTCTTTCCGCTGAAAAGTTAAATCTTTTTGCTAGCAGTGGAAACCTTTAAAATCGGAAGTGAGTTTTGTAAAGAGCTATTTTGGGCGCGTAAGATGTAATTTATGACGCTGTTGTTTATCTGTGAATGACACTACAAAGCTAACATCTAGGTCTTATGTCGCACCATGTAATGAATAAACGAAATTGTAGAATGAGATTTAAGGTAAATATTAAGAAAATATCCCCGCCCCTGAAGGGGTTGGAAGATGAGGGGAGGTGGTGGGGGGACGTCTCTGAAACGTAATCTTGTTGGAATTCGACATCGATTCGATGTTATACTGACAATCCAGAAACGATTCAGGCACTTTAGCATAATATTGATCGAACTATTCGTGAAATAGGGCTCTAAACCATAGAAAATGTGTTGTCAAATTGGGTTGAGAGGATGCCAAGTCAGCTGAGGAAGCCATTTAAATGAAATTATATTCCATAACTAATCGGAAGGTTTGCTCTTTTCAATAAACAAATAATTTTAAAATATAATGAGCAGTGTTTATTTTATAGCATTTTTGAAAAGAAACTAGCTAATAACTCAAGCTATACATGGTATACATTAGTAAGCTCATTATTGACTTTATCATATAGATTATGCTCTGAATTTTAACTTAAAGTGTTGTTTACTAAAATAAAAATTTGTTCGTTTATATACGCGAATATATTATCGCTCATCTTCACTTTAATTATGCTAAAACAACATTTATGAGCTTAATTTGATTATCTCAGATACAAAAGTGACTTAACTCAAACTGCCGATCACGGACTTATCATTTTACAAATCTCATTTTAGGCATATAATATGTCTGAGAATTCAATAGGTCTAGCTGTGTATTATAATTTATAGTTGCGGACTTGTTCTTTTATGCAATCGAATTTTTCTACACTTCTGGAAAATCGGTTGCAGTACAAGTATTCGTGGTTTCATGCAATATTATTTTGTAACAAATTGTTACGTGAAATATCCAATAAATATGATAGCCAATACATATTTAATCACATCAAGCGGTAGCTATTTCCATTTTTAGGTAGCTCTAGGTAACGTTTAATGGCTACTAAGATAATGAGTCATTCGAATGACCAAATAAATTGTTTCTTATAATTTATTATTACTTAGATTATGTCTATTTTCTTTAGGTCGTAGTGGAAGCATATTATTGAATAATATTTTATTGCATTAACTTCATAAATAAATAAATTCTTAAGTTGCATAAGTTCAAAGGAGCTGCTCTGATAGACCGAGTTTTGGCCCACTATCTGGGGCTTGCCATTCAATTTTCTTTACATAGTGTTAGCCTTAATATTATTGAAAAGCTACTCGTTATCATTTTTAAGAATGTTATTGTGGCATAATGAAATCTATTTGTAAATGAAAAATAATTTAAATACTAATAATTAGAAGCACTGACAATGATTTCTTAAAGCCATGGACCAATTGAAACTTTTAGAAACGATTAAACTGATAATGCAAAAAGATACGACTAAAAATTTTATTCTTGACTATTTATCTTCGATTTCTGTGTCCTCCGCCGTTTCGTCTTCGCTTGACCAGTCTCTTTCTGACAAGTACCCTACCTGGGTGCCAAATTTACACTGGCAGTACGACTGGAAATCACGTGCTTTTCTATTAGATAAAGCAGGTCAGGATTACTACTCCTGTGAAATTTTATAAGAAATATAGAGAGATATGGTAACCAATAAATTCTCAGCTCTAAAGTGAAGCTTTTTTTATAAAGCATTTTTAAAGGCGCTCTGAGACGATAGCGTTGGTATTTATCTCTCAATTTTACCTCCCATTGCAATCTTAAGTTATAGGGAACTGACGAATCGAAGAAGGTGGACGAGTCAGATAGCACACACCGAGCATAAATACGGATGAGATTGTTTAAACTTTTTCATTGAGCTTTTAAACGCGACCTGGAACGAACATTATTGTGCGTGCCGCTCGCTTACGAAATGTACAGGGTGGTCTTGACTTAATCGTAAATATGAATTATTTGAAAGCGTTTTAATAAAAAAGTGTGTTTTTAAATATAATATTGTGGGTGTGGAGAAGGCTCGTTTATAGAAAAGTTTTGTAGTAAAGTGCAGAAGTGTTCCAATTTTCCTCTCAAATTATTTTTCTCTCACAACTTCTTTATTACTGCCTATTTCTAGCAAAATGTTCCACTTCTGTATTCTAATAGTACCAAGGTCGAAAACGTGACGAGTATTAATTCTTATTATAGATATTCTTTGACTCGCATAGCCTATAGTGAGGGCACAGATTTCTTTTTTGGATATGAAATGCACATAGTACCACTGATAGCGTACAAATCAAAGATCACTATGTGCAAAATTTAAAGTTCTAACCTGTGCACTTCGTACTTAGGAAAAATTATGTATCTCAGAAAAGAAGGTAAAAATGGCCGCAATTCACTTTTGACGTATATTAGTGATATTACTTTTGGTCCTTATCGTCATTCCCAAAATAAAATGAGCATGTAGTTAAAAAATGCATATCCTCAATTATTTAAAAACAAAACCTACAAGAAAATTTTTGTTCCGACTCTCAGGTGGGCAAAAAAATGGCTTTATCAGCCTTTGAAGTTTTTTTTAAGTTGGTCTAATTTCAACACTAAGCTATCGCATAATGTGGGTAAACATACATTCATATCGTCGTTGCGCGTGCAATACCGCGAAAGAGTAGTTTGTAAATACCGCGTAACAGCAAAAGGCGCAAAATTGAAATATTGCGCCTACGAATTCTTAACATAGTTTCGCTCCATATAGATATCACAGAATTTAAATTAGCCTATAGGAAATCTCATTTTTGACAAAGAAATTCAATTCTATATTAAAATGTTTCATTTCAAACCCGCGTACCTGCCAAGTGTAAACTACTTTTTCTGTAATTTGTTATAACAAAACCGCGTAAGTGACTTTATACAGAATCTAAGCAAGTTATTAAAGTGATTTTATACGGAATCTATGCAAGTTATTAGTAAGCTAACGTTATTTTCCTATAAATTAGGTCGCAAAGAAGTAGCCCTAGAGTTCAGTCCACAAAATATAGTTAAATGGCTAAGATATTAAGTTTTTTCTTCCTCCTGTAAAATCGTGAAAACGCAGATACGCGGTATTTACAAACTGCCCTTTCGCGGTATTGCACGCGCAACGACGATATATTATGTTAACTTTGGTTATCATGTTTCGTTTAGCCTTCTATTAAAAACTGTCATTTCACATTTACCTAAAATTTCAGTGATTTGAAAGTTGAGAGAAAATTTTAAATGTTTTTCTATAAATGTATTTTGTCAAAATGATTCACTGCCTTTCCGCATAAACCGGTAATTTCATTCATCATTATACATTTATAACTTAAATTTAACGAAATCTTAATCTCGATTATACAACAACAATTGCTCAGTTACAGCAGCTTAAAATCATTTGAAGAACATCAAAAATATGCTCGAAAACCTAATGATTGAAAAATAAATTTAAAGAAACACTTTAACTGCTGTCGAAAGTACTACTGAGACACATTAATTGTTCTCCAGAATAAAAGAAAATAGGAACAAAAATGCGGACAATTTCTCTGTGTCTGGGCAGTAAAGTAGGTGCCATTCGGTAAGACAAAAACAATTTGAAGTCGCCCAATTTTATGCCCCATGACCTTTTAATTGACTTTGCCAGTACGTGCGCTAAGTTGCGTTTATTGTGCCGTGCCAACGGGAGATGACGCCATTATTTTACTGTTTTAAACTGGATTTGAGCTCTAAAGTGTGGTAATTCTTCCACCAGTAATTAACCTGAGAAGCTAAAATTGGATATACTTTCAATTTGCAGACAATTTCGTTCTGCTGTCCTTTCAATAACAAAAGGTTTCTTTATGTTTACTCTACTTGAAGGTCGCAAAAAAAAAAAAACAAATTTCCAAAGAATATTTTAAAGGTTGTTGTCTCTAGGGGCAGTCGAGATAGGAGTAAAAGATAGTGTTGTAGATTTTCTCTTTTATTATTAAAATCAAGACACTTATTTTTTTCAGCAGCGCTTCGATAAGGGTTAGCTCCTCACAGCCTCATCTGGGATATTCGAACGGCGGAGCACGTTCCTCTAGGACGTCATCACACCAGGTGACAGTGGACCAAGGTACGCAAACCCCCGAAAATATTAGTCGGGAGACTAGGAGGAACAAACTGAAGTCCTTGAAAATCTCCTTCAACACTGTGACGCCACCTGCTTTAAATTTGAATTTGAGGTTTTTCTTCTATATTAAATTCCTTCGAGGACCTCGTGTTGTAGCTCTATATTTATATATTTGCAGGTTTTTGAACAGCAGGAGCAAACGTACAAATCTTTCTGCAAATGCCGTCGCAACGGAGCAGAAGGCCACAAAAGTGCTAGGACTGGTCTTTTTTACATTCGTCCTATGCTGGTCTCCATTCTTTATACTCAACATAATATTCGCAGCGTGCGCAGACTGCCATGTGCCCGAAAATGTCGTCGACACATGCCTCTGGCTAGGATATGTCTCGTCCACTATCAACCCTATCATCTACACGATTTTCAATCGGACATTTAGAGCGGCTTTTATTAGACTACTGAAATGTAATTGTGAGAGGTAAGACTAAATCTATGAAATATGCAAATTTATTTTTTCTCTAAGAAAGAACAACTTAATAAGGCGTATTATTTTTAAAACAAAAAATGATCAGCTTTTACAATGAAGTTTTATATGGGTTTATATTTCTTTCTCTCCCATGTCAAAGATTTAATATTATCTTTTTTTTGTTTTTTTATACATATTCACATTGAACAATACCCGATTTTCTATGGAAAATGTTGAAAAGTTAATTTTCCGATGCGTATTTCTTGGAAGTGTAGTACGAATAACTATAGAGCTGCCAACTACAAGAAAAGCTAATTAATGAACACACAATCTCTTAAAGTGGTCGGATAGGGAGGTTCGGCTAATTGTAAGATTGATAAGAATAACAAAGTTATTATGAAATTTCAGATATTTTTCTATATTCTTTACAAATTTCATTCGGGTGTTTTATAATGGCAATAAATTACAATTTTAATTACTGTAATGAGCTTAATTAAACATAATAAGCCACATATGAACTTCGGCCGTTAAAATAGTAAAGAATATAAGTATGTACATAGACTTAAAGTTACCTTAAATTTAGCTGGTGATTTATGATGGATTAACTCGTTTGCGGATAATTATTGATTACTAAATGAATAAATAAATGTAATTTTCATAAAAATGATATTTGAAGGTTTTCGGAGATAAACTATATATTTAAAATGCTGAACTATCAAAATGCTACTCAATGATTAAGTTTTAATTGCAATTTAGTTAAATTTGCGGTAATCGTCTCTGTAAAAAAAAATAAGTAACAAAGTAACGGACTACGTAAACAAATTATGTGAAATTGTACAGATACCGAAGATAAATTATTAAGGTACTACCACCGTCTAGAAAACAAAAAAAAAGGTACTTTTTCATGAATTTTTTTCTCAGCCTCTTTATTAGATATTACAAATAAATGTTGTTTACAATAAGTTTATTCTTGTAGATTGAAAAAAAAAATTTATTTAATTTTTTTATTTAGAAATTTGTATAGAGGGCGCTGAAGCTTGAAAATATGTTAGTGTCATTGCCGACAGATAATCTCAGGATTGAGATGTCTACAACAAAAAATTCAATCCAGATTTTAAAAGGGAAGGTCGCTTACCTTGTAATTTACCACATTTAGTCGGAAAATGTAAAATCTTTTGATTTATAAAAGTTTGAAATTTTTTTTTTGGTTTTTTATTTTTTATGCTAAATTGTGGTAAATTACAATAGAGGTAACCTAAACAAACAAAAGGTTTATTCAAATCGGTTCGGTGGATCCGGGATCCGGAGACTATCTATGGGCAGACTCAAAAAATGTAAATTCGAGAAAAACGCGTAGTTTAGAGAGTCGCTCGGAGCCCATCCGCGCGCTTTCGCTGAATAACACTATACCGTTTTTTCTATTACGAATTTCTCAACTAAAATTTAGGAGATGATTTCTGAGACTATGAGGATTCACAAAATTAAAAAAAATAATTTTTTAAAAATTCTAGACGGTAGTACAGGGTGTCCAATAGGAAATTGCGAAAACTAATGGGTCACACTTTTTTAACAAATGGAGAGATCGGTAAAATGTAAATACTTTTTAATAAAGGACAGTCGTCATTTTTATTTCATGTCCATTTTATTATAAAAAAATTAAATCTATTTAATACAAAACAATTAATTTAAAAATATAGTGAAAAACCTTAGTTACTAATGACATATATTTTCGATATTTTAACCATCTAATTTGCCACAAATATCCATATGCTTTCTAAAACTATTAAAAACATGTTCTAACGTTTCATTTGAAATGCCATTGAGGATCTTCCTAATGTCTTTAATAAAATCCTCAACTGTTTTTTGGTTATTTTCATAGCAGAGATCTTTAATGTAGCCCCATTAAAAGAAATCAAATCGAATGAGATCTGACGAGTAATGTGGCTATTCTATTCCTTTTCCCCTAGCAAAGCGTGGGTACCCTAGGCCAATAACTCGATCGCCATAAAATTTATTGATGATAATTCTTGTGTGCGACGAGGTGCTGCTCCGTCTTGAATAAAATAACAAGATTTAACGCGGCTCCTCTTTTTCGCATGAGAAAAATGGTCTCTAACATCCCTTTATACTTCTCTCCGGCGACAGAAGATTCAAAGAAATGCAGGTTGATACCTTTTGTGTAGATGGTTCACATTTCACAAATATATATTATTAATAATTCACGTTTTCACTATATTTTGAAATTAAAATAAAATAGATTTAATTTTTTTATAATAAAATGGAAATGAAATGAAAATGACGACTTTCCTTTATTAAAAATTATTTACATTTGACCGATCTCTCCATTTGTTAAAAAATTGTGACCCATTAGTTTTCGCAATTTCCTATTTGACACCCTGTGGTACCTTAATCAATAATTAAAATTGGTTGATAGGAATCATTAATATTGACGTGTGAACAGGAAGTTACAGAACGAATATTTTCGAGAAAAAAATCGCAACAAATTAAAAACGTTATAAAAAAATGTCGGACCCAAGATGCCTAAATTTGAAGAGATTTTCATGAAAATTGGTACTTAAGCGTTTTGGAGACTGCTAATCACAAATTTGCTGTCCAAATTTTGAAATCAAAAATGGCGGATGCAAAATGGCGAGATACACATATATTTATTTCATTACTTTTTATAGATAAACAAGCAGCTCCATCGAGACTTGGCTAGTTTTTTACAGAATGTTTTTGGTGGGATATGATTTATACTTCTACTATATCTGATAAGGCTATTTTGAATGCAATTCCAGTATAGTGTATAATTTACGAATTGGGAAAAAAACCAAAAAACAAAACCTTATGAATTTTCGTGTTTTTAACCAAATTATAAAAAAAAACTAGAAGTTATTGAAATTTTTATTTTGTGATTAACTGATGTATACGCATTCATGAGGTAATGAATTTGAATTTCCATAGTAAGTAGGTTTATTTTTAGAAATAGTTTCAAAGACTTTGAATTTATGTATGTTTGTTATATTTGAATATTTTAATCTCGTTACAGATCGGGGCGTCCGCCAAGGTATCGCTCTGTGACTGAGGGACGTGGTGCAGCAAGTCTGTGCGCCCCATCAGCTCTACCTTTGGCCATTTCTCTGCAAGGAGCGCCCCTGCTCACCCCCTCGACGACGAATGCAACTCCTATGAGCGAATTCCGCGGCAGCTACGCAATTACAGATGATGAATGCTGAGGATCCGCGGGACTTCGCCTGCCTTCTGCGGCATCTTGGAACGCTCCCAAATTGAAAATTCGCCTGATTTATTCCAGTCATAAATTTTTGACGGCATATTCGTGGGCGGGGGGTAATATTTGCATAAACTGTGGCTTCTGTTGAACACGTGTCAGAGGGCAAGCACCAAATAAAAAATCCGCGGGGCCTTGTAGGTTATCCCACTTCGGAGGAGTTCTGCTGTCTATCCGTATGGATGTGCGATTTATAAGTTTTGATATGTAGCCTGATATCTGCACTGGTCACTACAATCCTGAGACATTTAAGAAAACTGCGTTGACTTGTATCGCTGTTGATTGATTTATGCTTCTCGACTATGCAATCATCTCAATTTCAGTCTGTGTCTTTAGTCTCAGTTAAAGCATACTTTCAAATTAATATTTTACGATCAATTGACAACACTCATTCTAAAATTAAAATTTTTCAGATTGGACTTCTGCTCGAATTTTATATCTTTAGCAAAATTTATGCATTACACTTGACGTGTCTCTGAAGGGAATTTAGGTGTAGAAACATAAATTCAATTTATAATTTAGCTCCCGAATGTATGTAATGTTAAGAAGTAGACAAATTGGTACTTTCGGCAATACAAATTTAACTAGTAGATCGTAGCCAATTATTCTTAGCTTTCAAGAGAAATCTCGAAGTTTTATTTTTCAAATTAATTTGGACATCCTAAGTGAGTAGATCCTATACCACAAAAATATCGTGTCTTATCCAATAAATAACCCGCTTGGCAGGTTCATTCCGAATCGGTTATTTATTGGATAATATCAAATAATATTATTGTTATTGGTAAGAAATTATGAAACGAAACTGACTGTCAAAATAAGTGGTTTTTTTTTTAGAAATTCTTTAGTGTTATTTGTTTACTAAAACAGCCACTGAAAGTACAAAATAAGATAAATTGAAAGGTTACATTCATCTTCACTCTTCATAACAAACTTCAAAGTGCCAAAGGAGAGATAAATATTTGGAAAATGTACTAAAGTTTTATTGCAGTTATAGCCAAACAATATCCTACCACTGTCATATGTTCAATGGACTATTTGTCCCATTAAAAATGCCTAAAAAACAATTGTGCATGTTTAATTCCATTTCGAAATGAATAATTGGTTATTTTTTCGAACAATCTTCTGTTTGTTACGGAAACTTGCTTTACGAAATTTCAGGTCAAAATTCATTAAATTCCCGAAAAATTCCCAATAAAAACGTGGTGCGGATAAAAATCTGTATAACGATTGTATAATTAAATAAGAACAATTTTTCTAGGAAAATGTGTTTCTAAGGCCACCACAAGAAATACTTCGAATGCGCCCCACGTTTCAATTTTAGTCTGTTAAAAGTCCCAGATTAACTACTTATTCCGCTGACGTAGCAACACAAAGTGCCTCTGGCATCTGACACGAAAAGACAGCACTGCTAGTGTTGTACGATTTCTTACTAGACGTCAGAATCTCAAGAAGGCCCAGGTTTGTAACATAATTATTATCTAGTTTTTGGTATAGCTGATGATTTAAAATAAAACCGTTTAACTTAAGAATTTTTTTTTTTTTTTTAATTTAGGAATTAAAATTCAACAAATTTTTTTTAATTAAATTTCAAAGGTCTAATTTTTAAGTGTAAATATTTAAACAAAAAAAATTGTTCATGTTTTTTAGTTCAGACTTGGTTGAATTGAACTAAATGCTGACTTTTTGTTCTTTTAAGTTTATCTGGATACTAGAAATGGGCGGATAGCCCAGTGGTATCCGGAGCCCATCTTTTTCCAAGAAACAGTTGTTCAAAATGTGGAAACAATTTGTCATTCCTTTTAATTCCCCTCTTAATAGTAATCTTAGAATATCTGTAATATCAGAAGAAAATTCGAGTTAAAGGTTTTATTAAATTCGTAATTTTTATTTATTCTTACCTAGCCGAAATGAGATACATAAAGACGGAACTAGATAGTTTTCGATACACTGAATCAGCTTGAAACTATGAAAAATTGAAATGTTGAAAAAATTAAGTACTTATACTTGATTCTTTTTCAAAATTGTTCGATAAATGGATGGCTATTTTCACTGCCTGACTCTAAATAAAAGAGTTGTTTATCAATTTTATATTAATTAATCCGCGAATGCCAGTGCGACCCAAGCGGCTACGTTAGGCCTTACCAAAGCCTTAATTTGCGAGAATACATAGCAAGTTTACCTTATTGTAGGATAATAGAGTCAATGCGATGCTTTTATTTTATATATTTATAACTGTTATAAACACAAAACGGTGTAATTGTTATAAAGAGAAAAAGCGCTCCCCTAACTTTGTTATAAATATCACGCTGAGCCTGAACCATGATTAAATGAAAAAATCTCTGATTGCAATTTTTCTTTCTGATTTTAAATATACAATACAAATGAATCATTTTGAGATAAAAATGAAAATATTCTGTAGAGGGCTTTTTTAAAAAATTGACTTTTCATCTTTCTCCAAAATAAATTTTAAATACATGGCCTTGTGAGATATTTCGTGATCTGAGAAAAGAGGGAATAAAACGAGACTTTGTATATAAGACCAAAAAACGTTTCAAAGAAACCTCGTCTGTTGAAAACCGTAAGAATTAAAGCCGTAAGAGAGCAAATTTGAAGAAAAAAATTTTGTTCGGTAAGAAAACTCGCTGGAAAATTAGGAATCGGAAAGTCTTCGGTACATTTGATACTCACCCAAGATCTTGTCTTAAAGGCTTATAAAAAACAAAAAATTTATGGAGTTTCGACATTATCCAAAGAAAAAAGAGCTACAAGAGTTTCCAATATTCTTGCTTGGCACGCTGGAGACGAGTTTGTGCTTTCCGATGAAAAACCCTTTGATTTGCAGCAACCGCCCAACCCTCCAAATGATCGCGTGTGGTCAGTAAAAATTCAAGACAATCAAGAAAACGAGCATTATGTGTCTAGATATCGGAATGCTTCATCTGTTATTGTTTGGGGAGTTTTTTGAAAGGGGTAAGCTCCCTCTGGTTTTTATTGAAAAGGGTGTCAAGGTCAAGGAACAGGCTGAATACTACCAGAAGAAGGTTCTTCAAGCCGTGTTGCTTCCAGGCTGTAAAGAATTGTTTGGAGACGACTACTATTGTTTTCAGTAAGACGGAGCACCTTCGCATACCGCAAATTCAGTTCAGAAGTGGTGTGCTGAAAATTTAGTCGACTTTTTGGCATAGGAAGAATGGCCTCCTATGACTTTAATCTCTTGGATTTTTTTGCCTGGAGTTATATGATGTCAAAACTCAAGGATCAAAACATCAGTAATTTAGAGCATTTCAAGCGGGCAATAATAAAAATTTGGGACGAAATACCCATGCCAATCGTCCGTACCGCTTGTAACTTTTGTAAAGATATTATTATTAGTAAAAGAAAGCTAAAGAAGATATAGTCAAAAAACATTTATTGTAAAATGTTCTTAATATACACTATATTAAATTCCATTAAAAATATTTAATAAAATTTAACTACGTGTTTCGATCTAACAAATTCTTTTTGTATTAGAATTTATTGGACACGTTGTATGTATGTTATCATGTTCATTTATCTATTTCTCTTAAAAATCAAATATTTACCGCAACATTTTTCAGATTTATTATTCACGATACTTGTATTTTATATTGGCGATATTGACTGTGATTTTGGAAAAAGATGAAAAATCAATTTTTTAAAAAAGCCCTCCACAGAATATTTTCATTTTTATCTCAAAATAATTCATTTGTATTTTATATTTAAAATCAGGAAGAAAAATTGCAATCAGAGATTTTTTCATTTCATCATGGTTCAGGCTCAGCGTGATATATATATCTATATATATTATATATGTATCTTCTGTAAATAAACCTATTAAATTTGAAAGAAATTAAAAAAAAAACTACGTTTCAGATAAAACTCTAGACGCAAGGCTGGTTTGTGACAGACTGACAGAACTGACAAATGTCTGTTTGTTGCTAGAGGCATAACTTTATAGTCCAAGCGGTAACTGTTAAAACAGTGAAGCTCCAAACTTTTTAACTTATCTTAACTGCCATGAATAATTGCAATGCAATAAAAAGGAATTCTAAATTAATTTTTTCAGGGTAAAATAAAACGACTTTATAAAAGAATTAAAAAGTAAACAATAATAAATAAATAAATATATGAGTTAACTTATATACAATTGTTTTCGTAGTTAGCATGACAGAAGTCAGTATTTTTTGGCTCAAATTTAAATAAAGTTGTAAAAAATAATATAAAGGTCAAGAATACTGACTCTGGCTGACTGGCTACTAATTTTTGGCTTTTTAAAGTTTTTTTATAGTAATTAGAGTAGGAAAACTGTATCAAAAATATCATAAGAATTGTCCTTATGTAGTAGACCTTAGAATACTTATTTTTAGTACGTTTGCTTTTAGCAGGCGTAAGTAGACAGGACAGGACCGATATTAAACAAAGCAGTAAGTAGGCAATAAGATAAGGAACGATTCACAGGACTCACAGGAAGTGAGTAATGTTTTCCATTTTTTGCTCACTCTGGAAACCCCTGCATAAGTCATTGCAGGGCATGCCGACTCTTTTAGCGTGCCTACCAATAAGGTAATGACCAGTAATGACTGACAAAACTCTGTATTTTTTAGGTATAGTTAGGTCGAGGCTGAAATCTGTCCAAACTCTGACCGCAGTTTTGGTAATCAAACAGATCTGACACAAACTGACAGAGATCTCAAAGTACGATCTCCTTAGGATGTCCAGCTTACATGTGGTAAGCGGTGCATTATATCCGTATCGGGCAGAGCAGTGCCAAGTTTGGCAAGCTGATCTGCTTTATAAATTGTCCTGAATATCAAATGCCCCGATACCCATATAAGATTTATGTTCACACGCTCAGCTTGGAGGTCATTTATATGTCCATGAGGGATTTTAGGGCGCCATCAACAGGTTAAAGCCTCAGAGCTACTTTGCCCTACAGCTTAGAGCCATCTGTGTGAATCTGTACAGAATCCGCTCGCTGAAAGGAGTCCTACCTGATCAGGATCAAGGAGTTGAACTTTACATCAAAGAAAGAGTCGGGAATGATGTAGTCCGTTTTTTGAGCACGTGCACCAACAATCTTGGAGCGCTCATAACCAGTTGAGCCTAATGGCAGCAGAGGCTGCTGTTCGTCTGCCAAACCTCTGTCTATTCTTTAATAGAGTCAAAAGAAAATCTGAAATTTAGGAACAGCTTATTCGGCTCAATTTTATTTTGTATATATGACTACACAATTCGGTAATAGTTATTGATATATCTTCAGCATCTTTTAACTGGTTTTTGTTTTATCTAGTTAATTTACTTGACAGTTTTTTATACCCAAAACATTTAATTATCTGTCATTTTTACAACATAGATAAGATATATATAAAACTTCTTCTCAAATTTTTCAATTTCCTGTTTTTTGACAATTGTCCTTTGAGAACTGTCGATCATTTGAACATTAAAAGAGGTTCATGGAAGGATTAAAGAGAATAGGAATCTGAAAAGTATGACCTCTTAGCCGGTATCTCTAAGTGGAAAATGGAAATCGAAATTTACGGAATCCTTGCAATCGATTCAAGATATTGATATAGAAATCCTATTCGAATCATTTTATTGGAATGGGTTATGATGGAGTTGATCAGGAAAGTTGCATCTTTTTGCTAATTTGTCGTATTGGAATTCTAATAAGTAAAATCTGATTAATGAATACTTTTAAGAGTCTAAATATATCCTATTTCGATTATCTCTGGAAAATCTTGAAGCGCAGGCACCACACAGGGTAAGAAGCCTTCAATAATTGGACACATTCAACTTTTTTAAATAACACGCCTTTTTATATTAAAATTCCCAAACAAATTGAAAATCGTTCTTAATGTACTAACTTGTCGAAGCGAAAATTTTACAGCGGTGTCTCAGAATTCTGTGCATGATGCAAAACGAAATTTCTTCCAAAACCCTGTAAGTTCTGATAAAATGTAAGCGAATAATGAAACAACTTTTATTTAATATTATTAAACTGTACTATAATCTTTTAAATTTATTATATAAATTATTTAATTTATTAATTGTTGTTTTTTCGAACCGTGTTTATAAAATACTGAGCTCATTTTTGAAATTGTCTTGGTCAATGTTGTAAGTGACTCACAAAGGGATCCTAATTTATTTTTTCTTATGACTCAAATAGTTGGGGTGTGCATATTTAACGAAAATTTCTTCCTCTATGGAGACATTTTATAAAACTATTAATTAAAAATTTATTTTTATAATTTTGAGAAATTAAACAATATACTTATATATTTTTTAAATTTTAAAATTGCATTTCATGTACATTGAAATGTCTAAAGTAGCGAATGAAAGAAATGCAGTATTTTCGTTTTTGGTTTCTAGAAAAAAAATTTACATAAATTAATCAACCACAAAATTATTTCAACTCAAATTCGTGACCAGTGCAGCATTCCTAAAATTAAAATTAATTTATACAGCACAGAGAAAAAATCCATAATATTGCTCTGATACCTTAGTTTAATAATTATACCGAACTGAATAAAATTACTTCCCTAAATATTTTGGGGCGTTGAATTTAAAAAATTAAAATAATACTACCATGAGATATTTTAAATTTTAAACAGATCTGTTAAAAAATACAAATTGTAAGATTTGATACAACACAACAGACAGATACAATAGTATCAATACGTGAAAGAAATGAAATAATACTCTCTATCAAGCATAAAAACATTTATTATTATTATTATTATTGTAGCGGGTCGTTAAGTTACTCTAGGTACCTCTCGATAGCAAACGCGACCTGAAAGATCTATTGTGCTGTACCCCTCTGGATTATACCCCATCCAAGTCAATGTCCTTAAAGAAGGCTATGGTACTCTGGGGCGTCGCATTCGACACATCTGCCGGAGCGATGATAGACGCTCCGAAGTGTGTCAGCCTTTGTCGACATAAGGCCGGACAGTGGCAGAGTACGTGCTCTGCTGTTTCCTCTTCTTCCAAACAGAATCGACAAGTATCATCATCCTCTACACCTATCTTTTTAAGATGGTATTTTAGGGCACAGTGTCCCGTTAGTAGGTCGGTGATGATTTTTAGATCCGGCTTGTTGAGCATTATGATTTTCCTCGTCCTCTGCTCTGAGGGTTGGATGAATCTTTTTGCTTGTCTTAGTCCGGTTTGATTGTTCCAATGTGTGGCTTTACTGTCTTTTTCCCACAGCCTGAGGTAGGATTTACAATATCTCCTGGCAAGGCCACAGTAGGGCTCTGGTCCGATGAAACCGGATTTAGCTCCATTCCTGGCAAGTTCATCCGCCTTCTCGTTACCAAATATTCCTTCATGGCCCGGAACCCAGGCTATGGTAAGCCTATTGGACTTTGCAAGTATTTTCAACGTTGACAGGCAACACCAAACCAGACCCGACTCTATAGTATACCTAGAGAGCGCTCTAATCGCTGCTTGGCTGTCTGTCAAGATCCATATTTTAGCACCTCTCATTCCCTTCCCTAAGATGGCTCGGGCGCAGGTATCTATAGCAATTATCTCGGCCTGGAAAATCGTGGGAGTTCTCCCTAAGGCCAAAGAGATCTGGCAGTTGGGTCCGTAGATCCCCGCTCCGGAGAATCCGTCGCATCTGGAGCCGTCCGTGTACCACGCTGAGACGCCCAGTCGGGCGGGATTTTTATTTTCCTTCCACCACTGTCGGTCATTAATTAGGGTTTTGAATGGTACGTCCAGATTCGGCCTTTTTAATATCAGGTCTGACGGGCCCTGAGTCAGCGGGTCACGTGAGAACACCCTCATTATCTGTGAGTGTTCTTCGTTTCCTTGGGCATTTAGTTGACCTGTTATTTGAAGTTTTAGTGTGTTGCTGGCCGCTTCCTTTTGTATGTATAGGTGGAGCGGTAAAAGGTCCAGCAGCACTTCTAAAGCCGCAGTTGGGCAAGTTTTCATAGCCCCTGTGATTCCAATACAGGCAAGTCTTTGCACTCTGTTAAGTGTGGCAACTGCCGTAGACTGCTCCGTTTTGTTCCACCATATGGCTGCTGCATAGGTGACAATGGGTCTTATTATCGCCTCATATGACCATAGTATCATTTTAGGCTTTAGTCCCCACTTTTTTCCAAACAGTCGACGACATGTCCATATGGCTCGTGTAGCCTTTTCTACTGTTTTATTCAAGTGGGTGTTCCAAGTGAGGCGTTGATCTAGCGTAACTCCTAGATATTTCGCCTCTGTTGTAAACCCAATCGTGGTTCCATTCAGCAAGGGGGTCGTCAAATTTAGCTTCCTCCTTCTGGTAAAGGGCACTATTACTGTTTTATTGGGATTGACTTTAAGGTCAACCTCCTGGCACCAGTCTGATACAAGGTTTAGAGCCATCTGGGCTTTGCGTGATAGCACGCGATCCTCTTTGCTCTGGATGATAATGACAATGTCATCCGCATAACCTTGACATTCTATCCCGGCATTTGTCAACTTCTCTAGGAGTCCGTCAACGACGATTGACCACAGGAGCGGAGACAGGACCCCTCCTTGGGGGCAGCCCCTTGTAGCCCATGCCGTCACGGAACTCCCGCACAAGTTTGCCGTGATCTTGCGACAGCTTAACATGGATTTGATCCAGTTCACTGTCTGGGTATCGATACCCTTTCCAATGGCTGCTTTTTCCATGGATTCGAAGGAGGTGTTGTCAAAAGCTCCTTCTATATCTAGAAAAATACATAGGGCTGTTTCTTTCCCTTTAAGTGACTTTTCTATTTTTGTAACCAGGCTATGTAGGGCAGTGATGGTTGATTTTCCCCCCTGGTAAGCATGCTGGTTTGGGTGTAGTGGAGCTTCACGTAATGCAGTATTACGTATGTGGTTGTCTAACACCTTCTCCATGGTTTTAAGGAGGAAGGAAGTTAGACTAATGGGTCGATAGGCCTTGGGCTCGGAGGGATTTCTCCCTCCGCCCTTCGGTATAAAAGCGACCCTTGCATCCCTCCACCCATCAGGGATTATTCCTAATGTAAAACTAGCTCTTGTCACTTTGATAATGGCTTGTATTAATTCTTCTCTCGGGCCCTTTTGCAGTAGAGCTGGGAAGATGCCATCTCCTCCAGGAGATTTGAAGGCCTTGAATGAGTCAATTGCCCACTCAATTCTTCTTGGGGTAAAGATGCGACCAGAGAGGCTACTGGCCCGTAAGGGGATTTCAGGATCAAGTTCTGGTGGTCCCCTATAGGATCCATCATCTTCTGTTATCGAGTCTGGGAAGTGTGTTTGAATGAGAAGCTTCAAGGTTTCCTCCCCGTTCTCCGTGTAAGTACCGTCCGACTTTTTTAATAGTCCGATTCCGTTTGTATGATCTTTAGAGAGGACTTTTTGGAGTCTGGCTGTGGTTGGTAGGTCTTCTACGCCTTCACAGAAACTTCTCCATGTTCTCCTCTTGGATTTACGTAATTCTTTGTTATATAGGGTTAAGGCCTCTTTGTAGGCTTCTATTGAGCCGCCTTTTTTGGCTCTATTGTAAAGCTTTC
Organism: Dysmachus trigonus; assembly: GCA_949715965.1. Taxonomy (NCBI): domain Eukaryota; kingdom Metazoa; phylum Arthropoda; class Insecta; order Diptera; family Asilidae; genus Dysmachus; species Dysmachus trigonus. Next base: position 28,961,437 of record OX454320.1, read on the forward strand.
GAGTTTTAGCTCTCAAGCTATCCAGTTCCCTATTCCACCAGGGTACATCCCTGGTTTGTTTCCTTGTCTTTAGCGGACAATTATCCTCATACGAAGAGAGGATTACGCTTGTAAGTTTGGAAGAGAAGAGGTTAAGGTTTTCTCGGCACGTGATCGGTGAGCACGGGAGCTCTTTTAGATCTTGCCTAACCTGCTCCTGATAACAGATCCAGTCTGTTTGTCGGGGAATTCTTCTCTTTTCCTGGCATATAATTTCAGCCTCCACGTCAAATCTGATATGACGATGGTCGGAGAGAGAGGCTTCTTCAGATACATGCCATTTGATTATGCAATTAAGCAGAGAAGGGGTGGCTAAAGTTAGGTCCAGTACTTCCCTGCGTATTGCGTTGGAAAAGGTAGGTTCCGTACCCGTATTGGCTATTTCTAAGTTATTTACCATTAGGAATTCCAGTAGGTACTCACCCCTTCGATTGATGTTGCTGCTGCCCCAAATTGTGTGGTGCGCGTTCGCGTCGCAGCCTATAATGACCGGCTTACCTCTTCGTCTGCAAAACTCCATCAGTTGCTGGACCTCCAGTGGTGGAGCCGTCTCCGTGTCACCCGGGAAGTAGGCAGAGGCGATAATTACCTCCCTTTTACCCGCGCTAGTAGGGACGTTTATGGTCACAGCAACCAGGTCACGAGAGATGAGCTCTGTAACGGGAATAAAGTCAATCTTAGAGCTAACCAGCATGGCCGCTCTTGGAGCCGGGTGCTCCTTGCTGTAGATTAACTTACTTTGGTTAATTGATGGTAGTCCTTTGATAATTCCTCTGCAGGACCAGGGCTCTTGAATTAGCCCTACATCAATCTTTTCTTTGGTGAATCTCCGGCTAAGCACGTCCGAGGCTGCTTTAGCGTGGTGGAGATTCACCTGTAAAAATTTAAGGGCGGTTTTGCGGCTACTAGGCATCTGTGGACAGACTGTCTAGACCGGATACCTTACTTGGATCCTTTGGTTTTTGAGCAGCCTGTCCTGATGCTTTTTTCCCGTGCTTGGGCTGTCCGGGTTGCCCCGCTTCCTTCACCTTCCTCGCTTTTCTTGTGCTGCTGCCTTTCCCAGGTCGTGGCAGCAGCTTGGCCTTTGGGGCCTGGGGTTTTGAGTCAGTGTTCTTCCCCTTGGTTAAGCCAGTCTCAGCCTGGCTTGGTGAAGGGGTTGAGGACACTTTCTCAACAATGCAGCCCGCCAAGGGGACCTCTGCGGCCTTCAGGACCGGCCGCCCCCCCGGACCAGGGGCTTTCGTTCCCTCGTCCGGCTGAGCCTCCAAACCCTTCGCCACAGCCGCCCCCTCCGCGGGTGCATTTGAAGTAGCAGCAGATGATTCCGTTGCAGCAGGTTGCGACGCAGTCTTCTTCTTCCTGGGCCCTGATGATGTCCTGCCTCCAGGTCGAGTAGTTGCGCCTTTTTTCCTTCCCGTCTCCTTCAGGAGGCTACCTTTGGGCTTTAGGTGAATATGCCCATATTTGTACCCGATCCTGAAGGAGACCTTCTTCAATATTTCGGCCGAGCTGCAGTCCACCGAGAGTGTGAGTTGCTCCGCGGTTTCCTCTGACACCCTCCTAAGGACTTTCCAGTCGGCTACCTTTAGATCGTGGTTCTGTGCTTTAATGAACCGCAGAATCTTCTCTGTCGGGTACTCCTCGCTCTCAGGAAAATATCCAACTAGGATCTTGGATCGAGGAATATATTCCTCGTCCACCACCCGCAGCTTAGCGCCGTCCCAGGGCTTGATGTCTCCAATGGCCAACTTGAGCCATTTAACGGTCTCTTCGTTGGCGCAGTGGACCATCAACCACCCTGTCTTGTGGGATATCCCGTTGAAGGTGGGCTTTAGTTCTCCATCCTCATTTAACAAGATATTCTCCAGAATCGCCTCCTGTAAAGCCTCCAGTTGGCTGGCGCTGAGAGTTTCCTCTGGGAAGTTTGTTGGGAGAATGCCTATCCTCGTCCCTGTCAGGACGTTTTTATAGGATGGAGGTGCCATAGGAGCTGTGGGCTCCTGCACCTTCCCAACTATAACTTCCCTTTTGCTCTCGGGTTTGCTGACCACCCCAACTCTCCTCTTCTTCGTGTTTACGAGCTCTGGGGGAGTCCCTTCCGATCTGGAGCGTTTGGTGCTTTCCATCAGCTCCTTCAGGGGTATTTCAGCGAGACTTTTAGCCTCCTCGCGGCTGTGTCCGTGATTCAGTAGCCATCTGAATCTTTTCCTGGCCGCTCCACTAAACTTCGCTCTCCCTCCGTTAGTGCCTCGAGGGCCCTTGTCGAGATTGAGTTCGGGTTTAGTTTCCTCCATTCGAAGCTCGTCCGATAAGGGAGAAACGCTTCTTAGTTTGGTCTGATTCGCTTGGGCGTCTCGCGCCTCTGTACTCGACGAGTCAGCCAACTCTTCTGGAACGAGGGTGATGTCAGCTTCGCTCCCTGAACCATCAACCTCCATCTGCTCAGGACTGAATAAGACATCCAAATGCAGTCCTGTTAGGTTTAAGGAATCTGAATCTTCCTCTCCTTGGGGCTTCGAAGCCACCTGTGCTGGCATTTCAGAGGTAGTACCCACCTTGTTTAAAGAATTTGTATACTCCATGTTTGAACCCACGAGTACGGGAGTGATGTAGGTCACTCGAGGGCAGAGATCCCGTTATGCCCCCGAGAAGGCTAGATTGAAACCAGAGGGCGCCAGGTATCTGGAGTCCGCATACTAGCGACTAAGCACCCCCTTAGCCACGCAGCCATCGGCGTATGCTGTTTCACCTTGGCTTGGGGTATTTTATTTAAGAGAGTATCCTTCTCTCCGCCCGACTACGATTAGCCAGACCTTTCGGCAGAGACTTGACCGTGCCGAAGTCTGTTACCAGCCGCCCCCACGGGGAGGGTGTAGTCGCACTACCGTCAGTGTGCACAGTTGCGGCACCTGCACACAGATACGGCACGTACACTGGTGTGTTACATGTTGTTCCCCCTGTGTGCATGTGTGAGTCCCCCTGTGTACCTGACGGCTGACGGCCAAGCATAAAAACATTTAAATTAAATACAATAAATTGATAACGTAAAGTCTCCATTAATTTTGAAGAATATTTTTATTGTATTTTATTAAATTCTTTAGAGTTGGAGTAATTGGGTACGTTTCTTTCTTGTTCACGTGTTTATTCTTCTTAAAGAGCAACACTGTCTTAAGGCTATTATTTTTCTTGAAGACCTTATTATAAACTTGGCTTCTTTTCCTATATAAATTTGTCATTATGTTGGGTGCCCATAAACACATTATGTTGGGTGCCCATAAACACCAATGTTGCAGATGGAACGCATAGATTTAGATAGTTGAAGATCTCTACCGAAGTATTTACGAGATGACCTTTTGTCTTCGGAAAAATAAATTTAATATTTTGTAGTCATCATGGATTCCGAAGTTATTTATCTTCAGACAAACTTGAAGGTCTCCCGAGGCAATTATGTCTGATGTAAAAATCAAAAATATTAACAGAGAGTTATTAATTAAAATTATTTAATACTTTTTTGTAGGTGGTTGTATTGTTAGTACACAAAAATAACAGTCAGTTTAAGTTTCTTCATCTTGAATTCCAAAGCATATAGCCCGAGAAACTATTGTATTTTTTTCATGTAACAAAGTTTCCACCCGACTCTTGTAATAAAGTCAGCTGTACGAAGGAAAAACGCTTTTTGTTTAATTTAACAAATTTTCACAACAACTCATATGTCATTTAAGTTTGAAATTCAAGATAACAGGTACAATATAAACGATTATGCGATATGTAACGTAAATGACTTTATCATGCTGTCACTTTGTCTTAACAGAAAGATGGGGACTGTTATTTTCATAATGTATGACTGACATCAGTTGCATTGCAACAAATCCGTAACACAATCAAAATCAATGTTACAGCTGAGAACTTTTCCTTGCAAATTCCCGGAGAAGGTACTTCAACACTTTCAATTATTTACACACAAAACACAATAATTGACGAGCGAAAGATTCACAAGTTCTACTTGCAGAAGGTTGTCCGATAAAAAATACAGCGTGTATTAATGATATCTGGAAATAAAATAAAATTCCCAAATGATCATAGTTTAACATTTTAAAAATCTACAAAGAATAAAATCAACATTCCCATACTGAAATAGGTACTTAAAAAAAAACTAAAGTAGGTTCCTCGGAAAAAATAGATTAGAAATGTAAAACTATTTGGAACTATTTTATTTATGTGCAATATTAATTTGTAAGTAAGTTTAAGTATTTTTATAGGAAATATATGTATTTTTGCTAATGTGTGCAAAACAAAACAGGAGTAACTGATTTCAGTTTAATTGATTAGTTTAAATGTATTAAGGCATAACAATCACAAAATCACAATGTGTTGTATTGATTTAATTACTTTTAAAATGTAGATTTATCGGTTACAAATTGTTCTCATACCAGTAATTGCTCTTATATTGTACTAGTGGGGTGGTAAGTTATTGTGACTAGATCTTTAAACACTGGACAAAATCAATAAAGTTAAGTGAAAGAGCTGTGTTTTACTCACTTCCTTTTCTGAAGTTTTGAAATTTAGATGGGATCATCGATTTATAAAACTCAGTGCGATCTTCGACGCCAAAAAATTAATCAACGGCCCTTGTTTCATCGTGAATTTTGACTTCACTTTGGATTATGCTTGCGAGTTATAAACAATCGAATTTTCAGAGCGATATTTTACAATTTGTTACATTCAAAAAGAAATTGCATTGTGGAAGCAATCACAGACAAACTAACTCTTTATAGATCCCTATATATATATAAAAATGAAAGTTTGTTTGTTTGTTTGTTTGTTTGTTTGTTTGTTTGTTGCTCAATCACGCCTAAACGCTTGCATCGATATTTTTCATTTTTTGTCCGAAGGTAGTACATATTCCGACTTAACATATAGGCTAATTTTTTTTCGGATAATACGTAGGGTTTCAAAATGGCGGATCCAAGACGGCGGCTGAAAATTTTAAATTTGAAGCGATTTTCATGAAAATTGGTACATAGGGGTTTTGCGGGATGGCGATTTCAAATCCGCTGTCCAAATTTAGAAATTCAAGATGGCGGATCCAATACGGCGACCAAGATTTCCTGATTTCAACGGATTTTAATGAAAATTAGTACAATGAATGTTTTGACGTCACTGATTTTGAATATTATCAAAATTTAGAAATCCAAGATGGCGGATCCAAAATGGCGACCATATTTCTCGATTTCAACGGATTTTAGTGAAAATTAGTACAATGATTATCTTGAGGTCACTGATTTTGAATATTATCAAAATTTACAAATCCAAGATGGCGGACACAATATGGCGACCAATATTTCTCGATTTCAACGGATTTTAATGAAAATTAGTACAATGAATATCTTGAGGTCACTGATTTTGAATCTTATCAAAATTTACAAATACAAGATGGCGGAACCAATATGGCGACCAATATTTCTCGATTTCAGCGGATTTTAATGAAAGTTAGTACAACGATTATATTGAGGTCACTGATTTTGAATGTTATCAAAATTTACAAATCCAAGATGGTGGACCCAATATGGTGACCAAGATTTCTCGATTTCAACGGATTTTAATGAAAATTGGTACAATGATTATTCTGAGGCCACTAATTTTTAATATTAGCAAAATTTCCAAATCCAACATGGCGGATCCAACATGGCGACCAGAATGTCTCGATTTCGACGGATTTTAATGAAAATTGATACAATGATTATTCTGAGGATACAAGTTCCGAATATTATCAAAAGTTGTAAATCCAAGATGGCGGATCCAATATGGCAACCGAATGTCTCGATTTCAACGGATTTTAATTAAAATTAGTACAATGATTATTCCGGAACCACTAATTTCGAATATTATCAAAATTTCCATATCCAACGTGGCGACCAAAATTTCTCGATTTCAACGGATTGTAAGAAATTAGTACAGTGATTATTCTGAGACCACTAATTTTGTATATTATTAAAATTTCTAAATGCAAGATGGCGGATCCAACATGGCGACCAAAATTTCTCGATTTCAATGGATTTGAATGGAAATTGGTACAATGATTATTTTAAGGCCACTAATGATGAATATTATTAAGATTTGGAATTTCAAGATAGCGGATCCATAAAGGGGTTTTCGGGTTGAAACAATTTCTAGGATATAACAAACTAGAACATTCGAGAAGTGTTTAATTAACGAGTATTTACCCAACGCCGGGTGAAACCGGGTAACCCAGCTAGTATATAAATAAATTTGATAGGGACTATACGTCAGTTTTTGGCTTATATTATACATGATAAAATTTTTCGTCCAAAAAATTTAAAATTCAACGAGTTATTTCCCAAGGCTCAAAAAAAAAAAGTCGGTAATTATGTACTTTAACTTATAACTCTCAAATGATCTTGACCTTGAAATATGTCATTTTAAGGGTCATTCTGAACACATTGGTATATAGGGCGCGAAAATGCCTCCTTCATATTTTTTTTCATTTGAAAAAACACATTTTGGTAATTATAGCTTACAACTTGAGGGGGGTTGACCTTGACACATGCTGTCAAGGTCGTCATACTGAACAATTTGAGAGAGTGGGAGGCGCGCGGGTTAGTGACCTTGACATATTTTGTCAAGGTCGTCATACTGAACAATATGAGGGGGTGAGAATCGGAGGAGGTAGGACAGTGTATAGTGAAGAGAATTGGAGGAGGAGTAGAGGGAGAAGGGGGTAGGGGATGATGGGACTAGGGGAGACGACAAGGGTTGGGAAGGGTGTATAAAAAAAAGAAATCGATAAGTAATTGAAAAATGAAGTTTATTAAAGCAGTGCAATTCGTAAATTTTCAATGGGAAGAAAAAAATGAAGGAGACATTTCCGCGCCCTATATATGTATATCTATATCATTGTGTTCAGAATAACCCTAAAAATGACATATTTCAAGGTCAAAGTCATTTGAGAGTTGTAAGTTAAAGTACATCATTACCAAAAAGTCCCTCCACTCCTGTAGTGATAGCGACCTTCACAGTGCATGAAATCAAAAAACCAAAAAGTTTATTAAACTAAAAGGTATTTCCCATGCCATGAAGCTCGATCGAAAAAAAAATGAAATTTAAAAAATTGCGGAGTTTTAAAAATAATTCAAATTTCGCGTGAAAATTTGAAGATTTTTGGCCTGCCAAAATTACATTTTTATTCGATCCGGAAAACTGGAGGTTCATGGCATGGAGAAACATGTATAAAAAATAAAAGAAGCTGCAATAAGAATCAAATCGATCGAATGATTTGTCTTCGAGAAAACTGCAGGAAGTTTAATTCATACGTTTCTCAATATCTCGATACGAGGAGCGGAAGAAAACTAGTGGTGCCCCTTAAGTCCAAATGATCATAAAGACTATTTTACTTCATAAGAATATAGTGTTCAATGCGCGATTAAGTCTTATAAGAGAAGTTACAGATTCTTCTTCGTTTACTCGACTTTGTAAGGGACAAGATTTGCAATACACACTCTTAGAGCAGGATATAGCTTTGCATTATTTATTTGAAAGTGCAGATAATAATCCTGAATGTTTTGCTGTCATGGAAAATGACCGATATGAACTTCGAGAAGAAAATTTTGAAACGTCTTCTGTCATTTCTGAAACGTTAACTAGAAAATAAAAGGAAGACAATTTATCGGACAATTGGCGAGAGAGGGATTATACCAGGCATCCAGAATAAAAGATTCCAAACAAAACTATTGGAGACCGAGGGGCTAACCATGAAGAAGGTGCTAGAAATAGCAAGGGCTGATGAAGTAACGAGGCAACAGTCATCCAACTTACATCATCGACCTCATCATCATCACAGGTTTATACAGTGCAGAAAACTGACAGTACTAACACTAAAAAAAAAGAAAAATTACAAGCCTAACAAACCAAGTAATACAAACAATTCTAGCAATACAGTCAAAACTAAATTTCAAAAAAAAAAAATTAAATTAAAATAGAAAACTTAATTAATTATAATAAAATGAATAATGCAAAGATGTGGGAAATGATACCATTTCACGGTTGTATTCAAAGCAAAGAAAATTAATGCATTAGTTGATAATAAAGTTCCTACCGACGACAACGAAATTGAATGTCACAGCACCATCGAAGTAAATAATTTAAACAAATATAATTTAATTAAATCACAAAGTTGGTTATTAATTGAGTGAAATTAATTGATAAATTAATAAAATTTAAACTAGACACGGGTCGTCGAAATTAATGTATTAGCTTTAAAAGCAGCTACAGATATAACAAATTTGAATATTAAAAAAGAATGAGTAAATTTAATTGCATTGTAGTCAAATCGGAATTGTGGATGCATCTGTTATGTGTTTATGTGTATTATGTTGTGCGAGAAATGAAATGGGAAAAAATTAAATTTCGTAGCCGTTAAAGGAGAGTACACACTCATTTTAGGATTACAAGCTTGCGTAAATCTTAAGCTTATTAAGCGTATCGATTTGCTGGGAACTAATTCGAAACATGTAATTATATATTTTATATATTAATATATTATAAGTGAAAGAGCAATTTTGAAAGTTTAGACTGCTTTGTACTAAATTAAAATATCGAATTATAATGATATTTCTACAATAAAACTCTGTCAGAGAGTTCCCCTTTTATTGCGAAATAGTTTAAAAATTGAATTAAACAGATTCTAGACATTATTATAAAATTCACAAGAAAAAAGACTTAAGGATTTAAATAAAAGCATAAAAAATTAACTTTTTCACATTCTGACATTAGAGGAGAGGTAGTTCCTAGGTTATCTACACCCATGGACAACTAATTAGAAACACATATATGATGTTGAATTGAGTTGAAAATTCTCAATGTTCTTGTTTCATATGTACCAATATTAACTAAATTAACATTCTCTGACTTACAATGTATTAAAACTTATAGTTAAATTTCAATTGTTTTTTTAAACATTTTGAATACAATGCCATAATATTTCCAATACATAAATTTGGCCGGACAACTAATTAGAAACACTCGTTTTGGATGGAATAAAAATTATTTTTTTTCCAATATTTCGTAGGAAAACCTGTTTGTAATATTATATCTTCGCACCTCTTCTTTATTGAAACTATAAGTCGGCTACATCTCTTCACAGGGATATTTTCCCATGCTAATTTAATTGCAATAAAAAGTTCGTCAAAATTTTTAAAGTTTTTTGAAGAAACTGATTTCTGTACGTCGCCCCACAGGTATTCAATAGGATTGAGGTGCGCATTTGATGCAGGCCACTCCGGCACACTAATAAATTTGGCTTGAAAAGAGTTGTTGGTATTCTTTGCTGTGTGCTTAGGATCGTTGTCCTGTTGGAATGTCTAGATCATAGGCAAATTTCCCTCAGCACATGACAACATTACGTTTTTAATCATGTCGACGTACTTTTCCTTCATCAGGATGCCTTCTATGCTATGAATGGGACCAATGCCATACTAGGAGAAGCAGCCCCACACGATGAACGATCATCCGCCATACTTTACAAAAAGAGTAGTATACCTCGAATCAAATGCAGCGGCTTTAGGTCGACGAACAGACCTTTTACCGTCTGGACCCGTTCTATTAAATTTTTGTCAAAATTCAATCCTTTTTTTTCGGTTGCTTACAGACACTAATGGATTCTTCCGTGAAACTCTGCCGTGCAACCCAGCCTCAGCCAAACACCTTCTAACGGTTCTCGCTGAAACTGCCGTTACGTTATCACCGAAAATGTTGCGGTGGATGTCAGTAGAATTCTTTCTAGTGTCCTTTTTCGTTTCTCTGATGATTTGTCGATCTGTTAGCTCAAATATTTTCCGGGATCTTAGAACATTTTCCATTGTTCCGTGTACTTGGGAATGTTTTACTGCTCCATAAACAAGTTTTAAAGGGCATATCAATTGTTTGCAATTTGGCAATAAGACATTTTTGCTTACCAAAGACGCACTACTTCCATGTGCATGGAAGCGTTACAATTTTTTTTCTTGCGCATGTTTATAAACAATGTATTGCCAAAAATAATGTCTTAACATGAATATTTAATGTAACTTAAATATTTACCAATGCAATTATTCAGAGAAATCAATTTTTGTTTAATAAGATGGAAAAATGAATACTGTTTCTAATTAGTTGTCCACGTAAAATAGCATTCACGCGAAATGATATCACCACAGAATGTTTGTGTGGGCACGAAATATTACTAAAAGTGCAGTTTTTAAGTAGCACGTGGTCGCTAGGTTTTCGCTGGTATCATACCGTTAGATTTGAAATTAAGGAGAAAGAAGGAGAGTACACAAAGCAGTGCTGATCAAACTGTTTCTAATTATTTGTCCATGGGTGTAACTCTAACAAGACATTTTTCTCAGTATTATACTTAAAAGATGGTTTTTTGTTTTTACAAAAAAAACTTTCAAAGGCATCAACCAGGTTGTGTACCTTCAATAGCTCCTTTGGGTGCTATAGATTCAAAACTTTCATTTGGAATTAAAATAGCCCCAGAAGTGTTTCAAAAATACAACGAGGAAAATTTCGGAAGCATAAATAATATTCCAATTTAGGTATATATCGATGATATTCTAATAGCATCTGAAATTATAGAGGAGCACATAATATACATACTATTATGCAGGTAATGCAGAGGGTAAAAAGCTAAACATCAAATTCAGTCAAAATAAATTTCAATATCTTTTGAATGAAGTAGGTCATACTTTTTTCGAAAGCGACATATCGTTTGACTAAAGTCGTATACAAGCCATCAGCAATATGAGCGTAACAAAAAACAAAAAAAGGAAGTACAAAAGCTGTTAGGTGTGATAAATTACATGCAAAAAAAAAAAAAAAATTCAAAATAAGAGCTATATTTGATATTTATTTCTGGTATATGCATGCATGTACATTTTTTTTTTGACACAGAACAAAAAAGTTGTGAAAACCATTAGAAGTTTATTTTATCGACAAATTTTGTTCATTCGTGAACTTGCCCTGCCGAGATACAAAATGTAAAAAAAGTTATACGTTGACCATAATATAATAGTATATTATGAACCTAGGGTATAAAGTATTCTTTTCGACGAGTGTGTGGTTTGTCACCCGAGCAAAGCAAAGAGAATAAAGTACAAACTTTAACCCATTAATGCGCTAAACGAAAATGTTGTGCATGCAAGTTCAATTGTACGATTCGAATAGAAAATTACGGTGATTTTCTTCCAAAATCGTATATAGGAGGTTTTTGGGGATGCTCTGGCATTTTTTTTTTTCATAAAAGCTTCAAAAACCATATTATTTTTGGGGTTTTTTAAATCAAATACTGATTATTGTTGGTCTTTTTTCTTTTCAAAGTCGATTATCTTGACGTTGCTGCTATTGAATGATCATATAACTACCAAAAATCGCGGTCCGAATGTCTAAACTTTATCAAAACATGATTTTGAAAGTTATTTTTTTCTTTGACAACTAGACAGTCTAAAACAGTCTTTCTCCTTGTGACTTGCTATTAAGACAATCACAGTTTTGATGGGTCACAAACATTATCGAAACTGTGACTTCAAACTCAGAATATCAAAAAGTCCAAATAGTGATTCACCACACCCTTGTGATTCTCTTGTGACTTATGACTGGTCACTGACGCTTGCTAAAATAGAGCAGTGGTATTATTAATATTAATATAATCACAATGTTTTAATCCTTCGACAAAAAAATAAAAAAATGGAAAATAAAAAATTCAAGTCGGCAAAAAATTAAATGGCATTATGGCTTTTTTTGTTTTTTTTTTGCGAAGTATTTCCTTTCGACAATTATTGCAATGAGGAGAGTGCATTATGCATGACTCATGAAGCCATTGTAGGCATGAAGAAGACTTAATCGGTATTCCATAGCGCGTTTGGGATTTATTTCTCGATATTTCCCCTTTTTTTTACTTTTTCTATGTCGAAAATTAAATTTTCTTCTGTCCAATGCCCTCTCACCACTTTATGATCCTTTAAACAATAAAATTTTTCGATAGATTACAAAACTATTACACTTTTGCAAAGGGTGGCATTTATCCTCATTTCGTGAGAGAGACGCTATACAGCTTAAAAATACTTAGGTATTATTAGAGATGGCAAAATATAATTGAAATAAGTTAAGAGCCAACAAAAAAACATATTAAAACCACTTCTTATCTTCCTGCGTCTTTGTTTTATTTACAATATTCACTGCAACCGCATTCACACTAAATTTTCATCAAAAAAATTAAGTACCAAATACTTAAATCTTTTCTTCATAAACACGTCAAGCTCGAGCGCAGCTGAAGAAGCGCTGACAGGTTTCACTGATAGGGTCTATGAGTAGTTAATTAAGCACAGTGAGAAATATAGATAACTTTTTCCCACATAATGAACTAGCGAAGTTATGGCGTCTCTCCTTATATGGCGTCTATCCCACTTTTACCTTATTATTTACAAAATCAAGGAAAAATGTCAAATTAGCGATATACACATAACATTACTGTAGATTACTGTATTATAAATTATTGTAAATTATCATTTTCATTAATTATATCTTCTTAAGTAAAACGCTCGGCTATCCCTGCTGGCAGCAAATAAATCACGAGCGCAATACTCGACAATTTTTAGTTTTCACGAGAAAGTAACGATGTGTTCTTACGTACCTAAAAGAAATAAAGCGGTATTCTAATATCGACAATGCATTCTGACATGGCTGCACGATGGACGATGCAAAGAAGAAACCTGATATTATGAATTATTATAATAAATATAAATTTGGTGCTGGCACTATGGACCAAATGCTCAGAAGGCATACAAGTCAGCGGCGCTGTTCAAGATGGCCAATGGCAATATTCTTCAACATATTGGACATCACTTCACTCGCGGAATATTTAATTTATTATGAGAATAATAAAATGATTAAAAATGAAAACAACAGAACGACGCACAGTGGGCCCAGCGGGACTTTTTCGTGTCATAAATCTGTAACTTTTTTGTTTGTTGATATATCTGTATGAAATTTTTTTTATATAATGTTGAGGATATAGGCTTTCTAACTGTAGTGCCAAATATTAATATTTTTTTTTTTTAATTTAAAAATAAATATTTGAAAATGCAGTTTAACTTTGTCATAGTAAAACCTAAGCTTATATTACGTTTATTTTTTAATTAACCATTAAAACTTTAAGATTGCTACGTTTAGCAATTGCAAACTCAATATTACAGTTCTACAGTACACAGAACTCATAAAAATAATTACGTGAAAACTTAACCTTTTTTTATACTTATCGGTGTAAAACTCCCTTTTAACAACAAAATTCGTTAAAAATAATATTGTAATAAAATTAACGGTTAAAAATAGAACCCTGACAAAAACTTTCAAATTTTTAAATAAAAAAATATAGGGTTTTATTCACTTTATAAAGTTTGTTAAAAATTTTAAATATTAGCGCTGTTTGCCGATGCCGAGATTTATATTGCATTTTATAGTTAATTTTATCTAGAATAAAGAGGAGTAAAAAAAACTTGCGGATTTTTTGCGCTTTTTTTTTGAGAATTAAAAATTATAGAATTGACGGTTTTCTTAGTATTTCCTTGACATTTTCGCGCTAATTTCATTGGATTTCATTTAAAATTAGCAACGTACTATCAGTAAACATTCAACGAAAGGATTCCCTGAAAAAAAAGTAAAAAATAAAATAAAATACATTCATAAATAAAAAAAAAAATAAAAATTTAAAAAAATTAAAATAATAATTGGAGGTTATTTAGCAGAAAGAACAAAATAAAACAAAATATTTCGTATTAATAATATTTTTTTTTTGTAATTATTTTTTGAAATAAATAATTTTTTTTTTTTAAATAAATTAATTTTTTTTTTATTTATTACTAATATTTTTTTATTGGATAAATTCGTTGATTGCTTAATGATAGTATATTGCTAATTTTAAATGAAATCCAATGAAATTAGCGCGAAAATGTCAAGGAAATATGTACTAAGAAAACCGTCAATTCTATAATTTTTAATTCTCAAAAAAAAAAGCGCAAAAAATCCGCAAGTTTTTTTTACTCCTCTTTATTCTAGATAAAATTAACTATAAAATGCAATATAAATCTCGGCATCGGCAAACAGCGCTAATATTTAAAATTTTTAACAAACTTTATAAAGTGAATAAAACCCTATATTTTTTTATTTAAAAATTTGAAAGTTTTTGTCAGGGTTCTATTTTTAACCGTTAATTTTATTACAATATTATTTTTAACGAATTTTGTTGTTAAAAGGGAGTTTTACACCGATAAGTACAAAAAAAGGTTAAGTTTTCACGTAATTATTTTTATGAGTTCTGTGTACTGTAGAACTGTAATATTGAGTTTGTAATTGCTAAACGTAGCAATCTTAAAGTTTTAATGGTTAATTAAAAAATAAACGTAATATAAGCTTAGGTTTTACTATGACAAAGTTAAACTGCATTTTCAAATATTTATTTTTAAATTAAAAAAAAATAAATATTAATATTTGGCACTACAGTTAGAAAGCCTATATCCTCAACATTATATAAAAAAAATTTCATACAGATATATCAACAAACAAAAAAGTTACAGATTTATGACACGAAAAAGTCCCGCTGGGCCCACTGTGCGACGTCCTTTTATGGGCAAACTAAGTGAAGAACTTGCCAAGCCAATGATTGAAGAACGCATGACGAATCCTCAAGTGATGCGCAATTATACAACAAAAATTGCTATTGAAAGTATCATAGGTCATGAAGTAAAAGCTGTAACACTAGATCCTGGTCCATCTGTTGAACGAGACAGAACGGGAAGAAGAAAAGTCACGGGATCCTGTCATATATGTATTGTTGTAATTTATTGTTGTAAATCTGCCTTCGCCACAATTCAGTGACTAACGGACAGACAGACGGACGTAGGGACATTTTTGTTGGGAATATTACTCGTCCACCGAAGTAGACGAGCCCAAAAAATCGATGAGTGTTTCGATCCGAGAAACCAAGCTGATCTCGTCAGTATGGCGCTTGGCTTCTCTGCCATAGACACTCACAAAGGAGGGATCGAAAGCTAATCCCTATATCTGCCCGATCACAACTTAAAGTGTGAATTATAAAGCGAAGGCAAATTCTGTAACAATATGTTATAAACTAACAATAAAAAGACGACGAAAAACGCGCAAGAGCTGCAAGGAATGCCAACGGCCAGTTTGTGATGAACATACAACAAATATAAAATGTATAGAATGTAATAAATAATATTTTTTATAAAGAAATAAGTGTTATATTTTTCTATGTTTACAATAAAATTTCCCTTATGCCTTAACAAAAATAATTTATAATGTATTTTGTATTGACATTCGATGGTATCGATGGCTTAAGTTTAAATTAATAAAAAATATAAAAAATAAAAATTAATTTAAATTCATGATTTGCTTGCTTTTGAGCTAAATAACGAGGATCCGGGAGCTCAATATCAAATTTTCATTTTTTTTCAGTTTATTTCAAGCAAATATAACACGGTGGGCAATCGGATACCCGCGTATTAACACAAGGGTCAAAGATCACCAACTGTGAGTGATTTACGAACTTTTAAATAGACATATAGCTAAATGAGAAGGTAATTCTTGTCCTGCTTGCTGTTCATTTTAATTATAATGATCGGAGTATTCTTGGATTTCCGTTCATTCTAATTCGAGTTCGTTTTATCTCTCTGTTCTCACTCTGAAAATTCTCTTTAGGCTCACTGACTCGCAGTTAAGAGTCTTACACAGATTATTAAACGCAATATTCAGGTTGTCGTTTTTGATCACGGGAACACCAGACCAAATTATGTCTTTAGAAATGGTCTCTCTTTGCAAACATTACATATTTTGCTAGAGCCTAACTCAAACAGCACATCTCTATAGCTTACTCTCTTTTCGTCCTTATTACTTTTCAAACTTATTATTAATTTTTATTTTCAATTTTGTTAATATGAATAACTTTCTTTTTCTTTCATTTGTTATAAACTGAGATATTAATACTACCCACCTAACCAGTGTACACTAAGGAATCAATTTTCTTACGTACTATGCTAATCACTAAATAAATCAATCATATCAAATCTTTTTTAAATTTTATATTGTACGCTAAATTCGAAGTTGGACGCAACTAGTGTAAGCAAATCACACTTAATAGTCTAGATTGATATGAAACATATCTGCTGGTCCTTTTTTTCGCGTATTATAATAATGTGTTAAGATAATCTTCTTACTTTACATTGAATTCGTTATGTTGACATTTGCATCAAACATCGCCAAATGCTCTGGATTAGTTTTGTAATCTGTTTTATTGCGTACTTTTTACCATACCTTTTTTGGTATTGATAGTACCGATAATGCAGTTTGACATACCGGGTGATTTTTTTCGAAGGGCAAATACCTTCATTATCGTGTTCTATTGGTTTTTAAAGAAGCTTTTATTACTTTACAATACAATACAAAAATAAAAAGCAACCAGTACAGAAAACTATTTCAGAATAAATTCTTTTCAATTGTGCTTTTTTTTCAATTTTATCCAACCAAATATTTTTTTCTTAATAAAATCGATTACCAAATTGTTTATTTAGAAAAAGAAAAAAATCAAGATACATTTGTAACTTGATATTGTAAAATTGTTAAAGGTTAATAAAGTTCTTAAAGAATTATGATTAAGTTGATAGGAATGGAGAAAAACTGTCATAATTGAAACTGACAAAATCGTTTTAGGAAGAATGGTTTCGAAATTTACACAGCTGTATAAATGTATGGTGATGTGAAGAACGTAAAAGCTTCATTTAAATAGCGTCAGATACTATAAATATTAAATAATGTCGTCATGTTTTGACTTTCATGAAATTCGCAGCGTTTAAAATGTACGACTAGCGAGAAATTTTGATGAAAAGGTACAGTAAATGATAAAATACAATTATATAAACCACATTAGTTTTCCGGGACAGGTTTTATTTTGAAGTTATTCTGGAACGTATTAGGTGTGGTACTTAACTTACTTTTATTAAAAATAACTATTTGTAAATGAAAAATACATTTTATTTTAATCAAAGTATTGCACATCGGTTTCTATAACTTTTTGCCATCTTTCTAGTAAAAGTCTGATGGACTCTGCGGTGAAAAAATAGAATAACAATTAAATTTTCCAATCATTTTTCGACTCCTTTATAAGAGTGAAAGTGCTTTGTAGATATGCGATGCGCTATTGACCGAAACAAGTCATAGTCAGAAGGAGCAATGTTTGGTGAATATGGCGGGTGAGTTAGGACGTCCGAACCAAGCGCTTTCAATGTATCGTTAACCGATTTCGCCACATGTGAACGAGCATGGTCGTGGAAAATAATCACCTGTCGTGAAAATTTGGGATATTCAGGGCGTTTTCAGGTTTAATAAGATTAATTGTTATTTATAACGATCGGCTTCAACCAATAATCCTTGCATTTCGGTATCTTCGAACTTTTCCTGGACGCTCCTTATCTTCCTCATTGAAATCACCACTTCTAAATTTCCTAAGCCAGCATTCGCATGTTGAAATTGACAGAATTTTTTCACATGAAGTTTCCACAAGCAAGTGATGGCTTTCAATGGCACTTTTATTGATTAAAGTATAAAAGTAACGTTTGCCGCTAATATGGCTATGTTGGAATGTAATTGGACATTTTTAACTTTATAAAAACCTGGCTTATTTTTACTTCTATTCAACGTGACTAATCACCCTTTATATCATAGGTTATAAATAAGCACTTTAACTTCACATATGTAGATTATATTCACCGAAACAGTACTAAGCATTAATTACACCATCTAGTAGAGACCCTTTAAAATTAAGTACCACACCTATCTTTTATTTTAATTCCAATTCCAAGTGTTTTCTTCGTCCACTTGCAGTGAATGCACCAAGTATGCATCCTCTTGTAACCATGTCGTGCCCAAAAAAATTACAAAATAGGTATGGCTAAGTTATCTGGCATACCGCTTGGCCACGTCGTATTATTTATTTATCTGCCTATCAATTGTTGCACCTTTTATAAAAATATAATAAAGCACTTCATGTTCACGTTTTGTTCCGACAGATGATTGCTCTCAGAATCAGAGACATTCAGAGATGAAATAAAGATTCGGAACAAAATAAAAGACATTTTCCTATTTTTATCCAAACTTTTATTAATCTATTGCGTTTAAAAAAGACATCAGAGGTTATACAATTATTGTTCAAAACAGAAACACAGCAATGCAGAATATAGATACATAGTGGTAGAGAATGGCGTCTAATAGTGACCTAAAATAGAGAATTGTATTGGAGTTGAAAATTATAATAGCTGCTCATCCGATCTCAGTTTTCTGCTGTCAATCTTCAGTGCACTACCCAATGTCAGTGATCGGATCACTCCATAATGATGTACAAAAAACGTTGTTTGAGTAGTTACTATTTAATTTCTTTTCGAAGTTATTTAAAAATGATTACAGAAGTAATAAGTCTAATTAATTTTTACCAAACAGCGCATTTTCGTTCTGGATTCATTCCACTGCCCACGGGACAGCCATATGCGTCCGAAAAGCTCTTTAAATTAGATAAAACTCCATTTACACGATATTTCTGTATAGAATGCCTGTCCTTATCGAATTTAGAAGGAAAATAGCTTTCGCTAATATGTGTGCAGTAAAGTTGAGCATAGCTAAGGAAAAATATCTTCTCCTTGGACTCCGGAAATCCTATTAATTGTTCGTTGTCCATTTCAGTGCTGTTCTCCTTTTCCTCAAACCATTTTCTATAAGCAAGGAAAGCGGCCTTTATTCCAACATCATCTGCAAGCGCTTCCTTCAAGACACGCTTTCCATCCAGGTTGACACCATTATAAGAATAATTCCCATACTTTTCAACAAAACATCTCTCCTTTTCTTTATACGTAGTTAGAGAAGAATTACTTAACAAGGTGTTTGCTTCCCCTTTATGATCATATATATTGTTGGTATCAAAAGCATCGCTCATTTCCTGGGCAGTGATCGAACCTATTCCGGCATAATTTATAAAGTTAGGTAAATCTTTGTGATAGAACGGTGGTTGAAACATCAAAGCCGTAATAAACATTACATTAGAAGAATAATACGCAACAGATGTGGATGTGAAATATACAGGCCAGCCAGTACGAAGTACAGTAGTCCTTAGCTTCAGCATGTTTCCAAAATAGTCATCGCTTTTAATTATGATATTTTCATAGAATTTGTTGACCTTTGTAGAGTTCAAAATGAGGTCCGAATAACCCACTTCAGTGCGCAAATGTGCAAGCTTCAATTTTAAATTTATTTTACTTTGGTTGTCAATCCAATCGGCTTCATCAAAGAATTGTGCGAATGAGGTCTTTACTCTCGAAATCAAATCCTGTGCATCTTCTCTTGCTTTCTTGTTAAATTTCCTGTCTGCATAAGCAGAACCTAAAGCTGCTTCAAAATAAATCTTTGTTTTTTGTACGCACAGCTCCAAACGTGATTTCATCATGGTTTTGCTGCCTTCTATAGCCTCCTCTACTTTGTGTCTAATTTCCAAAAATTTCTTTCGAAGGAAAAGCATAAGCTCACTTGAATAATGCCACCCGAGGTAGTTGAATATTGTTCTTTTTGTGGTGTTCTTCAGCAGGGCATCCAAATTTTTCACATAATCTCCATGTATAATGACCTATCTAGTAGAGTTGTAGATGCTTTTTGAAAATAGTTTTAAGTACTTCTGCCAATCTATACTTGTGAAATTTTTTTCCAAATCTCCTAAAGTTATCACCTTATATCCTTTAATATCGTTGACATAATCCTTATAGTCCAGAACTATTTTGGACATTTTTAATTCAAAATCCAGAATGTCCTTAAACTCGGCTTCAATTCTATCCTCAGGTACGTTGAGTGCTTTAAGAGATTCTCTTAAGTAGGTCTTGTAGGCTGAAAATTCTGTAGAGTTCTCCGCGTAGTAACGGAGGTACATGAGTGTCATAGTTGGATATAAGAGATATAAGCTCTTTCTTCTAGCGTTAAAAATGTCCTTCTTCCATTGAAACTCTAGAAGTTTTTCCTCATTCATGCGCTCCAATTCAGCATGAAGTTTCAGCCAGTCGTTTCCAACTTCAGTCCAACTTGGATCTATGGCAGGCCAACCTCCAAGTTCTCTTAAATGTTCAACTAATGGAGTTATTCCGCGTTTCTCTATTCTGTCCATATCTGTGCATGATTCAAAAAAATCTCTTGTTTTGTGGAAAGCATCTCCCACTTTCGTCTCCTCTGTAGGGTCTTGTAAAAGTTGTTTCCACATTTCTGTTTCTCCCGATTCAAGTTTGCTGAATGAATTTATTTCATCTTGGTCCTCTCGAAGTGGGTGAAGCGCATTCCAATTTCCACACGCGTACTAATAAAAATCGTCGCATGGAGGTGCCGAAATATTCATAAAACTTTTCATTTCATCAGAATAATTCAATCGAATTCCATTTTGGGAAGAAAACTGGTAAGTTTTGGTAGCTCCCATACAAAAACCCAAAAGATTAGCAAGTATCACTAAACTATTAATCCTGCACATTTCAACAACACTTATTTTTATTACACGCAATGACAATTTTCACAATAATACTTAGCTTTGCAGAACGAGCTCGTTCTTTTATACAATTCTTCTAAGAAAAGTTAATTGTTTTTGTTGCTATGCCATAGCTTAGCACTTGAGTAAACTGAAAATTAGACTTCATCGGAACGTTTTTCACTAAAGTAAATAACGTTTTGTATTAATATCGGAATATTTCAGAGAATTGGCGATTTGGAAAATAAAGGCTTGTATATTCCAATAAAACTGAGTTTCCATTTTTCTAAAATATAAATAATTTGTTCTCTAAATGTTTATTATATTTGTTTAAGTAATAATGAAATAAGCAACGCTATTATGGATATTTATAACTTTGCTACTGGCTAACATTTTAAAAAAAATTAAAAGTGAAATGATAAATAGAATGTTAATAGAAAGAATGCGAAAACATTTGAAATAATTATCATAAAACTCATTCGTACCATC
This sequence comes from Dysmachus trigonus, assembly GCA_949715965.1. NCBI lineage: Eukaryota > Metazoa > Arthropoda > Insecta > Diptera > Asilidae > Dysmachus > Dysmachus trigonus. The sequence continues at coordinate 28,982,573 of OX454320.1, forward strand.
CGTGGCAAACAATTTCTGTATTTATGTTGTTTTAAAAATTGTATCTTAGTATTTATATCTGAAGCTACATATCTCATGACATCATCTGATGTGATTCGTTAAGGAAAAACATTTAGAGTTGACGTGATCGTAAAATTCAAATAGTATTCTGAGGTTTTACTAATAAATTCTGAACGTGTTTAAACAATGTATGTATTGAATTTGGTGTTTAATCAAACTTGTAACAATGATTCCATAATTCACAACAACAGCTGGTGAAAAACAATTATGTCATTTGAAATGAGTATAAGTTTGCTGTATTTTTCGTTAAAATAGAAATGCATGCATACAGTTGTCAGCCCTGATGTTATATTATTCAATATAAAAAGGAACAGGAAAATTAACATTTGTTACAACTCTGACCATGCAATAAAACTATATTGAACACTTCATATAGCAATGAAAATACTTTTAACATTTATTCTTGAAATTGAACTGTTCATGGACGATAGAAACAGGTCACGGGGTTTCAAATTTCATACCAGGTCAGATTATTTCTAGATCGTTTTTAAACTTAATTCCGATGAACATTGATGAATTCCAAAATGATCCGTTGAGCCGTTTTTTTCTCAGAGAGAACTTTCGAATTTTATCTTGCAATCTGCTTAAAAGTATAAATTCTTCATATTTAACAAAATAATCCACCACGTGGTTAAGACATCCATAATCTACAGTAATCTATAATACAGTTATATTTAATAGATTCATTATAAATGCAAAATATTTCGAATTGGAAAAATCATTGGTATGGTATAATATTTTGAAGGAAAAATTATTTTTAATAAAGTATGAAAATAATAAACTAAACTTTTTCTTTATTATCAATTATTTAATACATACATACGGACAAACTGAAATGAATTTCTATACATAATATAAATGAAGTAGATAAATGTTGACTGTTGTATTCCTTTACGGCCCTCAGTAGATTGTTAGCATTATCAGAATGTGTAGATTTAAGCTTATATTTAGACCATGTGAACTTGAAATCTGAGTGAACGGATTCCATGGGTTTTTCACTGAAATACACATGCACATGGAAAAACACTACATGCGATTTTGGAATAATACTAATATTCAAATCAGTATAGCTTTGGCGAAAAAACTGAATATGCACGTCGAAATTTGGATCTAATTTGACAGTAAATTGCATTCTTTACACACACAATATTTTTATTGGCTCTTAAAACATCTACTTTATTATGAAGAGTTGTGCAATCATTACCAGCGAATGCAGGTCTACCATTAAGCATATTTCTGGAAACATTACTGTTTAGTCTCCTTGCGTAGGATTAACGGTGGAAGTGCAGCGGTATAATAAATAAAAAAACTGAATAACAGTTATAATTCAATTCTCCCTTTTTTTAATTCTTCGTGTCGTATTCTATGCAAATTTGACAAAAACTTCGATAAATTAATGCTACTAATTCAGAAAAGAAATCGTATTAAAAAATTAATTGTAAAAAAAAATATATTGCATCTGGAATTTGCTTGACATTGCCTGCATGTGCAATTCTAATAACAATTTACAATTTCTTAAAATTCACGTGCTCTACTCCTTAATAATTCAATTTTCAATTATTTAATATTTAAAAAAATTCTCAGCAATTATTTTTCAAAAGTTCCTCAATACCAATTTTCTATTATAATCTATCACCACAATTGCCCTATCACCAAATTGCATGTGAGAATCGACTGACCTTTTTTGGCATATAAGATTCTCCATGAAAATTTACAAACCAATCTATTAATCAATAAGATCCTGATCAACGACGAAAAAGAGATTGGACTGCTGGAGCGCGCGCCTTTAATACTCCTCCGAACACACACACACACCCACACTTAGACCGGAAGCTGCCTTCGCTCGTAGAAGCTCTTACATTTTTCACTCATGTTCATCATAATTGAAAGACAATAAAATTATCTATTAAATAATGTCACAATTGGCATGATATGTATTTAATTCAATTAAAAATAATTAAAAAACCAGTTTGCTATCATATGGTGATTTTATACCAAATTCAGCCATTTTGCAATGGCGATTACTTTCTCTTTCTTCCTTCCCCTTGATTGCTGTCCTCTTCCCTCTTATTGGTCTTATGGGAATTTTATAAAAATGCCATTAATTAATTTACTGCCCGTCTGGCAACATCAATTCGCCGTAAAAAATTACCCCTGATTGATATGTCAGGTAAAGTCAAAATATAAAGTTTGACAAGTGGCCGACGGGCGATACAAGTTGCGCGAGTGAAGTGTTTGTTGATCACGGTAACCCCTGCGCCAGGTAAGTAGTTCTCGATAAATTGGTTGTGATTATTTGGGATTAATTGAGTTTTAACATTATTTGCCGCAATCAGTGGTTTTAATTGATAAAGATTGGTGTTTAAATAAATCTTAAGCTGAAACTGAAAAGTGGTGTTTTGGACGGCGCTGTACCGGTGTTCCCCTGGCTTCGGCCACGCGGTCGCTGGGTGTTCCGCTGGAATTGCATAAATAATTGGTCTGGTTTTGTGGAGGTCTAATCTGATATGCGGCTTGCTGATCGTGTGGTTATTGGCACATAAAACAATAATAAGAATCTGTGCTAACTAGCTAAAATTGATAACTAAACTAACAGGTGTTTTGGACAGTGCTGTACCTGGCTGCGACCAGAAGGCCGTTAGGCGGAACCTGAATCTGTAAGGTGGTGTTTTGGACGGTGCTGTACCAGTGTTCCCTTGGCTTCGGCCACGCGGTCGCTGAGTGTTCAGCTGAAATTGCATAAATAAATGGTCTGGTTTTATGGAGAAATAAACTAATTTGTGGATTGCTGATTGTGATTATTGGCACTTAAAACAATATTAAGAACTTGTGCTGGCTAAATTTGAGGCCTAAACTGTACAGGTGTTTTGGACTGTGCTGTACCTGGCTGCGACCAAGAGGACGTTGGGTGTTTGGCTGAATATTGAGCTGTTGGTCTGGTTTGAGGGGCTGAACTGACCTGTGATCTGGAGCCGATAGTGCTGCTAATTGCACATAAAAGTGGTAACAAGGTACTTTTTTCTTAGTTTATTATGAGGCGCTCTTATGGGGCGCCTGAAGAAGGAAGCTGTTGTGCCTGGCCTAACGGGAGCCGGACACGGAACAGTTGGAGGGATGCCTAGGACCAGGCAAGACATCGGGAGTGTGGCGCCGCGAAAATCCGCCAGAATCCGTAATGCTGGAATAATTACAGAACTACAAGCTTGTACTAATAGGCAACTAAAATTAAAGAAAGATCTGGATGAGGCCTCTGGTCGTTTGGATCCGAGCTTGCGAGAATCGGGTGCATGTATTGAGGTCACCTCTAACGGTACCCTTGGTGAGTCATCGGCGTCGGTTGGGCCTGTAACGGGGCTTGAGCCTGCTGGAGTAAATGTTCCTGCTGTGGGAGCTTCGGTCCCTCTAGGGACGGTGTCGTTAGGCACGAATGGTGAATCCCGGGCTGGGGATTTTAAGGAATTCTTGGAGTCGGATGTAGGCTCTCATACCGATTCTGCGGAGAGATCGGAACATTCCGTCGAAGCATTTAGAGACCATAACTATGGTCTGAGCCGTAGCCTGGGCTCATTGAAATGCAATGATTGTTGTTCATGTGGAGCTGGCCCTGGCCGGAGGAGGATGGAGTGTTGTGGTCGATTGAATCGTCCTTCATCATATCACTCGCTGTCGTCTGGGTCTGGTGGTAGCGGAGGACAGGCTGGTGGTGCTGGATCCTGCGAGGGGAGGAGCGGAATAGAAAGTCTTATCAGGGCGGCTCGTCTATGCGATCGTGCTGAAACTGGAATGTATGGTGGTCGGTTCTCGCCCCTGCAGGGTGAGGTTAGGTTGGACAATTTGGAGGGGGAAGGCGATCCCGAACAAAACATAGATGACTGCCATGAGGTGGAGAGTTTCGACGTTAACCAGATGGTGATGTCATCGAGCCTGGACGTTCCTAAAGGCGGCTACACACGTTCCGGTATACCTGTCAGGTATGCCTGGCAGGCATGCCTGTTCAGGTCTACCGGATGCCCATAGGGCACACACACGCTTCGATAAACTTTTCAGTTTTCACAGTCGCATTGATATCATGACTTCGACAGACGATGTTTTAGCGGTGGTTGGCTTATTATTAGCTACAAAAAAGTGCATTGAAAGGAAAATAAAACGTGGTGTAAATAATGGCTAAGGAAAAGAAACATTTATTCACATGTAAACTTGTTAACACCGATTGCCGAATGGTTTGCCTGAAATGAGTCAATTTGACTCAAACATGAAAATCGAAGTTTTTTTTAAAAAAAAATATTATTTTAAAGAAACTTTATTCAAAATATTATTTACATATATATTCTGTTTTTAAAATACATTTTCAGCAGAATTTTTTATTACATTTAGCAGAGATACCCTTACTTCTATTTCTTTTGCATGATACTTGAACTTGACAATTCAACTGTTCTCCATATTCTGTACATTAGATAGAGGCGTGAAAGTATTTTTGGCTTCATGATCATATCTTCGATATATTATTGATTTTCTTTTATTTGGGTCAATTTTTGTTGCAATTCAATATCTCTTCGTATTTTTACTATAATAGCAATTTTAATCTAACAAGGAGACCGCCAAAATTGTCCGCCTCCGATTTCAAGGACTAAGTGAGTAACCTGAGTCAATAGTTTCAAAGTTGCGTCTACAAAGCAACTTAAATAAAAGTTCAATTTATTTTAAAAAAAATTATTTAAGTTTTTCTAAACATATAGCAATAAAATATTAAATGAGTCAAATTGACTCGTTTCGGCAATCTAGTGTTAAATGAACTAAAGGTTGCACCTAAAGTTTAGCACTCTATTGAAATATGCATAAACATTAAATTATTTTATTTAACCTCTATCCTGGTCTCATTGTCATCGCTTTCAATATTGCACCGGGAGTTTCGAGGAATGTCTTGATCAACAAGAAACTTAAAAGTTTAAAATACCACAATTTTGGTTTATAGATATCGTCTGTACCCGATCCTGACTTCGACGACGCTTTTACGTTTTTTAATTCTTTCCTATAATTACTTCTAATGCTATTTTTTTTTCAAAGCGCTTCCTTTACTTGTAGAAACCCCAATCTCCTTCAATTTTTCCAGCATCTTTATATATCTTAATGGCTGCGGGACATAATTTGTTTGCAATCCATTAATATTTTCAGCGGCAATATAGCGATTGCACTGAGCCGGGCGCCTGCCAGAACATACACACGTTCCGGTTTGCCTGCACAGGTTATCCGGTTCAGGCATATCGAATGATTATTCATATTTGATCCGGTCGCCTGAACAGGTCAAAATAACTGAACAGTTTTATCATCTACACGCTCCGGTTGACCTGAACAGGCGTGCCTGCCAGGCATACCTGACAGGTATACCGGATCGTGTGTAGCCGCCTTAAGGAAAGCAAAGATAAGTGCCTTAATCTTAATTTTAAACTTAGACCTAGTAATAATACTAACAATGTGAATATTGATATTGAAGGAAAAAATGTTGAATCTAAATATATAGAGCTCCCAGCTGTAGGGACTGATAAAAATAAGGACGCTAATACTATTGGTGATATTGTTGCTGGTAGTAAAGAAAAAAATTATAATAATAAAAATAAAAATATTAATGTAATAAGTAATATCAGGATTGATAACCTGATTGACTGGTCTGCCCCTTCTGGGAATAAAAATAATAATAATAAATATAGTAACAAGAAAAAAAAGAAAAATACACTGTCGGGTGCTCAATCCGGGGAAATGACGTCTCCTAAGGGAGATTCGGTAATTATTAATAATATCGGTAAAAATAAGAAAGATATTAATGTTGATAGTGGCCCTGTTTCGGTGGGTGGTAAGAGAAATGACTTGGTTGGCAATAAATCTAAATTTTGTCCACCGGTTTTTGTGCCGGCTGACAGCACAAGGGAGCTTATCGATTATGCCCGCAAATCTGCGGGAGAGTCTAACATTGATCTAGGTTTGCAGGTCGTGTGCAAGTCAAGAACCTGTAAGATATTGGTGAATTCGTCGGTGGTTCACAAGAAAATGTTGGCATGGATGAGAGAGAAAGGGTGTGGTGGACATATTTTCACCCCAAAGGAGGAAAGAGCATTCCCGGCTGTCTTAAAGGGTATTCACCCCAGCTATTCGCCTGATGGGGTGAAGATTGATTTGGATAACAGATTTCCTCAACTATGTGTGAGAAAGGTCTCGAGATTCGGGAAGGGAGATTCTAATGCAGGTGGATGGTTTTTGGTTATATTTGGAAACGAAAGGGACAGGATATCCGCGTCTAAGGTCAGTAATGTGCTATATCATAAAGTTAAATGGGAGGGGCTGCGCAGGAATGGCCCACTACAATGCTATAACTGCCAGCGATTCGGGCATACGGCGCCGAATTGTGCTTTTAAGCACATTTGCGTGAAATGTGGGGGCGAGCATGGGCCCGGTTGCTGTGTGATCGGGCGAAGTGAGGGTCGCGACGCACTGTTTTGTAAGAACTGTGGCAACGGGGGCCATCCGGCGAGCTTCAGGGGTTGCCCGCGCAGAATTGAACTGGCCAAAAGAATTAAGAGCTCGAGAGTTGAAGCTGAAAAAGTAACTGATCATAATGCAAAACTTTTGCGCGATGGTTTGGGATCGGGAAGATTATCGGGGGAATTGTTCGTCCCAGGTAAGAGTAAATCATTCGCGGAGGTTGTGGGTCAAAAAAGCGGTGAATTGGTGAATGGATTGAACGGGACCAAGAGTGGTGGAGGTCCATTATTGTCTGAGGTCCTTGGTGGTGATGGTGAGGTCGGAGTATTCTGTAAGAATAGATTTGGAATTTCATTGGATTCCCTCTATGCTAAGGTGAGAACCTTCCTTCCAAGATTTAGGGAAGCTGGAAGTGTAGAACAGAAAGAACTAATCCTGATTGGATTTCTGTTTGAGATTGCGCCGTAATGGTTGTCAATTTTAACGTAATAGCAGTAAATATTAATAGCCTGATTTCTCAAGATAAGAGAAAGGCTATTGACACTTTGATAATTGACTACAATCCTTTGGCATTGCTTATCTGTGAAACGCACTTAAAGCCTGAAAACGTTGTATATTTTAAGGGATATCAAGTTGTACGTAATGATATGGGTCAGGGGGTGGCCATTGTGATCAAAAGAAATGTGGACTGGACGGAGATTGAGTGTGACGTGGGGCCAGCGGTGGGTGGAGCGGTCTCATGTGGGATTATGGTAAGTCTTGAGGGGAATAGTGGCGAGATTGGTGATTCGGGCGGTGGTCCCACTAAACTACTTTTGGCATCTGTATACCTCCCGACTGGCGCGAGTGTCTCCTCTATTGGTGGTCTTATGAGGTTCTTGGGCAGGAACTCCGGGGGGGACTCATTGGTGATTGCGGGTGGGGATTATAACGCTAGAAGCCCTTTGTGGGGGGATGTCTCCTCCAACTCAAATGGAAGACGTATGAAGGGATGGCTGGAAGGTGAGGGGTTGAACTCTGGTTTGGTTTGTGTAGGTGCGGGGGAACCTACTTTTCCGCTGAGTGGAGCACATCTTGATTTTTTTGTTATGTCCGGTGAACTTACTGATGGAATCTCCGGCAGTTACGACTGCTTTTCGGAGCAGACTAGATCCGACCATAGGGCTGTTTGCCTGAATATAGGTAGAGATTCCGACTCGTTGAGACTTAAGTCTTATAGAAGCTATTGGTCCTTTGCGGGGGTGGACTGGGATGAGTTCAGGACCCATTTGGCCCGGTCCGTTCCTGTTGTGCCTGAACCTTGTGAAAGGAAAATGTCGGCTTCGGAAATTGACTCTGCCGTTGAGGGGGTTACTGAGGCCTTGCTTATTTATTTATTTCGATTTCATCAACAAACTGATTACTACATAGCATACGGAGTGAAAAATATCAATTTTAACGAAGCTGACCTTTAATTGTGTTTCTAGAAAGGTGAAAATCAATGTGTTGAAAGTAAGCATTGAAGGAGCGTGACATTGACGTAATAGCTTCGTTGATTCCGTAATTTGTGTGATGCATAGGCGTGCGGAAGAAATTATAATGTCTTGTAGGGCGAGCCGGAACAGAAATGTCAAAGAGGGAGAGAAGTTCAGGGGAGTTAACGTTTCCTGAAACACAATCAAAAGCAAACACTATTTTAGCGATATTACGGCGTTGCTCGAGGGATTGTAAAGATATCAATTTAAGTCTATCCTCATAAGGAGGCAGAATTAGTGGGTCGCACCAGGGAAGGTTTCGAAGAGCAAATCTAAGAAATCTTCGTTGTACTGCCTCAACACGGTTAATGTGTGTCGTCATTGATGGGGACCAAACTGGACTCGCATACTCAAGTATTGGTCTTACAAAAGTACAAAAGAGAGTACGAGTAATATAAGGATCGTTAAACTCCTTAGACCAGCGTTTGACAAAGCCCAGGGTGGCACCTGCTTTGCGAACAATGGCGTCAATATGATCCTCAAACGAAAAACGGCCATTTAACCAGACCCCAAGATCTTTAGTTTTTTCGAGTCTCTGCAGCGAGCAATCGTCAATAGAATAATTAAAAGTTATGATACTTTTTCGGCGTGAAAAACACATATACGTACATTTCTCAATATTTAATGGCAAGCGGTTAAGCACACACCAATTACGAAAAGCATCAATGTCAGAATTTAAAAGAATACAATCCTGCTCGCTAGATATAACCCGAAAAATCTTGGCGTCGTCAGCATAACAGAGAATTCTAGAATTTGGCAAGAACATTGACACATCATTAATGAATATGATGAAAAGGAGAGGACCTAGGTGACTACCCTGAGGTACGCCCGAAGTATTAAATATTTCCCTGGACAGCACGCCTCGAAATAAGACGCGTTGCGAACGCTGGGACAAGTAAGAGCAAAGCCATTTAATAAAAAGAGAGGGAAATCCAAGAAGGCTGAGTTTATAGAGCAGAATTCGGTGATTAATTCTGTCAAAAGCCTTGCTGAAGTCTGTAAAAATACAGTCCACCTGTTTACCCTTTTCAATATTAGAAATGCAGTAATTGGAAAACTCCAGCAAATTGGTTGTAGTAGATTTCCCTTTGAGAAAGCCGTGCTGAAAAGATTGCAAGAAAGGCTTACAATGAAAATAAAAAGTGTCACAAATCAGTGACTCGAAGATTTTAGCTACACAACATAGATTAGCAATAGGACGATAATTCGATATATTTTGTTTTGAACCTTTTTTGTGTAGTGGAATTATCGTCGACATTTTCCAAAATATCGGAAAGACACCACAGGAAAGAGACAAGTTAAATAAATAGCATAAAATAGGGACAAGAGGTGTGGCACAACGTTTAATACAAAAGGCAGATATGCCATCAGGTCCAATAGAAGAACTATCAGCTAAGTTCGATATTAAGCTCGAAATCCTAGCCTCGTCAATAAATAAATCAGCTGCCGTGAGAGAGGTTGGCGGAAGCGTCGTCAACTGAGAAAAAGTCTTAAAACTATTATCACAGGTGTCGCTATCACAGTCTGCAAGAAAAGCAGTTTCAAAAAAATCACCAAAGAGATTAGAAATCTTCTGAGGATCGTCACTAGTAACATCACCCAGAGTAAGTAGAGACGGGTAACTATCAGAACCGCGCTTCGAATTAATGAATTTAAAGAAATGCTTGGGATTCTCCCGCAAGGAATGTTTCGCATCGTCAAGAAAGGAGTTATAGGAAGACTCCAATTCAGTCATATACTGTCTGCGAAGGGAGCAGTAGGACGCGTAATCGATTTCGTCCCTTGAGACGCAAAATTTCTTCCAAGCCTTATTTTTCTTGTTTTTTGTATGCTTAAGAGCAACGTTTGTCCAAAGTAAATTAGTTTGTGAGCCGCGAGACTTTGTGACTGGGACGCAATGTAAGAAACACGTAGCGAGTATGGTGTAAAAAGAGTTTACAGAAACGTCAACGTCACGCTCTTCAAGAACAGTGCTCCAGTCACAAGTCAAGAGCCAATTGCTCCGCTCGGTTGGGGCTTTCGGTACTAAGATCAACTGTGGAAAAGACAAGTTAAAGGTCTATCCGGTCGAAATTGTAAAGCTAATTAAGACCAAATGGAGCTGGAATAGGAGGCTCAGAGTGTTGTACGGTAGGCATCTTAACTGTAGGAGCCGTGAATATAGATCCTTGGCAAGCAATATTGAATGTTTAAATACAATAATTAATGAAAAAATTAGACTGTTAAATATATTTCAATTTAATAAAAAACTAGTCAATTAGGCCTGGACCTGATGCTTTTAGAGAAATAGGTAAAATCGTTGGGGGCAAGGGTGATAAGTTGGGTCGCGTCTCTGCTGGGGGGATCGGATGTGTAACGCGGGAGGAAAAGCTTGGAGCATTCGAGGAGTATTATAGACGTCTATTTAGGTGTTCTATGGGTGGTCCGGGGGCCCATGCTGTTTCTGTTAGGAGCTTTGTATCTGATTACTTAAGATCTGAGAGGTTGCCGTCGGGATTGGGACCTGAGTGCACTGGAATCATTGACCCGGATGCAGGAGAGGTGACTGGAAGGGACCGACATAGTGAATTTTTTACCAGCCCTACTGGAGTTCTAGAGGTGTGTAATCGTTTGAATAATAAAAGGTCTTATGGCCCTGATGGGATATCTAATTTTGTGATCAAAAGGGCGGCCCCGGTTGTTGCTGATGCGATGTCGGGAATATTTAATCAGTGCATAAATGTGGGCTACTTCCCTAGAAGCTGGAAGCTCGGGAGACTAATACCTATAAAGAAAAAAAAGAGTGGGGATGATGTCTCCGGTTTTAGACCTATTACACTCCTGCCTAACCTGGGCAAACTTTTTGAGAGACTGGTGGGCAGGGAATTGGAGCACTTTGTGAGAATTAATAAGGTAATTCCTGAGTGGCAGTTCGGTTTTAGGCCCGGAACGTCTACCTTTCATGCACTGGCAAAGTTTAGTGGGGATGTTGTCAGAGAATTGAGAAGGGGAAACTGTACGGTGGTATGTTCTCTGGATTTGGAAAAGGCGTTTGATTCAGCGTGGATGGACGGAATAATATACAAACTGGCTAAGTTTGGATGCCCGGGAGTATGGACTAGACTTGTAGCATCATTCCTTGAGGATAGGAGCGTTAGGGTCGAGATTGGTAGCAGTTCGGGTTTGATTGGTGTAAAAAGAGGCGTGCCGCAGGGCTCGGTACTGGGGCCTAAATTGTTTAGTATATTTATTTCCGATTTGTGTGGTGGGAACCGCGGGGGTATGGGTGCTTCCACTTTACTGTACGCAGATGATACGTTGGTATATGCGTCTGCCGACAGACCTTGGAGGGCTGCGGCATTGGTCTAAACGGACATGTTCGTGAGGCGCTCGGGAGAGCAGCAAGAGCTAGAAACTCACTGGCCTCGCTGTTGAGATTCGGCAACTCTATGCCCGTCAGCACTAAGTTGCTGATATATAAACAGATTATCAGACCAATCATTGTGTATGGCTCGATATGTTGGTTCTGGGCCTCACCTAGTGTAGTTGCAAGGGTTGTTCGCTTCGAGCGGAATATTTTGAGAAAATGCACTAATGTTGGGTTTGGCTCCGACGGCAAGTACATTAATAATAGATCACTCTATGAGGCGGCTGATGTCGCTCCTATTTTGGAATACGTTATAATACTGCTCAGAAAAGCACTCTTTGGGTGTAGGAACCATAATAATAAATTAATAAGGGAAACCTTTGCCGAATTTTCTCGGGACTCTATAGCAGATGACTTCTATCTGTCCCCTTTCGGTCTCTTGCACTCTGGGACGGGACCATATTTTGAGGAGTCGGAAGAAGCGGGCACCCCTTTGTTTTTTAAGAAATCTATGGCTGGCATGAACCGTGGTTAAGATGGGCCTGGCAACGCCTTGCTCTTTTGAACGTCTGGGGCTGTATGAGTGTGATTGTATAGGGGACGGCTGGCGGTGTCGAGGGACTCCATCTATTATGTTGAGCATGTTTGTCGCTGCTGCGGTCGTTCGTTGCTTGATATTGAATTGTCACTGGATTGAGCACGGTGTACAGCGAATACACTTGTGATAATAAAAGACTTGAATTGTGCGCCCATGGTTTTTGCCTTTTAATGTGGGTGATACTTATACAATATATATAGTGTCGGACTGACTATCTAATAATAGTAAAATTATAGGAATGGATAAGGTCCCAACATAACGTTTTCGGTAAACGGAATATTTTTCGGGAAACATTTTCTTCAATAGAGAAAGGACCAGTTTTCTCGCTCAAATAATGCAAGTATCGCCTCCGTTGAAATCTGGAAATAATATTTTTGCTTAAATAGTGCATGCAATTAATCATTACCTACCTTTCCCGTTGTTTTCAAACCTTGGAGCTCAAATATAAGATAAAAATTTCAAGCATAGCTGCGGTCTTGGCGAACAACTAAAACAATCTTTATCCTTGTGACTTGCTATTAAGACAATCACAGTTTTGAAGGGTCACAAAAATTGTCGAACTGTGACTTCAAATTCAAAATATCAAAAAGTCACAAATAGTGATTCACCACACCCTTGTGATTCTCTTGTGACTTAGGACTGGTCACTACGGTTCCTAGAATAGGGCTGTAAGTATGTACTTATCCAACAGTTTAACTCTTGAACAGACTCTTTTCAGTCAGTTTTTCAATTTCTAATAAATAACGTGTATATATAGACAAGTTAACAATTTGGAATTAACATTAGTTTATATACGTTCAGCATTTGTACTTTGTAATTAGATCAACACAGTAACTTCTCGATTTAAAAGAATAATTTACAAGTTAGAACATAAAACTCAGCATTATCTACTAATTTAACCAAATACCTAATCATCATGTTCTTCTTTTAATAAACATTTGCTTATATAAGGTTGTTATTTGTAATATATCAACAGTGTACCCCGTTTACCTTATTTGAAATAAAACTTTACAACGCTTATGATTCACTAATAAATTGTTAACAATTTAATAAAACAAAATGTAAGAATTAGACCAAAAAATATTAACACCAAAATATTTACTTACGTGGCACCGGCACAGCATGTGGCTACGATCTACTCAGACCGCGGCGCTGACGCAACTAAAATGGCCGCCGACTGTGCGAGTGCGTAAAGGATTTCTCGACGCAGCAACAGAATGTATCTATCTCTTTTCCTCGTTGAGATATTCTCATCGGCACAACCCACCCCCGACACTTTGAACCCCGCCCTCCCCTACTCGTGAAGGAAATATTTTATTTCCAGTGAAGAATTAGTATATGACGTAGAGTTATGCAAACCCAAGTTATTCGAGTAATGAAATATTAAAAAATTTATAAATGATACATTCATATTAAAAAAACTGAAAAGGCAACCTGACCATTCGAATTATTGTGTGCTTCTTATTTAATTGTACCAATAGCAAATAACTTCTATTAAAAACTCTTGAAATTGTCCTTAAATGTCCGAATTAAATTAAAACGAAAAAAGACTAATAAATTGCTTTCAGTTGTAGTTTCCCACGGCATGACATGAAAACGCTTAAAATAAAAGTGAATTTCTCTCGTTTGAAAAATCTTAGAGTTTTTTGGGGGAAATAAATATTTCAGAATATTAAAATACTCAGTAAATTCTTAAATATGTAATATCACTTTGATGTTTAGCATCATCGAGTGCACAAACGCATTCAGTAAATTCTTAAATATCTAATATCACTTTGACCTTTAGTATCACTGACTGCACAAACGCACTCTTGAAGGCTGCAAGGTTTGCATTGAATATAAAATCATTTAACAAGACAGAGTTATCTAAGGAGACAATATCACATCCTTGGAGTTTTCAATCAGTTCTTTGGATTTGAAGTAATATATTGTGTTGTGTTTCTCCTCTCTGTAAATCATATTACATGTTCCTTTTATGTGCAGTACACTTGTAAAAACTAACTGAATTGTTTAGAAGTAGGTAAGTTAAAGGAAAATAAATTTTATTGACAAAATAATAACAATTAAAACAAACATTAATGTTCGTTCAGTAACAGAGGACATATATGAATTGCTGTTACTGAATGGACACTCCAAATTTATTTCCAGGAACAACTAGTTCGATCGGAAAATAGGATATGATTATTAATAAAATCAAGCAAATCCCGCTTCTGCGTATGTGTCTTATTTCAATATATTGCGTCTTTATGATCTATGGAGGTAAAGTGCTCTAAAAAATATTGATTGCAGTTAGACATATTGAATTATAACTCCTGTCTTTTACCTTGCTATATTAAAACTGAAAGAAAGTGATGCGCTTGGACTCTAATTGGCCACTGATTTTGAATTCTTATCTGGCTCTGCTCTAGTGGCTAGATAACTGTCCACAATGAGGACTCAGTGTTGCTGACATACATATATTAAAAAGGGAACCCGTACAAGACAAAAACCATTAATCAAATTAAAAATGAGTATTTATGCATAGGACAGGCTGACATCAGAAGAAAAGCGATTACTTGAACTCTTCAAAGAAGAGTAAAAAGGTTTAAGAATAAAATTGTAAAATAGAACGCAATATCTTTTTAATATGGTGTATGGATCAAAATAAGCAATTCTTAAAATTTGCGCACCTGGTCCCATATTTGGAAGCAATTTATCAAATAATTGCACATAAATATTGAAAACGCACGCAATAGGACAATTCAGTAAATAAATATTACATCTCAAGGTTCGATAAATCTTCTGGATTCAACTTTGATACTAAAAATAGCAGCATTATATATTGCCGCAATTTTTTGTATAATATGTATGTATAATTTTTTGTATTAGCTTTTACAAGGTAATAATTTGAGTTTAGGACTCCATTGGAATTAAAGCCTATAAGCTTATGACAAGAAGATTTATAACTGGTGTTACAGGTTTATTTTTCTATGACGCTAATAATTTTTACCAATAACGTCTCAATAAGAAATAAATATCTCAAAATAAAAAGTAAACAAAATAAAATCGTTTGTTTGTTTTGATCGTTTATTGAAAATAAATTACAAAAGGAATGTGAAAGCACTTGAATCATTTGGCCACCTATTTTTCATAAAACTTTTTACCCTCGCTTTATGTCTCACGAAGTTTTTTTTTTTTTTTTTTTGTTATGCGGATAAATTGATCATAACTAATTTATATTGAAAGTTAAATTCTTTGACAAATTGTACAAATGTTGAATTGGGAAAAGGGCCCTTGGGCAGAGTATCGGTTGTAATTATTTTTTTTCCTAGTTTGGAAGTGAATTCTAGATTATAAAAAATTTAAAAGTTTTAACATGAACCGCTGTACTGTGGTTGGAACTTGATGAAGATGTTTTTTTTTAAAATTGAAACTAGAGGTTTGTGGTCAATTTCGACTTAAACCATTCAACCATAAATTGTAAGTATACTGGTGAAACCTTGTAAATTCAAATAATATAGCAAATAACTTTTTCTGAATTTGAACATAATTCTTTTGACTAAACAATATACAGTGCGCGCAATTTCTATAAGCGCACGTCTGATTTTCAAGTGAAATGCACAATTCATTGAAATAAAGCGATATAGTAACAACATTTCTTTACAGGACAATTGTTAAAGTTTATAACTATTCATAAAAGCAATTAAACAATTCCAAATATCAGGCAATGCGTGAATGCAATAGATCAGGGCTTCTTAAACTATGGGTCGCGACCCCATTTGGGGTCGCGTAGCAAAATTCTGCGGTCGCGAGAGATTTTAATGTCAAATATTTATATATAATATATACCATTTTATAACATCACTAGAGTTGCGGAATACAGTGGACTTGCAGCGTCTAGACACGCGCATTTGTTGAAGGTTTTGAGCTATCTCCACCGACAGCAGTAAACGATCGATGATTTAATTTATTTGTTCAACATTCATCAAATTCTGATTACTGTACAATAAGTGTAATTAATTTAAGGAAGATCAGTTTGAAGCCGATTTTTCAAATTGGGCTTAGACAAATTAAACTCAAAACTGTCTACATGCACGTTAAAGAGACGAGACATTGACGTAATGGGCTCGTGCATACCATACTTGGTTCGATGATATGGAACGTCCAAAAAATCGTGAGTTCTCAAGGAGCGAGACGGTACCGAAACCCCGATTGAACTCAGCAACTCGGGAGAGTTAATTGCTCCTTGGAGGATGTCAGAAATGACGAGGAACCTCGAAATATCACGTCTTTTTTGGAGCGAATCTAAAGAAATTAGTTTCAGTCTATCCTGGTAAGGAGGTAGATTCATACTATCCGGCCAAGGAAGCCCGCGGAGAGCGAATCTGAGAAATCTACGCTGAACCGCCTCGACTCGGTCAATATGCACTGAATAGAAAGGAGCCCAAACGGGACTAGCATATTCCAGAATGGGTCTGACAAAGGTACAGTAGAGAAGCCTGGTAATGAAGGGATCGTCAAATTCTCTAGACCATCTCTTGATGAAGCCTAACACAGAGTTTGCCTTGCCAACAATTGAGTTGACGTGGTCCTCAAAGGAAAGTCTAGAGTTAAAAGTTACGCCCAAGTCCTTGGTCTTGTCAAGTCTAGTTAATAAGCTACCACCCAGCGAGTAATTATAATGAATGGAAGACCTTTTTCTACAGAACGACATAACTGTACATTTGTCAACATTTAACGGTAAAAGATTGCTCGTGCACCACTTATGAAAAGTGGCTATGTCAGATTGTAAAAGATGGTAGTCAGTCTCTCGAGAAATAACACGGTATATTTTTGCGTCATCTGCATAACAAAGGATTTTGGAAGCGGAAAGAAGCAGAGAGACGTCGTTAATGTACAGAATGAAAAGGAGCGGGCCAAGTATGCTACCCTGGGGCACACCTGACGAGTTGCTAATTTGAGACGAAAGAACTCCCCGGAAAAGAACCTGCTGTGTACGGTTAGACAGGTACGAATTCTACCATTCGACGAAAGTAGAAGGAAAACCAAGGTTAGATAATTTAAATAGGAGAATTCTGTGATTGATTTTATCGAAGGCCTTGCTAAAATCGGTATAAATACAATCAACCTGACAGCCTGACTCCACTGCAGGGACACAATCATGCATCAACTCCAGCAAATTTGTGGTTGTAGATTTACCTTTGGTAAACCCATGCTGAAAGGAGCCAAGAATAGACCTGCAGTGGAAGCGCAACACATCATTGATCAGTGCCTCAAAAATCTTAGCAAGATGACATAAATTGGCAACAGGTCTGTAATTTGATATATCGATCGCTATTATTATACTGTGGCTATACATTGTTAGTGCGTTTGTCGGTATCATACATGTTGAATAAACCGCGCGCCGCTGACTTCCCACAAGGGAGCAGAGAGCAGAGGAATACGAGGGACTCATACTTAAAACTACAATTTCAAAAAAAGCCCTTGACTGAATTCTGGATCGGAACTAGAACTGAATTTCCCACAATCGCTGATATGGCGTTAAATGTACTTCTGCCATTCAACACCTCATATTTATGTGAAGTTACTTTCTCAGCTTTAACACATATTAAATCCCAATATCGTTCAGCGTTAAAAAATGTTGAAATGTTGAAATGTTGAATGTCTTACGTCCAGCAGTTTCAAACATTCCGCCAAGATTTGATTTGTTATGCAATAAAAAACAGGCACATCCATCTCATTAAATTTTTTACTTATACTTTAATTTAATACTTACCACGCAACTACTTGAATATATTCGAGAGAATTAAGACGGTCAGAATCCACTTTTATTTTTGAAACTATAATAAATACAATTTTATAATTTTTTGTGCAATTTTTAATTTTAGATTTTTGTATGTTTCAAAACGAATTCTAAACTTATATATTTTCATATGTATATGCATATTGTTACCTAATAAATAAATCATCAAAAAATATTAATTTATTTTTCTTTTATATTTGTATGGGGTCGTCAAGAAACTCGCAATCATAAATGGGGTCGTGAATGACAAAAGTTTAAGAAGCCCTGCAATAGATCAATCTTTCACAATTGATCTTAGAGTGCGCAGTTTCTATAAACGCAGTTTCTTTTTGTAGTATTACTAGTTAAACGCAAAGTAATTTTGCAACTTTTTAGGAAACAATTCATGTGAGTTTCATTTTTATTTTCCAACTATAGCTTAATTCTGTATAATTGCTGTTATTTCTTAAGATTTATTGTAATGCCATGAGGAAAGGTCCTTGACAACGACGATCGCGTCAGAATCCGTGCGTTTAGGGAAACTGGCCTTGGTATAAGAGAAATTGAAATGAGAATTGGACGTGCGAATGTGTGGTGCGAATTTTTTTAAAAAGGGCAATCGTAATGGATTATGGGATCATCCAAGAGGGAACACAAATGTTTCCAAACAAAATATTGGGAACATAAGAGAAGAAGTTATGAAAAAAAGTTAAGTGCAGCTCAAATTATAGCGGAATTACAACTCCCAATTAAACGAAGAAGAGTTCAACAAATTTTGAAGGACACTACTTATATTAAATATAAGAAACCGGCCAAATCTCTCCAACTGCAACAGCATCATAAATATGCGCGCCTAGATTTTGCTAGAAGCCACATGAACTGGGACGAAAAGTGGCAAAACGTTATTTTTTCTTAAGGAAAACAATTTAATTTAGATAGCCCAGATGGATTGAGTACTTATTGGCATGATTTAAGGAAGCCCGATTCGCCTCGTCTAAGTAGTAATTTTGGTGTTGGTAGTTTAATGTTATGGGGTGCCTTTTCTTATCAAGGAAAGTTATCTTTAAGCTTTGTTCCCACCCGAATGAACTCTGTCATATATACAGACCTGCTGGAGAATCTCTTATTCCATATTTAGAAGACAATATGGAAAAAAATTTGATTTTTCAACAGAATAACGCCTCTGTGCATTCTTCTGCCGAAACAAGACGATGGTTTAGTGAAGGAAATATTCCTGTAATGGAGTCGCCATCACGTAGTCCGGATTTAAATCCAAATAAAGTCCGGATTTAAATCCAATTAAATACATTTGGGGAATCATGGCACGAAGAGTTTACGCAAATGGTGGACAATTTTCTTCGTTATCTCAACTGAAAGCCGATATTTTGAAATGTTGGAATGATATTGATGAACATTTGTTTAAAAAGTTAATAAATTCGATGTCTAACAGGTTTTTTCAAGTTATAACTAACAAAGGAGGTAAACCACAGTATTTAGAAAATATAAAAAAATTTTCTTTTCATTAAGCTTTTAAAATAAAGACTATAATATAAAGTGAGTTTATAGAAATTGCGCAGACAAAAGAGACTTTTAATTATATTTATTTTTATTATACAGTAATTACTTACTTTAATGAATGTTTTATATTATTTAATTAATATTTATCAATGGGGAATTTATACAATATAATCGGTTTTGAAAAATAAAAAGTAGTTTTCTTTAAACATGAATAAAACTGGCTGGGCTTATAGAAATTGCGCACACTGTAGTTGCTGACGCATAAGCAATTGAATTCATATCGTGAGATATTACAGCTCCGATGGGATCTATTGAGGAATTTACAGATAACGACTATTGAACTCATCCATTCAGTTGGTTCCTGCACTTTATGTATAACATAATATGTATTGCATTCGATGTAGTTCTTCTTTTAATAGTGAATTTAAAGCAAAAGACTTTTTTCGTGAACCATCGACAATTGTACACATATTGGCCTTTAGAGTAATGTGACACTTTTGCAATAATGTAATTATTAATAATACTTCTTATTTTGTCTACATTTTCTTTACATATGCTCGTTTTATAATTGATCTTACCAATAAGTTTTTCGGTATTTCTTACTTCTTCTAACTTGTTAAAAGAACGTATTAGTTGTTTACAAGATATTAATCCCGGTATAGTTTAATTTTGGTTTTTACTATACAAACTAAAGGCAATTTTATTTATTTCCTATTTTGCACATTCATTTATTAATGGATTCACCACTGACTGTAATTAATTTTGTCGATGTAGTTTCCAAAAGAGTTTGATTAACTCCAAATTATTACAGTTGTGTCCATGAAAAGATGTTCGCTTAGCCACCTGTATTAAGTCGACACGGGATTTTTGTTGATTTTCATTGTAAAATACCATGATGAATAGCTTTAGCTTTTATCATTGGGTTTTCAGGAAACTATTTTCTCCAAAAGTAATATATTTGTAAGCATTTATTGAATAAAACATAAATCCTTCAATTTATATCGAAGCCATTGTTATTATTGTGATTTGATAGAAATTTCACAGTTTGTTCTCTTCTTGCTACACTAAGATTCAACTAGTTTTAACTTCTTAATTATAAATGTTCTATAAATTATTCAATTAACAAAAGTTCCTTCACGTATTACAAAAGTACTGTGAATTTATTCCTTTGATACACCGACGGACTCTCCTTTAATAATGATCTCTACCCGGGTTCTGGGCATCTGAGTCTGCTCAATTTATAGTATGGAATAATCAATTTGTTTGTGCACAGATGTGCATAGTTAGAATAAACAACCCTGAGTCTACCATCCCACTTCATAAACAATAAATCTTCAACTATCGAAATCTGATATGCGTTAATTTTCGGGTGACATTTGTTTACATTATGGTGTCACCATAGTTCCTTCCCATTTCATTATGGATGGTAGATTTTACAATTCTTAATGTTTAGGATGTTCTAGAGAAACGCGATAATGCTTTTAATAAACTAATTTTGTTCTGGGAAAACAAAATGATGCTTAAACTAAATAATAAATAAACTATTTTCTTTTCTTGAAAAAACCCACCGCAATATTTTTTAAAGAAGTAAACAAATTTTTTGATTTATTGAGAATGTTAGATGACCTGGTAAAATACTTTAATGAAATTTCCGATACGAAGTTCTAGAAATAAATATTTAACAAAACGAAATAACTATTTAACAGAAATAATACTTACTTTATATTATATCTACCCTGCAACTTGCTTATATCCGAGTCAAGACAATAACTATATTCTCTTGTCTCTGCTTACACCCTTATATGCAAGGCGTAAACCGATTAAGTTCATATAAGAGCTTAAAGTTTACAAACGAGAGCTTTA
Source organism: Dysmachus trigonus (assembly GCA_949715965.1). Lineage (NCBI taxonomy): Eukaryota > Metazoa > Arthropoda > Insecta > Diptera > Asilidae > Dysmachus > Dysmachus trigonus. The sequence continues at coordinate 29,003,707 of OX454320.1, forward strand.
ATACCGAAAATAGCTTAAATTAGAATCAGAACCCAGTGGGAAAATTCGAAATGATTCCAAAAAAGCTGATTCGAAGCGCACATTTCATGATATGCTTCGAAAAAGCGCTTCTCGAACATCATATCATATGTATGTTAAAATTTGTATGAGACTGAAGCGCAACGAAGCACTTTGAGATTCAGTATGAGCACTTGGAAAAATCCTTTAAGGGGACTGTCCGATTTTTTTGCTTCAAAAAATCAATTTTTTTTTTTCGCTTAATCAATAGTTTATACTTTTAAAAATAACTTGTAAAAATTTGGAACCGATATCTTGAGCGGTTTAAAAGTTACAGGTCATTTAAGAGGCGTGCCTCCCGTCGCGCGGCCGTCTGAGTCGATGAGCCGGAGAGCAGGTGCGAGCTATGAAACGCGTGTGAATAGCGTTCGGATTTGTGGCCTTGAATTGATGAATGAAATATAAGGAGGTAGGTATTTAGTTTAGACGTTAGTAAAAAAAATCCCGACTAAAGTCCACTTTCTTCGTGAGAAAATACACTTTTTTCTAGCCAAAATGCACTTTAAACTTTGACGGTGAATTTCTCCGTTCGTCGAAATTGATGGCGGTTGCGCTAATTACAAGAAAACGGCTCATGATTTTATCTTGAAACTTGGCACACTTATTATTATAATATATACGCCCATTGTAATAGAATCACATTTTTTTTTTTTCAAAGATATTGCCAAAAAACTAAAAAAAAAATGACGAAAAAACGACTTTTTTTTTCAAGTGTCCGCCATTTTGTATGTTTTTTCCCATTTTAAAAACTGTCCCTATTACAATGGGCTAAATAGTGTAAATTTTTAATAAATTTATGAATTTTTCATTTTTGTTCACCTGAGGCAAAAAGACTCGCGCAACCAGCGGATGGAGCGGCAAACTTTGAAGAGCTGGAGGGGGGGTTCCCGGTTCCGGAGTGACTCAACAAAATTCTCTAATGTAGTCGAAGGATCAATAAAATGTTTAAAAAAAAAATCGTTGTCATACCAGTAGTTTTCTTGAAAAAAAATAATTAAAATTACCTATTTTTTGGCTTAAAAAATCGGACAGTCCCCTTAAAGCGCTTCTGCTCCCGCTGGGAACTCATTTAATAACTTCTCAAGCTTTATTCAAGGATATTTTACAAGAATATAAACATTAATTTTGTACTGAATTCATTTATTTGTTAGAAATTAAAAAATCTTATCCTGCTACCTACCTGTCGCAAGAAGAATTATTATGTATACTGAGATTGGCACTCTAAATCTCTGAATTTTATATCGTTGACTGAAATTCATACAAAGTTGAAATTGTTTCTAAAAACTTACGGAGAACAAAAATAGACGCTACCCTTGTGGACAATACATTAGCTATACAGTGAGCTAAAAAACTTCTGGAACGATTAAATATTTCAAAAGGGTTGAAAATTTTGTTTACAAGTGTTTCATTATTGCAAGAAAATCGTTGAATTATAGGATTTTCTTTATCTTCGACTGACTTTGGAAAGCATCAAAGAAACCTTTTTCTAATGTAAACCCGTAGTTTTTTTTTGCAGAATCACATTTTCCATGAAAACCGACGAAGTTGTGAGATTTTTCGTCCGGGTTAAATTTTTTTTAAAATTATTTAATAAAATATCTGTTAGGAACAATTAACATCAGTACCGGATTTAAGACAAATAAGTGTCTTTGAAAGAAAAACTTATGTTAATACCTACTATTGTTGTTGTTGTTCAAATATACGCGTCGTCTATTTTGCACAGCTACCGCTTGCACTTAGATTAATACTGAATTACCGATTAATGATGACATATGTATAATACTTGAGTACTTTTTAATCGGGGTTCCAAACCTTGGTTAGGAAATACATACGATGTTGGATACGATTGACCGTAAGCAAAAACTTCGTATATAACTTCGTTTCAATATAATCTCCCAAATATCGTATTTATATAAAATATTATTTAATTCGCTTACACAAATCAAATACAGTAAAACCCGCTTAAATGCACATCCAATTTGTCAGAGAATTTCGTGCATTTAAACGGTTTGTGCATTTAAACGTTTTTAAGATAAATGCACATGTTGTGCATTTAAGAGAGCTCGGATTACTTTTTTTCAGTTTGGTTAATTACATAGCGTTCTGTTTTCGTCTTTACTTTACAAATTTTACCAAAATTAAACAATTACAATCCGCAATTTACAAGATCCACCCGCCAACTCAAAAAGACTGAAATGTCAAAGCAAAGACTAACGAGAAAATGTTCTTCTTCTTCTTTGCCTTTAAATGGTAACCACCGAGGGGACAATGTAAAAGTACTACACTTCTACAGAAAACGAATTTTTGACATTACATATTTGTTCATTTAAAATATGTACATTGCATTTATCCGGTTATTTTTTAATTCAAATAGAAAATTCGTGCCTGAAATTAATGTGCAAATAAGAGGTTTGTGCATTTAAGAGGTGTGCAATAATGCGGTCTTTGTTTCTACACATTAATAAGGCAAAAAATTCGGTGCATTCGCATCGTGTGCAATAAAAGGAATTGTGCAGTAAAGCGGGCTGCATTTAAGCGGGTTTTACTGTACTACTTTATTTCAATGAAAGGTTAATATTTCTTACTATAAATTTATTCCAGTATTCTAAAATGAAGCATCCTCAATTATTGGCATTAGAACAGTTTGATGTTTCAACGTAGATTTTCATGAAACGTTATGGGAAAGCAAAAATTTAATTTCAAGTCACTTTTAGAGATATTTTTAAAATTTCGAAATGATCTTCAGGATTCTGAATTTTTTTTTGAAAACTGTATAAAGAGACCTGTTCTATTACTTTTAAGTAAAAACTTGCTGGGCTAAAATTTGCTACGGTACTGGGGATACATTTTTAAGTTTTGTCAAAATTCATTGAAAGCCTTTCGTGCGATTTGGTGAAAAACAAAAATCGTAGAGCTGGTTTTGACGTTTTCAAATATACCAAACTGTTGATGGTGTTGACAACGGCCAGTGACGTAGATTTTAGCATTTGATGAGCTTCTCTTAGTAATGAGCTGCTGTGAGAATTGAAACTTTCGTTGACATTGCTTTCACTAGTTAAGCCTTTCAACATGTTAAAGCGAGTCAATCAAACTTACAATAGACACGCACGCTTGCGCACGCACATTTCCTATAAATTTACCTCAACGTACAGCTGTGTAACAACTCTGAATGAACATCCGTTGAATGATAATCGAATCGGATGTTCGTTCTTTTATGGGTGACGGACAGCAAGTTACATCGAGTTTTGTTGACAGCGCCAATGGAGTCAGCATCAACAGCTAATTTTTGTTTTTTTAATTTAATGTAGTGGAGAAAGTCCAACCATTTTAAACGTTTGGCCTACTGCAGGTTGTCATTGGTGGAACAAGAGTTCGTTGAAGAATTTTAAAAATATAAAAAATAATGCTTGGAGGAGATTTTGTATAATGGAAGTATTGTTATATTTACTAATATTTAGATTAGTGGATGAGTTCGATAATGGTTATGAGTGGCCATAAACTCAGTGAAACAAATTCAACGAAAATGCATTCATTACAGACTTCTCAAGAAGTGAAAACTTTAAAGCTCTAGACTAATAACATATATTTTTTAATCACGAAAAATAGTAATTTTGCAATAAAATAATTTATTTATTTTTCCTGTAATGGTTAGACAATTCTGACTATACATTTGGCATTTTACATTTCAAGTCAGTCGGTTCAATTGTTTTTACATTGGGATACTCAATGCGTGTTTTTACTTAACGACAAGAGATAATTGTATTAATCCAAAAATAAAAAATTAAATTAAGTCGATTACAGCTGTTGTACGCAGGTTAATAACAGATTATCTTGGCAAAACCCGGAAACCCTACTCAAAATATTTCGCAGCAGTTGCTTCCAAAGAGCAGATTGACTAGTAGTTCTTACCAATTTATTCTATATATTCTAAACAGCTTCAAACTGTTTGTCAAATATAAAATCTCAAAGAGCAGAAGAATGTAGAAATGTCTATCCCTCCTTCGTAAAACATTAAAAATGCTCTTTAAATAACAGAAATAGTTTGATTTCTCGGATGATAGGTCACTTGAAATACTACCTAGCATTTTATTTTAGTTGTTATAAAGGACTCCTTAAACGTCTTCCCACATATGAAAGAACTTCCATATTAGAAACAATGCTGACTGTTTTCAGTATAGATATTCTTAGATAAATTGCCTCATATGGGTCTATTACATTAATTAGCCCTTTTTGTGGCAATTAGAGATCTTTTCATCAGACGCAAATCAAATAAAACCTGTAGCCGAAAAGAGAACCACAGTCAGCTTAAGTATCGTCATAACCGAATCCATGTGAGCGTATAAAGGAGGCCTGTCCCCCCTCTTCCCTCTCGTTAATGAAATGCTACCCACTGAAGAAAGTGAATTGAAGGGACATTTCTTGCTTTGTCCCATAATAGGCAACTTACTTAGAGCAACTCTTCCTTTGTTCATAAATATCTTAGCGACTACGTAATACTTTCTCAAGGAAATCTCCAGAAAAGTGTGATTTCCGTCATATTTTTATTTTTAGCTGTTAACTGTTTTCATTTGTCTTTCTAAATAAAATTGCTTACCGATTAATACTGAATTTAGTTAGATGCGGTTCTAAATTTGTGGCATTTATAGATGAATGTTTTAACTCTTTACTCAACAACTTACTTTAAATCATTTAATTGATTTAATAGTGTATCTTACTGAGCACTTACTTGGAACACAGCACTGCAAGAAATATTTCTCTTCCTCCGACGTAGCGCTGATCTAAATATAAGTCCTGTAGCAGGCTTCAGGACATATTGCGCTGTCCACATTGCACAAGGTCCAAAAGAAGGCATTCTGTCTCAATTGAGACGATTCCATTACCTCCCGCATTGAATCCTTAGAGCACTGACGCCATGTTGTTTATCTCTCATTTTTCTAACGGTACTTTTACCTTCTACGGCTTTTGTTCCTGTGAAATTTCTATTCTGATACCTAGCAGATTTCTTCGAAATTTCCAAAGGAGAACGTCTTTTCGAGCTCACCAGTGCCCATAAAAAGATACAAGTTTTTAAGGGAGAGTTTGTTTTGGGAAGATTTTAAATTTTTCGTGAAGAAAGTTAAGACTGCGATATTTCTCCTGTCTCCAACAAACAAATGAGGGATAATTCAACACCTGATGTAGTCCTCATGACTCTTTGTTGGAATAGACTGAGTTTGATATCTCCTGATAAAACGTTAGAGTTTCGAAAAAATATATTATTAAATCGCGGCTTTCTGAATGTTTTGTTGTTAATTGTCTAAATAATATAATATTATAGTAACAAAGTGGAGACTTTTATGATTAGCCAATTTTCCATAATTTTCGTGGACATTTTTTTTATGTAGAAAATCGGGGTGGAAAAATGTAAAATTTAAAAATGTTCAAGTTAATTATTTGCTTAAATAAAATGTCATCAAAATTCGTGAGGAGACCTCAAACTCAATTTATGTTGCCAAATTTCATTTAGTTACGAGAATACAAATGTGTAATTCCTTAGCCAAATATGAATGAAGTGGGGCACATCGTCTGCTTTCAGGTTTTTTACCAGCATGCATATTTAACTTCACTGTGAAATAACTTGCAACTTCCTAAGTTTTTCAGCTTTATGTTAAATTTATTTTTATTTAATTATTTAAATTGACATGGTAAGAAAAATTTACATTCAGTGCTAGAACTTGTAATTCTTTCATTTACATTTTTATATGTACGTGACATAGCCAGTGAGTTAAAAATTAAGGAATATTACAATTTGGAGAAAGTACAATAAAGACCCAGTGAATTAGTCAGAGTAGGGGGTAGTGCACTAATTGTGATTTTCCATTACTTTTACTGCTAGTGGACACAACTAAACATTTAATGGTAATGAAATTCAAACCGCACTACGACTACATATTTAGATGTAATGCATGAAATTCCATTGTGCAAATCGAAATTCACTGACCTGACGCTGTACCCATATCCATCAAATAAGCTTCGAGCTCTCTCTTCAGGTAATCCTGCTCCTCTGTAGATTTGAATTGGCTTTAATTTGATATTCAAACAAATATGTTTACAATCATTTTAATTTAAAATGTTAAAAATGGAATAAAATCGAATTAGATACTCAAATTTCAGAACTTTCACGCTATGATTACACAGGTAAACAAAATTAAACTTTTTTTTTGCGTCTGAGTTATGAATGCTATTTTCTTGTTGCTTGTGTCCAAAAGGAAGGTAAAAGTGCCATTATTTTGTTAAACTTTGCTTTTGTGAAGAAAAAATAGTTATTCGTTCGGATAGTTTGAACCTCAATTACAACTAAATGCGTTCTGCGATATTTCCGATTTTTTGCCAAAAAGTACGTTATATTAGAGAAAACAGTATAGGTGCCTTTTTGTACTGGGTTCCAAAGTGGTGACTCAAATATGGCGTCCGAACACTTGCAATTTTATGAAATTTTTTATTAAAATTAATCAAAGAGGATTTAGGTTCGCTGATACTAAGTCTGTTATCAAAATATATATTAAAGATGGCGGATCTAATATAGCAACCGAAAATTTAAAAAATTTACGCCTCCAAAAGATTTACAAGGAAATGAAAACATAACAATTTTGATGATTGGTAATTTGCAATTTGCTGTCCTGGGCACAAAAGCAAATTTTTTTAAAAATCATGCCGATTTTCTTCACTTGTGAGACGAAAGCAATGAGTAATGACCGCATATTAATCAGAATCTAAAATCGTATCGACTTGTGTTATTGATTATTCACATTAAATTTCTTTAAAATCCAAGAAATTATGAAGTGGCGGCAGAATTGTAGTATTATTAATTATTTAAATAATATAAATAATGAGAGAGCTGATGTATAGCATTATTTACAAGATAATATATTTCGATTTGCACTATAATGCCAATGGAAGTTCACGCACTACCACTAAACGTTTAGTGGTTGCGCGTTTTTAATACCACTAAACATTTGGATTTCAATTTCATTACCACTAAACCATTTAGTGGTAGTGGAATTTTGTTTCCACTATCATTGAGTCTATATTGCATTACCTTTTTAATGTATTACTCCTCTCTATGGAATATACATATTATTTATACCTACACTATTTCCAAGCTTTGACTCTTTGCAAACTCACTGATTAAAGGAAATTTATTTTCGAAAAGTGTAGATGTTCGAATAATTATCTATATTTGTCGAAAACAAAATTTCTGTCATAATGACACTAATGAATATAATATTTGCCCATCTATGTAAGTAGTTCAAGGGTGGAGAATTGTCAACGTTAATTTATATTCATTTTAGAAGTTTTTTGATATGCGAACATACGCATTGTAAAGCATTAGTGTTTGTAATATTACCTTAAATATTATAATCTTATTATCCAGGTTTAATAATTCTATAATGCTCTAAAATAAAACGGCCAAGTGCAAGTTGTACGCACTGAAATAAAATGGCGAACAAAACATTTGCAACTGGTATCAGTAATTATTTAATGTATTACTAATTTTGGAAAGAATAATTCAGAAATACTGATGTAAATTTATTTTATTACCCAAGGTATATTTAGGTAAAAATCAATCAAAAATTCTATTTCCGCAAATAAACAAGAAATCCTTGAACAAATTCAGCAACCAGTTGTACCTAAATGTTTTGATCACCACTCAATTTTATAAATGCATAGAATAGGGGCGAAAGGCTTAGGCAGCCCCGCGATCATTGCGTCTCACATGTAAAATATCTCCAGGTGACGTCCTTTGATTAAGCCTATAATAAAGTTTGGATTTGTGCCCTATACCAGTGAGTTTGAGCTGAAGCTTCTTCTAGGTAGTCAGTTTCGAATATAGGCAATTCAGCCGCGTATTAAATTAAACTTCTTAACTTTTTCTATGGACATATAAATCAAATAAATAAATATTGAGCCATACAGAAAAATAATCCCTACTCTTCTTAAGAAAACGCAAAAACATAGCCAATATTTCATAACAAATAGCTAAACAATTTTTTTTTTAAGACGTTTTATTATCAGTCTAGAACCAAAAAGTTAAATCCAAACATCTTATGGGATTTTACCAAGCACAAATTGTTTGATTTCAATTGTTTCGCTTTTTCCAAGTTATCCTGAATCAGTGATAGTATTGTTTGTTGCTACATGGTTTTTCCGGCTTCCTCTGAGATGCCGGATGTTTGCCAGTTATTCCTAAAATAAGATTTTTACGAATCAGAGGAAATGAATATTTCTTGTCCTTCAAATTGAAAGGAAATTTCTTCGTGTTGCCTTATATTTTTCTTTTCTTTCATTACTTTCTATCGCACCTTAATGAAGATATAAACAGTTATATACGTGATTATTTAATTAAAGAAAGAAATTGAATTAGAGCTCAGAAAATTGAATTATAGTTAACTTTGGTCGGTATTATCCTTCTTCAAAGTATTTGACTTGCTCAGTTGGATTTAGTTCATAATTAGGAAAATCATTTTTCATGTACTTAATAAAAAAAGTCCAAGACACGATTTTTAAAGAGAAAATTATTCTTTATAATTTAAAGAGTATGAGAGAATGAAACTATGCTAACTAGCATATTTACACCTAAAAAAATTTAATGTTTCTACAAACACTTTTATGATTCATTCAACCCTTTTTTAACCGACTTAAAAAAAATAGAAGGTTCTCAATTTGGGGCGTGTGTATTTTTAATTTTAATGTATGTACATTACTCAGAGATTTCGCGGTTGACTTGCCTGATTCTTTTTTTAGTAAAATTTTATTCCAATAGTTGGTAGTAAATCAACTTTAATCTTCATATTTGCCACTCCCATAGACAGTGGCAGCACCGCCTTTTATATTTTCAGATTTGTATGGGAAGTTAGTATGATATGACACACAAGAAGAATGTCTAATTAGTGTGAAATGATATACAGGTTATCAAGAATAATACGCACATACAGAATGTCAGTAATTATACTGGCAAAATATAAAAATAGCAAATGAATTCAATTTAAAACAGAATAATTCCTGTATTTACAAGGAATATCAATATACAAAAACTTATACTCAGTCCGTAAATTAATAAGCAAATAAGTTCCTAAAATCAATATATTTTTTTATACAACAACAGTATACACCAACTATTATACCATCAAGGAATCGATATCAACAAGTAAACAAGCGAAATTTTTAATAAAAAAGTAACCAACTTTTAAGAACTATCACACAAAAATCTATTGGGGAGCTACAATAAATTGAAATCTAATTTTTTGGAAATACTCGTAGTTATCAATAGATTGTAATAATCAGACTATTCAGTTATTTCACTTATTCAATACTGTATTATTATTATTATCACCAAATACCTTTATTTTATTGTATTATGATTTCTTAATATTCCATTTTTTATGATTACTCTACAGGAAAGATTGACGGCGACTTCAAAAGATAATTGTTCACAAAGAAATCATAAATTATAAATAAATACAAAGTTATACAAAAATAAAAAACATAAATTAATAATTATTGTTGTAGCATTAAAATTAATCTTTGTTGAAAGTCTTGTTTATTGCGTTCCATAGTTATTTCAAATAGAATATTATCAAATGTGAAACAGTCCGTAAACAATTTAAAAAAACATGATAGTCTAAAACGTGCATATTTCATATTACAATGCAATATTTTTCTCAGTTTATCTTTGAAATATTTTTACGAATCGATAAGTCAGAGAATTAGAACAGAATGGATTTTTCATCTTTGAATTTAACCTTTTTTAATTGCATTCATGAAGACAGAATTGTTGGGTACAAACTGACGGTGAAAAATAACGCTACACAGCACAGTAGCGTCTAAAATAAGAATAATCTTATCAAACAATAGAGTTATAGACATTTAAATTTAAAATTTATTAAATAATAATTGCATTTAATTCTAAAAAACAATTTTATTTCGTTTTATTTAATTTTAAAGTTGTTTCATTTGATCCAAAAAAACTTTATATTTATGATAAATACCTAACTAATGTATACACTAGATCAAACAACCCGTCATATTAACGAGTATCACACTTATTAGACATTTATATTCTTATTTATATTTAAACCTGTTTTTTTTCTCGACTTTGTGACATTATACCTCTCATAATGTATAGACCTACATAACAGAGTAAATATATAGAATTAAGGAATTTTAAAAATTGATTTAGGATTCCGCATTTTAGGTCACGGTTGTTTCAGCGTCAAATTAATGTACAAGTTTAAAGACAAATATTGCTTTTTCTCATAAATGCCTGCAGTATATGGTATTAATCTTAATATAACTAATCCTACTTTTGTGTGCGGCGAGACATACTTGACCAATTTTTCCTATGGTATAAATGGTGTACTATTAAATGTCAAACCAATTTCCTCATCCAATAATCCGCAAATACGAACAAATCAATAGACTCACTTTCCTCGTAGAACAGTTTCCATACTGTCATGTCTATACGGATTAATATAGTTATAGTATTAGAAGCATAGTATAATACAATACCTTACAATGGATTTTTCTTATTGTCTTTATGACGAGAAATGCTTATCGCATTAGAATCCCATTTTCAGTGAGTTATTTTTCCCCGAAAAGTGTCACCTATTATTGTTGTAGGGCCTCGAGATATATTTCCTCATTATAAGTAATTCGCTGCTTTCACGCTCAGTTATTCCATAATCAACAAGTGAAATTCCCATTGCGTAAACGCAGGAAGGATTTAACAAAGAACAGATTCATCACGCACACGAAATCCCCTCGACAGAGTGTTATAGTGCGTGCTAATCTCATCCGCTTTTCGCTGTTGACCTTAGTAAATACCACTAAATTGCCGCAGGGGAAACAATTATTGCTAAATGCCCTTTTATTTTCAACCTTTGAAAATACGAATCAATACAGGCAGACCTCGCATATAAGGCATATGAGGCTACCAAAATATACGCAGTAAATTGAAACTATGTAACACGGATCAATTTTTCCCACATATTTCTATATAAAATAAAGGAGCTGGGTTTTAATGTAAATAACTGCATTTAAATATTAAATATTTAGTCTTTTATTAATAATTTGTACATGATAAATACAACATATGGCAATTATTTGCACTGTTAATGAAATACCAGGAAATATCATAAAAACAAATATGTATGCTATGATTTCCCGCCTGCTCAATTACCTCCTACACAATTCCGACGACCGCGTGACAATTGACAGAGCCTATGACATAACTCGAAGCAAATGCCGGTAAGTAATGGCGTCAAAACAATGTTTGACGTAGCTGGAAACGACGTAACTCGAGGACTGTACATGCTTGCTGCATCTTATTTTTAAATACTTCATACGAATTTAAACTATTATTATGTTCACTTACACATCTTTGTTGTATTTACCTGAACTTTATAACGTTACATCTAGTCGTAAATTATTTACATCTTTTGTTGTGTGCAAAAGTTGTTTTTATGTCGACGTAAAGCTCATGTCGTTTCTATTTAATTATTTATAATAATTTTCACATTAATGACATTTTTCAACTTTTAATTAAACAAAATATTTTTCCAAACAAAAGGAAAAGATTTCATGATGAATATATAGTGAAAAAGTTTAAAATCATTAGACACAATTTGCTAAATCAGCACTTAAAATATTATTCTTTATCATTTATATACAATTCGGCGAAGCATAGGGGTAATACGGAAATGCCAGAGTACCGGTGTTAAATTCATACAGTCCTACTTCAAAAGAGTTTTTAATCAAACTCTTATTGCATTCTTCTTCCTTCGCTAAAATCTATCACAACTTTTTCAATAACGTTGAAGTTTAAAATGGAAGGTAAAACGTTAATATCATATTTCTTTCCTTCCTGAAGTCAATTTATGGTAGTTCTTAGAGTATGAGGACACGCATTATTCTGTTGTAAGATTGTCCCCCTTAAAGGGATGTTCCATTAAATAAATGGTATATCCTCCCCAAGATATACTACCCCAAACCAGCGACCAGTTAGCGACTGAATTTGATAAAGTCTTTTAAATAAAAAATAAAAAATACAATGAATTGGCTAAGTCATTCTTATTAAAAAAAAAAAAACCTTAACTCGGAAAGGATAAACCTGGAAAGGTTCTAAAAATCCTAATAATTTTTCATAAATCAATTAAATCATGGTTGGAAAAAAAATATTGTCGAGTGAGTTCTTTTGATCTTCAAATGTTATCAAATGTGTGTATAGGAAGTTTACAAAAATTTAAATTATTTTACACAAACTATAAAGACTAAATAAAAACACAATATTTAAAAAATCTAAACTTTTTCTATATATTTACGTAGTTATGCTCTTTCCAAAAGTATAAATGCATGTTTGATCCACACTTTTCTATTTTAGTTCTTTTGTCAAATATATTTTAGTGTGAGATAAAATTTAATATTTTGAAAAACGTTTACAAATTCAAAAATTTAACCATAAAAATACTTAGTTATGCTCATTACAAATATAAGTTTATTCTTCAGAGACAAAGAGTTTTTTAATGTAAGTTTTCCAATCGAATATTTATATATATATATAATATACGTGGTAGATAAATTAGTATCTGTGATATTTTCGCTTATTTCTTAATTATATTCACTTTGTCCGCGTGACGTATCACAGCATCATTTGCTCATCAAAATAAATTTGTGTTTAATATTGTTTATAATTCTTCTTTGATTTTCTGCTTAAAATTCCTTTTACATTTTGATCCATTACGCTCTGAAGCTTTGAATATGTTGCAGTATCTGATATATCAATTTCACTTAGCAAAGGAGATCTTAGTTTAACGTGGAATTGCATTCAATGTCAGTGCGTGGTAATATACTATATTTACGTCTGGACCTAACTTGTTCTGGTCACATCTAAATGTTTAAATCTTTTTCTACGGTCGATGAGAACCAAAAATCTCAGGTTGAAACGTGTGATTTTTGTTTGTTGTGAAATCGTCCGTGTGGGATATGCGCATATGAGCCAACTCAACGCTTTTGCACTACCAGAGCACTCCATCGGCATCAAGCTACGTGACAATTTCATGCTTCTCCGCACATTCCATTTTCCATTGGGTGAATCGGGCGACAACTATTGCTAGCACAGATGGCAAATAAATGTCACAGCCTTTTCGTTTGTATCACTTATTGCTTAAGTCTAAATTAATAAAGCTCCGAGCCAGCCTCAGGAAGAATTGTGCAGAAGTAACAAGGGTCGTTTTATTTCATTAACCTATTTTCCTTTACAGCTCGCCTAATCTCAAACTCTGTATTTTATTTCAAGCACAGCTTACACTCGGGTTTGTGCAATCAGACAAGTAAAAGAGCTCTATTAAATACTATATTTAATTCTCGATCCAGAAATTTTATTAACACCAACAACTTTAAGAAGAAACGAAATTACTCCGGGAGTTCAGAAAATATAGATTTTACTTACTTACCACTTATTGCTCAACAGATGTTAACAACACCCAATTGTCAAATTTTCCAATCCTTCGAAGGGCTGCATTTCCTTTTTATTGATTAGAATAAACAATTGATGAATTTTGTGATTTACTACATTTTCAGACCTGTTTAAATCTTTGCTTTAATAAACCAAACAATTTTCTATTTTAACGCGTGTTTCACATTGCATTAAATTATATTTGCTTTCATTGGATGTAAGGTTGCATCTCCTAGTATGATGGTACCATTCACTGTCAAAATGATAGCACATGTTATAATTTTTGCATAATAAATAATAAATGGGTATATTTAAGGAAAGTATTATATTTCATATACACTCCGCGACACATAATTGTTGGCAGCCTCAAACACGCAGGTATTTTAAGGCCGTTTTGGAATTCACATGCACTTGCACATCTATTTTTCTCACTAAAAGTTCTCCTAAAAACTCCGAATAGTGCGTAGGGCGATCGAAAATACGCGTAGTTTGCTTTGCAGTTGCACTATTTTATCTGTCGAATTTGAAGTGTTCTCCAAAGTACACTAAAAATGTTTAGGAAATAGTGCAAGTGCATGGGAATTCGAAAACGGCCTAAGTAATGATGAATTTTAAGAAAATGCATACCGCTTTTCACATAGAACTAGAAAGTGCTAAATGCTTTTTGGGATTTTCTCATGCATCTGATGCATTCTTTTTTCTAAATTATTTTTTACCTTAAAATTGCTCTGAAAACATGATTGTAGGCACAGAAGTTATTGGTGATTTGGAGTGAAATAAACTGTTTATAACTGACCAACAGGAGTGCTGAAGTAGTTGACAACTTCCTTAGGGAAAAGAGCAACGAAGTCATCTGAGAGGCGCAGAATCCTTCGAACAACCTCAAATGCATCAAAGACATTGAGGGAAATTCAACAAGAGGTTGGAACATCTGTCAGTATGCGCACGGTGCAAAGCATACTGAAAAGCTCATCAGAGACACAAATAAAAGAGACTTGAATTTGCTCCAACTCATATGGCGTGGAAAGACGAGTGGAGATGCATAATCTTTTCAGAAGAAAAACGCATCACATTGAATGGACCCGACGGATATGCGTTCTACTTTCATGATTTATGAAAGGAGCAGAAATTTCTAACCCGTCGTTATAGCAGAGCAGGAGGTGTCATGGTTTGTGGAACCATTTCTTACAATGGACAAATCGACCTAATTTTTATTAGTGGAAGACACACATCTAATGATTATAGAAAAGTGCTAAGGAGTGCCAAACTCAAAATAATAGAAAAGGTGGAAGGATAACATGATAACGCAACGGTTCGTACAGCCAGAGTTGTGAAACAATGGTTTGAAGATGAAAATGTTGCAGTTTTACCATAAAAAAAGTAGAAATGGGACGTGGTGTTGGTAATTTCCGAACGTGAAAAAAGTGTCAATACAGTAAAAAGTCTTACGTGCATGTCCTCACTTAAAACGGAATTAAAAACTGAAAAGATAAACACCCCTAACGAAACGACACCCAGACTGGAGAATGATATTTGCTATGGATCTCGTGCAATGGAAGAAAAAGTGGGGAAAAGTTATATTTACGGATGAGAAAAAATTTAATTTAGATGGTCCCGATAGATACTGCTTCTATTTCCATGATCTACGCAGAGAAGAGAGATATTTAAGCAGAAGACAACACGGTGGTGGAAGTCTGATGGTATGTGCCGGCATCGGTTATAACGGCAAAACAGAAATAAAATTTATCCAGGGAAGAATAAATGCTAACAACTATTTAGAATTAATTAGGGAGCAAATTAACACAAGCGCAAGTGAAATAGCAGGACATGAGTATATTTTTCAACAAGACAACGCTGCTGTCTACACCGCACGTTTAATGAAAGACTACTTTGCATCGAACAATGTCAATGTCCTACATTGGCCATCCAGGTCTCCGGATCTAAATATTATAGAAAATGTTTGGTGAAATCTCTCGCGAGCTGTTTACACCGGGAGGACGGCAAGTTGAGAACTTTGAAGAACTTCGTCAGTGCATTGAGGCAGAATGGAATAACTTACCGCAGGAAAATATCAGAAATCTGTACAAAACTTTGCCAAAAAAGGAGGTGTTATTCATTATTAAGTTAATAAAAGTAATTTCTATACAACCAAATTATTGTATAATTTGCAAAAAACCGTTAACCTGCGTTGAACCAGGCAAAAAAGAAATATTTTCCAGATTCTGGGAATTCTAGTTGGGAACGGAGTTGTTGTGTATGCCTTTGTATGAGTACTTTAGCTGTGCATTTATGTGGTACATAATACTTACCTTAAGTATACTCATTTCCTTCAAGTAGCTATAATTATAACATTTGCTATCATTTTGACCGGGAGTGTATGTTTCTTAACAAAATCTCGGCAGTTTTTTGCCTGTAGGTGAAAATGAAAAGAAAACCTTTAAGTCATGAATTTTACTAGGCAAATACACTCGTCTCGGAATTTTTTGTTAACATCACATATGGTATTCCCTGAAGAGCGATTGAGAAAAGGTTGTGCCCTTTGCTTTATGTGGAGCGAATTATTATATAAATTATTTCATTTGACTAGATTTTATGAATTTCTAAGACAGATTCTTCTTATTTTTCAAAACAATATTGTAACTAGGGTACTATGTATTGGTAAACATTCTCAATTTCATTTTTAACGAAATATTATAAAAAAAAAAAAAAACTGTTATGACGTCTAGATGTACTATATACACTCAAGTTATGATACTATCTATCGTACAATTCACGCACAACTTGGTTTTGTGAGAAGAAGTTAAGAATATGTTAACAATAACGTCACTAAAACACTCCCTTCCAGCTTTTCGCCAGACAAGAGAGATCTCCTTATTCAACACAATCATATTCAACATTTAAAGAAATGTTGATTTCGCGGCTTGCGGCAAGTGAAACTGCAAAATTAAACCAACTTCTCGGTGATTTACCTTTAGGAAACCTATCTCCTTCCCATTTATCCGGCGAATGCGCGATTTATCAAATTGAAGTTTAATCGAAGACGCCTTAAAAACACTTTGCATGAAAAGATTGTCGGAAAATATGAGATCAATTCTCTCATGTCATTCTGGTAGTTTTACAGAATTAGCAAAGTGTATTAACAGAAGTTCCGATTGTTTTCAAGCAATTTGATTATTTCTCAATATTTCAATAATAATAAGAATAATGTTTCAACGACCTTTTTAATTCTCTTATTTTTTTCGGTGTTGTAAACGATCAATATTTCACTCTTTATTATGTTTTGTTTTATTTTACTAGAGCACAATGTTCTCAGAACTATAACCTATAATATTAATTAATATTAATTTTTAATTTTTGCTTGTTGTTTTCTTTTTCTTAATTTAATTTTGTTTTCTTTCCTTTATCTTGTACATAATAAAAAGATTTGTTAATATTAATTGTACAATTGCCGCATGATCAATAAATTGAAATTGAAATTACATACTAAACCTTTTAGTCTCATTCTAACATATATGGCAGATTGTTTGCTCTTCCGAAATTAATTACGTACAAAATCAAAACTATAGTGTTATAGTTCTCTGTGAAAATAGCTTGGACATTATTATTATTGATATTAAGGGGACATTCTCATTGAAATTGACAAAAAAACGCCTTTTTTCGGAATTTTTTTTTTAAATCCTATTGCATTTATTCAAAAAACTTTTTCCACATATTGAAGGTACGGACACACCAAAAGCGACGCGAGCGAAGCGAACAATTTTAAAATTTGGGTGCCGTACAAATCAATTGAAGTGTCCGAATAGAACGCGACATGAGCGAAGCGTCTACTGCGACAGAATGTTCCCAAATTTTAAATTATTCGCGCCGCTTCGCTTTTGGTGTGTCCGTACCTTGAATATATAGGCATTGAAGTATACAAAAAAATTTGTTTTTTGTTTTTTTTGTTATGTTTTGCGGCAATAGAGGGTGTTGTACGAAAAGTCCCTTTTTAGCTGGTACCAGCTCCTGCGGTCTTCCTGGAAAAGATAACGACAAAATTCAAAATGGGTTTTGTTCTTTAGACTTTTTTCTAGAACATGGACCTATAAAAAAAGTACTTTTAATTTTTTATATTAAATTATTTTTAGGACTATTTTTCTAAAAATTTCAAAAATTTGCTATTTTTTGGGGGAAAGTACGCGTATAAAAAAGAGGGGGGCGGGGGGGGGGGGGTACTTTTTTGCATTTTTACAGGTCTATGTTCTAGTATTTATGTTAATGAGTCGAATGCTTTTTGATTTTTTTAAATCTATCGAGCAGAATTTGAGCAATCAGTGGTACCAGATGAAAAAAAGTAGTTTCGAGAAAAACGCGTTTAAAGTTTTTGTGCGATGCTCCAAATCTATAGAAACCGGTATACATATATCGTTACGTATATATAGCTATAACTTTCGTTTTGTTTCGAATTTCTTACAACGGTTTGAGGACAGCATTACTATGATGTTAAGGAATACTTTTATGTAAAAAAAAAAAAAATCGATTTTTTTTTCACGTCCAATGAGAATGTCCCCTTAATTAATTTATTCATAAAAGACCGCTCTTTTCAAGCGAAAACGGCGATATACTTGCTGCACTTATATAGGCTTATGAGGGCGTATGAGGAAGTTTTTTCTTTCGGATTTTTTAAGCTTTTAAAGGGTATGGTACAGACGACGTGATCCTGTACATGTTGAGCCTAATTTGCATAATCGGTTCTCGGCTACCACTTTTGTGGCTTTACTCGGCGTTCATATTTCATTTGTAGCGCTTATCAAAAGGAGGACGAATGTAGAAGGAAATGTTTTTTCTGTACCTGAAGTGCTGTTAGATATGCAAATGGCTAAAAGGGCAAAGGTATAGATGATAATTCTAGGTAAAGTAATGTAAAATTGTTTTTATGTTAACTTAAATAATATGCGATGGAAAATATCATTTTTCGAAATAATCTTTTCATGTAGTCTTGTGGCACGAGTTTTGCGTGGAACTTCAATTAAAGGAAGATTTAACATTTAAACTTCTGATTATATAATACAATATATTTATTGCAAAAATATTTATTTCCAAATTTGTTTATGGGTCAAAAACCGATATACACTCAATTTTAAAAACTTTCATTTAGGCTAATTATTATTGCAATAAACGATTAGCAGTTGATTTTGGAGCTCATATTTTTTGTTGAGTTGTAAACTTATATACCTTGGTCCTTGACATTTTTCTGTTCGAATCTATCTTTATCTTAAGACCCCTGCGCGTTTCAAATAAAAACTTTGAATTAATCGATTTTCACCTTTTCAAAGAAGTCTCCATTAGCATGCCTGGACCAGGTAAAATATTTTGATGTTAACATTTCGAAGCAATTTATTAACTATTTGGTACCTATAATGAATATGAAAATGGTTAATTATTCTCAGTCAGGAAGTCTGGACCATTTTTATTTTCCCTGGTTCTCGGCCTCATATTATGATTTTGTATCCTAGAATTTTGATACCTAACATATGTGTATTTTTTTTTTCACATTTTTAGTGGTACTAGAGAATAAGTTGTATGTAAAAGAAATTTTAAAGTACTGTTGCAATTTTGCCCGCCGAGCGGCTGGCCGGCAAAACTACACCATCTGCCTTCGCCACAATTCGGTGACTAACGGACAGACAGACGGACGTAGGGACATTTTTGTTTGGAATAATACTCGTCCACCGAAGTAGACGAGCCCAAAAAAATCGATGAGTGTTTCGATCCGAGAAGCCAAGCTGATCTCGTCAATATGGCGCTTGGCTTCTCTGCCATAGACACTCACAAAGGAGGGATCGAAAGCTAATCCCTATATCTGCCCGATCACAACTTAAAGTGTGAATTATACGCGAAGGCAAATTCTGTAACAGTACAATCCACATAACGCTAAAGATAATTTGTTGTTAATAAGTGTTCCATCGCCGATTTATCGGTGTTAAGCAAAAAGAATTCATAGAAAATCACATGTTACCCAGAAAAATTAAATGTAATTGAACAGCACAACTTCGATAAGAATCCAGTGATTGCGTCTCATATCGGCCAGTTCAAAAATTATTTTGATTTGATTTAGTTGAAATTTGAAATGCATACTCAGAATTATTTGTTCATTACAGGAAAAATAAATTAATAGATAACAAATAATTTGTAGAAAAATAAATATTTTCCAAAATTTGTGAAAAAAGTTTAAATTTAAACATATTTTTCTATGCGATGCATATTTATCGACACATTTTTAAGGCTAAAGTTGAAGAAAGTCACAATGTATTGTTTTGAACTTATTTCTTAAAAACTGTTTCTTTTGTGCCCCAGTGACTAAGAAAATGAAATACTAATATATTGAATGTATTGTGGAAAACATGGAAATTAATATAGTAATTAAAGATAATTTGTTAATTTCTTGAGATATTGGGCTTTGAATTTCACGTAGTGTTTCTACAATTTAGCTCAATTATCCATGAAAATTCCACACTACCTCAACTTCAAAGTCCAATATCTCAGGAAATATCAATGTTAGCGATCTTGTGTTCAAAAACTCTTTGGAGGAAATTGAATTTCCTACAAGTCTGTCATTTACATTTTGTCTGTAGCTCTTGTTATTTACGAGATAGGGGCAAAAAGACGAGAAGTTCATGAAAAAATTGGGTTAGTGACCCGTACTACCTCGCTGGTAGGAGTTAGGGTTACACCGCAATGGACACTTTTGTAGAGCATTCAATTCTGAAGAAACCCTATCTTTGACCAAGATTATACCATAAAATGCCTCTGAGCTGTAGAGTTTTGAAGGAAAAAAGTCAAAGTTTACGTGTATTTTATACGGGAAATCTTTATACGCCTTGGTCGAGCACTTAATATTAATATTAAGGGCTCCAATTTTCAGGAAATTTTTGTTTAGGTATTTCACTCAAAATTTCGAGGTGGGACAGAAAAAAAAAAAAATCGCGAAAAAAAGCACCCTATTATTTATGGATTTGAAGTTCTACTGACATCTAGATGCTTATTACTGCATTTTACTCATTTTCAATATTTAAGAAAAATATTCATAAAGTATTTTTTCAAAAAAATTCTGTTCTGATAAATAATACTAAGAAAACAAAAATTCTTTAAGGAACTTATTCATGGCTTTATTTGTTCTTATTAAAATATTACTTATTGTTCTAACAGGACAGGTTGATATGCCGAAAATCGGTCGTTACTTTATACAAAATCTCAGAAAAAGTAATATATACATTAGGGTGCTTTTTTTTTCGCGACTATTTTTTTGTTTTCAGTCCCACCTCGAAATTTTGTGGCTAATACCTAAACATACATTCCCTGAAAATTGGAGCCCAAAAAAATAATATTTAGTACTAGACCAAGACGCATAAAGATTTCCCATATAAAATACACGTGAACTTTGATTATTTTTCTTCAAATCTCTACAACTCAGAGGCATTTTATGGCACAATCTTGGGCAATGGTAGGGTTTCTTCAGAATTGAATGCTCTACAAAAGTGTCCATTGCGATGTAGCCCTAACTCCCACCAGCGAGGTAGTACGGGTCATTGACCCCAATTTTTCCACGAAATTCTCGCTTTTTGCCCCTATCTCGTAAACAACAAGAGGTACAGAAAAAGTGAATATTACAAACTTGTAGGAAATTTAATTTACTCCAAAAAGTTTTTGAACACCAAATCCCTAACATCGATATTTCTTGAGATATTGGGCTTTGAAGTTGAGGTAGTGTGGAAGTTTCATGGATTATTGAGCTAAATTGTAGAAACACTACCTCAACTTCAAAGCCCAATATCTCAAATTTCGAGGTGGGACTGAAAAAAAAAAATAGTCGCGAAAAAAAAGCACCCTAATATACATACATACCTACATACATATACATATTACATATTAAAATATTGAAAGTGTAATTAAATGATTATACTATACATTGTATTAGATCCGTTCTTATGATTTCAGATACGCTTTTTTGGGGTATTTTAACTTCACTTTGGAAAAGACACTCATAAAATAATTTTAGTTTTAAGATTTACTTCCTTTTCGTCCTTAGGTCTAATTTAATTCAAGCATTTCCTGTTAAATATTTTAGTTTTAAATTGGAATAGGACCTAGTCGTATCACCCAAATTTCTGTAGGTATGTGGTCAGAAGCGGTACAGCCCTTTTGCCTTTGTTCCTTACATACACCCAGCCTTAAGCGGGAGAAATAATACAGAATATACTCTAATACGTGGAAAAGCGTTCAGAAATTTCTCTTGGAATTTAGGTTATCACGTCGTCCGCCATCAGGCATAAAGTGCTAACAATAAACCGTTCGCCAGCCATATTGTGGATCGTACGCTTCTCCTCGAGTTCAGGCTCACTTCTGAGTGGTCACGTCCTTGCGTAGCAATATTTTGTAACATAACTAATGTGGTATTCGTTGTTCCGTGAAAAATTTGCTTTATTGCTCTTCAGGTGGAAGTGCTAAAGGTAAGAAATATGGCGTAAATTGCTTTTGAAGTTTCGTAAAAAATACTGATAAAGAATAATGAACGACGCGAACGTGGCTGCTCTTTACGATAAGGCTTTTAGAAGACTAAACTTTTGCTAATAATGTCTCGAAGTCGCACCACCACGCACCGTTGCCAAGTTTTCAATAATAATTTCTGATTAAGTCGAAGTTCTTATTTATGTATATATATTTAAATATAATGCCATCAGTTTAAGAATTAAAGTAACCGAGCACATTTAAAATTTGATATATACGAACTTAGAAGCCAATATTAGCAGAATAGTTCATGATACTAAATTTTTTATCCATTAGAAATCTACGCAAATTAAGCGCTTAAGTAAGAGAAATAGAAAGGCCAAAGGATGGGTAAAGTGCTTCTGCGCCGATTATGGCCGTATCATCAGGACTAACACAAATAACAATTTAGCTAAATTTCATCCCTTAACAATTAATCACCAAGGAGTGAAATTTCGAAAAAAATCAGTAACTTTTGAACGGTTTGACCGATTTCGATGAGTTTTTGACATGCTAAAGATGTCACTGAGATGCATCACAAAAAAAAGATCAGTAAAACACATGGGAATATAACCTAAAAAAACTATGTTTTTTTTTTCTTCAACAATTTTGTTCACCCATTTTGAACCTTGGTACAATCACCAACATTTTTTTATTACTTTCTGACATAGTTTTTACAACATATATTTTTTCCAGATTTTTTTTCCATTTTTATTTGTTGTTGATAGATTACGAAGAAATTCTTTTTTCGAATTTTCGCGTAAGGGAGAGTGGGGCAGTGTGTAACAGATTTTGGAATTTCCGCCTAAGACCCAAAATATGAATGAATTAATGCTGGAATGAAGTTATATATCTAGTTTAGAACCTTACGAAGGTAATTTCTGACTACCATGCACACCTAAGACCGTTAAGTACCTCCTGGAGCTCGATATTCGCAGGCCTGCATTTGTTACACACTGCCCCGCTATGGGGCAGTGTGTAACGATATAAGGGGCAGTGTGTAACAAGGGGAGACTTAGGTTCAGGAAACAGCTGGTAAGGATGGCAGTGGTTCCCTCTTCCCTTCTGTGAGTGCGGCTACCATATTATGACAATTATCAGCTCTTTTTACTATAAAAAGTTAGGACTGAAACTTAAGATTTCAGGATTAGATTTAAAATTTAAAACATCAAATGTAACTTGCAAAATTAAAATCTCCCACAAAAAAACTTAAACAAATATCGTGACTTTTAATGTTAAGATACATTAAAAATGACAAAGAAAATATTCCAAAAATCTTAGCCTAACTGAAAGCTGCCAAAATCATAATTGAAAACAATATAAGATTGTTGACGTTTAGTCAGGGCAGCGTGGCTTGTTGGCTTTGGTAGAATAGTCTTAATATCACTTAGAGGAACTGAGCACAAATCAGGTACATTAGGGAGTACGAACCTATGTTTGGCCTTGGAGGAAAGCCGATAAAATGACACCTCACAATCTCCGTCTTCATCAGCCTCCTTTATTATCTTACCAACATAATATTTCATACCTTTGCAAGGAAACATGACTAGGATATAGTCGCCTTCACTAGGAGAAATTCCCTTATTAAGGGAGAGTGGGGCAGTGTGTAACAGATTTTGGAATTTCGGCCTAAGACCCAAAATATGCATGAATTAAGGCTGGAATGAAGTTATATATCTAGTTTAGAACCTTACGAAGGTAATTTTTGACTTCCATACGCACCTAAGATAGTTAAGTACCTCCTGGAGCTCGATATTCTGAGGCCTGCGCTTGTTACACACTGCCCCGTTTGTTTTTGTTACACACTGCCCCGAGGTACAGAGCTTTGGTCTAGGCTCCGTGAAACAAAGGACCCTCAGGTTATGTTATCGACAACGGTCATTTTCATGACCAAAGTGTTAAACTTCGATAGAAAATCATTACTTGGGGGTAATCGAGCCCCGATTGACTCCAACTCGAAAAAATTAGGGGGTGAAATGTTGAGAATTAGCTGTTTGCCAGGCGAGCCTGATTTCGCCCCCTCCTCTTCGCCATGACACGTTTCCGAGCACCGCTTTCTCGATTGCAAACGAAAGAGGTCGTCCAATAGGAAGAATATACAAATTCACATTTGGTTTTGGACGCGCCATATTCAAAATGGAGCTATCTGTTACACACTGCCCCTGTTACACACTGCCCCATTCTCCCTTAACTATAATACATATTTATAACAGTCGCAACGGTATAGAATTTATTGTCTCAGAATTAAACCTGCATTGCTTTTAAAGTTAAGAGAACTGAACGAATTTGGAAATAATAAAATTACCAAGAGTTATTAAATTTCCATGCAGAGTTGAACTCGAGTTAGTGCCATAGAAACACATGTTTTCGTCAAGTTGGCTAAAACTCCACGGAACTAGTTTGGTTGAGTTGGCTTTCATTTTCGCTCATATGTTTGCACTCATATGTTTTTTCGCTTTCGTTTTGCAATATAAGTTTTTGATAGCAATTTTTCGTTATTTCTTTTACTAGGTACAGAATGTTAATTTTTTGATTTTTATATAATTTTTAGCAAAATTTATTATTTTTTTTATTTCTATTAGATTAACCTGACCAATGATCATGGAAACAGATTGAGCTGAGTCTTGTCATTGTGAAGGGACTACTACTGGTTATAAAGCCAAAAAACAGACTAACTTTTAATATTTTTTTCGCGGCTCTTTTATTATAAATCATTATGAAACTTTTCACATATACTTTTTCCATTTTTTTCTAATTTGAAGAGAGCGCTAAGGTTGGGTCCTCGAAAAATCCTCATCCCATGGCCGGCAGCTAATCTCAGGATTAGAGAGTCCGAAACAAAAGAATCAAATGGCATTTTAAAAAGGAATACTTCTTACGTGGAAATCAGAAAAGGTTTTAAAAAAATGGGGGAATTTTGAAAAAAAAAATAGACTTTTTTCACTTGTTTCGCTGGCCAAATTTTTTTTTTTTACTTTTGGCCCAAATTGTGGTTAATTACCATAAAAAGCTTCGAATTGTTGGAAACGCGCTTATTTTCAGCTTATTTGAAATTTTCTACACCATATGCATCGCTTCCCATTTGTTATATTTATACAGATGATATTAATTTCAAGAAGTTTGCAGAAAAACTTGTGATTGGATCGTTATATGCCGAAAATTGGTCACAGCATTCATAAATGTAATTTTTATTAGTAAGTCTTAAAAATTGACCATTTAGGGACTTAATAATTTTCGTAACTAACTTTAAAAAAAAATTATTCATTACTCCAAAGTTTTTTTTTATTAATTACGTTTTTTTAAATATTTTTGTAATTTTAATTCTTTTCGTGGTTCCGTATCTCCAAAGGCGGAAAAGTTGATTCTTTATAAGATCAGTCACGTGTCTTTCTGCCTGTCATAACCGATTTTCTCAGAACAATTCGATGTAGAAACTTGAAATATGCCATAGTAATACTTCTTATTAATCCACATATTAGGTACTAGAAAAAATGATTTTTGAATTTTATATATCATGAACTCGTTGTTATGTGGAATTCCAAAATATATATTTCATAATTTTAAATAGCATATGTAAAAAGATAGTCAGAAAAATATGCGAAAATGGAGCAGCTACCCCCATATTTCCGAAACTACTGGACCTAGAGTTTTAGAAAAACCAGGCAACATAATGCGTTAAAGTTTACAGGAAGATTATAATGAGATTTTTTATAGATTTCTAGGAAATATCGTACAGAACCGTCGAACTCGTATTTAGCCGGTTAATGAATATGAATAATATTATTTGTATACTATTTATTGTCCCTTAGTACTTTTGCATTTTTATAAGATTATTACTTTGAATAACTTATAAAGGCGGCTTTTAAATATCATATTTGGTAAGATTCCTCGTTTCACAATACTTTTTCCATTTCTTGCTGAGTTTTTTCAATAGAGGATTGATCTGTCAAGGCAAGTTTATAAACTCAAATTTCTGTAGGTAATGTCTGAAAGTAATAAAAAATATAATTTTTAACTTTTTAGTTTAAGTTTGTACATACAGGCAAAGTTTTGAAGTCGGTTTTTATTTTATTTCTTATAATTTGTTTTTCTTTTCAGTAGCTAGCAGTTATGAGTAATATTATTATTTTATGTGGCTAGGCAGAGCAACTCATTTTCTAGTGTCGAGCTGATCTTACGGTGCTCCTACTCGTACAACTAAACTATTCAGAAAGTGGCAGCATTAGGTAAAAACCATCATAACTTAATTAATCCCTTAAGTGTTTTGTGGCTTATTAAAGTAAACTTTATCGTCCCACCCGTGTATTGACGTGAATCTTTGTTTACCAAAAATTAACCATGCTATTCACCCTACCTGTTTGAGTGTTCATTAATTTTAAATCAATCAATATGATTGCCTTGTCTGACCCCACCCGCAATGAGTTTATAAAGCGGCAGTGCACTTCATTCAGCTAGCTTGTTTTAGTTAAAATAGCAGAAAGTTTTAATGCCAAATTGTATTTCGTAGAAACTAGAGGAATAAACACATAAAAGTTAAGAGGTTAAGAATTGAAAAATTAATGAAGAATTTCCTTCCACGAAGAGTTGGTATTTATAGCTCGTTTTGACGTACTATACTTGTACTCTTAAAAAGTTTTTTACCATTATTATAATATTTATAATCATTCGTACTCCCTCTTTTTCCATAATGTGTACGTCATTTACAATTTTAATGCATAAATTCTACCCTTGAGTTTTTGGAATGCCTTCGTGTGCTGTTCACTGCAAATATATTTTATACCTTGATGAAATATAAATACTTACTCCTTCTCGTTCTCACTTTCCTTATACAACAGAAGTAAATTACTCAAATGTGTAACTACTTATCTTTAATTTTACGCCTAACAAAAATAAATGAGCGACTTTAATGTAACCATCAATTAGAATTGGGTTGTCCCAATAAATTTTTATATTCCCACTTTTAAAGCATCTTAACACAATTTAAGACAAATAGATAGGTCGCGACATAGTTAGTAATTGATTTGATTACAACTGACCTGACTTATATTGTTTGTATTTATGAGTAAATGGAGTTTAAAGCATTCCCAACTCTTCTTTGATTGTTGTGTAAAACAAAAACGAAACTCGTTTAAAACTTGAAATACAAAAAAGATAATGCAATAAATGGGACTCCGATTGGTTAGAAAAAATAAAACAAACTCATCAATCAACCGATTGCGAGCAGGGAGTCGGCTAGTTCAAATTTAGAGATAATACCAGCGAATAAGGGAAGAAGATTTAGCTCCCAAATTACGTCTTTCGTTTATATTCCCAAATGTTTCATTGCCGAATTCTCTGCAACGAGCGAGCAACAAACGGGTCGTTTATTTTAAGAAGTAATATATCATTGGCGTATCTTTAGAACAACGGAGTGAAAAAAACGTGGCGAATTTATTGTTTGCCATAGGCATCTTACTTTTAATGATTCTATCTTATTTCATATCTGCAGATAGCAGCTAAAGATTTCAACAATTATTAATGACATTTTTTTTGATAAAATCCTTGTGTTTCCATTAATGATCTCTACATATTCTCCATCTGCCTCAATTTTCCCCTTAAGGGATTTACATTTTTTGTCTAACTTGATAATAAATTAGCCCAAAAAAGTTTAAAATGAATACACGGTAATGTATTATCTTAAATCGTTGTTAAGATGTAAATGTAATAAATTCTCGAAATTACTATAAATGTTATAAGGAAACAATTTATTAAGTCATCAATAATACGAATGAGTAGTATGTATAGTGTACGTACATAATTCTCATATTTAAGTAAACATATTCAAATTTAATAAAAAAATATGAAATAAACTTCAGCATTTTTGAATTTTTCTTGTAAACAATTAACATAAATTTCGTTACACGCTGCTTGTACGTTAACCTCACTAGCGTTGGAGAAAGGGTCTAGTTCACTTTTCGTTAATCAGGTTCACCAAGAGACAATCGGCGTATACAGGGTGCAGGATCAAGGTGCCGCGGGGTATACCACGTGATACCTTGAAGTGATCTGATAAACAAAATTCCCCCCCTAAAACCCTTCCTATAGGAGTTATAGACTCTCAAAAATGTTTCAACTTTGAATGGTCCTTGATGTAAATGATTGCTCATAGCTTGTGAATCATCCTATGGATTCTGGTTATTTCTGGTAAGTTGAAAGCTTTTATAAGTATCTTACAAAACGAAACGAAAATTTTCGATTTTTTAACTAGAATTTTGAAATCCATTTATTTCCACATTTTTTTTCTATGGAATATATGGAATATTTTTCTCGTATGAAATATGGTAATAAAGTGTATTTACGATGGACCCAAAAAATTAATTGTCTGGGTCACCTTTGATAGGTAAGGTAACGTATTATACCAATTATACCCGGCCCGTTAATAACCGGTATTTAAGGAATGTTTTAGAACTATTTTACTCACTTGATTTCTCAGTTGACCTTAGTTTGAATTGAAGGTGTTTTAAAGAGTAAAATTTGTTCAGTATTTTTGATATTTCACAATTACGAGCAAAAGTAATTTATCCTCAGAATAAGAATCGTCTATTGAAAAATAAAAATAAAACCTGAACAAAATAAACTCAAGAAAATAGAATAAAAAAAGGAAGTTTTATTTATTGGAATTTTGAGAGACATCACATGTCGATTACATCTAAAACTAAAACCATAAAACTCATAATATCCACCATTTGCTTAAGCTGTGTTCTATTTCAATTTTTGACTGGCTACACCGAAAAACAAAACGTTGTAAAGGTACCAATGAAAATCACATTAAGTCAATAATTGTCAAATAATATTTGGATACATTTACTATTACTATTTAAAAATTAGATCTAATATGCGTTCTGTCATAGTTGTAAAGGGGCCGTTCAAGTATTACGTAAGCAGATTTTTTGCAATTATTAGTTATTACAAAATCCGAAAAGGCAAAAAAATAAATACTGCTGACGTAGTCACCATACCGACCCCCCAACCCCCCGTGCCGCCCCGTAGTGCTTACGTAATTCTTGAATGGCCCTAAAGGAATTTTTAATACATATGATTTCTCAAGTATACCTAATATGTTTTTTTATTCAAAAGGACTACGTCTAATAAGATAACTGTTCTGATCTGATCTGGCCCATTTATTTTCTTAAACCTTTCATTCAAAAACATTATGTTATTAAGAGTGTTAAGAGTGAGATTTAGAAAACATGATGTTTCGGCCCCATACAATAACTCTCATAATTCTTAATCTATCTTTATAAAATTTTCCGTCCATTAGGTTAAAATCTTGAAATTTGAGCAGATCAAAAACTATATATTTTTTCTGGATACTACCACAAGTTCTAGTTTACTAACCTGAAAGCTATTAATTTATTTCCAGCTAAATTTCCTTTAAGTCTGCAATGACTAGATTCGAATCGTATGCGTTATAATGCCAAATCCGGATTATTAATACGTGACTTTTATTAAAAGACCAATAAAATAGTGATCATTTCGTAATTATCTATTTTGTTTAGGAATCCTTTTTCGTCTGTATGATTATCGGTGGTCAAAAATAAGAATATTGATTATTCCATCAAATATGCGCGTATATTGCCCTATTATCAGAAATTCTAAATATGTTTTCGAATAATGTCATTCCGCTTTAAGAAATTTTAATTTACAAATGTAATCCAAATTATACCGAAAGCTCTGCAACTTCACTAAACTCTTCGTGAGCATTCTTTTGGTTAATAAAGTGTTAGGAGGTATTCATTACATTTTTTTTAATACAGGTTTTTTTTTTTTTTAGATTATCGCTGAATGCAGTACATCGTAACTAAGTTAATAACTAAGGGAACAGTTAAATTACGTCAATACTCGCCATGACCTTACTCATTTATGGTATAATCGATAGCGCAATAAATGTTTAAAAGCGTTGCGAGTTTGAATAGTCCGAGAGGTAGCGTTGCATTTCTCATAGTGATTTCAGGTCGCTTGATTTTGTGTGCAGTCGATAGTTTAGATATGGCTAGTAATCGAAACAAGCGTCAGTTGTCAAAATCGTGGTGGACCTGGCTGTGATGAAATGTCAATTATGTCGAAAAAAACAAAATTCAAAAGTGATTTAAGGGGACGTGACACACCCAATTTTTTATTTTTTATATTTGGAAAAATTGGAAAATTGAAGGGAAAAACAGTAGATACATTAATCAAACTTTGCATATTTATTAAAAAGGGTTAAAATAATATACAAATTTTTTTTTAATTTTTCGAATTCGTTTTTTACATTTTTTTGTAAAAAAACACAAATATTGACTGCGGGCACGATTGGGAGCGAATGGAACGTCTGAAAAAAATAATATGGGGTTAATTTTTATCAAAATCCCCAGGGATTGAACCTAAATAGAACATTTTTCACGAAAAAATTACAAAATGGCGGCATTTTTTCAAAAATTCACTTTTTTTTGTCCCGGAAAAATGCCGCCATTTTGTAATTTTTTCGTGAAAAATGTTACATTTAGGTTCCATCCCTGGGGATTTTGATAACAATTAACCCCATATTTATTTTTTTTTCAGACGTTCCATTCGCTCCCAATCGTGTCCGCAGTCAGTTTTTGTGGTTCTTTACAAAAAAAATTCTACAAAGAAAAAAACGAATTCAAAAATTTAAAAAAAAAAATTTTTGTATTATTTTAACCCTTTTTAATAAATATGCAAAGTTTGATTAATGCATCTACTGTTTTTCCCTTCAATTTTCCAATTTTTCCAAATATAAAAAATAAAAAAATTGGGTGTGTCACGTCCCCTTAAGGTCGCTTGATTTGTACGTTCAGTATATTTCAGGTTCAATGAAATTTATACAGCTAATTCTTTACATCATTAAAATGATAAAAAAATAAATCGTCAGCTATTCTTTCAATGGGGGTAAGACCGTCAGCTGAGGTACTATAAGTGCTGAGCGAGCAAATCTGAGTATGGTGCAATCCAATGTATGATCTAACTGACGATCTTTTCCCCTTTATATCAATAGCTGACGTACATTTTCATTGAATATATTGTTTAAATAATCAATTCTAGAAATTTCAAGTGACTTGAAATGAATTCAAACTAAAATTTATGGTTTCAATTACAATGTAATATAGACTGTCCATGCTTCCCAGTCCCATTGGTTTATCGACTTATACTACATTTTGTAGATAATATTACAATATTCTACTCGTGCCAGCTGAACTAATGTAAAGAATAAAATACTAATTTATTATCAAAACATATATATATGCTTTTGAAAGTCTACTTCCGGCTTGGAAACCCACTCCCGGTAGAAGGCGGAGGCAATAAGATCCCTATTTAAACCCAGCATGCACAAGTTATGACATAGAATGTGAATTCGCCGTAAAATATTGCAATTCCGGAGTTAAAGAACTACTTCCGAATACATTAGCCATGACAGGCCGCTGCCATAACTGGTCTATAATACATATATTAAAATATGGTAGGTTATCCTAATGTTTATTTTGTGTTAAATTATATATTAAAGTAAAAATTAAAACAACGTCATGTAGTTTCGCTTACGCCGCTCGGCCTGTGAGACCGCACGTCACCAGTTAAAGGTTAACAAAATTATTGAAAACTTCATTGTTAAAGGATTGAATCAATTTACATAAAATTTGATATGCAACTGAAATGAAACTGTGAAAGAAAGACAGAGATAACAGAGATTGCTACATCTACAGCTTAACAACAGTTGCTTCAATTGTATTATTTGAACATATGTTTCATTATAAATCGTGAACAACTGTTTTTTTTTTTCAATAAAATAACGATTTTTTTTACTAGACAAGAAAGACTTCGATGTAAAAACATAAACAAAATAAAATAAATTTCAATAAAATACTAATTCGTTTGCTTTCTCATAAGACATTTTGTGTGACGTAATGAACAAAATCTACAATTTTAATTAGTTTACCAAGATACATGAGGGTTAAAATAAATAACCTAGCAGCTGTTATGCACTTGTTCAAACCATTATTTCATGGTTCCTTGGTAACGAATAAACGACAAAAAAGCAGTCGGTTGGATGTAATAGCTTCGCACTAATTTCAGTCCTGCATCTAGAAGAAGGTTTATTGAAATTATTGTAAATTTATTCCAAGCAGGAAAGGTTTGGGAGCAAAAACATAGTAATATGATTTTCAATTCACTATTAATTTATTTGTTTTATCGTTAACTCTCTTGTGCGTAATAATGAACATATGCTGCAATTTTTTATGGAATGAGACATATACGTATTAAACACTTGACGCAATAAACTTTATCGCACTTGTTTAAACACATATTGTTTCACATTAAACGTGTAAAACAAAATGGAAAAAAACGAAAACAATTCGTAAAACGTTAGACCACTTGCTATCCTACATCTAGCAGAAGGTTTATTGGAGTATATGACTTTGTTTAAAATTTGCAATTATTTCAAAAATCAGAATAAAAATTTTAATCAAATAAATTATGTATACATGATCTGGATTAGGCTTTTGTTAAATATATATATATATATTAGGTTGCTTTTTTTTCGTGACTATTTTTTTTTTCAGTCCCACCTCGAAATTTTGTGGCAAATACCTAAAAAAAAATTCCCTGAAAATTAGAGCCCTTAATATTAATAATAAGTACTAGACCAAGGCGTATAAAGATTTCCCGTATAAAATACACGTAAACTTTGATTATTTTTTATAAAGTAACTAACTTACCTTGTTAGACTTTAAGAAAGCTTTTTAATAATGGTACACAGTACTTAACTGTTGAATAAAGTAATTATTAGTTACCCTTCACCGAATACTGGCAAGGAAAAGTTCTCAGGAGTGTCTCACCAATTTTGATGAAATTGAAATATATTATAGAGCATCGACAAATAAGAGACACGTATTTTTTTTTTTTGCGGCTACGCACATTTAGGGGGTGAAAACCACCCCCAAAAGTTTACCCCCAAAAACCGTTTATCCTAAATATTTCAAGTTCTAATGAACTTTTTCGAATGAAACAAAATGGAGATGATCTCTCATAAATATACTAACCTTTTGTAAGTAATTCGGTTCCCGGGGGTGGCAACCCTTATTTTTTATTGCAGAATAAATTGTATTTTTGCGTCACAAAAATAGCAGTTTTAGTTAAAAATCATTGACAAATATTTTTTTACATACGATGTTGAAAAATAAAATTGACCTGTTTTTGGGTTTTCCTAAAAAAAGCTGTTCAAGGGGGTAAACAACCCCTAGCAATAATACATGATTTTTATTCTTTCAGACATCTGTTTTTTTCATGAAAACCAGTATTAAGGGGTTTTTGGAATAGCTGATTACGAATCTGATATTAAATTTAAAAAATTCAAAATGGCGGGTCCAACATAGCGGAAAAACTTTTTAAAAATACATCAATTTTTATAAGAAAAACAATAACTTTTTTTCATCTTTTTCTCTTGCTAAAATTTTTCTTTTTTAATTTTTGGGCTAAATTGTGGTAAATTACAATAGAGGAAACCGAAACAAACAAAACGCACCAAGGTTTATTCAAATCGGTTCGGTAGATCCGGAGTTTATCTATGGGCAGACTCAAAAAATGTAATTTGTAGAAAAAAGCGTTTAAAGTTTAGAGAGTCGCTCGGAGCCCATCTCCGCGCTTACGCTGTAATAACGCTATAACTTTTTTTTTCTATTACGAATTTCTCAACAACAATTTAGGAGATGATTGAGGCTATGAGGAGTAATGACGGTAATACCTTAAAGTAAAGTGTTCTGCTATAATTATTAAATTTCATTATTTCAATGATTTCGTTCACCTCTCTTTATGTAGATCAAGTTTCAAATGTCATATCAAATACCTTGAACATATTGTAAGGTTATTTTCTTATCTGTAGACTGAATGAATGAATAAATAAATAAGTATATAGTAGAATAACTTATCTTTATATCTTTATATGTTACAATTTTGTCCGCCGATCCTGAAAACGCGGTCCTGTGTATCGTAAAAATACATTTTCTAATTCCGAAGAGTCCATAGAAATATGTTCTGCCCTAAATTTTAGCATTCGTTCATTGTACATCCTCAAATTTACTCCATTTGCAGCAGTAACACATTTAATTTTGATGTACTTCATATGTTCTCTGTGATTTCGTAAGTATACTTCCAGAAAGTGTAGCAACCAGTATATCAAATGAAAGCATAGACTTTGGTATTTCCAATAGTACAGTATACAGGCAAAACCTATTTACAGGGTGACGCTCCTTCAACCCCTAGGTAAAGAGATAGTCCAGAAAACATATGAAACGATATGTACATTGCTACGAGTTATAACCTGGAAAAAATTACTCCCTTTATCTTCACCATTTCAAACATAAGTGTAAAATAACCCCAAAAATGGATGCGGCATCTTCAGAAACTTAAAACTTTCCTTTTTTTTTATAACTGTGTCATTTATTGAATCTTGCATTTGCATGATTTTAAATCACTGTGCGCTGTAAATGCTGAACAATATTCCTATATATTTTCTGTTTCTCTAATCAATGTAGCTAAGTAAGTAATTTATCAATCATACTAAATATCACATTTTGTCAAAAAAAGTAGAAGTAAAAAGAATGTTTTGAAATTATGAAAGGACATTTTATTTGGAATAATAATGTTGATATAATATATTAACTTAATCACGAATATCAAGTTGAGGTTTAAACACTTTGCACCCCGCTTTGTGTTCATCAGGCAAATCGTCGCGATTACAATATTTATTAAAACTCTTCTTATGATAAACCAGATCATCGACAAGTTCTTGCATGGTAGCAGCTTGTAAATTTGCGCAGACGTTATTTCTCCTCACAGATTCACACCAATGTTTCATTGTTATTTTAGCTTGCATTAAACGCATTCTTTCTAATTGTTCCAATACATTAAGCTTATTATCAAGATTTAGATTAGGAGGTTTAATTTTGGAGCCATGTATGAGCATACCGTAGTTTAAAGTAGCAAAAATAACATAAAGTGCGCACACAGCAAGCGAAAACTTCATATTTAATTAAATATTTTTATAAGATTTTAGAGACGACGAGCGGACGAAACTGTGGAATAAATACTTTTCTTCTGCCTTTTATACTAAAGAATATCGTTCGTCATTTCCATTGTTTCATTGTTGTTATGTTTGACGACGATGGCTGCTTGTGCAAATCGTCATCTATCGTTTTTACGTGTATAGAGAGACGTAGAAAGAAAATGTTAAGGCGCTAGAATATGACAAGGTTAATTAAAAGTTAATATGTGACGTAAAACCGGATCCCATATTGTCTGTTTTTCTGAATATGGAAAATTTCAGAGAATATCACAATGAAATTTTTCTTATTTACAAAACAAATTTTAGCCAATAACTAGTTTAATTAAACATTCTTCCGGTAGGAGTTTTGTAGCCTGTAGTATTAGCATTTAGTTGTGATATTTTATTAGGGTAAAATTTTGTCATAATAACGTTCTTTTCAGGGATCAACATTAATCATTACTATAGGAAAGTAATAATAAGAAGCAAAGACACTTAGAATGGCAACTAGCTTGGAAATTCACCAGTGTTATTTGTTTTAATGGAACTCAAATCTATTCGAAACGTATGATATTAGATTAGGACTGTAAAGGTGCTCGGCGTTTTTGAATTTTTCATAAAAACAACATTCCAAAAGAAGTTGAAATCATTTTTTTGAAAAGTAAGAATAATTTTTTCATGATTCCGTTGGGTTGGTTAAAAGAGAAGTGTGGAATTTGTGCTTCATTCGGTTGCAGTTTTAAGAATTTGGAATTTTGTATTTTGTAGTTTCTGCTACCTTTCCATTTTGAGGCTGCCCCCAATGAAATTTTAAAATATTTCGTTCGCAAAAAACAATGTTGAGCGACTGAATGAAGGAGTGGTTTTTGAAACTACTACCATTATTTTCTAAAAGGGAGAGTGTAGACGATCGAGCCATGTGGTGCTGTTTCTGTACACCATGGGGCTCTGCGAGAAATTCTTCAAAATTTTTGTTTTGTTTCTTTGGTGAGCCGGTTGGAATTTCACAATCATTCAATTTTTTTACAAAAAGAGTTTGAGTTTGACGGGGTTGACAAATTTGTTTTCATTAAAAATTTCGGTATGACTGAAAACTTAGCGTACGATTCGAAAATTCCGATGATTGTGGAAGCTGTTCAACTGACAAAATGTTAGGGTCTGACGTTAGAGATTGACAAAGGAGGAGGGTCAATAAGGCCTGTTTTCTGCCTAAATTTTTTGGCAGAAAGGACTTGAAATTTCTTTAAAATTCTTTTTGGGTTTTTTATTTATAATCAATAATATAGTCAATTTCAACCGATACGAAACTTCCAAATACCGTCCCCCTCTGCCATCCCCCCAAAGTTATGAAAAAACAGCTATAAATAGCACTATTTTAATGCATTAACGCTTATAGAAAATGCCACAGCTAAATCTTTTATTTTACAATACAGAGAATGCATCTAGAAAACCAATCAAACATACATACCGTTGGGAGGCGGTATAGTGGGGGGGAGGAGGGTTTTTATGTTTGATTGGTTATCTAGATGCATTCTCTGTATTGTAAAATAAAAGATTTAGCTGAGATATTTTCTATAAGTGTTAATACATACATTAAAATAGTGCTACTTATAGTTGCTTTTTCATAACTTTGGCGGTGTGGCAGAGAGAGGGAGGGGGAGGGGGAGGGAGTATTTGGAAGTTCCGTATTGGTTGAAATTGACTATATATTGATTATACAAAAAACCCAAAAAGAATTTCAAAGAAATTTGAAGTCCTTCCTGCAAAAAAATTTACTTAGTGAACGATTTTGGAAGGCATCATTTTTTTTTTATCATTCCTTGTGATTACCTGATAGGAGAAAGAATAAGTTTTATTTTGATATTTTCGCTCATCATTAAGAACAGCAATCATCGGGTGTTCCAACAGTATCATCAACTGTTCAGAGGAAGGTGGGGTAATTGAGAACGGCGTGGTAATTAGGAACGGTTGAATATCAAATACTTCTCTCCGCACTACATCACCCGCACACGTTTAAGTAGCCGCGCACGGCATGGACGTAGCTAGGGGGCGCAAGGGTGGGCAATGCCCACCCCTAGAAAACTCTTTGGTCACCCTAGAAAAATCGACAGTGTTGAAGGATAAACTATACTGTGTAATTGCTTTTTTATTTTAAGATTCATTACCAATCCTACTCAGAAAATAGTGTTGAAAATGGGCGTGAGCCAACAAACAATTGCTAGCAGTTTGAAAGAAGAAGGAACCGGCGTGCACTTGTTCGGTTATTGTCATTGCGCGCGTTACTAGGTGTTTCCAATCATTGGATAACAGTGTTCAATAAAAGCTAATTAATACAAGTTAATGTTTTTGTTTTTACTTAGTATTTAGAAAATTAAGATGGTGGCATCAAATTGAATCAATCGTCTCGCCTCATTTAGAGATTTTTATATTTGTTTGAGCTTAAGGGGAGGTTCTCATCTAGAACGTCAAAAAGTAGGTAAAGTTCGTGATTTTTTTGAAGGCAAATGACAAGACATAGGGAAATGATATTTGGCATTATCTTTTATTGTACATTTATCTGTACGAAAAAATTTTTTATTCAAAAAAAAAAACAAAATGGCGCCCGTTATTCAACTTCTCCGGAGGCAAGTTTTTCGAAAGTTGCCCAGCTGCGTACAATTTAGGGGTCGCAGATTGGTCTGAAATCAAATAATGATGACATTATTATAAACTAGAATAAATTTGTCTCAGAAAGAGTGGACGACTTTCAAAAAAAATTTAAAATTGACGGAATGGCGCGATTTTGAAATTTTAAGGCCGTTTTCGGCCGTTTTTTTTCATAGTTTATCACTTACAAAAAGGAGATAATGTTACAATTTTAAAAATGTGCTCCACTCTTTCTATGAAGAAAATTGTTTACTTTAATATGCACGAAACTAGAAGTTGATCGGTTGAACCGTTTTTGAGTTATCTTGTACGCAAATTTGAAAAATCTTGAAAAACAAAGTTCCGAGATAATCGTGATTGAACGGCACGGCACAGGCTGAGCGCCCCACTACGATCATGACACCGCCACAATCAATGGGCTGTAGAATCCGTTCCAGTGCTCGGATCAACTAAATATTTTAAAGCAACATTCTAGACATATTAAACTTTAATAATATGAAATAAAAAAAAAATCGAAAATTTCAAGATTCTAGATGAGAACCTCCCCTTAAATGAAAAGTAGGTACCTACCTGCCTATTTAGTACCTACACGTTAAAAACAGACTCATTTACCGTGAGATTATCTAGTACACGTACATACACGTAGTAGTACATTAATTAACCGACTTCAAAAAAAGAGGAAGTTCTCAATTAGAAATTTTTATTTTTATTGTATGTATTGCGACGATATCTTTGCCGATTGTTTCGATGATTCTTGTTTTGTTCGATAGAGTATGTTTTATGATTGGTCCCATAAAAATTATATGAAAATACACAATACTTTTATAGAAAATTAACAAAAAACAAAATTGCAAAATTTGTGGTTGTTGCGATTTTTAGAGTCAATTATTGACCATTTTTAAGTTTTATTTGAAATAATAAACAGAAAATGAAATTGATTTTCTTTAAATTACTACTACAAATTCTACAATAATTACATTTAAACTTTAAGTAGCATAAAGGAAAGGTAGAAAATCCTTTCTGCTTAAAATTCTAACTATAAATTTAATGACAAAGTATATTTTTGATTATTTCATATTTGTTTCATCAAGTTGGTTATAGGTTTTAATACACACTACAAATTATGAAAAAAATTTAAAGATATCAGAACATTTTTTAAAAAATCCGAATCGTCAGTGATATATGATAATGAAAAGATGGGAAATACAAATAATTCTAGTTCTTCTATACAACATAAAGCTTCAACAAGTACATCTGAAGAAAATCGCCCAAAAACTGAGGTAGATGGTGCAGAAGTTTTTGTAAATATCAACTATTCTTATTAAAAAACAAAATATTAGATTATCGTTTGGGGATTAGATATTTTCCCGCTGTTAAAAGTAGCCTAGGTCCTTCCCCAGGTAATTCTATATCTTTTTGCCAAATTTTATAGAAATCCGTTTAGCCGTTTAAGCGTGAAAAGGTACCAGACAGACAGAGTTACTTTCGCATGTATAATGTTAGTATAGAAGTATGGATCTAGCTATACCATTAGACTTTCAATTTTACTAAAGAGTTAAGGGAGTATCCCATTCTAGAGGCCCTTGAATTGAACGTTTTTTTCAGGGAGTTGAACAAGAAAATACAAAACATTTAGAGTTAAACATAATAATCCTCTTATTATATGATCTTTATTGAATATTTTGAGAAAAAAAAAATAAATTTTATTGAGTGGTTGGGTCAGGGCAGGCCTGCTACTGGGACTCATACCTTAGGAACGGTGTACACGATAACAGCCAAACAAATAATCTGAAAATTATGAGATTGGACATTAGTACTCTTTATATATGTGGCTATGGCATGAGTGTGGCAATTTTGAAAAAACAATTTTTATTCATTTTTTTAATTTTTTCTACTATAAGTTTTATATTTTAGTTGATTTTTTACTGTTAAAACATGGAATACAAGCTATGTCAATGTAAAAATGCCTGATTTGCTCCACTTAGGTCATAGAGACAAAGCTAACACAGCTTGTACAAAAATCTGAAATTTTTCGGATGAATGGTTTTCTCAGAATGCTGCACACCATTCATCAAGACGGTGTTTTGAGAAAAACGGTATTTAAGTTAAAGTTAAGAGTGGTGGAGAGCGCGCAGCTGCGCACGGAATCGCCTGTAGCGGCGCGAGCTTTTCAAATTTCACGGCAAGAGATAGCTTAAACGATTCAGGAAAGAACACAGAATTTTTCAAAACTAAAAAAAAAAATGCATTTTTTGAACGTTCTAGAGTGGGATACCCCCTTAAGAAACACGTCATATGGTAATAAGGAGAGTGAATGAACTGCTTTAGTATTTATCACTAGGCGTCATTCATTTATGATATCCAATTAAAAGACTGTGGTTAGTTCAGCTGGACGGCTGCCCCCTAGGCTATGCTAATTGCGCTTGGCGTCCTTTAGTGCGCCTGCAGAAGTGTGAGTGAGAGGACGCGCGCATACTGTTATGGTGAGTCAGACAACAATTTTTGTCGTATGTAGAAATCAATGTAAAGGGCATCTTTTTGTGCTTAAAGCATCATATTTTGTTACTATCTTACAAGTACTATCTGTTTATAAATTCCGTGTAGTTCACCGAAGATAATATTGCGACTAACTACCACTTTGATCTGAGTTGCCTACTTCGGCGTACTGATCTCAATTACCCCACACGGTATTGGGGAAAAGAAAGAACGACAATGTTTTTAATTTTCTTTAATTTTTGAATTATGAATTTTATTAACAAGAATTCTGATTTAATTTTTTTGTAGTTAGTTTAGTAACGTTAATGTTGCAATAAGAGTTGATTTTCTTTCATTATTTTAGAGTGTTGTAAGTTAGATGTTCCCAATTATCCCACTTTAAACATAATACTGTAATTCAAAATTACCTGACCTCGTGTCCTTCGTTGACTAGCACGCATTTGGAGCAGGCAGGACTTTCAAACTGCCAATAAAATTGTGAGCATCAGCACCAACTCAACTTATCGGATTTCTTGGGTCAAGAGCACGAAGACAATTTAATGAAAATGGACCTTTTTTCGTTGTTCAAACTTCAAGGTGCACCGAATACACCCCCAATAGACCGAGAAGATCAAATTTTTTATACATGAATAGAAAAATTCCTCGTTTCCCAGCATAACAATCGTTTACATTTTTGAATTATTAATTCATCACTGCCATTACTTCACCTATGGTACACTGCCACCTTGTCACCTTCCTCATTTTAGCATTTTATTACGCAATTTCGGCCAAGAGAGTACTTTTTGAGATTGCATCTCTTTCTTTGGTTATTATCGTTCACTTACGTTTAAATGTGGGGGGGTATTGTGCAGACAGGTAGTGAAATGGACAGGTGAATTTGATTTTAATTTTTTAACAAGTAGAGTAAACGAGAAATCGAGAAACGAGGAAGCGTAAAACGTTTTTTTGTTTTATTGCTAATGGGGTAAGTTCCATTAGGTACAAATTTATTTCAGATGAAAAGAAGAGAGCAATGCCATTGCCACGCTAAATGTTTCCGAATAAAGCGAAATGCAATTCAATTCGAACGGACTAAAAGTGTGGAGAAAAGTTTTTAGAGCAAGTGCAATCCGAAATGTTAGTACGATTGAATTTGACAGCGGCCTAAATATGAAAAAAGAGCTATGCAAATTCCAACCAGAAAAATAAAAGGATAGTGAGAATGAAGATATATTAAAAAAAAAATTTAATTAGGAAATTTAAAAACAATTTGCGGATATAAAATGTACATTTTTAGAAAATCATCTTTTATCGAACATTTATGTGCAACCGGAATAAAGACGGAAACATGTAAAGCTTTAGTGCACAACCTTTTCATCATATGAGTAAAAGGACAAATTTTAATAAATTCAGAGAGTCGTAAAACAAAGTCCTTGCTCTGCAGTCGTAAATAAAAGGACAAGATATTAGTATCAGTCTGCGAAGTTATTTTTTCCGAAAGGGGCTCGTCATAAAAAAATATTTTGGTTCTATTCTCAGCTCGAAGGATATATACCATACATAATAAATGCCTTGTTAGAAGAAACCATCTGGAGCATTTTCGGAATGAATAAAGACGAAAATTGAATATAACACATTATGCAAAAAACAGCATAAAAAGACGCATGAACTGATCCCAAAGTTAATTTGTTTTAATAAAACCTAATCGAGTTAGGCTTAGGGTAAGGGAGTTTGGAAAAAAAAAACATCTTCTGAAGTGAAGTCATTTCATGAAACATAAAGTAAAGCAGGAATCAAAGAAGTTTTTACTCTATATGGTATGGAAAGTTCATATCGAGTAGTTTATATGGGTCGGAAGATTTGGGGCAATGCTGCTATCATAAGTGAAGAAAGTAACAGATGTTTATCGGAACTTTTTATATGATTAAGACAAATTCATTTTCATGATGCCTCATATAATTTATTTAATTTTTTTATAATTATTAAAAAATTTCCTGTTAGCAGAATAATAACTATTTGGGTATTTAATTAAAAAGTAAAGCTCTAGTCCACAGTGGTAATCATTCCACTCATCTGTTTTTATACAATCCGTCATACCCCCTTAAACACAATCAGTACCTAATAAAAGCATAATTAAATCTTTGAAGCACACGATTTTAAAGAAAACAAAAACACAATTTTAAAATAAAAAGTGGAAATCTTTATATAAAATATGAGGTGGGCTAAAAGATATCCCAACTACCGAACTTATTTAAAAAAGCTGAACAATAAGATGAAAAGGTGAGATGACCCTTGTTCTTGGCTATGATATGATAATTTGATCTTAGCATTTTGTTGCCTGTTTTTTCCCGGTTTTCATGTAAAATCATCGGGATTTTCTCATCGTAAGGTATGCTTTTGGCCATATCAGATCATTTAGCAAAAACATTTTGTGAATCTTAACTCCACAACCTTTCTCAGCTCTCAAAGCCTTTTAAAAAAAAATATAGTAAGTTATTTTAATGATTGATCCAATGAGGAAAAGTGACTGAAACACTTGCTACAACATCACCAAGGAGAAAAAGGACTTGGACACTTCACTATATAGTACAAAAAGAACTAACAGAAGCAACCGACTGATGAGTGACGACCAAAGCGAATATAAGGTTATTTCAATCGTAATTGTGATTTCGGAGTTGTGTAAACGAATGATAATTTAATAAATTGTGTTGCTATTTTCTGGGCGTTTATTTTTTATTCAATTAAATAATAATTTATCTAACTATCATCAAGTTAATTCATAGTGCCGACAACGTATATTGTTCCTAATTATACAGGATACCCTGGATACAAAAGAAACTCTTTCAAAAGTGTGAAATCCCCTTTGAATTTTTTGTTTCTCAATCTTTAAATTATCTGTGGGTATTGCCATTGGGACTAGCATATTTTCGAGCTGCCGGCTTCAGAGCCCTGAAATTTCTAAATACAAAAATTAAAAATTTTTTTTTTCAATCTACAACGATAACAACTTATTGTAAAACAAATTTGGTTGTAATATCGAATAAAGGGACTGAGAAAAAAATCATGAAAAAATGTAATTTTTTTGATCTCTAGACGTTAGTAGTACCTTGATTTAATTTTTCACACATGTGGTATTTTAATTTATTTTAAATATCAAGTAGCCTTCGAATTAATTTTTGGTGATGAGAGTGCCAGAAATGTAGCAAATATTGGAGCACTGCATGTTCAAAATTCGTTACCCGAAAGCATGCTAATTAAAGTTGTTCATTGCTATAAAACCATTCCATTTCCTGCAATGTCACTCACACCATAAAGTCGAAATAAACTTAAATATTAACTTCAATTGGACGAAGTTAATCTGACCCCGTTGGTCAACACTAGCAGACGTTCGGTGAGATAGCCAATCACTGTTTGCCGCTTTACACCCCCTACTCAGGGCGGGAGCACTATAATGGACAGTAATAAATTTAACTGGCACGTCCCATTAGAGGAC
Organism: Dysmachus trigonus; assembly: GCA_949715965.1. Taxonomy (NCBI): domain Eukaryota; kingdom Metazoa; phylum Arthropoda; class Insecta; order Diptera; family Asilidae; genus Dysmachus; species Dysmachus trigonus. The sequence goes on from OX454320.1 coordinate 29,047,471, forward strand.
CCGGTCCTTTGTACGGTACGAAATTTTCTCGGTAAATGAGCTCTGAAAGCTTTTCAGCCCTTTCGCTGGGCGCGTTTGCTCGTAAAAATTAGAATGAGTTAAATTGACAGAGAAACGTTTCCAGCTACAAAGTCCGGAAAAATAATTAAAGCGTTGTTTCTGCGCGACAATTGGTGCACTTCAGTGAACAATAACCGTGAGGAATTGGAATGTTAAGGGCTACAGTTCCAATTGCTTACAATCAGGATGGTTTGCAGCTTCTCAATGTCGTGATTTTTTTAAAGGCATGTTTTGTGCATAACTATGAACTGTAGAATTGTTTTAGGTATAGGGGAATGTTGGATAGCTCTTGATTGCGGGTAACCCCGGACATTTAAATTTCTAAGAAACTAACCACGTTGCGTCGTTATAGTTTTATTTTAAATGTGCGCCCTGTGGAGTAAAAACAAATCCAACTTCATTGTAGCGTGAGCACATAGTGAGACGTGAATGTGTATTTTGTTCCCGGCAAACAATTTTCGTTGCTCCTGTCAAACTTCACTGAAGGTTACCAAGTACAATATCTAAATGTGCGAACTTGTCTTTTGTTTAATCTTGTAGGAAATTTTATATATTTAAAGATTATAATAGTATTTGTAACATTTCTTGTACAATTTAAAGGGTGTCTCTAAAAATCTTGCATGATAGCGATTGGGTACCCCCGCACATGATTTTAAGTTTTAAATTTTGCGATATTGTTTTAACAAACTACAATTGTTTGGTCAGTTTGCTTATTTATTTATTTACTATTTTAAAATGTTGTTACTATTGTTACAGAAAGACTTGAAATATGCCGAAATTTAAGGAAAGAATTAGTGAGTTAAAAATTATTTATATTAATAAATTTTAATAATTTTGAAAATGTGCAATTGAAGTCATTTTTCTTTTATATTTGAGATACACAGCTTCTCTTCTTAATCCGAACAATAATCTGCTAGACTAAATAAAAAATCTGCCGTCAGTCCTAGGGATTCCACTGTAGGTCCCCAGAAACCGACGCCGGGCAAACGAAAAGTTCACTGTCGGTCATGGAGGACCGAAGTCGGGCTCAATGTATTAAATATAATATCATTTTCAAACAATATTTCACCTTTTCCCACGCAAAAATTCCTTTTTCCATTTGAAATGTATAAAAATCTATTCCAAAATTCCTCTTTTTTATATAAAAATAAAAAAAAAAACAAAAAATTCCAAAACATTAGGATCGATGTTTAATTTCGAAAAGAGCTTATTATTCCAAATGCAAAGTTTCAGAATTCAATTCAAAAGTGCATTTTTATTAAAAACAAAAGTACAAAATTTGTTTGCAAGGCAAAAAAACGATTGAGCCCTCATTGATGACTATGTCCGGGGCTACCCGCCATCTTTTGTGTCGCCAAAAAACTAAAACCAAAATATTTTTAAAATATTTCTTTAAAAAAGTTTGATATGATTACTAATTTTTAATTAAGGAATTTTGTTTATTGGTATTTTTATTTGCAATTCATTTAAGTGGCTCGGGTTATCCGACCTTCCCCTACTCGTAGCAGATTTTCAGGGTACGACAAAGCAAATCACAGGCCAGTTACCCAGGCAAAAATAATAAAACACTAATACATATATGGTTATTATTGATTGAATGGATTAATTGCAGCCTAAGATTGAAGAGTTCCACTTTTAACCAACTTAAGTGTGAAAAGCCTAGAGAGGAAGGGGATGCCACACTACAGGGGTACTGTGAAATGAAAATGTTTCTTGTAACTCATCACACTTTGTATGTGTGGGTTTATAGGTTCGTTCATGTTAAATTAAAATGGTGGCCCGTTCTTACTAAATATCATTGAAATCTCATAAAAATAAGCACCCCTTTGATCAAAAAGTTTTTGTTTGTTTGTAAAGTTGCCACATCTGTCATTGGAATTCCCGCCAAATTGCAGCATTATAGCTTCATATCTATAAAAGTGACGCCCTCTTGTGTGTGTATACTTTGTCAAAAACAAACTTTTACGGGAGGCACGAACGCTTCAAAGGGGTGTGAGTCCATCGAGGATTACGAACGCTGCCACTGCCACATCGAACATCGAAAACCGACGAAAACATCTATAAAATCAAAGAAATGATTGCTGAAAACCACAAATTGAGCAGTACAGAGTTGGCAGAGGAATTGAGAGGAAAAAGAACATGGATCCGTTCAAAACATTTCAGTTAATAATTTGAGCTTCAGACGTGTTGCCGTGAAGCTAATGCCGAAAGAACTGAATTTCATGCAAAAAAGGGACCGCTTTGACGCCGAAAAATACATGATTTCGATTTCGAATCCGACCCAACATTCATTCAGCATATAATTACTGGAGATGAGACATGGGTTTATGAGTATGACTAAAAACCCGCTTTGAGGAATGCGTTTTAGCAGCCAAGACGAAATATTCGACAAATCGAAAACGGCTCTGATGGCCATACAGAAAAAGGAGTATGAAAAATATTTCAAGGATTGGATCAAGCGCTGGCATAAGTTCGTTGCAGTTGATGGAGAGTACTGTGAAGGGGATAATGTATATTTTGATGAATAAATTTATATTTTTAATTTTCTGAATAAATTCCTGGTTGATCAAGATGGTATATGGAGGTTCGGACGCACTATTTCTGAACTGGGGGTTTTTGGAGCTAGTTCTATTTGTTTTTTAAAAGTTAGTGACCTTGGATTCTGAAAAGTAGTAAACAGTCACAATTTAAATTTTCATTTACATTACAAATTCCGATATGTTTGCAATTCTGTCACGAAATCCGTGAACACCACAGAATATTTTTTTGTTCTCTATAAAATTGACGAAATAATAAAAAATCAAGAAAAATTAAATTTTCACTTAATATCTTGATAATCAACAAGAGATGTTTACACATAAATCACGTTAGTTCTAACCTTAGATCACAGAGAGAATGGATAGGACATACCATGTAAACTCCGTATATACGTATATAAAGCATTTTCCTCTTAAAATTAGCTCTCGTCAGGAACGTGATTCGAATAAGTTAGCAATATAACACAACGAGATTTTCAATTATTTTTCGGCTGATGTCAAATCGAACCAGAACCTAAACATAGGTATCGCATGGAACATTTCACATATGATGTCTAGAGTACACTTATTTGTTTTGCATTTCGTGCCCCTTTTCTATCTTGATAAAAGTTATTCGCCTGCATTGAATGAAAAACTACAAGAGAGAAGGCTACCACTACATCAAGAAATTGCTTCAACTAAACCGACTTATGTTCAATTCTATTTTCTATGATCTAAGATTCCGACACTCACACTTTTTCCTTTATGATTTTTTTTCTATTAATTAAACCAAGCAGTTTAGCCTACTCCTTTTCCAAACAATAAAATATCAATCCCTTACTATGATTTTTCTTTTCATAAATCTGGTTCCTATGATTGCATCTAAGTATTAAGCATCTATTACTACATAACATGTTATTCCTCTTTTATTGAATGCTCGTCTTTGAAAATTTTATTTAACAGACCTATAGTAAATATATCAAATAATATTTTTTAAAAAGGAGTAGTATCTCTTGAGTAGAATACGTGGTAGAATTGATACATATAATTGACTTTTGTTTGCAAAAGTTATCTTATTGTATAAAAATATATCATCAATGAAAGCAAGCAAGAACTATAAACACAAGTTATACCCGAATTTCCTGGGCTCCCATTGAATTTCCGTTTCACTAAAAACACCAACCAACTTTTTCTTTTGTTCGGAACAAATATGTTGCCTGAGAATACATATATTTAAAGAGGACCTGCTCATGTATTAACCGGACCTCCAAAATTTGACAAGAATAAGCTTATGTTTTCCGGCTCGAGAGAACTTGTGCATGTGCCAGTATTTTGCACACTTCATTTGATACAGGATCTAAGCATAAGCCTTGGATTCTCGTAACAACAAAATATTTATATCCATCCGTGCGGCTTTCAGGGGTAGGTCCTGTACGCATTTACCTAAATCTAGCTCCTCTGAGGATTCGTCTGGCCTGTTCTAAATATAAATATTCGGCTTTTTGCAAAATTTAGTGTTCCTTCACATTTGCATGGTAAAGCAGGACAAAAATCTGCTTGGTTATTTACCTGTTTTCCATTTGATATAAGAATATATTTATAAGTCCTAGAGGAATAAAATCCCTCAACAACTAAATATAAATATCCTTAATTCGATCTGATAATACATTAACAGTCTTGAAATGCAAGCTAATTTCACTTATCATTTGCCGTTGTGACGTTGCTAGATTTCATATTTCTAGTAAATTTAAAATTAAGAAATATTTAGTGATTTTGACGTTGTGCTGTAGTAGTTGCAATTTGCTTACATGTAAGTTAGCACAACAGCTTCATTTAGGGCTTCCGACTTGAGCAATTTAATTTGTTAAAGCACCTCGAGTGTATAAACTAATTTTAAGTTCAGACCTCTATTGAAACTTTTCTCCGTGCTGTTACCTGCATAGTTTAAAGTGGACGATTACTCCTTGAACTCGAACTTGGTATGATATGAAAGGAATGTTGATTTCGAGAGAGTTTGAAACCATTATTGTTTTAAGAGCTCGAAAACTAAAACAGAAAGTTTGCTCTCTCGAATTGTAATTAAATTCCGACCGTAAAGCCTTGGAGAAATTCTTCTTGAAAATTGCGGTACGTTGTTTTGATTGAAGCAACCTTCATATTTTTAATACAGTGCGTTGCAAAACTATGGGCACACCATGAAACAGAGGCAAAATTATATGAAGCCAAAACTTCTCCAGTGTCGGTTTTTTTTTTTTTTTTTTTATTCAAATGAAAGAAAGTTCAGCGTTGATGGTTCAGATCTCCTGTGCGCATACAAATATCAGAGGAAAGAGCCCCAATGTTTTCGAATAAAAAATGTTCGAGCCTTAGGCTTGATGTTATGAGTAGTAACGATGCTTCATGGTTGATACTGTTCGAGATTTTTTTATGCTAAAAAGTTCCAAAAATATAAAATCAATTGAATAAAATTGAATCTTCGCACATAATAATCAAATCCTTAAAATAATGTAAATGAAATGGACAGAACCAAAGTGTTATAAAGAACCAAATAATACTATTCTGTCAAAAGAATTTTCTATTTGCTAGTATCTAACATTTTACAATTTCCATTCAACTTTTGAAAAGTAATAAAACGTGTAAATAAGGAAAACTGAGTATTACTACTCAAGCAACAAATCGTTTATATGAAATGTATTGGCAGTGTGTTTGGATTAAAAATACTTAATTTTGACGCGTTTATTTTGTTAAGGGCACTTTTCGTTTCATTAAAAAAAAAAAAAAAAAAAAAAAAAAAACACATTTTAATTTTTTGTGTGTGAAAAAACTATTATATTTATCTAATTCCTTTTAAATATTATAGTAGAACATATGGAACATATAAAAAAAAAATATTTGCAATTTTAGTATGTTTTGTTCCCTGCTCGGTACTGCTCGAGGGTGTTTTTCAAAAGTCAGTTTTAAAACGTTCGTACTTCTCTAGGACTTCCTGTAACACATAGAGTAAAAATTCCAACGGGATTCTTTTCATAAGATTAAATACTAGTAACTAAACCTAAAAAACATTTTATTTGTAATATTTTTATCATTTTATAAACATTTTTCTGCAAAATCAAAACAAAAAAAAAAACAATTTTTGGGGGTAACCTACTCCTGTATAAAAGAATAAACTACTCCTGTATAAAATAATCTAACATAATCTTTTGAAAGGTTTAGTTACTATTATTTTTCATAACGAATCTTATGTATTTTGAATTATTGAGTAGTTTTCGAATTACAGATGCGGGGAATTTAACAAATGTATATTAGTTTCGAAAAAAACATGTTTAAAGTTGTTGTTATATAATTTTTGCATATAAAACGCTTAGAGGTACCGTTAAAAATATAGGTATAACTTCTTTTCTTGTACGAATTTCTTAAAACGGTTTCAGGACAGTATTTCTGTGATGTTAAAGAATACTTTTATGTAAAAAAAACTAGATTTTTTTTTTTTTTTAAATGGAACGAAAATCCCCTTAATTGAATACCCATAATAAGTTCAATTGTTTAGCTGCAACCTATTTTTAATTTTCATAATAGTAGTACAACCCGCTCTAGAAAATGACTTTTCTGAAAGCCTGAAAGCTAAGGTAATGGCGCCTATAGCAGACACCATAAGCGTAATTCTGAATTTAAGAAATTGCAAAACATATTTTTCAGTACCTGATGTGGTAAGTGGCAAATCAACATCGTTAACATTTTTGGAAAGGACTTTGGGATATTAGTTTTTAGGTATAAACGTAATATCGCTGTTTTGAGTAGATCAAAAGATAAAAATAAAATAATGATGTGCATACCATGAAAATTCCGAATTTATGAATCACGCTCTAACTCCCAAACGGTTAAGATTGCTCTCCCTTCCCCCCTACTGTCATACAATTTGTTTTTGTTTTTTTTAAATCTTTCACCCCACTTTATTTGGGCATACGTTACTCGTATGTGAAACACCCTGTGCATATGTATACTTACAAGGAAAGTATCCCGACGTGTCACCGCCGATTTTGTTGCGACTGAAATATGTTATTCTACATCATATTTTAAGAGGCACTTATTTTTTTGTTTTGCGGGTAAGAATTTTTTGGAGGTAAAATGGATCCCTAAAGATAACCTTAAGAGGTTACGTGAGTTTTGAATTCCAAAAAAGATCACAATTTTACGAAATTTTTTACGAAATTTATAAAAGTGATTTATTTCAACTATTCAACTAAGTTGTAGAAAAATTTTTTTCTTAGTTTTAATAGGAATTTTACTTTAAACGCGTATTCCTCAAAACTACATTTTTGAATCCGGTAGGCATGATTTCTCAAAAACTAATAATCCAATCTTACTGAAATGTTCACAGAAATTTTAAAAAAATCAATTTTTTGTTAAAAAACGTTGTTAAAAATTCAAATATCATTTTTTTTCTTGAAATCCTTCGTGTACACGCCAATTGCAACTACTAATAGAACAAATTTTGTTTTTTGATTTCAAATAAGCCTCTCTCGAGGTATTCTGCCTGTGGTAAAATTTCATCGATTTTCGTAAAAATAGTTGAAATAAATTACTTTCGTAAAAAAAAAAAAAAATCAAAAAAATTGTTTATTTTCTTGGAATTCAAAATCCACGTAATCCCTTAAAAGACAGTTTGAAAGTTTTACATACTTGTAGTCAATATTTCTTCAAAAGACCAAATGGGTATCAATCTACATGAAACATGATGAAAAATGCATATAAGAGTACATTCAAAAATTATAATTGATTAATATTTACAATGCTTGAAAATAATAAAAATTCAATGAAAAAAAACCTATTAATTATAATTAATTATATTAAAATATACATATATTTAAGGCGCAAACTGCTCCCAAATAAGACTGTACCAGTTCATGATATATACCTCCCCAAAAAATGTAGATTAAAATTTCAGTCGCCACAAAATCGGCGGTGACCCATCGGGATACCTACTTTGTTAGCTGTGAACACCGATGCAGCTCATTCTTAAATGCATAATACTTGAAATTACAATTAATATCGTAACTTACAGGTTCGGTAAGTTTTCAAAATATACAGGGTGTCCCAAAAGTAGTTGCTGAAACTAATCGACTGACATTTTCTAGCGGTTGCAGTTTTTCAAAAAACATTAATAGCATTTGAAAGAGAAAACATCGAGGTTTTATTTGAGTATATGTAAAGTAACGCTTTTGTATAGAGATATTTCATTATTTACAAAAAGTAAAACATATACAGAGTTCAGTAGTATATACAATAAAAAAAACACTTAAGTAACAAGAAAAGTGTCAAAAAGGGGCTTGCCACTGGCTGACGCAATACTTGTAAATATGTGCATAATACGTTCTCACCTTTTAAGAGTGTTTTCGCTCGCAACTCTATGCGTTCCATACTTAGTATGAAATCCCCTATAAGCATCACTATACACTTTTCCTCTAGAAGCACTCGACAAGATAAACTTTTTCTTCCGTCATAAGGTCACTCAACTTGACTCTAACGTTGTTGCTTCTAAGAAGGTTAGAATAAAACTGGAGGGTCTCAGGTATGCTAACCAAAAAAGTACAGTCACTACTTAAATTCTAAAGGGGGAAACTATACATTTAGTTTCAGCAACTACTTTTGGGACACTCTGTTCTTATCCTTTAGCTAATAAGTCTAATTCATGTTATCTTCGACCACAACAGACCGACCATTAAAATATATCTTTATTCTCATCGTCTCGTAACGCCTTAAAAATTCCAATTAGTACCTACAGAATTGAAATGTTGTCTTTATTAATACTTTCTTCCCCCTTCCTTCGACATGGATTAAGATTCGCCCCAGAGATGTTGGCAGTGATTAATATCGGATTCAGACTTTCCAAAAGCCCAATCTCAGCGAACAATCTCTTGTCGTCCAACTAAAACTCTGGGGGAGTAGGGTCCGAGTTTTGCTAACGATTAATAAAGCTGGAGGCAGAAAATCTGCTTTAATTTTTCATAAGCAGATTTTTGCTGTCAGGACTAGGCGCATGATGTATTGTCTTGTGAAAATTAAGTGGGTTACTGCCGCTGAGAACTCCTTTTTAAAGTACCTCTTTACAGTAAAAAAAAAAAAAAAAAGTAAACTGGGATTAAGAACCTTAAATTGGAGATTAATCGATTGTGTGCTGAAGAAGATAGAACGAACTGTTCTGAATATTTTACGCATGATGATAGTAAACCAGAAAATTTAAAGTTTTTCGTTGCTGATTTCATGGGCACAGGACAAATAACAGTGGAGGTATGGTTCAAAGCACACGTGTAGCAGGAAAAAATTTTGCAAATTGTGTTTAAAATGGAAATGAAAACCTGTAAAGTTGAAAGTGGAAAAATGATCTAAAAATATTCTGATGGATATTTTGCAGTTTACGCTTAGAGTTTGCCTAAAGGGCTCGTAAACGAGTAATGGCTTTGTGTTTTTAGCTCCGAAAAATGGTTGCAATTCACAACTAACCTCTGTGTTTTCTGCCCAGAAGAGCATGAATGAAATGCTTTTACTTAATTTTCGGTTAAATTTCGCTCGTAAAATTATTTTTTTGAGTGAACTTCACCCTCTTAGAAACCTTGAAAAGAGTGGGATTTCCCGAAAATTGCTGATTTAAAAGCCTGGAAATGTGTAACAACTCCATTGTCGTTGTTGCCGATGATTATGGAAGGACTGTGCCGCAATTTAATCTTGACAACTTTATGAGGAGGGGATAAGATGCTTCGTGAAAGGTTCACTGATTGAACGGAATTACTTCCGCATCGCAAGAAGGAGGCTCTATGCTGAGACTTCTGCCTGACGGAACTTGGCTTGAAGTTTTCCTGGTTACGGATAGAGAATATTGAAGGGATTGGAAATTGTTGCACAATCAGTATTAGATCCTTACCACAAGCTTTATCTTTGGATTTCCTTTTGTTAACGATAAAAGTATACTTTTAATTATGTTGAGTAGAGTAGTCGGATTTAATGAAAAAATAAAACACAAAATTTTAATTTTAATTACATAAGTGAGATCAATTATAACTTCACTAGGCCATATGGTGACTAACTACTTTAATAAAAATGTTCTTCTCTATAATCAGCAGTATGGTCAGTGCTTTTAATTTTTTCTTATAATAAACGACAATTAAGTTTGCAAACACAACAATAGTATTATTTAAAAAAACAAAACTTTCTCCCGTATCTACGCAATTATAATAGTTTTAAATATGGTTTTCAGTTGAAATAAAAACAATCAACACGAAGAATTAAAAAAACCATGGGTGGGGGGGGGGGGGGGGGGGTTATCTCGCACCGTTCGGCAGTTACAGGGTGATTTGTAAATCAGGTTTTTGCCTTATATGGGAACCGCTCTTGTATTATAATCTTTTTTTCTACCCATCGCAGCGGCCCCAAACCGATCTCAAAAAATTACTATTTCGAAGCCCTTTCCAAAACTGTCAACACCACCCCCTATCCCCAACCCCTTGGCAACAATCCCTCGTGAAAGTTGAAAAAATTAACTTTTATTTCACGATTTTTCACCTTTCGCCCCCGCTTTTCTCCGAAATTCACGTTATTAACATACCTACTTTTTATTTTTTTTTTAAGTTGCCCTCCCACCTCTGAACACCCTGTATATGGCGGTGCTAAAGTAAGTGAATGTGAATTTGTATCATAATTTTTGAGTTACCCGGTTTTACCCGGCGGGCGCTGCATAAATACTTATTAATTAAATCCTTCTCAAGTGGTCTAGTTTGTATATCCTAGAAATTCTTTCAACCTGAAAACCCCTTTATGCTAAATTTTATGGAATATTCGTCGACGTATTGAATTCGCCACCTTTAATTTTCAAATTCTGACAAAAGATTTGAAAGCAGTAGCTCCGAAAACTCCTACTCCTACTGATTTTCGAGAGATTCGAAAAAATGGCGCTGGTAACCCAGTCTTATTACTTAGCATTGAAATCTCTAAAATTAGTAAATTTTGTCGCCACGTTAAATACGTTGTATTGTATTTCGTAATTCCAATCGAATCGAAATAAGCGACCATAAATCCCATGAATGGCAATTTGATGTCGTCATATTGGATTCGTCATCTTGAATCTCAAAATATTGATTAGCGCCTTTAGATGGATTTTTAACCCTTCTTTGTTGAAAACACATCACATTGCATTTTTGAGACTGATTTGATATAAATAATCTAATAAGAAACATCATTGTTCTAAATGTTTCTTTTAGGGTGATTTCAACCCTTAGTTAGGATTGATTTTTTAATATATTCGAAAAATTAAAAGCAATCCTCTCTTAATTTTTTACCATAATTGATTTGATACCTGATACATTTTTGAAGTGAAACTTCTAATGCGACTTCCAAAACAAGGTTGCGTTAAACGTTTAACGTTTAACGCTACTCAAAAGCTGCAACTTTCCTATATGCAAGCGCATTTCAGTACTGAGCTTAAAGCACTAATTTTGCTTTATAAGCTAAAAATAGCTTTATTTCATGAAAGTAGCTTTTGTATCGCAGATGAAATTTGGAAGACAGTCCACGGACAATGCGACGGATTTAAGGTTATGTCAAGATACGTCTCTTGTGAATATCAATTGATTGTTAGGTTTTCTCTTTTGAAATTACATTATGACGCATTCACATACATCTATGTATATGTATAAAAGAAAGTCGTGTTAGTTACACTATTTATAACTCAAGAACGGCTGTACCGATTTGGCTGAAAATTGCTGGGGAGGTAGCTTAGAACCAGGAAACGGCTATACAATACTTTGTAGGTTTTCAAAATGGCGGACCCAAGATGGCGGCTGAAAATTTTAATTTTGAAGCGATTTTCATGAAAAAATTGGTATACAGGGGTTTTGCGGGATGGGGATTTCAAATCCGCTGTCCAAATATAGAAATTCAAGATGGCGGATCCAATATGGCGACCAAGATTTCCTGATTTCAACGGATTTTAATGAACATTAGTGCAATGAATGTTTTGAGGTCACTGATTTTGAATATTATCAAAATTTACAAATCCAATATGGTGACCAAGATTTCTCGATTTCAACGAATTTTAATGAAAATTGGTACAATGATTATTCTGAGGCCACTAATTTTGAATATTAGCAAAATTTCCAAATCCAACATGGTGGATCCAACATGGCGACCAGAATATCTCGATTTCAACGGATTTTAATGAAAATTGGTACAATGATTATTCTGAAGCTACAAATTTCGAATATTATCAAAATTTGTAAATCCAAGATGGCGCGTCCAATATGAGACCAAATTTATTGATTTCAACGGATTTTACTGAAAATTAGTACAATGATTATTCTGAGGACACTAATTTCGAATATTAGCCAAATTTCCAAACTCAAGATGGCGGATCCAATATGGCGACCAACATTTCTCGATTTCAACGGATCTGAATGAAAGTTGGTACAATGCTTATTTTAAGGCCACTAATTTTGAATATTATTAAGATTTGGAATTTCAAGATAGCGGATCCATAAAGGGGTTTTCGGATTGAAACAATTTCTAGAATATAACAAACTAGAACAGTTGAGAAGTGTTTAATTAGTAAGAATTTACCCAACGCCGGGTGAAACCGGGTAACCCAGCTAGTTATTAATACAAATACATTTTCCAGGGCAAGACTGTTAAAAAGTTTGTCTTAAAGAAACAATATGAGTTCACTAAAAATCAATTTCTACCCCTTCCTATTTTCATTTCCCGATTACGAAGTTTCACTTCTTCCGCGCGGAGGGACTCCACGCACTATTTTTTTTTTAATGTCTTTTCCTTAGTTCGCTGTGAAATGTGCAAAAACAAGTGATTTTTGCGGTCACTCTTTGAGACAGATCTTTTTTAAAAAAGTAGATTTGTTCTTCTACTTCGAGTTTTATCTTTTTTACTTGAAAATTTTTATTTTATCGCTACTTAGAACGTATAGGAAAATTATGTGGAATATTTTTTGGCTATATACAAAAGTAAATTCATTCTTGATGTTGTGGCATAAGAGTAATATCTCAACTTTCTTTGCTTTGATTTAAATCGCATAATCCATAAATCTCTTAAAGGTCCTGAGTATCTGATTATGTTAGGATAATACAATGTTATGCTTTTATTTGAGATTTTCTTTAAATATTAAGATATAACGCAAATCATGTTCGACAATAAGTTCCAAATCGGCAAAAAGCAAGCCGAAAAATTATCTAGACCAACAAACGGTCAACACGAAGAGAGCAGCGCCTAGTTCTACGAAGACAAGACAACGAACTCCATTTTGTATTATAAAGATAAGTCTAAGAACGCCCAAAATATTTTTAACAAATTTAACATTGATCAACAATTTCAACTGCAAACATAACAATTTCAGGGAGTAAAAGACAAAAGCGAATTTATACATAAAACACAGGAAATACTTTTTGAAAGAAAAATATCAGAAACGTGGAGAAGAAAACCATTTTATGAGTGCGTGCATGAAAAAAAAAAAAAAAATAAATAAATGAGTTAATCAGCACTGATGTAGGTCAAAATGTTTTATTTATCGATACAATTGGATATTTGAAAAAGAACGTGAAAGGTAAAGCATGGGTAAAAAATATTAAATAACAAAGTTATGCAATTCAGACTGGACACTGGTGCCGACGTAAATGTGCCCCAATTCAATTTTCTTCGATGATGACCGGTGTCAAGTGTAATGAAAAATCTATTATATTATAAAGCTCTTATATTTAGTTCAAAGGTGTCGCTATTTTAAAATGTAGAGTGAATGGAAAGGTATCAGAGCAGGGATTTGCAATAGTTGAAAATGGAACAGTCCCTAAAAAGTTGTGTAGAGCTAGATTTGGTTTGTAGAGTAAGCATATGAAAAAATGAAAATCATTTCAATTCCAGGGAAAACCTTTTTGTGAAATATAAGAAAACTTTCGATGGACTGGGAAAATTCCCGGAAAAGTATAAAATATTTTTAAAAGGAGGTTTGATTCCCGTAGCTAAGCTGGTAGAGAACTTTAGCTTCTTGTAATGAATTGGAATAATTATGTCAATGGGACATAATTAAATAATCTCAAGAATCATTAGAATGGACGTCTGGTTTGTTAGCCACCTATATAAGATAGGTCTGTCTGATGAGACGGAATTTCGTCAGTGTTTTGAAGACGATGAAACTATATCACACATCTTGTGTGATTGTGCTGCTTTAGCATGGTTATCTTCAGTCGACAGGTTTTGAATTCGTCTGACGTTCGTTCCTCTTCTGTTAAAGATCTTCTGGTATTCTTTAGAGTAGGACATCATCTTTTATTTTAATGACATTTCGGCACAAAACCTTTTGGTTGTACTGCCCACCACAAGGATCACTCTTAACAAATAATGGTAAGCACTAACCACTTACCGCTTGGGCACAATTTTCTACAATTACAATCCGTGAAGTGGTCCGGCTCACACACACAGAGATAGGGTAAAGTCGTCTGATTTGTCAAATAAAATACATTATTGTGGGTTATGTAAATAAGGAAACACCTTCGCGGTAGATTCCAAACTAAAACTCCTGTCTAAAAATGATTTTCACTCACGTTCACACTACCAAGTTCGTTTTCCAATTCACTGGAAATTTGACCACTTTTTTAAAGAAAATATGTGCAATGTTTGAGTTTAAATCCAACTCAACGAAAAAGGTAATTATTCCTTTATAACTTACCGCTCTAACTCAGTGACATTTCCCACTATTTTTTAAATGACTCACATTCGGCGCAAATATTTTTATCGAATTAAAACTTTCATCAACATTTTCCTCTATTAAATATGCATTTAGATTCAGAACCACTGGTAAAACCCAATGAATTCCACGTGGTAGGTTTAACTAACACAAATGAAAAGTTAGATCATATCAACCAAAATATGAGTGAGACTGATAACCCATTTTACAAGGAGAGTTGGACTTTGTTTTTGATTGTTGCGTTGTTCATTAAGGGGCACCACTAGTACGAATTTTTAAAAAAAATCGATTTAGCATATTTCGATAGTAGATACCTTTAAAATTCCAAAACCAACTCTAAAATAGTTTCTGAGTTACAGCCAACTGAAGAGAAGCCGCTCATCGTATCGAGGTATTGAGAAATGTATGAATTAAACTTAAAACGTGTTTTCCACAAAACTACTTTTTTCAAATTTTCTGCAATTATAACTCGAAGACAAATCACCCTATCAATTTGATTCTTATTGTAGCTTTCAGGTCGACAAGTATGAAATTTGTAGAAAAATAAGCAAAGTTTGCTGATAATTTATAAACACAAGAAACGATTTTACTCATCAAAGTATGCGCCCAAATTGTCAACACATTGTTGCCATTTAAGCGTCAGGTTGTTCAGCCTGGTGGTATAAAAACCTGGTGAACGAGAGTCTATGAATTCCTGGAAGGCCAATTTTACTGCATTATCGGAATTGAAATTTTTTCCTATCAAGAAGTTGTCCAAATTACGAAAGAAGTGGTAGTCTGTGGGAGCTAGATCTGGTGAGTATGAAGGATGATGAAGAAGTTCCAACTCCAATTGCTGTAATTTTGCCACGGTCATTTGCGCAGTGTGTGGTCTGGCGTTATATTGCAGTAAGATAGGAGTCGATCTGTTGACCAATCTAGGCTGTTTTTTTTTAAGTTCTAGCATCATTTTGTCTAGTTGCTTACAGTATATTTCTGCTGTGATCGATGAGCCTGGTTTCATGAACTCGTAATGAATCACACCTGCACTAGTCCACCAAACACTGACCATCAATGATGAATACTACGCTTTGGAGTATGTTTTGGAGATTCGTTCTTGTCTAACCACTGCGCTGAACGCTTGCGATTATCATATTGAATCCATTTCTGATCACAAGTGATTATTCGATTCAAAAATGGATCAGATTTGTGACGAGAAAGCAACATCAAACAAGCTTCCAAACGCTTTTGTTTCTGGTTTTCGTTCAGTACATGACGAACCCACTTATCTAACTTTTTCACTTTCCCGATTTGAGCTAAATGAGTTAATATTGTTTGTTTGCTTACACCGAATTTTAATGATAATTCATAAGCACTTTGAGATGGATCAGACTCAACGGTGACCTTTAGTACGTCATTATTGACCTTTGATTCTGGCCGACCGCGTGGATCATTTGTGAGGTCAAAGTTACCACTCCAAAATTTGGCAAATAAAACCATTTTGATACTGTTTGCTGCGTAGTTACACTAGAACCAAATACACCATTTATGTTTCGCGCGGTCTGCGATACCGTAGTTCCACGTAAGAACTCATACTTCATTACAGTATGAATTTCCGACCGATCCATTATCAAAAACAACAGTTTTTTAAAAAAGTTAATAATATTTGTTAGAGCTTAGGATAATTTCCTTTTACCGGCAATATGTGTAGCTTCTTAACAAAAAAAAAACAGCATAGAAAAATATTAAGGCACTGTCAAAGTTGGCAAAACTGAAAACTACAACTACAAACTTCATTCTTGACGACCAATCTACTCTAATAACTCTTTTTTATGATTAACTACGAGTACAATAGTTATATTTTTAGTTAAAAACAAAGAAAATGCGATGAAAGATTATATACTATAATTCCAAGTGCGAACGTCAAAATAATACGAAGGTTCTTTAATTTTATCTATGTTTAAAATATGGAGGCTATTGAATTAAATTCCATATATGTATTTTAATATAAAAGCTCAAGGTTCTGGGCTATATTAGGGTCACTTTACTAGCTCCTAAGGTAATCGATTATACTCTAATGAATTTTTATAAATGGTGAAATTTTTATAAATCTTTTGAACTTTTTAACCAATTTTTTTGGTAAACGGGGACCAATTTTCTTTTTCTAATTCATAATTTTCAAGAGACAATTCTGTATAAATTATGTGTCACTTCTTCGGCTGCAGTGTTGGTACTAACAGTGTAATTTTCGATTTTTATATTTTCCTGGTAAAAATTCCAGAAAACCTAGATAATTATGATCATCGTATTTTTTCTCTTAATTTGGGTACGGTTTCAAGTTCCTACAAAGCTAATACCAATTTTATAGACTTTTTACAGATTTGGATCTGAACCGGTATCTAACATTAAATAAATTCTACTTTTATAGTTAAACTCGACCAAGTGTTTTGTAACATGGATTGCATACAATTTTGGGAATTGTACATAATTTTTTAAAAATATTTTCAAATCTTATTATTGAAATAATACTCAGTGGTTCAATAAGTTTTATTAATTGTAGAGAGTGTTGTAAATAATGGTGTTTTTGTATTTAATTATTACTTTCTTAAATACATATATTCAGTTATTGTAACTTCAACATTTCCAAGTTGTGAACTTGGTCATAAAATACGAAAACGAATGAAAAGATTTCTGTTGTAGTTTTTAAATCAAGAAACATTTTGCATACAGGATCGTCATCCTTTGAAACAAATATTTGGAATATGGGTGAAAGAGTGCTTTATATCGGAAAAAGTATTCAAATCCTGTGATATAATCCCCTTCATAAATGTCATAAGTAACCTCGAATTACAAATGTGATTGTAGATAACTTTAATAAATATGAAGTTGTTCCTAATGTCTTTACTGTAGGTTTTATAACTCCAATAATCTTTTCGTATATCAAGAGATGAATTGAATTTATTTGTCAGTATCAATAAAAAAATAAGATTTTTTGAAATTCTCCACAAAACCTCGTAGCTAATGCGCTCCTAAATTATCTGCAGAAATTCCGCTTATACAAATCTCTTTTAGAGAAATCCTCTGAGAATATATCCACTCCTTCAAGAATATTAATGTCTTGGACCAACTTTCGAAATATTTTATCATATCATAACCATTCTTTCTTCTCCTTTTTCTTCGCATTCTTTTTTTCTTTACAGAGAAAAGCGAATTGAAAGTATTAAGTATTAATCTATTATAAGTTTTGTAATATAAAATAAACAGTTAAAAATTATCCCAGAGTTGAATCTTGAATAAGATTCTATAGATTTTAAAAGGAGAACATAATGAGAGAAATTTGAAATTTGAGTTTGAGTTTTGAAAGAAATATGTCTTTTATAAATCATATGTTTGAAGTGGAAATTTATCTTTTCAACTATTTTATAAAAACCTGTTAAGCAATTGCTTTTATGGCTTTATTTATGTCTTTGGTTAATTATTAAAATATAACATTTTTAAATGAAAACCCGTTCTTGCTAAAGCTACGCTTGGTCAGCTAAAATCGCTGTAATTGATCAATTTTCGTCTAAGCTCTGTCGTATAATTTTTATGTAATCTGAATTTTATATAAAAATAGAGTTTTGCCAAAACAATTTATGCAATGAAATCAATCTCACAAATCTTATCGAACGAAGGCAATGGATTTTTTTATTATTATAGTCATTTTTTATCGTGTTGCATACTGTTCGTCAGGGATATCAAGTGCTTTCAAATAAAATTCTGTACTCTTTTTGTCTTATTTAATATGTAATATGCACTACAGACCAGGCCACTGCTTAATATTCATCGGCATGAACCAATTACTTAATGCTCTATGCTTTTTAATGAGCTATGTTACGTGCTAGACCTGGCATGTAAAAGAGGTACATTCAAGTCTGCCCTTGTAAATGTTGTTAAATAGATGTTTCCACTCGCATACCTTTTCATCAGGATTGGAGCACTTGTTTAATGCATTGTTGCATTTGTTCTAGTTCTATTTTACTACACTAATTTTCCATTCATAGTACTTATATGCATGCAATCTGTCGGAGTTTTACTATGTAGATGGTAAATAAATAAATATAAATATTTTGAAAATAAATTTAGAATATTGTTTATATTAATAATATAATTAATTTTTAAAGAGAGCATATCTTCAGTGAAGTTTTAAGAAAACAAAATTTTACTAAGTAAGCAGGAGCTTTCAAGAAGAACTAAATGTAATTAAATTTACTTGTGCTTCAAAGGTGTGTTCAGGATACGTAGCATAAGCATATCAGAACGTGTTCCGAAACGAACCTAATATTTGGTAAATAGGCTAAAAGTTGTTATCAAATTAAAATTTTCCAATTTTGCCATTCATTTCTGTCATTAATCATCTTGTGGAAAAGCAAATTTATTTATCTACAAAAAAACATATTTCATAGCACTCAAGCATACAACAATTAGTTTTCTTAGAACTCTTGAAAGCACTCAATATTATTTAAAAAGATGAAAGCAAACAAACAAGAGAAACTCAGCGCTTTTTTTCAAATTCATATTTGTCGTTTAAATTCCGACGCAGTAACATTCCAGAGGGTGAAAATTAGTTGGCCACTTGTTGGGCAATTTGTACCTGAAAAGGTTTCTTAAGTTATTCTTGACTGTATTTACCTGTAGAATTTTTAATATAATATCTGCTTTATGTAATATGCGCTACATTTTGTGACAAGGTGGACCCATAGACAGAACAGATGGGTACGGATTTAGAAGTAAATTATATATAAGAGCAAGGCGCGACGATAGAAATCTTTTCAGGTGATAAGGAAATACGAGTGCGGAATTTGTTCCCTCAAATAAAAAAGGAAATTCTCCTGCAACATCTTAGCCCTTATTCTGGAGAGGTTTAACAGAGTTGGTGTCGCGGCACTGAGGTATTCTTTAATATTTAGGATCTTCCGGATGCTCTGCGTAAATTGGTATATTCCACTCAAATTTTCCATTTTTATGGAAATTTTATTCTTTCATGACGGCTTCCTGTACACACATGAAAATATATGTGTACGAAATATAACTTTTTATTTGCATCTTCCGCCCCTATAGCATTTTTAAGCAGGGTAAAAGAGCTAAATACATATTTACATTACATGTCAATCATAACTTGCATTGAAATGTTTATTTAAATCTGAATAAGAATATATAGATATACTACCCAAACAAAAGGTATCGAGGAAAATTCGATGGTATATAATATATGTAGGTACTTTTAAAAGGTACTACCGACAAACTTTGATTGCAAGGAAATAAAACCATTTGACTTTCATTCTAAGTGTAATATAAATAATTTTTGTTGAAGGCAACATTTCTAAACTCACACCTACCTAAACGCTATTCACCAGTACATTTAATAATATTAAGCAATCATCAAGTAGCTATTAGAATTTCGTCACAATTACCTTTTTCAAACAATATAGAAATAATGCTGAGGCGCCATTATCAAATCATATAAATAAATTCTTTAAAATTTACAATAGTATTACTTACTTTAAAAAAACTTACTAAACATTTTTATCTGCAGAATTCTTTATATGGTTCCCTACTATTTTCAGAAAATAAATAATGAAAGTTTTAGTTGGGTTATTCTAAAATATAGGTAAATTATTGTAAATAATATTTAAACAGACAATAAAACAGTAGAATTTTCATTTAAATCCTTAGAATATTTCATTATTTAAATGTGTTGAGAGTATGGCTGCTACAAATAAAATAATACATAGTTGATCCTGCTTTCTCAGAGTTTGATTCAACCACTTTGCAAATGTATTTTTATTTTGCCAATTATTCTGTTTAATAGGCTGAAAAACAACTATATATTTTAATTAAAATATACCAATATTTTCTATAATATTTCTAATAATTTCTTTCTGGATTGATGTTTTGAAAAAGAAAATTTTTTAAAATATGTTAAATGACGTGGTTAGTTATCCAAATAGCTCATTACTGATTATTGTACACGTTACTAAGTATATAAACAGATGTTTTAATATTTTATGTAGTTTTTGTAAAAAAACTTACCTATTGCAGAGATCCTCATGATCCTCAACCAAGTTGGGCGGTAATCAACCACATTGTCTCCGCCACAATTCTTAATCGATTTTATTAAAATTTTGCCTAATATTTAGGTCTTATTCGAGAGGATTGATGAGACCAGAGGTTGCATTTCGCTATAGGTACAGGGTGTTCAGAGGTGGGAGGGAAATATTGCAGGGGATGAAAGGTCAGACCGAGATAAGCAAAAAATCGTATGGGTGGGCACCATTTGGCAGTTACAGGGTGATTCGTAAATCAGGATTTTGCCTTATATGGGAACCGCTCTTGTATTTTTATCTTTTTTTCTACGCATCGCAACGGCCCCAAACCGATCTCAAAAAATTACTATTTCGAAGCCCTTTCCGAAACGGTCAACACTGCTTCCCTATCCCCAACCCCTTGGCCACAATCACCTCTGGAAGTTGAAAAAATTAACTTTTATTTCACGATTTTTCCCCTTTCGTCCCGCTTTTCTCCGAAATTCACGTTATTAACATCCCTACTTTATTTTTTTTAAGGTTACCTATCTAATTACCTTTCCAAAAAGCTGCAAAAGGTTTGGGGCCGCTGCGATGCGTAGAAAAAAAGATAAAAATACAAGAGCGGTTCCTGATTTACGAATCACCCTGTAACTGGCGAACGGTGCGAGATATCCCCCCCCCCCCCCATACGATTTTTTCCTTGTCTCGGTCTGACCTTTCACCTCCTGCAATATTTCCCTCCCACCTCTGAACATGTTGGCATGCTATCTTTTCTATAACTTTTAAATAATTTTGGCCAAATTTTGCATATGTGCATTCAGTGGATCAGAATGTTGATCTTAAAAATTGGGTGATTGCTCAAAGGAGTGGGGAAGGGGTGTACTTGTGTATTTCGTTTAGTTTTTCCAGTAGCCCCCATATTTCTAAAGCGCTTTAAATCAATTTTTCATATAGTATTTATATCAGTTTCCTCCGGTGTCTTTATCCCAAACGTAAGTTTTTGTCTCTTAAGTAAAAGTTTTTGATTCTACTTTAGTGTAAGGTCTCCGATCTATAAAGAATATAAAAGCAAAAGTCCTGGGTACAAACAGCATAAATAAATCCTCTTTATTGAAAAAAATTCCATATAATACAATAATAAAATTTATGCCTATATCACTTTGAGCTGCATCAGTTTAACAAAGGTAGACACTAACCTAGTACAATGGACACAACTTTTCTACAGATCACTAGTGATGCGGTATGTACACTTTCTCGACTTACACAAATGCTCTAAATGTAAATTAGCTTATATTAAAATACGTCAAGCATTCCGTTGGCGTTCGGCCGTCATCGGCATTAAATCAGTTTAAACTTTAACCGCTGATTCCAGTTTAACGCCCGCTTAATTGCGATATGCCCATTGAAGCGCTTCAATTTCCTTCCCCTGTAAGCTTAAAACGAACACCTACGGCTGTGCCTGTGTGGTGCTCCCAATATACGCAAATCACTTATATTGGGTGACGGCGCTCGTGGCCTGCCAAAATCCTCTTCATTTTATCAAACTGCTGCAGGTGCTGGCGAGGACTAGTTTGTCAGATTTTCCGTACCATAATTATAAAATAATGTTGAGGGGCCACGCGAAGTTTTATCGATTTCAGTTGTTGATCCTAAAGCTCTGGGAGATTACCAGCAGTCGGCTGCAGTGTGGCCAAGATGTGGGATATCAATTTAACTTTTAAGACAACCAATAGTCTTATTTTAGACACCATGCAGCTAAGAAAATTTTCAAGAGATCATTGCCATTTATAGATTTTCAATTACACTATAGTCATAAATAATTTTTTACAACACAAATGATTCATAATAAAAAGCATTTATATATAGTTTCGGGAACAGTATGCTCTTTTTTTTTAAATTTTTGGGCGAAGAGTAATGAATATGGGTTGCTTGTACTTCCTAACAAGCCTGGGCAAATTGGATTTTTTTTTTTTAAATTGTATTAAACTAATTATTTCAAATAATCTGTTATTTCCATAAAAATAAATGTGTATTAAAACAAAATTTAATTCAAATAACTAATTATTTAAAAAGTTATTTGAATTAATAACGTGGTGAGTATACAAACAAGACACAATTTGACTAAAAAATATTTTCATTGGAATATACACTAGCAATTTAAAATGAGATCGATTTATGAATCATCTTTATTTTATATATATTATTAGTAAGTAAAACTCTTCAAAATGCTCATCCAAACAGCCATATTTTGCAATAATAAACATTGTTGCTTATGAAAAAAGCCTTTCGTTATTAATTCAAATAAGCATTATATTTAAAATAGTTATTTCAATTCGAACTAAATAAAATTATATTTAAAATGATTATTTCAGAAATTATTTCAAATAACGAATTCATTTTACAATCTGAAATAATTATTTCTCATTTTATTTCAAATAAAATATGCCCAAGACTGTTTTCCAAGATATTTGACTTTAAACTTTTGACAAATTAAATTTGTTCGTTGCGATTTTTTAATATTCCCTTAAACCAGACTAGAATTTTGGTGGGGTACAGATAGGGTCCCTATGAGGCTAGCCATACTGCCTCGTGTGGGTTCCATGAGGCTGCCGTATAAGGCGCACGAAGGGCAAATAACGCCTTGCCTCATTCGCGCATCATTATGAATGCCGCATGTGGTCCTCGTGAGGCAAAATAATTGCTACCCGATTTAAACATTTTTCATGAAAATTGGTTCATAGGGCTTTTGCAGAATGCTGATTTCAAATCCGCTGTCCAAATTTAAAAATTCAAGATGGCAGATTCAATATGGTGATTTTCTTGAGGTCACTGATTTTGAATGTTATCAAAATTACGAATCCAAGATGGCGGATCCAATATGGCGGCCAAGATTTCTCGATTTCAACGGATTTTAGTGAAAATTGGTACAATAATTAGCTTGAGGTCACTGATTTTGAATGTTATCAAAATTTACGAATCCAAGATGGCGGATCCAATATGACGACCAATGATTCTTGATTTCAATGGATTTTAATGAAAATTGGTACAATGATTATTCTAAGACCACTAATTTCGAATTATATTAAAATTTGGAAATTCATAATGGCGGATCCATAAAGAAGTTTTCGGGTTGAAACAAATTCTAGAATATAACAAACTAGCACATTTGAGAAGTATGAGGCTAGGTGTATATTTGATGTTTGCCTAATCGAACCCCCGCCCCGTAAGTCAAATGGTGGGATTGCCTATTTCATTGTAAAGTTATAAATGCATTAGGTTTGCCTCATAAGGCCCTTGTGAGAAACTCATAAGGTAAACCTCACTTCAGTATCGCTGATTTTATTTTGTGAGGTCCTCATGAGGAATCTACGGGGAAATCCCTCTATCGGCATACCCCTCACCAGCCACATGAGGCTCACAGGCTTCATGAGGCATGCCCCCTATAAAATCTAGTTGGGAAATTTTGTTCGCCAAACCATAAGTTAAAGAAGTTATTATTATTAAAAGTACTCTTTACTTTGGGAGGATTTCTTTAAAAAGTATTATGTTCTGCGCTCTGAATGTTTAGGCATAGAAGCACGCAAATGTATAAGTTATTCACAAATTTTAAAAATGTATTGCAGAGTATGCAATTTCAAAAAACATTTAAGTATATAAGGTATCACAGAGAAAAATGCTTTCAAAAATGAGTTTCACTTCTGTTGTTTTAGATGAAACTTCTTGTCTTTATTTTTCTGATATTAATCTTTTAAGAAAGGCGTATGCTTAAAAACAAAGTAAGACAAACCTAATGACCCTACTCTATGTAATACACATAACACATTAGTACTCCAGAGTAATTCAAGCCGAATTATTTTCCTTTCCCGGAACATTTCTGAACTGACATGCTTAATTTGTCTGAAATGAATTTAATTACGAAAATAAGTATATAATATAGACGCTGTACTGTTTTGTACAAGATGTTATGATTTCGTAGTTTTAATTTTACGGACTTTTTATTTTTATTGTTGGCAATGTGTACCACATATTTAATTAATCTATTAGTAAAACATTTTTAATAAGATTGTCGGGGTTTGTACTAGGAAGACAATCTGAAACCATCTTACCAATCTCGTTCAAAAAATATTCATTTAAGGTGTTATCTTTGTTGGTCATATTTAGTACTGAAGAAGGATTGATTGATAAAATTTATAAAAGTCAAAAATATCAAGCAGCTTCGGACATTAGAATAAAATGTAACGAATCGTGAAAATTGATTCACACTTTGTTACATTAAATGAAAAATAATTTCAACGTTCTCAAAGTTCTACCAGCCCTGCATATGTAGATCCTGAGAATAAAATTTTTTATTCCAAATCGGATCTCTACAGATAGCACTGATTTGCATTGAAATTAAAAAAAAGAAGGAATAAATAAGAATGAGTTTTAAAATCCAAGATTTGTTTTGTACCAACACAGCAATGCTTCATCATCTATGAAGCATGAGATTTATTCGAGTCATCTATAAAACGGCAAAATTCGTTCATGATTCACCAAATGTGGAAGTTTAGACGTTAAACCGGAATGATTTAAATTATTAAGTATACCTTGGAGGAAACAATTTCGAGCAACAGCGGTAACATATATCTAACTACTTCCCTGCACTAAGGTTAACAGTCTGACTCAACTCTATCTCATATAGCTGAGAACTTTTCATATATAAACGGTCCTAAAAACCTCATTTGATGGTTCAGATGCCTTGCATATTTAAAATACTCCGATGAGAGGTATCCAACTATTGAAACTCTCTGTGAAATCATTTCTTTTTCTGTTTCATTTATACAGATATGTTTCTTTCACTTGTTTTGCGATAAAATCTTTGATGAGCGGTGGTATAATTTAAAAGCAAAATTCTGTAAATTTATGACTTTTAGGGCTTAATATTAGTTATTTTAGATATGACCTCCTTTTATCTCTTATCTACTCTACTCCATATTTTATTTCACTGATGCTTTGGACGAGTTTTTATTCATGATATTCATATTCTAATTGCTGCCAGGTAATAACTCAACAGTCCTCAATTATGTTTAGAATTCATGTACCAGCACAACAGCAGTCTCTAAGTATCTGAGAAGGCCAACTGGTTGGTTCACAATCTCGTTAGTTTTGGAATTTATGTCCAAACGTTCACTTCTCCTTTTCAATCGAGTCGCCTTTTCGGATCGCGTTGATTTGCTATCTGCTTGGCCTCCAGTTAGATCCCTTGTTGTACCTGCAGAGCAGCACTTTTTTGAAAGCCTGTCTAAAGACTTTATTAAATATGGTATAGAAGATTGGGTTGACCATTGAACTGGCATAGCCAAGCCAAGTCACTATGTCGAATACCCAGTGAGATATGTTCTCTTCGCATCGGGCACAAACTGTGGGCAGGAGGTTCAGCACGAAAAAAGGCGCCCAAAGTATAACGAATGTGAAAAATACCACTCCCAAAACTTTGGTCGCTTTTTGCTCCAATCTAATAATTCGGCCGTGCCGGGAGGAGTTCCTTGATATGACACTAGAATTTCGGGAATGGTGGGATCTGACGGTGGCGTTGCGCTGCAACAGGCATGGAGATGATGGAATTTTGCCCGATTTCAGCCCGCTCCCTCCGTTAATATAATTGACATAATTGTGATTTCTCAAGGTTGCAGACCGTCGCAGGGGTGACGCTGACGCCGGAATTTTCGTAGGCGTTAAAAGGAGTGAAGTCCTGACACCACCAAAGCTCGACCCCCGTCTCTTGTTCCTGGTTGAGTCCCAAGTGACGACAGACGCTGTTTTCGAGTAACTCAGCTTCCTGGCCTTTTCTGAGGAGCCCGGCAAATAGGTGGAGCTTGATGGCGACTTGTTGTTGCTCACACTTGTTATTACGGCCGAAGAAGCTCTCCCGGGGGCTAGCGGATTCGCTATCATTACAAACATATCCGGCTTTTTCGTCTGGTCTGCAGTCGGGGGCTGGAAGCTGCTGGACACAATTTTCACCTCGGTTTGCTTCATCGAGTTTTTGAGAGGATGATCTCCAAAGTATGGGCATGTGCACGGGGGCGGCAGCTTTAGATAGTCGTCATTTTCCTTACGCTGATGACTCTTGTCTTGACAAGTATTCATTGCCCCATTTTCATTATTAACTTGATTTTTGCCTGAATCCTGCGAACACTCACTTAAGTCCTCTAAGCTTCTGTCTTCGTCCTTTACCGTCCACTCTAAGGCATTCTTAGGTAAGCTATGATATCTTTTCCTTGTATGGGGTGGGGTTCCTGGACGATTTTCACAGGACGTCCAACCGGATGTTGATGCTCTGCGTTTGCTAAAGCTCAACAGCCTCGATGTCGAGGACGTCGATGAGATTGATCTGAAACTAAAGAAGTTTTCCATTATGTGTCAGTTCCAATGTAATATTCGTTAATCAAAAATTCGATTAATATATGTTGTTTTAGGAAAACTTAGCAGATTAAACATAAACCGTTTTTAAATTAGGAAATCGATCCGTCTTCACAAAATTCAACACCGTGAAAGTATAAAGTAATTATCTGATACTAGTTCCTCTATAGTAGTTATTCATATTATGTAAACACTTTTACATCGAACTGAGAACCTTTTTTTCAAAAGTGAAAGTTATGGTCTCTGAGGCAATTGGCACTATTATACATATGGTCTGTATTAAATAAAATAAAATGAAATAAAACTTATAGAGCGCTACTCGGTTTAAGGTGAACCGAGAACTATGTGGAGAGTTGAGCAGGGCTCAAGGCTAAAGCAAATAATGCGTTTAAGACTCAAGCCTTAAAACTAAAAATGTATTATAAAAAATAAGAAAAGGAAAAAAGCACAAAGCTGGCAAAATATTAAGCCTTAACTCAGTAAGATGCTCCAGTCGCGTACAAAATAATGCCATTAAGGGATGCCAAGATTTTTGGATAGAACAAAAAAAAATTTAATATATAGCAAAAAAAAAAAAGCTAAAGAGTAATTAGTTGATTAAAATAAAGCTGAAAGTGCTACTAAGAAAATTTAGGCACCCTTGGCCCAGACACGTGGTTGGTTCATGTAACAACACCAAATCCAAAATTTCTTAGGGGATTTCTACTGGGATTGATCCTTAATCTTAATTCTAGTTTTACTCCTGCTATTCAAAACGGTCACGCTCCAGTGTTTCTTTCCTGTCTGACAATCTTTCTAGTTCGAGTAAAAGTTTGGTGTCATCGTCTGTGTCGGTTTGTGCTGGTAATCGCTTTATTGCAGGAGGCTGGACCCAGGTATAAATACTTTAATATAATATCCTGAAGTTTATCCGATATCAACTAAATATCCTTTTTTTTCATATTTCCTTCTATTGGGCGAAACTCGAAATACCTCTTGACCGGCGTGCACCATATTTATAGTAAGTACTCATTTCTATTTCATATATTCTTTATAATCATTAATAAATATTGCTCTAGTTTTATCTATTTATCTTTCTAAATTCTTTCTCCGGGGTATTTAACAGAGTTGTTCTCCGATCTAACTATCGCTTCACTTGATATATAATCAAACTATTCGTATCTTCTCTTTTTTTAATTTTTATTAATAATTGTTCATTGTAATTTATCAATAAATTAACAGACGATCTGCAACAAGTCATTGTAATTCATTAATAAGTGCAATAAGCTATATCTACCGAGTGGCACAAAAATGTTCCAAACAAAAGTTGTAGGATTGTTCCCTGACTATCTGGTTTAGTTATGGATTAGACCTTGATCATGACCTCCAAGATCATTCCGAGGTCAAGTCGATTTTTTTAAATGGGAAACATACTTTTGAACCTCCCGACTAGAATTTATAGGGGGCATGCCTCATGAAGCGTGTGGGCCTCATGTGGTAGGTGAGGGGTATGCCGATAGAGGGATTTCCCCGTAGATTCCTCATGAGGTCTTCATGTGGCAAGTAAGGGGCATGCCGATAGAGGGATTTCCCCGTAAATTCCTCATGAGGACCTCACAAAATAAAATCAGCGATACTGAAGTGAGGTTTACCTTATGAGTACCTCACAAGGGTCTTATGAGGCAAACCTTACAATGAAATAGGCAATCCCACCTTTTGCTTTACAGGGGTTCGATTAGGCAAACATCATATATACACCTAGGCATACTTGACGTTATCTGCTAGTGGGTTATATTTGCAAATTATCAGCTGGGCTCGATTAAAGCACAAATCCCAGTATTATTAATAGCTGTCTTATCGGGTTTTCCTTACAAAAACTTCGTATTTTATAATCTATTGCATGAAGTATCATCTTCTTGAGAATCTCTCGACGAATCCCCCTACGAGCTGACAGCTCATCGCCATATTGCGGCAATCGTTCTTTTTTGGATTCTACCCGCAGGACGGACAACATCAGGGCGCACTCGCCTCGGACTGAGTTTAAGTTTATTATAATAATTTATACTAATAAAGAAGTATTTCCACATGTATATAAGTATAAGGAGTTAGGATTACATTATTAAGTATTACAAAGAGAGCCTGAATGAGGCAAGGCGTTATTTGCCCTACGGCAGCCTCATAGGACCCACACGAAGCAGTATGGCTAGCCTCATAGGGACCCTAGCTGTACCCCACCAAAATTCTAGTCGGGTTTTGCCTCACGAGGCCCACATGAGGCAGTCATAATGATGCGCGAATGAGGCAAGGCGTTATTTGCCCTTCGTGCGCCTTATAGGGCAGCCTCATGGGACCCACATGAGGCAGTGTGGCTAGCCTCATAGGGGCCCTAGCTGTACCCCACCAAAATTCTAGTCGGGCTGGAAATGGAAAATTCTACGTTCGGATATGACCTTGAACCTTGGCCTCCGAAGATGACAACAAAATCAAAAACTAGAACATACAAAATAACTTTTATTAGAAAATGTCCAGAACAAAGTCATGGACAAGGTCAAATCCAAAGTCATAAACAGATACCCAGGAAACAATCGTATCACTTTTGTTTGAAACATTTTTTCCGAAAACCTACTCCTGGTGAGTTATTCTGTACGTCAAGGGTACTTTTATGCCTCCCGGTGTATTTTTTTTTTATGCACTTACTTTTACTCTAATTATCTACTTAAAACTTCGTTAAGCTCCTGAATTATATAAACTAAACTAATTTTCTTTTCTGCTCCACGTTCTTAACATTAAACTACGAGTATTCTTCTTCTTTCAGCTCCTCGATAAAACTCAATCTTACATGCAGAGTTAACGATTCGTCGCGTCGTATGATATGCAACATCGACTTTTCTTTAGTTGTCGATAAATTGGGTGTTTGCCCACGGTCATGAAGAACTGACATTAGCAGCAAGAAAATATTTGACGATGTGGTGAAAATATAACGTCGACGGCTCTAAACGTAGAGCATCGATCCACCCAAATGATTTTCAATAGTTGGAACTAAAAAAAAACTTCTCCAACAGCCGCCACGGTCAGTCAGGACACCAACCAAATACCAGAAGTGCCCTCTTATTTGTCGCTGAAGGAAAAATCCATTCTGCTCTGTTTGATTGGGTTCTGAAACCGAATAATAATTTGTGCAATAACGAACTCCAACTTAACAGAAAAAATGGAAAGTTTATAATCGTTCTAGTTTGGCTAATTGAGCGATGTTACCAGCATCAATAATTTATACAATTTATTCCGTGATGTAACCCCACATTTTTCAATCATAACGAATGAATATCAGCAGGAGTGCGACGATTCATTGGGTTAATTTAAGAAAACGAACAGCTTTGAGGAACGAGATTTTATTAAAGTGCAATCGCCACAAACTTTGTTCTAACCCTAACAACATTTTGCGGAGCTAGACCCGACCCGTCCAGTTCTTGTCACAGCTTCTCACCGACTCCGACTTTATCCAATCAACGGTAAGAGTTTCCGCTTCAATATGGAGTGTGATTTGCTTTCCTAAGTTTCAGCATTAACGAAGTTCGAAGTATCATTCAATTCTTCATTTCATCCCTACTTAATAAAGTTTTAGAAACTTCATTCATAGTGCAGTAAACTGGAATTACTAAAAATATTAACTGCTTTACAGAGTAAAATTCCCAAATTAACATAAACAATCTATCAAATGGGCACTTTTCTATACCGACCGTTAGCTGATTTCAAAATTTTAGGGTTGTTTGCATTCCTTTTGATTACTGGTGAGTGGTGATTGTGTTCTTGGGCTCTATTGTGCAATGCAATGCGAATTTTTTGATGAATGACACTCCTCTCTTTTTATGTTAATGGTTAATGTTAATGTTAACGATTTGACAAGATTCAAGAAATTGTTTACCTTATAATTCACACTGACAATTTGTACATACATCTACATGTAATGTTACAACATACTAGGCATATGACGCCCTTTAATAACCTGAATTTTATGGTATACATTTTATTTTGGAACTGCTGATATATGAGTCTTATACAAACAAATTGAGAGCACCATACACAAAGCAATGTAATAACCTTTGCCAAAACCTTCTGCAAATACAAGCCTCACTCATGGCTGACACATACACAGTGATAAGGCAAAGTGGTCTGATCTGTCAATCAAAATATATTAGGTCTTATGGCGAGCTATATAAACATAGCAAAAAATGGGCGGCCGCATCCAAACTATCAGTAGCATTCTATCTAAAAATTATTTTCACTAACGTTTACGATAAAATGTTCGCTTTGCAATCCACTAGACATTTTATCACCTTTTTAAACAAAATATGTGAAATTTTGGAGTTTAGATCAAACTTCTTTTTCAGTAGTGGTTTTTTAATAAACTCTAATTCTGATTCTAAATTCTTATTTTATGATAAAAAAGAAAGTATTCATGTACGTCATTATACATGTAGTCGTGATTATAATTCGCGACAACATGTGCAACCATAACAAAGTGTAATTGTTGGAATACTCTTTACGAAACTATTTTCAAGCTACGAATTTTGCTCTGAATAAAACTTACTCTTCAACTTGAATAAATCAAACGCACAACAGTCTCAACATGGTAGTGTAGCATGCTTCGAAATGTCTATAGAGTAAAAGTTGTTGCCAAACATAATTAGCTAGTTGAGGAGAAATCAAGAAGTAATATCTTTCTCGAAACATTAAGTTAAGAACTGCTTAACTCGAGAAAGTGTTTTCAATTTATTCCTAACAATATTATCCGTGATAGATTCACTTCCACTGGTACCATACTCAAGACTAATTAACCGCAGAGTGGCAGGAAAAGTGAAATACGTCACCTGTGCTTCACAAGTTACAAAGTATTATTTTGAAGACGATTTTAGCACAAGACATAAAATACTCCAGTCAGATGGAGAAATACAGAAACTACCACCGAAAGTAAAAGGACATCCAGGCGCCCTATAGAAACAAAATGGACTCATAATGTATAATTTTGTCATAAGGAAATGTTGATAATATTTCATTTGCGGTCAAAAGTGATTAATATATAAAAGTATTTTGTCGGTCGCTTATACTTCCAAAGATTTTTAAATCTAAAGTTTCGTTAAATAACATTTTTTCACCCCTAATTTCTGCATATTCCCTAAAACGTTCATTACAAATTGTAGAAACATCTGGAAAAGTCCCTGTAAATTAAAGCAAATTAAGGGAAAATATCTTTTTTGACTTATCGACGGTGAAAAGAACGTGAAGTAGCAGATCTAAGAAATTAAAAATTTCTGTATTTTTATAACTTTTGCATAATTATTTACAAAAGGAAAATGCTGTAATTTAAGGGTCATTTACAATTCCCGCAAAAGCTGACAGCGTGTCAAATTCTTTGATTTTTAATATGCGATATATCGTTAATGATGTTATTGGCAAACAACATTTTTACAAAGTTTGACGCGCTGTTACTAAAGAGTATTAACTTTTAGAGGAAAAAAGTT
Organism: Dysmachus trigonus; assembly: GCA_949715965.1. NCBI lineage: Eukaryota > Metazoa > Arthropoda > Insecta > Diptera > Asilidae > Dysmachus > Dysmachus trigonus. The sequence continues at coordinate 29,079,731 of OX454320.1, forward strand.
TCAAGCAAAAGTGTTGGAAAAGTGTTGTATGTGCTAATGGTTATAACCACTTTTATCTTTGGGTCAACAGTTCCCGAGGTATTTGAACAAAACTAAAATCCAGGATGGCGGCTCAACCACACCTCTTGATCCACGTAAACTTGGATTAACAATCAAAACACAACCCGAACAATTTTCAGGAAAAAAACCTCGTATATAGAATTGTGCAGTCAAAAAGTGCCTGGACCTGAACTAACATACCAGTAGCATTTTTAGCCGGTTGTATAATGCGTTATTACGCAATTAGAAGGTGTAACTGAAAGTTAAAGATTTCTCTAATAAAATTCCATCCATCCTGAAAGAGTTAAACCGCCAGCAGATATAATGAGTGAAGTATTCAATTTATTTTTCCTGCTTTGGGGAAAACAGCCGTCCTAACCCCAAAATCAATTGTTCAAAAACACGAAGAACTTCACTATTATTGCTATTGATTTTCTTTCGACCACCGGCTTCCGAGGAGAGAAACCAGAGCTTGAGCAATGAATCACTGGATTTTGGGACGCCATGTGTCAACACAACACCCAGTAAATTAGGGGCGGTGGTACTTTTCACTCTAGCCTTTCCTATCGAAAGGTTCCTGATTTGTGTTTTTATGTTCATGGCACCAATTATTGAAGGGACTTTGAATTTTTTTTTACCATTGTTCAATGCGGACCATTTCATACGGGTAAATAGCTTTACACTGAATCGTGTCCTCCAGTCTGACTAATTGAGACAGAGATTTATGTTTCAGTGACGTGAGGTGCCCTTGACTTTGTTTACGAATTTAGATTTTTTTTAAATGTTAACAAAAATTACAGTTATTCAATTTAAATAAAATTAAATTAAAATCATTCAGCCAAGGACAAGTGATTATAGTCCAACAACAATTATAGCTGCAATTGATATCGGCCATGAAAATGCTGAAACTCGGAAACTCTTCAAAATATAGTATGCATATTCTCATCTGCTGCAATGACAACCACATAAAATTAACCCATTAATGCGCAAAACGAGGATTTTGTGCACGCAAGTTCAATTGTACGATTCGAATAGCAAATTAGGGCGAATTTCCTCCAAATTCGTACATAAAGGGTTTTTAGAGGTGCTCTTTCAGAATCTGGCATTTGTTTTGCATAAAAACTTCAAAAACCCTATTATTTTTTGGGTTTTTTCAAAAAAAGTGCCGATTTTTTTGGTCATTTTTCGTCTCAAAGTCGATTATCTTGTCGTTGCTGCTATTGAATGCTCATATAACTACCAGAAATCGCGGTCCGAATGTCTACACTTTCTCAAACCATGGTTTTAAAAATTTTTTTTTTGCTTTGGTTTTCGCAAAATGGCCATTTTGTACAGCAATGTAATAAAAAATTTCGCAATCTTTTTTGCACGAAAAGGATCAACTTTACAAAAAAAAATTTATATGACGAAAAGTATTTATAATTAGCCAAGGAAAACATGTACATTTTTTCAGAATTTTTTGGACTATTTTTGGTTTTTTGGATTTGGCAAATTTTTCAAAAATCCAAAAATGTCCCGAAAAAATGTACACGTATTCTTTGGATAATTAGTACTTTTTGTCGTATAAAATTTATTCGTATAATTGATCCTTTTTGAGTAAAAATATCACCAATTTTTTTATGATGAAATTGTGTGATATTTTTACTCAAAAAGGACGAATTATACGAATAAATTTTATATGACAAAAATGGCTTATAATTCGCCAAGGAACACGTGTGAATTTTTTCAGAATTTTTCGGGACATTTTTGGATTTTTCAAAAATTGGCCAAATCCAAAAAACCAAAAATAGCCCAAAAAATTCTGAAAAAATTACATGTTTTCCTTGGCTAATTATAAATACTTTTTGTCATATAAATTTTTTTTGTAAAGTTGATCCTTTTCGTGTAAAAAAATCGCGAAATTTTTTATTACATTGCTGTACAAAATGGCCATTTTGCAAAAACCAAAGCGAAAAAAAAAATTCAAAACTATGGTTTGAGAAAGTGTAGACATTCGGACCGCGATTTCTGGTAGTTATATGATTATTCAATGGCAGCAACGACAAGAAATTCGACTTTGAGACGAAAAATGACCAAAAAAATCGGCACTTTTTTGAAAAAACCCAAAAAATAATAGGGTTTTTGAAGTTTTTATGCAAAACAAATGCCAGATTCTGAAAGAGCACCCCTAAAAACTCTTTATGTACGAATTTGGAGGAAATTCGCCCTAATTTGCTATTCGAATCGTACAATTGAACTTGCGTGCACAAAATCCTCGTTTTGCGCATTAATGGGTTAATTGGTTGCGAACTGGTTTTATTGATTTTCAGTACTCACCAAGAACTTCATTGCGTTTTGCTTTGAAAATAATTAATTAATAAAAAAGTAAATAAAAATGATGATATTTTTAGTACTTTATAAATAATTGTGCAAACAAAATTTGGAAATGATATGGGATTTTTGGCACGCCCAATAACAAATAGCTTAAGAAATACAGGGGAGGAGATTCTCTTTTTTCCGATAAAAAATTATTTTTTTCATTTAAGGAATTTGCTAGCTTAACAATTGAAGAACGTTTCATTAAAATTTCAAATAAAAATTCTTAAAAACACCGTAATTCTTAGACTTTATGCCTCAGCATCAGGTGTATGGACTATTTATAGGAACTTAAAACATTAAATGCGATTTTCGGGAAACATTACTTTCGAATCTGGTTACTAAGATTGATTAGAAATTATTGCATATATTCACGCTAAATGCTGTTATCGTCCGGTGAGCGGAAAAGATTTTTTGTATTCCATAATATTTTAATAGATTATTATTAATAGATTTTTTGTATTCCATAATATTGCATGATTTTTTAGGCCAAAACCGAACTTTTGATTTTTAACTGCAGTCAATCTTTATTTATCATTTTTCACCGGGCGCAGTTTTTTTCCTTAGATGCAATATATTTTTGCCTCAGCTAAAATTTTCCAAAATAAACTCATTTCAATTAAACTGTAGAACTAATTCTACTAATTTCCATCTTCTGCATATTTTGCTGCAATTTTTTCTAAAACCTTGAGGTCTTCATAACAATTTTTTATCTGACATTTGTAAAAGCTTGTACTCCAAAATGTCTTCGGCAGCCTGGCATTATTGGCATTCAAATAAGCAGAGTTTTCATCGACAATTCCATGAAACTGTTTAGTAAGTAGCTCTTTTTGTCTTAAGAACCAACAGCAGATCGCTTTTCCTCTTTTTGTTTGAGGAGCTCCAGTTTTTTAGAGCTTTCCTTTTACCAGGTTCCCAAACCACGTATTATGGGTGGCATTAAGAATTTCTTCCTTCTTATTGTTAATAACACATAGCGAAATATTTGCTGTTTACTGAAGGGTAGGGAATTTAAGCTTTTGTGAAAGTAATAAAACGGTGAAAATGTCTTCAAGGACTGCACACAGAACACACCATTACTTCAGTTTCACCAATAAAAGTTAAGAAAAAAAGGAATTTAATTGTTGTTGTTTTATTTTGCATGTAAAATGCAAATATGATGAGTTCACATTAAAAAGTTCTTGGCTGTTCATGATAGATACTTAGGATAAAATATTTGTGGTTCATGTTCTTAGATTTTTTTTTTTGCTTTAGCGAGTATTCACGTTAATGAGCTTAAAAAGAAATGTCGCATTAAACAAACTGCCAAGTTAGCACATTATCCTCCGCTTGTTATTCATCAAATGGTGTTTTTCGCTCAGGTGTAGTTAATCTATAAAAAAATCCAACATTTTTTAAAACACGGCAGTGAAGCTATTTCAGCTTACAATGGTCCTGTTTATGCGCTCGCTACGTAACTCTGCCAAATTAGTATTGATTTTTCTGCATTCAAAGCATTTCTATCAAACTGTGTGATTGCACTGATAGATTTTGTATGCATTTTATTCATTGCATTTAAATGTTCAGCTACAGTAGCAGAACTAAAGTAGCCGGCCTTAGTCAGAAATTATGTGTACGTACCAAGAGTGACCGCAAATTTAGCCTATTTCATGGAACTCATATTTCAAACAAAAATGTTTGCTAATCGAAAGTTTATGATAACATAATGTTTTCACAAAAGTTTCAAGAGACGCATCTGCTTCCATTTTGAGAAACGGTTGATCAAAGTTGACGAGATTGAGTTGTATAATGTGTTTCAGTTGAATACAGTTTTGACATTAAAAATCGAATATCCCGACAACGAAAGAAGCTAAAAACTTTAATCTTAGCTCATTTTAAAGCTTAGGTTACTTAGAATACCAAAACAATAGTTTACAAACATTATTAAATACACCCCTTAGACATGGTAAAACTACCACCATGCACGAAAAATGTCAATAAATTATAAAATATCTGAGTAACAATTTAAGCTGATCATTACATAGCAATTGCCATATATTTATGGTTCATTTTCATTGACATCCACCCTTGCAAGGGGGTGAAAACAATTCATAACAGTCAAAAATACCAAAAAGTATTTATAAAAATTCAAAAAAAATGATTTCTACACCATATATATTACAAGAAATAGGAAAAAGATATTTGCATCAGATCTAATACAGATACACCTCATAAACATGATAAAACTTCCCCCAATCATGAAAAACGACAATAAATTATAAAGTATCAAAAAAAAATTGTGTTCAGAAGTTTAGGATTAAGCTGATCATCAAGTAGCAATTGCCATGCATTTATGGCTCGTGTTTTTCGATATTGACCTCTCAAAGGGGGTGAAATCATCCCCTTAAAATACAAAAATTTAGCTCCGACTGTTATTTTAGGTCTGCCAAATTTGCGCACATAATAAGGGCCAGTATTTTTTAATTTAAGCATTAATCACAATTGTACAGCTGTAACAGAACAGAGAGGCTAAAAATAGTCACGGAACTCAGGTACAATACAAGAATGGGTATGTTTCGCTGATGCTATTGCTGTTGCCATCGTGCCATTTTTATTCATGCTTTAAGTGTAATATAACAAGAACCAAATCTTTAAGGAGATTTCACTAAGAATTTAACAATTCAAAGCCATTTGATCTAGAGCCATGGTACATTTGCAAGCTGAACAAGTAAAAACGAACGAAAGAAGAACGAAGTATTCATTTAAAACCCATTAAATTTTGATCTCAGAGATGTTCATGTCCTTAGTCATTGCATTTCAAAGTATTCCCCGTAAAAATAAAGACTTTAGAAATAAAAAATGTGAACATTTTTAAGCACCAGAGCAGATATGCCATGGATCGGGAACGAAAACTCATTCGGTTGGAAAAGTTCATACTAAGAATTTTCGATATGTCGACATAACACCCGTCGTATATGTCGACAGTTACATTCGGCGGCGCTTCATATGTTTCAATCCCACCAAATCAATTCCGCGGCAATTCTCTTGAGACATTCTCGCTCAAAATATAATGTGTCGGCTGCCACAGAATTTCCAGTGACATCATGTGATTGGGTAGTGGAACCGAACCCTTATACCTGGCGGAGAATAAAAAGAGATAAATAAAAATCGAATCCATGCGAGTGGAAGAGATTTCCCTCCTACCCTCTCAGGAAGCAACAAAATAAATAATCCCCCTCCGACGACGTTCTGTTGGAGAAACCAGTAGTTCGAATAATGCACGGTAGGGCAATATCTTAAAATCGTCATCTGTTTAAATTTATCGAGAACAAAAAGGGCGCCAAGTAAAGGGGAAAATTACTTAGTGCTGCACAAAAGGACTTCAGTTCGGGACCTTCGATATAATTTAATTTAGCACTGCTTTGGTCTGAAGGTTTTTGAGATTCGTTCTGAAACTTACTGTTCCCTTCGTCCGTGGGGTCTCTGCTCAAGGCTGGATTTCCGAACTCGTCCTCCCCTACCGCCAGCCAGGACCAGGTTCTGATTGCTGCAGTCCGACTTGAGGGGAGATGAGGAGATCGAGGACGCGAAAGACTCCAGACCACGCGACAGTTTCAGCATCTCTGCACCGAATTGATGGAGAGCGGTCATCGTGGAGACCGTTGGCTCAGGTATGCTGCGAATTAAAGTTTAAGATGTGAAAAGATCTTGAAAAAATAAAGAGCTCTAAATTTTGCAGATACCTGGAATCGGGCAGCCAGAGCTCGTGGGTATCCAGCGTAGAAAGCTCGGTGTCGGTTGAAGTGGCTGAGTGGGGGTGGTTTGGCGTTGATGAATTGTTTGTTTTTAGAAGACGCCGCCATGTGCATCGTCTTTCTGAAAAGCATTAAAAGGAGAAGAGCTCACTTTTACTACCTGCGCATAAATATTTAATAATTCTATACAAAATTGCAGTTGATGAGGAGAGAGTGCACACCACTCCTCAACCAACTTTTAGTTTGACAAAAGTGGTTGGTAAAATTGAAGAAAGTCGTTTGTTCGGAATGACTTTACGAATCCAGAAAAACATTGGCACAAAATTGAATCTGCTCATCTGGCGAAGATATGGCAATTATTAAAAAAAATGTATTTTAATTTCCATTAATTTGCGAAATTAATTTTTTCAAAGAAACTTTAGTTTTGTTTTGATATTATAATGTATGTATGTATGTTATGTTATAAATAAACTTATTTTTCTTGACATTATTTTGCAAAATTGTGAAAAAATATATTATATACTAGCTGGGTTACCCGGTTTCACCCGGCGTTGGGTAAATACTTACTAATTAAACACTTTATGGATCCGCTATCTTGAATTTCCAAATCTTAATAATATTAAAAATTAGTGGCCTTAAAATAATTATTGTACCAATTTTCATTCAAATCCGTTGAAATCGAGAAATTTTGGTCGCTATATTGGATCCGCCATATTGAGTTTGGAAATTTTTCTAATATTCGAAATTAGTGGCTTCGGAATAATCATTGTACTAATTTTAATTAAAATCCGTTGAAATCGAGGCATTCGGTTGCCATATTGGATCCCCCATCTTGGATTTACAACTTTTGATAATATTCGGAACTTGTATCCTCAGAATAATCCTCAGAATAATCATTGTACTAATTTTCAGTAAAAACCGTTAAATCAAGAAAATTGGTCTCATATTGGACCCGCCATCTTGGATTTACAAATTTTGATAATATTCGAAATTTGTAGCTTCAGAATAATAATTGTAGCAATTTTCATTAAAATCCGTTGAAATCGAGACATTCTGGACGCCATGTTGGGTCCGCCATCTTGCATTTAGAAATTTTGATAATATGCAAAATTAGTGGTCTCAGAATAATCACTGTACTAATTTCCATTACAATCCGTTGAAATCAAGAAATTTTGATCGCCATATTGGATCCGCCATCTTGGATTTACAACTTTTGATAATATTCGGAACTTGTATCCTCAGAATAATCATTCTATCAATTTTCATTAAAATCCGTTGAAATCGAGAAATCTTGGTCACCATATTGGGTCCGCCATCTTTGATTTGTAAATTTTGATAACATTCAAAATCAGTGACCTCAAGATAATCATTGTACTAATTTTCAGTAAAATCCGTTGAAATCGAGAAATATGGTCGCCATTTTGGATCCGCCATCTTGGATTTCTAAATTTTGATAATATTCAAAATCAGTGGCCTCAAAACAATCATTGAACTAATTTTCATTAAAATCCGTTGAAATCAGGAAATCTTGGCCGCCATATTGGATCCGCCATCTTGAATTTCTAAATTTGGACAGCGGATTTGAAATCCCCATCCCGCAAAACCCCTATATACCAATTTTCATGAAAATCGCTTCAAATTTAAAATTTTCGGCCGCCATCTTGGATCCGCCATTTTGAAACCCTACGTATTATCCGAAAAAAAAATTAGCCTATATGTTAAGTCGGGATATGTACTACCTTCCGACAAAAAATGAAAAATATCGATGCAAGCGTTTAGGCGTGATTGAGCAACAAACAAACAAACAAACAAACAAACAAACAAACAAACGAACTTTCATTTTTATACCGGGTGTCCCAAAAGTATGGAAACGGCTAAATAACTTTCGAGGAATGCATTTTGAAGAAAAAAGTTTTAAACAAAAGTTTTAGGAATTTTCCCTGGCTATTCAATGGCGACCGTAGATTTGACCTTGACCATGACCTTGAAGGTCATTTCAGGGTCAAGTTGTCTTTTTTAAATTGGAATCCATATTTTCGACCACGGAAATAGAAAGAGCGGAAAATTTTATGTCCGACTATGACCTTCACCATGACCTCTAAGGTCATATCAAGGTCAAGATGGCTCTTTAAAAGGGAACCTGCATTGTTACTGCGGATTTGGAAAGAGTGGAAGTTTTACGTCCGAATGTGACCTTGACTACAACCTTGATCTTGGCCATGACCTTGACCATGACCTCGAAGGTCACATCAAGGTCAAGGTGGTTTTTTGAAGGGCAAACCATATTTTTGGCCATGTATATGGAAAGAGCGGAAAATTTGACGCTCCCCTTTAAAGAAACATCTTGACCCTGATATGACCTTCGAGGTCATGGTCAAGGTCATAGTCTTTCCATTTCCGTGGTCAACAATATTATTTCCCCCTCAAAAAACCACCTTGACCTTGATGTGACCTTCGAGGTCATGGTCAAGGTCATGGCCAAAGTCAAGGTTGTGGTCAAGGTCACATTTGGGCGCGAAACTGCCACTCTTCGCAAATCCGCAGTAACAATGCAGGTTCCTCTTTAAAGAGCCACCTTGACCTTGATATGACCTTAGAGGTCATGGTTAAGGTCATAGTCGGACGTAAAATTTTCCGCTCTTTCCATTTCCGTGGTCAAAAATATGGGTTCCAATTTAAAAAAGTCAACTTGACCCTGAAATGACCTTCAAGGTCATGGTCAAGGTCAAATCTACGGCCACCATTGAATAGCCAGGGAAAATTCCTAAAACTTTTGTCTAAAGCTTTTTTCTCCAAAATGCATTCCTCGAAAGTTATTTAGCCGTTTCCATACTATTGGGACACCGTGTATATACAGGGTGTCCCAGAACTCAACGTCAAGCCGAAATCGAGCATTAGGCCAAGTCGTAACAGTTATCAGAAAAATATGAAAAAAAATCTTGGTCATGTACTTTTCAAATTATAAGGATTCAAAAATAAACTGACACCCTGTGATGATCTTTCAAGTCCTGTGACTGCAAATATTAACTTTTCGTCATTTTTTTTTCTACCGTATAACTATGAATAACCCTTCTGTCAAACACAGTTAAAAGTTAGAATATAACTGCCTCAGTTTCAAATAAAAAGTTAGATTTTTGCCCAACATTGAATGCAAAATAATTACAGTCGGTTAAAGTTAAAGTTGGGTGATGTAATTATTTTGAATTCAATGTTGGGTAAAAATCTAACTTTTTATTTGAAACTGAGGCAGTTATATTCTAACTTTTAACTGTGTTTGACAGAAGGGTTATTCATAGTTATACGGTAGAAAAAAAAATGACGAAAAGTTAATATTTGCAGTCACAGGACTTGAAAGATCATCACAGGGTGTCAGTTTATTTTTGAATCCTTATAATTTGAAAAGTACATGACCAAGATTTTTTTTCATATTTTTCTGATAACTGTTACGACTTGGCCTAATGCTCGATTTCGGCTTGACGTTGAGTTCTGGGACACCCTGTATATAGGGATGTTTAAATACAATTCGTATAATAGGTCTTTATTTTACTCGATTAGATTACTTGATCCTAAACTCTAACAACAAAAATAATTTATAAATTTCAATTTCAATATTAAAGCTGAAATAAGTTGACATACTATATATGTACAGGGTGTCCCATAGTAATGTGTGAAAACTTATGAGCCACTATTTTTTAACAAATGGAGAGTTCGGTAAAATGTAAATACTTTTTAATAAAGGACAGTCGTCATTTTCATTTCATGTCCGTTTTATTATAAAAACTTAAACCTATTTAATACAAACCATTAATTTAAAAATATAGTGAAAAACGTGAATTATTAATAATATATGTTTTTGAAATGTGAACCACCTACATAAAAGGTAAATATCTGCATTTCTTTGAATCTTCTGTCGCCGGAGAGAAGTACAAAGGGATGTTAGAGACCAAATCCTTTCTCATGCGAAAAAGAGGAGCCGCGTTAAATTTTTTTTTTATTCAAGACGGAGCAGCACCTCATCGCACACAAGAAGTATCATCAATAAATTTTATGGCGATCGAGTTATTGGCCTAGGGTACCCACGCTTTGCTAGGGAAAAAGGAATAGAATAGCCACATTACTCGTCAGATCTCATTCGATTTTATTTCTTTTAATGGGGCTACATTAAAGATCTCTGCTATGAAAATAACCAAAAAACAGTTGAGGATTTTATTAAAGACATTGGGAAGGTCGTCAATGGCATTTCAAATGAAATGTTAGAACATGTTTTTAATAGTTTTAGAAAGCATATGGATATTTGTGGCAAATTAGATGGTTAAAATATCGAAAATATATATCATTAGTAACTAACGTTTTTCACTATATTTTTAAATTAATTGTTTTGTATTAAATAGATTTAATTTTCTTATAATAAAATGGACATGAAATAAAAATGACGACTGTCCTTTATTAAAAAGTATTTACATTTTACCGACCTCTCCATTTGTTAAAAAATAGTGGTTCATAAGTTTTCACACATTCCTATGGGACACCCTGTATAATATCAAAATAAAACTAAAGTTTGATTTAAAAAATAAAATTTGCAACTTAATTTAATAATTTTTAAAACACATATTTTAAAAAATTTCCATATCTTCGCCAAATGACCAAATTTGATTTTGTGCCAATGTTTTTTTTTTGATTCGTAAAGTCATTCCGAACAACCGACATTCTTCATTTTTCCAAACCATTTTTGTCAAACTAAAAGTTGGTTGAGGAGAGGTGTGAGTGGGTGAGTGAGGACTCAAACCGGGCCAAGATAAACTAATACGAGTCAAATTAAGACACACTAGATTTCCGAAGCGAGCCAATTTGACTCATTTTATACTTTATTGCTATATACAGGATGTCCAGGAAATAGTGCGCCAAAATTAAGGGGATGGTAGCTTGGGTCATGACCTACCAGAATATCAAAATATGACCTTAGTGAAAAACTCACCGTTTTCGAGATATGTGGGATTTTATGAAAAATTAAATCTATTGTAAATTTGGAGATTTAATATTATGAAATTATTTGTTGCAATTCTTTTTTCTTGAAAAATTTTATTAAAACTTTGATAAAAAATTCCTCGCCTTTTTCCATTTCGATTTGTGGCATCGGAGACAATATGCATTTTTAGTAACAAAAAACAAAAAAATAAATTTTTTTTTTTTTTAAGAATTTTTGCGTTTTATTAAAACAGAATATGTGTAAATATTTAAAAAACAGAATATGTGTAAATATTGTTTTGAATAAAGTTTCCTTAAAATAATATTTTATTTTTCTTAAAAAATTTCGATTTTGATGGCAAAATAGGTATATACTAGAGATGCCACGAATATTCGGCAACTATTCGGTATTCGGCTATTCGGCCACTTTTTATCGCTATTCGGTATTCGGCCGAATATGGTTAACCATTCCGCCGAATACCGAATAGCAATTTATTTATTATTTTTTTATTACTAGCTGTTTTCCCGCGACTTCGTCCGCGTAAATTATAGCCCATGTCCTTTCTAAGGCTCGAGAGTATCTGTGCACCAAATTTCATTTAAATTGGTTCAGCAGTTTTGGCGTGAAATCGTGATAAACAGATTTACTTTCGAATTTATGATAAAACTAGCCGTACCCTGCGCGCGTTGCTACGCCTCTCCGAAAACAATCGGTTTTATGGCAGAATGTATAAATAAAATATTTCATTACCATTAATCCAAACGTAAATAGATTTTCAGTTATTGAGGTCATAGAATCATTTCCGTAACTAAACGGCATCTATCTATCTATCTTCTATCTTTCTGTCTTTCTATCTATCTTCTATCTATCTGTCTATCTTCTATCTATCTATATCTATCTTCTATCTATCTATCTATCTACCTATCCATCTATCTATATAAATCTATCTATCTACCTATCTGCCTCCTATCTATCTTCTGTCTGTTTATCTATCTATCTTCTATCTATATATCTACAACACATTTATTTGGATAAGGATTAATATTATTATTATGTTGATAAAACTCTTTGGCCAATAATTGGCAATAATGCATTAATTTCGACCAAATTTGATTACCATAAAAAAGGTTATAGTGAGTCAATATTAAAAGATAGACATATACTGTCGCGGACATTTTTTTAGATCATTTAAAGAGGAATAATTCTTTCATACATATTTTTTGGTTAACTTGAACCGTTTACGCAGCGCACGCAACGGAAGCCTTCAAATATGAATAATTTTCCCCGTTTTTGCAACATTTTTCATTCATGCTTCGCTCCTATTTGTCGCAGCGTAATGTTACATAGCTTAAAGCCTTCCTCGATAAATGGACTACCCAACAGAAAAGGAATTTTTAAATTCGAACGAGTAGTTCCTGAGATTAGCGCGTTCAAACAAACAAACAAACTCTTCAGCTTTATAATATTAATATAGTATAGATATAGTAAGGATTACCAAATAAATCATGAAAAAATAACTCAAAATATTACTCACAAAGATATTTATTTAACCAAAAAAAAGAATTAACTAAGCGGAAAGTACTAAGTGTGGCCGAATATTCGGCTGCCGAATGTTCGGCGCTTCGGCCAAGAACCTCGCCGAACATTCGGTATTCGGTATTCGGCCAAATTACTATTCGTGGCATCTCTAGTATATACCCAACATCCGGCAATCTAGTGTTAAATAAAGTATCTCTGCCTTTGTTTATGGGCTTGTTGCGTAAGTCCGCCTATTCAGCAATGCCAAATTAACACAAGTTTTTTTTTTTTTTTTGCACACGAAGTATTTCAATTGTGTGCAATCATATTATTTAACGAACTTCCAAACCCTACGGAACGAGGTCGACCATCTAATAAAACTTTCATTTTTTCCGCATATTCAAAGACTGACTTTTGCTTATGTGCTTACTAAATTTACATTTTTCAATTAAATTAGCAGAACTAAAGTAGCCGTTTCTGTTACTTTAACCAGAGTTTATGTGTGCAAATTTAGCACAGCCTGGTACTTTAGCTCTGCCAAATTTGTGCACATAAACAGGGCCTCTGTAATGTAAACAACCTCCATTTAATCTCTTTGTATAAGTAAACCTGGTTTAGGAGGCCAACATATACACGCACTGAGAGAAAAACCTTGGCAAAATTAATTATTTTACTAAGATAATTTTGCGTCAACAACAAATTATAGTCAAAGTAATTAAGTAGAGATAGCTAATTGCTTTGTTTTTGATGTAATATGATCTATGGTTAAATTAAAAGCACCAATTATATTGCGAGGTAAACAACTACATATTATAGTACTTGAATAACAATACATAGTTGGATGAAAAGTGGTTGCTTACTGAATAAACATTGTAATTGAGTTTAACAAGACCAGTCAAATTGATTGGCACTCAATTCCTTCTTTGAGTTAATTGTTTATAAAAGTTTATTAAGATTGAAAAAAACTTTCTACATTTATAATTACTAATTTAAATGTGAAAGCATATTACTTTAAAAGTGCAAAAAATTATTAAAATTAAAAGCTTTTAAGCCGGTGGTTTTAGTGTTAAGTACTACATTATTAGTAATGTAGAAAGAGTTTAATTAGAGTTAACTAATGATTACTTGATAATGGCGAAATAAATATTTAGTTTTTATTAACAATCTCTATAAATCTCAATTATAAGCGGTATTAAGACAACTTCACAACAGACGCTGTTGTTTTACCACGAAACATATTTAATAAAAACTTGCAAAAAGGAGAAAATCTCGTAGCGTATCTTTACAAATTTTGAGAAATTGAACAATGAACTAATTGTGTGCTTACTATGAAAACTTCTAATTTTGGTTCAAAAAAATATAACTAATAATGGTAAATTCAAATGGTTAAATCACACATTTTCATTGTTTAATATCACTACTTTTATTGAATTGTTGCAATTCTACGGAATATGGTGGAATTAAGGTACTACTACCGTCTAGCATTTTCAAAAAATCGAGTTTTTTCATTTTTCGAATCCTTATATTGTCAAGAATCACCCTCAAAAGTTTTGTAAAGATTTTCATAACAGAAACATAGTTATAGTACTATATAGCTTAATACAGTAAGCTATATAGTACTATATTATAAATAAAAAATACTGTATTAGTATTATAAATAAAACGCACCCAAATTTTAAACTAGTTTTTCTCGAAATGAATTTTTTCTAATTGGCCGCTTGTTAATCTATCGATATACTGAACCGATGTGAGTGCGTTTTGTTTATTAAGGTGTCCTGTGTCGTAACCTATCACATGTTGGAATATTTTTAAAAAAATAAAAAAATTGACAAGAGAAAAAACCTCAAAAAGAGGTCACTTTTTTCAACTTTTTGTTAAAACATCCACCATGTTTTGACTAACTGTGTAGATTACGACGCAAGAAGCCTTTATTTTTAAGATGTCGGTTGATTTTTTTTTTTTCAAACTTCCCAATTCTGATACTAACTAGCGGCCATGGGACAACCTTTTTTCAAGCACTCGCCCCCTATTAATAAGACAAAAAATTAAAATTGAATGGCATTTTTTTTATTTTTTATTTTATAAGGGTCCTCTAATATTGTAAAAAAAAAATTTTTATTGCAATGTCTAGTGAAGAGGCTGAGAAAAAAAAATAAAAAAACGGTAGTAGTACCTTAACCACTGATTTAGGCCGTTTTCGAATTCGCATGCACTTGCACTAAAATCTATTTTTCTCACTAAAAGTTCTCCTAAAAACTCCGAATAGTGCGTAGTGCGATCGAAAATACACGTAGTTTGCTTTGCAATTGCACTATTTTATCTGTCGAATTTGAAGTGTTCTCCAAAGTACACTAAAACTGGTTAGGGAATAGTGCAAGTGCATGGGAATTCGAAAACGGCCTTAGTGAGCTGTTTTTTAACCGTTTTAAAAAAGAAGTTATCAAATTTGTTTTATAGGATATTACTCTCATCTAAATCACCTTGAAATTTCATGAAAAATGAGTATATGAGTGTCCAATTTTGAAAATTCGGAGAAATCTCTCCATTCAGTTGGCTAAATGTTAAGAGACGTATAGTAATGGAATATTTACTTTCTATGCTTATAGTGGTACAACAGTATCCAAAAATATTAAAGAAAAAAACCTTTATATTACGGCGCTACGTCTAAAAAAATCATTAAGTGCGTTTTTTTGTTGAAAGTGGTTTTTATACTTCTTTTCGCTCCACTCAACATGAAAGTCCTACATTTTTTAAAAGAAAGGCCAATATTTTTATAAGGCAAATGGGCCCTTCAGAGAAGCAAATTAAATCGATCGGCTTTTTCCTAAAAGTATCCCCATCTCAGGTAGCCGCATCATCTACCTGCTGCCATGAGCAAGGAGAAATGAATGTCTTAAATGCCCTCGATGCGAAAAGTAATGTGCATATTACTGAAGCAGGTTACCAGAAGTGAAGTTTATTTTATTCTCTTTGCAATTTTTTTAAAAAAAAGCAAAAATTGGTGTTAAATTATTTTATTCAAAAATAACATATATGTACTATATACGTGTTTATATAATTACAATATGTTAAAATCATATTAGATAAAATTGTAGATTAATTAAATTAAAAAGTGGCGGCTCAAAGATCCTTTCTTTTGAACAAACTTCACACGGTCCTCATATGCAAATTAAATTATAGTACAGTCCTAGTCTTTAAAACGTTGTTTTTGTATGGCGTGGATAAGCGACGACATACTTCCAAGTCTTGCAAGCAGTAAGAAATATCATGTTTTTGAATTTATATAAAATGCTACATACCATTTTTAGGGTTCCGTAGCCAAATGGCAAAAAACGGAACCCTTATAGATTCGTCATGTCTGTCTGTCTGTCCGTCCGTATGTCACAGCCACTTTTTTCCGAAACTATAAGAACTATACTGTTGAAACTTGGTAAGTAGATGTATTCTGTGAACCGCATTAAGATTTTCACACAAAAATAGAAAAAAAGCGACCAATTGCGAGTCCCCATACTTAGAACTGAAACTCAAAAATTTTTTTTCATCAAACCCATACGTGTGGGGTACCTATGGATAGATCTTCAAAAATGATATTGAGGTTTCTAATATCATTTTTTTCTAAACTGAATAGTTTGCGCGAGAGACACTTCCAAAGTGGTAAAATGTGTGTCCCCCCCTGTAACTTCTAAAATAAGAGAATGATAAAACTAAAAAAAATATATGATGTACATTACCATGCAAACTTCCACCGAAAATTGGTTTGAACGAGATCTAATGCGTAGTTCTTTTTTTAATACGTCATAAATCGTAAACCGCAATTTACCTTTCATTCAATCAACTCAAATAAAAAAGCAAGCCTATATGGGCTCGCATATAGTTAGATCTAAATCCCATCATTTAGGTACCTAATTATAATGTTTACTTATCAATAACTTAATTTAAAAAAAATACACTATTATTAAAACATCGATCAAAGTTACAACGAACTACAAGAACTTTTATATTATGTTACTTGCTGCTACGGAACCCTTTATGGGCGAGTCCGACTCGCACTTGGCCGCTTTTTTTTAATTCAAATAAACGGGTTTGTTTACGTTTTAATAAATTTACTTATAGTTATATGGATCTGAATATGTACTCTTTTTATTTTCATTTATAATTCCTATTTTTTGACAAAATCGATGTTTTCAAAAACATCAAATTTGTATACTATATACCTCCAAAAGTAGTTTACAGTATCTTAAATCGATTGAAAAGGCATTGCCGAATAAGCGTAAGATACTTTTTTTTTCAGAATTATCTGCGAATTGAATAAAAAAAACTTTAAACGCGTTTTTCTTGAAACTACGTTTTTTGACTTGGTTGGCAGTTTTTTGAAAAAACTACTGGTCCGATTGGGCTCAAATTTTGCGGACTTATTCCATATATATTTGCTTATGGTGTGAACCATTATTCTTAATATAGGTTAATATTGAACCCTTTTTTTATAAATATTTTAATAAAAATAAAAATAAAAATTAACGTTAAAAAATTAAAAATTCCGCCCCATTTTATTGTTTTCTTGCCAAAATATTTCATCGTAGTTCACACGATAGCAGCTGACTTATATTTTAATATGTGCTTTGAATTTTTTGTTTCAGACGTTCCAGAGCTGAGATTTCTTACCAACCAGTTTGAAAAGGGTTTTTTTTTAGGCAACCATATTACTGCCGTACAAATGCCAGAAATGTCGAAAAAATTATTGTTGTTTTCTTTGATATATATATTTTTTAATGTGTAAAATTTTCAAATGATTCAAAAAATTTTTATATAAAAAAAAAAACACTTTTAAAAAATACAAAAAAGAAGTGTACTGCCCACTTAATTTATGTATTTTTCACAATATCTATAAAGTTCCGCACAAATTCGTGAACAGGGCTCAAACTTATTTAAGTCAATTGTTGAAAAGGCAAAGAGACATCGTTAAATACTCAATACTTTTAGTAAGATATAAAATAATTTTCAGTAAGGAATAAGTTCTATACATTAAACTCACCTAAAAATTTTATTTTGATTCAACGAATTTTTGTCATAAGCTTTTTACTACATATCACTTGGTACCAAACTAAAACGTGGATATTTTTTTGGAAATAAAATTTTTATTTATCGGAAGTCATCAGTAAAATGTTTGCTTATACTTCAATGTTTATGCTAATAGTAGTAACAACAAACAAACTTAAATTCAAATATTTTGCTTTCGCTTCTTTGATAGAATTTTGACAATATCTAGAAGGATTAAGTTATCTGTTATTTTATCCCTCGGGTACTTTAGGCAAAGCTAACTATTAATTACATTTGAGGATTTTCAGAACCGAGTTTCTGAAGATGCCTTACACTAGGGGTTGTAAGAACGAGAAAATTACCTAGGGCCGGTGTTTGTCCAAGCCACCCACTTGCCCATCCGCCAGCTTGACTTGTTGTTCCACCCAAATTCTGACGTTGTCTAGCCAACAAACGGACTGTTAAATAGTACGTAAGCAGCATCACTCCCAAAGGAATATAAAAGCACACAATTGACCCAACTAATTTGTAGACAGGATCCGGAATCTGGCAGGTCCCATTCACAAGTACTGAGGCATGATCCTGAAAATAAAAACAAGGGAAAATTCAGTTTGTAAATAGTTGAAGACGTAAAAATAAAATATAATTTAAGAAGTTTTAAGTATATCCACTATTTGTGAAAACATTTCTTGCCAACCTTAATACGATTATGGGTTTAAGTAATAACTTATCT
Organism: Dysmachus trigonus; assembly: GCA_949715965.1. NCBI lineage: Eukaryota > Metazoa > Arthropoda > Insecta > Diptera > Asilidae > Dysmachus > Dysmachus trigonus. The sequence continues at coordinate 29,098,113 of OX454320.1, forward strand.
TTAATAATTTATTTATTTATTTAGTAATATATGTAATGTTCTTTGCGAGTGATTACAAGAGAGCAGCATATAAAAGTATTTCAGTGAAATCTACATTCGTATTGCGTGATTTTTTATTAAAATGTTTGAATATTAAAATCGAAAAAGTTTTTATTAAAGGTAAATAGAGCATCGAAAACATAAAGGTGAAAAGCTCAAACATTTTCATAGAGCGAAAAACTACCGAAACCCTAATGCCATAACATATGCATATAATTCACTGACAATAATTTTATCTTTTTATCTTTTCCAGATAAGGAAGAATCTTGTCGACTTAAAACGCAAAAATATTTACCATATTTATCAATGTACAGGAGAACGAAGAAACCTTCCTAAATAGTTTTCTTTTTCACTTCAGTAAATAAATGAAAAAAAAACTATTTGAACAGGTATATTTATTTGATTAATGTACTTATAAGGTGCCAAATAGCTGTATGATTAAGGAAAGCGAAATTTAAATTATTCTATTGAAATAAACGATGGTCTAAGTTGAATTAAAATAGAGAAAACCATAGAAAAATAAAGATATAAAGTTTTACTGAGAACAACAGAAATGAAATGCATTTTTTAAAACTCATTTCCTTTCCTACAAATTTAAAAATGTTTCCAAATTGCATACCATAAGGCAATTTAGGGCAAATCCCGCAACTGTTTAGCTGATAAAGTCATGATTATATAATATTAATTTATATTCCCAGGCTTCTGCTTCATGCTTTTTACAAAAAAGCCAATTCGCTTTTGTAGCATTTTTCTTCAACTTAAATTGCCCTATGGTATGCAATTTTAACACATTTTTAAGTTTGGAGGCATCGTAAGGAAATTAACTTTCAAAAATGCGTTTCACTTCTGTTGTTCTAGATGAAACTTCTTGCCTTTATTTTTCTGTGGTACATACTTACTAGAAAATCGTAAATCAAGAAATTTTCCAAAGGTTTTGAAAGTTTGCTGATTTTGAACTTTTGAACTGAATCAAGATACCGGACCAGACACAAACATCAATAGAATCGTCTACCACACCCATCAGGCTAAAAAGGTTAAAAATAGAACCTTCTTTTGTTTTGGGGTCGATTAAAAAAGGGTATTTGAGCATCACTGATTTAAAATACAATTATGTGTGGCAACGTAATTAGAATTAGCTTGTCTTCAATTTCTATCGTAAGTAGATGAATAATATGCTTTTCAATTTCGGTTGTGGATTACAGAATTAAAATTTACGGTATTTCGGGTACAGTCAAGTCTCCTATAACGCGATTGATTCGTACCGCGTTATATGGAATCTCAGAAATAAATAAATTCTATATAAATCAGATCTATATAAAAACTGCATTCTCAAAGTAACAAGTTTTGACTGATACGGTTAATAAATAAAATTTTATAATAGAAATGACAATGAATATGTAGATTTTTACATATTTAAATTTAGGTTTAATGAATACTAGAATTGTCAAACAGGGGAATACACCACAAATTTTAACTATGTACATACAGAAATTTAACACATCGAATAAGTGTTTCCATAGTTAAATTTTTCAAGCCATTTGAATTGTTGGAATGTTCTTGTATCAAGAACGCGTTATAAAGAGACCCGCGTTATAGGAGAACTTGTCGCATTTTTCACACCGCGTTATATGGGAATCGCGCTATAAAAACACCGCGTTATAGGAGACTTGACTGTATTAAGAGTTTTGAAGCCAACTGGTGTCAAATATCACATCTAATGAAGAAGTTATTTAATTAAATTATATGAGATCACATATTTATAACTACAAAGCAGAACAACAAAAACACTGCTTTGATAATAACATGTAGAGATCTTTTAATGGATAATTGTGTCTAAACCATTAGAGATAATTACATGAAATTTTGTACACAGACAAGCTACAGTTGTAATTTAAAACTGGCATGCAAATATATTAGAATTTACAGGGTGTTTCTTAAATTCATATACTAGTCATAAGAGTGTATCATGCAGGATGTGATATCGTCGTTGCGCGTGCAATACCGCGAAAGAGCAGTTTGTAAATACCGCGTATCTGCGGTTTCACGATTTTACAGGAGGAAGAAAAAACTTAATATCTTAGCAATTTAACTATATTTTATGGACTGAACTCTAAAGCTACTTCTTTGCGACCTATTTTATACACTCAGAGAAAAATCTTCCCACATTAAAGAAAAAATGCAGTTAAATCAAAGAAAAACGTCTTTGAATACGAGCCTATGCAAATTTTTCTTAATTTAAAATCAGGAAACTCTTAGTTTTGTAGAAGAATATTTGCATTATAACAAAACTAAATTCCTTAGGAAGTAAGAAATTTTTTCTTGAACGTATGCAGAATCTTTTTCAAAATAAAATAAATCATTTTACCAGCAAAAATGTGTATGTTTTAAATTTAAATTTTATGTTCATTGATTTAAAGAAAATATTTTTTTGTCAAGAAGAAAATATTTACTTAATCCAAAGAACTATTTTTCTCAAATCAAACAAAGCTAATTTTTAAACTATAAAGAAATAATCTTACTAACAAAAAGGGTATGTTTTAAATTATATGATATTTTTTATTAATGTAAGCATCATAGTTTCTTAGTCTTGAAGAACATTGTTTCTTATTTGAAGAAACCAAAAGAAACCACTTTCTTAACTTGAAGAAAATTAATTTTTAGATTAAAAAATGAATGTTACTAAAAATAAAACTGTACTGTGTAAAAAAAAACCCTGTGAAAGTCAAAAATAATCATTTTTATCTGATTAAGCTCAAATGTTTTTAAAGATGCCACCAAATAAATGCTATAGCTCACGAAATAGCAAGTATTTAACGCCAAATTCAACAACATTTGAGCGCAATCAAAGGACATATTACACAATGCGATTGCGATGGAAATTTTAAGTCAAAGCATACTTTTCCATGGCAGTTTACACGAAAGATTTGTCTTTACAAATTTCCTTCGAAAGTTCATTGTGTAATAAAGACCAAGATAAAAATGATTACTGTTGAATTTCTACGGGTATTTTTGGAAGCATTATTTTGTATTATTAGTAATATTCATTTTTAGGGTTTCGTGCCTGCAAAGGAAAACACAAACGCTTGTCTGTCCATCTGCTATAGCCGATTGCAAGTTGCCCAGTCGCAAAGCTCAGTCAATATTTCTTACCACTAGTTTTACCTTAATACAAATTTAAAAAAATATACACTTTATAAAGATTAAATTCCTTTCCCACCAACAAAAGATCTTTTTTATTTAAAGAACATATTTATTTTTCATTTTAAAAATTTACAAATAAATAAAAGACAATAGTTGTTTCTTTCACTTTTCATTCAAAAAAAGCGCACAGAAAAGCAGAAGTAATTATAATATTAAAAAAACGTTTTTATTCTTACAACTTTTTCTCCAGTTGGGAGATTATGAAACTGAACAGGAGGTAATGCGAAGAATTGTATATCTTTTAAAATAAAGGTATCTAAATAGTTTCCAACAATGTAACTAGCCAAATGATTTTTATAAGAACATACTTTAACTTCCTGACAAAACAGAAATATTTTATAGTTTACTTGCAAAATTTCTAAAACTTGATATATTAAAGTAGTCTTTATCCCGTTGATGGATTGGTCCAACAGAGGAATTACGAAACCTATTTTATAACATGTTCCATAATAATTAACAACTGAGTGGCACATACAGTTTTCATTTAATAAGTGTACATCTGTGATTTCAGATAATTTATTGAAAAAAGGTGATGTGTTTACAGCATATCCTTTGTCACTAAACAATTGCTCACTGATATTAAATCCTAATATTTCTTTTGCAAAATTCATACTTATTTTAATTGCCAATGACATGGGAGTGTTGAGCCTAGAGTTAGTATTTTTAAGATAAGACCTTAATATTCTATGCTTAGCTTCAAATTTGAATGTCCAAATTAATTTAAGTGGTCCCGAATGTTCAATAATTCTGGGATAATGAACTAGAAAATGATGTTTGGGCTTAAGGTTGTCTTGAAATAACCTAATGTATTCCGAGTTGTGAAAAGCAATTAGTTCACGCAACCTATAAATTTTTTGAGAATCAAATTCTGTAGATAGAAGTAAATCAATAAGTTCCTCTAGATTTAAAAGAAAAAGCCACATCTCATCACTTTCTTCCACTAAATCTCCTATCATCAATGGAAAATAACATGTGAATGTTAAAACTTCCCTAGCCGTCATTTTTAGATTAAATTTTTTTAAATTCTGCATTGTAAGAACCGGAGACAAATTACCTATTTCTAGCTCCCCATAATCAAAACCTTGCTTACGTTCAAGGTGGATAAAGTAAAGCTTTGCTTTCTTAATAATGAAAGAATTATATGACACATGTCATAAACACAAACACTCTCGAAAAGGTCATGCAGTAAATCTACAGAATAATTTTCAACAACATGAAAGGAGTGTATAGTATTGAAAATTGAATATTCCGATATGCCTTTATTATGTTCTGATAAATCTTCAAGATAATTTTCCTTGTTCCGAAGAAGCCCACACATTTCCTCACTAGTTTTTCGAGTTTCTGATTTTTCACTTCGACAAAATCTACAAAAATAATTTGAAGAAAATGATTTGGAGAATCCAAGTATGGCATTAAGTGCAGCATTATCACCTATAATTAATCCAATGATGAAGTGAACTCTACGTTTTTCTTTAGATGTTTCAATTTCAACGCCATTTACCTCTAAATCATTAATAATTTCTACTAAATTGTAAAAACACCTACTATTGCCTAAATTTTTGACATCAGATGATTTAAAGATTCCAGCAACGAAAACATTATTAATATTTCCAAGCAAGGAATTTGGAGCAGTAGGAAAGGAATAATAGATTCCTAAAAGAGATGAAGAATGCGATCCTAAAACGTTGTTCACTTCGAAGTCGTCGAAGTAAAGAAAGAAAGGAATTATGATTTTATTATTGTGTACTGAAACTTTGTTTTTCCATAATTGTCCATTAATGAAATGTTGAATACAAGGATTATTATTTATTTCATTAATTTCTTCGAGAAAACGATCTAAAAGATCATTATTTTCAAAATATTTTCTAAACTGAAACTTAATAGGCATCAGAATTCCTTTTGAGACATTTTCATCTATTCTACTGTCACTTCTAAGAAGGACATTGGTAATAGAATGATTTAAATTTATAACTGAAGGGTCAACGTATAAATCGTTATTTTTTAAGTACTGAAGGAATTTATATTCTGTATCAAAGGATTCAAATGGATTATTACATATATCTAAAATCATTTGAATTTGTTTGACGGCTGATTTTTCAATTGTGTGCTCAATATACCTTGCAATATCAGACATTATTGCTTTTAAGTCATTTTGAATATTGCAAACATCTTTCCGGGGATAGTTGAATTTTCCATAGCATTTGCAAGTAAAAGACAACAATTTATTTTTTAATGATGAAATTTGTTCAACGGAAGATAAAGTATGCTCTTGAATTGGTTCTGTACTCTTAGACATTACATCTAGTTTATTTACTTGTATATTACCAGATTGTATATTAAATTCTTTTTCCCTTTTATCTTTGGCTGGATAGTTCTGTTTTAAATACATTTTATTGATTTCAATTTTCATATGTTTTGTGAATGACCTAAAGGATGTAAATGTTTGGTTACAACTAAAATAAGCACATTTGTATACGTCATTAGGGCCAAGATTATGAAAATATTTTAAATGAATTGATAAGCTTCTAAATATCAAAAATTTCTCCTTACATAAAAAACAAATTAAAGACATTTTCGTTCTTCTAAATTGCTCACCTCAAAGCATAAATTTATAGTACTTGTACATGTTAGTGTTTTTAAATAAATTGTTAGTGTTAGTGTTTTTAAATAAATTGGTCTTTGAGACTCGTAAAGTGATATTTGTTAACGTTAAATCGTTATATATCGAATAAACTTAATTGAAACGTGAAAAAAAGTTAAGAGGCATGTTCTCCGGCGCTAGTTAAATTTGACAAATCTGTGATCAAAGAGGACAGTGTGGAGTTTTTAACATCATATTTGGTTTTAATTTTGAAGAAATAAATTTGAATGAAATTCCAAATTAATTCTGACTCGCGCGGATATCTCAAATTAAAGACTTGAAAAATCTTAAAGCATATATCAAGAGATTTTATAAAGTTATCAAATTTGTAAAAAATATTGAAGTAGTAGACGTAAAAATCCGTTAAGTGAAAATAATCCTTACCAATTGCAAAAATTATTAGTTGTAATGTTAATTTTGATTTTAAACAAGAATTTGTTATCTCCTCAATTCTGTTATGTAATTCATTGGGCGTATGAACAATATTTAGGAACATCTTTCTGGAATCATTAATTGATGTTCGGACAAGTTTTCGTTTTTTCTTAGCGGCATCGTATTGAAAAACACGAGATGTTGGCACGAGTACTGAATGCAGTAAGATAAATATTACAACGCTTGAAATATCTGAAAATAAAATAGATTAATTATAAACAATATAAATATTAGTATCTCTTAATATACCTTTTGATATATCTCGTGATTCTTCCAGCTGGCTTAGAAGCTGTTTACTATTTCCATCTTTTATATTGTTCTTGTAGAATGGAAGAATTAGGGAGGCAAATTGTTCATATCCTTCAAATAATAAATTTTCTTTTCCAGGATACTTATATTTGAAGTCGATATCAACCTAAATGAATTTATTTATTGTGTTAAACTTAATGTTCATATTATAATAATAACGTACCAGTGTATGACCGAAAGATTGTTTAAAAAGTGGCCATTCTGAAATAATTTTGTCTAGCTCGTTGTAGTTATCAAAGATTTGATATCTGTAGGGCGCAGTATTTTTCCATTTATCAAAAACTATGTCCAAAGGACCACTGTTGTATTCTAACCAATTCTTCTGTTTTATAAAGTCGTCATCTATAAATTAAATTTAAGAAAAGAATTTTGTTTTCCGAAATAGCTCACCTAAGAGTAGTTCTTCACAATCAGATATTGAAGAGGGAAGAGATGATTCGAAAGAGCACACTTTTTGGGTTTTATGTATTAATCCTTCTTGTCGCAATTGATGTAATACGTTATGGTATCGGCAATATAAGATTCCGCCAGGTCTTTTTTTGGGAATTTGTACGAAATATGTTTCCTAGAAAATCATAATATCAGTATTAAGTTTCCGTTATGATTATAATATATGTGTGTTTGTTAACTTCATTACCACACTTTCTGAGGGGAAAATCTCGACTATCTTTGCCGAAACTTCCTTAAAGAATTTTGGTGTAGGGCTAATTTTATTTTTATTTTTAATTAAGTGCTCAATAATTATATCTCCTAAGGCTTTTCTGTACTTCTTATTTAGTGAGTTTGTTTTCTCATAAAACTTCAAAATGGTCTCTCCTTTTGGATTGGTGTGTAAAATGTCTTTAACGTTTAAAGCCTGGGAAACAGAGACTAGTTATTTATTTGGTCTTCTTTGCTTGTTTTAACTTGCATCTTCAGAAGAAGAGGAGGTTGAAGATGATGATAAGTAGGTATTTTCTATCCATTTATCGAAGCTTGAATTTCTAGAAGCCGTAGATCCATCAGAGAGCTAATGATGCAATTAGGTATAATTTTAAATCTTCATTTATTTACAAATTCGTTTATTTACCGTCGTGTTCTGCCATTTAAGCAAATTATGCTCAAAAAGAATACGTTTGCCATATAAATTTCTATCACACAAAGCATCCAGGTGGTGGATTTTAACATATTTCAATGATTCAGCATTTAATCCATGATCTACAAATCACAATATATATAGTGAATGACTACAGGCTTAAGGTTTTTACATTCTTTTTGTTCTTTTTGTTTATATTGATAGAGCATATTAACCCATTAATGCGCAAAACAAGAATTTTGTGCACACAAGTTCAATTGTACGATTCGAATAGAAAATTGGGGCGAAGTTCCTCCAAATTCGTATATAAAGGGTTTTAGGGGGTGCTCTTTCAGAATCTGGCATTTTGTTTGCATAAAAACTTCAAAAACCCTTTTATTTTGTGGGTTTTTTCACAAAAGTGCCGATTTTTTTTGGTAATTTTCCGTCTCAAAGTCAATTATCTTGTCGTTGCTGCTATTGAATGATCATATAACTACCAGAAATTGCGGTCCGAATGTCTACACTTTCTCAAACCATGGTTTTGAATGTTTTTTTTTTTTTTGCTTTGGTTTTTGCAAAATGGCCATTTTGTACAGCAATATGATAAAAAACTTCACGATTTTTTTACACGAAAAGCATCAACTTTACAAAAAAAAAATTATATGACAAAAAGTGCTTATAATTAGCCACAGAAAACATGTACATTTTCCGAATTTTTTGGACTATTTTTGGTTTTTTGGATTTGACCAATTTTTGAAAAATCGAAAAATGTCCCGAAAAATTCTGAAAAAATTTACACGTGTTCTTTGCTAATTATAAGCACTTTTTGTCATATAATATTTATTCGTATAATTGATGCTTTTGAGTAAAAATATCACCAATTTTTTTTATGATGAAAATTCTCGTTTTGCGCATTAATGGGTTAAAAGGGTAAAATGAGAGCTTTTAGAAATATATACAATTTTAAAAGGATATACACACATCCCTCAATTTTATCGGTATATAAATTCAAAGAAAAATTGTGCTGATCCAAATCGACATACTTCGCATACATATAAAAAAGCAGGGTAAGTTCAAATAAGCTTTAAGCCGTGTAAATCGAATCAAAGAATATAAAGAGAGATACGTTCATAATAACCATGTAAAGTGAGACAAAGATCTTATGATAAAATGAAAATTGATTCTTCTGAAGATTAAGTCTAGAAATTGAAGTTCTAGTATTTATATATAATATTGAAAGAGTCTCATTTAGTACGCTACGTACTAGCAAAATTCATTTACTAAAATTAAAAAAATAAACAAACATGAATAAATGTATCATAAAAAACGAAAAACAATAAAAACAAAAATATGTACATAAAAACTGATCCGTAATAAATATTAAAAGAAAAGAAAATGTTTGTCTTTCTTACTCATTTCGTTTTGTTTATAGTTTTAGGCTATAATTTGTATTTATAAAATGTTATCAAATGAAGTTTAAATAAAAAAATTAAAAAATAAATAAAAAATAAAAAAATTTGCAACTAGTATTAGTAATTCTTTAATGTATTGTTAGTTTTGAAAATACTAGTTCAAAAATCTTCAATTTACGAGGAAACTCAAATCCTGGAACAAATTTACCAAACAATTGCAAATGTTTAGTTCGCCAGTGTACATATGTTTGTTTTATGTATAAAATAATCTATCTTTTTCTTAAGTTGAAAACCGTTTAAGAGTGGAACCGTAAGAATTAAGTACCGTGCAAATTAAGGGACAGGTGTACTCTTTTATAAATTTCTTGAAATTTCATATTTACCTACCAATGAATGATTTATAAAAAATGTCTCCTTCTAATTTGACAAGGAGTTGTTTTAACTCGTCGTCTTGGTTTTTATCATTCTCTACGATATTGGTGTCAAATGTTATAATGTCACAGGAGTCAGCGTTTTGCTGTTGTAAAAGTGCTTTTAGTTGTTTTATATCCAAAATTTCTGATTCCACTGGTATCGTGGAATCTGAGGAAGGTTCACGTATTTCTGTCATTATCCTTCAATTAAAAAGTATTAAGAGTCTAAAAATACCACCATGTTTTTTAACATGTGATTGACTTAATTTTGTTACTCGAAAAGGATCAATTTTATGAATAAGTTTTATAGGACAAAAAATGTTTATAATTAGCCAAGGAACATGTGTGAATTTTTTTATAATTTGACGACGTTTTTAGAAATTTCGATTTCGTGATTTTTTGAAAAATCAAAAATTGCATCAAATTCCACTGAAAAAATTGGCAAGTGTTCTTTGATTAATTCTAAGACATTTTTGTTCTTAAAATTTTGTTTGTTAAAGTTTATAGTTTTCGAGAGAAAAAATCGTCAAGTTAATTAATTAATAAGTTTTTCATTCTGGCCGCCATTTTGCTTCACCAAAACGTTTTTACATAAAGCTCACCACATATATTTTTAGTTCAGATATCGAGGTCGCGATTTTTACTGCTTTTAGGCATGACAAGAAAAATCGAAAGGGAACGAAAAATCATATTAAACAAAAAGTCTCATAAAAAAAGCACGTTTTTTGCGTATTTTTGATTTTTCATGGTTAAATGTTTTCTGGATAAATTTTAACCATGTCGAAATTGCCCCCTGTGAGCGTTAATGGGTAAAACACAAATGATATGTTTATTATTTCACTGTTAAATTGAAAACTTACTTGAAATAATCCAGGAAGCGCACTTAACTCACTAATTAACTAACTAATTAACTCCACAAAAGAAAACGTGTTAGTCTCCTGCCTGCCACATTGTGAAATGACTACAAACGTTGCAGATAGATACTATAGAGGAAGCACTTCATGTAAACATCTTACAACTACATTCAAAGTGTAATCATACGGCCCATGCTCCCTAGCTCAGACAGAACTGGGATATGGCGCGACAAGTGTACCAAATCTCGGCACCATGCACACCACTGCGCTCGCTGAAGTTCAGGCCCGGCTCATGCCCAGGACCGCCTCAGGCTCACAAATTTTGCCTTCTCAGCCTGAAAGAAATTATATTTAAAACAAAAAACATCTTTATTAAAAATAACGAAGTTGTACTCAAATTAAATGAAATTTGTTCTTTATTATAAAAAAATATTCTTTCACCATTCAAAGTCAAGGATTTACTCAAAGAAAATATTTTTACATTGACTTTACGTAAGAATGTTTTAAAAATGACGTAATCATTTTCAAAACTAGTCTTATCTTTTCCTTGTTTTTAAAATGTGTATGATTTCACTATAACTACCTAAATGTTTTAACACGAGCAAATTATTACATTATGGGAGAGACTTTTAACATTCATTCAAGAAACTGATCACTGCTGTCATAATGAAAATCGTTGTTTTGTAATGAAGAGGACAACTTAAAGTGTAAAACGTCAAATATTTTTAAGACTATGTGGAAGAATTACTTATAACGAAATTTTCATTTACTCTAGTAAAATTTTACTAAATATAAGAAAAATTTCAGTTTTTTGTATTAAAATCATATTTTCTTTAATTATAAAATCAACTTTTCTCTGAGTGTAGGAAAATAACGTTAGCTTACTAATAACTTGCATAGATTCCGTATAAAATCACTTTAATAACTTGCTTAGATTCTGTATAAAGTCACTTACGCGGTTTTGTTATAACAAATTACAGAAAAAGTAGTTTACAATTAGCAGATACGCGGGTTTGAAATGAAACATTTAATATAGAATTGAAATTTTTTATGTCATAAATGAGGTTTTTTATAGGCTAATTTAAATTCTGTGAGACCTATAAGGAGCGAAACTATGTTAAGAATGCGTAGGCGCAATATTTCAATTTTGCGCTTTTTGCTGTTACACGGTATTTACAAACTGCTCTTTCGCGGTATTGCACGCGTAACGACGATATAGTAGTAACATACTTAATTGTTAACAAAAATTAATTTATACCAGAACCATCAGGTTAGTCCTAGCGTATAAAACAATTTGTAAGATCATGTGGCTGTAATTCATCATTTACTTGCAGTTTATAAATCAATCAACATGCAATTAATATAGTAATAAAAAAAAAAGTGAGTGTTATTAAAATAAAAATATGTAAATTGGTTTAACAAATGTCTGTTCCTCTCTTGTTGATTGAGAAATGCATTCAGATTTCGAATTTTGAATTGACTTTAGTGTAACTTAGAAGGGCATCAAAATGTTTCTGTTTTAATAACTTATATACTATTATCTATCCTTGGATAAATTCAAATTCAAAGCCACAAGCGATACTTATTGTTAAATATTGGCCAAATTACTTATTACTTTATTGGTCATTATTTTTTAATTGATTGATTGATATTGAATGACAAAAGTAACGAAAATTCAAATTCTCTATTCTATTAAATTTCGGCTGAGATGTGCAGCTTTAAACGTTAAAATTAGGAGAAAGCTAATGTAATTTAGGAAAAGTTGTATTTTCCAGAAAGATAAAATTTTCATATAGTGCAGACCAATTTAAGATATTTCTAACAATTTGCTTTTATATCAACTTTTAATGTTGAAAAAAAATAAAACATGTGGAAGGAAACAATTTCGCCTTTATAATTTTTTCCCTAACTTTGCCGATTTTTTTTAAAAGAAGGTTTGATGGTGAGTGCTGGGCACAAAGTTCGTTTTTATTATTACAAATATTATTATTTTGTAACATTACCGCCAATTTCCAAGTATCTGTATTGTTTTGAAACAAAATGAGGGATAATAGAGCGAAAGCAATTCCAAATTACCAGAAACGATGCAATTACAAACTAAGTTAAAATGATGAAAGCTTGTAACAATTGAAACACATTACCGAGACGTTACTCTACTCTAAGCTCTGCGCACTAAAGTGAAACAATTTACGCAGCTTATGAATTAAAAATAAAAAGGACACTTACAACAAGCCCATCATTCAACTTAATTCTTAATCTACTTAAATAGACAAAAGTGAATATCCTTACCTTAGAGTACATGAGGCTAAGTGGCAAGCTCATGGCGATGGACAGTAGCCAAACGAAAATTATTTTCAAGGTGACTCGTCGTCTCGTCTTGTTTCTTCCGAAGCGCATAGGATACCTTAAAGAAAGGTATCGATCCACTGATATTGTACAGAGATGCATTATGCTAGCTGTGCAAAAAAGTACATCTAAACATATCCATACCAGACAGTGCTCCGACTGAAGCGGAAAGTAACCTGAAATAGATACGGAAGGCAAATGAAACAAAATATTTCTGCGGACAGTCACATTGCGTAAAATTATTATTGCAAATGATGTCTGTAAAAAATCATTTCTAAAAATTTCCCCCATTGTGTGCACGCGATTTATGATTTGTCACAAACTTCCACTTATCAATATTGTTGATATTCTTGCAAAAATGATGCCTCTACTTATTGCGATGGAATTTTATTTATGATACTCATTTTCTACACTCAAATGCACTTTTTGTAAATCCACATGACCCCACTATGATTTGGGATTCAAATTGCTTTCCATTTGGTGACGGACAGGTCGCGCATATGGGAGTCAATGTTAAGAAATTAGGGTCGATTTGGTAAGGGGAATTCCATGTTAAGCTTTCACACACCTTTTGTTAAAAATAGTTCCGCCTGCCAATAGGAGACGATTCTCCGAGATATTCCTCACTTAAGGGACCACATAAAACTCAGGTGGTCCCAAAACGTTTCGAAAAGGGAATTGCTTAATTCTGAACCCCATGGAGGAGATATTTCAGCAAGACAGGGCAAATCGTGCTGAACACCTCGTTTAATATAATCCTCGCGTCCAGACTGAGGCGATTCTTATCTCTAGTCTCAATTGACCTGCACAAACGGATGTTATACCACACTATCCCAGCGGGAGTAAATCAAATGGAGATGGGCATCTAATGTCAGAATTTCATCCTCTCGAAATGTTGGACCTATTAAATTCCTTCCTTTTATGATTTTCAAGTCATGAAACCCTTCGCATACTAGGACTATCTGTTGAACCGAAATGACAGCAGTATTCCGAGCAGGTTCCAAAGGACAATGCTACTCTGACCAGAGGGTTTCAAACTAAATTAACTTCGGGATCGCTGTTGGCCTTATTCCAACACAATCACCTTACATCCCTAACCTATGATGCCCCCTACATTTTATTCTTCAGCACCGTGAGCCAGAATAGAGGGAGTTTGCAAATCGCCACCAACTGTCCTACTGAATAATAGAGAGCCGAGCAAAAACCACACATCCTAGGACCCACCTCCGGGGCATGACATTCGAATTTCATCCGAACGCCTCTTCCTTGAATTTATGAATGGTATCAGATTTGGATTTTTTCAGTGAAGTGAGCTGAATCGGCACATCCTTCTCATGGGGCATAAATTCAGTCAAAATGAAAAATACAGTCAAAGAAAAAAAAAAAAAATCAATTTGCCTTTCCTCACAGAGGTAATGGATAAAGGACTTGATCTCATTTCTGGTCCTCCTCGCATAATTATATAAGCAAAATTTGCATCGGATTCCTCCTTTATGAAAATATTTTGATGGAATCCAGCGATTTGAATAAATTTCAAAGGCCCACGAATAAGCTCGTTTTGCCTCCTGTTTCGTGGCATTTCTGTGGAAAATAAATTAAGAGTCAAGCACGTCGTAATGTTATCAGTAAAATGCTGCTATTTATATTTTACAATGAGCTGGGCACGGCAGGCTTTTGCAACACAATAGCTGGTTGCTTTCCAAATGATTTATAAAAAAACAAATTTAAATGAAGAGCACATTGAACTGGCATTCTACGGTTAAATATCATACATTTATGTACAACGTACAATGCAACGACTAAGAAAATTGTGTATGTTTAAGTAAAACTTTATAAATAACCATATAAACATATGGCTCAACTTGAAGAAAAATTCTAAGTCTCAAGTATGTTCACATCATGTTCTATATGCCGGCCTGCCGTGTGTTATGAAATTTTTGTAAGTACTGTGACGAGCTGAGGAGTTTTGAATATTCCAAAACAAAAGATTGCTTTTATTGTTTAAGGATAGACAATTTTGCATTTGATATAGAAACTCACCGAATTTTTGCCATCCAGGAACAATATTTCTTAAAAGGACTAACATTTTAAAATTCAAAATAACTATTCTGTGCTAATAAAAGGGATTATCTCCGCAAAACCATTCAAGAAAATCTTTATTAGTTTCATGATCCTAAGTGTGAGCATACTTGGGAATTTGAAAGCATGAAACCAACAAATAATTTGTGTAGGTATATTTGACGATTTTATTAGGTAAGTTTCGCACTTGGTTTCCGATTCTGAGGTTTCTCCAGGAGTAAAAAATGAATTAAGTTTAGGTAGTCTGCACATATTCTCTTTTTAGATAGTTACTTGTTTTCCTTATTCTGAACTAATTTTTTACAATAATATTTTTGTAAATTTAGTATAGTCAGATTAGGAAAAATTCCCAAAAGGAAGATTTTGTATACTACTGTAATCAAAAAGTAAAGCTAATTTTGAATTTAAATTTCGATTTTTACAATGTGTGTTTCTATTGAGGAAAGAAGTTGCATTAAATTTTGTTTGCGGAATGATACGTTTGCTGCAGAAACGTTTAGAATATTGGAGAAGGCCTTCGGCGATCAGGTATTGCCTGAAAGAAATGTTTACAGGTGGTATAAACAGTTCAACCAAGGTAGAGAAAACTTTGAAGACAAAGAGTGTCCCGGACGACCATCAACATCAATCAATGAACAACATGTCAATGAAATCAAAGATTTGGTGCTCAAAAATCGTCAGTTGACAATTAGAGACCTTGCTGATACTGTAAACATTTCATTTGGATCGGCCCAAACCATTTTGAAAAAACATTTGTGCTTGAGAAGAGTCACATCTCGATTGGTTCCAAAAACCCTCAATTTCTTGCACTGCACTGCATTGGTTCTCCGAGGCTTTTGCATCAAAAATTCGATGCATGTCGTTCCACAACCACCGTATTCACCCGATTTAGCTCCATGTGACGTTTGGCTATTTTCTAAGCTCAAAATACCGCTTCGGGGACACCGCTTTGAATCGACTGATGAGATAAAAGTAAAATCAAAGAAGGAACAATCCAATCATCGAGTTTCAGAAGTGTTTTGTGGATTGGAAAAATCGCTGGCATAGATGTATTGTATTGAGCGGGGATTACTTTGAAGGGGGTGATAGAGATTTGGAAGAATAAATAAAAAATTTCAAAGTTATAAACAAATTGGCTCTACTTTTTGATCACAGTAGTACAGTCAGATATTGCCGTTTTATCAACATCAATCCTGCTTAATATTGTACATTATTTTTAAAAATTTTGATATATTTTCTGGTATATTGTTGGAAAAGATGTAAAATAATCCGTTGTCATAGAAACAACTTTGGTACAGCTATCCAATAGAAAATACAACGAAGCGTGTTATTTATTTTACATCAATCTATTTAAAATCCGATATTTTATGTTGTAATATTAATGGTTTTTTGTAAACACTTTCCACCTTTTTGGCAAATCTACCAATTATCAAAGTAGCTTATAAAACTTGAAGATATATTACATGACAGAAAATAAAGATCCTTTTTTGTAATTTTTCTATATGACTATAGAATTATATTTTAATATTTTTTTGAAAATTCCTCATAAATTAAATGTGTAAGTGTCTTACAATTTTATGTTAATAATATCACGACGAATATGAACTACTGGAATATCTTTTAAAAAATTTAGCAGGTGTAGTATCGAGCCCTAAATATTAAAATGCAGCCTTCTGGGAATTTGTCTGTTTACAACTCAGATGCACTTCACTATAAATTTTATAAATAACTTTTCTATAACATTGAAAAATATATGGTTAGAAAAATGAACAAAAACCTAACACACAAAAATAAAATGTTATAAACTGTTTCTTTTCTGTAAAGCTATATTATCACATTTATTTATCTTTTATCCTTATACGGGCTTTACATATTCGAGTTCAGATATAAGTGTAAAGTGCATTGCAACAAATATGGTAAATTTTCAAGCGAGAAAAAATCGAATTATATTTTTTGAAGAGTTCCATCTGAAACCTTGTTCTAAATGCTGGGAAAATCCATGGAAGATTCACTCGCTTTTGGAAAGTGATAAGGCGACCTATCTTATCACCAATAACAAGCAAATGCTTGAGCAAAACTTTGCTGGTTTTATCGAGCTAGACCATACATACATATATATATAACATGTATTTTTATGAAATTTTTCAATTTTAAAAAGATTTGGTGGAATAGATTCTGTGTAATATCTCACAAAAGACGGCTCTAATAAATTTTTATTACCCACGAAACGATTTTCAGTTTATTGAAGCTTTGGTTGTACAGCTACCATTACGTGCGATTACGTAAACTCACATTTAAACACTCTTAGTCTTACCATTTTGAAAGTGTTTTTTCGGTGAGGAATTTCGCATAAAGCAAATGAAATTTCCTTTTCAATTTTTTTTCATTACTATCTCCTCTGTTCTCAAACAAAATCAAATGCCTCGTCAACATCTCAAGGTGAACCCCGACCGCAATCCCAATATATGAATGGAACAAAAAGAGCCATATGGATATTCTTAGGATAATGCAGGAATTGCTCATCCATTGTCAACTCGGAAGACCAAAACTCGCGTATTTTGGTTCGTCCGACCGTAATGCGTTTTTAATTTAAATTCGTCCAACCATTCACCTTATTCCATCATTTTACGTCCTCTGCAATGTTCTCCGGCATTTCCACAAATTCCTTCTCCGTTTTACCCGACGGCGATATTTCTTGTGCGCTCACCTGTCCAAGGTGAGCTCCGGAGCAGACGAAGAAGCAACTCGTCCGGCAGTAGCCCCTTTGTGGATAAGTAAAGCCTCTGCTCCAAGATACTTTTGTGAAAGTTTGGATGAATGGTGGCAGGAATAGCGTAAGGAATCCATGAATTCCCCCTTTTACAAATTACATTTGTGCGTAGAATGTAAAAATGGAAGACACTTGGCCTCACCTTGAAAGGAGCCAGTAAAATTCAATAAACTCCCAGGTGAAACGTACGCAGAAAAGGCCTGGTTCTCTTGGGAAGTTTTTATGATATTAGTTCACAACTCTTGAAATTGAATTAGATCTTAGCTTTAACGAAAAATGGGCCTTGCACTTATTTATTAGACGCAAGAAGGAAAAATCGTCACAGACCTTATCAAGTGGGCTGGATAATTTAAAAACTTATTGTCGTGTGAGTTTGGCAATTTGGCTACGGCCATGTTACTCATTATGGTCCCTTCCTCGTAAATAAACGATGAATTCGGAGAAGGTTACCCTTAAATGAAATCGAGATAGGAAATGTGGTAAAAATATTTCTTCGACAGAATATCAGAAGAAAGCACTGAGGAAAGAAAAATATTTAAAATTAAATTACTTTAAAATCAGAACACGATTCCAACAGGACCTGCGGGTTCTGAATGGGCGCTAATTTGCTTTTTCCCCTCGTATTCTGTTTTGGACGAATACAATAATTAAATTAAAACAAAACTACAGCTAAAATGAGATATGAAAGCAGCAACAACAGTCGCTACTTATGCGAAAGCTTGGCAGCTCAATCTGGTCAATCAAACTGCCCAGAAGCAACGTAATGACAGATTCTTTGGTCAAAACCTGATGAACATTTTTTAAAAGGTTCATTGCCTGCACTGAAAACTTCTTGTCTGACTCAGGCCATTTTACCACATATTTAGGGCCTGTCCGAATCCAAGTCTTCGTCTTCATCTTCGTCTTGTTATGACACTTCATGACGTCACACTGAGCTAAGCTCTGTCCGAATTCATGTCTATGTCAGTGAGCTTAGCTACTCAGTATAACAGTTAATTCACTTGGTTAGCTTGATGAGCGAGTCAAGGTTTGCGTTGACTTTCTGGTGCAATAGATGAATATTTTCTTTGAAAATGTCAGCTAAAAAGTGTAAGGAATTATCGTACATTTTTGCAATTACTCGGGGACTAGTTTAGTGAAAACTGTTTTATATTTCAGGGCCTAAAGACAAAGTGTTCAGATTAATTGAGCTACGCAGAAGAGTTCACAAACAACTTTTTAAAGGGAAAACCTTCAACAACCAAATAGCTTGGCAGTAAGGGTTACTTAAAAATTAATTTATTTGCAAAATTTAATTTCCCGTGTTTTTTACTTGACAAATGACAAGCTAAGCCAACGAATTCGTACATCTTAGCTTTGTCTTTGCCTTATTTGCTATAATAGCTTAGCTTGTTTGTTGACGTCACAAACTGTCATAACGAGACGAAGACGAAGACGAAGACATGAATTCGGACAGGCCCTTAGTGCGCGTTATTTTTTCTATGAACCAAGATAAGGAACTTTTAAAACATAATTCTAATATTTTGCTGAAAAATAACTATTTTAAGAACAGTAAAAATAAGAAATAAATATCTTTCAAATTACATAATCGCGGAAGAATTCATCTGTAACCTTACCGTCTCTACATAATGTACGTAAACAGTTACATTTAAAATCTAATCTGTGTATACCCAGAAGTAGAAAAACGCTGATATTCATGCGAGTAGAGAGCAGGTGCCATGGTTTGAAATCTATATAACTTTTGGAATGCTCAGCATGTTCTCCAGACCTTAAACCCAATCTACGCTGATCATTACCAACTTAGAACATTTAAAGATCGTAACAAGACATTTTATAAGAATGGAGAAACTTTGATGTGCAATTTAAAAAAAAAAAATGTATATTTAGTTTGCCCAAAAGAATGGAAGTAAACAAAATTATTAACAAAAAGAAAAAAGAAAGGATTTGAATGTGCTTTTACTAAAGTATTTATAAATATGCAACAGCAGAAATTTCGGAATCTCAGATAATTTAAATTTCTTTACCATCGATGCATTCTATCCATAATGTAAGTACATTATGGTGCTTTTTTTTCGCGACTATTTTTTTGTTTCAGTCCCACCTCCAAATTTTTTGGGAAATACCTAAACAAAAATTCCCTGAAAATTGGAGCCCTTAATATTAATATCAAGTGCTCGACCAAGGCGTATAAAAATTTCCCGTATAAAATACATGTAAACTTTAATTTTTTTTCTTCAAAACTCTACAGCTCAGAGGCTTTTTATGGTATAATCTTGGTCAATGAGAGGGTTTCTTTAAAATTGAATGCTCTACAAAAGTGTCCATTGCGGCATAACCCTAACTGCCACCAGCGAGGGAGTACGGGTCACTAAACCCAATTTTTTCATGAAATTTTCGTTGTTTTGCCCTTATCTTATAAATAACAAGGGCTACAGAAGAAATGTAAATGACAAACTTGTAGGAAATTCAATTTCCTCGAAAAAGTTCTTGAACACTAAATTGCTAACATCGATATTTCTTGAGATATTGGGGTTTAATTTGAGCTAGTCTGGAATTTTCATGGATTATTGAGCTAAATTGTAGAAACACTACCTCAACTTCAAAGCCCAATATCTCAAGAAATATCGATGTTAGCGATTTGGTGTTTAGAACTTTATTGTAGGGAATTGAATTTGCTACAAGTTTATCATATTCACTTTTTCTGTAGCTCTTGTTATTTTGGGGATACAGGCAAAAAGCGAGAATTTCATGGAAAAATTGGGTTTAGTGACCCAAGCTCCCTCGCTGGTGGGAGTTAGGGTTATGCCGCAATGGACACTTTTGTAGAGCATTCAATTCTTAAGAAACCCTATCATTGACCAAGATTATACCATAAAATGCCTCTGAGCTGTAGAGTTTTAAAGAAAAAAAAATCAAAGTTTACGTGTATTTTATACGGGAAATCTTTATACGCCATGGTCGAGCACTTGATATTAATATTAAGGGCTCCAATTTTCAGGGAATTTTTATTTAGGTATTTTCCACAAAATTTGTACATACTTCACTTTTCGTTTCAAATAATTCCAATTTTCTAGGTGGTTTTATAGTTCATCATATTCATTCATATAATTTTCAACAGAGTACCTACTGATGTTTTCATTGATTATATCTTCTGTGTTAAACATCAAACATATATATATACCAGTGGCGTGGGGTCCATATAACACGATTCCTACCGGCTTCCCTTTTGGGAACTCATCCTATTCCCGTAAATTTAAAACTTGTTCTATGCCTGTAAAATTCCTGGAAAGCGCTCCCAAAATTCATCTCGTAAAGAAAACATGGCAAAACAAGTGTTACAACCAAAAACAACCATAATCTGTTGTTGCACTACGATGGAACCTTCCCTCGCACCGTAGCAGGTTCTATCAAGGGGTTGCATCGGGTATGAAGTGCTCGCTCGCTGCTTCTGTAAGCCGGTCATTTTACGGCTTACTCAAGCCCACACTTTTCTCCACGAGTAACAAAGAAATCGTGTGTGATATCCTTTGCTCACTAAAAGCAAATCCTATAAGCAAATAACACGATAGAAACCGGCTTCTCTGTTGTTTTCATTTTGCATAAGTTGAAACTCGGGTCACTTCGGCGGGTGGTTGTTTATTTCTTAGAATGTCAGCTGATTCGTGTCTTCTCTATGAACGGGTGTGAGTGTAGTGGTGCTCTCTTATTATCCCTATAACACGGTAGAAAGCGGCTTCTCGGGTGAGTGGGGTTGGTTGGGGTGGGTTTGGTTATTAATTTTTTTTTTCATAAACAATATTCAGCTGACTGTAAATTTCTTTGATACTGAAGGGGCTGTGAATTGTAGGAGTGAATGCTCCCTTATTTCACAAGAACACGGCAGAAGTCGTCTTCTCGGAAGGGAGGGGTGTTGTGGTTTTGTTTATTATATTTTAATAAAAAAATTGTTAACTGATTAATTGATTACACGATAGAATCCGGCTTCTCGGGTTTTTTCGTTAGGTTCGGCTATTCGGATGACGATTATTTATTTGTTTCAATTTGTCAGTTGAAGGATTTTTTACTTTAATATATAGAATTTAATTGTGAAAAGCTGGTGAGAATTTTGTAAGGTCTAGGTGGTCTGTTATAGGACATTTTAGTAGCTTTTTACTTATATCTTGTTCTCAGTCTTTAATTTTTGTTGGAAATGGCGTTACTTAGTAAATTGGAAGATAAAGAGTTCTGCTTTTTTTTACACACCACCTCGGAAAGTTTTGCAAAAACGGATGTACTTTTTAATTTATTACAAAATAAACAGATGGATATTGAAGTTGCTAGGCTAGAAATAGAGAATTTCGAGTCTTGGATGAGTTCTGACTTTTTAAATAAATTTGATTCGATTTTTGATAGTGTGAAGGATTGCACAGAACCTCCAAGAAAACGTCGAGTACTAAATTCTGACATCGATTTAAAAACTAATTATCGAAGAATTTTTGTAGAAATAAAAGACAATGTCATTTCTCAGATTAAAACTCGGTATAGTTCCTTTAGTCAACTAAACTTTTTAGATTTACTTAATAAATCAAAATATGATTATTTTGCTCAATCAAGTCCTAACGAAAAGATATCATCTTTAATTACAGTTTTCCCGGGAATTTTCCAGTTTTCTGCTTTGAAAAATGAATTTAACGTTTTATATACCACTTCTTCATTACGGCAATTTGATATTCTCGCGCTTTACTCGCATATTAAATGTGGCATTTTAAAAGATACTTTTCCTCAAATTTTAAACTTGTGTTGTATATTTTTAACTCTTCCCATTACAGTTGCTTCCGCGGAAAGATCTTTTTCAGCCCTTAAGAGAATACATACTTATTTAAGAAATTCTCAAACCGAAGAAAGGCTCTCAAATTTAGCACTCTTATCGATAGAAAAACACCTTCTTTTACAAATTAGAAATCAGTCGAATTTTTACAATGATGTTTTGGTCGAATTTATAAAAAAAAATCGTAGATTAGTTTTGGAGTATAAGTAAGATTAATTATATTTCATATCAACTTTTCACAGTTTTTGTTAACTGCTTTAGTTTGATTGCACGATACACGCGACTATAACGGTTTTTTTTCAAAGCCACTTATATTATTCTTGAAGTTCATTGTATGTGCATATTTATTCATAATATTCATATAGCACTTAACTTCCAATGACTTTAAGTATGATAGAAGTGGCCGACTAAATTTGACAAGAATACACGCAGTCACTGTTGAACACATTTTGTAATATCTGACTTCATTTGGTAAGTTTTTTTTCGCTATTAAGTTTCTGATTTTTGCACCGGCTTACCTTCTCAAAAATTTCACCCCACGCCACTGATATATACCATATATGCAATTATAGATATTGATTTTTCAACTATAGCAGATCATGTTATGGCTTAATTAGAACTACCCTAAAGAGTTAAAAAGGTTAATTTTGAGTTCATGGATGAGTATAGAATTTATTGCAAAAATGGACCGCACACTCATAACAAAGAAATAACTTTGCCCTGCCCAGTGCCCTCCTCTGAGAACTTGTTAATTTGAAAACCTTTTCAAATAGTTATTATTTATTTAAGCTGTATGAACTTATACCTGTAAGAGGCAAGTTGTATAGTGAGTTTAGGAAATCTATAGAAATTATAACAAACGAAAAGTACAAAATGAAAATAAAAATAAAGGACAAACTTTTGGAAAAGAGTGTACAAAAATCAAACTTACAAGCTATAGAATTAAATGATAATGTTACCTTAAAATGTTCAAAGAGTTTTCTGCAAAGTTACGCTTGCTACTAATTGTAGGTCAATTAGAAACTTGATCCACAGTCGGGCGGACTGAACAAGAAATTGTCTTTCAATCAGGAGATACCGGCAATGTGGCCTTCGTACTATAAATGAAAAGTTCTTTCAGAGTGAAGTAAATTAATTTTGTGAAAAATATAACGAGATTCTTTAGTTGCAAGCACATTATGCAATAGTAATAAGATACGATAATTTATGTAAAAATTAATTAGCCCAAAATTGCAAAATGAGAGGAGACATGATCAAAACGCTTAAATCAATTTAAGTCTGACGGCATTCCGAACAGCTGAATTAAAAGCAACATTAAATTTGCGCTCAAGAGGATTGAGAAAAATGTCTGTAGAAATTTAGTGCAGAAAAGACTACCTGCCCACTAAACTATTATAAATAGGTATCGCCTATTTACAGCCGCGGTGGTGTAAAATGTTGGTGTCAGAATCACTTAGTTTTTGTATTCAATGGTGCTTGTTATGTTACTTATTCTCTAATTCTGGTTTGCCAGAATTTATTTTGCTCCTACAAAGAAGAATTTCTTCTTAAAATTAAACATTGTAGGAAACGAAACAGTACATACTCGTATATATCAATTTCAATGAAAGTTATATTAACGTGGCTAACAAAGAAATGTATAAATTGAAAGCAAAAAAATCAAATATTATTTTAGTACGGAATAAATTGTATCTTATCTTGAAATAAAGTGAGTGAATGGGAAATTCCCTTTATACGGAAATAACTTAATAGACTGATTTAATTATACTCGACAAGAAGGTACATTTGCTTAAGTTCAATTTACATTATTCGTAGAACATCCCTTTAGCACATTAACCAACTCCAACTAATTACTCAAATTACTACAGAATGGGGTCTTCTGGAATAGCTGTGAAAAGGATCGATATCTTTAAAGATTTAGTATTTCTTTTTGTGATGGCAATTTAATTTCTAGGAACAGACAACTGTTCCAAGGTCCGAAATCTCGAGAATACCGTAGGTAAGCAGGTACACAAATTTATTTTGTGAGAAAATTGACTACAGCGGTCTGTGGGATGCTTTTATACAGGGATAAAGATAATGGCACGATTCAGCTCAAAACAATTAAAAAACAATAGGAACGTTAAAAATAATATTTTGTTAATACTTTGAAGAACAAAGCATTAAAGGACAATATACAAAATTATTGATTCATAAATATTTACAATATCTAATCGGCTAATTTTGGAGTCGGTGCGAGCCAAGGCAAGTTTATAAACCTAAAGTAATTTGAGTTAATAAACTTGCCTTGGCTGGCACCGGATCCAAAAATAATTGATGATATATTGTAAATATTTATGTATCAACATTTTGTATATCGTCCTTTAATAATCTGTTCTTTAAATCAAAAAAAAAATATTATTTTTAAACATTTTAGGTTAAGTTTGTACATATAGGAAAGGTTTTAAAGTCGGTTTTTATTTCTTGTTAGAAATTTACTTTATTTTTCAAATTTTATTTAACAGGAAGTGAGTAAATTCAATAAACGTCATTCATCCCCTAATTTTCCACTTTCAGAGGTGGGATATTTTCTTGTAATTTAAATAAGACCACCCTCGAGATATTGCCTATTCAATAAAAAAAGAATGATTAAAATTGGTGCACAATCGGTAGAAGATATCGGAAGATATCGCTTACCATACGCACGAAAAAAGAAAAATTCAATAAATACAGTCGAATTTAGAACTTCTTCCTCTCTTTTGAAGTTAGTTAAAAATTAAAAATGGTTGTCCTTTAAGTCGCTAGTACCCTCCAAAACTAATTTTTGAAAAAGGTGAGAAAGATGTATTTACTTAGAGGATAGTAATAAATTAAAAGTAAATTTTTTTGAGAAACAATTTTTTCTACAGATTTCTTTATTTATGGTTAGAAAATATGATTAATTGAGACGGTAAAACGCAGTAAACGTATCATTACAATCAATATTAAGAGATAAGTTAAGAGCTTAGTTTAATTTATAAAGAAAAATTTTGTTTTTTTTAAAGCATAAATTAAGAAATAGTTTTTTAATAAAAAGTACGACAAAAAATGGAAAACTTCTTTTTTTCACCCTAAACTAAGTATTCCAATACTAATGTTGTTCGAAAACTGGCCCGCACACTGTAGTGTTTAAGATTTCAACTGGTAAATATTTAGCAGTTTCATATGTAGTATTAAGAATTAAGCAAAAAAATGTTAACTCGGACAACTCCGATTATGAATAAGCTGGTATTTTATTTTATAAGTAGTTTTTTTGTGAACATTTTTAGTAGATAAGTAGTGTGTGTATTTTACAAAATAAATATACTTCAAATAGCTCTCAGGACGCAGATACCTATTTTTTTAAAGTTCCAAGGGCTAAGAATTTCACCTACCGCTAGCGTCATTCAGTCCAAGTCGAGATGTTCCTGGATTGCGCAACAATAAACATTAACTTTAACTCAAAGATCAATCGTAGGAACATTATGGACATGTGGCGCGCTACATTTGTGGATTTGTTTTTACAGCAGCCTGTACCACTAACGGAGAGCTAAGGACAAAACATTTTTCTTGTCCCCTACAATATTTCAATACAATTGCAATAAATTCTTGAACGGCTAAAGTAGAAATTTAATGGCAGTGAGTCTTCTGCAAATTTGGGTGAAGAAACATACTTTATCGGATAAAATCGATAAATCGATAGACTTACTCGCATCAGCAACGGTATATGGTATATAAGAAGTTTAGGAAGTTTTCAGTTTGTTAATTTACCAAGATTGCAACTCATAAATGTAAGTTACAGGCTGTTGGCCAGGATGAGCGCATGTGATATATATTTTAAATGTGTAAAATTCCACTCAAACTAGAAAATTTCATTAATATTCTGGTGAGGTGTTTTTTACATGTAATTTTTATGGGAAGTGTAATTTCACTATCATGGCAGTTATTAGACATCGTATAAAGTTAATTTTTATGTATTTGTGGACAAAAACTGTCGAAATTCTACAATTATTTTCAAAAGAAACACGCCAAAGTGTATACAACTTTAGAAGAAATCCTTAAATCTGGCGTATTAATTTTAAATGTTTTTGCAATAGTTTTAAAAAGCATTGACATTAGTACTTTACGTTTTTTCCCACACATTTACCTTTTAGTAGTGTCCAAAAGCAATATTTATTATAAATTCTTATAATTTGTTAACAGAAAACAATAAATTATTGTAGTCGGAAATAGGACAACGGAGTTGTGAGCAAAGTCCTAATATCGACCGGGCGGTGGTCGGTAAAGGCAGTTTGTAGAATACTTTAAAATTTAAAAAAATTGTATAATTTTTATTGTGTAATTAGAAAAATTATAGCATAATGATTTAAGGTATTAGCTAAAATACTAATATTTACGACCAACCAAAATGTATTTCTGAACGTAGTTAATTTAGTCAGAAATGCAAGCAATATTTGTACAATTGTCATTTATTATAAAGAAGATACTTACTTGTCTGATTTTTCTTTGAATATTAAAAACGAATAGTGAAAAATTATATTCGCTTTAAATATGAACGAAAGTATTGAAAAATTCTTGACAAGTTTTGTAAGTTTTTATTTTTTTTTTTAATTTAATATAAACCATCTAAAACGGTCGGCAATGAGGATATGTGTTTTGATTAGTTTGAGCATTTGCGACCTACTGGTCGCATATTAACCAGTTAACTGTGATTGACGAGTATACTCGTCATGGAGAATTGGCAAAATTTTGTGTATTGACGAGTATACTCGTCATGCGTATAAATCAGTGACCATTGGCTATTTAAATTGCAATTTTTGAGAAAAACAAAACATATTCTCAAATTTAAAGATGTTTAGAATATTTTAAGGCTATGCCGGAATAAAACAAACAAGTAGAAAATATAAACAGTTTGAGATGATCTCATGCGTCCCGGTATGCACTGGTTGAAAAAGTTTACAAGTTCGCATAATGAATTTATTTATGTGCGATGATAACATTTTTTAGATGTTAACCAAAAAATATGAAACTACATACAAGAACTCTTGTCAGTCTGAAAATAATTTAGATTTTATAAAAGAATTGGAAGCTGTCGGGCAGAGAAAGGGGCTAATTGCAAGAATGTCAACAAAAAACCATTCCAAATACAAAGCACATGAACTGATAGGCACAACAATTTCTTGGAAATTGTCTCCCTCGGTTTAGTGTTCCAAGAATTCAATCAATTTGTTTACCAGAAATAAGCAAACGACACTGACTATCCCACGATTCATTCAAAAATTCATAGAATTATCACGATCCAATATCTTACCAGCGCAACTTATTCTGTGATTGGCGAATATACTCGTCATGGCTCGATTCTCACGACACGAAACTATGCGCACTTTTAAAAGAGGGCGCCACAGTTAACTGGTTAAGAAATCCAACAGTTCGAACACGGCCAAGCTTATAACTTTTCAGTTACTCAGGTTACTTTTAAAGTATTCAAGTTTTTTGTGCAAATCCCAAATATAAAGGTAAGTATTTTACGTTTTGTTTATTAGTATAAACACTTATTCGTCTTATTGTTGTCTCACGAACAATTAATGGAAGTAATAATAAAATAGCTATATGGTAGTATTGTAAGACGCATCGACGATAGGATTTATCAGATATTACTTTTATTCTAGACTAATAAAGTCCCTTTCTGTGACGTAAATGTCCTAGAGACCAAACAATAAATTATTTATGGAGTATCAAGGAAGAGTTCACGAAGAAAAAAAAATTAAAGAAGTAAAGAAAACTAGAAAAGCAGAAAAACGGAATGAAAAAAAAAAAATTAAAGGAGCCTGTAAGAAATTTGAAAGTCAGTTAGAATCCATCGCTGAAGATATTGAGAATGAAATTACTATAACATCAGGAATGGTGATTTCGTTATAATAAATTACGAAGGAGAATATTTTCCCGGAACTGTCATTGAAAAAAAAAACGAAGGAACGCTAAAAATTAAAAATATGACAATGAGTGGATATTATTGGAAGTGGCAAGATCGAGACGATATTTTAAACTATTCATGAGGCGATATTATTTGTAAGATTGAAGCTCCAGCAATGATGACTAGTCGTGGAACGTATGATGTGGCTAAAATTAAGGACCTTAAAATTAAATAAATTATATAAATTTTTATATAATATAGTTCCACACAAAATGAACTACATACTACAATGTTATATATTTAATATTAATATAAATATTATGTATGTATTGTATATACTGAACTATACGCTTAAAAACTTAAATGTTTTCTTTTTTATTATAATATTTTTTTTATGTATTATTTTCCAAATTGTATGTTATTTTATATAAATAAATATTATGTGTATAAATTACACGTAATTTGTATCAAAATTTTCAACTGTTTAACTATATTTGATAGAGAAAACATGTGATTTCTAGAGCGGTTGGAATTAGGTTAAGCGGTGGTCGGTATTAGGAAACGATAGTTCTTGTGGTCGGAAATAGGCGATAGAATACACTTTGCAAATAGAAAGTACCGTAACAATTTTTTTTTTTTTAATTCTTACATCACTTAAACTTCAGGATTTGACTTTATTGATTGAATTTAATATATAAGTCGCTTAGTTTAGTGAAAATAGTTAAGGAAGGAGTTTGGCGGTCGGAACTAGGCCACTTTACATTACTCAAAAATAAATATTTTATTGGGGAAGGAAACTTACCTCAGAAATCACCTGCCATCACGACATATGTCGGCCTGGCTGGTAATTTTTAGGGTTAAGGGAATTGAATATGACACTCAATCAATAAAATTGCAGTTTCACTGTCAAGAGTAAATGACAACTTAGGAGGGCTTCACCTTGAGTGAATTTTCTATCAGTAACGCTTGACATAGTGCGCTGGTTGAACGATTCTGCTCAAGAAGAGGGCTATATCATGTCATTTCGGTCTTCATCATTCTCCAGCGAATTGATGGATTGCTTACATTTTTTTTTTCTTGAGAAAACTTTTCTTCAGTGGCTTTCTCTTCTAGAGATGCTACATTGATTGGGTAAATCAAACTCCCGGAGCGACAAAAGTAACACCGGGCAATCAGTAACTGCTGCGTCCCGAAATCAGTCCAATTAATCTCAAGAATAACAAAGAGAGACAGCTCATTCATATGTCATCTGTTGAGAGTCAGGTCGAGAATAGGCCGATGTTTTCGAGCGATTTGTCACCGAGGACGATAAGTCCGTCGGGACTAAACTCCAGCCAAAGCTGAAGACGTTTGCCCCTCTTACTACCGTAATTGCAACTTAAGCACTCGTTTTTGTGCGGCAGGATATATAGGGAATTACAGCTTCCTACGAGGTATATTTATTGTAACGTGATTGGGTCGGTAACAGTAGGGGCTCACGGAGCTTGCTAGGACTTTTCCTGGCTTTAAATAATTGATGAGGACCTTTCTCCCTTAGTCAGCTGCGAAACCCAGCGCTTTCATGCTCTTTTTTTAAGCGGCTTTAACTCGCTGTAGCCTCACTTGTTCCTGAGATGTGATTTGTTATCTCCGGGACAGCGTTTTATCAATTAAATGGGCTTGGTTGGTTCCAAACGACTGATCTCCACTAAAACGTATTGCATTACAAGTAGTAAAGGACAGTGATATAATATGAAGTTGATGATAATTGTCCCACAATACCTAACAGAATGATTTTTGAGAATATTGATACACTGTCAGAATTAAATTAATTTATGTATGTGTGTGAATAAAATAGGATTGAAAGATCATAGAGAATAGGATTGGACATAAGTCGGTTAAGTTGAAGCAAGTCCGGGATGAGTGGCAGCCTTCTATTTTGTAGTAGTTGTACGTCCAGTACAATTGGATATTTTCATCAAGATAGGAAAGGGGCATTAAATGTTAAGCAAATAAGCCTACTGTAGCCTCCAAAGGTGAATTTCTCCACATGATACCCCTTTTTAGGATTGAAAAATTGAAAATTTCGTTAGAACTTATTTTGAGAGGAAAATCCTTCGCCCAAGTACACGGATTTTACATGGTATGTTCTCTCTTTTCTGTTTATGATTAAAGGCTGAAAGAGAATGTTATTGAGCCGAACATATTTTTCGTAATTTTCAATTTATATAATAATTATTAAATAATTGAATAGTAGTAAAAATTATGTAGGTATGTAGGTGCGTACACCGCCTCGTTTTTTTACTAAGATTACTAATGTCACATTAAACTAGTTTACAATATTATGAAAATATTACGCTCAACGGATCAGAAACTGGTTTAACAGTGATGAACTGGTTTAACAGTGTATCAAATGAATAACTCGCCCACCAAAGCAGCATCTCTTCTCCACGATTATTTTCTTTGAAGATTAACAAAGTCGAAAACTGCCTGAGGGGCTTTACGGTCTAATTTCAACTTCCGCTGATCTTATTTCTGCGTCACCTCATTAAGTTTCAAGGTCCTTTTCACTTAATGTTTCAAATGTTCAAATGAACGTTAATGAGACAAGTGGCAGCAAATAACCCTTGTTATTAACACAAATAGAAGTTTTGCCAAATAATTTCTCAATAAAATCTTACTACTACAGGCGACCCGTCGAAAAAAAAAACTGTTCATAATATATAATATTATCAGCATAATA
This sequence comes from Dysmachus trigonus, assembly GCA_949715965.1. Taxonomy (NCBI): domain Eukaryota; kingdom Metazoa; phylum Arthropoda; class Insecta; order Diptera; family Asilidae; genus Dysmachus; species Dysmachus trigonus. Next base: position 29,129,106 of record OX454320.1, read on the forward strand.
CATATACTCCATTATGAAATAGTATTTCATTATGAAGGGAAATTAGTTCGTAATGAAGCAATCAAAATGAAACCCGAGCTATTTAATTTGTTCGACAATTATGAGAAGAATAGTTGTTGCACATCAAATGATCGATTTCGCTTTATCATGAACTAAGCTGCAGTTTTTTAGTTAAGATTTCTGCCAGGTGGCGCATGTTGTATACCAAATTAAAGCTTGAAGACTAGTGTAGTAAGATTCATTATAGTTTCGGCGCACAGTGTTCCAAATCGCTAAAAAGCTGGCCAAAATAAAAAAAAAAAATTAAAATCTAACAATGAAGGTACGGCTAGTGAAAAAATCACGTGGTCGTGGGAAAAGCCATTAATGATGATTAATTAAGAAGTTTAGTTGAGATTGATACTCGCGTAACTGTTCGTCAGATAGCAGAGTAACTAGGTCCATTATTCTAGAATTTTCTGTAAGCTTCAACCTATTGGAAAAGTGAAAAAGTTCGATAAGTTTGTTCCGCACGAATTGACAGAAAGAAGAACTGAGAAGCAAAAGCATAAGAGACAATATTCTCATTCGTATAGATATGTGAAATCGCTTTTTGAAAAGTGTATCTTAATAAACAAATTATTACTTGTCCGATGCACAATTGAAACAGTTTTGGAGAAATCATTTTCTCAATTAAATTTAAGAGAAAAATCAGAAGTAATTAATTCCGTTAAACCGAGGTGGTAAAGGTGGTGAATAGCTTTTATGACGAGGTCCTGAAAAATGTTGTAAACAAAAAGTCGTCGTAGCGAACTCACATAAAAATAAATATTGTACGGCTCCGAACAGAATTCGTATACGTGACCCAGGCCGCGGCCATCTATCACCAATGATTCTCCTCTAAATCCATTTTACAACTGATTACGATTTTGATCTGGCATTTTTATTCAGTTAAGCCGCAGTTGTAGCCGTAACACCAACATATGAAGCACTCAAATGGTAGACTTGAGCACCAATATTTTTATCACACTTTGCAATATAATTCAAAATAATGATTGCTACTTCAAATAAGGATTGTGTAGAACATTTATTATTGTTAAGCCCATGATTAATGTTCTATCTCTTAAAGTGCTCATCATAATTATAGGGCCACCCCCAATTTTTTGCGATTCCCTTACTTTTTTAGGGTTCCGTATCTCGAAATGAGAGAACGGAACGGATCACTTTGTTGTCCGCCTGTCTATCTGTCAATACCCTTTTTCTCATGAACGACTAAAAGTAATAAGTTGAAATTAATACTAAATACGAAAGTCTACAGTCCTGTAAAAAAATTCAATTATATTCAGTTCATTCTAATGCAATAAAAAATGTATCTATTTTCATACTGACAGATTAGCTCAGTGACTGACACATCGAAACCTATAGGCTGTTTTTTTTTTTTGCGAATTTTTAAAAGTTATTCAATTTCCGATACCGAGTAAATCCACAAAACTCTGAGAGCTAATTTGTTATCATTTTATATAACGTTACAGAACCCTCATAGCTTGAGTTCTACTCGTACTTGTTCTTCTTTTTTTTTAGGAAAATATTGTTTTTTCAGTGAAAGACAAAAAACAAACATATTGGCAGTATTAATAGACAGAAATAATAATACTGCGCAAATGCTCTTTTTCGTAAACGTCTTATTTGTTTCGTTTAGTCTCATAATACAAAGCTTTACCAGCTATAAGATATGCTAAATTGAGGCAATCTCGCCTCTTATTAAAAAATATATTGAAATTATTTGGAATTTTTATTACTCTGCGTGAATGGATAGCGTGCATGACAAATATGGATGAACGGTGGGGTGAGTGTACGATGTCACGCCAGTCCCAATCCTGGATAAATCGCAAAAGGCACTCGTTTCGGTTTCACTAATCTTGTCTTTAGGTGGAAAACCGTTGATAATATGATCTCTTTGTGAATTTCCAAAACTGCTTGGATGATTTCAAGGTAGGAAATGACTTAAAAAAAGGTTCATGCTTAAAGAATATTCAGACATAAAAAAGAAATAGAAATACCGAAAAATGCTGAAAAAACGGTTTTTCGATATTTTGACCCTGTTGCACCAAATCTAAAAATCTGAAATAATTCATGGATATAGCTGGACATCCAGAGAATAACATATTTTTTTTTTCGTCGTTTCTATTTTTTTCTTTTTTTTTTAATTGAATTTTAAAAATTTCGGACTTGTATAAAAATTCGAATTTCCCGCCAAAAATTTCGAAAAAAATATCATGTTGTGACAAAATACCCTATAATTTGAGAACAAAAATTTTTTTTGCGTCCACAGGAAGGTGAGATATCGCCAAAACACTGAAAATCACGTTTTAATTTTTTTTTTGAGGTTATGTGAGTGTCTATGGGTCTGAAAATTTCAGCAAAGATGTACTTTTTCATGTACTATATCTGGATATTTTTTGTTTTTCAAAAGCGCTGGGGGCACTTTTCACCTTCTTAACCGGTTAGACCCTTTGTTTGGTTCCCTCGTCTAAACTGATTAGTTGAATTGATTACTTACAAGGGGATGGCATAGGTTGGCAGATGCAAGTCGAGTCGAGTTTATGCACACAGTTAGAATTTAATCCCTACTTGCCAGACTGGGGTCCAAAGGACCCCATGCCTATTTTTCCTTGAATTTAAGAATATCTGTTAATAGTTGGAGAGTACAATTACCCTTTAGGCCAAGTAGTATTACGCTGGATCGATTAGTCTGCCTGTAGCAATCGTCCATAACCGTGTGGGGTCCATTGGACCCCAGCGTGGCAAGTACGTTTGAACCCGATTTTTCGAAGTGAATTTTTTCCTGAGTGTTTATTGACTCCAAAGTGAAGAATAAGGTTGGTAAATAATATTACACAATCTCTCATTTCTTTTTTCAAGATATTAACGATTTAATAACAATAATTTGCGACCTCGTTGTATGCGCGATGAGCTATTTTGTTTGTCATTTCTTCATTTTTCTTTCTCCATCTCTTTGGCTTGCCTCAAAAAACGCTTTTATCTTGGATCTCTCTGGCTAAACTTAGCCTCGCTGGGATATTAAAAAAAAAAGACATTGCAGTTACACAAATAAGATGTATACTGAATTTCCAACAAAACAGCGATGTGTCTTATGCACCAGAAAAGTAGACAGAAAGACGAAAAGTGGATGTGCATCCTACCCTTGCCCTATTTTCCAAAATTACAGCGTCACTGTGTGCAACGATTGCACAAACTTATAAATTATAATACTAAAATTAGTTTCATTCCACATTTTTAATTATCTACAATGTATTGCTTTTATTTTAGACACAAATCTTGAATAAATATTAGTTATATAATTAAATAAACTCAAAAATTTTCACAAAAACGCAGAATTAACTTTTTCAGATTTCTTCATTTCTCAAAATAAATACCTCTTTTTAAGGAGCGACTTGACTACTTTCTTTTTTCTTGTAATTTTACATCATTAGAAGACTCAGCTAAAATTTTAGCCCTTAATATAAAAAAAATAATAAATTTTTTTGTAAAAATTGACATTTTTTCCGTCTTTTTTACTTTTGTATTTTTTTTAGTACACTTTAATTTAATTTTTCGCTATATAACGTACATAATCCTTTAAAGCAAGTTCTTAAAAATTTCTTAAAAAGGTGACAAGTAAACATTATCAATAGTTTTTTTTTTTATAACAAGTCTTATCGCTGGGGTCCGTTTTCAGCAACGGAAATGTATTATTCGAGCAAAATATTCAAAAAATAAAAAATTATTATGTTTTATAAATTCTTTCGACGCTTCTGGTGAATTATTAATTGCCGAAAATAAGTTTTTTACTCCGTCCTTTTCTCAAAAGGACCATGTGATTTATGGACAGCCCCAAAGAAGTTGAGGTCATATTTTTGCACTCCATTCATTCGCATTATTTTCTTTGGAAAATCTTTCTTATGAAAGTGTGGCTACAAAAAGCTTTCCTTTACACAATCTCACGTCACAGTAAGGGATGTATAAAACCAGCTGCTCCTCCGGCTACGGGTAGCGTCGGGAAGCTTTGCACACAGTCATGTCGTCATGTGTGCATGACGTAGTCACTGAGAATTCCCTCATTAACATTTTGTTTCCACAATTAAACAAAGGGTATGCAAAATTTGGGTGGAAATGAAGCTTATTAGCTTATTGTTATTTAGAAGTTCTTTGTAAAAACATAATTAAATTAATGAAGAAATACAAATTGGAATATGTTTTGAGAATGTTTAATAGTCAATTTTGAAAAAAAAACTCTCACGTTTGTAAAATGTTTTACTAATAGGTCTCGTAATATAACCTAGAAACCTCCTGTCAAGCCAATAGGCTCTTAAGTTGTTTCAACAATGTACCTCGTTTTCTGAACGACTACGAGTAGCTCCATGTCGATTCACCAAGCTCGTAAATGGTTTTGAAAATGGATCTCGTTGTCTGAATCAATAGCTACCCATCCATTCACCAAGCTTATGAGATATTTCAACAGAGTGGACATCGTTGTGTGAACTACTATGTAGTTCCTGTCGATTCAACGAGCTCGTAATTTGATTTAAAAATGCATCTCGTTGTTTAAATTTCAACAAGCACATAGGTTGTTTTAATAAAAAGCCTCGTGACCTCAATTAGTATCTTCATGACGATTTAACAAGCTCGTAAGTTATTTTAAACTTAGTTACACATAAAGGTCCTCGACTTATAGAAAATATGTTCACCATTTGTGAGAACTATTTTATTCAAATCAAGTAACAAAAAACCCGGCAGCGCTGGATTTGGGCAAGATATATGTGCATATATAATGAAAATAAATATATATATATAATATAATAATAAGAAGAAATTGCTATTAGCCAAATGTTTCCTTTCGCTTCGAAACTCAAAAGGGCGAGCTGAATGTATAATTTTAATGTATAATTTTAATAAGGAAAATCCACGAGCCCATTGGCATGGTGGTGGAAAGATGGAATTTTTCTTATTTGAAAACTTTGTTGTTTCGCTTGACATGAACGTAGGCTCTCATGTTTGAAATTATATAGGTGCTGTACACCCGCCACACCCCTTCCGAGTGAGCCGGATGGCAGTAGAAATTTAGAATTCGGATGGAAATTCGCTTTTTATGGAAATTGAAGTCGCGAACGCTCGCACAAGCTGTGACATAAGAAAATTTAAATGCGATGAAGATGAGTGTACTGCAAACCTTAACAGCCAATCTGTGGCTTTAAGACTTGTCTATGAATAAATAAAATGTCCTCATTGATGTTAAATTTATCCGCGAGCAACAGAGATTACAGATATTCCTGTTGGCATCTGCAGATGAATTAATTCAGCACGCGACTTTCGAAATTGTTTTTAATAAAAAACAGTAAACGCCTCACATTTCGACTATGCAAAGATTCAGCAAATATTAATATTCATCTCGCCCTGCTAAACTGCCTATAAAAAACATTTGTCTGCTGGGAGAAGTTATTTTAAAAGGGTTGGCGCCAAAACAAACTCCCCCTCCCCCACTGTGCCTCCCATGTGCTCTGCCGTGCTCTTTTCCAGCTGGTACGTTAAATCTTTAAAAGACGGTTAAAGGAAGTTCTGACGATGCTTTCTTATTCCTGGAAGATCGCTGTGAAATATGATGAGTAACTTAACATAAATCATTATGTCACTTCTCAGAATTGTATGTGGTATTTTTACATACTTATGATACCCAAATATATAGCACATTTTAGTGTTGTTTTGATGTTTCACACAACAAAAACATCACAGATGCTATAATTGTGCTGAACATAAAACAAACAATATGGAACATTTATAGTTGATTCTAAAATTGAAAATATGTACCCACATGAAAAAGCAATTCATGCTAAGGCTGGCAGTTTTATTTAAAAATTATAACGTTGTTACAAAGCTACATACATATGTCAGAATTTCAATAAATTTAATGTTTTGATATTTCTTTGGCTCTACTCATTGTTGCAAAGTTATCCCCAAAATTGACAGACAATTGATTAAAGATTACCAAAATCCTTTAAAGAATCTCTAATTTACCTCCTGATTATAGTACCCATTATGTGTAGATACAAATTTCTAAGAAAATTCAACTTTAAATTTGGAGTTTTATGTATTATTTTAATAGGACTGAAGTGAAGTACCATCACTCAACATATAATTTTACCATTGAATTATGAAAATTGGAACTAAAACCTATATCTAATTTGGTATGCAAAATGCAGTTGCATATTTAAATTGAATTGATCGCATGTCATCGTTAAATGTAAAAATGCATTAGAAACAAATATATTGCCAATACACTTGAAATTATGAATAAGTGCATATTTAATATACGACAATCGAAATAGTCGATTCACAACTCGTTTATTAAAAATAACCCAGGAATTCAAACCGTACGGGAAAATAAACTAACGCACATAACTAACACAAACTATCTCTTATTGCATATAGTAAATGTGCTTACTTTTGAAAAATAGGTGCTCTAATAAAAAATTAATTTTGCCAAATCTTCCCATTTTTGAAAAACCAACCGACATGGTACTGTCTCCCAATAAATTTATCCCGCCGACGGAAATATTATAAATATAGTAATATATAATATAATAATATATAGTATAGCAGACTCCTACCCCAATATTGTCTTCACTGTGACATAAGCTCTTTCGTTGGGGGGTTATTCTGATGTTAAAAGCCCGACTGCAACAGCAACAACAACAGAAGACAACCACTTGCGACAGGATAACTCACAAGCCTCGAACAAGCTTTCAATTGCCCTTCAGTAGCAAGATTAAACTTCATTAACACTAGTCACTACCGACAACATCATCGCACTCCCAATAATTCAGCACACAGACAAAATCACCATCATCAATTACTTCGAATCATCACGAAGTACATTTTTATTATACAGGGTGTTCAGAGGTGGGAGGTCAATACTGAAGGGGGTGAAAGGTCAGACCGAGACAAGCAAAAAATCGTATGGGTGGGGGGGGGGCATCTCGCACCGTTTGGCAGTTACAGGGTGATTCGTAAATCAGGATTTTGCCTTATATGGGAACCGCTCTTGTATTTTTATCTTTTTTTCTACGCATCGCAGCGACCCCAAACCGATCTCAAAAAATCACTATTTGGAAGCCCTTTCCAAAAAAGTTTACACCACCCCCCTATCCCCAACCCCTTGGCCACAATCCCCCCTGCAAGTTGAAAAAATTAACTTTTATTTCACGATTTTTCACCATTCGCCCCACTTTTCTCCGAAATTCATGTTATTAACATACCTACTTTTTATTTTTTTTAAGATGCCTATCTAATTACCTTTCCAAAAAGGTGCAACATGCCCAGATAGGAAAAGGATACGAAAATTTATTTACAAAAATCGTTTTACAGAATATCATGATAATTCGAATTTTTAAGAAATTATACTTAAGTTAACTAAAAAATACATTTTGTTCGCTTAAAAACTAATTACAATTAAAAGGTTTGTCCTTTAAAAGCTGTTCAAAATGTTCTCCGCTAGTTTCGATGCATGCAAGTAGCCTTCGTTTTATTTCACGTTTGAGGTCTATGGTAGCCAGTCTCTCCCGAATTTTCGTGGCTGCAGTCACAATCCTGGTAACTAATTCTTCTCTGGTGTTGATTGGTCTTGAGTAAACTTCATCTTTCATCATTCCCTATAAGAAAATGTCCAGTGGAGTAAGGTTCGGTGACCTAGCAGGCCAAGGAATCGGTCCACTTCGTCCAATCCAGCGCTCTGGGTAATTTTCATTTAACCTTGCCCTAACAATGTTCCCAGTATGCGCAGGTGCTCCGTCGAGCTGTAAATAAATTGCGCTTCTGGTGGCCAGGGGGATGTCCTCCAACAGATCCGGAAGGATATTCTCCAAAAAGTCCGAGTATAGCTGACTATTCGGCACTTGGGGCAAGATGAAGGGTTCTATCAACTGGTTGCCGATGATGCCAGCCCAGACATTGACACTAAATCTTTGCTGGAAGGACCGACACCTGGTCCTATGTGGGTTCACATCTGACCAGGTGTGGAGGTTGTGTAAGTTTGTGATGCCATCCCGGGTGAATTGCGATTCATCCGTCCACAGAATTCGGTCTAGAAACCTTCTGTTTTCGATGTCAGACTCGAACAGCCAAGTGCAGAATTGCAATCGTCCTTCGGAATCTCTTTCCCTAGTGCTTGGACCGGGATATGGTGGTATGGATGTAGTCCCTCTCGGTTCACAACGGTCCAAACTCTCCCTGAAGACAATCCTGACCTTCGTGCGACCTGCCTGATGCTTATTACAGGGCTGTTCCTGACGATGTTGAGGATTTGTTGGTCGGGGTCCGCTGAATCGGCCGATTTTCCTGCTCGCGTTTCTGCTCTGGGGGTGGTTACACTTCCGGTTTCTTTTAACCTTCTGAAAGTCCTTGAAAATACCCTTCTGTTGAGTACCCGCCGATTCGGGAATCTCCTTTGGTATTCTCGTACGGCCTCACTATCATTTCCTTCTACTAAACCGTGCACGTAAATTATATCGGCATACTCGTCAACACTGAATTCTGCCATTTTATCTTAATTTTTTCTATTAAACACCCGGTTTTATCGATTGCTTCTTCAACTGTGGTCAATGTCCTTTCAAACTTACCCATTTTTATACCATAATTCATAGGAGGTATTAGAAACGGAGCGTCAGGATACTTAAGAGTCAATACTGGATATAATAAACTAATAACGCTATTTAACGGGATTACATTTATTATTTTATTACTGTTTTGCTGAAATAATAAAAATGTACTACCTCTGTTTCCTAAGCAAACATTTCCGAACTTGCTGTCATAAAAATTGTTTACTTAACGACTTTTTCCATTATGGTGCAATAAAGTAATTAGGTACCTGTGAGGATGTTTTAATTTCAGGACTTTTGCAACCCTTTTCTACCTGGGCATGTTGCACCTTTTTGGAAAGGTAATTAGATAGGCAACTTAAAAAAAATAAAAAGTAGGTATGTTAATAACATGAATTTCGGAGAAAAGTGGGGCGAAAGGTGAAAAATCGTTAAATAAAAGTTAATTTTTTCAACTTGCAGGGGGGATTGTGGCCAAGGAGTTGGGGATAGGGGGGTGGTGTAAACTTTTTTGGAAAGGGCTTCCAAACAGTGATTTTTTGAAATCAGTTTGGGGCCGCTGCGATGCGTAGAAAAAAAGATAAAAATACAAGAGCGGTTCCCATATAAGGAAAAATCCTGATTTACGAATCACCCTGTAACTGCCAAACGGTGCGAGATGCCCCCCCCCCCACCCATACGATTTTTTGCTTGTCTCGGTCTGACCTTTCACCCCCTTCAGTATTGACCTCCCACCTCTGAACACCCTGTATTCTTTCACCTTTCTTAGTACTGCAAATTAGATTTTCTGTTTGCACAATTCACACAATAATTTTCGCGTAATCCTTCGGTAGTTTCTTTACAAATTATTATTATCAATCGATATTTTTCAGTTTTTGTCCAAAGGTATCGTAGATTTCAATTTAATAATAGGCTGTGTTTTATTCGGGTGAAATATAGGTTTACAAAATGGTGAACCCAAGGTAGCTACCGAAATCTTTAAACTTCAAATAAGTGTTATGAAAATTGATACCTAGTGGTTTTCGAGGACGCCGATTGCGATTATACTCGCAGAATTTCAAAATGGCCTATCCAATATTTGTATTATCCGACAGGTTTTGATACTAAAGAAATCTTGGACCACTGATTTTGATTCTATTATCAAAATTTAGAAATTTATTATATATGTATATATTTATTTAGAAATTTATGTTATTTATTAAATTTCTTAAAATCAAAGAATTGCATCATAAATAAAATTAGTACAAAAAGTATACTGATGTCGCTGATTTTAAATAAAATATTTAAATGTGAAATTAATGACGACGGATCCAATGTGACGACCATCATTTCTCGAAATTTGAGAGATTTTCAAGAAAAATTAGTCTGCTATAGAAATTTAGAAATTCAAAATCACGGAACAAAATTTCAATAATTAAAGGGAATTAGCACAAAAGATATTTCTGATATCTGATTTCGAATCTACTGTGTTTAAATCAGTGTGTTGAGATTGAAGATGTCGGATGAAATATGGCGACGAATCTCTCAAAAATTAGTTGATGGGAGTTTTCGATATTTATACCTATAACAGTATGAATTTGTCGCTTAAATATAATATTAGATAGGAGGGTATTAAAAAACACGACCAATAATGTTAAAAATGCAGTTTCCCAAAAAAAAATATATAAAAAAAAAATAAAAAAAATAAATATTTACTTAGTATAATTTAAAATTAATTAACCAAAAAAAAAAAATTATATTTATGCTTCTAAGTTAGTAAATGCAACACAAGTTTAGATTAAGAAACGGTATTTCGAATTCTCAACAAGCCAAAGCGTTCAAGATCTGAATAAAGACTGATTGTCTTCGAATCTTAGAACGAAAAGCTAACAACTTAACCGATGGTGGAGTTTTAAATTGGAGGAATTTAGGCATATTCAATTTGGTAGTATCAGTAAGGAGGTATAAAAATTGCAAGTAGTGGAAGTAGGGTCTGCAGATGCAGAAGTAATGGGAAGCCTTGTAAAAATAGATTTATTTTTCCTTTAAAAATTCAAAAAAATATTTATAATAACCATTAATCTAAAAAAAATTAATTCTTCTAAAAATTAATAAAAGTTTATTATTCGTCCAAGGAAAATATTTATATTAAATTTTAAAGGAAACGAAGGTTATCATGTTCGCCTCTTTACTGGTGACCCCGACAAGTCTTTTGAGGGCAAAAAATGAAAAGAAAAATTAATGCAATTTTAACAACAAAGAAGAAAGAAAAAACTAGAAAGTCTAAAGAAAAAAGGGCAGTACCAATTATTTCAATTTTAACTTCAATTTCTCTTAAAAATTATGGAAGTAAAAATTGTAAACGTCTTTTCACGAAACGTGTTCTCTCTCGTCTTTCTTTCCAGTACGATAAGTTTTGTCGTAATTTTCGTTTCGCGAGTGCTATTTAGCAAAGTGCCATGGCTCAAAACGACACAAATGTTAGTGGTGATGCATCGCGTGATACATGGTTGACAATTTTTGTAAAGCATGTTCGCTTTTGGAAGGATATGCCAACCTCTTGGTTTGGCCCGACAGCCTTGATGCACAGTTTTTTCTATCCAGCATAACGTCTCAGCAGACATTCTTTTATCACCTAATTTCTGCATTACATGGAGAATTTATTCGCATGGTGATGGATATAACGCGTAATCCTTAACTCCTCACTCAAATTGAAAGAGACTTTAAGAAATCTTTTTCCTGTCAATGAAACCAATCAAATTTAGCGAGCACACACTTTATTCCCACGTCCACTTTAACCCATTAATGCGCAAAACGTGAATTTTGTGCATGCAAGTTCAATTCTACGATTCGAATAGAAAATTTTAACGGTTCTCTTCCAAAATCGTATATAAGGGGTTTTTGGGGATGCTCTTTCGGAATCTGGCATTTGTTCTGCATAAAAGCTTCAAAAACCCTATTATTGTTTGGGTTTTTTAAAAAGATTTTTTTTGGTAATTTTTCTTCTCAAAGTCGATTATCTTGTCGTTGCTGCTATTGAATGATCATATAACCACCAGAAATCGCGGTCCGAATATCTAAACTTTCTCAAACCATGGTTTTGAAAGTTTTTTTTTGCTTTGGGTTTTGCAAATTGGCTATTGTGTGCAGCAGTGTAATAAAAAACTTCGCGATTTTTTTACACAAAAAGAATCAACTTTAGAAAAATATTTATAGAACAGCAAATGTTTCAAATTAGGTAAGGAATAGATGTATATTTTTTCGGAATTTTTGGACTATTTTTGGTATTGACCAAATTATGAAAAATCCAAAAATGTCCCGAGAAATTCTGAAAAAATTCACACGTATTCTTTAGATAATTATAAGCACTTTTTGGCATATAAAATTTATTCGTATAATTGATCTTTTGCGAGTAAAAATATCACCAAATTTCATCATTAAAAAATAATTATGATTAGCCAAGGAACACGTGTGAATTTTTTCAGAATTTTTCTGGAAATTTTTGGATTTCTCAAAAATTTGCCAAATCCAAAAGACCAAAAGTAGCATCCCCAAAAACCCCTTATGTACGAATTTGGAAGAAAACCGCCCCAATTTGATATTCGAATCTTACAATCGAACTTGCGTGCACAAAATCCTTGTTTTGCGTATTAATGGGTTAATTAAAAAAAAAAGCAGTTCAGGAAAATCGTATTGAAAAATGATTAGTAACTTTGTTTTAAATAGAGAGAATCAAATTGTCCTTAGCTAGGGATATACTTCAAGCAATAAAATAAAATAAATTATTTAGGCTTAAATAAATAAAAGATATTTTATTTTATCAAACAAGGCGGAATTAATCTAACCCATCCACCTTAACTGGTAACTCCGACGTGATGGACGGCCAGAACCGAATTGGTTTATCAACTGCTCAGCAGGAAACCTCCCATCTGTAAAATTCTTCCCAAAGGGAGGCCACACTATGAAGGAAATAAAAATGCAAGCCTTTCAATAGCAAACTCGATACGCGAAGACTCAAGTAATCAAATTTCAACTTCAGTTCGGAATGATACATCAAGATCGGGTAGGATTAGAGCATACCATATTTGACGGCACTTGCGTCGAATCGAAATTACATCTATGTAGGGAAGGCTAGATTCAAATTAGAAGACCTCCTCAGAAGGGCTCGACAATTTCTCCTGTAGGATTGAAATTGAATTTTTTTTTTTTTTAAATCAGCCTCCCTGAGGGTAATCTGGAGAGCACACTTTGCTCCTACGTCTATTCTAATTGGGAGGTGTTTCAAAAACCATTCCATGAAAATCGGTTTCTGAAAACTAGAGCACGTTTGCCTGGAATTTTGTAATTTTTTTTTAAATAAATTTGCCCTTTGGAATTGTATTGTAATACTTTGCATTTAGAATAATTAAATTTCGATACTAATGTTTTGGAATTTGGCACTTTTGGACTAAAAAATATTACTTTGGGAATGGATTTATATAAAGCGAACTTGCAAGTCGTCTACACATTTTTGATAAATCTTCAAAGAGACATTATCTTACTGACACAGAGTCATTCTAAAAAGTTCGACTAAAATGTTAACTCTAATTGGATTACGTCTTCCGGCAATTAAATCATTTCCAATAAACACTTACGATACACAAATGTTAATACCATATTTTGGTTTATTTTATATTTTTTTATTTCGTCATTGTTTATTATGTACGTTGTTGCGTGAAGTCTAATTGATCCCGCAACATCGTTTACCTCTATTGGTAAATTAAAGAAATCATTATCATATTCCTTGTCGTTTGTAATTGAATCAAATACTTCTAAATTAATTCATAGATTTTGATTCGAGTTTTTGTAAGCCAATAAAACATAATGTAACTCACCAAATTAAAACTACAAGCCTTACCATTGTATCGAAAGGGTTCCTAGCTATAAGCATTGACTTTTGGACCTAAACCAAATCTTCCATATACTTGAATATAATTGCTCATAATGATTAATTATGACCTTATAGAGGGTCAATCAACAATGATCTTGTGTCTAAGAGCATGTATGTGAGTCATTGCAGAGCAATTAGCTTGAATCTCACTTCATTCATTTTGATTGCACTTTATGGGTAGCAATCGCTCATTTTCACTTGAATATCATATGAAATGATGAAAACGAAACAGGAAGCTCAATTCCCACCGGGGACCATAATTTTTGATGATGAGACTTTTCGATTGAGTCTTACCAATCCCTCAACTTTTGATTTGGAATTCCTTAGCTCTCGAACCAAGTGAATCAATGGAATAATGAATATACGAATAATTGCTCAAAAAAATGAGACCCTTCCACTCCTTCGATTTTCATCATTTTTGGCATACATGTATATCTTAACGCCCTTTATCATATATCTCATTTCCAGCTCTGGACACTCAAAGGAAGCTGTTACTTACTGGCCTTGAAGATTCACACTGCTTCCAAACTTCTCATTTCAATTTACATATATATGTTTTCTCACTGTCATTTCAAAGTACATTAGTATATGATATAACTACAGCAATCTAAAATCCAAACTCAATCTCTGTTGGACACTAGGAGGACCTAATGTTCAAAAGGTTTTCGACCTCTAGTTCCCCTGTTTTTTGATATATGAAATAAATATGGTACCTCCAAACTTAACTCATAAGGACACATCCATGTATGGTATAGGTATGGGATTTTCTTGCTTAGGTCCAAGCGGACACGCTTATAGCTAGGAACCCTTTCGACTTCTTTCTCCTGAAAAGCTTTTGTTAGCTAAAGAAGAATTTGAATTTATGCTAAATTAAGGAATCTGTAGACCTTTAAAAAGTTGTTTGCCATCACCGCTACATATGGTCTGGGAAAACAGTGGAGAATGGAGACCTTGCGGAGATTATAAGAGACTTAATGTCATTACGATTTCTGATTAATGTGTTTTGTCATAATTTGCAGAATTGTAAATTATTTCTAACATTGGATTTAACAAAGGGCTGTCACAAAATTCCATTTGAACAGGAGGACTTACCTAAAATAGCACATAACAGAAGAAAAGAAAATTATTTATTGAATTAAACTTTCTCTCAAGTAAAACAGACAAAATTTAAAATTTTTTGAAATGAAAACTTTTTATGTGAGGCCTCTGGCAATTTTGCTTGGAGAGTAAACTCGTGAAATTCATCGGATTAAAGGATAAAGTGTTACCGAAAATTGTCACGAAAAAGTGAGCAGAAGTTCTCTTCATTGTACAGCCGCATATATTTACACAGCTAGAAATTCAAGAATTTCTCAATTTCAACAGATTTTAATGAAAATTGGTACTGATTTTGAATACCTAGAAAATTCGCAAATTCAAGATGGCGAATCCAATATGGCTGCAAATATTTATCGATTCCAACGGATTTTAACGAGAATTGGTACAATGATTATTTTGAGGCCACTGAATTTGAGTATTATCAAAATTTGCAAATCAAAGATGGCGGATCCAATATGGCGACCAAGATTTCTCGACTTCAACGGATTTAACACATAAGCCCGGATACCTTGATGAGCGAGGCAACGTTTGTGTTGATTTTATGAAATATATTCAGTGAACAAGTGCCGCTTCCTCAGAAGCAGGCGCTGGCAAATTTCTAGAAGACAAACAACCATTGATGGTGCTTTTACAAGATTTTTAGAAAACATCACTTAAAATACATTTGTCTCGTACTTTAGTTATCATAAGCCGATTTTATCATTTGTTAAAAGTCGTGGCAGTAACACAAACAGTGCTGATATTTGAATAATTTAGTTACTATATTCTCTAATCTGGATTAAATTATTTGTTGAATGTAAATTGTAATATTGTCCATTATATATCGACTGACGTTATGACATTACTTTTATTATACAACATTATATGTTATAATTGAAAATATATTCGACGATTTGTATAAAATAAATGTAGTAAAATTCAATTAATCAATCAATTCATTTTTCAAATAAAAATATTATTTATATTTATAGAAAAAGAATATAATTTGAATAAAAAAAAATAGAGCTGTCGAATCTTATCAAATTTTAAGTTTTCAGTTCTGTCTACCGTCCCGCGACGGTACTATGTTCTTTTAAAAATAACATCAAATTGTCAACAATTTTGAGTCAAAAACTACTCTGGAAATTTTTCAGTTAAAATTTAATTCATACATTTCTCAATACCTCGATAGGATGAGCGGCTGCTATTCAGATGGCTGTAACTCAAAAACTATTTAAGATATGCACATAAAATTTAAGTATGATATTTTTAAATGTATAGACTATCGAAATATGCAAAATATCAAAAAGTCACACTAGTGGTGCCCCTTAATTTAATTAATGAACTGATTAAGATAATCCACACCTAGCCTGGTTCATGGCCTGAGGTCAAATGCCGATGCAATACATCTCTGCCTTATTAGTGAAGGCAAAATCGCGGGAATACATAAAACACAAGCCTTGAAGTAAAAATTGCGCATAAAATGATGCAGTTGACAATCGCAACAAATTAAAATTACTTCTTATCGCCCCCATAAGCCCCCTTCCAGCGGAGTTTTCTTAGGTTTGCCCTCCGTGGACTACGATGGTCTGATCCTTTGAACCTCCCAACTTATACTGATCGACTGAGACTAATATCGTTTGACTCCTTAGAAAGTAGACGTAACATTGCTAGAATGATTGTTATCTGTGATATTTCGACTGGGCGTACAGACAGCCCTGAACTTTTAACGAAAATTAATATTTCGGTCCCTGGTCGTTCTTTGAGGACCCATGTCCTTCTTCAGGTGTCATATCACCGAACTAATTACGGTAGGGAGGAGCCACTGTCGATGTCACGTCTTTTCAATGAGCACAGCAGTCATTTTGATTTTAATTTGTTTCGCTCCTGGGGATTCAACAAAACTCCTTGTCTCGAAAAATAACTCTAGCCATTTTTTCAAGTAAAACAGGTCGAGTCTGCAGCATAACTATCCACGGTCATTTGTTCAATGGGCTGTAAGAGTATCTTTTGAATGCAAAAATCTTTAGCAATATTTCTCCTCAGTTACAATTAGTAGAACATCACTTTGCCGTAAAAGCGATAGTTTAGCAGATTCATCCTTTGGATTGGAATGAATGAGGTATTTCGCCATAAGAAGCAATGTTATTTCGCGGTAATCATCGGACTTAATCACCCTATAAATGTGGTAGGCCAACTTTACGGATTTTTGTATAATTTCCAGGAAGTTTTGATGAAGTTAATAGAGTATGATTACGGTATGAACAATTGCAGAATTGTAACAATATTTATGCACCTTTTGCCTGTATACCTCGCAATATTAATTATAATTATCCTCTTAAGGACCAAATTTTATTCTATTTTTTACTTTTTACTGCGCTATTGATAAAAGCGTATTTTTAACCGATTTATAAACTTGCCTTGGCTGCACCGACTCCAAAAATAGCTGATTAGACCTTATAAATATTTAAGTATCAATAACTTTTATATTGTCCTTGAATTCTCTTTTCTTTAAAGAAAAAAAAATATTATTTTTAACTATTTAGTTTAAGTTTTCTGAAGTCGGTTTTTATTTTTGTGTAAACATTTTTTTTAGTTTGAAGAGAAGCTTCTTAAAGCAGGCTTCGGGATAGCAAGTCATTAGAAAAACCGACCGTCACGAGACGATTGGACTACATATACCTATACTCTCGTAGGCTACGTGTACAAATGTGTTGATACGAAATGCGCGTTGTCAAAAATCTTCTATATGTATGGTACAAGCCATAAAGTAGTCCGGCACACACACAGCGATAAGGCAAAGTGATCTGATTTGTCAGATAAAATATATTGGGCCTTAAGGCCCAACTATAATGTGCATACCGTACCGTGTAGAAGCATATGCAAACCTGCGATAACACACAAAACCTATCCTCGAACCATAATGGGAATAGTCGTCCGTTTCGTCAAGTTTCGTTTTCCATATGCAAGGTTCGATCTAGAGCGTGTTTTGCATATGCAAACTGACAATGGACGAGGAAGTGAAAATTTTTTGGAAATGTTATTAATGGTGTGCAGAGTTTAAAATAAAATAAAATAAATAAATCTTTTAATTCACTTAATCCTTATATTTTAAAACTCAAAAAAGCACAAAGAATTATTACACTGAATATCTGACAGCTGTCGAACATGCATAAGCTTCCGTTCGTTGACTTTTGATAGCTTTCCGTACTGAAAGATATGCACATTATAGTTGGGCCTTTATGGCGGGCGACATAAACATGGCAAAAACTTCACGGCAGCTTCTAAGACTTCTATTTAAAAACTGTTTTCATTCACGTTTACCATGCAAATTTTTCCTTTCTGGCCACTACACTTTTTATCACCTTTTTAAATAAAATATATATTTTTTGTGGGTTCGAATCCAACTCAACGAAAAACACAAGCCCCAGACCACTTGAAACGTATGGCTTTTTGACAATGGGACTTGGCTTTGGGTAACCAAAAACTACGATTCACTACAATTTCGTTAGGAATACATCCATATTTTTAGCCTATTAGTAGTAAAAGTTCCTGAGGTTGAATTTCCTAACACAATACTTTTCCTAACAATAATATAATCCGGATAAGTGCGAATTTTGAGCTTCCGTGGAAGTTTCACCGGCCCGCCATAAGCGTCAATGTAAATTTCTCGAACTACTAGACCATTTATGCACATATGCAAATCGCCAGTTCGCAGCTTCTAAATTGTAGGAGGTTTTAGCTCTGTTAGAGAATATCCTGCATTGATATGCTGTACATTAAGGACTCACTTCGGTGGAGACAATTGCCTCTTAACACGAGAGTTAACAGTTTTTAGCTCCGTTAATTCTTAAATTCAATTCAGTTTAATTAAATTAATTTATTTAGCGTATATGTATAGTAGTACGTTCAAATTGGTTGTACTATCCTAGTGTTACACTAAAACAGAATGAATAAAATATCGATTTCTTACCAGTCCAATACTGTTTAGTTTTTATTGGGGAATTATTGCTATACAAAATTAACACTAATTCATGGAGGAAAAATGTTTAAAACCTCATAGAGAGTAACTCTTAAATTTGTAGCCATGTGTAAAACTTTAATCGTGAAAGTGTCTGTTTATCTCGTGGAGGGAAAAATGTAGCTCTAACAATAAATTTTACTAATACAGCATAGTACAAGTCATCTGGTAATTTTAGCTGCTAATACCCATGGCCAAATATAATTTTTTTAAAAAGTTTTATTCAAAAGTTACCAAGTTTTGCAAAAGGATTTTCTGCGAACTGGGGTAAACATTTCATGGTGAAAATACAAATGGGTAAAACCGGGCCTTTTAAATACCGGAAAACATCTGATAGCTAAGTTTAAATTCTTTCCCGGTGAGCCTGAACAATGACTACTGAAGATGATCTAGATGAATGTGCAGATAAAGTATTCGATATAATAGTTGCAATAATTTTGACGCTCTTAATTACTCTGTTGAACTAAAGACTCGAATAAGAACACCTCACTCTCCTCAATTATCCATAAAAGATCAGAGGTTATGCTTATTTACCATCTACTTACTTACAACTAAGAAGCAGAAAGCAGCCCCTTATCAACAATGTACAAACATGAGAAACTACAAACTTAAGAAACAACCCATCGTAACAAGCAAACATATATTTCCACCAAATGGGAGAGTTAAAACACAAACACTTTTCGAGGTGTTGCCTGAGACAATATTATATAATGTGTTATCTCTTGAAGGTATTCGCATAAATATCTTCCCACGTAATCCAGATGTAGGCATTCCTCTACTAAAGCCTTCACATGACATAGCTCAACAAAAGGGGATGTGATAAAATTTTGCAATAAATTTCGAGTAATCCCCGTGAGACGTATTATGGAATTAGTCAGGGAAAGCCAATTGTAATGGGATTACGCATTGTTGTCAATCATACATATATGCAAAAAATAATCATTATTTTCAAACATTATTACTTGCTGTCCGAAAATATTCTTGTTTCCTTCCAGGGATTTTACGACAAGATGCGAAATGTGCATAAACCCATAAGGCAAAATAAAAGTAGGGAATATGCGTGGAGAAAACATAATTTATTAGCAAGGTATTCAATCCTAAAATTGTCATTCAAGCCATTAACATTCACAAAGAGTTTAAAATCAACTAGGATGTGCTATAAAGCAAAACATATTGTTAATTTGTAGGGCTCTGTATGGCAATATCGAATTTATCCCTAATACCCTCGCCGTAAAGCACTTACTCCGCTCAAACTAATTTCCTACTGCTCTCTGAGATGTTCCAGGAAATACCTACATGACGTGGGGTGAAGGGAAAATGAAATTCAAAGCTCTTTGAGCATTTTCCTAGGGATGATGGGACGAAAAACGAAATTTAAAGCTCTAAGAGAATTTTTCATATTTTTAAATTATTCCATCTTGATAAGTAAAGCGCCTTTAGGTGTATCAATTAAGTTAATTCAAATTTAAAAGATTTTCTCATTAATCATCCGACTCAGATTAATTGTAAAGCCAGTTAGAATGATAAACAGATTATTTTTAATTCAATTTCATTTGATTGATGTGCTTTCAGTGTCAATGTTTCACAATGGGACTATGCTACAGCTAATATATTCAAAACATTTAGATCTTGCTTATGAGTTTATTATTTTATTTCTACAGATTTTTATTAGAAACTGGCTATTAACCCATTAATGTGCAAAACGAGAATTCTGTGCACGCAAGTTCATTTGTACGATTCAAATAGAAAATTGGGGCGACTTTCTTCCAAAATCGTATATAGGGGGTTTTTGGGGATGCTCTTTCGGAATCTAGCATTTGTTTTGCATAAAAGCTTCAAAAACCCTATTATTTTTTGGATTTAAAAAAAAAATGTTGACTTTTTTTGGTATTTTTTTCGTTTCAAAGTCGATTATCTTGACGTTGCTGTTATTGAATGATCATATAAAAACCAGAAATCGTTGTCCGAATGTCTAAATTTTTTAAAACATAGTTCTGAAAGTTGTTTTTAGCCTTGGATTTTGCAAAATGGCCTTTTTGTATAGCAATGTAATAAACAAAATTCGCGATTTTTGTACACGAAAAGGATTAGTTTTACAAAAAATTATTATAGAACAGAAAATGCTTGAAATTATCCAAAGAAAACGTGTGAATTTTTCTGAATTTTTTCGATTCGTTTTAGTTTTTTGGATTTGGCCAATTTTTGAAAAATCCAAAAATGTCCCGAAAAATTCTAAAAAAATTCACACGTGTTTTTGATAAATTTCTCAAAAATAATCGAAAAAATCTGATAAAATTCACACGTTTTCTTTGGCTAATTTCAAGCATTTTCTGTTCTATAAAATTTGTTTATAAAGTTGATGCTTGGGGGCCTCAATAGCCCGGTTGGTAACGCGACGTGTTTACTGCGAGCCAGCAGGACGCTAGAGGTTGTGGGTTCGATTCCCACGAGAAACCCTGGTCACAAAAAAGTGGTATCACAATGGGCCTGTAATGGCCTAAGTGTATCTTCGGACAGCCACAACAATCTACATCTACATCTACATCAAAGTTGATGCTTTTCGTATAAAAAAATCCCAAATATTTTATTACATTGTTGTACAAAATGGCCATTTTGCAAAAACCAAAGCAGAAATGAAATTTCAAAACCATGGTTTGAGAAAGTTTAGACATTCGGACCGCGATTTCTGGTGGCTATATGATCATTCAATAGCAGAAATGTTAAGATAATCGACTTTGAAAAGAAAAAAGAAAAAAAAAAAAACATTTTTCTTAAACCACAAAAAAATAGGGTTTTTGAAGATTTTATGCAAAACAAATGAAAGATTCTGAAAGAGCATCCTCAAAAACCCCTTTATATACGATATTGGAAGACAATTTTCTATTCGAATCGTTTAATGAAACTTGCGTGCAAGAATGGCCCGATTCGTACTGCCTCACGCCGCTTTCCCCACAGGCGATACATCAGAGGTTTTCCTAAAAATGTTCCGAATTTTTACTATCACAAATACAACACTCCATACTTATAATTATCAATCTTCTAGTAAATTGTTGAAATCTAAATTGTTTTATTTGTTAAAATTTATAAATGGATCATCCCCCTTACGGACAATTAGTCTGTCATGCAGGAAAATAATTTTTTTTGCAGAGCTGGGGTGAACTCGGACTTCGAATGAATGAATTAACATTTAAGTCATGTGTACATCCAATCTTACTCAGTATGTATTCCCATATGGGGAAGTCTAATGGATTAAAGTCTGGTGAAGCTGCGGGCAATTCTTCCAAAGGTATGAAATCAAGTAAATTTGTTCGACACAAATTCTGAGTGCGTTTAGCTTTGTGGAGCGGAGACTGTCTTGTTGGAAACAGAAGTAACCTTTTCCATACAAATTTCGAGCATTTTCGATCAAGTAGTAGTCCTGCTAGACATTCTGAATGTAGTAATCTTGACCGATTTTTAATCCTCGATCAATGAAAAGCAGTGACAGCTTGTCCAAACTAGATATTGCGCTCCACACCACAACTGCCGACACACTTTGTAAACATCGTAAACATAATTTATTCACAGCAATACAACCCAATGATGCACTATATACGCAACATCTCGTGTCGGATGCCAGGGGCACTTTGTGTTGCTACGTTGGCGGAATAAGTAATAATCTGGCACTTTTAACAGACTAAAATAAAAACGTGGAGGGATAAAAACCTGGATAGCGATTGTATAATTAAATAAGAACGATTTGTCCAGGAAAATGTGTTTGTAAGCCTACCAAAAGAAATATTTCAAATGTACCCCACGTTTTAATTTTAGTCTGTTAAAAGTCCCAGATTTATTTGTTCAATATTCATCAAATTCTGATTATTACTTATCCCGCTGACGTAGCAACACAAAGTGCCCCTGGTATCTGAGACGAGAAGACAGCACTGCTAGTGTTGCACGATTTCTTACTAGACATCAGAATATCAAGAAGGCCCAGGTTTGTGTCCTAATTATTTACTTAAATGTTTTTTTTTTTTTTTTTTTTTTTTTTTTATTCATTCTAACCTTTTTGAGTAGCTGTTAAACCGCGCCATTTTTTAAATGTTATGAGCGAGTAACAGCAAAGGTGCAAAAACTCCGCATGGATACAACAAAACGTTAAAACGGAAAAGTGGGAAAAACAAGTGTTACATTACTATAGCTGCACTTCGAATTTTAATTGCCCACATACATATACTATAAAAATAGTTATTAATAATCAATTGCATCTATGTCCAACGTCCTTTTCGGCATGGATTCGATATAAGGCTTTAATTTACCTAGTATCAAAGAAGTCAAAGCTGTCTGCATGACGACTCTGAGCTGAACGACTCAATTTCTTTCACTGTCCTGCATTGGTTCTTCGAGGCTTTTTAATCAAAAATTTGATGTATGTGGTTCCACAACTACCGTATTCGCCCGATTTAGCTTCATGTGATTTCCGGCTATTCTCTAAGTTGAAAATACCGCTTCGGGGACACCTTTTTGAATCGACTGATGAGATAAAAGAAAAATTAAAGAAGGAATTGAAGACTATTCCAATCATCGAGTTTCAGAAGTGTTTCGAGGATTGCAAAAATCGCTCGCATAGGTGTGTATCAGATGTTTATTTGCTGGTCCTACGAAAACTGGAACAGAGACACATTTATACTTTAGCTCTATGTATGTCTGTAAGGTTTGTTCATCAGTAGACTATAAATAAATTCAAATTTTCTTCAGGATAACGCCTAATTTATGGAAGTAATTTTTGAGATATGACCTCCTGATACTCGAGATGGTTCATACGACATTAAGGAAAGGCTAGTTCAAGCATTTCATGGCTACTAAATATCTTCCAGACCATTAGGGACCACCACCACTGTTTGAGCAGATACATAGAATCGTCAGATGCGAGATCAGAGTCGGTCAGAGACATCACAAAAGAAAAATTAGTTACCTAGCTCTTCAATACCTTTAATCTAAGCATCAACGATGCTTATACATATATAGTATACAAGAAGTATTGAAAGCGTTTGAACACTTTCGCAGCTCAAAAGAAAATCAAATCGATGAAAGCTATAAGTTTCATACCAAAAACCAGTAAGAAGAAAGATACGATTCGTTTTTAATGGACCTGAAAAAATTATTGAAAAGATACAAATTCGCAGAAGAGCCTAGATTGTTATGGGACCGTATTATTCTTGTAATCTGCAACAAGGGACTTCAAAAAGACTATTGGAAATTGATAACCTGGATCAGGCAAAGTTGATTAACCCATTAATGCCTGAATAACAAAAAATTGTACGGCAACTTCGAGGCGCTAACTTTTATCGAAGGGGTGGTCAATTCTCATCGAGACCAACTTTTCTAGACGTATTTTGAGTCGCCCGACACGATCCAACCAACAAAAAAAGTGAAAAAGATTATTATTATTGTTTTTTTGCAATATTACGTAAATAAATACCTTTTTCAAGTCATTTTTTTCGAAAAACGACAGATTTAGTGGGGAAAAAGCAACTTTTTACGGCAATAAAGTGCATAAAACGTGTTATTAGTACTTAAACGTCAAAAATGTGCAGGTATTTTTTTCGTTAAAAATATTAGGTTGCATAAAAATTGCAACAATGTAACGCATATTTGCATTACTTTCGATCACTTTTTTTTATCTCACTATCTTCGACTATTCCCAAAAATGTATATAAACTATTTTTAAGGGTCACTGATTACGAATTTCCTATTAGATTTCCGTAATTCAATAATTTTTGGCAAATTCTCAATTTTTTCGAAAAAAAATTGGGTATTCGGAGTTTTTGGGGTCACTGATTACTGATTAGATGCCTGCATATTTTTGAAGTTTAAGTCCTAATAACACGTTTTATGCACTTTATTGCAGTAAAAAGTAGCTTTTTCCCGACTAAATCAGTCGTTTTTCGAAAAAAAATTACGTGAAAAAGGTATTTATTTGCATAATATTGCCCAAAAACAATAATAATAATTTTTTTTCACTTTTTTTTTTGTTGAATCGTGTCGGGCGACTCAAAATATGTCTAGAAAAGTTGGTCTCGATGAGAATTGACCACCCCTTCGATAAAAGTTAGCGCCTCGAAGTTGCCGTACAATTTTTTGTTATTCAGGCATTAAGGGGTTAGGTGTAGTCAGGATTTTCAAAAAATCGATTTTTTTTTTTGCATTTTCTTAAAGTATAATATCTTAGAAATATTCTCTGAAAATTTTAAGTAAATCCGACAAATACTTTTCGAGTTATTCGATAATTAACAAAGGGTTCTCGGGCGCTCTATATACAATTTACAAACTTCAAATGCGTTTTTCTCAAAACTATGTTTCTTGAACCGGTGGCCACTCTAGCTCAAAAACCGCTCGGTAGATTTTAATGAAATTTATACAGATTTTTGAAAACATAAAAGACTAGTGCCTGATCGAAGGATTTTTATTTTTGTTTAAATTTCGATTTTTTATAAACAATTAACTGTTGGTTTTTTCCCAAAAATCTGGAAAAATTTTTCCTGAGGCCGCCATTTTGTTAATTTTAAAAGAAAAAAAAAAAGCTTCGATCAGGCACTAGATTAGATATTAATAAAACTATTTTTTTTTGTCCAATTGATTTTAGATGAATCTCCAAGGATATATGTTGGCCACCGCAAGGCGCTTCGGTTGGAACTGGGTCAAAGCAAACAGCCATAACTTTTAAAAATATTAATTTTTTTTTTCCAAAATTTCTGTCAAGTGAAGTCGAAACCTTATTTAATAATGCTATGTTTTTACTTTTACAAAACAAAATAATTTAGTGGCAAAAAAAAATTATTTAAAATTGTCATTTTTTATGCCTCTGACTACACCTAACCCCTTAATGGGTTAAGATGGCACAAGCAGCAGAGGCAATTAAGCGGTAAACAGGGACGATTCAAGGAAACGACAATAACTCTTTGTCAGTTAATACGATTGAACGTTCAAAGGAACACCTAACCCAACCGAGAACAAGTGGTACGATTATAGGTGGGAAACTGATTCAATGAGAGGTAGGAGCACATATAAATGATTGTCGATATACATAGTAGGAAAAGTGAGAACAGGAATTATGCAAAACAATTTAGGAAGCAAATTTAAAAAATCTTAGAAAGTAATTATGAGAGAAAATTGTCCGGGGGACGAACAAAATTTGCAGTAATTGTGGTAAGAAGAATCACTTTTCATCATTTTGGTAAAAAAAACAAGGTATGTGAAATTTCGGACATTCGAAATAATTCACTAATTAACTCAGTTACTCGGGTGTTCACTAATCACTCCGAGAACTAGGATTGCTAGATCCAAAATAACAAAAGTTCATAAACCAGCTGAATGGGTATCAAAATTAGTAATATTAGGAAAGAAACGATTATATTTGAACTCCAAGTGTTGAAGTGAGGTTATAATTCATGAATCTTTTCCAATAACGACTTTTGATGAGATAATGGAAATACTAGCTAATACAATAAAAAATTCTTTAAAAAATGGTCACGCACAAAATCGTAAAGTGAAAAAAAATCTGCAATTAGGAAATCGTCAAATATACATAGTATCTCTAATCGCAAAATCCCCAAATGCAAAATCCCCAGGAATTTATAGAAAGAAACACACCTCGTTAGTTCCTTTTTTCGGCCTCCATTTTCCCCTAAAAGCGATAATTTAGCGAATCTGCCGTGTGTAGTAAAAGGGGTGGGCAATTCTGCCATAAAAAGCAATGCTATTTTGCAGAAATTATCGGACTACGGCAACCTATAGATATGGCAGTGACCAAGTCTACTTCAGGGTTTTTTATAGTTCCCGGGGGTTTTCATTATTCCCTTTTCCAACATAAATAATTAAAAACGAGTAGTATTCTCCAGGTCATTTTTTATAAATCTGTGTACTTAAAATCATCCTTGTGCAAAATATTTGATTTGCCAAAGATTTTCCTTGTACGTGAAAAGTTGCTTTTAGCATTTTCGCTATCAGCGTCCAAAAAAAAAAAAAAACCAAATTGATTATTTTATTGAACGTAGACGTATCGAATATATTACACAATATTTTTGTTTAAATATATATTTTGATATACATTACATATTAATCAAATAATCGCACGACGGATTAGAATTACACATCCGATGGGGATGTGCGGATTTCATTCCTGGAGATTTTGACTTAGGGATTAAGTGGGTAGGGATTTCGTAGGTCATCCCAATACTGGCAAGAAGGTTACTATGGTACAAAAAGCTATTTATATATTTGATAAAAGTAGCTATACTATACGTATATATGTATATGGTGAAGAAATTCAAGAGTTTTCGGATATGTTAGCAATTTACACAAACAATTATAATTAAATATAAACAGGTAATTTTGCCAACTGAAGATTAGAACACAATATGCAATACAAAGTACGCCTTAGGTAATTTAGTAAAAGTGGACTGAATAAAGGATGAATTTCAATTGTATAGAAACTGAATAGAAATTGTATACCAGATGAATTTGAATTATGTAAAAACTGAATTGAAATTGTATATACGATGAATTTGAATTATACAGAGGATGAATTTAATCTATATGATGAATTTGAATTACATAGTTTATTTAAAATTTATAAAAGGAAAATGAAATATTTGTTTAGATACACTGAATCCGCACAATTATCTAGCCAGGAGAGAAGAACCAGATTAGTGTTCAGAGTTAGCGGCCAGTCCAAGCGCGGCACTTGACTTTAGTTTTAATAAAGTAATTTATTTTTCAATATCCCTCTCTGCAATATTATGAGATATTAAACTTACTTTACTTTACTTTCTTCGTCTACACTTTCTTTTACACAGGCATTGTACAAAAATTAATAAAACTACGAAATTTTGTTTCAAACTTTAATCTCCACTTTGCACTTAGCTAGCTAATTAGAACAACAACCAACTACTTCATAAATAAATGAGAAAGTTTTTTCAATGAAGTTAAAGTACGGAAAACTTAATGTACGTCTTTAACCCGTACTTTTCCAGTGTTTTCCTTTTTCTCCTCAGTTGGGAGTTAGAATATTAACTACTAGGCAGTCAATTCGCCCTATGCCTTCTGATATGAAGTATATCTTTCCTTGTTTTCGATCATACTATTTTTGACACTGATTAGCAAGGCTGAATAATAATTAGCTTGCTTAATTCAGCTTACCAATTCGTGTAATGGCTTTCTCAATCCACACTGACATGTTTGTACAACATTTTCTTATTGTTTATTTCCTTCAGTACAATTTGCATAACTGACTTCATATATATATATATATAGAACTATTTTTCTTGGAACTTTGAACATCCTGTTTTCAGAAGTATATTTGCTTTTCTCCTATACCATTGTGCGCCACATTTGTAAACTCTACTGACAGGGATACCTAATTTTCCTTAGCGACTAATTAACATTGCCAAAGAGCGCAGGAGGTTACATAATTTCGGGGAACTACATTATGATACACTATGGATAATCTTCTAACCTTTAATTCATAATAACTAAAAACAGTATTGTGCCTATTGAACCATATTGTTGCTTTCTTCATGATTACAGCTTGAAACTAATTTATACCTCCGACAAACAGTTTTGAAATGAACACTAAACCTATGGTGCATATCAAAACTAATTCTGTCTACGGTCTGGGATAGAAACGCAATAGCCCGAATCATTTTTGGGGGAAAAAGTAATAACAAAACAAAACTTCCTTTTATCTCTGAAGTAGCAGCGTGTAGAGGAACTTGTTGACACGCAGATAATTTATGTCACTGGGCCTAAGATGTGGGATATTGATCCGAAGCACACAATCCGTTCAACCCCCTCTGGCTGGCAGATAATGGATTTGCTTCCGAAAGTTTTAGACAGATATCATCCATATGTAATATAAGTAATATTAAGAACTTAAGAGCTATCGCAAATAATGTCATTACTTCACCACTCCAAGCGGGCGCCTAACGTTCTAAATATACCACTTTATTTCCTGCCCCAGACCTATTCTAATGGGAAAAGTTCGTGCTGCCAATTTAACACCTGGATATAGAGAAGAGGAAGATTAGCACGAACCACACAGGTAACTGACACGGCGTTTAGTTTGCTGTCAGAAAATCCCAATGAAAAAGAGGAGAATATTCATACTATAGTTGGTTATACGCGTTAAAATTGAATGTGATGTCAAATGAAAGTGTGAGCATTTATCTTTATCCTAATTGTATCAATTGATTAAATCACTTAATCCTAAAAAATTAAAAGTAATAAAAACATCAATGCACTAGGTAAACCACACTGAATTTGCAGTCCAAGTACGACATGACGTATGGCGGCAGCTTTCTAAAAGGCGGCAAATTTCCAGGGAAAATTTATAAAAATTTAAAAAAATGTTGGAAAAAAAATTACAAAAAATATTTATCAAGTAATTAAATATTTTGCGGGTGTATCTAAAATCAAGGAGAAAAAAATTGACAAGCCCAATAGCCGGGAAGAAAGCGAGTACTACACTCATTAAACCTTATAAAGAAAATTTAAATTAAATAACGTAGATAGACAAGAAAATTTAATTCTATCATTCTTAATCCACACTTCTCTTCTGAAGCTTATTTTACCTGAATCCAATTGAAGTGGTATTAATATTATAAGATTTTTAATTCCTACTTTAAATGGAAATAACTATCATTGTAAGTATTAAATTTATTAAGAAATTTAAAGGAATTAAAAAAAGAAAAAAAAAAAAAGTGAAAGGAAAAGAGAACTAATGTATGAGGCAAAATTAATGTAGAAGAGAGAGAAAAAGATAGAACAATTATGAATAGACATAAGAGAAAGCAAGGAAGAAAAATTCTGAATTTTTCATTTTTATTAAGTGCAAGCAACGACGAGATTATTCCTTCAATTAAAAAGGCCCCCTTTCAAATAATTTACCATCGCAATAAACTTTAAATTTTAAGAAAATGGGAGGCTGAATTCCCAAAATAAATAACAATTGAAGTGCCATTTGAAGAAAAGAAACGTTAATCATCATACGAAATATTTGAATGACCAATAAATTGTATGAGCTCACGATTGAGTTTTAAATTTTTATTTTTTTTGATGTAGCGGCAGGCGAGGTAAATTTTAAAAAATTTAGAAGAACGCGATGAAGAAAAAAAAGTTTAGTTGAAAAAAAATCCAGAATTGATATAAAAAATAAAATGCAAGAAACAAACTAAACAATATGAAACTATAAACTTTATTTATGGGATTAATTTGGAGAAGCCTTTAAATCTTGACAATATCTTCTCCCTATTGCCATCCCATATTGATTTTCACTACATTCAATTTTTTAATTTTTAATTATAGTTTTTGGAATTTTTGGGATTTTGTTTTTTGTTTTTGAAAAAAACATTAAAAGTGGTCACTCACTTTTCAAACAAAAAAGCATCGAAGTAAAGGTTTAATTTTTAATTTTGTAGACGATGGGAGGCTTATTTTCCCAATTAATTAAATATTATAAAAAGAGGCAATTTAAACAAAAACGTTTAATTTTAAAATATCTGTGCCGGTGATTTTATTTGCATGGACCTTAAGATTTGTTTAGATAGGTTAAAAATAGTTGAAATAATAATTCAGAAAAAATTCACAAGCAAACAAATTCGCTTCATTCGAAAAATTGTGGTCACCACTTTAGATGCACTATTTTTAAATTCCAAATTCCATAAACGGATGCTAAATCAGTAGCTCTAAAAATCCCATAGCACTAATTTCAAATCGTTGAAGTTTAAAGTGTTTAGAATTAGAATTTGCCCATCTTGAATTTGCCATTTTAAAACCTTGTATTTTATCCAAGTAAATAGAATCCCAAATAGCTATAAGTTTGTCAAGTTTCATTAAAATTCGTCCAGAAGTATGTGTGTACAGACAAACAGGCGGATAACAATTCTAAAAGTCACTGTTATGATCTCTGTATCATGAATGCAAAAAAAAAAAACATTCAGGTACATATCTATAAAAGGAAACGCGCTCAAGTTATTATACAAAAAATATTTCTAATTTGTTAGGTTTTGCGTATTTGTGATATCTCATTATCTGTAATCCATAACAAATTCAAAGATCGGGCAGGAGGACTGCCAGCGCCAGCAATTTGTTTTACATATATTATATACATATATTAGAGAGTAATTCATAAAGATGTGTTTCAACATATGCCAATCTATTCTATGGAGAACCCAATCAATATTTGTTCCGTTTTTGTTTGAAAGTTGCAACGGGAGGGGAAGAGAAGACTTATGGCACATCATTTGATATTGCTCCGATTTTGCTAGTGTAGACCTGGCATACATTGCAATAAATTGCCTACCATATTGCTAGGTTTTTGTGAAGAAAAAAATTTGAATTTTTTCCAAAAATGCCGGATTTGATCCCATGTAACTTTCCTATAAGTTGTTAAGACAGTGCAAACTTGGGTGAAAAAAAAATGATATACATATACAGTATAAATGATGTGTTTTCTATATTATAGCCTTGATATTTCTCAAAATTTTAAATTTCAATGGAAACGATGATGGGGACTGAACTTTCTTAACTCTCATATTTCATAATTGACTTCGATAAAATTTTCGGTATGGGTTTTGAAATTTGAAACTGATTACTACAATAAGGTTTTTACGTTGGGTTTCTTATTCGTTTATCTAATTTTTCGAACCAGAGTTTTGTATTACCATAGAAATATAAACACAAGAAATTTCATCTACAATAACAGAATGATATGCAATATTGAAACCTTTTTAAGTTTGAAGGTATCGCGTGGAAATAAGTTTTCAGAAATTTATTTCACTTCTCTTGTTTTAGATGAAACTTCTTGTCTTTATTTTTCCCTGGTATTCCTTTATTCATCTTCGAGGAATGACAGATGTTACGGCGACAGGCGCCGTTTTACAATGTAAACCTAAAACAGAAAAATAGAATCATAAAGGAAAAATGTGTAATTATCTTTTGTAAGAAGGAACCTGAAAAACATCTGCGTTTTAACCAGGTTCCAGAGAAATAGTCCGCGCCGGTCATAAGGACCGTAATAAAATAAGGATCCCTCTGATATGTTGTTTGTTTCAGAGGTAGAAATTAAGAATAAATATAAGTTTCTTGTGTAAACTGGCCAGTTTTTAGATGTAAGACATTTTTGTATTCACTTGATGTTGAGAACTCGCTGCGAGCACTTCGCCCGACAGCGTTTTTGTTTGAAATAATATAACGAGGTTTTTTATGCCTATTAACGGCTTTTTCCTCGTGCGCGAAATAAAGTTAAATAATTCGAAGCGCAAAATAAGTTGTTTTATTTTAACTAGTAGACTTAAAATTCACCCTTAGGGACGTGAGTGCCCATTGGCGGACCCAATGAGGACCAGCGGAGTTAAAATCTAAAGACACATTTAAACATGGTCCTTCGAGCCGGATTTTTAAAAACTCATTGGTAACCGTGACAAAGTGGTGAAAGTTTTTATAGTGACTGCGAATCACAAAGTGACAATTTGTGTTTAAGACAAGTATAATTTGAATCAAGTGTTAATATTGTTATATTCGCATAGTACAAAAAAAAAAAAAAGGGTGTTTTGCTTGCCTTCATTTAAAACGATGCCTCCTAAAAAGCAATCTCTTGAGCTGATGGTCGCCGGGCTAGCAGAGCGATTAGGCGAAGTCACTAACATTTTTGAGGAGACGCAGGATGAGACTTTGATTCCACCTGCGGAGGAAATTGACTTGCGGCTTGGCGATCTACAATCAACATGGGATGCCTGTCAAGCAGTTTATTATGAGATTTGCTCCCAATGGACCCCAGAGCAACGAAGGCAAGTGGCTTTCTTCGAAAATAACGAATTCGAAACTGCCCGACGACGTTTCCGAGATGCACGACTGGCCTTACGTCGTCTTCTTCCCAGAGAAACACCAGGCCCGATGACTTCAACAAGAAATCCCGCTGAAATTACGCAAATGGGTGAGTCTAATTTGTTTACCTCAGTAGGCCGTCTTAGTCGGCTTGATCCACCGACTTTTGACGGAAATAGAGCGCAGTGGATAGGATTTAGAAATACATTTGAGTCAATGGTAATAAATACCAATTTATCCAAAACCGATAAATTAAATTATTTGAAAAGAAGTTTAATTGGTAGCGTTGCTGGAATAACAAAAAATTTGCCTGCCTCGGAAAGCAACTTTGATCGCGCTTGGCATGAACTAAATGAGAGATACAACAATACTCGCCTGTTGCGACAGGCTCACTGTGATTCCCTGCTTAACATTGAGACGGTTATCAGGGCTAATGATGCTAATGATTACGAGAGAGTAATCAACGAGGTTCAGGAACACCTCATCTCCCTTGAGGGACTTGGTGCTGGCGTGAGCGAATGGGGAGAATTATTGTTAACCGTGGTTCGGTCGAAATTTGATAGAGTCCTACTAAACGAGTGGGAAAAGCATTCCAAAACGCTAGCGGTCGATCCCGTTTTTTCGGACTTCAAGAAATTTGTTTGGCAACGAATAGAAATTTGTAAGAGCGATGAAACAGCAAAGAGATTTAGTAATTCGTTAAAAACAGCTTTACCTCGATCGCGAAAACAAACGTATGCTCATTGCTCAACGTCAAATACAAATCAATGCCCGCAATGCAAAGGTTCACATTCGCTATTTCAATGCCCGTTATTTCGAAAAGTTAAACCGGTGGAACGCAATGAAATCGCGAGAAAACTGCGAGTCTGTTATAATTGTCTGCGATTAAATCATTTGTCAACTACTTGCCCGGATAAAAGATCATGCATTCATTGCGGAAAGCGTCATAATTCGTTATTGCATGGCGGTGTAATTTTGAAGCGTAAAAATGAGTCGCCGGTCAATTCAAATACGCAAATTTCTGAAGAAAGTTCTCCACCGGAGAAAAAACAAGCAACCACATCATATTCATCCTGACTATCTCAACCTCATGGTGTGCTTCTCGCTACAGCCACAGTGCGAATCGCTGTTCCTGAGGGACGAGAGGTAACTATTCGCGCGATGATCGATCAAGGATCTGAATCTTGTTTTATCTCGCAAAAAATCTGTAAAAACTTAAAGGCCCCTCGGAGAACGACAGATGTTGTAGTTCACGGTATCGGAGCCTTTGAGGTTGAACACGTACGTACTTGTGCGAATTTTATAGTACGAGGGCGACGCAAAGATTCGCCGGCTATTTACGTCGAAGCTTTGATAATGAAACAATTAACAAATATCACTCCCGGTATTAATTCCGACATTCTTTCAATTCAGCATCTCGCGAATTTAGAACTAGCTGATGACGATCTCGCCGGGAATAAACCAATAGAACTTATACTTGGGGCGGAGGTTTTTAGCTCAATTTTATGTAAGGGAGTGCGAATCGGAGGAGAAGATGAACCGGTTGCTCAGGAGACTATTTTTGGTTGGATAGTTTCCGGACGAATTGGTGAATCGAGAAATAATAATCGAAACAACCAGGTAACGGCAACGATGCAAGTGTCACGCGTTGAAAACATTGATAAATTATTGCGAACGTTTTGGGAAACTGAGGAGGTCCCGACTGGGCCTTTTCTTTCTCCAGAGGATAATAAATGCGAAGAAATATTTCAGTCTACGACAATTCGGCGCGAAGACGGCCGATATCAAGTCCGTATTCCATTTAAAGATGAGGTTCCGGATTTAGGAGAATCATATCGTACTGCATTTGAATGTTATCGCAAGTTGGAAATGCGTTTGAGTCGAAATCAGGAAATCTCCCGTCAATATCATGATTTCTTACAAGAATATCTAGAATTAGGACACATGTCTCCAGACACACATTATTCAGATAATCCTCCCACCCGATATTTTCTTCCTCATCATCCGGTAATACGCGAATCGAGCTTAACAACAAAATTACGGGTCGTATTTAATGCGTCAGCACGCACACAAAACGGAAAATCCTTGAACGACTGCATGTACGTCGGTCCCAAGCTTCAAAATGAGCTTTTTGATATTATTTTGAGGTGGCGAATGTTTCGATATGTATGTTTGGCGGACATTGAGAAAATGTTCCGTCAAATCGCAGTGGCGCCTCAAGATACAGCGTATCAATCCATTCTTTGGAGACCACCGGGTGAAGAAACACTTCAAGCTTATCGTTTAAACACCGTCACATGTGGAACTGCGGCCGCTCCATATCTTTCTATGCGCGTTCTCAAACAATTAGCAGAAGACGAGTCGGAGCGGTTTCCAAATGCATCATCGGTTTTGCGTAGGGACATTTATGTAGACGATATACTTTTCGGTACTGACACCTTAGAACAAGGTCGAGTTATTCGTAATGAATTAGTAAATCTGCTTAACGCCGGAGGTTTTAGCCTCCGTAAATGGGAATCTAACACAGAAGATTTATTGCAGGATTTACCGAATAATCTGCGAGCGCGTGATCCTACCAAATTATTTGAAGATTCTCCGACAAAAGTACTCGGAATTTGCTGGCGTCGACAAGATGACACGTTTTCGTTTAATATTCAGTTGAAGCAAGTAAGCCGCGTAACCAAACGATCAGTATTATCGATCATTGCCAGTATATTTGATCCATTGGGATGGGTTTCGCCTACGGTAATAACGGCTAAGATTTTTATGCAAAAACTTTGGCGCAACGGCTTAAATTGGGATACGGAATTAACCGCGGATTTATTAAAAGAATGGTCAACTTTTTATAAAAATATATCTAATCTTGCGACAATATCAATCCCAAGATGGACCGGAGCTTTGATAGCGGATCGAAGCTGGGAACTTCACGGGTTCGCGGATGCTTCAAGTCAAGCATACGCTGCGGTAATCTACTTAAAATGCCAAACGGAAAATGGTTCGCAAATTACGCTTTTAACTTCCAAAACTCGCGTCGCTCCTGTAAAGGAAATTACTATCCCTCGGTTAGAATTAAGTGGCGCCGTTATGTTAGCTAAACTTATTGCTCATGTTCGGCGTACATTGCAAATTGATGACATCTCCTGTTTTTGTTGGTCAGACTCGACAATTGTTCTCGCTTGGTTACGAATTTGTCCGAGCAAATTGAAGAAATTTGTCGCTAATCGCATTTGGAAAATACACGAAATGCTCCCTAAAATCGACTGGAAACACGTACCATCAGAAGATAATCCCGCGGATCTCGCGTCACGCGGAGTTTCACCGGGTGATTTAGTTACTTGCGATTTATGGTGGTATGGTCCCTCTTGGCTGGCTGGGTCAAGGGAAACTTGGCCGACGCTTGAGCAGACTGATCCCTCCGAACTTAAAATTGAAGTGAAATCGGGATCGTTGACTACGCAGATAATACGAGAAATTAACCCTACGGAGCAATTAGCTCAACGTTTTTCATCTTGGCCGAAACTCCTTCGATTTACAGCTAGGGCGAAACGTAGCGTAGCTCGATATCGAGGCCATGATCAGTTAAAGTCATTTTCAGTATTTATCCAAGAAGCATCAAATTTTTGGATAAAGCATATACAAGATAATTTGTTTAGTAAAGAAATAGCGTTGTTAAAACAGAGTAAAAAATTACCTAAAGGAACACTGCAATCACTTGACGCATTTGTTGATGACCAAGGAATACTCCGAGCGGGTGGTAGATTGAGAAATGCTCAATTGCCATTTTCGGTCTCTCATCCGATCATTCTTGGATCGCATCATTTGACAAAACTTATAATACGAGCCGTTCACTATTCTACATTACATGGGGGACCCCAATTGATGTCGCGAGTGTTAAGAGAAAAATATTGGATAATTAAAGGACGTAATCAAATTCGATCAATTGTTCACAGATGCGTTATTTGCACGCGCCATCGCGAAAAATCGTGTGTTCAAAAAATGGGAGATTTGCCAAGGGATCGGGTATTACCATCTCGACCATTTTCAAAAACTGGGGTTGATTACGCTGGACCTTTTATGGTGCGCGCGGTAGCAGGGCGGGGCCGCGCTGCATACAAAGGGTACGTTGCCCTGTTTGTGTGTTTGGTAACCAGAGCCATACACTTGGAATTTGTATCCGACTACTCTACTGAAACTTTTCTTGCCGCGTTTCGACGATTTATTTCGAGATACGGTTTGCCAGCGGTTATGATGAGCGATAACGGTACTACTTTTCAGGGTGCAGACCGCGAGCTGCGCAAAGCTTTCGCACGAATAAAGAAAGACCAAAATTTAGAATCTTGGTTCGCGACGGAAGGGGTGGAATGGAGCTTCATTCCACCTGCGGCTCCTAACCACGGAGGATTATGGGAAGCAGGTGTGAAAAGTGTGAAGCACCACCTGAAACGAGTCATAAATAATCAAATCCTAAGTTTTGAAGAAATGTGCACTTTACTTGCTCAGATCAGTGCTTGTTTAAATTCGCGACCGATAGCCCCTATGACTGACAGGGTAGATGACTTCTGCTTCCTCACGCCGGGCCATTTCCTCGGCTGCGGCTTGGGAATGTCTGTTCCTGAGCCAGACCTGAGTGGTGACAAGCGAAATAGATTGTCACGCTGGAAACGCGTACAACAAATGCGCGATCAGTTTTGGCGTGTGTGGACCCAAGACTATCTATTGCACTTACAGCAGAGGCGTAAGTGGCTCACAGCATCTCAAAATTTGTCCATTGGCGACATTGTGTTAATCCGGAACGACTTGTTGCCGGCATGTAAATGGGAACTGGGGCGGATTATTGAGTGCTTTCCAGGCAAAGACGGACTAGTTCGCGTAGTTAAGATAAAAACCGCAAAATCTTGCTTTAATCGAGCTGTTAATAAAGTATGTTTACTACCGCTGCGCTCTACAAACTCAGAGGAAACAGACGATTGACTATCACTCAAGCAATGTTAATGCTGCGTAATTTTAATAATAATTATTACACAATAGAATATAGTATAGAATATGTATCTAGCATGCGTAAGTGTTTTTTCAGCTTCAGCAAACCGACCCAGGGCGGGCAGTACACCTACATAGACATAAAATATTTTTGTAAGAATAGTCATAAGCAAAATATATGTATCTAGATATATTTCGGTGAATAAAATGAAATGATTGATATTTCGCTACTGACTCGTAGCGAGGCGGGCAGTATGTTACGGCGACAGGCGCCGTTTTACAATGTAAACCTAAAACAGAAAAATAGAATCATAAAGGAAAAATGTGTAATTATCTTTTGTAAGAAGGAACCTGAAAAACATCTGCGTTTTAACCAGGTTCCAGAGAAATAGTCCGCGCCGGTCATAAGGACCGTAATAAAATAAGGATCCCTCTGATATGTTGTTTGTTTCAGAGGTAGAAATTAAGAATAAATATAAGTTTCTTGTGTAAACTGGCCAGTTTTTAGATGTAAGACATTTTTGTATTCACTTGATGTTGAGAACTCGCTGCGAGCACTTCGCCCGACAGCGTTTTTGTTTGAAATAATATAACGAGGTTTTTTATGCCTATTAACGGCTTTTTCCTCGTGCGCGAAATAAAGTTAAATAATTCGAAGCGCAAAATAAGTTGTTTTATTTTAACTAGTAGACTTAAAATTCACCCTTAGGGACGTGAGTGCCCATTGGCGGACCCAATGAGGACCAGCGGAGTTAAAATCTAAAGACACATTTAAACAACAGAAAATCATTTTTTATTATTTAATTGGAAATAAGGTGAAATTATTTCACGGGTTTAACACCAAATTAGTTCCCGAACAAATGATGGATGATTTCTAATCTGATGAAATTATGATTAATAGTTTTTCAGAAATGAGCAAAATGTGTTCTCTATTTTTCAGAAAAATGGGATTTAAATTAATTTTTTCCTTTCCGAAATCATAATTAATTAATAATTAATTATTTCTCTTCTTTCCAGAGCTTTCTAGTGCAGATAGCCTCCAGTACAAATATAATATTGCTTTGAACAGTGAAATATGCAGCGTCGCTTTTTCGACTAATGGCCATAAATTTTGCCATAATAATTGCCGGTAAATTGAAATCAATTGTCTGTAGCCATTTTTAGGGTTCCGTAACTCCAAAAGAAAAAAAAAACACCTTTATAAGATCACTTGCGTGTCTGTCCGTCTGTCGGCTTGTCTGTACATCTGTCACAGCCGATTTTCTTAGAAATCAAGCGACGTAAAAACCTGAAATTTGGCACAGTAATACATTTTCTTAATTTATGTTGGTATTCAAAAGTATTTTTCATAATTTTAAATAGCATATTTAAAAAGATTTTCGGAAAAATATGCGAAAATAGAGCATTTTAATAAAATCAGAGATAACAACACCTTACTTGTTGAAAATTATAGCGAAAGTCTTACGTCATATAGATTTCTAGAAATTCTACAAAATATGTTACGGAATCTGCCCGCGAGTCAAACACGCGCTTGATCTTTTGTTCTAATAGATGAAGACTTCCGGAATATTAGGAACAATGCCCGAGCATTGAGCTGGCAACTTAGCTTCGTTTTCTTGCAAGTATATAAGATACACAGTGGCCAATAAAGAATGCAATGTCATGGCTGCCGAAGCTCTAATTGAAATTAATGGTGTGATGGAGTTTTTTATCGCTTTTCATACAAGGTGGAATTTTCAGCGGCACAATTATTAAAATTTGTTTGCTCTGCAATTTATGAGAAGAGCCCATCAGAAACTACTAGTTGCAGGCCAGAGATGATATGAACTGAAGACCTCCGTACAGTCCTTGGCGTATAGAAAACTTTAAGATTTCATCACTGCATTGATTTTCCCTTGCATTCGAGGATCATCGTGGACTCGTAACCTTATTTCGCAGATAGCTGAGCTCCGTGACCTTCCTCTAGTGTGTCTATAATGACAGAATTGCATGACTGATGAATTTTGGAACCGGTTGCAGCTGTCTGATATTTTAAAAGCCCCACACAACGCCACCGTTTCACATATTCTTAGTAGAGTTTCTTCCCTGCTCTCTGACGGGTAAAATTGCAATCTATTTCGTTTTGCGCCAAACTAAACTTCCTTCAGGAGAAAATCAATGAAAATGAAGGGTTTGTTTAAAGCTCCTCCCTTGCCACCACCCTGATTCACCCTGACACTGTTCGTGAATATTTTTAAATTAAGTGGATGATAATTATCAGATATTTCCTTTGAACGCGCCGGAATATCTTATTGAAAACCTTGGTTTCCGAAATAAGGGAAGGGTGTGGCATTTTTCTGCTTTCCTATATATTCTTTAAAAAGATTATTAATTTTAAGAACACCTCAAGAAACTATGAGCATTTTGTTAAATTATTTAAAAGAATGAAATAATAAATTAATTGTGATATACTTAACAACGGAGAAGTATTAACTCTTAATATCTTATCTTTACATGGTTCTTTATATACCTAATACAATCATAAACTATTGCTGGAATATTATATTCACACCGAATTCGAGGAAAATGATTTGCTTTGAAAATATAAAAGCAACCATCTACAAAGGTTATCAATATAATTCATTATCTTCCGCTCCTAGTGTAATGTATTATATCAAGTTGCATGTGTTATATCACGTGTCATGTACCTTGCATGTCATGTAACTACCTCACACTTCGACCGATTCACGTTGATGGTAAGGTACACAACATACGCCTAAAACGTTCGTTCAAGTATCATACTTTACCGTCGAAATCAAATCCGAGAAAATTTTTTAAATAATACAAAATTAAAACGCGACCGTGCTCTTTGATTACTTCCTTGGGCTATTCACATTTATGACCAGCAATTGCTGGTAAAGCAGGGAAATTTGACTTGAATTTTTCAGGGCAAGACTTTTCTTTATATGAGTTTTCGAGCGCTCTTTTCTTCTCCCAGGTTAGTCAGAAGAATGATTGCGCCTGGGGAAACCGGATAACTCGACTAGTTAGTTATATATAGAATATAAGCTGAAAGTGTAAGCGTTTTTTTGTAATCTAATAATTTAATATGAGCTTGTATTTGGCGTTTATATGGATGTACTCCTGTCAGCAATTGGAGTAGCAGAACAACAGGCGCATGCCAACGCACTTTTAAAGTAGTCAGAAAGCTAGCCCCATATTGGTAAATTTAGTTTCAACCGGCTGAACCTTTGTAAAAGCCAGTTTATATGTATATATTATGTCTTAATGGCTAAACAGTCTGCCAATCCTACTCGGTGGGTTAGCCACCCTGTAATTCTGGAAAAGTCCCGAAAAAATAATAAGCCTAATTTAATTTCTATCGCTTGAAATGTTGACAACTTTTTTCTCATACTTATGATAATAAAGCGCAGAAAATAATTTGTAGACTATTTGGTTGTTGAAAATCGCAGCAAAGATTTTTTTTTTAAATTCTTTCGATTTTGTTTCTACTGCCCAAAATTTTATTCTGCGAGGTCTATGGAATCGTTATGGGGTCAATTTATTCAACTTTTAAAAATATTTTAGCCATTATTATTATTACTTTTTTTTTTTGCACACAAAAGCACGTGACTGCAGGTGTCAGGCTATCCCATTACTATGTCTATAATTTAGCAAATATGTGTTAATTCAGTTTTCATCGCCGAATAAAACTAATTTTCTTGTACTAAAATTGTCTACACTTGTACCCTACGCACTCAAAATGTAAATCGACTGAACAAATTGCTGATCATGATGATACTAGTGATTTGGAAATCGAAGACGAAGAAACATGCGATTATACCTGGCATTGATAAATACAGTGATGTTGAAAATGAAATAATCGAAGTGAATGGAGAAGCTTATAAGAGTACCAAAACAAAATTTAAGAATAAAAATTGGACATTTTACAGAAAGGGCGGCCATATTTAATTTTCGGTGGACAATTTTTTCAAATTTGACCTCAGATTCGGAAAGCGCAGGTCTTTTTACCAAAGAAAATGTCTGCGAAATGGCCGCTTCGCCGTTAATGGGTTAACTAAAGTTTCAATTAAATTAAGCTTTTTTTGGATCACCAATTTACACATAAACATTTTAACTTCCAATTACAACTTTTTTCAAAATGAAGAACATATAAGAAAACGGTCCATAAAAAATAAGTGGGTTTAGCAAGTATATTCATATTAATTACAAGAGTTTTCACTTTGATATGATTATGTTATAGTATTGTATAAAATTAATATGAAAGAACAATCATGTTCAAGCTGTTTATAAAATAAATTGTGTGTTTATTACACTCATAACCCAAAATAGTGCTCATGTCTAAATGTTATAATAGAAGTGTATATTCAGGGGAAAATCCAATGTCCGGGAAGAACTTTTAAGTGCATCAACTTGAGAAAATAATGTTTTTCCCTTTCTCGAAGTCACATGGTATCACTGACTGACGTCACAGGTAAAACGATTGAAAAGAAATTTTTGTAAAGGAAATCGATATCATTGTGACCAGAGAGAATCGTTGATATCGTTTTATAAAAAGAGCACAACTTCTTTTCTTTTTTAATTCGATTGCTTTCATGAGATAAAGACATCTTCGATATCAAGGTTAGTCTGCTAACATTTGTTAAACGCCCACTTGAAGATTTGGTTCAGAGCATGGACCATATTGTTATTTGTCAAGGGCAAATACATTGCGAATGAAGAATGCTTAAGTCCAAGGAGTAGCTCTCTGGACGCTCTGTATGATACTCCACAACAGAAAGAGAAGTTTATCTAGGACCCTAAAGAAGTTTTTATTATTGCCCCAGTGGCAATTAAGGGTATTTAAGATGTTGTTCTTACCCTGAAGAAGGGAAAAAGATGCGCCCGAATATTGCCCAGAAGGAAGTTCGGTTGCTTAAGCCAATCGTTGAACACATGAGAGCTATGTTGCTACTGCCGCCGGTAGCAATAACACCATCCAGAACACCTTTAGTTTTCTTTATATAGAACCGGGCCAAAAGGGAAATTAAATCAAATGGATTATGCTTACTGCCTACACTCAGAATACAGAATTAAATTAAATTCAAAGCATAGCAATCCAAGGTGAAGCCTACCTCAATCACGGGGAATGAATGAGTTCAGCTTAGATCACTTAAACTTTGTAATAGCAATTGTGCTTCACGGGTAAGCTGGTCGGCAGGGGCTCTATATCTAAAATCCTAAAATTGTATTTCGAGCGAATTCATCCATTTCTAATTTTAGTGAGATTAGGGGGATTTGATTAGATGGAAAATGTTAATAAGGCGAGAGCAACAAAATGGTCCCTTGCGAAAGGTCTTCCATTCGCTTTTGTCGAAAAACTTTTTTTATACAAAAGCAGCAAAACAAAGTGTGGAAAACTCTCGTTGCCAATATAACATTTAATTGAGGGATTAATTGAGATTGTGATCTGAGAAAAAGGTACATATGTACTTCGGTCCTGAGAGAGTGTTTGGTTTGATGTTAACACTGAAAGGGCAGACACTAATGAATTTGCATAAAATATACAATGATCAATCGATTTTGGGTTTGTATTGTTGCTAGCATTACGAAAGATGTAATGGCTTTTTTTCTTCAGCCATATAGTTCTATGATGTTAAGAAAAGATATGTAACCCAAAAGTTTTTAAATGTTAATATGTAGTTTAGGTGATATGAGTTGATGACAATCAAAACAGGATTTATTTACATTTAAAAAATAAAGTGTAACTAATGCATTATGAATTGTGATATATTATACACATCACCATAAATACGAAGTAAGTGAAATCCGAAACAAGCATAGATGAGTTGTAATTGAGAACGAATTTTATGTTCTTCCATTATGCACAGAATTTAAAATAAATGTGTTTTACCAATTTTCTTTAAGTGACTATGAGCTAATAAAAAAATTAATTAGTTTTAAAATCGTGATTAAACAGACATCCAATATCACAAATGAATCGAATCAAGCTATAAATTCTAGAATTTAGAAATATAGAAAAAATTGCTTTCAACGGAATGTTTCGAAAAATTTGAAAACATTAATGCACAAAACAACAATTTTCTGCACGCAAGTTCCATTGTACGATTCGAATAGAAATTTGGAGCGGTTTTCTTCAGGATCAACTTTACAGAAAAATGTTATATAACAGAATATGTTTGAAATTAGCCAAAGAAAACGTATGAACTTTTTTCAGAATTTTTTCGACTATTTTTGGTTTTTTGGATTTGGCTAATTTTTGAAAAACCCAAAAATGTTCCGACAAATTCTGAAACAATTCACTTGTGTTCTTTATCTAATTATAAGTACTTTTTGTTCTTATACTTACTTATAATTAGCCAGCGAATACGTGTGAATTTTTTCAGAATTTTTGAGGACATTTTTAGATTTTTCAAACATTGGCAAAATTCAAAAAACCAAAATAGTAGAAAAAATGTTGATAAATTCACATGTGTGGCTAATTCAAAATATTTTCTGTTCTATAAATTGTTTGTAAAGTTGATCCTTTTCTTTTAAAAAATCGCGAAGTTTTTTATTACATTGCTGTACAAAATGGCCATTTTTCAAAAATCAAAGCAAAAAAAAAAATTTCAAAGCCATCTTTTGAGAAAGTTTAGGCATTCGGACCGCGATTTCTGGTGGTTATACATATAATCATTCAATAGCAGGAACGTCAAGACTTTGAAAAGAAAAATGACCAACAAAAATCAGCATTTTTTTTTTTTTTTTAAACCCAAAAAATAACAAATGTTAGATTCTGAAAGAGCATCCCCAAAAACCCCCTATATACGATTTTGGAAGAAAATCGCTCCAATTTTCTATTCGAACAACTGAGCTTGCGTGCACAAAATTCTCGTTTTGAGTATTATTAATGAGTTAAGGTTCAGACCTTCATTTGAGCTTCGTTACAAGTTCCTATCACGATCTGTTACTTTTTAATGAATTTTTATAATCTTTTGTACTTTTTAACTTTACTTTTCTCCAAAAGGAGAGCTAATTGAACATTTTTGTTTGCGAATTCGTAATGTACGGAAAACATCCTGTAAAAATGAAGCGGTGCTTATCCGGCATCAAAAAAATATAAAAGTTTTCTGTCCTTTGTAATCGAACGATTTTTTCAAAAAAAAAAAAAGTAAAATTGTACCAATTTGAAAGATAACTGCTTGTATTCGCGCCGATTTATTGAATTGTCAAATTGTAGATGATGGGTGATTGAATTACAACATTTTGAGACTTGCAAAC
Source organism: Dysmachus trigonus (assembly GCA_949715965.1). Taxonomy (NCBI): domain Eukaryota; kingdom Metazoa; phylum Arthropoda; class Insecta; order Diptera; family Asilidae; genus Dysmachus; species Dysmachus trigonus. Next base: position 29,173,846 of record OX454320.1, read on the forward strand.
ATATACTATTTAGTGGAATAGAAGTGAACCTTATAGTATACTGAGGAGCTCACATACGAATAAGCAGACGACGCTTTTTCTCCTTTCTCTTTCTTGGCTCTAACTCAGCGCACTTTTTTACTTCGTCCTCGCCTCAAGCTATCATCATTATAACTTTCTAAATCTCTGCGTAGTCCATTCCGCTGTCACTTCTAAAAGCATACCAGACGCTGTGACATCACATCCGTTTCACCGCGTGTAATATTTCATTGGTTCCACCGTTTTCTTCTATCCCGAGTGAGGCTAAGAAAATTAAAAAAAAAACGTTTCCAGGATTTTCTTTTGAAATACATATTTTTTGTCTTATTGTTTCAAATACATAAAGAGTTAATAAATAATATCCATTTTATATATAGAGGCTAACATCCAATTTTAAGGATATTTTATAAATACTTTTTGGAAGAGAAAAAGTTCAAGTTGTCTAGAACTTAACAATCAAGTGAAGAAGATGTTCTGTTCTCTTTTATTCTGAAAGTATTGATGTAAAAAAATTGACCTACCATAAATAGAATTAATTTCTTAATCCTTCGAATGGCTTCATTTTCGTTTTCCCTCTCGAGGGCTTTTGCATAATATATGGACTACCACGAAGTGAGTTAACTTAATCAAATAAAGATGGGTTTCGCCTTAAATTCCCCAACATGTTTGCTTTCACACATGTATCCATCTTTTTCGCCTTTAAGATACCACCTGTTGAGGAAGAAATTTAATCCTTCGGAGCCACACCCTTCTTATCGTAATTTATAAAATCCCAAGAATATGTAAGCGGCTGATATACAACCTAAAGAGAATTTGACGAACCGCTTTCAAAATTAAGGCAAATATTTTAATGAACTCTTTAACGTAAAAAAAAAACTTTAAAGAACCACATGATTTGCTAATTAATGCACCGTCATCAGAAAATTAATAAATGATTTATGAAGATATTAAGGGATTGCGGAATTAATCGAAACATAAATTCGGAAGCGTGTTGATCTTCATAGACTGTAAAAATAAATAAATTAAATATAGTAGGGGGAGTCCGGGAGAGTTTACCCACCTTCCACTAAAATGCTCATAAATCTTTCTACACTTACAAATCGCTATTTTGTATAAATTGTATCTTAAGCTGCATTATTTAGCTATATTTTCTCTTAATAAAGTTTAACCATCTGGCCCATCCAGATTAAAGTTTTCTTGGAAAAAGAGTGGCCTTGTCTTGTTCAGCGACGAAAAAAAATTTAATCTGGATGGGCCAGATGGTTGGCAATACTACTGGCATGATCTCAGAAGAAATCCAAAAGTTCACTCCAAGCGCAACTTTGGTGGTGGGACTGTCATGGTTTGGGGCGCCTTTTCCTATCGCGGAAACATCCCGTTAGCCTGGATTTCCACAAAAATGACATCCAAAGATTACGTGGAATTGTTGGAAATAAGCTTACTCGGACATGCTGAGCCTTCATTGGGAAAACAATTTGTTTTTCAACAGGACAATGCATCTATCCATTGTTCTCAAGTAACAAAGCAGTGGTTGCATGAAAGAAATATTGAAGTAATGGACTGGCCAGCATACAGCCCAGACCTTAACCCCATTGAGAACCTTTGGGGGATCTTATCTCGCAAAGTGTATTAGAATGGGAAGCAATTTCAGTCAGCAAATGACTTAAAAGTCAGGATTAGACAGGTCTGGGCAAAAATAACACCAAAAATCCTACAAACGCTGGTCGATTCAATGTCCAATAGATTATTTGAAGTTGTCAGACATAACGGAGGTAGTACTTCATATTAGCTTTTCAAAACGGATTTAATTTTTTATATATATTTAACGTGAGGCTATTTGAATTTCCTTCTGTTTTTAATACATTTTGAATTTTCTTCTGTTTTTTAGTTTAAAGTACTGTTAATAGGAAATTATTTTTTTGTTTTTTATTGTGGAATTAGCTGTATTATTTAATAAACAAATAATTATAAAAGCACGAATCCTTCTTTTAATTTTATTCACAAAAAAAAAGAGTGAGGCTATTTGAATTTCCTTCAGTGTAGTATAGGAAGATATTTCGGTGAGCATTGAAAGTAACAATAACGACACATGAGATTTATGTTATGAATACGTTTTACGAAAGAAAATTGGTTTCATATTTAAGATTTTTTAATACAGAGAATTTAAAAAAATAATATATACACGATACATCTATCGATCAATTTTACAACGGCGCCTGTTGGTAAAGTTTACCAAGCAAATATGATTTCTACATAAGGTGGATTCAAATATGTTATAGGATTTGGATACTTAAGTGTACGTATCCAATATGTCGACCAAGGCTCCTGCGTTAAAACGGAAGAAATCATGAGAATAAAAGTATTAGGACCATTGTAATTGGTAATTTTAAATCCAATAAAGATAAGCATATATTATTGTATAAATAACTCTGATCTGTTACAATTATCCATGGACCATGGGTGTTCCTCAAGGCTCCATACTTGGACCTCTGCTGTTCAGCCTGTACATAAATAATCTCCCTGAAATTTTATAGTATGTTAGTTGCCATATTTATGCCGATGACGTCCTTTACCTAAGCTGTCTCCTAGGGCTCACCGAAGACTGTGTGCGCATAAATAGTGACCTCGAGAAAATATGCAGATGGTCATGTTCATGCATAAGCTCATCCAAAATCGCAATGTATATTTGCTCAATTTACTTTTTCTTTTTTCGTAATGTCACTCTCAGGCGTCTTTGGTTATTAGCTGTCATTCTCAAGACCTGAGTGATCTAATAAAACCACTCGTACTGCCATATTTCACAAACGGTTGCCTTGTATTCCTCGAAAATATTTCTGTTTTCCAAGAAGATTAAATGTCGCCTTCAACGACTGAATAAGGTTCATTCATATACGGTTTGCGTTTATATTATTATAGACTAGTGACTGTGAGTACTGAATATTCACTATTGACTGTTTTATTTCTTTTTAATAATTAATTCGAATTAACTTCTAGAACACCGAAATCCCTTACTAGCACTGGCTATAAGAGACCAAAAAAACCTTAGTCTTAGAAAAAGATTTTAAATCACATATTGTTGCAAATTGCGCAGTTTGATATAAATAGAGTTACATATCTTATACATCTGACACACATGCGTTATCAATACTACAATATTCCAAGTACTACGTTTATACAATATGTCTGTCACCTAGTACTACCAATATACTGATACCAGCATGTGTCAAAGTGGAGAAAGTTTTTTCCTATTTTTCTTTTTTTTTTTTTTCTGAAAAAATGTTTTTCTTTATTTTTCTGCAATTAATTTGTTTAACTATAAAACATGTTTAAATAAATATATTTATCATATTTAATACTTAATATATAATTTCAAATCAACAGAAAGGTTTTTGAATAATTTTGTATTAATGTTACAGGATTCTTTCATGAATAATAAAATAAGTAATTGGGTATTTCTTATGAAATTTCAAAATTTGAGATATTATTGAATTTTTTTTTATAAACTTAGATATTTGTTTTGCAGAGATCAAAAACGTTGCTTTAAGAGACCTATTTAGGAGTATTGGTCTTCCATATTTTTGTATATAATATATATATATGTATATATATAAACTCCTAAATGCAGTGAGGGAATGACGAATTTTAACTAAAGCTACAAAAACACCGGCACATAACCTCAATTTGCTTGTTACATTTCGAATATGCATTTTACTCCCAAAAACGCATAAAATCAACAAATTTTATGTACATATATATATTAAAATGCTTAATACATTCATGTAACGTGAGGGAATGATCACCATAAATGTAACTCTTAACAATGTTTCACAAGCTCATCTACGGTTGAGAAGAAATCGCCATCTTGAATCATTTGAGAGTGTTGCCAGGTGCTAAAAACTTAAGGTTGCGTTCCTAAATATCGTTCGATACATTCAGAAATCGAATATTCGTAATAGGGTGAGGGAATGATTTTATTTGGCGGGACATATTTAAAATCGAATTATCGTTTTTATAAATTCGTTGTTGTAAGATGGAAGCTTTTATAGACAATAACAAATATCTTTCTAATATATTAGCATAATTTTATTATTAAGAATATTGATATATTTGAGATGAATAGGCATTTTAGTAATGTTTTTGAACTAAGGGACAAGGTGAGGGAATGACTTTCACGGTAAAAAAGTAGCCATATCTTTTTTTTCTTTAGAGGTAATACGTTTTCTTTTTAAACAATAGTGGTATAGACAGCGTGCATTGAAATAAAAAAAAAGACTTATGTAGTTAATGCATATGACTCGGCACTAATGACTCGGGAATCAAATTTCGAAATTTGATGAGAAATACCAAATTGTATATTTTTCTACATAAATGTTATATAAGATTTATTAATTTTTTTTGGCATTTAATTAATTTACAAACTTTGTATTCTGCTGAATTTGAAAAATTGTTAAAAAAAGACATCTATCTTTATTTGGTATCACATAGTGAAACTGCTGAATTCTTGTAATAGTTTTCGATAGTATAAATTTACAAAATTATTGAAATTTTTAAATTACTGAGAAGCTCTGTCCGAACAATAGTAAGTTGTGTTAAAATCAGTTATTATTTTGGTGAAAACATGTACTGCAACAGCGTCATTATTATTTAAATCTGTAATAATCACTAAACTTCTGTGTTTGAGTTCATTATGTATTTTAAAATAAATAACTACTGGAACAGTCAGTGCACAATAGATATGAATCACTTAATCCTAATAATTTTTTTTTCATATTAACAATTGCTTGGCGTAAGCTAATCTTGATCAAATGATTTTTTTAATCCAAAAGGATTACAACAACTTTCGAACTATATATTTAATTCCATATTATGTGAAATACTTTTTCGTAATGTACATATATTTAAGTAGTAGTAGAATAATCATATTACACACATATTTGTAATGACGTGTGCGGTTTTTTTTACTATATGTAAAGTGTTTTTGAAACTTTAAAGGCATTTTTCTCAAAACTGTGTTTTTAAAGTCGGTGAGCAAGATTTCTCGGAAACGACTGAACTGATCAGTTTCAAATTTTCACACAAGCTTTTCAAATATATTTTTTAGTAATTAATCGAAGGTTTCTTCTCACCGATAAATATTTCCCACTTTATAAACAAAATAAGAGCTAAAGTTTTGTTAAATATCGATTTTTTTTAAAGAAGCCGCAATTTTTTCAAAAAATTTTATTTTGCTTATTCCTTCGATCAATTACAAGATAAGTCCCGGTGATCAGCTGTAGCAGCTTTTAAAATAATTATTTTTACAAATAAAAAACATTAAAATACACTCAAAAGTTACCATAATATGTGTACAAATTTTTACATTAATAAATTAAAAGGTCATCTCAAGAAAATTCCTGAAAAATCGATTTTTTTGGGCCTCTTGACTGTGTATTAAGGGGCTATTCTTCAAAAAGAAGGTGCGTTGACCGAAAAAGTTGCGATTGAAGGGATGTTGTCGCGGTTTTAATTCCCGGGAACAGAGACTTATAAACGTAAATATTCAACAGTTGTTAACTGTATAAATAATGGAGATTTGAAATATCTTTCATTAAATCGAAAGAGCTTAGTTGCAAAACTTCAGGTTATCAGGAAAAAGCAAAGTAAGGATAAAACGCAAAATCTTCTCTGGGTGACGATTAAATCAGGATATAATCCTTTATTTCAAGTATATTTTAGAGGCTTTCTTGTCTATACCTTAGTATAAAAGTTGTCCTGCTAGGAAAAGAGCAGTGAGATGGGAAAATACACAGTAAGATCGATTCTCTAAAGTACTTGTACTTTTCGAGTTTGAGCTAAGAATCGTTGTCACAGTGGGAAATAGTAGCCACTAAAGACATGAGTGGTTACTAATTGCTCTTATTATTTGGAAGTTTTTAATCAGACAGCTCTTGTGACTTTTCAAGTTTTTACTGGATGAGGTTTCATCAATTTGAAAGAGTAAAAAGCAATTTTCGGAACCAATCAGGGACCATTTTGTATCTTTTGGAAAAAAAAATACTATTTGCTTTACTGTTTCTGAAATTTCCGCTGTATTACTCAGAGAAAAATAATATAGGTATATACAATAAAACTGACTTGGTTAAGTTTTTAACCAACGTATTACAACGCTACAAGAAACTAAACTAAAAACGTGTAAGAGGCAGTGCCCCCACGCCGATTATGGCCGGTATATTTTTTGTCGTCAGGACTAATACAGGTAACGATTTGGCCCAGTTTCATCCCTTAATAATTAACCCCTAAGAGGTGAGAAATAATTTTAAAAATGTTGAAACAAAATTAATATCTTATGAACGCGTTGACAGATTTGGATGCGATATTGAGATCTTATAGATGCCACTGAAGCGCATCACAGAAAAAATCAGCGGAACTGAAAACTGTATATAACGTCAACAAAAAATTACAATCACCAACATTTTGTTATAGCTTCCTAACATAATTTTTTATATTTTTTTCAAATTCTTTTTTCCACCGGCGTGACACCTAAAAAAATAAAATGGCGAATTTTATTTTTTTTTTAGAATTATGTTTAAAAATTTACCTTATCTTGGTTGAGCTGACCAAGCTCTTAGTAAAACATTTTAACAAAACCTAGGTTGAATTAACTGCGATTTTGTTAAGTTATTAACTATTATTTTTGTTAAAATTTACTTAAAGTTAACAACGGGCAAACTTGGTTAATTTTGCTAGTGCAATTTGCTGAGCAAAAATCAATAGAATTAATTTGTTTGTAACAACCAAAAGCACGGTCAGGTAAAAACCTGCCAAGCTTTTGGTTAGTGTAAACTTGGTTTTTAGTACTATTCACCAGTGTTTTTCTCAGTGTATAAGCTCTCCTTAAGTGGCCGTCCATTTTTTGTGTTTGATTTCGCTGTTCCCCATACATGTTGCTAATTTTTGCATGCCATTGTGGGGAGAACTTGTTTATTTGCATCGAACTCCCAATATGTAGGAAATCCGACTATGTCCTAGGGTGACGGAGCCACGAGAAAACATGTTCATGTCGTGAGAATTGCTGCTTACCAACCTTTCAAGCAAATGCTTTCGAATTTATTACTCTCTTAACAGCAACCGTGAACCGTGGCTGAAATGAGAATTTAATCTCCTCTTCCGCCTCCGAGTTTGTCTGTAGATATGACTGTCGAGGCAGATCGAATCGATTTACCCACACCGTGCTGCCAACTCCATTGCATGGCTCGAATTTATGACGCAAATAAAATTTCGGGAATTGTAATAAAACGTCTCGTCTCCCATGGAACAGTGTATATCTCCTGTCAACAAAGTAGCACAATCAGTTGAGGAGCAAATGGCAAGGTAGCACCTAGTTGCGTATGGAAGTTGTAAAATTTCTATGGATGAATATAACAAATATTAATTTCCCCGTTTTTCCGTAATTTTTCTTGTATGATGTGTCAACAACAATCAATAATTTGATATACAAGTTATGAAACATTTCATATTTTCTTCAGCATTTTTAATTATGACTAATAAATGGTACACACACTGCCGTGCACAAAAAGGTATTAGGCCTGTTAACTCTAAAGCTTCTACCCATCGGTGAAACTTTTTACTTGAAGCGTTTGTTAACCGCACGGAGGGAAAAAATGTAACTCTTACTTAGCGTACCACTTACCAAATTTTACTTATGCCCTAGAGTGCGAGTCATGTGGTAAATTTTGGTATTCCTGCCATATATGAAGTTTTTTTACCAGATTTTTACATACGACTTACCAGCGTTACATATTTCTGAGTTATTGGGCGTATATAAGAGAGTGTCTGCTCTGGGGTGTCTTTTCGGGGTTTCAGGAAAAAATACTTTTAATTTATATATTTATACCGCTTATATAGTCTCGCATATCATTTATAATTATATTATTTATTAATTATAATTTACTTGTTGTTGTTTGAAGTTAACTTTTTTTACTGATTCCGGTAAAACCACGACTAACCGTGGCGTAATTCGACAGATTTTTTTTTTTTTTGTGTATGTTACCGATTTTAATGATTATTTTTTTTATTGAATAGGCTATATCTCAAGGATGGTAAATTTGAAGAAAATATACATCCAAAGGTAGAAAATTAGGGTATGAATCTCGTTTATTGAATTTCAGCTACTTTACGTTAACTAAAAATTGAAAGACGAAAAGTTTTTTACAAAAAAATGAAAAACCGACTTCAAAACTTTTCCTGTATGTATAAAATTAAACTAAAAAGTTAAAAATAATACTTTTTATTACTTTAAAGAAAAGAGCGTTTAAGGACAATAAATAAAATTATTGATTCTTAAATATTTACAGTATCTAATCAGTTATTTTTGGAGTCGGTGCCAGCCGAGGCAAGTTTATAAACTCAAATTACTGTAGGTTTATAAACTTGCCTTGAATGCACCGATTCCAAAAAATGGCTGATTAGATATTGTAAATATATAAATATCAATAATTTGTATGTCCTTGAATGATCTTTTCTTAACAGTAATAAGAAATATTATTTTTAACTTTTTAGTTTAAGTTTGTACATACAGGCAAAGTTTTGAAGTGGATATATATTTTTTTGGAAAAGTATTTTTTTTGTGCCTCTTATGAACTGAAGAATTACAAATAGACACCGAGAACTGAAGTCTTCCGTTTTCAATACTCCTGCTCTATACACAAGGGATACGCTGCACAGTGTTCCAAATCGTAAAAAAAAATTATAAAATTCGAAATACTGCCAAATATGATTATATTAATTACACAGGGGTTTTTAGTGTGGCTATTTCAAATCTGTTCTCAAAATTCAGAAATTCAATATCCTTTAACCCCTTTGTATCAATTTTTATAAGAATTATGCGAACTTTTAAATTACGCCACGCCATATTGGATCCGCCATTTGAGAATTTCGAAACTAAAAGCAGCCTATATTTAGGCCTAATGAATAGGCTGTACAATGGAGGAAACCGTATCAAAATCAATCATGTTATTACTAGAGCAATAGCAGAATAAAGTATAATTTCGATACCATTGAATGTTTATATCATATAGAAATGGAAACATGGCTTCGATATGCATCTGCGGCAGTTTGCGGCAGTTGAATTTTATACACTATGTTAGCAGTCGATAAGAGAATATCTTTCCATTGGAATCATCGTGCTGACCCGTGTTATAAAATTTAAGCGTTATTATTTATGTTTAATCGAAATAACAACGTATTTGCTATTGAAAGTATTTTATATGTACACGGAAAAAAATAATAGCTTCATCTGTCATTTTTTATATATCCGTACGGCTATTCACATCACTCAAATCAGGATTGTGGCCATATGTAGCTACACTAGCTATTGCTTTATAGCACATTTAAATCTTATAGTTATCAGCGTATATGCCATCTAATATATTTCTTAATGCTATCCATAATATACACCGGAAGGTAATCGTTTGTAGCTTGTTCAGTTATTTATATGTGACAACCTATGCAATATAATAAAGCATTTTTTAAAATATTTTATATTTCGATACGTCATTACATATATTATTTCTCGCTAATGAAAAAGCTCAAGCCGCCTGATGAGAAATGCATAAAATGCAATAAATTTAACGCTAAATGTAACATAAAAACATAGAAAGTCTTCAACGGATATAATACAAACAGCTACAAACACTGCGTACATAGCTATATTGTTTAGCATTTAGTGATATATATGTAGTAGCAAAACAAGAATATTTGTGGCATTTACTGATATAATTTAATATACGTTTTCATATATATTTTATCTAGAAAACGTACATTAAATTGGGCATTACGATATGTTTTCATTCCATCAAGAGTTATATAAAACAACTCCGCAATAAGAACCAAGCGCGAAAATGATATAATTGATCCACCTAAAACAGCTGCATCCAGAGAAATCTCAAACTTTGATGATCCGAAATCAGCAACACTGAAAACTTCAATTGTAATCCACCAAAATTTAAAATTAAAATAAAAAACAAACAAGCAAATATGTAAACAAAACGATTTCCTTTATTATGGGATAAAGAGTACATATAAGTTTATTCTAATACTTTTTAGAGAATTGTTAAAACGGAATGGATTTCAATTAAGTTGTAAATATTAACATGATCAAGATAATATTTAACAACTCTAAAATTATTTGTTTTGGAAACCACATGACACTATCGGTGTACATCAAAATATAGAGAATTAATTTCGTTCATACAAAAATAAATTTTAGTTTTTTCTAAAACAATAATTCCTTCTAATAAAGCAAATAATGGTAAATTGTCTTTACTTCCAACTTGTAGAACAACTCCTACTTTAATTTTTTGATTATTAACAGATATCCAGTTAAAAAATTTAGGGTTATTTATTGACGTAATATAATGTTTATAATTCGACCAATCGAATTGAGAAGTTTTACTAGTTTCGAATGGCGAACCTACCACGCTGAGCATTCACAACTGAATGGTAAAACGCACGCAACTTACACAAATCCTTAATACGCGTGCTCTTATAAACAATACTCAAGCGAATATATGCATAACTGTAGGCAATACACACAAAAGCTCGCTACGTTATATGCAATTGCGCACGCTGTTATAATGTATGTGAAAAGATATAATATACTTTGCGCCGGGCTTTACGGGAATGGATATAAATATACAAGCCGTATATATAAAAGAGAAATTGTTAATGCAGTGATGTATAAGAATTAGAGAGAAATAACATTGAGAATTAGAGAGAAATAACATTGAGAATTAGAGAGAAATAACATTGCTTCTTATGGGGCTACAAGGCCGCACGCAGAAGTTGCAAACATTTCTTTTTTCAGGAGAGGTAGACATTGATCAAGTAGAATACTTTATAGCACTGATGCTATTTTATTTATAAGTAAAGTCTTACATTTTATAGCATGGTTTCAATTATAGGTATATAATACTGTATAGCAAATATCTACTAAGTTTTAATGCTTAAACTGTGTTGGGTTATTTCACAAGGAGCTATATGTGCATCATTTAATTGGTAATCAAAGTATAACATCTCTTGCATACAATTGTGGCGGATTTTGCACATTTAATATCAAATTATGCTGTGTATTTGACTAACATTGCAATATACTTATTTGGCTATATGAATAGCTGTTGCCGTTATTGTTTTCCTAGGACTGTTAAAATGTTTTAGCCGTTTTGTGATAACATAACTTGGCTTGCTATAATTTATAGCTTTCTGTGACATAAACGCTTTGCTACAGTTTTTATCAAATGAAGATATGTGGATTTTTTTCCGTGTATGTATCTTATTGACGTTCAGGTGAATCATACAACTTTAAAAAGATTTGGACAAAATTTCAAAATGTTACCTATCAAAATTGTATCTCTTTTAACGGTAAAAAAAAAACATAATAAAATATAGTATTAAAGCAAAAATGTTATTGCTATGTGAACTGCCAGACTATCCTTAATAAATCTATATGTATTCTATGTATGTCTTGTCCTTTCACGTTCGTTTTTTAAATTTTGACCACCTTTTTAATGATTTGGAACACTGTGCGCCTACCTAAAATAAGCAAACATTTTCCTGTATGCTTATCTGTTCGTTGAATAAAGCACTTGTAAGACTACATATACTTGAACATCTCTACCGTGCACTGAGCCCAAAGTCGAGTTATTCAGTTTTTCAGTATTGCAGAGCTCATTCCAGCAATGCGCTTCGGCCCTAGAGGTTAAGAATTTGCACTTTTCCTTACCAGAGCATCAGAAGTCTCGTTGCTTTCGATTCCCTGATGACCAGGTTGTACTTTGCCACCGTATTAAGTCTTTCTTTACAATTCTGGACAATCATTGATCAAATAATGGGATATAACAGAGTGACCTTAACCTGTTAACTGATTAGTTTTTCTTAGAAAGCTCGATATGTGCTGAATTCATTTCAAGCAAAGACGCGTATTTACGACATAAGCAAAGTAAATTACTATGCGTTATAAAAGTTGAAAAAGTGTAATATTTTTAAATCGGGTTTGATTCAACATTAAATGTAGTTTTATAATTACAAACTGATTTATGCAAAAATATGGAACTTTTGACATTGACGCATATATACGACATAATCAGTTAACAGGTTAATATCACTGCAAATGCCTATTCTCCTATTATGCCATATTATGAATGACAAAAATTTCAGATTGGAAAACCATTGCCGCCTTCCGAAGTAAGTTACTGCATTACCCATACCAGTTGAGGTTTTTGCGCCGTATGTATGGAAGATATCGCTTACTCTATTCAATAAATTACTTAGATCTTTACCCCCTTTGTTTGAGAGGTGGATTTGGAAACTTTTTCCGAACATTGAGATCGGAATATTTTAATCCGTCGGCATACTGCCCTTAATGCCATCACGATATGATACCGCGTCCGACAGCACGTTTACCATGCCAAAATCCACACTTTTTTATTTGGCATACGGGTTTCATTGCTTTTTCTTGGATTGCGATGTCCAAGAATTGCAAATTAAACATTGCGTTTAGAGCTGCATCAGGTATCGATCTGAAAGCTCCTGTTATCCCTGTGCTTCCTATGCATCTCTATGTATTGTTAAGATTACAATAAAAATATTTTATCTCCGTTCTAATCCAACCTATACTTCACTCTCATTGTTTGCCTTTTGTTTAGTTTACATATCGGAATATCGGGTTGCTAGACCGACATTAGTAACACCGTAGACACCTATTCTCTTTTTGAATATACGTATTATCAAAGACCATTTCGGTGTGTTTAAAATGTAATGTAATTTAAATCAATCATCTTCTCATTCAGATATGCTTTAATGTTACTATTATTATTATTATCATATTTATTCAGGGTGATTTTAAGAACCTTTTGGTTCCCACTGGACACATCAAGGTAAACAAAAAATTATGCATTAAGTCATGAATTCCTAATATTATATCTGAACCATTTGATCTATTTAATAACTTAAAAAAAAAAATAAAAACAAGTAGCAATGAAATTTCACCCACATCAGGACCAATAACTATTTCTCTAGCGGGTTGTTGAGACTGTTTCTCAGTACTAAATCAGTACTTAGAGAAAAATGTTTGAGTAAAAATATTTTCAATAAAATTGTGCATAAAGAAAGTTATGCTCCCCATAAAGCTTATTCACAAAGAATTCGCGGTATCGTGACTCAATTTAAAAGAAATGGATGAGGAAAATGTCCTTATTTCATTGCACGTCGTATTATCGTAAATACAGAGTACTTGGTTTCTGAAACAATATTTATTTATTTTTGATAGATTTCCATCTTCTCATTGTTAGGTACTTTTCGAGATATGGGAGCTTAAATAATTGTGTAGGTTATGTGCTTATTGATTAACTCTGACTTATTGATTAACTAGCTTAATACACACAGTAGGCCTTCTCAGCTAGTAATTGAGTGCTCAACCACTAATTTGCTACATTCCGTTTCATAGAACTAATGAGAGTGTGCACAAGTTTCCTCAAATATGGTTCAGAATATAATAATTTAATGCTTTGATGTGGCTTTCCTCACAATGAACAGAAGATTAATTCATATGAATTTTTTTGTATGTAACAAATTTGAAGTAAGAATAGCAATTATAGCTCGCGGTTATACATATTATATGAATACCGATTTCTCAGTCACGCTCGTTTATATAAATATTAAAATATTTTCCTCAATCTTTTGAAGTGCACTCTAAAGTAAAAAGTCAAAATACCTGAGTGTAAAATATGTTAAAATTCACAAACGAAGGAGTCCAAACATTATTATTCTGTTATGACGCAACCAGATATACAGTAAAAGGAAAACAATTGTAAAAATGTTGAATATATTTTTAAATTAAAAAAACAAATAAATATTTTCTTAAGTTTCCCCGGATACTCGTGACAATGTTCTTTCAATGTACAAACTATCACAAAGTAAACCTAAGAGGTTAGTACAGATGATGGAAACGAATCGACATATCTCATTAATCAGGAATAAGACATAATGGTCAAGATTACTAGGTAAGTCAATTTAGTTCACAGTGCTGAGCTGTTCTCTGTCACTGTCCAGAATCAAGAGAGAAATTCTTGTTAATTTTCATTGTAACATAATAAGAGATATAATGAGCACAAGACAACATATTTTCTTTTAAATTTTCGTGTCATTTCAGTAGCAAAATACTCTGGGTTTTCGTATTCATTTGTAAACAGATAACCAGGAAAGGGTAAACGGCATTCACTGATTTCTTCATTACTCATCTTATGTTATTTATTTATTAATTTATTTGAATTTGAATATAAACCCTACACAATTAAAATTATATGATACTAGTTGAATGCTTATTAAATAAACAAATGAATTTTTAAATTAAAATATTTGATTTGAAATCAGTGTTCCCAATTTATCTTTGTACTAATTTTGATTATGATATAATCCGTTAAATGTGAAAACTGTTGGTCGCCATATTGGATCGGTCATTTGGAAATTCCTTTAGTATATTCCAGTATCCCAAAAAACCCGTACGTATCAATTATAATTATAATTACTTGAAGTTTAAAGTATTTGCCACCATTTTGAAGCTCCACATTTTATCCGAATAAAAAGTAGCCCATATGTTAAATTGAAACATGTACTACCTTCTGAGATAAAATGAAAAAAAAGAAAACAAGCAGACTTTGGATTTTATCGATATATGTATATTCTTATATAGGATAGGGATTCGAAATCAGCGATCAAGAAATAACTTTTGTTCTCATTTTCATTAAAATCTGTTGAAACTGAGAAATTTTGGTCAAGATATTGGATCCGCAATCTTCAATTTAAACATTTTGATAATATTCATAATTAATAGAGGTCTCAAAAGAATCATTGTACTACGTATAATTTTCTTTCATATCCCTTGAAATCGAGAAGTTTTGGTCGCTATTTTGGATCCGCTATATTGAGTTTTGAATTTTACAGCGGATTTGAAGGTCGCATTCCCTAACGTATAGGGTTTTAAAAGGGGTCATTTTAAAACTATATACGTTATCCAAAAAAATTAGCCTGTATGTTAAGTTGGGATATGCGTTACGTTTGGACAAAAAAAAAAGAAAATAAGAAGTTTAATTTTAAATATACAGGGTATTTCGCATAGCGCATGACAAAATAAGTGGAGTAAAAGAATTCACCTAGGATAAACAAAAAATTGTATGGTAGGGAAAGAGCAAACTCAACTCTCATATTCATAAATTCGGAATTTTCATGATATGCATATCATTATTTTATTTTTATTTTTTGATCTACCTAATGCAGCCGCAGCGACATCAATTTCACGCCCAAAAACGACTATACCAATGTCCTTTCCAAAAATATCAACAGTGCTGATGTCATAGTGGTCTTTATACACTATAAGATATATTAATGTTTTTTTTTTCATTATTACGATATATATGTAATTAGGGTGCTTTTTTTCCGCGACTATTTTTTTTTCAGTCCCACCTCGAAATTTTGTGGCAAATACCTAAACAAAAATTCCCATAAAATTATAGCCCTTAATATTAATATTAAGTCCTAGACTAAGGCGTATAAAGATTTCCCATATAAAATACACGTAAATTTTGATTATTTTTCTTCAAAACTCTACAGCTCAGAGGCATTTTATGGTATAATCTTGGTCAATTGTAGAATTTCTTCAAAATTGAATGCTCTACAAAAGTGTCCATTGCGATGTAACCCTAACTCCCACCAGCGAGGTAGTACGGGTCACTAACCCCAATTTTTCCATGAAATTCTCGCTTTTTGCCCTAAAAAAAAAAAAAAAAATAGTCACAAAAAAAAAGCACCCTAATATGTATATGTATTTAATGTTAAAAAAAATATATTAATTATTTTCGCTCTCATTTTCATTATCGTGATTTCTTATGCATACATTCGGATGGTATTCATCATGAAAACATACAAAGATCACTAGATTACTAGTAAAGGCGCTTTTGCGTAAATTATTATTACTCTATTTCTGAGGGTGTTCAACTCTACAATATATATTAATTTCATCAAAATTCATGATGGACATGTTTGATACTCTCCTTGTAAGTATTTTTCTGAGTGCTAAACGAATAAGATTTGATTACAGAGGTTGAGCCAAGAAGTGGTTTAAAGATTTACTCTTTTGTTAATTGTGAAAATTATAAAGATTGGTACCATTTTTTAGATTGAAATCGTGTGTCAATCTGATGGAATTCATTGGATTGGCTTATTCCACCCAGCAATTGCGAGCAATTGAAAGTGACTGTCAAATCAATTTTGACTTAAGGGGGTAACCCACTGTTGAAAAAAAAAATTTTCAATTTTTTTCTTTTTATATATTTCGATAGATTAGCACTTCAAGAATATGTGTGTAAGATTTCAGATCGATATCTAAATAATTGTTCTTTCTACAGCTCTCACAGTCCACTTCCGTTCAACTACGATTTCGGAGCACGCGCGGCCTTGTAGCCGCTCAAACAGCTGCCGCGTGTATTACCTATTATAATAGTTTCTAAATGTATATTACATAATACACTAATACATAGTTCCTTATACTATTATAATTAGAAGGTACCCACTATCACCTTATGTCACAAAATTTCTTTAAGAAAACTTTAAATGCGTTTTTCTCAAAACGCTCTTTTTCGGTGCGCGTCGTAAAATTGTGAAAAAACTATTGGGCCAATTTACTTCAAATTTTGCAGACACCTTTATTAAGTACTTAACTATAGAAATAACTAATTACTAGAGTAAAAAAACAAATTTTGTTGATTTAAAATCAACTTTTTCGTGTTAAAACATAACGAAAATCGATACATCAATGTTCGAACGTGCATAACTAATTACTAGAGTAAAAAAACAAATTTTGTTGATTTAAAATCAACTTTTTCGTGTTAAAACATAACGAAAATCGATACATCAATGTTCGAACGTGCACTAAATCATCAGATTTTTTTTTTGCTGCAACAATAGGTTATTTCTATACTTTATAACAAATATTGAAGGATTTTTCTTTGGTATATATTTGCAGGTGCATACTTTGGCCAGGATTTTACGAGGCGCAATTTGTATTTTTTTTTTTGAACTGCGTGCGTGCTGCATCGTGACGCCCGCTATTTTGTTAAAAATTTTTTTTTATAATCACAATATAAACTTTAGTCCTCTGTAAAGAAAAAATCAAAAAGATATCTCTGATAGTTTTTTTTATTGATTTTTTAAATAAAGTTCCATTTTTTGGGCTTCAACAGTGGGTTACCCCCTTAATAAATAATGTTAGATTAAAATAAGTAACCACACAAACCACTTAGAGCACTGTTCGGAAAAAACTATAGTAATATATCGCCAATTAAACATTTATTTACCAATTTAAAAATTAAAACATATGGTAGAAGTAAATATTAAAATTAAAAAGAAAGGAAAGGCATTTGTACATTTCTTTAGTCAGTTTCTTTTAAATCATCACCTCCAGCTAACTATGATAGATTTAGTCAGAGCGAAAATAAATATAAAACATCTTAAAGCACGTAATTTAAGTGAACAAATTAATTCATAATAAATAGATTCATTTTGCTTTCATGAAGAGTTCCTAATTGAAAGAAAGAAGTGTAGTCGGAACTCGTAAAAACTACATTTCTCTTATTCCAGAGATCAAAGTGAGCAATTTTAAATGTGTTAACGAACAGCGGGTTCGTTCGGACGCAAATAACCCCATAGACAGCTGGTGACACGCCCAAGCAAATTTAAAGTAGAATCGATTCAGGGCGCGCATAAATTCCGAATAAGGACACAGTATTTTCACTCTAATGGACTGGCAAATGGATTTCCTGAAAATATCACATTGAATCCCGATGTGGACAAGAATTTGCGACTTGCAATGCAGTTGCCTTTAAATGGGAAGAAAGATAGTGCCGCCATAATGAAAAGATATTTGCCTTGAAATATTTCAATAAGAGCTCATTCTTTTAACGTTTTGCTATTGAATTTCCTGTGGACTTGTTCGTATCCCGCTGTGAATTCTTTTGAGAATGCGAAGGAATATTTAATCAGACTACTGAGAATGAGTGTGTGCATTCCCGTGCATTTATTAAAAATTAAGGTAATGTGAATTCAACCTGGGCGTAGAACTTAATGATTTAAATATACTATATATATATCCGCTGACATGTAATACTTGTTTCCTGACTGATGGATAAAAAGTGAGAACATTCCAAACCTTTCTCAGGAAAAAAAGAAACAATAAATGACTTCAAATCAATGTTCAAATTAAGGAAACACAATAAATAAAAATGTAAATTGTCTTGCAGTAATCCCCTTATCCGTAATCTTGAGTATTCCCAAAAGAAATGTCTCTACCATCGACCAGCCCACGTATTTAAGAGTTAGATATTATAAAAACATTTTCTGTTTTGTCTGGCATTTTCGCAAGCGCGAGATGCAAATCTTCTTTCAAAGAGTGTCTTCAGTTTTGAAGAGTGATTTTGTACCAGTCAGTGTGTCTATCCTACTGCCTTTTTTTTCAAGTACACTCAAATAAAAAATGAATGGCAGTCTTGCCCTTAACGATCTTTAGAAGCACGTCATTTGCGTGTTCCTGTGTAACGAAACATAAAGCAGTCGTTAAAGCCCGCTCCTTTTATATACTATACAGAAGCTTTTAGTCATTATGCTCGTTGCATCAATGATCACATTAAGGTAATTAGCGGCACATTTGACATCGAAAGAATTCAATGGCTAGACGAGTTCTTTAGCGCATTCAGCGATTAAATAGATTTCGAGAACATCGTGCACCTGAATCATAGCAGAGAGATTGAAGGAATTTTGACTGTAGTTCACAAAGACTGAACGACGAGTTGTGGAAATTCCACGAGGAACCAATTGAATTTTAGGTTTTCTCATAAATTTCAATGAAATTTTGCAGAAATATTTCTCTGACGGTAGAAGTAAAGAATATGCAATTTTTGTTGGTCGAAACTATTTCTCAAAATATTTAACTTGAAAATTCTGAAAACTTCGTTGTAAATAAACAGATTTTGCATCAAAATTCAGTTGACTTTTCCCCACAAAATACAACTTTTGTCTCCATGTAGACCTTTCATCATGTATACCTTTCCATCGATGTTCCAACGACCTAGGCTTAAAGTAAATATAATTAAAACAAAACTCACATTGGCATGCTTTCTTTCTTTAATTTATTCCGTGGTAATTTGTTCAAGGGCTCTAAGAGTGACTTTTGAATGAAAAAATCTTTAATATAAATGCACAGGTTGTTATACATATAGTGCCCCGGAGGTTTTGCCTATGGCTAAGAATAATTAATACTTACATACTAGAGAGAATACAAAACATTTCACAGCTGTCATCAGCAATGATTAAATGACATTTTAATTGAAATTTCTCTTGCGCTTATTGTTTTTCAAAATGGTGCATTCGAAGAATTAATTTGTTTTAGTGTTAAATATAAATAAAATAGTATTCAATATTAATCTTCTCTTTAAAAGCTTAACAAATAAAAAAATTATGTTTTATAAAAATTATTGTTATTAATTTAAAATGACGGAAATTTTAAATGAAAAATGCGTAAATATTTATCTTTATATTCCTTCTCCCAGTTGGTTTCCTGAAAAGCAGCTTGTTTAAATAATTAAAAAGGTTGTACTAAAAATGTAAATTTAATATTATACGACGCACTTCTGAGATACCGACTATACATTTTTGTCTTTTAAAAGTATTTTGAATAATTCAGAACAAAAATAAGTGTTTTTTTAGCAAATTTACATGCAGGCAAGGACACATTTCTACTTTTAATTAATTTACATAAATTCAAAGCAACACTGCGCGCTCTTCAAACAACTGGAATACGGATAATCATATATTCGTGCTATTAATTAATAAATATATTAATCTGCACAGCTAAACACACATTTTCTCCACCATAAATGTATTTAATAGTTCAAAGCAAATACGTATTTTCCTAATCAATATATCAATTGAAAGCAAAACAAAATACTTGCAGACCAGAACGTGTTCGCACCTTTATATTAAATAATTAACACATTAAAGGCGGGGGATCTTGACGAAAGTATGCTAGGTAACGCGGCGACACCAGAAAACATACTAAATACAAATGTAAAATGGCGCATGGATTGCGCAATGTGGTTGCAAACCGTACTAATACGACTCCCGCCTTTAAGCTACAGTCGAGATAAATCGTAGTACTACGACTCCCGCCTTTAATGTGTTAATACATTGTTTGAAACCAAAACGACATACTTCTGAAATAATTTGCATGCAAACATAAATAAATTTATTTATAATGAAGAGCTAAAACTCGAACGATTTCATTGGTAAAGGCCAACTTTTAGAATTGGTAATGAAATTCTGGAGTAAGAGCTAAGAGATAAAAAAAAAATGTAGTTATTACACATTTATATCAGTTTTTTAAGTAGGTAAGTAAATTTTGAAGTAACTGAGATGAAAAATTTAACGGTTAATTTAATTTTCATTTAAAATTCCCGCCATTTCCGATTTAGAATATTAAAAACTCTAAAGCAATAACTTTTAATAAATAAATTTTTTTATTCAAATATTTTTTATCTAATATTTTCTTATACTGGAACAAACCTAATACTTCCTTCATTTGAATAGACACTTATTGAAAATTTCCCAGTCTAATGCTTTCTAAACTCATTTCTGGGATAAAAAAGAGTGAATAGTGAAATACAAATGCCCAAAATGCTATAAGGTTTCTCGAAATACGTTTTCTAAAGAATCCTGTGGTCCAATTTTATCCGTAACATTTTTAGTTATATATCTTTAACAAAAAAGAACATTTGTGCCGACGAATTATTATGAAAGCTTTGTTTTCAGATAAAGGCGAATCTGAAATGTCAAACAAAATGACAGGAATAGCAAATATTCGTACTAATAATTACTCCTACCTAAAATATAAGATTTGTATTCGTTCTAATAGATACTCCTTACTAAAATACACAGATATGGATGTACTGTAATGGGTGGAATTTTTTGCTTTATATTGGGTTGGCACGAAAGTAATGAGACACTCTAGAAAACTCTACTCATGTTGTTTTTCTAATCAATTGTTTTCGACCATATTCTAGTATGTTATAGAACATTCTAGGTGCTTCAGTCCTAGGGGTATATAAAAGCGCACGCACGATTAATTCAGTCAGTTTGAAGAAAAATGGATGAGCGACAAGTTCGAACTCTATACCTTTACGAGTATTTGTTAGGCCATAGTGCGCGAGCTGCGGCAGACAACATCAACACTGCATTTGGCTGAGATACTACAAGTCATGCAACAGTGTCTCGTTGGTTCAAACGCTTCAGTACAGGAGACCGAAGCCTCGAAAGCCAGCCTCGCTCGGGACGACCACCAGCTTTCGACAATGATGATTTGCGCCGTGAACTGCAACAGAAGCCGGATGCAAGCACTCGTGAATTAGCGACAAAACTCCACTGCAGCCATCACGCTATAGAACATCACCTGCACGAGCTCGGATATAGAGAGTTTTATCCCGATGGACACCTCATGCCCTCACAGACGCCATTCGTGCTGCTCGGGTCGCCGTCTGCCAATCGCTACTACTTCGCCCGCGCCGGAAGGAGTTTTTGAAGGATTTGGTCACCGGGGAAGTGTCGTGGGTTCTCTACGAAAACAATACGCGCCGTGCCTTCTGGCTGCCACGAAAGGAAGACCCACCAATTCAACCAAAGCAATATCAAAACCGCGGCGAAAAAGTTCTATTGTGCTGCTTTTGGGATTCTCAGGGCATGCTGTTTTATGAATTATTACATAATGAAACAGTTAATGCTAGCACATATGCGGCGCAGCTCGATAAACTAGCCACAGCTATCAAAGAAAAAAGACGAAGAAGAGCCAATGTCATTTTACTTCATGACAACGCTCGCCCGCACACTGCATCCACCACCCGCCAAAAACTGCAGGGATTATGCTGGGAGACGGTACCTCATCCACCATATTCCCCAGACATTTCCCCTTCAGACTATCATTTATTCAGAGCCATGAAAAATGATTTGCGTGATAAACGCTTTAACACTTTTAATGAAGTTGAAACCTACGTAGCCACCTTCTTCAACTCACGGCCCGCTGAGTTCTGGGCAACAGACATCCAGTCCTTGCCTATACGTTGGCAAGAAGTCATAGATATGCTCACGGCGAGTATTTGATTGACTAAATGTATAGTAAAATAAAAATGTTAGAATTTAAAATGTAAAAACAAACTGTCCCATTTCTTTCGTGCCAACCCGATACTACATGAGTAGGAACATATGTCAAGGCGAAAAAAAGGTGGATTAATTCATTATAATAATTCTGATCTGGCTAAAAGGCCAATTTATTGTATGTTTAATAAGTCGTTATTTTTCTGTGGTACTATGAAAGGAAAAAAAGAAGACGAGAAGTTTCATCCAGAATAACAGAAATTAAACGCATTTTTCAAAACTCATTTCTTTCCGATACCTCGAAACTTAAAAATGTTTTGAAATTGCATACCAAAGGTAGTTTAAGTTGAAGAAAAATGATACAAAACTGAATAGTTGATTTTATAAGGACCACGGAGCAGCGGCAAAAGCCTCAGAACATTTATTAAAAATAATCAATGTATATAATTATGCCTTTATCAGCTAAGCAGCTGCGCGATTTGCCCTATGGTATACAATGTGAAAACATTTTAAGTTTGGAAGCATCGCAAGGAAGTTAGTT
Source organism: Dysmachus trigonus (assembly GCA_949715965.1). Classification (NCBI taxonomy): domain Eukaryota; kingdom Metazoa; phylum Arthropoda; class Insecta; order Diptera; family Asilidae; genus Dysmachus; species Dysmachus trigonus. Next base: position 29,196,629 of record OX454320.1, read on the forward strand.
TTCAAAAATGCATGTCACTTCTGCTGTCCTAGATGAAATTTCTTGTGTGTTATTTTTCTATGATAGTACTTAAGTCTTATTGTCCCAATTTGTTCGTTTTTGCCCGTCAAATTTAAGATAACACAACTTAGCTATTTATTTTCTTCTGAAAATTCATACCCGGGTATTTTCAATATTGCTCTTTCAGAATATCACCTGAAAATTAAAAAAAAAAAAAATCAGCCCATCCTATTGTATTTTTAAATTAAAACAAAAAAAAAATCCCAATTTTTGAGGGTAATTTTTATAAAAAATTGATATGTTCGATATGAAAGAAGTTTTGGAAAAAGCCAAAAGCACAAAAACTCCGGCTCAAAATGTGTAATTAGTAAAGTTATTAAACCCGAAGGTATGAGTTTTATCATTAAGGGGTTGTAGAGCACCCCTGAAATCAACATTTTTACGCTAACTCGCTATTTTATGGATTTTTCTGAAAAAATTGGTTTTGGCTTTCGAAAACAGGTGAAAATGAGAAAAAATGTAATAGGGAGCATAAGAACCTCAATTCTTTGTTATCTAAGGTCAAATTTCATCACCATCCATGGTGTCTTATGGTCTTACATAAGTATCAATGCCCTTTTTGGCTGTTATAAGGGATGAAAACTGCCCCAGAAGAGGGTTGCAGGGCAATAATAGTCGAAAATTTAGAATTCGCGATGCCAAAAACCGCCGAGAAACGACAGTGGCTTGGGTAAAACTAATGCTACGGATTTTCGAATTTTCAACCCTTATCTTCAATCTTCAACCGCTGCCACCCTTTGACACCACAAAGAAAAGGTTGTAGAGCTGGAATATATAAAAATTTGAAAATCATCTCTTATAACAACCAATAAGGGGTGGAAAGTATTTTGAACTCTATCATAATAAACATTGACACTAGTATGTAGGACCATAAGTTTCGCTGTTATTTATTTTCAGAATTTAATTTATTCACAACTCTAGTTCTCAAAACAGTTTTTTTGGAAAACTGCCAAATTTTACCCTTTTGGAGCTTTTTCTTGGGGTGGTGATGAAATTTGACCTTAGATAAGAAAAGAATTTTGGTTATTATCCTCTCTGTTACATTTTTTCCCATTTTCACCTGTTTTCGAAAGCCAAAACCAATTTTTTTCAGAAAAATCCATATGATGGCAAGTTAGCGTAAAAATGCTGATTTCAGGGGTTGTTTACAACCCCTGAATGATAAATATCATACCCCCGGGTTTAATAAATTTATTAATTAGACATTTTGAGCCGGAGTTTTTGTGGTTTTGACTTTTTCCGAAACTTCTTTCATATCGAACATATCAATTTTTTATAAAATGGACCCTCAGAAATCCATTTGTTTTTTAATTAAAAAAAAAAAAACAATAGGAAGGGGTGTTTTTTTCAATTTTCAGGTGATATTCTGAAAGAGAACTATTAGCAATACCCGGGTATGAATTTTCAGAACTTTTTAAAAATAAATAACAAAGTTGTCTGAGCTTAAATTTGACGGACAAATTGGGTTAATAGACGAATGATTCATCCGACATAATCAAATAAATTGTGACTTGGTATGGTAAAACGTACTCTTTAATCGCTAATATCATTTTATCAAATTTTTTGTTCAAAATATTAAGAATTCTCAGTTTTTACATTTAAGTAGTACATAAACAAGTGATTAAAAAAACCCTTTTAGTGATTCCTGTAAGCTTAATTTTCTCTTAAAATTATATTATTAATTCCCAGACTGTACGATACTCAAAATCTAATCCCTATGAAAATATTATGAAATCTCTTTGTGTGTTTATCTTCATAAACTAAATGTAGAGAAAACTAAAAAGCTTTGACTTACCTCTTACAAGCGTCAAAATGCCCAGAGGCATGACAAGTATTGCGACCATGAGGTCTGTTATTGCAAGAGACATGAGGAAGTAATTGGTGACGTTCTGGAGTCTCCTCTCCCAGGCGATAGCCAAGCAGACAAGAATGTTTCCCGCCGCTGTCCCGAAAACCAGTACTAGGGCCAATAGAGCCCAGTAGTTGTTTGCATCTGCTGGAAACTGCTCCACAAATATGTCGTCGCTATTGTTAACTCCACTTTCACTTTTGTTTGTCCTATCACCAAAATTAATATCGTTCCAGTAAAGTGTGGTGCGATTTAATGATGTAGCGTATTGAATTATTGCGGATGTATTCTCTGAGCCGGCGATTTCATCCGGATCCATCGTGCCCTTCTTCTTCTTTGTGTTCCTTTGTTAGGATTTTATTAAAACTCAGAAAACGCCTTGAAACCACATTTCTACCCGTGTCCCTGTTTCTCAAATATACAGGTGGCGGGCCTCCTTTGCTTGGGTTAGGACTTTTTGGGAACATGTTGACGGCTTAGGGATTTTACCCACAATCCACCACGTACAGGGAACATTCGGCGCTATTGAAAACTTTGTGTCCGCCTTTTTCATTTTAAGAGTTGCCGCACTTAGTTGTTTTGCTGCTCCGTTTATAAAGGGGTAAAGCTCTCCATTTAGATATATTTGCTACAACAGGAATAATTCCGAAAAGCGCATTATGTGGTGGTATCGTATCACTCATATCAGTCGAACGCTTATTACACTCTGAAACAAAAAGGACCAGATTCTCAGAGGTACTACATACCTATGTATGTTAAGTCAACCAACAGACACCTTTCGTTTCTACGGAGCATATAGTATCACAAGTATTATATGTCTTTCGTCTGGTTTTTCGATACGACAGGAACCCCACTTTTTCCACCACGTGCTCCGGTTTTTGTGTCTTTTTCGTAATCCTTTTGTGATTCAAGGAAGCATAAAGCTACCACAGGAATTGCACAAGGATATGTAGGTTTAGCTGGAAAAAGAAAGAAAACGTTTTTTTCGTTAGCAAGAACTAGCATTGCAGTCGAAAAATAAATCTACAAAAGGGTGCCCGCAAAACATTTAATGAGATAAGGTTAAGCAGACCAGATTAAATACATAATTTCTCCTAGGCTCCTGTCAGACCTGATCAAATTTGTAAGTACCAAGGAGAATATACAGCACGCCAAAAAAAGAAAAGAACGTTTTTCAGATACGACGAGTAGCACAATGAGGGTACCCTTATTTTTAGCATTTTATTATTGGGGTGATTAAAGAAGTATTTTTTTTTTTTCTGCAGTATTGTCACAAGCAGATTCTCTACGTAAAGATCATAGAGAATTACTATGATTGCACGCTTAAGTTCGTACATTTTTAATGAAGTTATTGTCGCATAATGCTTTGAGCCCACTGAGTTGTGATTAAATATTTACCTAATGGACCCTTTTATATCTTTTAAGAACTGATTCGGAGGTTTTTAAATTAACACATTGTAATTTGTGATATATGTATTACGATACTGTTGAGTTGATATGTTTGTCACAGTTTGAGCTTTAATTCTTGTTACAGATTTTTAAGCAACGTCGTTCTCCGCTTAGATTATAGAGAATAGGATAGGACATACCCTATAGAATCCGTACACGTGAGTAAAACTTTTTCTCCTCAAAATAAACCTTAGCGGGGAACATGATTGGAGTTGGCTAGCGATATAAAAAAACGAGTTTTTCAGTTAATTTTTCGAGTGATTTCAAATCGAACCAGAGCTTAAAATAGCAAAAAAAAAAAAGGATGTCGCGTGAAAACTTACGCCTTTGGGAGCTACAGTAGGCTTATTTACTTTAATTTAATGCCCCTTTTTAATCATGATGATAATATCCGCCCGTACTGGACGCACAACTACAAAAAACAAGGCTGCCACTACATTACAAAATTGCTTCAAAGAAAACGATGAGTTAAAAATTGATTTAATCGTCCACGGGGAACAAATCTTTTGATAGAAATAATTGAAACAAAAGTTTTGTGTTTTAAAGACATCCTGACCCTAAGGAACCATTTCTTAAAAAAACAACATTGTTAGAATTATTTATGGAATTCGTCAATTTTTCTGGCTTATCGCATGGGCAATGTATTGTAGTGTAGTGTAATATATACAAGGAAATGTTAAATAACCTAGTAAAGTATGCAGAAGCAACAGATACTAGATTATTTAACATTTCCGAAAAATTACATTTGCATATTGTAAGAAAAAACTGTTTGTTATAAGAAATCCTTGAAATTAATGTATTAATATATTATTTATTCGACTTAGGAACGACGACAAACATGCGTTTGCGATGTGAAATGTCAGATCAAAAACTGAATGATTTTTTATTATTTGTTTATTTTCATCATTCTTCCAAAATTAGAGCACTTGGCATCGCGCCAAAGTGGAGTAATTTGTAAAATTAAATGAATTGGGTCTTAGGGCGGGCAACGTATGCAAATATGCCAAAAACTTCATGGCAGCTTTCTAATTAAAGTTCCTATCTAAAATTGATTTTCACTCAAGTTTAGCTGTAATATAACCCGGGTAAATGCAAATTTCCGTGGGAGTTCCATGCACCCGCCAGAAGCTCTAATGTATATTTCTCAAACTGCAGACCACTTACTTACCCATGCAAAAGGCATTAGATTGTACTTTGTAAATATATGGGCGCTTTGGGAAAAGTAAATGTGGCTGTTTGGCAAGGGGAAGTTGATTTTCTACCTGCTCCTTGCACCAGCACGTAGCAACTATGTAAGGTAGCCAGCTAGATCACAAAAAACATCTCCACCTGCTGCCGTATTAACTTAGAAAGGTGCACCCAAGATGCCTACACCCAAAACCCCCGGGAATAATAAATACAAGCCGTGAAGTAGATCTGCTCACTACCACACCTATAGGGTCATGTAGTCCGATGATTGCACCGAAATAACATTGCTTCTTATGGCGGTAGAGCCCATTCATTGCGCTCCAGAGGGTGAATCTGCTAAACTATCGCTTTTACGAAAAAGTGATGTTCTACTGACTGTAACTGGGGAGGAATACCGTTTTTATGGTACCAAAATCATTATAGGGGCAAGAACAAAATATTAAAGATATTTGCGTTCAAAAGTTACTCTTACTGCCCATCGAACAAATTACCACGGAAAGTCGTGCTGTCAAGTCGACCTGCCGCTGCTGTTTTGTTCGGGGAAATAGTTAGAGTTGTTCTTAACTGCAAAAAACTTCAATATTTTGTTCTTGCCACTATAACGTTTTTCAGATCACTAGAAAGGTATTCCTCCTCAGTTTTAGTTAGTAGAACATCATTTTCGCGTAGAAGTTACAGTTTAGCAGTTCAGGCTAGTGGTGTAGCATACTTTGGATCATCCGCCATACATCACTACACATGCATTTTCTACTTCACGGCTTGTGTTTATATGTATTCCCGGGGGTTTTGCTACACCCCTAACAAACCTCTGTCTACACAACTAACACCAGCAACCAAAGTTCAAATAAGCTGTCCTATGTAGACGCTGCGAACACCAGCCGCCCCATAGACATCAATCTGGAGCCAAATGAGGCATTACAAATTTTTTAGTGGTAACGATGAATACCCAATAAATAACCAACACCATGAATCAGATGCAAAACACGCTCAGCAGAAAAAACCGAACATCTCATAAAACTACACTTTAAAAATTCGAAATGTAAATTCACACTGATCTAAAGAGCAATTTTAAATTTTTTTCTGTATACAAATTTATCACAAACGTAAAAGTATATATTTTTGATGTAATTAAGGAAAAAAAGTGTAAAGTTACACAATTTTAAACCTTTGGATGTGGTATTCACTCAACTTTGTAAATGTTGGTCTAAACGTACACAGGAATATGTAAAATTACCTTAAACTGACGTGAATCTAAAAACTAAATACTCTAATTAAAAAAAAAAAAAAAAATTAAGCAATCATCTTGTGTAAGGTATTCTTTAAAGTTAAGACTATCGAAAATATTTTATTTGAAGCGTGTAATTTCCATTAAAAGTTAAATGAATAGATTAACACACTTTAAAAAACAAAATATGATATGTATTCATTTCTACTAATCATAATACTTTCATACAACAGCGAGAAAAACGTTTTTGTTATATTATTTGTATGTAACATAAGTTCATATGTCTTATTTTTATGAGTTTACTAGCTGGGTTACCCGGTTTCACCCGGCGTTGGGTAAATACTTACTAATTAAACACTTCTCAAATGTTCTAGTTTGTTATATCCTAGAAATTGTTTCAACCCGAAAACCCCTTTATGGATCCGCTATCTTGAAATTCCAAATCTTAAAAATATTCAAAATTAGTGGCTTCAGAATAATCATTGTACCAATTTTCATTAAAATCCGTCGAAATCGAGACATTCTGGACGCCATGTTGGGACCGCCATCTTGCATTTAGAAATTTTAATAATATACAAAATTAGTGGTCTCAGAATAATCACTGTACTAATTTCTATTACAATCCGTTGAAATAGAGAAATTTTGGTCGCCATGTTGGATATGGAAATTTTGATAATATTCGAAATTAGTGGCTCCGGAATAATCATTGTACTAGTTTTAATTAAAATCCGTTGAAATCGAGATATTTGGTTGCCATATTGGATCCGCCATCTTGGATTTGTAAATCTTGATAACATTCAAAATCAATGACCTCAAGATAATCATTTTACTAATTTTCATTAAATTCCGTTGAAATCGAGAAATATTGGTCGCCATATTGGCTGCGCCATCTTGGATTTGGATATTTTGATAACATTCAAAATCAGTGACATCAATATAATCATTGTACTAATTTTCATTAAAATCCATTGAAATCGAGAAATATTGGTCGCCATATTGGTTCCGCCATCTTGGATTTGTAAATGTTGATAAAATTCAAAATCAGTGACCTCAAAATAATCATTGTACTAATTTTCATTCAAATCCGTTGAAATCGAGAAATATGGTCGCCATTTTGGATCCGCCATCTTGGATTTATAAATTTTGATAATAGTCAAAATCAGTGACCCCAAAACAATCATTGTACTAATTTTCATTAAAATCCTTTTGAAATCAGGAAATCCTGGTCGCCATATTGGATCCGCCATCTTGAATTTCTAAATTTGGACAGCGGATTTGAAATCACCATTCCGCAAAACCCCTATGTACCAATTTTCATGAAAATAACTTCAAATTTAAAATTTTCAGCCGCCATCTTGGATCCGCCGGGATTAAATACTTAACAAATAATAAGCTACTGCGAATTTATTATTAAAATAACCTTATTCCTACTAGTTTTTTCATTTCATCCCCTTCATGCGAGATAACGTCCTTGTCTACACCCTTCAAAGCTTCATATGAGTAACTCAACGCATTGAATAATTACATTTCAGATAACCTTTTCTTCATAGTCATTTCATTTTTGACAAGCAATCTATAAAACATGGAACCAGATTCACACTATTGTAAATTTCAATACAGAATTATTTTTGGGCATATTATACTTACGGATTAAGAGATTTTTGCATTCTGCTGTGATTTTCATTTTGCATTATTAACGACTCTTAGCTTTATTTAAAACTTAACCCTTTATAGCCCAAGATCATAAAACATTAAAATTATGTTAAAAATTGACAGGTTTAGGGAAATAAAAAATACATATTCCTCAGAAATTAAAAAAATATGTATTACAGTAAAACCCGCTTAAATGCACATCCAATTTGTCAGAAAATTTCGTGCATTTAAACGGTTTGTGCATTTAAACGTTTTTAAGATAAATGCACATGTTGTGCATTTAAGAGAGCTCGGATTACTTTTTTTCAGTTTGTTTAATTACATAGCGTTCTGTTTTCGTCTTTACAAATTTTACCAAAATTAAACAATTACAATCCGCAATTTACAAGGTCCACCCGCCAACTCAAAAAGACTGAAATGTCAAAGCAAAGACTAACGAGAAAGTGTTCTTCTTCTTCTTTGCCTTTAAATGGTAACCACCGAGGGGACAATGTAAAAGTACTACACTTCTACAGAAAATGAATTTTTGACATTACATATCTGTTCATTTAACACTAGAACTACCGGCGCTCAAGCTTGTAATTTTGATAATTTTTGGCACCTTTAAAATAATATGCTTTCACATTTAAATTAATAATTATAAATGGAAATAGGTTCACGATACATATGTCGCAATTTTGAACCTAATAAGATTTGGTATTACTCTTAAGAGATATTTTCAAAAAATATGATTAATTCAAGCAAGAAATTTAGTACCGGTCAATTTGACCGGTCTTGGTAGTTCTAGTGTTAAAATATGTACATTGCATTTATCCGGTTATTTTTTAATTCAAATAGAAAATTCGTGCCTGAAATTAATGTGCAAATAAAAGGTTTGTGTATTTAAGAGGTGTGCAATAATGCGGTCTTTGTTTCTACACATTAATAAGGCAAAAAATTCGGTGCATTCGCATTGTGTGCAATAAAAGGAATTGTGCAGTAAAGCGGGTTGCATTTAAGCGGGTTTTACTGTATTAATTATTTATTTCACATTTAAGGGAGTGTTACATTACTGTAAAATTGAGTTAAACGTAAAAAAAAAAACTAATTTGGTATGGAAGGAACATATTCATTCACTTATCTATAGGTTTCCAAGAAAATAACACAATTTTACACACTTTTTGTATTTTTTTTTTGTTAAATTTAAAATTTGCTCGAATTTCAACACACATTGTTCAATAATATGTGACAGCAAAGTGGCGCCGATTTGAATGAACTAAATACATTTGGTGCGTATTCTGGCGGGTTTTTTGAGGTTTGTTACAGAAATGTCACATGGGGCTATAAAGGGTTAATACAATTTCGATTTGGCTTACATATAATCATGCCTTTAAGGAGTAGTCTAAGTCTCTTTAAATAGGCGGATAACTTGTCCCAGGCAATACAACTGCCAATATTGTTTATAGGAAAGCTCTTACGATATTGTATTTATTATTATCGTTGCTTTAGAACTCCACGCATAGATTTGCGCTAAATGTAATTGTGCGCACGATTCTTCGAAAATAAATTAAAGCAAAGGGTCAATCGACATGAAATGATACAAAAATATTTTTATTTTTATTGAATTAATTAAAAAATTGAAAAATATTTTCAAAATGCCCTCCTTGCGATATAATACATGAATTAATTATAGAATTGTTTGAAATTTCAGGGAAATTAATCTACTTTTCAACTTAAATCAATTATTATCTACTACAGTTTTTCACTGAAAATCCATTAAATCCTTATACTTCTAGAAAGTCAAGAAAATCCTTATTTTTATAACAATCTTACTTTAACTTTATATAAATTCACGGGCTCATAAGGTTTTTAAAATAGATTTTTAGTAGCTTTCGTTTTTATAACGATCTTTTTTGTCCTTAATAAGTTTTAAGTTAGACTTTCACAAGGATGTGTTCTTACTTTGCTTATAAAACAATAACACAAAGTTATTGTAAGACAGTAATCAGAATAACAAGTGTTCTGGAAAGTCAATGTTACTTCTAAGGGCTTCAATCAAAGGTGAATTCTCCGCGAATGCCTTTAAAAGTAATAAAAGAATCAAGGCTTAGGGAGGAAAAATATAAATATGTTATTAGAAATGATTTTTAGACAAACTTTTATAAACCTTTTAAATAAAAGATTTCTTTATGAAAAAGCTAATAAGAGTTTTAAAAGTCATTTCAAGTTTGTCTAAGAATTGACTCTTCAAAATTGTTTGTTGGGTTAGAACCAAAGCATAGGTACTCCTATACATAAAACATTGGACTTCGTATTGCATCGTTTTACCTAAGTAGTTAACGATTTTAAATAATCACAATTATTTCTATCGCAACAGATTTTTTTACACTTTCTACAACGACAAAACAACGTGAATAGCCTAATAAGTAGTTTTACCAAAGTGAAGTGCTCTGAGTAAGAATACTCAGTTTACGCTCATTTACTCCGTCAAGTGCATATCCATAATATTTTACAATACTTGTGTTACTTTGTGCAAGAAGAACTTTCTCTCCTTATAAAAGTTTAAATAGTATATAATTTATACCTATATATTAGATTTGAATAATTTCCAGCGTTATGTTTCCCTAATAGAGTAAGTAAAGGCGGCAAATAGCTACATAACAAGGCCAGAGTGCCCATTAGTCCATAATTAAAATTGGTCCATGTTGTTAATTCTATTTGGCGTTTAATAGTTATGACAAATTATTAAAACATTGCTGCTCTAATGCACCGACCTCACTGATTGAAGTTTCCGGCTGAGGATAATTAAGTTCTTGAAATAAATAATAAAATATATTATACTAGGTATGTACAGGTACTGATGGTAAATGCTTCTTCCCATCCATACTAGTAGCAAATTGAAATTTATCATATTTTAACTTCAACAATTCAATTTGTGTTCTCGGAAGTTGTTATTGGGAAATGAAGTTATACTTAAAGCGCAAACTACTGCAGTTCAGAAGTTTTTCCATTACCGAAAGCATGAGATGCTCAGATTTAATTGGTCGCAGGCTTGCTCTGGCAATCAAAAATTATTCAACAGAGAGCAATTTGAATACGAGTATGGAACGCAAGCAAGTAAACGCTTACAAACAAAAGTCGTTACAAATTTGCATAAGTTCTTAAATATGAAACGAGTCGAAAGAAAATTTTGATGCTCAGCAAGCGCCGAAAAATACGAGGGAAAGGTAAAACGCAAAAATGAAATTTCATGATAAATACAGAGTCTGCTGGAGTCCTGCTATACCGCGGAGGAAGGTACTTCAGTGGGCTTAATTAAAGTCATGACGAAGTTGAAGTTTCGGTTTATTTTTAATTGTGCGGCCTAGCTTATATCGACCCAGGAAACATACAAATTGGAGGCACCCCACCGCAATATTAAGAAAAACTTAAAGATTGAAAATATTTTTAATTTTTTTGTTTTTCTACTGAGGACAGGCAAATCTACAATTCAATTAGAGTTAGTCGGTAAAACTATTTTTAAGTTCTTTAAGATTCCGCCAGTTGTCAGCTTTTCGGTCCGACTGTAGCCTTACTCAAAATGAAATTTACAATAAATATGTAAAATAACACAGAATTCGCCCGAGTTACGTGTGGGACACGTTTCAACTTAGGGTTCCGGAGCTGTCGTAAAAGTTTGAATTCAAATCCTTCTTCAGAAATCTTTTAGTTCTTTTGTATTTTTGTTTTTTGTTTTGTTTTATTGTATCTATTTTCTTCTTGTTTTGTTAAAAATATACACTCGCTTGCGATTTCGTATTTCTATTTTTCCGCACCAAAAAAAAAAGGTAAAAGGAGTGTCTCCTTTAGGTATTTCTTAGGATTTACACTTGCCATTGACTTGAAATTATGCATAATTATAAAGCTTATTTGCATGCACCTAGTCCAGTTGTGCTATTCTCGCCAAAAGATTGACGGTCGCTTAAATTCCAAGCTCATGTCACCTTAATTTTGTTCATCGAAATCGAGTTCGAGGAGTGGCCTACGTAAAATGTATATATTAGGGTGATTCAAATTTATTTATTTTCTTTTTTTTCTTTTTCAAACAGGTTCAATCGTTGCTAGGACAGGAAAGAAAAGTCCTTGCCCAAGCCCAGCTCATAATATCAATATTTACTAGTGGCTCATCGAACTTTTTTTTTTTTCCTCAATCTTGAATTTATGCCTCGAGTTTGAATGCTAATAAACTAATATTGTGTAAACTTTACGAAAAAAATGCAAGAATACTTTTTCTTTAAAAATTATATGCTCTTTCTAATGAAATTGGTCCCATTCATGTATGATCATCTTTTCATGAGATACAGACAAAAACGTCTAGTGATGCATTCTTTCCCATGTTATTCTTATGGAAAACAAAAAAGTTCGATGAGCCACCAGTAAATATTGATATTATGAGCTGGGCTTGGGCAAGAACTTTTCTTTCCTGTCCTAACAACGATTGAACCTGTTTGAAGAAAACGAAAAAAAATTTGAATCACCCTAGTATATACAGGATATCACATTGACATTAACATAATAAAAACAAAGTGCAAAAATAAGGAAAACAGGAAAAGACAATTAACCAGACTTACTCCTAACACTTAAATGCTTCTAATTTATTATGATATCTTTGGGAGCAGATATCTTTTGCAGTGGGCGGCAATCTTCACTGTAAGAGTAATAAATAAGAAATGGAACGTTAGCACCGACTTCAAAAGATAATCTGTTTTGGCGACAATAATAACGATATTAAAAACACGAAATAACTGAATAATATAAATATAAGCCTAGAGCACACTTTTGCACATCGCTTTGGTTGCACGTAGTCTCGCTGTCTGCCATAGCACACTCACAGCACCCTACATTGTATGCTGAGCAATGCACCTTCCCTATATGTAGTAGTACAGAGTGCAGAAATAAACTGAATCCGCGTTGCGAAAAGTGTGTATATTTAAAAAAATTATTTTAAAAGCTATTAAGGGGTTACGTGGGTTTCAAATTATGAGAAAATAGATTTATTTTTTTTTACATTTTTGAATGGTAGAAAAACTACTATTACAAAATTTTAAATATCAAAATGAGTGGCATTTGAACTATATTCTATGAAAGTTTTGTTGAAAATATCGAAAAATGGCCCGCTGACAGCTGGTTTCCGAAAACCTTTTAAAAACGTATGCTAGATTTATTTGAAACCAAAAAATTAAATTTTTTATGTTGGTATAGGACAATGGAGGCGAACCTATGACCCGCGGGTCAGACACTGACCCACGCAGGTTTTTTAAATGACCCATCCGTTGGTTGTTATAAAGTTATTTTTTATATCATAAAAGAGGGAACAGAGAATCAAAAATATTTAAAAACTAAAATATATATACAGGGTGTTCAGAGGTAAGAGGTCAATACTGCAGGGGGTGAAAGGTCAGACCGAGACAAGCAAAAAATCGTATGGGTGGGGGGGGGGCATCTCGCACCGTTTGGCAGTTACAGGGTGATTCGTAAATCAGGATTTTGCCTTATATGGGAACCGCTCTTGTATTTTTATCTTTTTTTCTACGCATCGCAGCGGCCCAAACTGATTTCAAAAAATCACTATTTGGAAGCCCTTTCCAAAAAAGTTTACACCACCCCCCTATCCCCAACCCCTTGGCCACAATCCCCCCTGGAAGTTGAAAAAATTAACTTTTATTTCACGATTTTTCACCTTTCGCCCCACTTTTCTCCGAAATTCATGTTATTAAGATACCTACTTTTTATTTTTTTTAAGTTGCCTATCTAATTACCTTTCCAAAAAGGTGCAACATGCCCAGGTAGGAAAAGGATACGAAAATTTATTTACAAAAATCCTTTTACAGAATATAATGATAATTCGAATTTTTAGGAAATTATACTTAAGTCTACTAAAAAATACATTTTGTTCGCTTAAAAACTAATTACAATTAAAACGTTTGTCCTTTAAAAGCTGTTCAAAATGTTCTCCGCTAGTTTCGATGCATGCAAGTAGCCTTCGTTTTATTTCACGTTTGAGGTCTATGGTAGCCAGTCTCTCCCGTATTTTCGTGGCTGCAGTCCCAATCCTGGTAACTAATTCTTTTCTGGTGTTGATTGGTCTTGAGTAAACTTCATCTTTCATCATTCCCCATAAGAAAAAGTCCAGTGGAGTAAGGCTCGGTGACCTAGCAGGCCAAGGAATCGGTCCACCTCGTCCAATCCAGCGCTCTGGGTAATTTTCATTTAACCTTGCCCTAACAATGTTCCCAGTATGCGCAGTTGCTCCGTCGAGCTGTAAATAAATTGCGCTTCTGGTGGCCAGGGGGATGTCCTCCAACAGATCCGGAAGGGTATTCTCCAAAAAGTCTGTGTATAGCTAGCTATTCAGCACTTGGGGCAAGATGAAGGTTCCTATCAACTGGTTGCCGATGATGCCAGCCCAGACATTGACACTAAATCTTTGCTGGAAGGACCGACACCTGGTCCTATGTGGGTTCACATCTGACCAGGTGTGGAGGTTGTGGAAGTTTGTGATGCCATCCCGGGTGAATTGCGATTCATCCGTCCACAGAATTCGGTCTAGAAACCTTCTGTTTTTTATGTCAGACTCGAACAGCCAAGTGCAAATTGCAATCGTCTTTCGGAATCTCCTTCCTGTAGTGCTTGGACCGGGATATGGTGGTATGGATGTAGTCCCTCTCGGTTCACAACGGTCCAAACTCGCCCTGAAGACAATCCTGACCTTCCTGCGACCTGCCTGATGCTTATTACAGGGCTGTTCCTGACGATGTTGAGGATTTGTTGGTCGGGGTCCGCTGAATCGGCCGATTTTCCTGCTCGCGTTTCTGCTCTGGGGGCGGTTACACTTCCGGTTTCTTTTCACCTTCTGAAAGTCCTTGAAAATACCCTTCTGTTGGGTAAACGCCGAGTCGGGAATCTCCTTTGGTATTCTCGTACGGCCTCACTATCATTTCCTTCTACTAAACCGTACACGTAAATTATATCGGCATACTCTTCAACACTGAATTCTGACATTTTATCTTAATTTTTTCTATTAAACACCCGTTCTTTTCACTTCCTTCTTCAACTGTGGTCAATGTCCTTTCAAACTTACCCATTTTTATACCATAATTCATAGGAGGTGTTAGAAACGGAGCGTCAGGATACTTAGGAGTCAATACTGGATATAATAAACTAATAACGCTATTTAACGAGATTACATTTATTATTTTATTACTGTTTTGCTGAAATAATAAAAATGTACTAGCTCTGTTTCCTAAACAAACATTTCCGAACTTGCTGTCATAAAAATTGTTTACTTAACGACATTTTCCATTATGGTGCAATAAAGTAATTAGGTACCTCTGAGGATGTTTTAATTTCAGGACTTTTGCAACCCTTTTCTACCTGGGCATGTTGCACCTTTTTGGAAAGGTAATTAGATAGGCAACTTAAAAAAAATAAAAAGTAGGTATGTTAATAACATGAATTTCGGAGAAAAGTGGGGCGAAAGGTGAAAAATCGTGAAATAAAAGTTAATTTTTTCAACTTCCAGGGGGGATTGTGGCCAAGGGGTTGGGGATAGGGGGGTGGTGTAAACTTTTTTGGAAAGGGCTTCCACATAGTGATTTTTTGAAATCAGTTTGGGGCCGCTGCAATGCGTAGAAAAAAAGATAAAAATACAAGAGCGGTTCCCATATAAGGCAAAATCCTGATTTACGAATCACCCTGTAACTGCCAAACGGTGCGAGATGCCCCCCCCCCCACCCATACGATTTTTTGCTTGTCTCGGTCTGACCTTTCACCCCCTGCAGTATTGACCTCTTACCTCTGAACACCCTGTATATCGAATGTCGAATTTATAAAAAAAATATATCCATGTGGACATTAGCTAGCTGATTTTGTATCTGCACACTACACTTTGTATGACGTACCATGACGAGCAAAAGTGGCTTATGCACTG
Organism: Dysmachus trigonus; assembly: GCA_949715965.1. NCBI lineage: Eukaryota > Metazoa > Arthropoda > Insecta > Diptera > Asilidae > Dysmachus > Dysmachus trigonus. Next base: position 29,212,001 of record OX454320.1, read on the forward strand.
GGTCAAATGTTGTAACTTTTCTGGTTTTAATGATATCGCACCCAAAAGGTGGATATTACACATTTCAATAAACATATTTCAATTTAAACACATGTAAAACAAAACACAAAACAAAAAAATTCACAAAATATTACATTATTAACAACGGATTTAGGCAACCTCATTTGTACAGTTTTGTACGCCAAATATTAGATATTATATGCGTGCAACTGTATAAATGAAGTTGATTATATTCATCGCTAATAAAATTATATTATGATATATTTTCTAAACGCAATTATTTTGTTTAATAAATATAAATATTTTTAAATTAAAATGTGTTTATAGTGCTAGATAAGTTCACTAGCACCCACCATTTTATTGCGTCATCAAAAAAACCAGAAAAGTTAGAAACATGTGGCCACAATGGAAAAATAGTTTTAATGATGCTTGAAAATATTAAAATATTTATCACGAAACTTGACATCTTTACTAAGGATTTAGAAATGAAAATCATGAAATATTTTCCTCAATTACAAAAACATTTTCAAAACAATAATTTTTGCAATTAAAAAATATTTAATGATTATAGGGAAATAAAACAAGCTTTTGAGGAGAGATTTAATAAATTTAAAAGTTTGGAAAATACATTTAATTTTATTTTATATCCATACAAAATGGAATTCGAAACAATAACCGAATTTATGTGGCTAGGTATCCATAATTTAGAAATGGAATTAATTGAATTTCAAAGCAGCATAGTGTGGAAAAATAAATTTGAAAACTTGATTTCCAAAGTCGGACGAAAAATGTTAGAAAGTAGTGCAGGTAATAATGATCCCACACTAAAAATTGAAAATATTGTATTAATTTTTACCAAATAATTTTGTACCAATGAAGAAACTTGCTAATGTTCTTCTAATTATGTTTGGGTCCACATATTCGTGTGAAAATTGATTTCTTCAATGAATTTTGTAAAATCTAACGATAGAAATAAACTTGGAAATGAATTGACTGCGAAATGCATTAAACTAATGAATACGGAATATGGACCTTATATTAAGAACCTATCTGAAACTAAGCAATACCAGATTTCTCATTAAATGTACTTCCACTTTATAATACTTATGCATACATGTAACTATATCTATTAATATATAATATTATATAATAATATATGTGGTTTTGTTTATTCCTTGTTCATTCTACTACTCAATGCAATCACCTGGTGCTACAATTCATGGCATCACTCCATTTATATCAATGTTTTTACCTTTATACTTAGCTCTTCAATTGCAAAGGTAAAAGTTGTAAGACAAAAAGGAAACGTAAACTTTTTAGAGGATTTTAAAAGTGAGAACCAAAAAAAGTAGTTTTTAACCATCCTCTCCTCCCCCTTTCCAAATGACGCCACTAACTTAGTGACCCACGAGCTAATACTAAAAAAAAAATAATGAACAAAATTTGACCCACTTCTCAAAAAGGTTCGCCATCACTGGTATAGGAGTTCAGCTCGGGAGTGAACGAAGGATTTGTACAAATATTGAAATCTGAATTTTCAAAGTGTTTTCCAATAAGTAACAAGAATAAAGATTCCAACATATGAAGCATTAAAACCCCCCATTGTTTTTTCACATTTTTTTTCCTGATTCTGCCTCAAAATTCAAAATTCCACCCCGTGAATAAGGATGGATTCTTTAAATTGTGTATTAGTAGGTATCATGAATGAGCATTTCAATATATAAACCGTGAAAAACCTTCGACTACTTTTCTACAGATTTTTTACTGATTTCTCCCGAAGTCCAACAACTCCATCCCCTAAATAGGGGTAGTTCTCCATATTGTAAGTAGATATTTAAATATACATGTATGACAATAGGTACTAAAAAGTACAATTCTATAGCGTGAACCATAAAAAACCTCAGATTATTTTCATTTACATTTATTCAATTTCACTTAGAAAATCATCACATTTCACCCCCAAAGAAGGGGGGTTATCTGAGGGTGATCGAGATAAAACATAATTCGACATAACATTTTTTTAAATATTTTTGTTAATTGAAATATTTTATTTTCAATACAGGGGTGGTTACCCCTACACAGGAGGTGCCTGTACAATCTCCCCGCACTTTTGAAACTTCCAAAGTGTGTGATTAGGTAAAGATGACATATTTCAACACTTTTACCTGTATATTTTCGTGTTAAAAAAAGCCAAAAAACCGCGTATTTTTAACATTCTGCTTTGAATCGGTGCATTAGTTTTTGAGTAATTATGTCCACCGACTTTTTTTAGAAAAACATGTTTAAAGTTTAAAGCATAAATAATAAGTTGAACTTTTTTTCATAGAATATAGTACAAATGCTACTCTTTATGTTATTTAAAAGTTTGAATGTTAGGTTACTTTTATTTACCATTAAAACATGTAAAAAAAAAAAATCGATTTTTCAAAATTTCAAACCCACGTAATCACTTAAGTGAAGAATTAAAAAAAAGGTCGATTATATAATTTTGATTAACTTTGAAATTACAAGAAAGAAAATTGTGTTTCTAATATTGATATCATTTTTTATAGGGTCAAACGGGCTACTGATGAAAACCATGACACCTCCTTGTCGGCTTGATAACTTCAACAAAAATGATCCAATCTGCACAAATAAAAAAATATCTTGCAAAATAATGTAGTAGTTATAGTTTGACGGCGGTTTTTTTTCAAAAATTAAAAAATTTACGGCTTTTAAAAATTTAGTATGCAATTTTTGACTTATTAACTAACGAAAAAAAAAAAAATCTCCCGACAGACTATAACTACGACATTATTTTACAATACAATGAAAATGAAAATGCTTGAGTTTTCACCTACATTCTCAAAATGGTATACTCGTGGTTTTAACATTTTACCCCTTCAGTAAATCTATGACAACAGGTCAGATTCAGTATATTTTTAGGAAAACATTTGTTGTGTTACCAGTAATCAACTCCTATACTGGGTCTAAGTAGATTTCTGTTTACTTAGAAAATCAAATACAATAATATAAGTACGCGAGATATAGGGGTTGTGAAACTCTTTACATCATCTTTTTAAGAAACCTAAGGTCACTTCTTTACGATAGAAACGAGATGACCCTCGAAAGTGAAACGTGAGTTTAGAATAATCGTCAAATCTTTCACACTGTCAAGTCTTGAGAGTGAATCACCATTCATGGAATAGTCAAAAATAAAAGGGTATTTTCATGCATTACGAAGTCTGCACTTACACTTACTAATTCAGTGGAACAGAGTACAATTTATGAAACTTTAAGCAGTCACAATCGTCAGATATTGTCCAAAATATGATGATAGGTACAGCATAGTATTCTCGAGTGAGTAGGAATAAAGGATAAGTCATTGATGTACATAATAAACAACAATGGACCAAGATGACTACCCTATGGTACAAAAAATGTAACACAAATAAGATTAGAGAGGATTCCACGGAAACAAATTGGGTACGACCAGAAAGATAAGAAGTAACCCACTCAACAAAAGTGGGAGGAAAATCAAGGACTGACATCTTGTAGACGAAGATATTGTGATAAAATCTGTCAAACGCTTTGCTGATAGATGATGAATGCTTTGCTATTTTCCACATTTTCTTTAATTTTATAATTCTATCTTCCTTCATAATATTATGTTTCGTTATTTAATTAAGTTCTTTTAACACTCAAGGATCTAAAAAAATTATTTCATGTTTTGATGTTTTTATTCAAGTTCGAATTAATGGCCATTTATTCTATTTTCTCTTTTGCAAAATATTAACTTAACAAAATGTAAACTGAATAATAAAAATACACTTGGAAGATCAAGGAAATATTTTTTTTTATTTACCAAGCAACCCAACTACCACCGCTTTTTTGGTCAGAATCAGTAATCACTCAAATTTGTTCAAAAGGAAGAACAACAAATAATTCATGAATTATCTAATTTGATCAAAGGAGAGATTGGGGTAACGTAAAATTTACTTTTAATTAACGCCTTGTGGATTTCAAAGGGGATTATTCGGGAGCCTTCTTTGATGTTGTCTTGCGGCTGGTGGTGATTCCGTTCTCATACCGTTTAAATGCCACCATTAAGCCAGGTAATGATAATTTCCATTGAACGAAGCCGTACGAATTATTATGAGATTATTTATCCTCCCGCCATCTAAATTCAAGGAATTCGCATTCCTTTCCTTCGTGAGTCATGGACTTATTCCGCAGTACAGGGCCCCTCTGTCTGGGGCTTTCCCATAAAGCTCATCATACGATTGTTGCTTTTAGGATAAAATTGGATAAACCTGTTGCGCTCCTCTGACAATCAATTTTAATACATTGCCCAGTTCTCTGTTGTGTGTACACCAGCACTACACTGTGTTGTTTATATTATCAACACGTTCTGGAACTGTTGACGCTGGGTACAAATTGAATTATTTTGGGGAGCAAAACGATGTAGTTCAGTTCTGCCATATCTCGAACAATGGCGACTACCACTACACAAGATTTTCCTATTCCAAATTAACGTAGTGTGAAATTGAAATAAAGTGAAATTCCGTGCCCAAAAGAATTGAATGAATGCAAATTGCAGTAAAAATTTATTGAAATGGCACCTCCGCAAACAACCACCCAATTTTTAAGGAGAGGATATTTGATTTATTCCGTGAGATGAATCTGTGTTATTCTCCAAAAACAACAATCTCACCGCGAAGATCCCAATGGCCGAAATTCTTTGGGGAATTGAAAGTTTTCCGGGAAAGAGAAATTCCCTCGACAAATTGGGAAGCAGTCCCATAAAAACTAGCAAATGACGTGCAAAGCCTATAAACCGTGGAAAAGCAGCATAGCAATGGATTTGGCATGGCTCACGCTTGGCCGAGAAACGGGCGAAAGCACTGCAGAAGCGATTGAAAACGTAATTTTAATTTAATGTTGCCGAGTAAAAGTTGTTGACTGCTCCATTTGTGCCGAACAGAACACCAAGTCTCTGTCATTAATTTTGATAAAGGTTGTGGAGTGGTAGAGCACCCCATTAATTTTTCACAGGATACCTGCAAGCCCACGAGTGTCTGAGGGCCTCTGAATCATTAAGAGACTTGCAAAACTGCCGTATTCTTGACCTTATAATAAAAAATTTAAAAACCAACTGATAAGCGAAATTATGTTTAGTCTGAAAGACTGGAAAAGTTAGTGAGTGGTTTTTAGGTTAAAATAAAAGGAAAGTGGTGTTCAACTTTTATCTTACGAGGTTTTTTATATGAAAATAAATATATTTTTTATTTAAGTTAACTATGTTATATTTTCAAAGTTATTTTTATTTCTCCATAATTAACCTCAATTAAAATCGGCTGTATTTTTACTGTGGAATTATTGACCCTTATTAGAATCAAAGAGTTCCTGTTGAAAACTCTTTTAATATTAACATTACTACAACGATCTTTATTAGATTCGTTAAAATCATTCTTTCATGACTTAAGGGGTTAGGAGTGAAATAATACGAAGTTATGATATTATGTTTTGATTTTATTTTACACACATTTTAAAACAAAATATGTAGTGTAGAATAAGTTATCACCATATTTGTTGGATTCCGTCCTACAATTTGGTGACAATAATACCATTTTACTGGTTCATCTAAAATCAATCAAACAAAAAAATCATTAGTTTAATAGTTAATCTAGTGGTTTTTTTTTTTGTTAATTAAAACTTAATATATATTTTGTTATAAACAATAAACTAGTGATTTTGTCTTTCAAAATCCGCGAGTTATCGGAGGCCACCATTTTTTTGTTTTTTTTTTTTTTCAAAAAAAAAGTTTGGATCAAGCACTAGATTAAATATTAAACTTATAATTTGTTTGTTTGATTGATTTGAGATGAACCAGTAAAATGGTATGATTGTCACAGCAAGGCACGATTTGTGGGACCGGTTTCAACAAATATGGCGATAACTTAATCTACAATACATATGTATATTGTTTTAAAATTGTTGTAATATATAGTTAACATAATAGCTTTGTATTATTTGTTTTGTAAAATAAATTAAACTACTGTAAAATAAAATATTTAAAATACTAATTTATTCATACCGCTGACTACTCCGTACCCCGTACCGTACACCGCTGACTAACCCCGTGATGTATTTCCAAGTTAAAGAATGTATCTAGACCGAGAATCTGAAGAAATAATAAAAAAACACATGTGGACGGACATCACACTCTTCCATTAAATACAGTAGAGTCCGGATATAACGACTTCGTTTATAACGACCAACCGGTTATAGTGACGAAAATGCAAACTCAAGTTAGGTTTCATATAGACTTACTATGAAAACATGTCCGTTTAGTACGACTCCGGTTTAAGCGACCAACCGCTTATAGCGACCTATTTTGACAAGAATTCGTCCGCTTAGAACGTGTGTTGTTTACAATACCTACGCACAAACAATACCTAACCGCCTGTTTTTTTTTTGCATTTATTTTTTAATTTTGTATTTGAAAGTATAACTCTTAAAAATTGTAGGTCGATTGGAGCAAAACTACCGGAGATACAGTGCCTCGACTTATAGTGGTAGCGAACAACTCAATGCTCTATTAAAACTTTAAAACGCGTTTTTCTCCCACTTAGAATGGTCAAAGTCGCTGGACACTGTAACTCAAAATCTACTTGACCGATCTTCTTCAAAGACACACTCTTTAAGTACATAAAATATGAGGTAGTGAAGTCGAGATAATGTTTTTTTTTTGCATTATAATTAGTTTTACTATGCCAAAGAGGCTGATTTTTACCGCTTTTTTCTTTTAAAATTCGTTTTTTTAATTTAAAATTAAGCCAAACATTGAAAAATCGTCAAAAAAAAAAAAAATCTCAACGTCATTACCTCGAGAAGCTCATAAACTAACCAAATATATTTGAATTTTTGATTTGAGATAACCCAGTAATGAGTTCTGATGTCCACCGCGTTTTTTTTTTTTTTAGAGGATCCAAAGATTTGCTCTCAATGGCTTATTTCATAATAATTTAATAATAATTGAATATTCTTGAAATGATACTTTATTATGTGTACAATTTACAATTAAATACACCTTACCTCCTCCCGCCTTAAAGTTATTTTTTGTTTATTTTAATATGAATTTGTTTTATTTATTTATAGAAATTAATCTAACTATGTATATTATTATTTCATAATTACAGTAATATTAATACATAAAAACAAGCTTAAATTCATTCATCGGTGTTCGTTCGTTTTGTGCGTCGTCCGGTTAATACGACTAAGTGTCGCCGGTCCCTTGAGGGTCATTATATCCGGATTCTACTGTATATGTAATAATAATAAATAACTAATAAAGATGTTAGAATTAAATCCTCACGAAATACAAAGTTGCTACCAAATTAAAAGCACCACCATAACAATATAAAAGCATAAGCATATCTTATTACATAAGTTTTCCCATCGACCATTTCACAACAGCGTAAAGATAAAAATATATCCTACCGCTTTTTGTAATCACCAAAATAAGGAAATACGCATAATAGCAAAATACTAACGTGGTATTGTAGTGTAATAAGCATTTTTCTATAATGATTTTCAGAAATTTAATATATAAAGCCCGCAGATAATAGATTATCATAATGATTATTGCAATACATTGGCAAATATATAAAGAACATTTACTTTATTAAATTAATTATTAATTACTTAATTAAAAAAAAAACACACAAATGGTAGAACAATTTGAACCTATCATTTAAAAATATAAGTTTTTCCCATGGCTTCATGATTGGTTCAGTTCTGCTAATCGTAAACAAAATAATCGGAGTAATTCTTAATGAGTTTAGCCAAAGTAAGTACTAGAATGAGAACAAAATATTGAAAAACAAAACAACAATTCGACTTTGGAAAGTACTTTTCAATTTTTCCGAATTTTTGTAATCTTTAAAGACCTCTAAAATTGACCAAGAATAATATTTTGACATTATTTTGCACGACAAGCGTGGACCACAATGACATTGCAATGACAGCAACAGCAGTAGCGAAACCGCCACATTTTACATGTTTGAGCCGTGGCTTTGCGGCTAAGGAGATTTTGCTTTTGCTGTCGCTGCCATGCCATTATGATTCACGCTATAAGCTAGGGGAAAATTCCTGGGAATGCATATAAACATAAGCCGTGAAATAGAATTTCGTCATACATTGAAGTAGTCCGGAAATTTCCGCGAAATGACATTACTTCTTATGGCGATAGACCCTAGGGTAAACTATTATATTCATGCGAAAATTATTATGTACTAATTATAACTATTACTACTTCTTATGATCTGAAAAAAATTATAGTAAGAAGAATTACCAGAGATTTTTTCATTTAAAAACAATTCTAGCCACTTCTCCGAACAAATCAGCAATGGCAGGTTGAGTTGTGAGCATTGACTTTCCATTGTTATTGGCAGGGGTTACATACGTACAGAATTTTCAGAAAATCGACTTTTTTTCTTTTACAGATTATTATTCTCTATAGTTTTAGGCGTATTTCTGTGAAATTCGATTGTAAAAATTCCACATAGATTGAAAGTTATTATAGAAAACATGACTGCCCGACAAGAGTACGATGCGCGAAGGTAGCTGTCCCTTGTTTGAGGCAGCTGGCCGTTACTTTCGGAGCCTTTCAGCCTGTCGGAAAAAAATAAACAACAACAATTGTTTACTGACAAGGAAGGCATACAATATGAAGCTGGAATGGGAGATTAGACGCAAGTTAACAATATAAATTAAAAAATTCATAAAGTTTTTGCTCTAGCTGCGCGCGACCTCGAGCGAAACGCACTTGAAACTATAAATGGGTTTTTTTCAAAACTACTTTTTCCGGCACGGTATGCATGATAACTCATACAGATTTTAATATTTTTTTATGCTGTTTTTTTAAATATTCGAAATTGTTTTCTCTATAGTTTGTCGAGCCGGATTATTGATATTGTGATTAAAAAATTTTATAAACATAATTAAAGTGTGAAATTTATGACACCAAATGCACAGTTTTTTTTCTGCCGTAAATTGCCAAATTTTTCGAATTTCAAAAATCCGGCTCGTAAGACCATAATTACAACTATATTTTATAAGAATTTTTTTAAATTTTGCAAAACGATCAACATTTACTGGAGATATCATGTCAACCGTGGAGCAACTTTTTTCTCTTAGTGTTGGGGATCACGTGATTTTTTATATAGTATGTAATTTTTGTAAAAATAAAGTGAAATAATTTTTTTTTATATAGCTTAAATACTAGTAAACAATGTGTAATAGTTATTTTTATTAATTTCTATTGCTATCCCTTCTAAAAACAGTTTTTCTTTTAGCGCATTTTTGGCGCTGCTGTACGTATGTAACCCCTTAAGGGGCTGGGAGAGTGACTTTGAACGCAAAAATGTTTAATATTTTGTTCTCGCCCCATAATGATTTTTGTAAATGAACGATATTTCAGCCTAGTTACAATCCGTAGAACATCACCTTTCCGTAAAAGCAATAGTTTTGCAGATCCTCCGTGTGGAATGGAATGAGTGGAATACACAGTCGTAGGAAGCAATGTTATTTCGCGACAATTATCGATTTATTCATAGTTAGCAGGTATATTTCACGGCTTATTACACTATATAGTGTCCCAGGAGTTTTGGATAGGGATGATAGCTACACATGTGTTTCAATTGTATGCATAATTTGGGCTCAATTAGTCAAATTAATCTTGAGATATTATGGAAGCCAATTTCAAATATAAAGTACTTGTAGTAAAACTCGCTTAAAGTTTCCAATGCATCAAACATTTGCCACAATACGCCTTTTAACTGCTGTAACTTCAAAAATTTTACGAATTGGTATAAACTCTTTTTATGCACATATTTTCCATAAAGTTCACATCTACAAATAAAAAAGGAAATTAATTTGAATTTTTTAAATCGTTGCACTTGAATTTCTCCATGGAAGCACAATAATAATGTTGCATTAAACCTAAAATTCGTACAGATTAGTTTCTCAAACTGCTTTCGTGAGTAGTCATCAACTTGAAATTATAATGTACAATCACAAGCAGAACGTGCTTTAGATTGGGTTCCATAAAAATTTGGGCCAGAATACCAAAATGTTTGCCAACATAACCTGAAATAAATATAAAGCGCACATGCAACTAACTCCAGGGAGTTGTAACTTTTTTAGGAAATGATTTAGGAAACTAAAATTAGTTAAAAAATATAGTTAAAAACTAAAACCCGACTACGACTCTAAATGTCTTTTAGAAAAGTTTTAAACATATGTACGTCTTTTGCAGTTACTACATTCGTTAATGGATTAAATATCGGTAGTGGCATAGCGCAGCCACACTTCGTCATTCATTAAGAAGTCTTATTTATTTGCGATACCATGTGTGACTACGGCTATGTGTGAAATATTAAAGCCGCGAAACAAAAATGGTTTGGAGAACCCCTTAAACAATTTAATGTTCTTGTCCATTGCCGGTTGTTTTTGACAGCAAGATATTTTCTTTGAGTGCCAGTGTCCAGTACCATACGGGACGGCACAAAAATTAGATATCGAATGCCAAACAAGAGCAATAATTCTAGAAAAATAAATATTGCATTCAATGCGCTCTGATTGACGTCCCTAACCAGAGAGCATTACAATATATGGTATATAGTATAAAAGGCCAACACCTTATAGCCATGAATGTTGTTTTACTTTAATGTAGTATTTCATTTCAAAGCGCGTTAGTAAAGTTCGGCGGTCTAATAAAAGCCTGAGGGACGTATTAATATGTTAAAAATTCAACAAAATAATAGCGAGTCGAAAGTGAATATGCGTAAGTATAATGGAGTAAATTTGGTATAGTACATAAGATCCTTCTACTTCCACGAACAACCCCATCCCGTAATTTTTAATAATTTTTAATAAATTGGAGAAATTTAGTCATCTGAAAGGATTCCCTTTGAGCCGGACCAGTTATGTACACTAATTTTAATAACTCTTTTTGCGTTGATTTTTTCAGTAATTTATGCAATACCAAAAATCCACGCAAGGCAGTTTAAAAAAATGTTCCGGTATATTGTAAGATTAACAAGTATTCTTATATGATCCAAAAATGATGAATTAAATTGATTTCGACTACTTGCAAATGGTTAATTTAATCTTTTAATTTGTAAAAAGGCACTCAATGTTTGTAAAGTTCAAAATCTGGTACCGGTATCTATGGCTGTTCGGTAAGTACATCGTATTTAATGTTGCAAATTAATTTCATAGGGGTAAATAAGCCTGGATCTTATTTATACCTCTGGCAGACTATAACTATAATTATTTCGTTTCACTTTTCAGTTCCGACCTACATTTCAAGTTAAAGTACAAATAAACCAAACCTTAATTTCGGATGAGATTGGCAAATTACTATAAACTTTAATGGTGCGAAAAGCACTAGATTCGCTCCAAGTATTAAATTCAAAAATTTTGAATATTTCAAGTGTGTTTTATTAAGTTTTCATCAAATGGCTTATCACTTTACAATATGTAGTATCAACATACATATACACAAGTACAGAAATAAATATATAAGCCTATCCCGTCAATAGATATTGGCCTTAATAAATGGTATATGTATTAAACTAATTAAACACTTTTATTATTAGCCTGAGGAGTATTTTGCATAAATGCCTCGAATTTTTCCCTTAAAAGGAATTGCACTTGGGCAAGCTCTGGTTCTAGCACGATAGCGCTACTTACCACACAAGTCATGCAACAGTCGATCTTTCTCGCACTAAGTTATATAATCGTGTAATCAACCGTTTTGAATATGTAGCCACTACGCAGCTGCAAATTAACGCCATTGGACTTTTTTTGTTAAACATTAATGTTATGTTGACAATCCAGAAACGATTCAGGCATTTAAGCACAATATTGATCGAGCTATTCGTGAAACAGAGCCCCAAACGCTTGAAAATTTGCTGCAAAATTTGGTTGATAGGATGGGCTACTGCCAAGCTAGCTGAAGCAACCATTTAAATGAAATCATAATATTCCGTAACTCAACGGAAGGTTTACTCTTTTCAATAAATCAAAGACCTTTAGACCAATGCTTTCCAGGTGAAAATGTTAGCGATCATGAAATCTTACATTGCCCTAGAAGAGAAAAAGTTCAAACAAAATATACATGGATATTCTGACGCTCCTGATTCAGCCATAATCTCCTAAAAATTGGTAGCGCATTATCGTGTGCTTCTGACAAGATTAGATAATTGCCTGTCTGTTACTTTGCTTTTGTGTTACAGGCCTTATCAGAGGGTAATAAGGAGGCCATCAAGACAACCGAATAAATTACTATAAAAAGCATTAAAAGCAGCATCGATATCCCATTCCAGGAAAGGGTCCAAAAACATTCAATATAACATTCTAAAGTCCACACTACATGACAACAGCAAAAATACTGAAACCTTCATTCAGGAGAGGTCCTGAAAATCTTAATGTTACAGGAGAAAAGTAATAAAGTGGAGTGGGTTCTCATATAAGCAAAGACATCTCGCAAATACTTTTATGAAAAATTACAATGCACTCAGAAGATATGGGGAGTGTCGACAAATTTATTTCTCTATACTTGAAAATTTATTTGCACTTTTTTAGAACTTAGTTCTTATAATTTCTGATTTCTTTGTTATTTGATTTGTTTTATTAGATAGATCGGAAAGTTTTAGCCGTTGTTTAAATTTTTCTAGAAGGATTATTCAGGCAGTTTCTAAAAAGTTTATAGTAAGGTATATAAAAGGCAGTGAGACCTTGCATTTTTCTGCAGTCAATTACAAAAACTTGCTGACAGATTACTAGTAGAACGCCCACAAAATCGTAAAGTCCGTTTTCTGCACGATAATGCAAGGCTATATGTTGCAATTATAACAAGACAAAACTATTAGAATTAGACTGGGATATTTCGCCACACCCTGCCTATAGCCCTGCAGAGTAAAATTTTTAATAATCAGGGTGAGATACAAGACTATTAAATGATTATTTATTTGAATATTTTAACTCACTGTCACCGAACTTCCTTGCCGATGGGATTAAGAGTCTGCCAGATCGTTGGCAAAAGGTAATTGATTGTGATGGAGATTATTTTATTGAATAAACTCTTTTGTGAAATATGAAACGAATCTTAAAATTTTTACCCTGAAAACGGAACTTTCCGATCTACCCAATAGAATTTTATACCTAAGACACAATTGCTACAAACAAAGAAAGAGTTATGAATATTGAATCAGCTTGTCAAGCTTAAACAGTGTTTTTTATGTACAATACATATTTTGCATTTTTATCTATACCATAAGGGATCTTTTCACCCTTATTAAAATAGCGAATGGTAACGAATCAAAAAGGAGAGAACTAATAAAAACAATTTCTGATGAGAATAATGAACCTTTTGGGTTGCTGCCAATTTATCTGTACCTATTGCTTATTCGGCTCTATTTTTGTCAGCATCGGTCTTGGATTTGGGCTGAACTTCAAAAATGTTTTTAAAATAGGATCAAGGATAAGGTGTAGGTGCTATGTTTTACGCAGCTAGAACTTTGGATGACATACATATTATCTAGTTTTGCTTAGGGTCAGCTATTATTTTGTCTATCACTTGATGCGTGAATTTGAGTGTGTCAGTAGCAGAATAAAATAAAACTATTGAAAATTAAGAAGGTGGCGACACAATAAGAATAACGTTTCAATTTTTGTCCAATTTGTTTATATCTAAAGAGCCGCAATAATTGTAAAAAAAAAAAAACCTATTTGTGCTAAAATTGTACGTAACATTTTTGCTTAATTTATTAAGTGAATCTTCAGATATCATCACCATTTTTTTTGAGAAAGATGCACTTAAAGTTTCGCTTTCGTTTTACTTAGTCCGACATCCAAGTCCCTTCTAGGCACTGTAACTTAAAAAAATTACGAATTTTATACTCTGTTCTACACATGTTTTCCATAAAGTTTACTTGTAGAAAATTTACAAGAAAATAATCCGAATATTCTAAACTGTTACATAGACTGGAAAAGTGCTCAACAATTTTTTAATGATAATGTTTTGCCAAGTACTTTGATTATCCATTGATACTACCGCTTCAGAATTTTGGGATTAACTGCTGTACTAGAGCAACAACCATTAATTAAAACAATTTGTTTTCTATTCGACATAAAAGTTCGTTTAGATGTAGGTATTGTCCATAGGTCAAGAATTTTGCCCATGATCCACGATAAATGGAATTTTAGTTGGAGTTAGAAGCAAGTCAAACACATGACTTAAGAAAAATCTGAAACATTTATCGGAGCCAGGAAAATAATTTCGATGAAGATTATTTACTTCCTCAAGATAACATATCAAGTTTTGTTAACGATAAAAAGAACCAAAGGATCAAAGAACTGCCACTTTAAGAAATCACGGAATCATTAGGTGGAGTACTATCACTATAGACTAATTTAAAAAATTCAGTGAAAACTTCACAGGACTCTTCGAGATTATTCGATTTATGCATCGAAACTGGCGGAGAACATTTTGAACAGCTTTTAAAGGACAAACGTTTTAATTGTAATTAGTTTTTAAGCGAACAATATGTATTTTTTAGTTAACTTAAGTATAATATCTTATAAAATTCGAATTGTCATGATATTCTGTAAAAGGATATTTGTAATTAAATTTTCGTATCCTTTTCCTATCTGGGCATGTTGCACCTTTTTGGAAAGGTAATTAGATAGGCAACTTAAAAAAATAAAAAGTAGGTATGTTAATAACATGAATTTCGGAGAAAAGTGGGGCGAAAGGTGAAAAATCGTGAAATAAAAGTTAATTTTTTCAACTTCCAGGGGGGATTGTGGCCAAGGGGTTGGGGATAGGGGGGTGGTGTCGACCGTTTTGGAAAGTGCTTCGAAATAGTAATTTTTTGAGATCGGTTTGGGGCCGCTGCGATGCGTAGAAAAAAAGATAAAAATACAAGAGCGTTTTCCATATAAGGAAAAATCCTGATTTACGAATCAGCCTGTAACTGCCAAACGGTGCGAGATGCCCTCTGAACACCCTGTATATATATAAAAATTGTCAGATACCAATACTAAGCCTGAAAACTTATTACGAAAATTAAAAACAAAGTTTATTAGAAGTAAAAATCCACAAATCATATTATTCAAAAAAATATAGTTAAATTTTTGAAGCAGGTGGAATGTAGCAATTAATTATAAAGAATTAATAATAATTCCTTTGAAGATGCGGATACGCATATTGCCAATTGTGCAATATTAGTGTGATGGTTAGGCATGTTTCTTCGGTATATAAATCAGAATTAATAGCAATTAAAACACTACTCTGTCTGCTTAACCTGAAAAAATTGGGCATCTATCTTTTATATACCGGGTGAGTCATTTAACTTGAGACAACCTAATAACTTTTTAGGATCACATAATATTGAAAAAAGTTTAATATGAAAGTTGTAGGGTATCAAAAATGGCGTTTGGTGATGATCTTAAAAATGACCTTGACCTTGACATTCAAGGTCATATGAAGGTCAACTTTAAAATTTCAAATGGGATGACCCCCTATTGACACCGGAATTGAAAAGAGCGGAAAATTTTACGTTCAGATATGATCTTGACCCAATGGTCAAGGTCAAATTTCAAGGTCATTTCACGATAATTTATCTTCATGTACAATAGCGAGAGGCGATGACGTTTTTTGAAATACATTTTAAACTAAAGTTTTTGATGTGAAGAGAGATATCTGACCACGACCTTGAAAATTACCTTGACCCTGACCTTCAAAGTTATTTGAAGGTTAAACTCAAAATTTCTATTGGTAACCCCTATTTTTGACGCCAGAACGAAAAAAGCTTTCGACCGAACATGTGATAAAGTATTTAACTACATTTTTCATTACCCAGGAACAACGACGTGGACGTAGTAGTTTTCTGTTCCCTTTGGGGTGCTTGATTTAGGTGAGTCCCCTCGCCTCTCACCGTCGGGATGCTTGATAAGGTGAAGTTTACAACGAAGTACCAACTACTCGTGAAAATATGATTGAAAGAATTATTGATGCTTGCAACAAAATAAGTCCTGCTATGCTTCAAAGTTGTGTAAGATCGTTTGAGGTGCGCATTAATAAGTGTATTGAAGTTGATGGACATCACTTCGAGCATTTATTAAACTAAATTGGTGAGAATTGCGAGTACTCACATAAATCGATCACCCCGACGCGACAGTGAGAGGCGAGGGGACTCACCTATATCAAGCACCCGGACGCACAGTGGGCCCAATGGGTTCAAAACCACCCACAAGTCGTAATTTTTAACAAAATTTGAAAATTCTTAGTTTGAGAATACTCGTGATGAGGAAACAAAGAGACTCACGAAGCCCTTTTCCCCAAAAATTGCTTCGGTGATTTTAAAAATTCTCACTTGACCTTCAAATGACCTTTAGGAGACCTTGTATGATCAAGTAAATGACTAATTTAGATTCAGCAACCTCGAAATCCTACTTGTAGTTTTTTTCCAGATTTTCATTTTTGTTTTAAGTTCTTGGATCATAAGATTGTACTTTCAATATGCTGAATTTTCGAGATCAAAGTGAAGTTTTTTGAATTTTTAAAATCACCGAAGCAATTTTTGGCAAATAGGGCTTCGTGAGTCTCTCTTTTCCTCATCACGAGTATCCTTAAACAAGAATTTTCAAATTCCGTTAAAAATTACGATTTGTGGGTGGTTTTGAACCAATTTAGCAATATGGCCCCACTGTGCGACGGTGAGAGGCGAGGGGACTCGACTCACCTAAATCAAGCATCCCAAAGGGAACAGAAAACTACTACGTCCGCGTCGTTGTTCCTGGGTAATGCAAAATGTAGTTAAATACTTTATCGCATGTTCGGTCGAAAACTTTTTTCGTTCTGGCGTCAAAAATAGGGGTTACCAATAGAATTTTTGAGTTTAACCTTCAAATAACTTTGAAGGTCAGGGTCAAGGTAATTTTCAAGGTCGTGGTCAGATATCTCTCTTCACATTTCAAAAAACGTCATCGCCTCTCGCTATTGTACATGAAGATAAATTATCGTGAAATGACCTTGAAATTTGACCTTGACCATTGGGTCAAGGTCATATCTGAACGTAAAATTTTCCGCTCTTTTCAATTCCGGGGTCAATAGGGGGTCATCCCATTTGAAATTTTAAAGTTGACCCTCATATGACCTTGAATGTCAAGGTCAAGGTCATTTTTAAGATCATCACCAAACGCCATTTTTGATACCCTACAACTTTCATATTAAACTTTTTTCAATATTATGTGATCCTAAAAAGTTATTAGGTTGTCTCAAGTTAAATGATTCACCCGGTATATTACTAGTAGTAATAGTAGTCGTATATGATATACAACCAAGAGTTACGCAAGGCTCCTGGAGAAATGGACAGGCCTACCGTATTCCATCCTATGCATTCAAAAACACACAAACAAAATTATATAATTCCAATCATCTAATGGAGAAAGCAAGTGCCCTCAATCCGACGCATACTAACAACTGAAGGTGTTCAGAAGGAATTAAGAATAAAGGTTAGGAATGAGAGGAGTGGGAATTTTTTATAAACTGCTTTTGGTATATTATTTTTTTCCAAATGTATTAAGGGGGTAAATAAAATTAGAAGGTCGAAAAAATCGATTTTTTTTTATTCCTCTAAAAAGTTAGGAAATTTCCCGTAGAATACGCTCCAAAAAGTTTCAGGCCTAAAATCGAACTCCTTATATATTTTTTCTTCATTTTTCGAGAACGCTTTGTTCAGCGCATAGAAGGTTTTCAAAACTTTAAACTCGTTTTTCTCAAAACAACATTTTTAAAATTTGCAACCACGATTACTCGAAAACTACTTGTCCAATTTAGCTGAAATTTTTAGGGTTTCTTCGTTATACCTTAGGCTTGTCTGTAAGCCTAATTGTTTTGGAATTTTTTGTTGCAAAATTGGATTATTAATGCAAAAATGGCTGAAAAAATAGTGAAAATTATCAATTTTTTACAAAAACTTCTACCAAACGCAGAATTATTTTTTTTTTAATCTTTGAGGCTTACCAACAAATTACATGTATATTTAAGCCATATTTTTTTTTATGGGCTGTTACAGATCAATAACACGACCTCCAGAGTGGTTGCAGTTAGTTTTGAAGGTCAACTTCACGCCAGCGTACAGCCGCCATTTTGTTTTCAAAAATTAAAAAAAAATTTTTTTTACATTCCTCATTTATACTTTAACAAGTGTACAAAGTTTTATAATGATTGCATTAAACCTTCTCTGTGAAAAAAAATGTTTTTTAATGCGTAATTTTTGCCCGTGTAATTGTATTTACCCCCTTAATTATTTTGAAAAAAAAAACCCTGCAAAGAACCATTTGACAATAAACGTTTTCTGTACATAATCAAAACATTTCATGATAAATATAAAGGTATACATATAATATTTAATTATAAAAATTCAATCAAAGTTGAATCGTCCAATCGAAACTTGAGCTCGGTGTAAATGATTTTAAATTTCTTTCTCTCGAACATTCTGGCGATTAATTCCGTAATGATCTCGTCCCGCCCCAGCAGCCCCAACAAATCTTAAAATTCCTTCTTAGGTTTTCAAATAAATTCTTCGCAATAGACTACCATACTATTAAATAACTCATTCCATTATGTCGAATTTGGACACATCCATCAATTTTCCCAAATTCAACTTAGAGGTAGTAAGGACTTCTCAATCCATCAGTTGGCAGAACCCCGCAGTTCCAGGAAAAACTACGCAAAATTACAATAAAACTATAAAAAAAACAATAAGAATATGGAGCCATCACACAATTACAATCCAGAGCGATACCCATAATTGCAAATACATTTTTGTTATATATTTCGAAATACCGACGGGAGTCAAAAGTGCTACAGAATCAAAACAAAGCAAAATATCAATGTGAAATTTTAAACATTTATTCTTGAGATACTTTTCATTGAAAATACGCAAAAAAAAAACCAATACAAAAATAATATAAAAAGGATTATACTACGACCCATCAAAGACATTTTTCAGAATATTTTCCTTTTAGCTCGATACAGTTTAATCCAACGTTTTCTCAATTTCTCGATCTCTTCTGAATAATGTGATTTCTCTAATCCTTCAAAATATGCCAGAAATCCACTGTTTCGCCTATTCCTTGGTCTCTGGTGTATTATGATGGATCCATCTTTCGTCCACAGTTAAGAATCAAATCAACGCCAAAAGTGTCTTCAGATAGCGCTTTAATATCGCAAAATATTCCTTTGAAGTTATCACATGTGTGTATTTATGATAAATTGTGAACAATTGCGACACCCATCTTGCGAAAAACATCCCCATATCCAAATGATTTTTAAAAATGTTCTGCATGGATTCAAATAAGATGCTCACAGCCTTACCAATCTTACGCATTTTCAATCTCCGATAAAACGTGGGCTTTCTTAAGCATTTCTGATCTGGTTATCTTATTTAGACGGCTTAGACCTTCTTAATCACAACTTACTTTATCAGATTTAAATTCAGGAAAGAAAGAAATTCCAAAATTATTTTTAAACGTAATTCTATTTAAATTTTGTCTGCCCTTGGAAGCGGCAGTAAGACTCTACCTTTCTAGGATTATCAGGAATTCAGACAACATTTATTTATTATTATGTATGCTAATTGGGAAACATCGGAAAGAAGACAAATAAACTTTTACAATATATTAAAATGTTGGTCTTTTCGTATTCTAGACCATCCGATAAATTATGGATTTTTTGCCGTCTTGCTCAACTAGACTTCTTTTAAGAGTTAAAAAGAAGTACATATATCACATTCTACAATGCTTTACGTGCTTAAACGATGTAATCCAGCATTTGCAGTGTGATAAAATTCCAAAATCAGCAAATGTGTTAAATGCATATCATATTAGTTCTTCTAATCTCAAAATCAAAGACATTTGTGTGCAAAAGTGTAATCGACTAGGTGATAATAACTTCACGAGCTGAATTTACATATTAGCATCAAAATCTGAAAGTTATTTAATTTTAGAGTTTGTTTAAAAAAATTTCCTCTGCATTTCTGTAGTATTAAAGCTATTAACAATCATATCTCATAATAATTTCATAAAAATGTCATACCGGTCCTGTGACCTCAACGAGCCTCAAAAATGTTTACCTTCTACGCAACGTAAAAATAGATAATATCTTTTTAAACATTAAAAAAATGTGTTCAGCCAAATTTTTACAATTTTAATATTATGCTAATGCAACCAATGAATTGATTGCTTTTAAGATCAATGTTTCCATTATCCAATGTCACCGTTAAAGGTCCAGATCCAAGGGTATAAGTATTATATTGATATTATCGCTAGAACAATTCTGGCCCGAAATTAATTTTTAAAATAGCTTAATTTTATAATTTTTCTGTATACATTTTCCTGTTACTTCCAAAGTAGTTATTATTATTCGTAAAGGTAGTTTAATCAATATAAAGGGCTAATCATTTCGTACATGAAAAAGTACAACTCTACCATTTGTGTGTAGTTAGTACAAACGTTGACATTTTACAATATAGATCATTTACTGTGCAACAATGCATTAAAATTATTAAAAGTTATTACAAAAGTAATGATTCTGCGGGAACCAGGTTTCATGGTCATCATAATCGACTTTCCCGGTAAAGAATTCTCAAGACAGTCGATAAATTTGAGGAATTTCAAGTGTAAAAGATGTGTCAAGTTCTGTGCATCGTCGTAACGCGCGGTCTTTTGAAAAATTTGCCCTTGTGAATGGAAGTGTGACTGAAGATCCAAAGTTATCGATTCCAGGGCGCGCAACTGGGATTGTCTTATCGCTCATTATGGTGTATTTTGCATCCACATAAAGTTAAACTCACACAAGAATTGGAACCTTTCAAGATCATGTAATGCGCATAAAATGCGCACAAAGTGCGAACAAAATGTTCCTCAGCGATGAAACCCATTTCTCAGTCGGTGGATACGTCAATAAGCAAAATTGCCATATTTGGAACTTCGAAGATCCACAATTGGCACAAACAAGACCAACCTATCCGCAAAAAGTAATTGGTTGGTACGCATTGTGGTTCGGTGGTATCATTTGCCTTTATTTTCTCTTAAAACGACGCAGGAAAGACTGTTACCATGTTGAGCGCTATGATTACCAACTTTTTTTACTTTCTCTTGAAGATTTTGATATAGAGTATAACATATGTGGTTCCAACAAGACGAAGACAAGAACACGAAAAAGTTTTCCGGGCGCATAATCGCAAGATTTGGCGATGTCAACTGGCCTCCAATATTATATGATTTAACACCATTGGGTCTTTTTTGTGGGGATAAGCGGAAGATCGTGTTTACACAGACAATCCACAAACCTTGGAGCATTTAAGAACCAACATTCGTTATGACGAGGTGCAGCCTGAAATGTGCGCAAAAGTCATTGAAGATTAAAAATGACAGCAATGGCAAGCGCAAAGATGAAGATTTAAAATTTAAGATTTGATACCAGATCAGCAGTATATTTCTGAACATATGTATGTTTATTGTGGTATTAGAGTAAATATCTAATAAGTATTATAATATAATATATAAAAGTTAGAACAATTCAAGTTTTAATATATTTTAATACATTTTCTTAGAAGTGTGAAACCCCTTAACACCGCCATAATGAGATAGTGATAGCGATAATCACAGCGACAGAACTAAATTCATGCCATGGCGATAATAATAATAGTGATGATTCATATCAGTCATCGCTGCATAATAGATTGAAGTAAATAATTGACATACCAAACTTAAATGTGTTTAGAAATTACTGATCAAATTAACATATTATCTGCTTTTGTTCAGAGTTAGATGAAGATGAAAATAATGGCAGACTTGAAAATATGATTATGTATTTTTAAACGATGAACCGCTATTGAAAACACATCACAGGAATCGAATTTAGGTAGACGCCTTTAACCTCGAACGAACCCACAAGGGAACATTTTCCAAATGAAGACCTTCGTGCAGGCAAAGTAGTAAGTGCCTATTTATGATGCGAAATGGGTCAGTTTTCATTTTTCAGTGCTCAAATTATACTCTGAGGTCTTCTTTTGTACAAGCATATTGATTTTCGAGAACTGTGTGCTATTTTATAATTTAGGAGTGTAATTCAAAGCTCTACAGTGACTAATTTATTACCATAGTGGTTTTCCTCCTATTTCAAATGCGAGTTTCAATAGTTTAACTTAAAATCAACTCTTTAAGAATTCACTTTGCGTTAAGTAGTATTTGTTCAGTAATTTAAATTGAGTAAAAATTATTCGTGTAAGGCAAAAAACAATATATTATTATATGTATGTGAGTGGTATTCAAAACGAGCGATTGACACTGAAATAAGTGCATGCATCGATAGACATTTTAATTGCTACTCTAGCAATACAGGAATTTTTTGTATCGCTATTATTACTCAGATTGGTATGAATATTATCCTAGAAAAAAATATGTGTATTGATCTATCGTTCCATTATCAGCAACCACTATCGCGTGTTGTGAATCAAGCTTTTCACTGGGTGGTAGTTCTAATGTTAATACGAAATTAATTAACACTAGCTCTTACCCACATTTTCACACACTAGGATTGTAGCTGCAAAATGGAAAGCTTAAGATTCATAAGAAAAATTTATTACGTACACTGGCATTATATAACTTTAATTTGTCGCGCTAATTGCCGGCATTTGAGAGTTTGTATTAATCAGCTTCCTGTTATAACAGAGTAATAATATATATTAATGATAGTAGTCAAGACATTAATTTATGTTATAGTTACATTAAATCCCATTCTGTAAATCTATTTAGCTGTTTTTGTGTGGTGCAGTTAAAAAACTTCGCACCGATTTTATTATATTTGAATATTACTATATATATACATATACTACAAAGTCGAAGTTATTAATGTTCAGTAAGCTTCAATTTACATTTCGTCCTACATTTTTCAGTGAATGCAAACTACTGATTTTTTCAAGTAGTTTTAAAGTAGATATGTAAATATAACATAAAGTGGCCTATTTCCGATCGTCTCCCTAATTCCGACCACTTTATATTTGTGCTAATAACTTTTTTTCGATGCATCTAAACAAATCAATGATTGTACCTGCATATCTCATGTTATAGTGGTCGAGAAGGGCCAATAATTGATTGCCATTTGTTTAATTTATCAGAGTGATTACTGCAGAAGTCCCATTCTTGTATAAAACTTTAGAAGAAATCCTTAAATCTGACGTATTGATTTTAAGTGTTTTGCAACAGTTTTAAAGCATTGAGATTAGTATTGGGTGGTTACTTTAATACCCGCTGCTCACATATATAGATGTGGGTAGCAATTTTTACACTGAACTATAATTACTGTAACATGTACACTTTTGAAGCTTGAAGGTGTGTTAATAAAATCTAGTTGACAGTCGGCATTTTTATATTCATTAAGTGATATTTAATATACAGTGAAAAATGGATTGCGATAAGTTGTTTTTCCGATGTGTACTTCTGCATTATTTCGATTTGAAAAAGAGTGCGGCTGAAGCTCACCGATTACTCGCGGAAACTTATGGGGAATCTCCTCCATCCGAAACAGTATGCAGAAATTGGTTTAGAAGCTTTAAAAGCTGTGATTGTGATGTTTATAACAAAGAACGGCCAGGTTAACCGAAAAAATTTTACGATGAGGAATTAAAAGCGTTATTGGACGATAATCCCGCTCAATCGCTTAGAGAATTAGCTCAACAACTTGGAGTCGGTAAATCAACTGTATCGCGACGTTTCCATGCCATTGGGGAGATACAAAAAGAAGGAAAATGGCTGCCACATCGATTGACCGACAGTGCTATTGCAAATCGGTTAAACATCTGCAACTTGCAAAGCAAAGAAGGAAGAGTTTCTTATGGCGTATTGTGACCGGAGATGAAAAGTGGATCTATGTTGACAATCCAAAACGAAGAAAATCATGGGTTGATCGTGGCCAACCGACAACATCGACTCCAAAGCGGAACATCCACGCTAATAAGACAATGCTCTCTATTTACGAACAACAGTAGGAGAATTTGTACAAAAATTTGATGAAAAACAGACCATCAATTCCATTGAATCGACGCAAAATTATTCTTCTTTGTGATAACGTTCGGCCTCATGTTGCTTTGAAGGTCAAACAAAAACTGATGGAGTTTGAATGGGAAACCCTCCTCCATCCAGCGAATTCTCCAGACCTGGCTCCATCAGACTATCATCTGTTCTGTCTAAAGGCAGGCATTTCAAAAATTATGAAGAACTCCAAAAATGGATTGCTGATTGGATAGCCTCAAAGCATAGAGCTTTCTTTCGCCGCGGAATTCAATTGTTGTCAGAAAAGTGGGAGAAGATTGTAGCTTCCGAAGGCGCATATTTAGATTAAAATCATTACAATTTTTATCATAGATATAAACATTAAAAACATAAAAAACAGCGACTTTTAATGCAACCACCAAATACTTTACGTTTTTTCCCACACATTTACCTTTTAGTAGTGTCCAAAAGCATTTATTATGAATTCTTATAATTTAAACAAAAAACAATAAATTATTGTGGTCGGAAATAGGACAACGGAGTTGCGAGCAAAGTCCTAATACCGACCTGTGGTTGGTATAAGACCGTTTGTAAAATACTTTAAAATTAAAAAAAAAAAAAAAGTATAATTATTATTGTGTAATTAGAAAAACCACAGCATAAAAACTTAAGGCGTTAGGTAAACTAACTTGCTACCTATTTACGACCTACAAAAAAAATGCTTCTCAAGGTGTTAATTTAGTCAGAAATGCAAAAAATATTAGTTTTGTTTTTTCGTTGTTAATATTCAAATGATAGTGAAAAATTATATTCACTTTAAATATGAACGAAGGCATTTAAAAATTCTTGACAAGTTTTGTAAATAATATTATTTTTAATTTCATTTAAACCATCTAAAACGGTTGGCAAATAGGATATGTGTTTGGTTTAGTTTGCGGATTTACAACCTACTTTTTTCGGATATTAAGAAATCCAACAGTTCAAACATGGCCAAGCTAATAACTTTTAAGTTTTTTTTATTATTTATAGCGGGTCGATAAGGTACTCTAGGTGCCTCTCGATAGCAAGCACGACCTGAAAGATCTATTGTGCTAAACTTTTCAGTTACTGATGTTACCTTTAAAGTATTCAAATTGTTTGTGCAAATAATGAATTGGTGAATTAAAAAATAATCGAAGCTAAAGTGTATTTTAAGGGTTCATAGCGAATTGTAATTTTCAAAAAATCGATTTTTTTTTATTACATTTTTGGAAACTATATACATATATATATAGAAATATCATATTAAAATTTTATAAAGATCGGAGCACTCTAACTATATTTTTGGCACTCTAACTATATTAATGGGCGTCAAAATCGGCCCGGCCGCCATACAATTTGCTGATGACCGTGACCGACGGCGCGTACGAGATGCTGACCGCATCAGCACTATTGCCTCTAAGGAAGCCAGAACCATCTGTTTTGGATGAAAACATTAATTATGAAAATACAGAAGGCATACTGTATGGTGCAGGCATCGCTGATTAAGCGCAGGTGAGATTTTTTTAAGATTTTTCATTAAAAAAAATTTTGATCGCGTTTTTCTAGAAACATCGTTTTTCGGCACCTTGTTGATAAAATCTCGGTGACTACTGAACCGATCTTCACCAAATTTGTACCCCAAGTTCTCTATAACTATACCTATGGCATGAATAGACAGTTTTTTGAAATTTTGATTTTAAGTATTTTTTTAAGGGCAAAAACGGGGAAAAAAACTATGATTTTTGGAATTTTTTCGGAAAATGTCCGCCATTTTGTCAATTTTCAAAAAATCAAAAATCTGTCTATTCATGCCATAGCCCTTATCATACTGAATCTAAAACTTTTTCATTTTTTAGTTTCAGATCATCCGTCTCGGAAATACCATCAACAGGGCGAAGCCCTCTTTTTTTTCACTTTTTTTCAACCGCCTGTTTCATCAACAAAAAATCAGAACAATAAACAAAAAAAATTGTTTCCATGTATTTCGACACTATATTTATTGAAGTAAAACCCCTCCCATATTTATATTTACAATTGAACCTACTAAAAAAATTATTGAAAAATAGTCTGTTTTTCATGGGTCCAATTCGCTATGAACCCTTAAATAACGTACAGAAAGGTGATTTTGTTATAATAAATTACGAAGGAGAATACTTTCCCTGAACTGTCACTGAAAAAAAACGAAGAAATGCTACAAATTAAAACGATGACAATGAGTGGACATTATTGTAAGTGGCCAGATCGAGATGATATTTTAAACTATTCATCAGGCGATATGATGTGCAGTGGCGGATTTGCCCTAAGGCCCAGTAGGCCCGGGCCTAGGGCGGCCAGATATTAAGGGCGGCAAATCGTGCCAAAAAAAAATCACTGATGATAACAAAATTAACAAGAAATAACTCAAATGCAAAGTATCTTAATATTTTAAAGGCTCGCGCACCGTACCGTATGATTATAATCTTCCTAAATCTCTATTTTTGCCTATCAAAGTATAAATAATTTCGTACATCGTACATATAAAATACATGGTTCGTACGTTTAGTTTAATATAAGTGATCTAGGAAGAATAGGTAGGTACCTATTGTTATTACGAGCGTGTCAGTCAAGCTCGTGTGGTCGGACAAATAATATCCGATAGTGATGATAGTGATAGTGAATTCGAGTGGGAGGAAAAAAATGGAATACCAAAAGTTCACAAATTTTTAAGTGCTGGCATTATAAACAAAGATATTTCAAATTTACCAGACAAAATGATTTCGAATTATTTTTGAATGAATTCTGGAAGATATTGTAACGGAAACAAACAGGTTTGATGAAAATGATAATCATTTTGAAGAGATTAGTATAGAAGAAATAAAAGTTTATTTTGCTTTAGTTATTTTGATGCCTTTAGTACATAAACCAACGCTGCAAAGTTATTGGTCCACATATGCTAGCACAGAAACACCATTTTTCAAAACAGTTATGTCTAGAGATAGATTTGTGTCAATTTCCAAAAATTTGCATTTCGTAAATAATGAATTTCTACAACCTGATGATCCGTTGCGAAAAATAAGACTAATACTTGAAAAAAATTACTACAGCATTCAAAGAAATATTTACACCAGGGCGTGATATTTCCATAGACGAATCGTCGATGAAGTGTAGAAGTAGATTGCACTATATTCAGTTTAACAAATCAGAGCGGGCCAGATTCGGGATAAAGTTTTATAAATTGTGTGATTCAAAAACAAAATATATACACATTTTTAGAATATACATATATATGAAAGGATAAACCTGAACAAGGGCTAGCCAGATGCTTTTGAATAGTTATATTATTTTCAAGACAATTCATAAAGACAGATCATTTCACGTGTTCAAACAAAAACTTGCTGAAGAAATTATTGCAAATAATATAGGAAAAATAAAGACACCAACAAAAACAGGAACAGTTACAATGTCCGCATCATTGCCACCTTTTCTGGACAACATTTTCCAATGGTCATACCATCAACTTCGTCAAAACAAGCTCAAAAGCGTTGCGTTGTTTGTTTACAAGAAAAGAAAAGGAGGGGAACTATTTACCAGTGTGAAAATTGTGAAGTACCTATATGCATCCCACATTTCAAATATTACCACACTGAACAAAATTTCTAACAAACAATGCTCAAAATTGATTTTTTTTTCTACTTTTATACAATTTTACACCTAAATATGAAATAAAAATTTTTCCGTTATATGGGCCTTTTTTTCATATTTTCATATGATGCAAATGGGTTAAACAATTTTCTTAATCAATTAAAAGTGGGAATAAAGTAAATTCATGAATTATGTATCTAGTCTATAATGATGGGTGCTGAGAAAGGGGCGGCACGTGGCCTGGGGCCTAGAGCGGCTAGGACTGCAAATCCGCCACTGATGATGTGCGTTAAATTAAGGACCTAAAAGTGAAATAAATTATGTTAATTTTTATTTCATTTAGTTCCACACAAAATGTTATATATTGAATATATATATAAATACTATGTATATACGAACTACACGCTTAAAAACTTAAATGTGTTCTTTTTTACTAACTTTGGTTTGAAATGACTTTTTAAGCAAATTTTTGTGAATATTTTTTGGAAGTATGGGTACATTATTTTATTTTTAAATTAAATAGGCTTTTTAAGTATAATTCAAAGAATAACTGTATGAATTTTCAAGTAAAAATATTAAGAATTGTGGCAACGGTAGCCATTTTTCGCAGACAAGTCCAAAAAAAAGAAATGAATTTGCGGTGGACATCAGAACTCGTCACTGGATCATCTGAAACAAAAAATTCAAAAAGATTATGTTAGTTTATGAGTTTCTCGAGGGAGTGACGTCGAGCTTTTCAATTTTTATCGATTTTTTAGTTTTTGGCATCCCTTAGAAGTAAAAAAAACGAAATTTTTTGTAAAAAAAGTGCGAAAATCAATATATTTGTTATTGTTTATAAAAAAATATGCATAAAAAAACATTATCTCGACGTCGTTCCCTCGATAAACTCATAAACTAACATAATCTTTTTGAATTTTTTGTTTCAGATGATCCAGTGATGAGTTCTGATGTCCACCGCAAATTCATTTTTTTTTTTTTTTTTTGATGCGTCTGCGAAAAATGGCTACCGGTGCCACGATTCTTAATATTTTTTCTTGAAAATTCATATAATTATTCTTTGAATTATACTTAAAAAGCCTATTTAATTTAAAAATAAAATAATGTAGCCATACTTAAAAAAAAAAAAAAAATTCAGAAAAATTTGCTTAAAAAGTCATTTTCAAACCATACCTTAAGGGGGGATATACATTTTGAACGAGAAAAAAAACTCATTTTTGAAAAAAAATTTTCAAGGGGAAGTTTTTATTCAAATCAATCGAAACTTTTTTGCAATTATAAGTGTATCCAGTAGTATACAAAAAAAATTTTTTTAATTTTTTTCAACAAAATAGCGGTCGTTAGATGGTGTTGAAAAAGTCGTTGTATTTTGCTTGTGATGGTTCTCCTGGTCGCAATTTTGATGAGAAATCAAAAAATCAAAAAAATTTACATTAATTACATTCACAGTTAGTAGATGAATTACAAAAAAAGTGAAAAAAAAAAATTGCACTTTTGGCGTAACTTTTTCGAAAAAATCAACAATTTCTCCGCCATTTTATCACATTTTTCCATATTTAATAATAAAATATTACAATAATATTTAATTCATATAGAAGGTAATACTATAATAAAGAAATCCTATAAGTTTCAGCTCAATCGGATAATTCGTTTTCGAGTTATTACCACCATAAACTCCGAAAATGCTGTTTTGAGAAAAACGCGTTGAAAGTTTTAATTATCGAAAAATCGTACTTACATTTTAATCAGCAATCCCGGGAACGATGAAAAAAAAACACTTGGAGTTCGAATTTCGAAAAAAGGGTTTCAGGAGCGTATTCTACGGGAAATTTACTAACTTTTTATGCAAAAAAAAAAATTTAATTTTTATTCTAAATGTATATGCCCCCTTAAACTAATTTACGCTTTATCCCCGAGAGACACGAATACAGCGATTATACCATAAGAAGTTTGAGAGCAAACTTCTAAGGTAGTTACTTGCGTAGGGCGCAACAATGTTTAAAGCTAACTTGCAACAACAGTGTTTGAAGCTAAAATGAATGCAACATATCCATGGTCGATGATAGTGGAGATTGGTCCTCAAGTTTGGAAACTAGTAAATTGTAGTAAAAGTAGTTATAAGCAAACTAATTATAAACCACCAAGCTTCTCTAGAAATAGAAACAAGACAAAAACCATATTCTGCCATAAAACTGAATTCGCCTAAATTATAAATGAGTTTCTTGTTTGTCCAAGAATCGACACCGCAATTCCCAAGGTGACTATGAATTCTTTAACAGTTCTTCTGCTACAAAGCCTATTCAACAAGTAGAGCCCTTAAGAAGGTGGAAGTTACTAGCCCACTTCCAGGGCTAAGAACAAAAACTAAAGCACTATGCGGCGTCTCGTTAGTGGAACTTGAATAAGGTCTTGGTGTTATAAAAGAAAAAGTTGCCGAACCATTCAGCGGTGTAAAGCTCTGATAAAAAAAAAAACACAACAAGAAAACAACAAATGTAGTGGTTCACACAGTCTCGATCACTGCAAGCGAAAATTATTTACAAGTGTTTACCACTTCAATCAAATTGAAAGGCCTCTATCTCAAAATTTGCACCCGATGCAGGGAGGCACTTTACCAAAAAGCGCACTAGGGCAACAAATTCATGAGTTACCCCGACTAACTGAATTATATGATGGATGGGAATGAACCTTGAAAGCGGGGAGCAGCTTACTTCCAATCAGCGACAACGGGTGCCATCGATTACGAATGCTCCTGCTTTATTCCGGGGGCACCTGTTTGCCACTCTTGCAGCGACACATAACACTTTTTAGTACCACCACTAACCGAACAGCATAATATTTCACACAATTTCACCACCACGCAGTTTCGCACTTTTGTTTACTGGCGAACTTCTCACCTGCGAGCCAACTTCACTTTTATTATTTCTCGACCGATAGTGTCGCGAAGCTCACTTCCCTGAAAACAAACGAATTAACTGCCCACTGACATCCACGAGTCGCGGCAGTTTCGAACAGCAATTTCGCGCTTGCAAGCAGCCCCGATCGCTGCACCTGATAAACTGGAGCTATGCCAAGAACGCCACAAAAACAGAAACTGTGTAGACAGCGCGACTTCTAGACGGGAAAGCTGGCTCCAGTGGTGGCGCGGGCTGCAGGTAGCCCCCAGATCTGGGATTTCCCCGACGATGGCTCTACAAGGTGCCACTGAGCATGTCCCTGAAAGTGGGGAATCTTCAAGGAATGAAGGAATGCTAGCAGGAACTAGCACGCTTATGCCTGCTGCGGGGATGAAATGCACTTTTTACTCATGTAATTCAGTTTTAATTAATTTGATCGGTGTGGACTGTGGGTGGTCGGACGGAATTCCCGGTTAACTTTTAAATTTGACGGCTGAGCTATTTCTGCGGCATGCATGCTCGGACCCTTTGTACACATAACTCCCTTACAAATAGATTCCTGGTTTGGAATTCGTCAGCTATGCTATTTCGAAACCCGCAAAGGGTGAAACCTTATTTTCATTCAAATTCATGGAAAATTTTAAACTAACAAACATTTGCGATTTAAATAGGTATTTTCACTTAATTCATAAACTAATAAAACCACAGCAAATCTATAAAAGTTTATGCTACCTGATCGAAATTTTGTTCTGGATAAAAATACTTATAAGCTGGCTGAATGCCATGTTTCTGAATTCAAAACTCGGAGCGTTCGAATAGACTTCTGCAAAATATAAAATTATATTTCAATAGAAAAAATAACTCTTCGTGGAAGTGAATATTTAAATATAAAACTTGTTCTTGTTGGTCTTCTACTAGAATCTTAAGAGTAATTTCAAAATTTTCACTGTAGAACAATTTATTATTCATTTAAATCACATTTTGTGAAGCATTAAGAAATATCAGATAGTCACAGCAACTGGGTCAAATCAAAACTTGAATCTTTTTCTAGAAATATCAAAGACCACTAGTCTCTATAGATTTTTCTAAATAACTTTACGAACAACTTTTTCATTAGCGTCCATCTATGTATTATGAACTTCATTCCCCGTATATTGCATGAAATTATTGATTTGCTTAAAAACTTGAATTTAACGCATAATTCGAAAATGTTTAACCCTTTAACACGGCTAGCGTTGCAGTAATTCCAAAGACGAAATCTCTCCTTTCATTTACTAAGAAAATTTAAAATATTATCGTTGACGTAATGTAGCATAACTTCAACAACCCTTCGTATAAAATACAGGGACGGTACATCAACGACGACATAGTAACCTTTTACCAAGCATTCATCAATATTTACTTTCAACACATTTTCCTTTTCAGGAGCTGCTCCCCGTGATACTTTCGGAATTGGCTTGCAACATCTTGTGGATTTTTTCTCTTTTCAGTGTTCTACAAAAATCGTAATTTCCAATTTTCTTTATCTACAGAAAGATAAAGGTTCAAAAAACATTATCCTCAATATTGATCTACTTCTTTGGGTATTATTTAAACAATTTCGAAATAAAACAATACGCACCAATATTCGCGTCATCTGGTTGAACGATTGACAACAAAAATTATTGTTTTTTAAACATCAGCAAATTACAGCGAGGTTTTCGTTGTTAAAGCGCAGATTTGATGATTTCCCTGGGTTAATAACTATGTCAAGTTTAAATAAAATAAACAGAAATAAATTCCAAAAGTTGCTGTTATGTGTGTCATCAGTAATGTTCACAAAATCTACTTTTTACTTACTTAGAATGTTATTCTATATTCGTAGATTTATTTATTTATTAGTGACAATTCATCATAGACTGATTACTACAAAAATAGTAAGTACATGTATATGTCATGAAAAGTGCAAAGTGAAACCTTAATGAAGCTGACTCTTCAGTTGGTTTCGCGACAAGTTAAAATCGATATTGGCTTTATGATTATTAAAGGCGCGTGACATCGACGACAGAGGATTATTCATACCATAATTCGTACGATGAAAAGGCACTCGGAAGAAATCATGATCACGCACGGAGCGAGTCGGGAGAGAAATCTGAAAGTAAGCGACAAGCTCAGGTGAGTTGATCCTGCCCGATAGGCAATCAAAAGCAAAAACTACTTTCGCAGTGTCGCGTCGTTCCTCAAGAGACTGAAGGGATAAGAGCCGCAGCCTGTCAGTGTAAGGAGGTAGCACTGAAGGGTTGCTCCAGGGAAGATTACGGAGGGAAAACCTAAGAAATCTACGCTGGACACCCTCGACGCGATCAATAGAAGTCGCATAAAACGGAGACCAAACTATACTAGCATACTCAAGAATAGGCCTTACAAATGTACAATACAGGGTCTTAGTTACAAAAGGATCATTGAATTCCTTGGACCAACGCTTAACAAAGCCAAGCGTGGAGCTGGCCTTACGAACGATCGCATCGATGTGTTCAGAAAATGTAAAATGGCTTTTCAACCAGATGCCCAAATCTTTGGTTTTGTCAAGTTTTAGTAACGAGCATCCGTCAATAGTATAATTAAAAGAAGTAGTGCTTTTCTTGCGAGAGAAACACATGTAAGTGCATTTGTCAATATTAAGTGGAAGTTGGTTTAATGAGCACCAAGTGTAAAAAGCATCAATGTCAGAATTTAAAAGGTCACAGTCATGCTCGTTACGTATAATACGAAAGATCTTGGCATCATCTGCGTAACAGAGACTCCTAGAGTTAGAAAGAGACAGAGACACATCGTTGATATAAATAATAAAAAGTAAGGGACCTAAATGACTGCCTTGAGGTACACCCGAGGTGTTAAGGATTTCTCTGGAGTACAGACCGCGAAATAAGACTCGCTGTAAGCGATGAGACAAGTAGGACCCAAGCCATTTGATAACAAGAGGTGCGAAACCAAGAAAATGTAATTTAGAGAGCAGAATTCTGTGATTAATTCTATCGAAAGCCTTGCTGAAATCAGTGAAAATGCAATCAATTTGTCTACCATTTTCAATGTTTGTTAAACAGAAATTAGAAAATTCAAGAAGATTAGTGGAAGTAGACTTTCCCTTGAGAAAGCCATGCTGAAAAGATTGCAGAAAAGGTTTACAATGAAAAGAGAGCACGTCACAAATCACAGATTCAAAGAGTTTAGCGATACAGCATAAATTGGCAATAGGTCTGTAGTTAGAGATTTCGGACTTGGAACCCTTTTTGTGAAGCGGAATAATGATAGAGAGTTTCCAAGTATGCGGAAAAACACCACGGGAAATTGATAAATTAAATAAATAACATAGAATGGGGACAAGAGGGACGCTACACCTTTTAATAAAAGACGCGGGAAAGCCGTCGGGACCACACGAAAAGTTATCGGCTAAACTAGAAATATATTTAGTTAAAATAGCCTCGTCAAAAAATAAGTCCTTAAGCGTAAGTGATGTCGGCGGAAGCGTCGTCAAGTGTGAAAATTGCTTAGAACTAGTATCACAGAAATCAGTATCACAGTAGTCAGCTAAGAAAGCTGTTTCAAAAAAGTCACCAAAGAGATTGGAAATCTGCTGAGGATCGTCGGTATCAGTATCCTCGAGGCGCAACGACAGAGGGTAGCCATCCGAATTACGCTTAGAATTAACAAAATGCCAAAAGCGCTTCGGATCTTCACGTAGAGAAAATTTCATATGGCTGAGATACTCGTTATATGAGGAGTCTATTTCGGATATAAATTGAGAACGAACCACCGAATAGGCGGCATGCATAAGTCGCAGGCGATTCACGAGGAGGGATGTAGGCTACGACCAAGTAGATGCTTCTCTGCGGGAGCCTCAAGACAGCACAGACCAGTTCCAGCCCGTCAGAGTCGGGAACATCGATGAGTCGACACGGAACGTTGCACCGGACAGCACAAAGCACTCCACCACCCACTGGGGCGTCCAACGAGCAGTGCCGATCACGGCGGAAGACCGCATAGTCCTGACCAAAAAGCTCAGCGTCGGAAACACCACAATTCAGCCAAGTCTCCGTCAAACAAATAATAATAGAGAGGCTATTACTCAAAATAAATTATTAACTCGAAGCAGAAAGACCAAGTTGATGTTATAAAATGTACGCAAGTGAAACAATAAACATAGTTCTCACTAGATCAGGTAGTAATTCATAATATCTAATTAAAATTGATTTATTTTCGATTTGATTATTCAATAAAATCTTAAAATAATACCCTATACAAGCCAAATTAAACATTTTCCAAATTTTATAACAGTATTGCAGAAGTTTGATTAAAAAGGTTTGGAGTTCAACCGATAAATATATGTATATTATGATGGCACACTGTTCCAATAGTATTAATAGATGCTATCTTGAATGACTCCTAATACAGTTGAAAAGCAATAGCAATATTATTATATGTTTATGAAATGTTTGGAATTACTGAAGTTTCTGAAACTAGGAGATGGGATGGTGCTAAAAACTTTCACGAGGTATTTGAAGTACCACGAGGTACATACATGTTTCTCCTATGATCACACAATAGGCAAGCCTAAATTCATATACTTTAGACATAATGTAAGTTCACTTGCTTAAAGTTTCTAAGAAGCAGCGGACATTCCAGACGGAGGGTAACAGCAAAAGTTTTCTTCTAAAAACTTTCCATTCACGCACGGGAGACTTACAATGGTTTTTCTCAAAATTCTCTAAGATGATAAGCTTCACGACTACAATGTAAAGGCACATATAAGGTTTGCTTCAGGAACGTACGATAACAAACAATAGGATATTTTGCATTTTGCTGATAAACATATTTTAATTTTTGGAAACTTTTGCAATTAAAATTTTCGAGTAAAAGTATACCTTTGAGGGAAAAATCCCTGTGAAAGCATGATCTTCTATTCATTATGACGTTATACTGAAGGAACTATAAAAAGTATGCGTAGAGCTATTGATTTAAAAGCCTTAAACTTTAAGTCCTTTTTGATAAAATTCACAATTACAAACTTCACTGGCTCAGTAGGTAAATAGCAACCTTTTCCCTTCTTTAAAAAGGTAAGCCTCTTTAAATATTCTTGCGAGTTACTTTGTGGAAGGTAATGGCAAACCAATAATTACCGCGAAAATTGAAGCATAGAATGCAAGAGAAGAATAACAGTGACCAAGATATTTGATATCATAATAACAGGGTAAGGTATGAGTCCTTCACAGAAATTTATTTATTATCTCAGTACATAAAAATGACATCAACAATTTTATTGAATGCGAGAATTCAGACTTTAATTTCGATTTGAAGAACTTATGTAAATTACGCTTTTTTACGAGCACTAATAAATGTGTTGATTTGGCAGTTCGGTGCGATTATTATGTACAGCGTTTCCATTCATAGCTATCTAAAAAGAGCAAGGCAACAAACGAGTCGAAAATAAACAGCATTTACGATTTAAGTTTAGGCATTGACCGAAAGGAATAGAGTTCGGTCCTATTTTCACTTCCTTTTCCCATAATTTGTCAGGCTGCTGTCACCAATCCGCCGGATAAAAAGAAGGGCATGTTTTACCTATCCTCCATTTACGTTGACACATTAATGCCAGTAAATCATATGACACACGTGAACACATATAAAGAAAGCCAATATATAAACAGAGCCAAAAGCCCTGAAAATAATAAACTTGTTGGAACAGAAAGACAAAAGAAATTATCAATTAATTAATTAATTTTTTATTCTTTATATATTTTATTTATTTTGGAAAATATTTTTTTGTTATATCACGTTTTATTAACTCGCTTTCTTTTCTATTTGTTTATTTATTCGGTACAAATTTTGCAATCGAATTTAAACTAACTTCCCAATGATCTAGAGACTTGAAACATAAAACATAGCTCAGAACTAGATGACAATACAATAATATATATAAATACATGTATTTATATATTGTATATATTTAACAATAAGTATGTACTTTAACAAAGCTCACCCTTTATTAAGAAAGTCTCTCAAAAAACCATCTACTTTTATTGAAAACCCGCCTACTTTAATTCTCTCACGATTCTCCATTTTTAGTATTTAGTATGTGAATTTAATAAATTGAATCATGTGTCACGTGTTTTTTTGATAATTAATGGAGGACGTTGGCCTCCTCTGATTAGGGGTACAACATCAAGCACTGGCTGACCATGCAGGAATGTCTTATAATTTTGGGTTAATTATTCTACTTTAGATGAATCATCTCTTTAATTTAACTTATATAACACTTGTGTAAAAGAATAAATTCTTTAAATAGGAACTTTAACTTTTAATTAAATTAAAAATTCATAAATTGAAACAATTTAAATAGCTCCTTTATCAGATTGTAAAGGAGATCTGGCATGTACGTAGGAAAATATTCAAACAACTATCAAACTCTTAAAATTTGTAAAATTTAGGAACCTCAGTGTTTTGAGGTTTGCATTGGTCTAAGGTTATTGAATTATTTTTTTAATTTGTTGGCAAAATTGGTCTGGCGAAATAAATTGAAGATTCCTGCATAAAATCACTCGGTAAACGGATGTTCTCTCGATAGAGCAGGGGTGGCTGGGAACTCTTCCCTAAATGCAGTCTTCAATCCAAGGAAGGCGAATGCTAACACTATAGACCAAGATCCATCATTGTGGGCCATAATAGTGGCTTTAAGTGTGCGGGGCCACCTTTCAAGAAATCCATTGCATTGCGAATGGTAAGCAGCAGTGCGGTTATGTTTGAAAGCAAACAATTTCCGAAGTGAATCGATCGATTGCGGTGAGATAACAATTAAAACCTTGAGACCAATAATGGATAGCCGGAAAAGAACTAAAAGGATTTTTAATATGATGATAAATTTTTCTTCTTTGGCATACTAAACAACCTAGGCTTCAATTATTAATTGTTTATGGACGGCCAAAAGGCAGTCACAATTTTATTCGTTGTTCGAATGCTTGAAAATGGTTTGAAATAAAATGTCTTGCTCCAGAATGTGAAAATTCGCAATAAATTTCTTTATCACTCCCAAGAACGGGTTATTTCCAAAAATTGCTTTATAATTGCGTCTAATTCTTGTACCACTACAGCTGAAGGAAGGAAGAAAGCGCCTAACCGTTAAAAGTTGGTTAACATTTGAAAAATCCTCACCTTTATCTCGAGTTGGTTTAATATAATAGGTCTGTCTGGTAACTTTTGGGTAAAAATTTCTTGAGTAAAAATCTGGTAAAAAGTTTCGTATGGTAGTGGGGATAAACATCAAAAGTTACCAGATGACTTCAAGTAAAAGTCGGGTAAATCTTACTTGTGTATGTAAATTGTCAAACGTGATCAAGATGTTAGAGGGTAAACTTATGGATTTATTTAATAATTTTGAAGATTTTGAAATATGTTTTTTATTTATTTAAACAATTTTTCAATTACTTCTTCTTCTATTTGAATCGCAACGCGAAATTGAAACACACAAATGACATATTACACAGTGACAAGCAATCGGTGATTTTACCCAAATTTACTCGATCTCCGCAGCGTGGGTAAAATGTGGTAAAATTGTGTAAGAGGAGAAGTGCTGTCACGAGCTCAGTTTTTCCCCTCCGTGAGGTTAACAGACACTTTCAGGTAAAAATTTTACCCGCGAGTAAAAACTTTATAGTTACCAGACAGACCTAATTTGAATTAATAATGTGTAATAAATACTTTTCTTTCATAAAATTCAATTTCATGAAATTAACACTAGATTTACTTCAATTTGACGGGTTTTAGATTTCGTGGCGAAATTTACAGAAGTCATATTTGGATGGTTGTCAAATTTTGGGCAGGTAAACTTGTCCCTCGATGCTTTTTATTTCTTATTATTAATAACGTCACAACCTCTTAAGAGGGGGGTAAGGTTTTCAGCATGAAAAAGAAACATTTTTTTTGCGATTTTTTTTAGAAATATGGTTTGAGCAAATTTATTGAAATCTTGTGTATATTATTAAGTATGATTTCAGCAATACTCAGTAATTTTTTTAATGCGAAAATATCGACACACAAGTCGGTGACTGAACTTTTTCAAAACCACTTTTTGAAAGTCCGTGTACACTGCTATTTAAAAACTACATTACTGATTCATTTCAAACTTGGTACAAACTTTCTATATATAAAATACCTCCCACCAACGTTGAGTTTTAAATTTTTTTTTTTACATTAAGGGGGGTTTCCACTTACAAAATGACAAAATTTTTCGTAAAAAATAGCAGTTTTTACTTTAAATGACCACCAAAAATTTATAAATGAAAAAAATAATAATCAGAGAACGTTGGGGGGAGGATTGAATGATACTCTGACTAAATTTTAAAGGTTTTTAATTTCGGATAATTTCCAGCTGAGATACAGTGTACACCGCAAATCGTCTATTTCCAAAGACGTTCTTGGAAAAGCTCCGTTACCGGCTTGTTTGTCGATATTTTCGCATAAAAAAATTACTGAGTATTATCGACATCATACTTAATAATGTACAAAAGGTTTCAATAACTTTGCTCAATCCATATTTCTAAAAAAAAATCGGAAAAAAGTGTTTTTTCACGCTGAAACATTAAATAAAAAATGCATTACATTAGTAAATATCCATTAAAAAAATAAAATAAATGTATCGATTTTTCCCAGTTTTTGAAAAATAAAATAGTACTCATTTCTGGTAACAGCATGGTTTTCCTTATTAACTTTACCTGTCTCACATAGCACTCCTGTATAATAAAGATCAAATAACTTGATTTTCTACGATATCAACCTACTTAAATTAAATGATTACCTGAAGACGGATATTATGAAAAAATATAAAATATGTTTTAAAGTATTACAATGTCATTTATTACTATTTTTTAAACTTTGTCCCAAATTCTGTCTGGAACTGTAGTTCAACTTTGGTACTATTGTAAGTAAATGAAGACATAAAATAGAGATGGCGCTGATTTTAACATCCTATTAGCTTGGGCGGAATATTTGCATTCATCATGGTCGTTCGCTCGGTCGGGAGGAGGTACACATCACCTCTCAGACGGCTGCCATGTATTGAAGGTTCTGCGTGTTTTTATTTTACATCCACTTTGTTACCTACGTATTCACGTTTTTTTTTTTTTTTTCATTATTTTACGTATAGTATGTTGTATAAGAGTTAAATATCTTAAATGTGAAACACTTACGGACTTATGTCTTTTCAATTTATGTTTACCTGTGAAAAATGCGAAAAATTTGACAATGATCCATTTATCAATTATTTATAAAATATCGTCGTTGCGCGTGCAATACCGCGAAAGAGCAGTTTGTAAATACCGCGTATCTGCGTTTTCACGATTTTACAGGAGGAAGAAAAAACTTAATATCTTAGCCATTTAACTATATTTTATCGACTGAACTCTAAGGCTACTTCTTTGCGACCTATTTTATATGAAAATAACGTTAGTTTACTAATAACTTGCTTAGATTCCATATAAAATCACTTTAATAACTTGCTTAGATTCTGTTTAAAGTCACTTACGCGGTTTTGTTACAACAAATTACAGAAAAAGTAGTTTACAATTAGCAGATACGCGGGTTTGAAATGAATTTTAATATAGAATTGAATTTTTTTATGTCAAAAATGAGGTTTTTTATAGGCTAATTTAAATTCTGTGAGATCTATAAGGAGCGAAACTATGTTAAGAATGCGTAGGCGCAATATTTCAATTTTGCGCCTTTTGCTGTTACGCGGTATTTACAAACTGCTCTTTCGCGGTATTGCACGCGCAACGACGATATGTTACATTTAATTGATGTAATAATACGACGGATATGTTCTCATAAATGCCTTACCTGTCGAATCATTTATTTCGAATAGGAATATATTCTTTCCCCACGATAATGTTAGGCCACACGTCCCCAACAGACACTACGAAAACTATTTCATGCGATTTTTCCAAGAAAAACCAAGGTCTTTCTTCAAAAATGGACAATTAACAAGCTTGTAGATTTTTTAATACAATTGTAGAGAAGAATGGCGACTGTATTAAACCTTGGTTTTTGCAAATGACTTGATTTGGCAGTTATACCTATGCAATACAAATGGTATTTTCACCTATTTCTTGGGCTTTATTATGAGAAACAAAATGAATCAATTCGTTTCGTTTGCTATAGCTGAATTTTATGTAAAACTTCTTATAAGAAATTTCGTATGTAACAATAAACGAAAAGAAATGAATAGTTTCGTTTTTCGTGAGGCCCCTGCATTTTTCAGAGGGCCTTGTACGTCCGGAACTATTCCTAAGGTGTTGTTTTCGAGTCCGTTCTGCAAGATGGTGCAAGCAAAAATTAAGTTAGATAAATATATATAACCGTATCTCATTACATTTCATCCAAATTAATTGCTTTTTGTATCTTTAATCTTGTAGAAGGGATCAAAGAACCTCCTAATAGTCTCAGGTATCAGTCATTTGTAGAAATCAAAGACAATAAGGCGGGACTCATTTTAATTGGTACTTTACCTTAAATAATGTATAATATATTATTGTAAATTACTTAAATGAAACACGTTTAGTATAAAAACTCCATATCTTTATCACTTCCCCCAAATTGATCAGTATGACCAATTTTACGACGCAAAATTGTCTTGTCGTTTATTGTCATTTTTTGTTGTGTCACTCGAGTATGAAAATACTAATTTCTCGATTTCACGATAGGACCAAGTGACACGACTATCAGATTAAGGGTGATTGTTAAATGGGCACTTCAAAGACTGAAATTTGCATGAGAGCAAAAGTGCCTACGCGTACACAATTTCTTGGGCCAGCCTGATCTAGGTATATAAAAAATTACTACTTTTCATGCCAAATATTTTCATTTGGAGTCGGTTATACGACGTCCTCTATGAAAATATACACACCAATTTAACCGTCTCGCAAAAAAGAAAATATTCCAAGTGTGGTCATACCCTATTGCTATAAAATTTTTTCTCGAGGGAGAATGATGTTTTCTTAGCTTTAACCGCAAGAAGTATTAAAGTATTACAGAATACACTTCCTTCACTTTCGTTATCCAATAGTAAATAATAATAAATTTTTGTTCATCCGATACTCCAACACTATTGTAAATTTACAAGAGAGCCGAGTATGAAAGTCGGACTTCAGATGACCGGGCAGTCCGAAGCAGAAGACCAAACTGAACAGTACTTATTCTTTTTACCCGACTGCACGACAGTAAAGATAAGCTAGGGTTATGTTTTTCATGCATATCTGGGTATGTGGAAATCTTTCTACCCTTGAAGCATCCCAACGGTTGCATGGATTTTAATCAATGAGGTCAGAGGTGTCTATGAATTCAACCAAACCGTGCGATGGTTATAGTTTTAAAGTATAAGTTTTGTTTTTATAAAACCAAAATGACGGCGGTAATATAAAAAAATGGCGGTAGAGACAAAGAAAATAAATTACATACCATATTGAGTGGCTCCTTTTAAGAATTACACAACCTGAAAGTTTTATAGGTAGGATCTCTACATATTTCTTGTTGCGCCTAATGAATGAACCTGTTGTATTTCTTAAAGTACTCATCAAAACAGTATTTATAGACAGGAACTAATAATATATTGATAAAAAAATAAATAAAATAAACAGTCGTCAATAAAAAAGTAAAATAAAAATCAAAAAACCCGACTGTGTAAAAAACGAACTAAAAAGATGAAATAAAGATGACGTAGGAACATAGTAGAATGTATAACGGAAATTATTTTTCATTAAATTAAAATAATCATTGTTATTATCCGTCATCCAATCAAATATAATAAGTAATTGCAGTCGGACGCATTAGATTCATGTTTTTTTTGGCTTGCTGCAACTCCTGCTACATGTATCCTTCCGACTGCAAGTATTTATCATATTTGATTGGATGATTTTTATTAGTTTCCACGACTTTGTCTTTCACCTTTTAATTGGCAGGCTGAATAACAAGGACTACTTTAATTCAATAATAACAAGGACTACTTTAATTCAAGTAAAATGGATTTCCTCTATACAGGGTGTCCAATAGGAATGTGTGAAAACTAATGATTCACTATTTTTTTTAACAAATAAAGAGATCGGTAAAATGTAAATGACTTTTAATAAAGGAAAGTTGTCATTTTCATTTCATACCCATTTTATTATAAACAAAACTAAATGTATCTACTTAATAGATACCATTAACTTAAAAATAAAGTGAAGAACGTTAGTTACTAATAATATATATTTTCGATATTTTAACCATCGACATTGGCACAAATATCCAAATGCTTTCTAAAATTATTAAAAAAAATTTCTAACGTTTTATTTTAAATGCCATTGACGATCCTTCTGTTGTTTTTAATAAAATCCTCTATTGTTTTTGGGTTATTTTCATAGCAGTGATCTTTAATGTAGCCCCATAAAAAGAAATCACATTGAGTGAGATCTGACGAGTAAGGTGGCTATTCTATTCCTTTTCCCCCAGCAAACCGTGGGTACCCTAAGCCAATAACTTGATCGCCATAAAATTTATTGATAGCTTCAAATACTTCTTGTGTGCGATGAGGTGCTGCTCCGTCTTGAATAAAATAAAAAGATTTAACGAGACCTCTCTTTTTCGCATGACGAAAGGATTTGGTTTCTAACATCCCTTTGTACGGCTCTCCGGCGATGGCAGATTCAAAGAAATGCAGGTAGATACCTTTTATGTATATGGTTCATTTTTCAAAAATATATATAATTTTTAATTCACATTCTTCAGTATATTGTTAAATTAAATAATGGTTTTT
The DNA here is from genome assembly GCA_949715965.1 of Dysmachus trigonus. Classification (NCBI taxonomy): domain Eukaryota; kingdom Metazoa; phylum Arthropoda; class Insecta; order Diptera; family Asilidae; genus Dysmachus; species Dysmachus trigonus. The sequence goes on from OX454320.1 coordinate 29,255,471, forward strand.
ATTAAATAGGTTTAATTTTTTTATAATAAACTGGACATAAAATGAAAATGGCGACTTTCCTTTATTCAAAAGTATTTACTTTTTTCATTTCTTTATTAAACTAGTTTAAGTAAAATAAAGTATTTTATTTAAACTGGACTAAGGAAATAGTGTCCCATTTAAATATGTTTGTTAGCTACGGATAAATCGTCGATCTTCTATTGAACGATCAGCTGCAATTAATTTGTTTAACCTTCTGATCATGTATGTGGGAAAAATCAGCCGATTCCACGATCTGATCTCGTTAACTCGAACTGATGTGTACCACCAGCTGAGTAGTTGAAGCCCTGCGAAGAGCCAAAATAATCCCGCTATCCTTTCAGTAGATCCGCTTATGTAGTTAGTCCGTTGCTAGTAGTCCAGTAGTCCAGTAGTGCAGTAGTCAGTCGACGGTCACGCCAAGAGTTAAGTGCTAAGCTGAAAACGCAAAGAAGTAAAGTTGTAGTGAAGAAGTCGAGTGAAGTAGAATTTTGTATTCCTTACCTTAAAGCTAAAATTCCAAAAATAATCCTACCTGAAAATAAACAAATTTGATTAGAAAAGTGAATTAAACGAAATAAAAAAATTGAATTTACCTACCTGATCTAACTTACCTGTGAACTGCACTAAATAAATTTCCACAAAATTAAAACCGCGTCTTATCTCTAAAAAACAAAAACCTTTCGATCCCCCCTACAAAATTTGGTGTCAGAAGTGGGATAATTCGGGATAATTCGGGACAAAAGTGAAAATTTAATAAAACAAGTTCATGTGCTATAACGGTATGGTACGTAAGTAGAAAAGTGAGCTGATGCCGAAATTTCTGGATGGACTAAGGTAAAGTCTATTTTCTTATTTTCCTAACTGCATGGATTTAAGTAAATTCACCACGGTCGAATTGCAAAAATTGCTATATGAACGCGGACTTTCGACCAGCTATCGGCTCAAGACGGATTTAATTAAGCGCCTTAAGGAAGCTCTAGGTGGCGAGCAATCAGGAATTGATTCGGTTTCGATACAAGATCGTTTGGGAGCTATTCCAGAAGAATCAACTCCTGAAGGTGATTTAGAAAAAGGTAGATCTATTGGCGAGGAAGAGGAAAATTCAAAAATGACGAGTACCGGTAGCAATACTGAAAATCAAAATCGGAATTATTTTCTCTATAAAGATGTTGAGGAGTCGCTAGAACGGTTCTCCGGGGAAGGCAATAAACGGTTTTCGATCTGGGTAAAAGAGTTTGAGGACATCTCGACAGTTTGTGGTTGGGACGATATCCACAAGTATTTGTATGGTAGGCGGCTTTTGTGCGGCGCAGCGAAACTAGCGGTTGAGGTAGCAACGGGTGTGCACAGTTGGAAGCTGTTGAAAGATTTATTGAACATGGAATTCGATGAGCCTGTTACCAGCGTTAGCGTACACAAAATGCTAACATCGAGAAAAAAGAATCCGAATGAGAGTTTTCTGGAATATCTTTACTCGATGAAGCAGATTGCATCGCGAGGCACGGTTGACGATCAGTCTCTAGTCGAATATATAATTGCGGGTATTCCGGATGATGTCTTAAACAAGACGGTGTTATTTGAGGCTAAGACTCTGGAGGAACTGAAGAAACAATTTAAAGTTTATCAAACAATAAAAGCGCAAAGCTTGGTTAAGAAGCCGGTTAAATCGGATGGTCAGGTCGTGGCCGCTAAAAATAAAGATAAAACAAAAATGAGGTATTATAATTGCGGATCGCTCACGCATCTTACGGTGAGTTGTCCTAATAGAGCGAAAGGGACACGCTGCTTTAGTTGCGGCGAGTTCGGCCACATTGGTCCTAATTGCCCAAAAAAGGCAAAACAAAAGGGTGAAGGCACTAGCAGCGAAGCTCAAGCTAATGTTGTCGCTGCGCCTGATTTTCATGTAGCGGTATGCCTTGGTGGAAGACGTTTTATGTCGATGGTCGATACTGGGAGCCAGGAAACGCTTATGCGTAAATCAATTTTTGATAAGCTGCGAGGTGTAAAGTTGAATGGGCCAAGCATAGCGTTAATGGGTTTCGGAGGAAGTTTAAAAAATTCTATAGGCTCTTTCGAATCGTCAGTAACTATTGATGATGATAAATATTTATTAAGATTCCATGTAGTTCATGATAAATGGCTTCCTGAGGACATATTAGTTGGAAGGGATCTTTTGAAGTTTGCTACGGTGACCATCAAAGAAAATAAAATTGAATTACGAAAGCTTTCCTCTGAAAAGTGTGATGAAGATTTTCTTAGTAAAATTAACGTTATAGAGCAAGTTGAAGATGAAGAGTTTGCTAGTTTAAGCTCGATTCAAAACGAAACTCACAAAGATCGCGTCACTGACCTCGTTAAGAACTATGTCCCTGAAAAGCCTAAGAAATCCTGCATTCAGATGGAGATTCAGTTAGATAACGAGGTTCCGGTTTACCACAAACCACGAAGATTGGCGCCGAAAGAAAAGGAAGTTGTCGCGGAACAGATAAAGCAGTGGTTAGATGAGAAAATTATCCAGCCAAGTGAGTCGGACTTTGCAAGCCCGGTTGTATTAGCAAAGAAGAAAGACGGATCGTTAAGATTATGCATCGATTACAGAAAATTAAATACGAAGATAATAAAGGACAGGTTTCCTATTCCGAATATTGAAGATATTATTCAAAATTTATACAATTCACGTGTCTTTACTACTAGACTTAAAAAATGGTTTCTTTCATGTCGACGTTGAGGAGCGAAGTCGCAAATATACAGCGTTCGTAACCCCTGACGGACATTACGAATTCTTAAAGGTGCCTTTCGGATTATGTAATTCCCCAGCCGTGTTCCAAAGATATATAAACGTGATTTTCGAACAATTGATACGCGATAACATTATATTAGTGTACATGGACGATGTAATAATTCCCGCGAATACCGAAGAAGAAAATATATATAGACTCGAAATTGTTTTGAATGTTGCGCGACAGAACGGACTGATAATTAAGTGGAAAAAATGTAAATTTTTGAAAAGAAAAATCGAGTTTCTCGGACATATAATTGAAGCAGGTAGTGTAAAGCCGTCCTTGGAAAAAACGAAAGCTATTAAAGGGTTTCCGATACCTGAAACGCTTAAGCAGGTCCAAAGTTTCCTAGGACTGACTGGTTATTTTAGGAAATTTGTGCAGAACTACTCACTCATAGCAAAGCCGTTGACTGACTTAATAAAAAAAAGACGTTACTTTCGTTTTCGGTACGAAGCAGATGGATGCATTTAACGCGCTTAAAGATATATTATGTCGAGACCCAGTTCTAAAGCTCTTCAATCCGAATTTACCGACACAGCTTCACACAGATGCCAGTAAGGAGGGATATGGAGCAGTTTTATTACAGAAGCATAGCGACGACAGCCAGTTCCATCCCGTATTCTACCTCAGTTTTAAGACTACAAGCTGCGAACGAAATTATTCTAGCTACGATCTAGAAGTCCTAGCAATCATAAAGTCTGTTAAAAAATTAAGGAGCTATCTTTTGGGTCTGAAGTTCGAAATTCATACTGATTGCAAAGCATTTCAACTCACTATTCGTAAAAAGGAGCTATGTAGTCGAGTAGCTCGTTGGGCGTTAATTTTAGAAGAATTTAATTGCATTGTACATCACCGGTCAGGAGCTCTGATGCGGCATGTCGATGCGCTAAGTAGAAATCCCTGTGTTCTCCCAGTCGAAGCAACTTTATTTCACCAAATTCGTAACGCTCAAAGGGAAGATGAAAATTGTCGATTGATTCTACGTATCCTTCAAGATAATCCGTATGAAGATTACATTCTTAGGAGCAATGTTTTGTACAAATTCGCCGAAGGAAGATATCTCCTTGTAGTTCCCAAATGTCTGCAGCAGGAAATTCTTAGGAGTTTGCATGAGCATGGCCATATAAACGCCCGCAAAGTTGTAATCGAAGCCAAGCAAGAATATTTTATACCGAATATTGATAAAAAGGCCCACAAAGTCGTTGCCAACTGTGTACCATGCATACTCTCATCTAGAAAAGCTGGAAAGCAAGATGGATTTCTGAATCCCATAGATAAAATTGATGTGCCCCTACATACTCTACACCTTGATCATGTCGGACCACTCTCGTCTACCGCTAAGAATTACAAGCACTTGCTTATAATCGTCGACGCTTTCACAAAGTTTACATGGATTTATCCGGTTAAGACAACGGCTTCAGAGGAAGTTCTCAGAAAAATAAAAATGCAGAGCGAAATTTTTGGCAATCCTCACCGCATAATCACCGATCGAGGCCCCGCATTTACGTCAAACCTTTTTAAAGATTACTGCAATGAACAAAAGATACAACACATCTTGATTACTACTGGAGTGCCTCGCGGAAATGGCCAGGTAGAAAGAATTAATCAGACAATTAAGTCGGTACTCTCTAAGATGTCTGTATGCGAGCCTGATAAGTGGTGGAAACATGTACCGAGGCTGCAAAGAATCATTAATTCCGTAAAATCCAGAGCAACGAATAGATCGGCTTTTGAATTGATGATTGGAGTGCCCATGCGAAATCCAGAGGACCTCACACTTGCAAAGCTGTTAGAAGAGGAGTATATTTTTCAGTTCGAAGACGAAAGGACGGAAATGAGAAATCAAGCAAAGCAGCAGATTGAAGCTATTCAAGAAGAAAACCAACGAAACTTCAATAAGCACAGAAAAGCAGCCCGTCAGTATAAACTTCATGAACTAGTTGCAATTAAACGTACTCAATTTGGTCCTGGCTTGAAGCTGCATCGAAAGTTCTTAGGGCCGTATGAGGTCATCGGAGTTAAACAACACGATCGATACGACGTCAAGAAGGTCGGAGAGCACGAGGGACCAAACATAACTAGCTCGTCAGCTGATTTTATGAAACCGTGGGCAGCACCTATATCAGATGGAGAATCATCCGAGGCGGATGATGATCAGGATGGCCGAATGTGGGAAAAATCAGCCGATTCCACGATCTGATCTCGTTAACTCGAACTGATGTGTACCACCAGCTGAGTAGTTGAAGCCCTGCGAAGAGCCAAAATAATCCCGCTATCCTTTCAGTAGATCCACTTATGTAGTTAGTCCGTTGCTAGTAGTCCAGTAGTCCAGTAGTGCAGTAGTCAGTCGACGGTCACGCCAAGAGTTAAGTGCTAAGCTGAAAACGCAAAGAAGTAAAGTTGTAGTGAAGAAGTCGAGTGAAGTAGAATTTTGTATTCCTTACCTTAAAGCTAAAATTCCAAAAATAATCCTACCTGAAAATAAACAAATTTGATTAGAAAAGTGAATTAAACGAAATAAAAAAATTGAATTTACCTACCTGATCTAACTTACCTGTGAACTGAACTAAATAAATTTCCACAAAATTAAAACCGCGTCTTATCTCTAAAAAACAAAAACCTTTCGATCCCCCCTACATGTATGCTTTGTACAACATATTTCCGTGTTTGGGCCGTACAGCGCCCGTAGTGCATTTTATAATGGAATTAGCTGTTTTTCAATTCAATTCAATAATATTAAGGGGGTACATGGGTCTTAAATGACTAACCTTTGGACACATTTTTTAATGGTGCGATAAATACAATTATATTGAAACTATTGTTTATTGAAAAAAGCAACATTTGAACAATATTTTGTGAAATTTTTGTTTGAAAATTTTGAAAATTGACTCTCTAGTGGCTATTTTTCGAAAACTTGGTGAAAATGCGGTAGGTATGATATCTTGCTTTAGATTTATCTGAAACAAAAGAAATTTTTTTTTTCTTGTAGTATACGTGTATAGCTCGGGGGTGAACGAAGGATTTGCTAAAAAATCAAAATTTGAATTTTTGGCGGCGTTGCGCGCTAAAAAGTCATTTTTCGGTATAAAAAATCAATATATTTTGCCACATAAGTAAAGTTGTAATGCACCAAAAAGAAAATCCTTCGGTCACCCCCTAGAGAATACTATGTAGAAGAAGTATGCAAAATATTAGGATGATCGGTGGAATAGTTTTTAAGTAATCGTGACTACCGACTTAAAAAATGTGTTTTCGAGAAAAACTGGACTGGAAATGAAGAAGAAACCAGCGTTGTGAATATACGGTTCGAGCAGGTGGTAGAGCTTAGTGGGGTAAATCGCTCGCTCTCTTAGAGTTTGCTCCGATCGATTTGAAACTTTGAGAAAATACTCTTGTTATGATATACTTTAAAATGAAGAAAAAAAAAATCGATTTTACCAAATTTTGAAACCCATGTACCCCCTTAAGAATTATTAGTTTTTTTTTTTAATTTCATTCTCATTTTGGCCTGTATTAGACAAGAAATAATGGATTAAGTATTGTTACAGTACCTGGAAAAAAACAGTGAAATTAATTTTTATTAATAAAAACAAATTTGTTAATTTATTGAATTTTAGGGAAATTTTTAGTACAGCTCACCTGGTGGCCAATGACAAAAAAACTGGAGAGGACCATCCGGGACCGTGTCAAGGCCGGAAGGTCAATGTCTTCTTCATCTCGAGTCCTGAGCAGTCCGTGTGATCAAAGAAGCTGAGCGAGCACGTCGTCGAGCGCTAAAATAAGAATAGAAATTTTTTTCAATTTATAATTTCGAATTATTTTGTAGTAGTTATAATAACGAGTTGATTTCTTTTTTCTTTGTCAGCCAAATTATTAACAGTGAACGGACTAAGAAAAATAAAAATCCTGTCGCGAAACGCGAGTTTTATTTTAATTTTACAAACTTAAATTTGCAGCCGCGGAAATTTCGAGTGTGGTGCATTGACCCGGCATAACTTTAGGTCAGGTAAGTACCGTGCCTAGTATATCTAAAAATTTATCGCGGTAATCGAATCCACAGAGGAGTAAACCGCGATTTGGTTCTAAAAAAAAAAAAAGGGAAAGGAAGTCACTCGTAGTCCGAGTTGGGCGGAATAAAGCGGAATTTTATTTAAATCAAACCAATTAAAAAAAAGAACTCACCGAGTTTCCAATCGGGCCGTACCGTCCGCCTCCCACAAGAGTGCGCTCCTTCATTCCGAACAGAAAGTCCCCCGTTGGTCTTTTCCGGCATCAGGGCTGCGCATAAAGATAAATAAAAATCCGATCAGCTGAGTTCTGAAGACTCCGCAATTTGGGGCTCCGCAAACGTCACCTCCCTCGCAACATAGTGCTCGCAACCTCGTGCCCGCAACATCATCCGCACACGGACGTCACGTCACGTATAGTTCACTAACACACACCCGTCGCGAAGGAAGATAAAAATACGCCGTAATTTATGCTTCGTACTTTATGCTGCACAATCACTCCCGATTTCTTACAAGTTTAAAATAGTGCACTTACCTCGTTATTTAGCTCCTCCTGGATATTGCTGCCGGTCCAACGTTGGCTGCCGTCATTTCCGGGCTCCCACGGGGAAACCTGAAAAGGAAAACAATTAGCACTGCACTTCTCCACATTTTTTTCGGAATCCTTCCACACTTCACTGCACCCACGACACTCGCGAACCCGGAACTGAAATTCTCCCGCGGACTTCGATTTGTAATTAATTTAATTAAAATCATCGCGGCGGCGTAGCCGGATCGAACCGCCAACAGTGGTTCGAAATGCGAAAAAAGTGGACATTAAAAATTTTTTAATATTATTAACTTTTTGTTTTATGGAATTCATAGATGATATTAATATTAGTAAGTGCTTGATATTCATCCTTATCAAGAATCGTTTATTTTCAATATGTTTTCTTATAAAAATAATATATTGTTAAAAAGTAACAACATTCCATATCAAAATAATAGTGTATTCATATTGAATAGATTTTGTATGTTATGAATTTTACAGCGGAAATTTCATATTTTTTCCTTCGGTTTACTTCAAAAAGCAATGTTCCTTGATTTTTTATATTAATATATTTCTATGTATTTGAACTGTACTTGTCTCTATGTATATATAAAACACAGAAAAAAAAATTATTTTTCATATAAATAAAATTTTTACACCTATAAAAATCGAAAAAATTCAAAATTTCAAATAATCATAACTTGATAAAGTGCAAACCAAAGCACGTGATTGTTTCACCAATGTATGAAGGACAATACATACTAACACCCTGTAAAGGGTTCCCGTGAAGTGTTGTTAATTTACCGAGAAAATTTAAATTTAGTGTTTTCCTCCATATACCTAAAACTTATTTCGTGTTTTTTTCTAAGTAAACATTAAAATATTGACTACATCTGCTTAGCACTTACTAATATTAATATCATCTATGAATTCCATAAAAAAAAAGTTAATAATATTAAAAAAAAAATTAATGTCCACTTTTTTCGCATTTCGAACCACTGTGCGCCGCCTTGACCCGGTAAACAAACATAGGACGCTACGCACACCAAGTTGTCCACACATCGACGCCGCGTTATACTTGCGCCGCAGTGCTACAGCTGTGTGGGTGCGCAACTCGACATAAGTGAACGAAAGCTCACTGTAGGGCATTGCCAGAATTCTCCGGGTCTAAGGTTCGGTTAGAATATTCCGTTCCTTTTGAACCAAAAGTCTCCCTCTCGGACAATTATTGGTTTAATTGATTTTATTACGATCCGGGCCCGAAGAAATTTGTTTTGCAGGCCCGAAACGTAACAGTATGTATTGAGGTTTATTCAGCAAGAAAAAACAATATCGAATACAATAGTTTTCATTAATTATAGATGTGCAGTATTCAGAGCCTTCTACACAATCCACGATTTACTCATAATCGCAGCTGGCGATACAAGTACCTAATACAACAGGTTTAACGTTAATTTTGTCGATACTCAACACGCCGTACTCAAATTTAACGTTTTAACAAACTTTTAATCCTATTCGTTCCATATGTTTGTAATGCGTAGGTCCTGGAAGTGGTTTGGTAAAGATGTCTGCTGGCATTCTTTCTGTCGGTGTGTGAACTAAGCTCAGTTCTCCATTTTTCAATGCCTGACGTACGAAATGATAGCGAGTAGCGATATGCTTCGTCCGAGAGTGCCAAACCGCATTTTCAGCAATACATTTTGCTCCACGATTGTCGGTCCCAATTGTTACATTGGATAAATCTAAATTTCCCAACTCAGTCATCAAATTGCGTAAGTATTTTGCCTCCCTAGATGCCTCAGAAAGTGCTACATATTCTGCTTCGGTCGTTGAGATAGCTACAGACTTCTGCTTACGCGAGCGCCATGTTATTGCTGCACCGCTCAATATAAATACATATCCAGTGTAAGATACCCGATCCACTACGTCATTTGCATGATCTGCATCAGAGTAACCAAGTATATTAAGTGAATCTTTCTTATACACGAGTCCTTGATCCTGTGTACCCTGCAAATATCTAAGAACTCGTTTAGCCGCAGACCAATGCTCTTCCTTGTAACTATCATTAAATTGCGCAAGTCTATTTATAGTAAAGGATATATCCGGCCTAGTCGCAACGGCCAAATACATAAGTGAGCCTATTAATTCTCTGAAGGGTCTTTCTTTCATATTTTCCTTAGAACATCGTTCTCCATTTGGCAATTTTGCTTTTAAATCGCTTGGTGTACTTACGGGCTTTGATTCGTCAATTTTGAACTTTTTCAAAATATCCCTAATATAGCCTTTTTGACTTAATCGTATCTCACCTTCTTTCTGTTGAATTTCAACACCGAGGCAGCAACTTGCAAGACCCAAATCTTTGATTTCAAATGCTTTTTGCAGTCCTGCTTTAATTTCTTGCAGTCTCTTTTTACTTTTCGACGCATACAAAATATCATCCACGTATACGACTAAATATGCAGCTTCTTTCTCACTTGTATCAAAGTAAAAACAAGTGTCATTTGCAGCTGATGTCAACCCTAGGCTTCTAAGGACTTCATCTAGCCTTTTATTCCATTGACGACCAGCTTGACGAAGACCGTAAAGTGCCTTGATCAGCCGGCACACCTTGTTTCCTTTATGTAATGTACTTAACATATTACTGGCCTTTATACCTAATTCGCTCTTCTCACCATCTTCTTTAGTTATCTTCCACAATGCCTCCTCGATATATTCCGGTGGCTATGCATCTAGCTGATGAACCTCCAAACTTTCTTTTGCAGCTAAGGCCATCATTAATCGCATTGAATCGAGGCGAGCCACAGGTGAAAATGTTTCGGTAAAGTCGATACCTTTAGATTGAGAGAATCCCCGTGCAACTACTCTTGCCTTTCTGCGCTCCAACTTTCCGTTCGGGTTCATCTTATTTCGAAGAACGACCTTGCTCGTAATAACACTTCTATTCTTCGGCCGATCGACTAATTCCCAGGTGTTGTTTTTTATTAACCCTCTGACTTCTTCAGTTAACGCTTGCAACCACCCTTCAGCTTCATCGCCGTTCATCGCATTACTTAATGAAACGTCGGTCATGTTAGCCAACTCGATCACAGCATGTTCATTCAAAGCATCCGCGAAGACATCCTCGTTTATTTTCAAATTTTCTTGTCCCTGTTCATCGTCAGAAATTTCATTTTCTTGGCGTTCATTCGAAAGAACATCTGGAATTGATTTTGGCTGATAAACCTTCCTCGGTCTTCCGCGACCGCCTGAGTGCACCAAACGTGGCCTTCCAACTCCTCGTGTGGAATTTGAACTTACCGAGTTTCTTTCCGACGGGTGAATCCCTGGCATTACCTGACTCTTCTGTGTTCCGTTTTGGTCGCCCTCATTGTCTCTGATTATTCCTGGTTGGCTTACTGGTATCTCAATTAGTTCCTCTTCTTTTTCTTCGATTTCCTTCATTGATTCGTTGATACTTTCTGTTATTCTATCCGCGCTAGTTAATTCTTCCAGAAACTTCACGTCCCTTGTAACGACGACCTTTTTATCTTCTGGAATAAAAACACGGTAACCTTTGGATTCTTCTGAATATCCAACTAAAACACCCTCTTTCGACCTAGGTTCAAATTTACCTTTACCGGACTCCTTTCGCAATACATACGCCTTCGCGCCGTATGCCCTTAGATTACTCAAATCAGGTAAGCGTTTGTTTCAAAACTCATACGGTGTATGACCATCAAGACTAGCTGTTGGGCAACGATTACGCAAATAATTTGATGCAGCTAAAGTCTCTGCCCAAAAGCCAGAACTAAGTCCCGTCTGAATTAACAAACATCGAGCCATTTCCACGAGTGTTCGGTTTTTTCGTTCGGCGACCCCGTTTTGTTGAGGTGTATTAGGCACAGTGAGACGTCGACGTATTCCATTCACCTTTAAAAATTCATCGAACTCACCGTTGCAATATTCTCCTCCGTTATCCGTCATTAAACATTTTATCTTTTCTCCCGTCTCCTTTTCAACGCGAGCCTTATATTCTTTAAACGCTTGCAGCACGTCGCTCTTGTTTCGCAGGAAGAATACTTCACACCACCGACTGCTGTCATCAATAAAAGTGACGAAGTATTTTGAGTGTTTAAACGACTCGGATCTTGACGGTCCCCATACATCTGAGTGCACTAGCTCTAAAACATTTGTATTTCTCCGTGAAGATTTTGGAAATGGTAATGATACCATTTTCCCACGCAAACAAATGTCACACACCTGCAACTGTTGATCGCCTTTGACACTCATACCAGTAACTAATCCTCCTTTTGATAAGTCTATCAAATCTTGTACATTTAAGTGACCAAGCCTACGGTGCCAAGTCTCCAAACTTGCTGCTTGATTGCTTGTATTTACTGCATTTGCCTGCTCGTTGTTTTCGCAAACATAATACAAATTCTCTACTCGTTTTGCTAGAAGCTTAATTTTACCATCCTTTCCTCGCACAGTTGCCCTATCTTTGTCAAAAACGATAGTATTACCATAATCTGTTATTCTAGCGACAGATAACACAGCTCCACAAAAAAAATCGAAAAAATTTGATCTGACGTCTGACCATACCTACTATATGTTTTTGAGGTCACTGAATCCGAATCCGAGGTCTATTTAACTCCATCGCGTCAGGATTCTTCATAACCTATAAATCCCATAAGCTGTTATCTTACATACTCATTAACCCCAAGACCTCGCTACCCAACGATCATGAGCCGCGTATGCCAGTATTTCTGGACATTTGCACTGTATCGTCATATCGGTAGAACGTGAGAAAATAAATGTTGTTGTAATCCTGTGACCGAAAAGTGTGAGGCGAGGGGAACACACTCAAATAAAGCACCCCAAAGGGAATGTAAGCCTGCTACGTCCACGTCGTTGTTCCTGGGTTCGGCAGAACGTAGGCAATTAAAATGGAGTAGTCATCGGCTTGTTGAAAACATTTGGTTACAACATTTAAATTTAAAAACCAAAGAAATGTTTTTTCGAAAATCTGTCCATAAGATACTGATAGTTAAATATGACAGCTTAGATTCTATCAATTTGCCCATCCAAATCACATTTTCAGAATTACAGGCATATGCTCCTCACAATCATTGGGATATGAAATAACTTATTTACGGTTAACGATGTATGGGGTTGTTAAATTTTAAAGTTATGATGTTTCACGAAGATGGATTTCTGATGTTATGTCTATTTAAAGTAAGAGCCAATTTTTGAAATTACCGATCAAGCCATTTCTGATCGATGGATTTGCAGTATTTGGGGATAATGTATCTTATTACAAATAGAATTTTGAGTAGCTGAGTTTCAAGGTTATTGGAGTTTTTGGTCACAGGATTACAACAACATTTATTTTCTCACGTTCTACCGATATGACGATACAGTGCAAATGTCTAGAAATACTGGCATACGCGGCTCATGATCGTTGGGTAGCGAGGTCTTGGGGTTAATGAGTATGTAAGATAACAGCTTATGGGATTTATAGGTTTTAGTGAAAAGGCTAAAATAGTGACCGGTTTTTTTTCTTTTAAGCAATAAAGGGATTAAAAATTGAAGGGATTATTTTGGTGTTTGGACTAAAATTTGTAGGTTATGTAAAACCTTAAAGTAATAGGGGTTGATAAACCTGGAATTCAGATTCAGCGACCTCGAAAATATATAGTCAGTATGGTCAGACGTTAGATCAAATTTTTTCGATTTTTTGTGGATTATTCTCGTTTTTATGCTACAATTTTGAGGTTATGAAGAATCCTGACGTGATGGAGTTAAATAGACCTCGGATTCGGATTAAGTGACCTCAAAAACATATAGTAGGTATGGTCAGACGTCAGATCAAATTTTTTCGATTTTTTTTGTGGATTCTCGTTTTTATGCTAAAATTTTGAGGTTATGAAAAATCCTGACGTGATGGAGTTAAATAGACCTCAGATTCGGATTCAGTGACCTCAAAAACATATAGTAGGTATGGTCAGACGTCAGATCAAATTTTTTCGATTTTTTTTTGTAGAGCTGTGTAATAGATTGGTCCGTAGCTCTTTGACTAACAACGTATTATTTAACTTCACCGATCTTAATTGTTTTCCATCCGTTGTCGTAATACTTGCAGTACCTCTTGCGTCCACTCTGGCTTGTACGTCGCTGGCCAATAGCAATTTCTCCTTCTTTGCAGTCACTGGTGAATCCAGAAAGAGAGTCTCATCATTACACATATGAGATGTGCAACCACTATCCAAACACCAGCGTCTCTCACTAAAGCCTTCCATAACACGCAGTACTTCTTCAGATACTTGAAATGCATCTCCTATTACTTCAACCTTTGACGATGAATCCCGCTTTCTGTCGTCACGAGAACCCTTTGTTGGACACTCAATGGCTTTATGCCCAACTCGATGACATCTGAAGCATTATAAACGAAAAGATTTATGGTCGCATGACATACCTCCGCCTGTATAATTATTAGGCTTACGGCGACTACTTTGACTGCCTTGAGGCTTTCCCTGGCCGTAGCGTACCCACATGGCTTCAGATCCACTGTCCTTTCGCTGCTGATTCCTCCAATCATATTCTTCGAGAACTTTTTCCCTTATAAATCCAGCTTCGGGCACTTCATCTCGTGACTCTATCGTACACTTTAACACGTTAAAACTTGATGGTAAACTGTTAAGCAGCATGTACGATAGTAATTTAGGATGTATTGGTACGTCCATCGTTTCCAATTGAGCTGTGATGTCAAAGAACTCCATCAGCTGGGTTCGAAGATCATCGCCTTCGGACATCTTAAATGTGGAAATGCGCTTCAGCATACCCGCTGTTTTTACCGGTCCCATGGATGCAAATTCCGATTTCAATCTTTCCCAAACTTGCGATGCAGTTTGAAGTCCCTTGACCAACCGCAACAAACCAGGATCGATAGCGATTATTAGATCTGCTTTTGCTTTGGCATCGTTATCTTCCCACAGCTCTACAGCCTTTTCCGAGGCCTCATTGCCTTCTTCTAATTTCGGCTTAGGGACTTTCCCACTTACATGCTTCCAAGTACCATTTTTTATGGTTACAGCTTCCATCTGCACAACCCAAGAGTCATAATTCTCTTTGTTAAGTGGCTTAATAGAAATCGTTGAAGTCATCTTAAAGAATTTTGAAATTCAATTTTTTCTATCTGGGCCCATAACCTATTGAGGTTTATTCAGCAAGAAAAAACAATATCGAATACAATAGTTTTCATTAATTATAGATGTGCAGTATTCAGAGCCTTCTACACAATCCACGATTTACTCATAATCGCAGCTGGCGATACAAGTACCTAATACAACAGGTTTAACGTTAATTTTGTCGATACTCAACAGTATGTATCAGTGGCGTGGGGTGAAATTTTTGAGAAGGTAAGCCGGTGCAAAAATCAGAAACTTAATAGCGAAAAAAACTTACCAAATGAAGTCAGATATTACAAAATGTGTTCAACAGTGACTGCGTGTATTCTTGTCAAATTTAGTCGGCCACTTCTATCATACTTAAAGTCATTGGAAGTTAAGTGCTATATGAATATTATGAATAAATATGCACATACAATGAACTTCAAGAATAATATAAGTGGCTTTGAAAAAACCCGTTATAGTCGCGTGTATCGTGCAATCAAACTAAAGCAGTTAACAAAAACTGTGAAAATTTGATATGAAATATAATTAATCTTTCTTATACTCCAAAACTAATCTACGATTTTTTTTTAAAAATTCGACCAAAACATCATTGTAAAAATTCGACTGATTTCTAATTTGTAAAAGAAGGTGTTTTTCTATCGATAAGAGTGCTAAATTTGAGATCCTTTCTTCGGTTTGAGAATTTCTTAAATAAGTATGTATTCTCTTAAGGGCTGAAAAAGATCTTTCCGCGGAAGCAACTGTAATGGGAAGAGTTAAAAATATACAACACAAGTTTAAACTTTGAGGAAAAGTATCTTTTAAAATACCACATTTAATATGCGAGTAAAGCGCGAGAATATCAAATTGCCGTAATGAAGAAGTGGTATATAAAACGTTCAATTCATTTTTTAAAGCAGAAAACTGGAAAATTCCCGGGAAAACTGTAATTAAAGATGATATCTTTTCGTTAGGACTTGATTGAGCAAAATAATCATATTTTGATTTATAAAGTAAATCTAAAAATTTTAGTTGACTAAAGGAACTATACCGAGTTTTAATCTGAGAAATGACATTGTCATCCGAATAGCCGAACCTAACGAAAAAACCCGAGAAGCCGGATTCTATCGTGTTATCGAGAGGTAATAAAATAGCACCACACCACACTCATAAGTCACAATCCGTTGAGCACCAAGGCAAAAAGAGACACAAGTTAACAATTTTTTTATTAAAATATAATAAACAAAACCACAACACCCCTCCCTCCCGAGAAGACGACTTCTGCCGTGTTCTTGTGAAATAAGGGGGCATTCACTCCTACAATTCACAGCCCCTTCAGTATCAAATAGATTTAATAACCAAACCCACCCCAACCAACCCCACTCACCCGAGAGGCCGCTTTCTACCGTGTTATAGGGATAATAAGAGAGCACCACTACACTCACACCCGTTCATAGAGAAGGCACGAATCAGCTGACATTCTAAGAAATAAACAACCACCCGCCGAAGTGACCCGAGTTTCAACTTATGCAAAATGAAAACAACCGAGAAGCCGGTTTCTATCGTGTTATTTGCTTATAGGATTTGCTTTTAGTGAGCAAAGGATATCACACACGATTTCTTTGTTACTCGTGGAGAAAAGTGTGGGCTTGAGTAAGCCGTAAAATGACCGGCTTACAGAAGCAGCGAGCGAGCGCTTTATACCCGATGCAACCCCTTGATAGAACCTGCTACGGTGCGAGGGAAGGTTCCATCGTAGTGCAACAACAGATTATGGTTGTTTTTTGTTGTAACACTTGTTTTGCCATGTTTTCTTTACGAGATGAATTTTGGGAGCGCTTTCCAGGAATTTTACAGGCATAGAACAAGTTTACGGGAATAGGATGAGTTCCCAAAAGGGAAGCCGGTAGGAATCGTGTTATATGGACCCCACGCCACTGGTATGTATCTCAAGTACATGCTAATTATTTTTTTTTTTTAAGTTGAATTCTGTATCGGGTGCTGTACGCCGTAAACACGATCAGAAGGTTAATAATGTTTATGGGAAAAATATTCAGACCTCATTTAGTTAGATTCTTAGAAATACGTCGTCCAACGCACTTGCTGACTGGAATATGTATGTTTCTATATATATTCTATAGGAATTCTAAAAGAATTAAGTTATAGCTCTGGACTATTAGAGAGATAAGCAGGCAAAGAAATGGCCGGAAAAAGTGCTAATTTGCTTTGTTTTACCATTGGAACTTCTTTTGCCTTGTTCATCCATTAATCGAGTGTATTCGGTAATAATAGTAAGTTAAGTAAGTTAAGTAATTGAAATGAGAAATGAGATCCTGTTATGTTTTTTTAGTTGAAATATTGAGACATAATAGGCTCTAATTAATTTCACTCCATCAATAGAACTCGAATAATAATTAAAAATTCATAATTATGAATACATTAGACATCTGGCAGGCTCTTAATTTAATTGCAGGTGTACAAGTCTCAGATTACTGCCACAAAAGTATCCCTACCGCTTGCCACACCTTTGCCATAGTATAAGGGAACAAAGTGCTTCTTTGGGCCTGTAACAACTTAAACCCTTACCAAGTTGAGAGATGTTGAGGGATCCTTTCTTACTCTTAGGCAAGCAGGACGACGAGGCGCCTGTAATATACCACTGGTCCATACATGTTTAACTTTGTTTCATTTTACTGTGGAGAGCCAGCACCACAATAACGATTCAAGGCGTTCAATTAGAGCAGAGTTAGGGTTGCAATAATGCTGGTTAATAGGAAAATAAAATTACAAGTTACAGCCCTACCCCACATAGGTTCACCCTTGAATGCTGCTCCACCGAAAAATCGTATTGACATAGGCAGCGAGCCACGCCGGTTTTGATTAAATGTAAAGCAGATTTGCGAGATATTTTAGCGCATTTACATAACCGTATTGCCAAATTGCCACTTCAAGGCCTTTCACTAACATAACTAGTTCCACCGCGAGCGCTTTTACTTAATTCAATTTACAGCCGGTTGGGGAGCGTTAACGCATCGATGAGGATGAGTTCGCGTCACCTTCACCCAGCGCCTTCTTTAAAATTCCTGTCATGACTCCGCGGAGCCGCCCACTTCTTCGCTTTTGGTCGAATTGAAATTCACCTTACCTTTCTTTCAGTTGTCCCTTAAGAGCAGACAGACTTTGTAAGAAAGTTTCTCAAAAATTAAATTCGGCTTTCTGTGCTAAACCACTACATCGTGTCTGAGCTGAATGCCTTCATGAGGAATGACTAATGAGGGAATGTTTTTTTAAGGCAATTTTAAATGGATTCCCTAAAATCCTTTCTTAACTTCCTATGCTCTGCCCTCAGTAGCAAATCATGTCTTAAGATGAGTGCAACTACGTAAAAATCAAGGTAAAGTTTACCCGAAGGCATTTTACTAAACCACTTCCTCAAAAGTTTTAAAGTTTTCTCAAGAAAACATTGTGAGGGCACCACGTTGGTAAGTAAACAGGAGAACAGGAAACTTTTATAGATTTTCTTAATCACCGGTGTTCGTGAAAGCTCCGGAATGGGGATATTTTAACATTTTACAAAGAAACAATTTTTACAGGGTTGTTTTAATACATCTTTTTAATAAATGCTAAATTGCATAAACATATTTGGAATAATATTGAATTAAATATTGTAGCCCACCAAGGACCTTAAGCAATCGAGCTCAATGCATTGTTAGTGGAGTTACCTGCTGACTCGAATGCAGCTAAGTTGGAGAAGGATTCCAACTTAAGTATGAAGGACAGTGGATCGCCAAACCTAGAACAATAGATAAAGGCACTTCAACAGGTGAAGGAACAAGAAGTAATCAGGCTTAAGTAGGAAATTTCATTTCTATCACAAGAATCTGAGCGAAAGATTGTGTAAATGTCCTTTAAAGATGCAAACGATTCGGTCCCAAACTTCAGCGTGGATGAGAACTTGTCGGTGAGAAGATGGATTCAACTTTTAAGGAGGTGGCAGAAACTTTCTCATGGAATTAGAAACTGCTGCATCTATTCAAACTGGCTTATAATAGGGTTAATTTTTTTTTTGAGAAATTTACATGCTACGACCTGAACACAGTTGAAGATAGAATTGCTGGAGGATTTCTAAAAAAAAATTACCCAAGGTGGCATAAATGATGAGCTTCGACGTAGGAAAAAGAAGAACACACACAATATTTCGTTGCTATGAGAGACATCGAGTTGGCCGACATTATCCACTACGTGATAAAGAGCATTCCGGGCTTAGATGTAAGCAGAATCATCTTCTATAAAGCGGAGATCATTGTTTTAGGTTTTTTAATTTTTAATTAAAAGTTTCTCTTCCAACTCACATTATGGTTCGCCATGTTCTAAAGTTGAACACTCATCAAAAACTTAGTACTAACTGCAACAAACGGATAAAGCTCACACGCTTCTGCTTCAAATGTGGACATCAGGGTCACAAGTCGTATGAATACACTACAAATTCTGGATCTAGGTCTGTCATTGAAAACAGCGGATCATGACAATCAATTGAATTTCCAGGTTCTCTCTGTGAGATATTGATGGTCCAATTGTGCAAGGAAAATATATTCCCAAAAATCTCGTCTTTAGTACGAATGGAAGTAGACCAACGGATACCACGGAATTAATAATAGTCAATCACAAGCAGAAGGTAGAGTAATACTGAAATATCTACTCAGAATAAGATTATTCGCTAAAGTATGTTTGTTGTAAAAAATTATAATATGAGATTACCATGCACTTTGGAAAGATATTTTCTTAAATTTACCAATATTCTTATATTATGTTTATGCAAAAAAGATGGTAAAAAAGAAGAACAATGAATGAAGTCACGGACATCATGAGTCATACTATATATTAATAGCATTGATTATTGTGTTAACATTGCTAAAGGGAATAGTATTAACAAAATGATTGAAAGATAACAGTTAAAGATAACTATCCTTTTCCTTTAGTTGAAAATTGGTTGGATGCGACAACATTTGCACTCTAACCGAGTAGACTGCAAATGTTGTCGCGGATTTCCTAGAAATGCACCCAGCTTCAGGCTGCGACAACATTTGCAGTCTACCCGGGTATACTGCAAATGTTGTCGCAGATTTTCTAGAAATGCACCCAGCCTCAGGCTGCGACAACATTTGCAGTCCACCCGGGTATACTGCAAATGTTGTCGCAGATTTTCTAGAAATGCACCCAGCCTCAGGCTGCGACAACATTTGCAGTCCACCCGGGTATACTGCAAATGTTGTCGCAGATTTTCTAGAAATGCACCCAGCCTCAGGCTGCGACAACATTTGCAGTCCACCCGGGTATACTGCAAATGTTGTCGCAGATTTTCTAGAAATGCACCCAGCCTCAGGCTGCGACAACATTTGCAGTCCACCCGGGTATACTGCAAATGTTGTCGCAGATTTTCTAGAAATGCACCCAGCCTCAGGCTGCAACAACATTTGCAGTCCACCCGGGTATACTGCAAATGTTGTCGCAGATTTTCTAGAAATGCACCCAGCCTCAGGCTGCGACAACATTTGCAGTCCACCCGGGTATACTGCAAATGTTGTCGCAGATTTTCTAGAAATGCACCCAGCCTCAGGCTGCGACAACATTTGCAGTCCACCCGGGTATACTGCAAATGTTGTCGCAGATTTTCTAGAAATGCACCCAGCCTCAGGCTGCGACAACAT
This sequence comes from Dysmachus trigonus, assembly GCA_949715965.1. Taxonomy (NCBI): domain Eukaryota; kingdom Metazoa; phylum Arthropoda; class Insecta; order Diptera; family Asilidae; genus Dysmachus; species Dysmachus trigonus. The sequence goes on from OX454320.1 coordinate 29,275,670, forward strand.
TTGCAGTCCACCCGGGTATACTGCAAATGTTGTCGCAGATTTTCTAGAAATGCACCCAGCCTCAGGCTGCGACAACATTTGCAGTCCACCCGGGTATACTGCAAATGTTGTCGCAGATTTTCTAGAAATACACCCAGCCTCAGGCTGCGACAACATTTGCAGTTTACCCGGGTAGACTGCAAATGTTGTCGCAGATTTTCTAGAAATGCACCCAGCCTCAGGCTGCGACAACATTTGCAGTCTACCCGGGTTTGGATAGACTAAATTTTACCATTCTTATATAAAGTTATCCGATGAATATATATTTCTTTTGTGATTCCGATCAAACAATTTGAGTACTTACGAATACCATTTGGGATTAAGAATGCTCTTTCAGTTTTTCAATGATACGTAAATGAGATATTTCTAAAATTAAATGCAATAGACGAATTGTTTGAGGGGAAATAATCTATTTGGGATGGATTGTAAAGCCAATAATAAAAGCTTGAAAACTATTAGTGAATTTCCAATTTCTAATAATTTAAATGTAAGGGAGAATGGGGCAGTGTGTAACAGATGGCTCCATTTCGAATATGGCGCGTCCAAAACCAAATGTGAATTTGTATATTCTTCCTATTGGACGACCTCTTTCGTTTGCAATCGAGAAAGCGGTGCTCGGGAACGTGTCATGGCGAAGAGGAGGCGGCGAAATCAGGCTCGCCTGGCAAAAAGGTAATTCTCAACATTTCACCCCCTAATTTTTTCGGGTTGGAGTCAATCGAAGCTCGATTACTCCCCAAGTAATGATTTTCTATCGAAGTTTAACACTTTGGTCATGAAAAATGACCGTTGTCGATAACATAACCTGAGGGGCCTTGTCTCAAGGAGCCTAAACCAAAGCTCTGTACCTCGGGGCAGTGTGTAACAAAAACAAACGGGGCAGTGTGTAACAAACGCTGCGAATATCGAACTCCAGGAGGTACTTAACTGTCTTAGATGTGCATGGTAGTCAGAAATTACCTTCGTAAGGTTCTAAACTAGATATATAACTTCATTCCAGCCTTAATTCATGCATATTTTTTTGGTCTTAGGCCGAAATTCCAAAATCTGTTACACACTGCCCCACTCTCCCTTAATAAGGGAATTTCTCCTAGTGAAGGCGACTATATCCTAGTCATGTTTCCTTGCAAAGGTATGAAGTATTATGTTGGTAAGATAATAAAGGAGGCTGATGAAGACGGAGATTGTGAGGTGTCATTTTATCGGCTTTCCTCCAAGGCCAAACATAGGTTCGTACTCCCTAATGTACCTGATTTGTACTCAGTTCCTATAAGTGATATTAAGACTATTCTACCTAACAAGCCACGCTAAATGACTAAATGTCAACAATCTTATATTGTTTTCAATTATGATTTTGGCAGCTTTCAGTTAGGCTAAGATTTTTGGAATATTTTCTTTGTCATTTTTAATATATCTTAACATTAAAAGTCACGATATTTGTTTAAGTTTTTTTGTGGGAGATTTTAATTTTGCAAGTTACATTTGATGTTTTAAATTTTAAATATAATCCTGAAATCTTAAGTTTCAGTCCTAACTTTTTATAGTAAAAAGAGCTGATAATTGTCATAATATGGTAGCCGCACTCACAGAAGGGAAGAGGGAACCACTGCCATCATTACCAGCTGTTTCCTGAACCTAAGTCTCCCCTTGTTACACACTGCCCCTTATATCGTTACACACTGCCCCATAGCGGGGCAGTGTGTAACAAATGAAGGCCTGCGAATATCGAGCTCCAGGAGGTACTTAACGGTCTTAGGTGTGCATGGTAGTCAGAAATTATCTTCGTAAGGTTCTAAACTAGATATACAGGGTGTTCAGAGGTGGGTGGTCAATACTGAAGGGGGTGAAAGGTCAGACCGAGACAAGCAAAAAATCGTATGGGTGGGGGGGGGGCATCTCGCACCGTTTGGCAGTTACAGGGTGATTCGTAAATCAGGATTTTGCCTTATATGGGAACCGCTCTTGTATTTTTATCTTTTTTTCTACGCATCGCAGCGACCCCAAACCGATCTCAAAAAATCACTATTTGGAAGCCCTTTCCAAAAAAGTTTACACCACCCCCCTATCCCCAACCCCTTGGCCTCAATCCCCCCTGGAAGTTGAAAAAATTAACTTTTATTTCACGATTTTTCACCTTTCGCCCCACTTTCCTCCGAAATTCATGTTATTAACATACCTACTTTTTATTTTTTTTAAGTTGCCTATCTAATTACCTTTCCAAAAAGGTGCAACATGCCCAGGTAGGAAAAGGATACGAAAATTTATTTACAAAAATCCTTTTACAGAATATCATGATAATTTGAATTTTTAAGAAATTATACTGAAGTTAACTAAAAAATACATTTTGTTTGCTTAAAAACTAATTACAATTAAAACGTTTGTCCTTTAAAAGCTGTTCAAAATGTTCTCCGCCAGTTTCGATGCATGCAAGTAGCCTTGGTCTTATTTCACGTTTCAGGTCTATGGTAACCAGTGTCTCCCGTATTTTCGTGGCTGCAGTCCCAATCCTGTTAACTAATTTTGCTCTAGTGTTGATTAGTCTTGAGTAAACTTCATCTTTCATCATCCTCCATAAGAAAAAGGCCAGTGGAGTAAGGTCTGGTGACCTAGCAGGCCAAGGAATCGGTCCACCTCGTCCAATCCAGCGCTCTGGGTAATGTTCATTTAACCTTGGCCTAACAATGTTCCCAGTATGCGCAGGTGCTCCGTCGTGCTGTAAATAAATTGCGCTTCTGGTGGCCAGGGGGATGTCCTCCAACAGATCCAGAAGCGTATTCTCCAAAAAGTCCGAATATAGCTGACTATTCAGCACTTGGGGCAAGATGAAGGGTTCTATCAACTGGTTGCCGATGATGCCAGCTCAGACATTGACACTAAATCTTTGCTGGAAGGACCGACACCTTGTCCTATGTGGGTTCACATCTGACCAGGCGTGGAGGTTGTGGAAGTTTGTGATGCCATCCCGGGTGAATTGCGATTCATCCGTCCACAGAATTCGGTCTAGAAACCTTCTGTTTTCGATGTCAGACTCGAACAGCCAAGTGCATATTGCAATCGTCGTTCGGAATCTCCTTCCTGTAGTGCTTGGACCAGGATATGGTGGTATGGATGTAGTCCCTCTCGGTTCACAACGGTCCAAACTCTCCCTGAAGACAATCCTGACCTTCGTGCGACCTGCCTGATGCTTATTACAGGGCTGTTCCTGACGATGTTGAGGATTTGTTGGTCGGGGTCCGCTGAATCGGCCGATTTTCCTGCTCGCATTTCTGCTCTGGGGGCGGTTACACTTCCGGTTTCTTTTAACCTTCTGAAAGGCCTTGAAAATACCCTTCTGTTGGGTACCCGCCGATTCGGGAATCTCCTTTGGTATTCTCGTACGGCCTCATTATCATTTCCTTCTACTAAACCGTACACGTAAATTATATCGGCATACTCGTCAACACTGAATTCTGCCATTTTATCTTAATTTTTTCTATTAAACACCCGGTTTTATCGCTTGCTTCTTCAACTGTGGTCAATGTCCTTTCAAACTTACCCATTTTTATACCATAATTCATACGAAGTATTAGAAACGGAGCGTCAGGATACTTAGGAGTCAATACTGGATATAATAAACTAATAACGCTATTTAACGAGATTACATTTATTATTTTATTACTGTTTTGCTGAAATAATAAAAATGTACTACCTCTGTTTCCTAAACAAACATTTCCGAACTTGCTGTCATAAAAATTGTTTACTTAACGACTTTTTCCATTATGGTGCAGTAAAGTAAATAGGTACCTGTGAGGATGTTTTAATTTCAGGACATTTGCAACCCTTTTCTACCTGTGCATGTTGCACCTTTTTGGAAAGGTAATTAGATAGGCAACTTAAAAAAAATAAAAGGTGGGTATGTTAATAACATGAATTTCAGAGAAAAGTGGGGCGAAAGGTGAAAAATCGTGAAATAAAAGTTAATTTTTTCAACTTCCAGGGGGGATTGTGCCCAAGGGGTTGGGGATAGGGGGGTGGTGTAAACTTTTTTGGAAAGGGCTTCCAAATAGTGATTTTTTGAAATCAGTTTGGGGCCGCTGCGATGCGTAGAAAAAAAGATAAAAATACAAGAGCGGTTCCCATATAAGGCAAAATCCTGATTTACGAATCACCCTGTAACTGCCAAACGGTGCGAGATGCCCCCCCCCCACCCATACGATTTTTTGCTTGTCTCGGTCTGACCTTTCACCCCCTGCAGTATTGACCTCCCACCTCTGAACACCCTGTATAACTTCATTCCAGCCTTAATTCATGCATATTTTGGGTCTTAGGCCGAAATTCCAAAATCTGTTACACACTGCCCCACTCTCCCTTACAAAATGTCTGGTATTATCCCTAAGTCATTGTATGACTAGCACAAAAATAATTCTATTTTTGATTTTGGCTTACATGAGTTGAGTACCTTCGAAATGTTGAAAAGTAAGGTTTTAGAGTCGCACCTTTTATATGTATATTATATACAGGGTGTTCAGAGGTGGGAGGTCAATATTGCAGGAGGTGAAAGGTCAGACTGAGACAAGCAAAAAATCGTATGCGTGGGGGGGGGGGGGGGGGTATTTTGTATTTTTATCTTTTTTTCTACGCATCGCAGTGGCCCCAAACTGATCTCTATGAATTACTATTTCGAAGCCCTTTCCAAAACGGTCAACACCACCCCCCTATCCCCAACCCCTTGGCCGCAATCCCCCCTGGAAGTTGAAAAAATTAAATTTTATTTCACGATTTTTCACCTTTCGCCCCAATTTCTCTGAAATTCATGTTATTAACATACTTACTTTTTATTTTTTTTTAAGTTGCCTATCTAATTACCTTTCCAAAAAGGTGCAACATGCCCAGGTAGGAAAAGGATACGAAAATTTATTTACAAAAATCCTTTTACGGAATATCATGATAATTCGAATTTTTAAGAAATTATACATAAGTTTATTAAAAAATACATTTTATTCGCTTAAAAACTAATTACAATTAAAACGTTTGTCCTTTAAAAGCTGTTCAAAATGTTCTCCGCTAGTTTCGATGCATGCAAGTAACCTTCGTTTTATTTCACGTTTGAGTTCTATGGTAGCCAGTCTCTCTCCTGGTAACTAATTCTTCTCTGGTGTTGATTGGTCTTGAGTAAACTTCATCTTTCATCATTCCCTATAAGAAAAAGTCCAGTGGAGTAAGGTCCGGTGACCTAGCAGGCCAAGGAATCGGTCCACCTCGTCCAATCCAGCGCTCTGGGTAATGTTCATTCAACCTTGCCCTAACAATGTTCCCAGTATGCGCAGGTGCTCCGTCGAGCTGTAAATAAATTGCGCTTCTGGTGGCCAGGGATATGTCCTCCAACAGATCCGGAAGGGTATTCTCCAAAAAGTCCGAGTATAGCTGACTATTCAGCACTTGGGGCAAGATGAAGGGTCCTATCAACTGGTTGCCGATGATGCCAGCCCAGACATTGACACTAAATCTTTGCTGGAAGGACCGACTCCTTGTCCTATGTGGATTCACATCTGACCAGGTGTGGATGTTGTGGAAGTTTGTGATGCCATCCCGGGTGAATTGCGATTCATCCGTCTACAGAATTCGGTCTAGAAACCTTCTGTTTTCGATGTCAGACTCGAACAGCCAAGTGCAGAATTGCAATCGTCCTTCGGAATCTCCTTCCCTAGTGCTTGGACCGGGATATGGTGGTATGGATGTAGTCCCTCTCTGTTCACAACGGTCCAAATTCTCCCTGAAGGCAATTCTAACCGTCGTGCGACCTGCCTGATGCTTATTTCAGGGCTGTTCCTGACGATGTTGAGGATTTGTTGGTCGGTGTCCGCTGAATCGGCCGATTTTCCTGACCGCTTTTCTGCTCTGGGGCCGGTTTCTTTTAACCTTCTGAAAGTCCTTCAAAATACCCTTCTGTTGGGTACACGCCGACTAGGGAATCTCCTTTGGTATTCTCGTACGGCCTCACTATCATTTCCGTCTACTAAACCGAACAGGTAAATTATATCGGCATACTTTTCGACACTGAATTCTGCCATTTTATCTTAACTTTTTCTATTAAACACCCGGTTTTATCTCTTGCTTCTTCAACTGTGGTCAATGTCCTTTCAAACTTACCCATTTTTATACCATAATTCATAGGAGGTATTAGAAACGGAGCGTCAGGATACTTAGGAGTCAATACTGGATATAATAAACTAATAACGCTATTTAACGAGATTACATTTATTATTTTATTACTGTTTTGCTGAAATAATAAAAATGTACTAGCTCTGTTTCCTAAACAAACATTTCCGAACTTGCTGTCATAAAAATTGTTTACTTAACGAATTTTTTCATTATGGTGCAATAAAGTAATTAGGTACCTGTGAGTATGTTTTAATTTCAGGACTTTTGCAACCCCTTTCTACCTGGGCATGTTGCACCTTTTTGGAAAGGTAATTAGATAGGCAACTTACAAAAAATAAAAAGTAGGTATGTTAATAACATGAATTTCGGAGAAAAGTGGGGCGAAAAGTGAAAAATCGTGAAATAAAAGTTAATTTTTTCAACTTCGAGGGGGGTTTGCGGCCAAGGGGTTGGGGATAGGAGGGTGGCGTTGACCGGTTTGGAAAGGGCTTCGAAATAGTAATTTTTTGAGATCGGTTTGGGGCCGCTGCGATGAGTAGAAAAAAAGATAAAAATACAAGAGCGGTTCCCATATAAGGAAAAAACCTGATTTACGAATCACCCTGTAACTGTCGAACGGTGCGATATGCCCCCCCACCCATACGATTTTTTGCTTGTCTCGGTCTGACCTTTCACCTCCTGCAATATTGACCTCCCACCTCTGAACACCCTGTAGTTCAAACAATGAGACCGAATTGTATAGTTGCATAGTGATGCGAATACTTCTGGTTTTGGAGCCATACTCTTGCAAAAACAAAGCGATGGAAAATGTCATCCAATTTTTTACTTTCCAAAGCGTACTTCCAGGATAGAATCTAAATCTTATAGTTACGAATTAGAAACATTGACAATTAAGTTATACGTTAAGAAGGTTTCGCATATATTTTTCAGGAATAAAATTCAAAATGATCACCAACCAACCTCATACCTCAGGGCCTTTGTATTCCAATGTTGTGATTATCTGAGTATATAACGAATAACACTACTGCTTCTACTTCTTTCATTTCTCTGAGTACTGAAGGAAAACAATATGACATGAAAATAATTTTAAGTTTTTAAGTTATTATAACTGAAATTTACTTCCTCGTCTAAATATACGCCTTTCACTTTAGCGAGAAACCATCAGAAAAATGCGGCGCAATTGCAACAACTTTTACATTACAAACATTACTAACAAAATTCTGTGAGAGCGTAGGCATTTTGCAGTCAAAGGGTTAAAAAGCTCATGCTGTAAAGATAGGACCAAGAATCATCTTCAGTATCACTTCGTCTGGAGTTCGGTTCATATTTTTCTCCAAATACATCTCATAAATGTTTTCACAAGATATTACAGAGTGATCAAAAAAATTCAGTAAAAATTAATAAGAGCACGAGACCATTCTCTCTTTTTATCTATGTTGCCAGCACATACTATATAATAGTTACAAATTATTCCTTTTGCCAAAAGAACTGAAATGAGTCAGAGTCCACTTTCATATATATAGACTTAATGGAGAAATCGGATTTTGGCTTTTTCTTGCATTGTTTTCTAGAGTCCCTCGTATTTGAAAAATTAAAGTGTTTTAATAAACGCACTCTAAAATATTTTGGTGTAATTTTACTCCCTTTTTGGAAGAAATTTGAATACCTTCCATAATGGTAGTAAAATTACACTTTAAAAAATTATGCAAATGGCTGAGTAAAAGGACTACACACATATGCGGAAAATTACACATAGAAGATGCGAAGTTTCCATAATAAATGTATATTGTGTACCACTTTAAAGTGGGTAAATTTACACATAGCCGATGTAGATTTTTGGAATTAAATAATCCTTTCAATATAGTATTTTTACAATACAGTTAAGGTTATATACAATCAGGGGGCCCAGAAAAGCCGATTTTTCAAGAATTTTTCTTGAGATGACCTTTTAAGTTATTAAGATAAAAATCTGTACACATATTATGGTATCTCTTAAGTGTATTTTAATGTTTTTTATTTGTAAAACTTTTAAAAGCTGCTACAGCTGATCTCCGGGAGCAACTCTAAAAGGCGTCTTGCGGTGAGCACGATATCTCTGGACTGGATCATCAAAAATGAGAAAAACCAAGAATATTTCGTTAGTATATTGTTTTATCTTGTAATTAGTCGAAGGAATGGCGGCTTCTTAAAAAAAATCGATTTTTAAAAACAATTTTGGCTCTAAATTGTTTATAACATGGAAAATATTTATCGGTGAGCAAAAACCTTTGATCAATTACTAAAAAATATGCTTAAGAAGCATATGTAGCTTAGTTGTGTTAAAATTTGAAACTGATCCACCGTTTCCGAAAATTTTGCTCACCGACTTTAAAAACACAGTTTTGAGAAAAACGCGTTTAAAGTTTCAAAAACACTTTACATATAGTAAAAATATGATTACAAATATGCGTGTAACTTCGAAAATATTCAACGGATTGGCATGCAATTTTCTGTGGGTGTACTTAAATATATGTACATTACGAAAATAAAATAAAAGAAAAATCGATTTTTTGAAAATTCGAACTGTATATAACCCCTTAAGATCAGTGTGAAATTACATTCCGTTTTTAGAGTGAGTTTTATAAAACCAAAGTGATAATTTAGAAGAAATAATGAAATTATGCTCCTAAGAAAATTAATACTGTTAACTAATAGTTTAGCTGCAATAACGAAGTTAATGCTGGAATGTGAGATTAACCTACAAATTCAAAAAATTTTGAATCCTAAACTGGTGAATATATGTAGCTGAACAAAGATGGGGGTTAAGTCGACGGTAGTGAGACAGGGCATGATAGAGCACCATATTGCTTCGGCTGATCAATCCTTAATGATAAAATACTGTTAAATTGTATATTTTTATTTATTATAAGTCGCACGTGTAATATAACCGTATTATAAAGAGCACTTAAAAATAATTCACCGTTTGAGAAGCACTGCAAACGTACAATTCAGACAACCACCAGTTTATTCATCGAGCTTACTGCAGGACTCGGTTCTTACATTTGCTAGTTTTCTGACGTTCGGACTCGCAAAGTTTTTATGGTTTTTTAGAAAGTTTGTTTTTTCTTGATTTCTAAGCTTCTCTGCTACGCGGAATTATCAAAATATATTAAAGTAGGAGCTTTGCATTATAGCTTATTCTTAAAGCCTAAGCTCTCAAATCTAGATTTTTTTTCTATTTAGTCTTGATTATATAATACTGTGATAAAAAAATAAGGTGCCTTTATAAAATGAAAAATCTTTATCTATTCTTCCAAATCAATTTCAACCCATTCAAAGTAATCCCCTCCGGATACAATGCACTTTTGCACAAGTTTTTTTCCAGTCTTCGAAACAGTTGTTGATGTCGATTTCCGGAATGGCCTTCAAAACCTTTTTCGATTCGGCTTGTATCTCTTCAAACGAGTCAAATGTCCTCGGAGTGGTTTTTGAGTTCCGGGAATAGCCAGAAGTCAGACAGTTGATGACATTGTGATAGTCTGAAATCATTGTTTCACAGCTGTCAATGCGATGTTTTTTTTTAAATTGAGTTTTTTTTTTAACCAAGCGAGATTTGACGCGTTTGGGGCACAGAACATTTTAAAATGGTTTGGGTTGATCCAAATGAAATGTTCACTACATCAGCAAGGTCTGTAATTGTCAGTCGACGATTTTCGAGCACCAAATCTTTGATTTCCTTGACATGGCTTTCATCGGTAGATGTTGATGGTCGTCCGGGGCGCTGTTCGTCTTTACTTCGTTCCCGCCCTTCTTCAAAGTCTCCCACTATGATTTTTTTGAGACCAATTGTAACTCATCTGGGCAGCGCATAATTTAAATAGGGATATTTATCGTTCTGTAACGGGCGGCGCACAGTGGGCCCAGCGGGACTTTTTCGTGTCATAAATCTGTAACTTTTTTGTTTGTTGATATATCTGTATGAAATTTTTTTTATATAATACTAGCTGGGTTACCCGGTTTCACCCGGCGTTGGGTAAATACTTGTTAATTAAACACTTCTCGAATGTTCTAGTTTGTTATATCCTAGAAATTGTTTCAACCCGAAAACCCCTTTATGGATCCGCTATCTTGAAATTCCAAATCTTAATAATATTCATCATTAGTGGCCTTAAAATAATCATTGTACCAATTTCCATTCAAATCCATTGAAATCGAGAAATTTTGGTCGCCATGTTGGATCCGCCATCTTGCATTTAGAAATTTTAATAATATACAAAATTAGTGGTCTCAGAATAATCACTGTACTAATTTCTTACAATCCGTTGAAATCGAGAAATTTGGTCGCCATGTTGGATATGGAAATTTTGATAATATTCGAAATTAGTGGTTCCGGAATAATCATTGTACTAATTTTAATTAAAATCCGTTGAAATCGAGACATTCGGTTGCCATATTGGATCCGCCATCTTGGATTTACAACTTTTGATAAATTCGGAACTTGTATCCTCAGAATAATCATTGTATCAATTTTCATTAAAATCCGTCGAAATCGAGACATTCTGGTCGCCATGTTGGATCCGCCATGTTGGATTTGGAAATTTTGCTAATATTAGAAATTAGTGGCCTCAGAATAATCATTGTACCAATTTTCATTAAAATCCGTTGAAATCGAGAAATCTTGGTCACCATATTGGGTCCACCATCTTGGATTTGTAAATGTTGATAACATTCAAAATCAGTGACCTCAATATAATCGTTGTACTAACTTTCATTAAAATCCGTTGAAATCGAGAAATATTGGTCGCCATATTGGTTCCGCCATCTTGTATTTGTAAATTTTGATAAGATTCAAAATCAGTGACCTCAAGATATTCATTGTACTAATTTTCATTAAAATCCGTTGAAATCGAGAAATATTGGTCGCCATATTGCGTCCGCCATCTTGGATTTGTAAATTTTGATAATATTCAAAATCAGTGACCTCAAGATAATCATTGTACTAATTTTCACTAAAATCCGTTGAAATCGAGAAATATGGTCGCCATTTTGGATCCGCCATCTTGGATTTCTAAATTTTGATAATATTCAAAATCAGTGACGTCAAAACATTCATTGTACTAATTTTCATTAAAATCCGTTGAAATCAGGAAATCTTGGTCGCCATATTGGATCCGCCATCTTGAATTTCTAAATTTGGACAGCGGATTTGAAATCGCCATCCCGCAAAACCCCTATGTACCAATTTTCATGAAAATCGCTTCAAATTTAAAATTTTCAGCCGCCATCTTGGATCCGCCATTTTGAAACCCTACGTATTATCCGAAAAAAAATTAGCCTATACGTTAAGTCGGAATATGTACTACCTTCGGACAAAAAATGAAAAATATCGATGCAAGCGTTTAGGCGTGATTGAGCAACAAACAAACAAACAAACAAACAAACAAACAAACAAACAAACAAACAAACAAACAAACTTTCATTTTTATATATATATAGGGATAGGGATAGGGATTGAGGATATAGGCTTTCTAACTGTAGTGCCAAATATTAATATTTATTTTTTTTTAATTTAAAAATAAATATTTGAAAATGCAGTTTAACTTTGTCATAGTAAAACCTAAGCTTATATTACGTTTATTTTTTAATTAACCATTAAAACTTTAAGATTGCTACGTTTAGCAATTACAAACTCAATATTACAGTTCTACAGTACACAGAACTCATAAAAATAATTACGTGAAAACTTAACCTTTTTTTATACTTATCGGTGTGAAACTCCCTTTTAACAACAAAATTCGTTAAAAATAATATTGTAATAAAATTAACGGTTAAAAATAGAACCCTGACAAAAACTTTCAAATTTTTAAATAAAAAAATATAGGGTTTTATTCACTTTATAAAGTTTGTTAAAAATTTTAAATGTTAGCGCTGTTTGCCGATGCCGAGGTTTATATTGCATTTTATAGTTAATTTTATCTAGAATAAAGAGGAGTAAAAAAAACTTGCGGATTTTTTGCGCTTTTTTTTTGAGAATTAAAAATTATAGAATTGACGGTTTTCTTAGTATTTCCTTGACATTTTCGCGCTAATTTCATTGGATTTCATTTAAAATTAGCAATATACTATCATTAAGCATTCAACGAATTTATCCAATAAAAAAATATTAGTAATAAATAAAAAAAAAAAATTATTTATTTAAAAAAAAAAAATTTATTTATTTAAAAAAAATAATTACAAAAAAAAATATTATTAATACGAAATATTTTGTTTTATTTTGTTCTTTCTGCTAAATAACCTCCAATTATTATTTTAATTTTTTTCAATTTTTTTTTTTTAATTTTTATTTTTTTATTATTTATGAATGTATTTTATTTTATTTTTTACTTTTTTTCAGGGAATCCTTTCGTTGAATGTTTACTGATAGTACGTTGCTAATTTTAAATGAAATCCAATGAAATTAGCGCGAAAATGTCAAGGAAATACTAAGAAAACCGTCAATTCTATAATTTTTAATTCTCAAAAAAAAAGCGCAAAAAATCCGCAAGTTTTTTTTACTCCTCTTTATTCTAGATAAAATTAACTATAAAATGCAATATAAATCTCGGCATCGGCAAACAGCGCTAACATTTAAAATTTTTAACAAACTTTATAAAGTGAATAAAACCCTATATTTTTTTATTTAAAAATTTGAAAGTTTTTGTCAGGGTTCTATTTTTAACCGTTAATTTTATTACAATATTATTTTTAACGAATTTTGTTGTTAAAAGGGAGTTTCACACCGATAAGTATAAAAAAAGGTTAAGTTTTCACGTAATTATTTTTATGAGTTCTGTGTACTGTAGAACTGTAATATTGAGTTTGTAATTGCCAAACGTAGCAATCTTAAAGTTTTAATGGTTAATTAAAAAATAAACGTAATATAAGCTTAGGTTTTACTATGACAAAGTTAAACTGCATTTTCAAATATTTATTTTTAAATTAAAAAAAAAATAAATATTAATATTTGGCACTACAGTTAGAAAGCCTATATCCTCAATATTATATAAAAAAAATTTCATACAGATATATCAACAAACAAAAAAGTTACAGATTTATGACACGAAAAAGTCCCGCTGGGCCCACTGTGCAGCGGCGCGGCGCCGACTGTATTTTCGATTTGATATGCTGAATTACAATAGACTCCCATAATACGATAGATGCGTTCCATGTTATATGAATCCGTGTTGTAAGAGTCACTTAGATTATACAAAAATATGAGTTGTTCACAGACCAAGCGATTAACTTATTTCTGATATCCCTATCCCTATATCCCTATCCCTATATATATATAAAAATGAAAGTTTGTTTGTTTGTTTGTTTGTTGCTCAATCACGCCTAAACGCTTGCATCGATATTTTTCATTTTTTGTCTGAAGGTAGTACATATTCCGACTTAACATATAGGCTAATTTTTTTTCAGATAATACGTAGGGTTTCAAAATGGCGGATCCAAGATGGCGGCTGAAAATTTTAAATTTGAAGCGATTTTTATGAAAATTGGTACATAGGGGTTTTGCGGGATGGGGATTTTAAATCCACTGTCCAAATTAAGAAATTCAAGATGGCGGATCCAATATGGCGACCAAGATTTCCTGATTTCAACGGATTTTAATGAAAATTAGTACAATGAATGTTTTGAGGTCACTGATTTTGAATATTATCAAAATTTAGAAATCCAAGATGGCGGATCCAAAATGACGACCAATATTTCTCGATTTCAACGGATTTTAATGAAAATTAGTACAATGATTATCTTGAGGTCACTGATTTTGAATATAATCAAATTTTACAAATCCAAGATGGCGGACCCAATATGGCGACCAATATTTCTCGATTTCAACGGATTTTAATGAAAATTAGTACAATGAATATCTTGAGGTCACTGATTTTGAATGTTATCAAAATTTACAAATCCAAGATGGCGGAACCAATATGGCGACCAATATTTCTCGATTTCAACGGATTTTAATGAAAATTAGTACAATGATTATTCGGAGGCAAAATTTTCAAACCCAACATGGCGGATCCAACATGGCGACCAAAATGTCTCTATTTCAAGGGATTTTAATGAAAATAGGTACAATGATTATTGTGAGGTTACAAGTTCCGAATATTGTCAAAAGTTGTAAATCCAAGATGGCCGATCCAATATGGCAACCGAATGTCTCGATTTCAACGGATTTTAATTAAAATTAGTACAATGATTATTCTGAGGCCACTAATTTCGAATATTAGCAAAATTTCCAAACTCAAGATGGCGGATGCAATATGGCCACCAAAATTTCTCGATTTCAGCGGATTTGAATGAAAATTGGTACAATGATTATTTTAAGGCCACTAATTTTGAATATTATTAAGATTTGGAATTTCAAGTTAGCGGATCCATAAAGGGGTTTTCGGGTTGAAACAATTTCTAGGATATAACAAAATAGAACATTTGAGAAGTGTTTAATTAGTAAGTATTTACCCAACGCCGGGTGAAACCGGGTAACCCAGCTAGTTTAAAATAATTTTCTTTAATAATCAGGTTTAAGACATTACATGACAATAATTTTTATGGCCGATGAATAATAAATTCCTTCACGAGAAATAGAGGTAAAACGTAATAAAATCACATTATTTTACCGTGTTATACGAATCCGTGTTATAGGGGGATCTATTATATTTGCCGATATTTTTCATCGTAGTTTAGAATTATTAAAGAGGTAAAACTAAAAAAAAAAAAGGGAAAAATCCTTGACTGTCATGTCTGGTAAGATTTTATTGACTACACAGTGATTCTAAAATTTTCGAATTAAAAATAAAAGAAGACAGAGAAAAGAAATACCGATTATTATTATAATTATAATTTCACAAAAATCTGTTAAAATGTTCAAATATACCAACTATTTTCATTTGTATAAAACGAAATAAAATAAATATTAAGTAGACATGATTTATAAACACATATGTATGTAATAATGCTACATTTATATTATACTTTGAATTAATTTTTATCGAAGGGACGAAAAGAAAAGAAGAATTATTTTTAACATTATCCTTTGATTTCGCTGCGTTATCGAATTAATAGTTTTTTTCAACTAATTTATTAATAAATTCATATTCTGTTAAAAATTCCAAAAAAAAAACAAAAAAAAATTGGTTCTGCTGCTTTTTCTTAAATATTTTTCTAATGCAAATAAGATATTTAAAATTCGACTAGAGATTAAAATCACATACTGCGAAATTTAAAATCACTATTCTTCGAAAAATATGTACAGCACATAGTTTTTACAACACTATCAATTTTAAAGAAGAAAACTATGAATGTATAAAAGTTTAAATTTTTTTTATTAGAATGCGATTTGACAGTACTCGAATAATTAACAGAAAATGTCGTTTTTTTATATCGTTGGCCTACTCTAATCATGTTCCCCATTAGGGCCAATTTTAAGGGGGAAAGGCTTCACTCACGTATAGGAATTTTACTGTCATATTTTCTGTGATCTAAGATTATAACAGAATAATTTATAACAAAATGACAAGACAAGTTGGAAAAGTGAGAAAAGCATTTTTTGGGAGAACTGGATTGGGAAAAGTGTTCGCCAATCGTTTATTCTTGTTGTGTGTTTCATCACATTTTAGTTTATTTCAATCAGCCGCATTCTGTGTAAATTTTAGTCAATCTTAATTCTATTGTATGTATAATGATTTATAAATTTTCCTTTTCCTTAAGGGGGGGGTAAGGTTAATTCGGTAAAAAAAAGGCATGTTTTCAAGATTTTTTTTTGGCAATACAGATGGTGTTAGTTTATTCAGTCGATCCATACATGATAATGTAACATTAGAACAATATTCTCCTAAATTTTAATTGCAAAATATCAAAAATTGAGCGAGTGACAGTGAATCTCCGGAGGCGCCTCGAGAAAAAGTTGTTTTGCGGTGCCCATCATAACTCGCAACCAAATCATCTGAAACAAAAAAATCAAAATGCATTCGTTAAAGGAGATGTTTGTCGAGGTATTCACGAGAGGAATTTTTTTTTTTTCGATTTTTCGATTTTTCGTAGCACTTGGAAGCCAAAAACCAGATTTTCGCTAAAAAAAACGGCTAATTTGCTGTTGTAAAATTAATAATTAATGAAAAAAAAAAAAAAGCTCTCGACAATACCTGGGGAATTATGTGAAGAAACACTGTGCAAAATTTCAAAACGATTGGTCCAGTAGATTTTTAGTTATGGTGGGCACGGACTTCAAAAATGACAAGTCTCAGAAAAACGCTTTAAAGTTTTGCGTACTGAAGTATTCAAGATAAAATTCGGACGCTGAAATACTCATAACTTCGTCAATTTTGCCCCGATCGACTTGAAATTTTAACACAATCTTCTTGAGATATTATGCATTCGATTAGAAAAATAAAAAAAAAAAATCGAAAAAAAAATTTTAATACCTTACCCCCCCCTTAAATTTTAAATTTTCTAATATTATTTTATAATTTTGCTCTTTTAGGTGTAGGTACATTTCTCAAAGCGGTTTTTGACTTCGCGTGATACGAATGAATGTTAGAAATTCAAATTCCAGTGTAATTTTACGTGTAATTAAATTATAATTAAATATATGTTCGACAAATTAAAAATATTAAAAACGGCAACAGCGAAATGTTGAGAAAATTACTGATTCTACTTTAACTAATTTTTCGCTACAATAAGCAGCCTCCCTTATCAGAACAAAACAAGCAATAGAATGGAATCGTACACGTCAATCCCATTGAACGAGTTTTCTGACTGTTTTGCCAGACAACTGTATCAATAAAAGAATGAAAAATGGGGGCTTTTCCCACAATGGAAGAGCCAGAAGAGCCCAGGAAAGCAATTTGAGGAAGCAAAAAAAAAAAAAAAAAAAAAAAACCCTAAAGAACGGAGTCTAAACAAAAACATTAATTTTCCTGTCATGCAGCTTTCCCAATATTTCTTCTATGCCACGCTCTTCTAGTGGCATGAAGAGTGGTCATGCAATTTTCTGGTGATGTGCTTTACATCAAGTTACTAATTTTCGTAGATGTGCCAATGGGGAAGGGGATTTTCTCTTTAGCTTTCGGTATTCGTCATCACTGCACAAGCTTTCAGGATCTCTAGCTTTTGCAGTGACGGCACGAGAGCTGTCTAGTATTGTCTTTTTTAAGGATTTATTAAAGATTAAAAAATATATTATTGGGTCACACACTGTTATTCCATTGAGATTGCAATATACATATGTGTAGTTCCATTTGGCACGTGATACTTCTTTTGTCACTTTAGATCCCTTCTTTTTCCTTCAACTCTCTGTTGGAAAAGAATACGTCTCGTTTTACAGTAACCCCCTAGTTTTTCTATCTTTTTAAATTATTCATCAAGTACTTATTTTAATATTAGCTTTACCTTTAAAAACCTGTTTAACCAATTTCAGGGAATATTGTAATGATGACAAATCATGAGTGATTTAAAATGGGGGTCTGGTTTCATTAAATTTCAATACAATCTTGCAAAAGTAGATGGTATGGTATGTTGGTTTTTAGTCGACTAATTTCGATATATTGAATAATGCTTGGTTAGGGTGTATTTTATATCCGATTTTAAATCTCTGTGACTAATATTACGTGTAAATCTTGAAAAATTGAATTTGGTGCTCAATTTAATAAGTCTAAAATAGCAGATAAAAAATAAAAACATTTCGATGATCTCTTTGTCGATTCCACGGACCAATAAGCAATTAAGGCGTATTATTACTGGCCTTTTTAGCATGTTTTTAAAGATTTTGTTATAGAGCACGTGCAGTTCCAACAAGATGACACCATATGCCACACAACATGACCGGTACTAATCTTATTGCGCGATAAGTTTCTCAGGCGTATGAATATTAAAACTGAAAATTAGTCTAGCTTGCATCCTAAGCATCGTTTGGGATTTCGCCTCTTAAGCTATTAAGTCCATCTCAGCGTGAACGGAAACTTGCTCTAGTTCCCAAATAAAGGAGACGCCACTGTTTCTCGCAAAGTTCTACGGACATTAGCAAGCGATTCCTGGAAGGAACAGGAATGACGGGAATAAGAAGCAACTTGGAAAGGTAAATCGTACTCAGTTTAGAGTGCATTTAAGATGGCGAACGAGTGTTTTATAGCGAAATCTCTCATCTATCATCACAGGGATAAGAAGTCAATTCCTCAAGTTGTGAGTGTGGTTTGGTGGTGTTTGTACTGAGGCCGCAAAAGTCGAAAGACAATAACAAATTAATGTGAATTTGCTTATTGGGTTTTTTTTATAAATCACCGCCGTATCTGCACATGTTGCAGACGTGTTCTTGTGCTACATTTAGCATCAATTGTGTGCTCCTAGTGATATTATTTGCAATGTGAGTGTCTAATCAACGCGGCTGAAGAAAAAAATGTATCTGCAGTAGATAGGTTCTTTAAACAAATTTCCTATGGAAAAGTGAGTGTGTAATTCTAATCAGGCGAGTGTACTATTTTCGCTGCGCCTTACCCTTCTGATCCTGGAGTGTGTTGAATAAGATTGTAAAGTGGCTTTAAAAGTAACGAACTACTTAAGAAAACCCGTGCCTCAATGTATTTAACATTCATTATGAGAGCCCTCCGTGAGGGCTAGTGTAAAATTTACAATGATTAGAATTTAGGGCAGAATCGTGGTAGCAAAAGTCTAAATTTTTCTAATCCTCATGCGAAAATGTCTAGCCTCTTGGAATTAGCCAAATCCACCAACTTCACCGAGGAGTCATCCGAGTCTGAAAATGAAACTGAACCGGCGAGAAATTTTCATAGGCGTGTCTCCACCAAAAGAGACGTTAATAGTTCGGTAAGTGAGGTCGCGCTTATGTAGAGAAGGGCTCACCGTGATTCTACATTACAAATCTTACGTTACTTCGATGTCAAATTATTAGATGATATCAAAGTTTTTCTACTTGCGGGTAACATTGGAGCGTGTGATATACAAGGAACATCTCATCCATTGCTTAGCAACTCTGATGTTACCATGAAAACAATGAATAATTGAACAGGATAATTTGGGGCTGCGTTGATTCAGCAGTCTTGCGTTCATGCCAACCCTTGTTAAACCCCATTAAATGTTTTGGCATGTTTGGTCCCTACCTGCTCGTACCATGTTACCTATCATATGTACATACAGCAAGCCTTAGGTTCCGTAGCGTAAGTAAGGACTTAAATTGTAGTATAGAAAATGGGTTCGAGTGTGCTACTCTTTCACCCGCCACATGGTAGATGGAAGTCAGCAACAGGAAATATAAAGTACGATAAACGGAACTCTAAAAAGAAGCTCGTGCAGAGAGCTTTTCTCTCTCGATGCAATAAAAAATTAGAGCGACGCTTTTCTTCTGAGGTACATAAACTATTTAGGGTAAATAAACCTTAGCGACCCAAAATGTATTATGCACATCATAATTGCACCCAAAGCCCGTCATTCGCAGGCTTTTGATGCATTGATTTCATTTGTATTGTTTTTCTGAAGTTGCTTTCTGTCAGTTCTCTCGAATTTTTAAGCATGTGTTTTGGAAGGGTGGTTAACTGATTTAAGATACCGACTTGACTATGGCTCGAATTCCTTGAGAAAGCTCTCAACGAATTAGTGGAATGTTTGGAATGTATCTAAACCATCTAAACCATTTGAGGGTAGTCTCTTCGACAATTTAAAAGACAGATTGTAGTAATTCCTTATGCCCTAGCCAGACAGCACACATAAATTACTAATTAGTACTAATTACTAATTTAGGTGCTGTCTGTCATGGGCTTATCATCACTGTGATGATTATGGCTGCTAAATAATGAAAAATTTGATCATTTATGACTTGCTAAATGACCATAATTTTTTTATCATTAATACCTAAATGATAAAAAGTATACTAGAATTCACCTGATTTTGTACTTCTATACCAGTTTTAACATTACTTTGCGCTGTCTATTACAAAGAAGAAGAAGAAGAAAAGTACGAGGACTATTGAATAACTGACAGCTGATAAATGATGATTAAGAAATGGCTGCCTGTCACCACTTCATTAATTAATAATTAGTGGAAAATGAGTAATTTATTAATTATTTACTTAGTGCGCTGTCTATCTAGGGCTTTAGGGTTGTTTTCATTACTCGGTCTTCCATTTTGGAGACTTTTTGATCAATAATCTTTCGTAGTAATATTTGTTTCCATTATTCCTTTGGCTTATTATCAAATCTTTACTATAAACTTTCAACTAAGGTAATAAAATCTAGTTGTTAGTTAAGTTTGTAATCAAGCCCCATTACTCTTATTCCACGAATACGCTTAAAGAAGGCGTCAATCTCGTTTCCACGCATTCTAAGTTCTCTTTCGTCATCCCCTTCACCGATATCAATTAATTCGTCTTTCATATTTTCTATAGGAAATTCGTTTTCAAAATACTTTCACTCGATTTTCTCCAAAATATTTTTTTTGTACTCTATGACCACGTTAAAAATCTTATTTTTGACATTTTTTAGTTAATTAGTGGGGGTTGAAGGTTTCAAGGTTTTTTTAATCTAAAGGCAATGCAATGGCAATGGTTCTTTAATTTTGATTGCCAGTGTATTTTCAGTTTCGAAAAACATATAGGCAATTTCGGAGTACCACATTTCTAATAATTAATTTCAAAGCATTAAAACAAAAAAACTACAACCTATAATTTTAAATTTTAAATTAGTTCCTCACGTGTTGGTTTTCAAAAAGAGACACTTTAAACTCATTTTTAAAAAACCTTGTGTGCATTTTTTTTGGAGTAAGTAAATCCTATCCTACTCTTATCCTAGATCTAATAGCGGATCGCTAGCACTCATTGCTGGTAGGCTAGTTGCCTGATAGTATGATTGACTGACAATTTGCAGAAGTGAAGAAATTTCACTCTTATAACTTCGATTTTTTCTATGTGTAGTCTTTCCATAGAGAAGTAGTAGGGGCGAAAATAAAATTATAATCTACAAAGCTATGTTTTAAAAGCAGTTTTCTGTATGGCTGCCTGTTTTGAGAACATTGCGCAAAATCACACATACAAAAAATTCAAATAAAACATAATAACATTTTGTAAGCAATGTTAAATCGCCATAATTGGTCTTGTGTAAAGGAACATACAGCAAAAGAATCTTGATCGAATTGATCTCTCCGGCGCATAAAGATTAATTCGTGATAAAAGCATTTAATTCTGTATGACAAAATATCTTTTATGAAGACCGCACAGGCTACTTCATGTGTAAGTGCTAAACCTGATAAACCGAGAAGTAAACATCTAGCATGGTAAGATGGCATGATGTCGGCAAACAGTTTACAATTAAAAGAAGACAAAATGCGTGAAGTTCTTTTGTATTGTTTCAATTTTTTTTATATGAATCTGATAATAAGCACACCATATTATCGAAGCATACTGAAGAATAAAACGCACTAACGCGAAATAAGTGGTCGTAAGAGTTTGCGGGGATCTAAAATCTCTAAAATTTCGTTTTTAAAATCCTAAGGCTTGAAATGCCTTTGTGACGGTACACTGTAAAGAACATATTTGTTTTAAAACTTACACTTAAATCTTTGATTTGGTCCACTCTGATGAGGAAATTGTTTACGATAAAATAAATACATTTCACACTTTATATATTAAGATATAATTGATAAAGTTTGTCTATGTCGTTAGATAATAGAGTGCATTCCACAAAATCAATCAAATCAATTCTATAAAACAGTTTCAAACCATCAGCAAACAACAACCATTTCGCTGATTGAAAACAAGCCACAACAGCATTAATAAATACCAAGAAAAGCAATGGCCTAATGTGACTACCTTGCGGGACGCCTGAAGTTCGGTCGTTATCTTCGTACAAAATTATTTATTTTGATATGTTGAACACAATTTTTTAAATAAGTACTGAACCATCTAAGAATTACGGAATTAAAACCTGGTTTAACTAAGTTATAAATTAAACCTGCGATATTAACCCTGTCGAATGCTTTAGCAAAGTCGGTATAAAGTCGGTATAAATATTATCCACTTGGTGACTATGCTCCACCGCGCTAATCGCATAGTTTGAGAACAGCGCTAGATAAGTCGAACAGCAATGCTCAGGGATAAAACCGTGTTGTTGAGAGCAGGTACCTTCCTTAACTAAGAGGTATAACTTAGAATTAACTAATAAATTGGGTAGTTTAGGAATATTTTTCATAATAGACACACCACAGTAATTAGTAATGTGTGTTTTAGATCTAGACTTAAAGATGAGAACAATATTGCGATATTGTAAGCCCGTATGGAGGGACTTATTAAAAATTTCCCAAGCACCTCAGAACAATTTTTTTGGCAAAGCAGGGCAAATTCCATCAGAATCAGGATTTGTACTGTTATCGGCACTAATATAGGTTCTAAGGTAATGAGGAAAGTGATATACATTTTATTTAAAATCAAGATTCCCAAAGAAGAAACTTTAAGACCCCTTCACTTGGCAAAATACACTATAAGGTAACCGCAAAATTTTTCCAATAAACGAACACAATTGCCGGTATATTTTTGTCATTGTTCATAATAATCGATCAATGTATTGAGAAATTAAGAAAGGAAACGAGATAGCAAGAGTAAAGGGCATGCGGATGGAAGAAATGTCGTTGATGAAAAACTGATAAATTCAAGAAATCAATTAGATAATCAATTGCAGAATATTATGAAAAATATAAGATTTTTATGCCGAAGTCACTTCAAGGCAGCCAATGGTGGATATATATCGCCACGTTTAAATTAAATCACTTTTTAATCAAATTGAAAGAACATCGACAGCTCGAGAGAAGAAATCGGAGCATCGCAGAAACCTATAAAAGATACGGCGGAAATCTAGTGCTATTATCGACATCGGAAAGAATTTATAAAATTTCAGGAAAAATCGCAATAACCATAATCCTTCTTCACTCCAATGATACGTGTCACTTTCTATCGAATCAGCTTTTAACTTTAAAAAAAATGGAAATGATAAGTCGAATCTTCGCTTCTTTTAAATTTAATTTTAATATCTTGCTTGGACCAACAATCCTTTAGTTCATTTTTAAAACGGAAACACGAATCTTTTTAATAAGCGAACAGAGAATTCCAATTCACGACTACAATTCCTCTCTCTTGAAGACACTAAAGTGCCTGCGCTCATTTTTCGAATTTCCACTAAGTGCACTATTTCAAAGTGTTTGTAAGTTGAGTGAAATTACAAAGGGTGTATAGCAATCACATTACAAAATTAAAAAACAACATTACTATGAATTCAATTTGAACGTTTGTGTTCAGAGCAAGTGCAACCTGAAGAAGTGAAATGCTAGTGCGCTTAAATTCGATAGCAGCCTTAGTACTAATTTTCAAAGATAATTTGAATTTGAAAAATGTTGGTGGTTGAATATGAGAAATTGTGATTGCCATATTGAATGCGCTGTATTGGCTTTTCAGATTTCGATAGTAGATTTCAAAAGTAGTGGTGCCAAAGTTTTCCTTCATACACTTCTTCAAGCCGTAATTACGATTAAATAGCTTCTTCATTTTGCGATTTTTTTTTTTTTAATATAATCACATGTTAGCAAGATATGACGTCAACACAGGCTACCACTTGTCCTCTTATGGTACGGAAAGTTGCTTCCCATGTTTACTAACACAACGCCAATTTTGCTCCAGAGGAATACACTCCACTGAACATGCCTGTTCACTTATAATTGAATTACATACTCGTACATAACAAATTTTGACCTCAGGGAACGAAGGATTCACACGCAGTTGATGCACGTTGTCACAAAGCAATAATTTAAAAGCTTTTACCTAATTAATTAAATTTCAATTCGTTAGTGCCAATAACAGAGTTTGTTAGATCTTTCACTACTGCGATGAGAGAACACTTTCAAATTGTCAAACAAGTTCCGAAAAAATTAATTTTCTCTGACGTATTTTTAGAGAAAGTGGCGGTTATTTAATTACTGAATTACTGGCAATATCCAGCATCATCATTCCCTTTCTGAATGACGTCACCATCTCCATGAAGTAGGTACTTTCTCTAAGTCACTTTGTAATTAGCTTTGTCTTCGGAAAGAGGGTTTCACTCAATTATGGTATATACCCCCCGAACATATTAGGATATCTGAAAGGTCAACGCTTTTATTGGAGTCACAGACACAGATTAATTGAAATACTATATATATTAAGATATATTGTACATCCACAGCCATTAGCCAATTTAATTCAGTGGGAATTTTGCTCAGTATATTTCAAAAATACATTGGCTCTGTTAAAATTGGAAAATAGCTGGAGATGAAAAGTTTCATTAAAAGTTAGCTAGCTTTTTGCCTTCATATTGCAAAGGAAATAGAAATATTGTATTAAGGCAAAAACCGTGCCCAACATAATGGTAAACCCGGATTATAAAGAGTAACCATCGACTAGTCTTCTTTTAAAAATGCTGTCAACCCAATCAGGCAGGACATTTGCGATGTTTTGGGGCCTTATTTCAAGAATAGCTCGATCAATATTATGCTTAAGTCACTGATTAGTTACGGGATTGTCAGCATAAAATCGATCTTTTGCAACACCCCACAAAAACCAAATCCAACGCCTTTAAATCGCAGCTGCATACAAACTTACGTACAGCAGGCGTGGTTGATGCATTATTTCGACCGAAATTTGTTTTTTAAATTTGCATTGTTTCGACAACACAGCAATCACTTTAGAAATAAGTTATCAATATTCCCAAACTTTGTTCAATATATACAATATATTTCATACCGCGGAAATGATACTGTATTTCTGTCATTTTTTGTCAGCAAAAGAGCTGTCTGTGTGAAAATAACATGTGGTTTAAAAAGAAATCAACAGATGGACCACTCTATATTATCCTCAAAATGTGAAGAAAAAGAAAAACCTCACGTTTGTGATAACTTTTATAAAAATGTACAATTTGTAATTTTTTCTAAGTGTTCAGTGCAGACTGCAAACCTATTTATTGTGCTGTCAATCGGGCAGTTAGTTTTCAAAATGATGAACTGTCAAATTTTAAAGTTTTTACGGTTTTCATAAAAAAATTACTCCGAGACACTGATTTCAAGTTTGTTGTTAGAATTTACGAATTAATTCAAGATGACGGTCAGTCAAATGGTAATCTTGGCTTAAATTTTATCTAAATTTGTAGAGACGTGTGATGAAAAAAATTATGAATCGATTTGCTTCGGGAGAGGAGTTTTTAAGTGGCGTGAAAATTATGAAGAATTCCTTGCATTGAAAGTTCTGACCATTTTTCTGACTGGGAGAGGGATTTAAATTGCCACAAGACTCTGCAGGAACATAAAGGCTGATGTCATCATAATATTATCGAAACACATGTGTATGCAAAATGCAGTTCATTAGAATAAAGGGAAGTGTCAAAAACGATTTAGGAGTCATCTGTTAATAGCTTGTAATAAATGCATTTCATTTCAATTAAAAGTGTAATACATGGTATTTCTGTCATTCTTGTTGGACTTGTGAGAAATATCTTGATTTAGATATTCAAATAATAGCAACTGCTACTCTTTTAATAAGCAACTTAAATTGGTAAAGGTTTCTTAGTATTTTACAATAAATAAAAAAATGTTGCAGTAATTTTTTAAGTATCCCTAAGGTTAACATAAGTCGATTAAAATTAATCGAGTAGCAAAAAAAGCTGGTAAATTGACGCGTTTACGAAGCTTTGATGGACGAATATGACGAAATTATAAAGGTTCCTATTAACTACGGACAACTTATAACGGCGTAATATATTTATAAAATAACAGTTTAGAATTTTAAGGTTATAATATAACAGACAAAATTAATTGTATGTCTTTGTTTTTGAGTAGAATACACATCAAAACAAATCAGTTTTCTGAAATTATATTACTCAATGTCGTTAATTCAATTTTTATCATATCCTACGAGTTATGCAATTACCACCGCTTGCTAGGACTTGAAGATTCAAAAGAGACGGTAAAAGGTATCATTTTTCTAATTTTTTTCATCAACTCCAGAACCACTGATTCCATTTATTTTTTTTTTTTGTTACCAGGTATGTTCTCTGGCCAGATTTTAGTTTATATTTCATAATTACGCTAAATGACGTGACATGACACATGAAATGACATTCTACTTGTAACATGTGTTATGTAACGTGTCTTGTGTTGTCACTTATAACATGACTCATAACTCATGATACATTCCACGTATCATGTCACGCATCATGTCATATATCACGCATCATGTCATATATCACGCATCATGTCATATATCACGCATAAGTTCTCCTGTTTGTAGAGTACAATATTATCTATTTGAAACCTAAGTTTTCCTGCGTATTTTTAATAGCATAATTAATACCGGAAAAACGCATGATATACTCCTTCATCATGAGCAATATGCTTATACCTAAAAGCCAAGCGCCAAAGCATGTTTTACACTCCTTGCATTTTAAACCGCAAAGGTTGAAAAATGCCATAAAATGAGTTATTATCTTTTAATGGAAATATAAGTCCACGCTTTTTCCCGGTAACAAAGTCAGTCGACTTGATTAATTAATGATACAATTAAATATTCTTGTGTAAGGTTTAAAAAGCTGTCTCCTGCTTTTATCTACGTTATTTAATTTAAATTTTCCTGATCAGGATTAAGAGGTATAGTACTAGGGTTTTTCAATTTGTTCTCCTTGATCTTAGATACACGCTTTTTCCCGGTAACCAAGTCAGCCGTCTTGATTAATTAATGATACAATTAAATATTCTTGTGTAAGGTTTAAAAAGCTGTCTCCTGCTTTTATCTACGTTATTTAATTTAAATTTTCCTGATAAGGTTTAAAAGGTGTAGTACTAGGGTTTGTCAATTTGTTCTCCTTGATTTTAGATGTAAGATATATAATTACTTGATAAATATTTTTTGCATACATTTTTTTAAATTTTTCTGTAAGTTTTTGTAAATTTTTTTCTGAAAATTTGCCGCCTTTTAGAAATCTGCCGCCCTACGTCATGGCGTACTTGGCGTTACCTACAATCCGGCTTTGATGTTACGTTATGTAACAGGTTATGTCAGGTGTTATATTGCCTGTCATCTTACGTGAAATGTTAGGTCATATGGTATGTTACCTGACAAGTCCATGTCATGTCACGTTGTATGTGACATGTTATGTTACGCGTCATGTAACGTGTTAAAAAACATCTAGATTATGAAGTCTTTTATATAATAAAATACTGCACCACTATATTGAGCTGGTACTGTCAATGTAAAGTTGGGGCAAGGCTAGTCGGCTGCTGTGCGAATATTACTTCAATGATATGGAATTTAAATTATTATACACATTAAGAAAACAAAAACCGTAGAGTTTCTTGCGACTATGATAATTATGTATTTATTATTTGATGCAGCTATTGAAGGAGTTTGAAGTGATAGGTAAATACTAATTTTAAAGGATATATAACGTAAACATACCAAGGTAAAAAAAATTTAAAATCTAGGAATGGCGGAAATCGAGCCTTATCGATACTAGTCCTTAAGAAAAGACATGATAACTGTGTAAATCTGTGCCACCATGCAACCGAAAAGACCAAACTGTACACAAGTACACAAAGGCCCCCACGATACAAACTCGTTAAAATTGATATGCTTGGAATGATGATAAATAGTATATCTTGAGAGTTCTCCGAAAATGTCTGCTTAAAGCAGAAGGTGAAGGCCTCTTTAATAATCCTGAAGCCTACTGAGGGATTCCAAGAATAATTACATTTGGATGAGGCCTGAGTAGGGAATGGACACCTGTTTGGCTTTCATAAAAAATTATAAATGAATTAATACCCACAGCATATATCATATCATATCATATCATTGCATAAAGTAAGCTAGGATAAGTTTGGCAGGATGGCTAGGTTGGACCGTCGCAATGTATCGAAGGAAGATTTAAGGTTGCTGAGACAACTGCGGCTTGTAACGTTGGGTGAGGTTTTGTGAGAAGATAAATCCACCGTCGTTTAAGGTCCTAGTAATAATCAATACCTATAAAAGAATTATAAAGAAAATGTGTGCTCAGTTGCGAGTGGTTTAATAATTAACGCAGGACGATTCATATGGAAAAGTTTTCAAGGTCATGCTCTAATTAAGGATTTTGTTTCCTTTCTCTTGCAGGTAGCTATAAAGGAGGGCTTCCTAATGAAGCAAACCTGGTCGTTCCAGAGATGGAGACGACGTTATTTTCGCTTAAAGAAAAATAAGCTGTATTATTCAAAGGACCCAAAGGTAAGTTGACTTGTGCCCTTCATTTCGTAATGAGTATAATTTACTCTTTACTGGTATGCTCTTTATGACAAGACTCAGCAAGCTCAGATGACTGCGGTGATAAGACGTAAGCCAGAGGTTTACTTTTCTATTTTGGGTAAAGGAATGAAATACGTAGGGATTAGTAAGGAGGGAATACTTGACTTGAATCTTTGTGGGCGATGCTGAACGAGTTCGATTGGGTTACCTATTTACGAATATTTAATTGTATTTTAATTATTAAGAAGGTTTTTGGGGATGAGAGGAACGTGATCCAGTGCGTAATTTACTCCCGTATTCAGGAAATGTGATTATACCATTTACCCAATTAAGGGGTTCCATAAACCTGCGCGTTGTATAAAGTATGTACATATATTTAAAAAAATATTTTAAAGTGGAAAATAATAGAAAATAATGTCGGTTGTATATTTTTATGGAACTTTAAGTTATAACAAGGAAATATAAAATGTTTTTTTTCAATCCTAACCTCATTTTTTATAGATTCAAACGAACTGCTGATAAAAACCCTGTTAGCATGATAACTTCACCAAAAATCTTCAAAAATAAAAAATTATATTGTAAAATAATGTAGTAGGTATAGTCTGTCGAGGGGCTTTTTTCGTCGATAATTGTTAAGCATGGAATTGATATCAGTGAATCAAATTTATTAAATCACGTTGGCGCCAATTTGTTTTTTCATTTTTTTTTTTTATAATAAAAGTGTTAACTTTAAGAACTTTAATAAACTAATATACAAATTTTCAAGTCGATATCTCTAATATTTTTTTTTTTTTTTACATAGCCGCTTAAAAAAATGTCCATTTTTCGGGGTTAAACACTGAGATAACCCCTTAACCTTTTGCCATCAATTAACCTTTTCCCAGGCACTTGAAGGCGTTCTTCTCTTACGGCCTATGTCACTGCCCACAATTTATCATTAAGTTTTGATAAGCTACAATCCATCACTGTCATAGAGTGTTTGTACTGTTGTACGTTTATTGTACTGTTATTGCTTGGAGTCCAAAGGGTTAAATAATCTAAAGATCTAAGCCAGGACCTTCAACTTCCCAAGAAATATTAACTTGCCGAAGAACAGCAACCTGAGCTTGAACAACTGTAGACTAATTCAGCTACTTTGCAAACTATTTATCCGCCTATCAGATGTTTCTGTTTAACCCCTCCTAACTCGCATACAAGAAAGGTTTCGTTTTTTGTGTTTCTAGTTCTTAACGCCTGACTGAAGAAATCTTAAGTCCCGGCTTCTGGCCAGATGGATGCTCGCAAGAAACTTTATACCTCGCCATTCCAGAAAATCGACAAAAAATTAAATAAAACTGACGATGCGACGGAATTCAGTGGCGGCTCATGGTCACCACGACAGAAGAGGCTGCCATTGTATTTTATATATTTGAGTTGCAAGTTAAAAATAATTAAAGTATTCTTCCGTACATTTTTACATATTTGCTTAAAAATTAAATCTAATATGCGTCCCTTCATAGTTGGAAAAGTAATTTTTAATACATATTTAGTTTTAGTTTCTTAATCAATAGGACAACATCTGATACGCTAAATGATTTAGGCCCATTCATTTTCTAAAATTTTTAATTCTTTTGAAAGTGCGTAAGCTTTTTCCAGCGCTGACAAAAATCATTCAAAAATATTATAATTCTAATAATTTTATTGTTGCAAATATTGAAGGCCTTTTGAACACATATTCGATAATAGCTATGCATAAGTACAACTGAAAATTATTATCTGCGTATTTTAATGTTGAAAAATGATTTTTTATAACTATTGAATTTAATTAATAAATGGCTTTTGGATGAAAAATCCCTTTTATTGTTGAGAGTGAGATGTAAAAAAATTAAGAACTGCTTACATGACAAGCCCCCGTCCGTCGTGGATCAATATTTCACACTGTTATTTGTTAAATCATGTTATCTCATCAACGTTTCAAGTTAATGCCAAAATTAATTTAAATTTGAACTCACATAACGAATTAAAATTGTATAACCTCACATAGAATTTGTGAGTTTGAAGGAAAGAAAAACATAATTAAACAAAGCTTTTGAAAGATTTTTAGATTTTTAAAGTGATGCCACAATAATTTAAAAATAAATGTACTTCAAATTAAATAATGAATTAATATTAACATTTAAATTATAAGTGTACAATAATCATTTATAATGAAATTGATCATTCTATCAACCTTGTGCACGTAGGCAGCAAATTTTAGATCCTATCTAAGCATTCAAAAATCCATCATTTGGCAGGACATGAACTGACTGAAAGTGGAACTACATCAGCACGGATTTAAAGTTCGCTCTCTCTAGTTGACTGTTTTTTTAAAGTAGTTTTTTAACTGGGCATTACAGGACATTTTTTGGGCGTTGGCTTTCGGACTTAATACTTTGGATTTAAATTTACGATTTTGAATTTCAGTTAAGGATTTCGGATTTTTGGACGTCGGGTTTTTTGGCGTTTAAGCATCGCAATTTCGGGTTTTGTTTTGCTTAACTCTGGAATTTTCTCGCATGCTTTGCCATGTATTGGCGCATATTAAATGATTAAAAAATATGCCATTTATGCTGATATCTGCAATCGCTTTCGGTTTAGGTTCGTTATTTCTTTTATTACTATTATAACGCCGTTAGGTTAACATTAATTGTGACAATCATTGTAAATATAAGTATTTGTTTTTTAAATAAATACAGTGAAATTAAACAACAAATTTTAAACTTACGTTTTGTAACCCTACATTAAACAATTATCAATGGTTCAAAATATTAACATATTTTACATGTTTTCATTGGCTGTGATATACTATTGTGATCAAAAAGTAAAACCAATTTTGAATTTGAATTGCGCGGGTACATCGATTCGAGCAAATCTCCTTGTATATCTGTGTAAAATTTTACTCCAGTACGTCATTTGCTTGGTTAATTTCGTTGTGTTTTCTGAGCAACTAAAAGTGAATATTTCGTTTTTTACAATGTGTGATTTTATTGAGCAACTTCTTTGCTTTTTTTTTTTTGTTTAAATTTTGTTTTCGGAATGAAATTTCTGCTGCAGAAACGTTTAGAATATTGCAGAAGGCCTTCGGCGAACAGGGTTTTTCAAAGAAGGTAGAGAAATCGTTGAAGACAAAGAGCGTCCCGGACGACCATCAACACCAATCAATGAAGAACATGTCAATGAAATCAAAGATTTGGAGCCCAAAAATCGTCGGTTGAGAATTAGAGACTTTGTTGATACTGTATATATTTCATTTGGATCGGTCCAAACCATTTTGAAAGAAGATTTGTGCTTGAGAAGAGTCACATCTCGATTGGTTCCAAAAACACTCATATCTTGCACTGCACTGCATTGGTTCTTCGAGGCTTTTTCATCAAAAATTCGATGCATGTCGTTCCAAAACCACCGTATTCACCCGATTTCGCTCCATGTTATGGCTTTTCTCTAAGCTCAAAAGGCCGCTTTAGGGACACAGTTATGAATCATAAAAGAAAAATCGAAGAAGGAACTGAAGGCTATTCGAATCATCGAGCTTCAGAAGTGTTTCGAGGGTTGGAAAAATTGCTGGCATAGGTGTAATGTATCGGGCGGGGACTACTTTGAAGGGGATGATATAGATTTGGAAGAATAAATAAAAAAATTCAAAGTTATAAACAAATTGGCTTTAATTTTTGAACACAGTAGTAACGTCAGCTTGCTTAAAAAAAAGGGAACAGGCTTTCGAAAAATCGAAAAAGTACAATACTATAAAAATATTTGACAAAAAAATCAACATACACTAAAAAGCACAGAATCTGCCAAACAGTGCAACAAATTACACAGACACACAAGACCACCAAATTTTTTATGTTTTTTGGGTCGCTAAAAAAATAAAGTTTCGCCAAATTCTATGATTTTTAGTATATAACTTAAAATTATGATTTGTTTGATTTATCAAATAAAATTCCCAAAGCCTATAAATTAACTTTTGTTTTTTTAACTTTTCCTTTCAATTTTAATACTCTTATTCGTTTTCAGCGGCTCCTTAAATTCATATACTACTATTTTCATCGTAAAATGATATTCAAATTATTTTAAAAAGTGGAAAGATTGAGTTTGAGGTTTCCGTACGGGTTCAAAATCATTAATTTGTAGTCCAAAGTAAAGAATATGCAGAGACATGTCAGTCGCATCAAGTTTCCAAGATATTAATATTTAAAATTAAAAAAAAAAAAAGTGAAATATTTCCATCACGAGTTTCTGCATATTCTCTGAAAATTTCGTTGCAAATTGTGTATATGCCTAAAATTAAAAATATTCCCGCCTTTGCATTCTAAAACAATCTGCAAGAATCCTTGAAATTATCGAATTCAAGGAAAATGTCTCTTTTGCCTTTTTTACTGTGACAAGTCTTATCAAATTTCAAATCGAAGAAATTAACAATTTTCTTATTTTCATGACTTTTATCGAATTTTGTACACAAAAATATGACTCAAATATCCAGAAGTTCACAGCGGAAAAAATTCACTTTTCGAAATTTTAAAGTGAAATGTGTCAAGAAAAGCGACTGACAAAAATATTTGGTATATTCGTCACTTTTGACTCCAATTGAATATTCATACTAGAAAGGAGACGTTCCGAGGTTTCCCCAGCCGATTCAGTCAGTAGTAATTAAGCAATTGGTAAAAATCATGCCTGAAATGAAATTTCTAGTTAGTATTTTCAAAAACGACCTGATGAGTTGAAAATAATTTGAATAACAATATAAAATACCTCTATTCGCACAATAAAAAAGAATAAAGGAGATGAAGTTTTCAAGGGTTGATTGGTTTTCAATGGAACGAATTGGAATCGAAAACTTATGAGGTATAAATTTCGCGAGTGTTTTTTACTCCTTAAAAATGTTTATCTACAAAAAAAGCTGTGTCATCATTTTTTATGTACGTTAACATATTGCAGCCGCTATTAAATCGGCGATATTTTATATGGGGTATATTATACCAAAAGAAAAGTTGGTCCATGAAAATTAACAAAGGCATTTTTCGGAATATATTAGAATCACTACATAACATTTTACCTATTTAGTGTCTCGCATAAATAAAATTGAATTGATTTCTTGTTCACTAGGATACGAGCTCGCTGAAATGTTAATTGAATTTCTCCATGTGTCCCGTCATTATCAGGATATTATACTACAGATTGTGTCATTAATACAATGACGGATCAAAAGTATGTAAATCTCCTCTTAAAACACAAAGCTCCAATGCTTCAGCCGAAAGTATCAGTATTCGCGCTCAAAATAACAGGGAGGAAATTTTTATGCGACGTAACGCTGTCGACTGCTTCTTGGTCCAAACATTTTCACATTGACGTCAATGCATTAAGGTAGCGATGCGATGAATTAGGAATAAGCAAATACAAATCTTTAAAAAATTGAGATGATTTAATTTGTATACAAAGATATTATGCCCAAACATTTCTTTTCTTTGGGATTTATCAATGCGATGTTATGTTCCACTTTTAAGGAATAGAAGAATTCAAGAACAAAATTTGCATTTTTTGTCGTTCTGAATTATAATAACTGGGCAATTATAGTTATATACTGGTTGGATGCAATTACACATACATACATTATATAATGCAGATATATACAATTCAATTTCAATTTCTTAAAAACACAAAAACATTTTAAATCTATCTTTCTGCAACTGGACCTTTTTTTTAATATATATAATGAAATATATAAGTATATATACCAGTGGCGTGGGGTCCATATAACACGATTCCTACCGGCTTCCCTTTTGGGAACTCATGCTACATCATGCCTGTAAAATTCCTGGAAAGCGCTCCCAAAATTCATCTCGTAAAGAAAACATGGCAAAACAAGTATTACAACCAAAAACAACCATAATCTGTTGTTGCACTACGATGGAACCTTCCCTCGCACCGTAGCAGGTTCTATCAAGGGGTTGCATCGGGTATGAAGTGCTCGCTCGCTGCTTCTGTAAGCCGGTCATTTTACGGCTTACTCAAGCCCACACTTTTCTCCACGAGTAACAAAGAAATCGTGTGTGATATCCTTTGCTCACTAAAGGCAAATCCTATAAGAAAATAACACGATAGAAACCGGCTTCTCGGCTGTTTTTGTTTTGCAAAAGTTGAAATTCGGGTCACTTCGGCGGGTGGTTGTTTATTTCTTAGAATGTCAGCTGATTCGTGTCTTCTCTATGAACGGGTGTGAGTGTAGTGGTGCTCTCTTATTATCCCTATAACTCGGTAGAAAGCGGCTTCTCGGGTGAGTGGGGTTGGTTGGGGTGGGTTTGGTTATTAAATCTCTTTAATACTGAAGGGGCTGTGAATTGTAGGAGTGAATGCTCCCTTATTTCACAAGAACACGGCAGAAGTCGTCTTCTCGGAAGGGAGGGGTGTTGTGGTTTTGTTTATTCTATTTTAATAAAAAAATTGTTAACTTGTGTCTCTTTTTGCCTTGGTGCTCAACGGATTGTGACTTATGAGTGAGGTCTGGTGCTATTTTATTACCTCTCGATAACACGATAGAATCCGGCTTCTCGTCATTTCTCAGATTAAAACTCGGTATAGTTCCTTTAGTCTACTAAAATTTTTAGATTTACTTAATAAATCAAAATATGATTATTTTGCTCAATCAAGTCCTAACGAAAAGATATCATTTTTAATTACAGTTTTCCCGGGAATTTTCCAGTTTTCTGCTTTAAAAAATGAATTGAACGTTTTATATACCACTTCTTCATTACGGCAATTTGATATTCTCGCGCTTTACTCGCATATTAAATGTGGCATTTTAAAAGATACTTTTCCTCAAATTTTAAACCTGTGTTGTATATTTTTAACTCTTCCCATTACAGTTGCTTCCGCGGAAAGATCTTCTTCAGCCCTTAAGAGAATACATACTTATTTAAGAAATTCTCAAACCGAAGAAAGGCTCTCAAATTTAACACTCTTATCGATAGAAAAACACCTTCTTTTACAAATTAGAAATCAGTCGAATTTTTTGTTTTGGCCGAATTTATAAAAAAAAATCGTAGATTAGTTTTTGAGTATAAGTAAGATTAATTATATTTCATATCAACTTTTCACAGTTTTTGTTAACCGCTTTAGTTTGATTGCACGATACACGCGACTATAACGGTTTTTTTCAAAGCCACTTATATTATTCTTGAAGTTCATTGTATATATGTCCATATTTATTCATAATATTCATATAGCACTTAACTTCCAATGACTTTAAGTATGATAGAAGTGGCCGACTAAATTCGACAAGAATACACGCAGTCACTGTTGAACACATTTTGTAATATCTGACTTCATTTGGTGAGTTTTTTTTCGCTATTAAGTTTCTGATTTTTGCACCGGCTTACCTTCTCAAAAATTTCACCCCACGCCACTGATATATACATATAAATATGTAGGTAATGTCACAACGTTTTATTTGTAATAAATTTTATTGTCTTCATTCAGGAATCGTATTCCATTCAGAACCTAAACTAGTTATAAATAGGCTGAAATTGTCATAAATATCAATCCCTCACTCACTTCTTGGACTTATTAAAAGTTCTAGCATACCTTGAAAATATTGAAATCCTACTTATTTTCCAAAAATTGTAAAATATATTGTATATGTATTCGTATATAAACATATCTACGGTTTTCGGAAAATAAGTAAGAAACACTCCCAATTGTTTCCCGGAATTGTCATGAAGAATATATCTAAAATATTAATTATGCATACAGGATGATTCGAATATGGTATATGCCAATCGATTCTTTGAAATCCACGAATCAACATTTGTCTCGTCATCTTGAATCTCAAAATATAATACTGATAGAAACATAGTCGATTCGAAATTAAAGTCTCCACAATCCCTTTGGTATTTGAATTCTAGAAATTTTTTTTTCCACCATGATGAATTTGGAAATTTTGTTAATCCTCTTGGAGCTCATTTTCATTAAAATAATTTTCCTGAATTTTCAAATTTAGATACTTCATTCGAAATGAGTGGCTTTAATAAACCCTTTGTTCATATTTTGATAATATAATCAAAACCAGTGGTTCTAAGATACCGTTAATATTAATTTTAATTAATGCCAGTCGAATTTAAAAAATTTTTGATCGCCATATTGGATCGGCTTTATCGCATTTCGAAATTTCGTGAACAGCTTTGAAATCAGCATCCTAAAAAACCCTATGTACCAATTTTCATTACTGAAGTATGAAGTTTGCGATCGCCATTTTGGGTCCGCCCAGTAAAATAATAAGTAGCATATATGCTAAGTGGGAACATGTAATACCTACAGAAAAAAACTGAAATATATTGATGTGAATGTCTAGGCCTAATTCATCATCAAACAAACAAACAAACTTTCGATTTTATATACTTTTTTTTTTTTTTTTTAACAGACCATCAGCTTAGTCAAAGCTTTGTAAAATAACAGAATTAATCTGTAGCTTATGACTGATTATTCATCATTTGGTCCGATGTTAGTAGACATGCGACCACAACCACCAAACAGACTATTCTTTAGTGCATGCTTACTGACACGAACATTAAACAAATCAGCATTCTTATTCACATTTAACCTCATCCGGTTAATAGGCTGGAAAAAGCTATAGTTATTCTACGTTCGCTCGTTCAATCTGAAAGTGAATTCGCTTTTAAGGGAGGCTGAATCAATATTACCAATTAATAATTGGTGAACAAAAACAATATCTCCCGATCTCCCGACGCTTGAGCAGAGAGTGCATATCGAGGAGCCTCAAACGATCATTATAAGGAGGGAGAAGAATTGGATTGCTCCAAGGTAAATCCTTAAGAGCAAATCTGACAAATCTTCTTTGCACAGATTCGACGCAGTCAATATGGACTTGGTAATAGGGCGGCCAAACTTGACTTGCATATTCGAGAATTGGCCTAACAAAAGAAAAGTAAAGCTGTTTTAAGACAGTTCTATTGGAAAATTCACGGGACCATCTTTTGATGAATTCCAGCATAGAGCTGGCTTTAGCCACCATACAGTTGATATGCTCAACGAAGTCTAATTTGCAATCCAGAATAACTCCCAAGTCACGGACAGATTGAACACGTCGTAGAGCATGATTCGATAAGGTATAATCAAAACGCAGGGGATTACGACCTCTACAAAAAGTCATGATTTCGCACTTACCAGTATTTAATTCTAAATTATTGTGTGTACACCACAAATGGAATATATTTAGGTCATTTTGAACCGCGTGCCAGTCGCTAATATTTCTTGTTCGAAAGAATATTTTCATGTCGTCTGCGTAGATTAAGATTTTACAGGTTTGAAGGAGTTGTGAGATGTCATCAATAGATAAAATAAAAAGAAGTGGACCTAAATGACTACCCTGTGGGACTCCTGACGTAGCTGATATCTTGTACGAGGTGGAGCGACGAAAAGAAACTTGATATGTCCTGTCGAGTAAATGAGAACGGATCCAGTTAATAAGCAGTGGCGGAAAGCCTAGACTTACTAATTTGAGGATTATTACAGAATGAGAAAGCTTATCGAAAGCCTTGCTGAAGTCAGTATAGATGCAATCTGTCTGCAAACCATTTCGAAATCCTTCAGTAACAAAGGTAACAAGTTCGAGGAGATTCGTAGAAGTAGAGCGCCCCGACAGAAAACCGAGAATTGAGAGTGAACAATTGATTCAAAAAGTTTTGGAATACACGAGAGTTTCGCAATAGGCCTGTAATTACATACTTCATTCTTGTTACCCTTTTTATGAATAGGAATGATGAAGGAGTTCTTCCAGAGCACAGGAAATTGTCCAGTCTCGAGAGACTTTTGAAAAATTAATGTTAAAGGCATAAATAGTTCGTTAGAACAAGCCTTAATAATAGCTGGCGGAATACCATCGGGTCCTGTCCTGATGTAAAATCAAGAGGGAACTCATTGATATGCTTGAGGACGTCATCAGGGGTAATGCAGATGGATAAATTAATAGGAATAGGGTTTTTGTTTAAGTGATTAAAATTGTTAAGATCAGGTATAAATTCAGGCGAGAATAATTTTTCGAAAAAGGATGCAAACATATCGCATATTGCAGATGGAGTGTCACTTGAAACTCCTTCATATTGCATATTAGCAGGGTAGTCGTCCACTTTTCTTTTAGAGTTAATAAATTTATAAAATGCGCGCGGATTGTTGTAGAATTCAGTTGTCATTCGTTTCACGTAATCGTTATATAACTGTGTGGAATAATTCTGAAATTTATTATAACATTCAACAAATTCATCGTACGAAAAGTTATTCCTCTCCAAAAGATATGCCTTCCACAGCTTATTTTTCCTATTTCTAAGCCTCCGAAGATCGCTATTGAACCAGGGAGGTGATGAAGTAAGGGAACGCTGCCGTTCGTAAGGGACGCAAGATTCAAAAATGTTGAAGAGTAAGGCGTAGAACGTGGACAAGGCATTGTCAATGTTATCGTTGGATAAGAGTGTAGTGAAGTCAATGGAAGATATTCTTCTGGAAAGTTCGTCCATATCCGCCTTCCTGAGACTATAAGCGTAGTCGCTAACGTTAATACGTTTAGTATTTTCAGGACTATGAAAATAATCGATTTGGAGAGGCGGATGATATTTGTCAAGAGTAGAAAGAAGAATTGGACTGTGATCAACAATTGTATTGTTGCAGTCAGTGGAAAATACAAGATCAAGTTGCCGACCCATATCATTCTGTATGGAAGTAATCTGATTGAGACCGAAAGAGAAAACCGATCCCAAAAATGAAGACTCTTTAGAACTTAATTTATTAAAGGGATGGCAGCCATCGTCAGCAGAATTGGCTACCCATTGAACGTTGGGTATGTTGAAATCACCCAATAAAAGGAGATCGTCGTCTGGATTCATTAAGTTATTAATGAATTCCAATCTTGAAATTAATATATCATACATACTATATCCGTCCCTGTCAGTGGTATTGATTAGATCAGGGGGAATATAACAACACATAATAAATAAAGAAGTTCTGGCTAATTTTACTTTGAGAGTAATTAGCTCAATGTCAGAAGAAGCAGATAGGTCGGGTGGTGAAATCAAGCTGCAATTGAGGTGAGTTCTGCAAGCTATGAGAACTCCTCCTCCTCGCGCCTCCGAATCAGTAAAGCTATCCCTACGAAATACTTGATAGGATGAATCAAAAATCTCAGCATCCCGAAAACCATGATGTAACCACGTTTCGGTTAACGCGATAATGTCGAAATTACTAGTAGTGGATGACTGGTAAAGAGTCCTAGTCTTGGTCCAGATACCCCTTACATTTTGATAATATAAGGAGATCGTCTGCGGATTTAGTTTTTTGAAACAATATTAGATGGTTTGGCACTCGAGTTTCTAGGCTTGAATGTTGGCCCACGAGGGACGAAATTCTTTATTAAAGTACCCGAGGGCCAAAAAGAAGAATTTAGCAAAGTCGGAGCCAATTCATCAGGTACATGTAAAATAAAGGATGCAATAGGGCTTACAGCTTTATTAATTTTTCGACAAGATATATTTTGTATGCAAGTATTTCGAGCCTGAATGTGGGAAATACATATATGTAGGGATTAAAGCTGTGTAGATAAAGATGGCATAAGATAGGTTTGAATAAACAAGTCATTAATATATAATTTAATAAAAACAGATCTATTACGATACTTCACAGCATGAAGCTAAAAACATTTACCCATTGAGTTTTCCTTTTTTAAATTTGCTAAATGCTAAATAATTAAAATGTTCTCGAATCTCTTCAATCAACTTGATGCTGATGTAAGAGTTAAGTTTTATATTATTTGGGTAAAATTACTGACAAATAACTAAAGAAATTTGAATAGATATAAAAAAAAAAAAATTGTGAATTCAAGGTTGCGATTTCATTTTCAAAGTTCTATATGTCGTCAGAATGACGCAGCCCATTGAAAAGTACCATTGCTGAATTGGTTGAAAAATCTGGACAACTGAATTTTATTAAATTCGGTTTGTATACCTTTTTCTGCTCTAAGTGTGAGCAGCGGAAAAATATATTAACCTGAATCCGAGCAAAGTAGGAAATAAAATATTAATATAAATAAAAGATGATTAGAAAGTCCTTTAATTTCAAAAAAGTTAAAGGACAACCCACGTTAACAAATTTGATTTCCTTTACATCTTTTACTTCGGCCAACCTTGAGAATTGGGTTCTGATCGGCTATCTATATGGAATTCTCAAAGACATTTGACAAACTTTCCAATAAAGGGATTCTTTTTAAGCTCCCTACAATTTTTTTTTATTAATCTCCTAACAAATAAGATTTCATTTTAATTAACCCATTGCCGGGTATAGTCATCTAATTTTTAGCGATATGTAGACAAATGACGGGTACAGCCGTTCTCCATTCTTTCACTAATAAAAAAAGAAACATTACTGGTATGGACTGAACAAAAGAATTTATTTGTTAATTATTCAGTAATACATTGAACAAAAAATTATGTAACATTCTAGATAACGCATAAGTTGGTATTTTGTGCAATTTATCATGTTTTGAAAAAGTCGAAATATGTTCACTTTAATTCATGCGTTTCTAGACAGGATTTTAAAACTAAAAATGTGCGACAATAGGTTAAGTGAAAGGTCTTTTAAAGTCATATTTAGTAATGCATTGTCTGGAGCAGTGCATACGCAGTCTGCCGTTGCTCAAGGTAGCCAATCTAGCCATCTAGCCATTATTATTTATTTTATTTATTAACGACCCCGAAGCTCTTATTGTAGAGTTTCAATTTATTCTAACAACATTAAAATATTTAAAAGGATCAATAATTGTAACGACTGCTCCTTATTGCAGAGCCACATTGAGGCTTTTATTTTGTGGTGTAAACATAGCAATCTGCGTTTAAATATTAATAAATGTAATGTCGTTTTCTTTAGCCGTAAACTCCGTCCGGCTCCTTTTAATTATTCAAGTGACAGTGTCCCTCTGATTTCTTTAGACGAAATTAAGAACTTGGGTACAATTTTTAATTAGAAGTTAATGTTTTAAGTGATTAATTAATTACTCTCAATGCTTGGCCTTTATAAGGTGTTTTACAAAGGATTTACGTAAGACTTATACTCTGAGGTTGTACACTATGCTTTACGTCATCTCCCATGGGATAATCGACTTTTACTTCTGCTCTACTTTCGTTTGATAAATATGAATAATACACTTTTTGAAGAAATGGACTCTCCAAGTATCCTTTAATCTAGATCTTTAAATGTGAGTAAAGTAAATTTGCGGTTGTCCACTTTTATTCATATTAAAAGTCATCGTACCAAATATGGATTTATTGAACCTATAACTAAAATGTGCAGGCGTTAGAATCAATAATCTCAATATATCAACTTTAACCATGACCTAGTTAAAAGAAAACATAAACTTTTTTCTTACTCTAGATAATCAGTTTATCTAATGTACGTAAGTATGTTGAATAAGTAAGTAAACAAAAAAATTCGTATGGCCATGGTCACACATTACTTCCATCTGCTATAATGATACAAAGTTTAGGATGCTAGATCTTTAACAGTTTAAATTTTGGAGTCTGGCCTTGGATTCTATTAATTATTTAAGAATATTTGAATTCTTTAATAAATTTTGTACAATTACATTCTCTGTCTTCAAACTAGACTTCGGTAAAGGACTGAATCAGTTGTGTTATAAAATGCACACAAGTTCACACAATGTATATTGTAATTTTGTGATCTAACTCATGTTAGTGTATTCCTATAGGTTAGGCTTTCGCCTCCAATTGAATCCAGAAGCAGTACTTTCTATGTAATACACATGTACGTGAAAAAGCGAATAAAGAATCTGAGTCTGAATCTTCCAGTTTAAATCCATAAAATTTGACAGACGATTTGAAATTGCGATCGCGGTATCGCATAGAGTTTAGAATTTGAAAGACCGCCATATTGGAAAAAAAAAACAGACGCAATCACAGACGCCATGGGGAGAACCATTTTACTTTTCGCTTTGAGGGCCATTTCATACGATTTTTTACTCTCTCTGTAGAATTTTCTTTCGTTCGCTATAACTTTTATAAAAGTGCACTATTTTTAATTTTCTTGTTTTTCTAAATCTTCATCTGAAAGAGGGTTCCTGACCTGAAGTGACCCGAAAGTTGTACCATTTGATGTTTCTCAAAATGGCACGCAGTAATACTTTACTTTTTTACTATATTCATAAAAAAAAACGGATTTTCAAAATCATTGATTTAATATCTGCTGTCAAAATTTATGAATTCAATAGGGCGGTTTGTAAAATTATAAATCAGAAATTTTGTCACGAGAGACTTCAAATAAATACTTACAATTGCAATACAACTAATTTAAACATTTACTGCTGTTTAAAATTATATTGTTCAGTTTTCCTTGCATCAGTTTACTTAAAATTAAAGCGGAACCTTTTTGTGACAGATATTGAGCTCCCTATTCCTAAATACAAAATAGCTGGTCACAACTGATTGACGATTGGTCACAATTAGAGAATAGGGGAGGAAATTGATGGACAGTGTTAAGGAAACACTTGAAAGTTTCTCTAGCACTGAGAAGTGAGGTAACTTAGCTTAGATTCAGCGAAAGCTCACTTCAGCACTGGAAATACTGGTTCAGTGATTTTATGTACGGCCGGTTCTTATAGCACGTGAGATGTCTTGGAATTGGTACCTTTCCCAAAACAAAACAGTGGAATACAGTACAATACATGGACAGCAGTGACACAATAAACATTGATTTAGCGTAACACGAAGATA
The DNA here is from genome assembly GCA_949715965.1 of Dysmachus trigonus. Lineage (NCBI taxonomy): Eukaryota > Metazoa > Arthropoda > Insecta > Diptera > Asilidae > Dysmachus > Dysmachus trigonus. The sequence continues at coordinate 29,318,960 of OX454320.1, forward strand.
TTGCATGCCTTCTATTGTAGGAGAGATTAGTTTATAAATATTTCCACCTTTTAATAATAGGCACCATTACTTTTAGTTTTATCAGGTTCGCTTTTTACCTACTACAATAGATTGATGTGCTAGAGTTTGCGATGTATCACGCCGATAAAGTCTATATATTTTGCGTGTACTTGGCATTCAACTTAATAAACTGCTTAATGTGATTAATTTTTTACGCATGGTGGCATATTTAACGATGCAATTGAAAGATGTATCGATACTTCGTTGACATGAATTTAGCAGTGCATTTTTTGTTTACAAGATTAATCAGTTTCCCGAGAAAATCTACACGAATGTGTATTCACTGAAAATGGATGAACTTGACCCAACGATTTTATTATGGCGTGGCGTATACAGCTCCGTCCATGATGGACATCACTTTTTGGTAATTGTTTACCCAACGTCTGTTCGCCCCACGGAAACTCCAATGTTTAACTCGATAATTAATTTTGGATAAGTATCTACATTAAGAGAAATAACTTAGCATTATCTATAATTAGGTGCAAGCCGTGATATCTGTACAGTTGCCTGGATTATACTCTGTGAAAGCTTATCAAATTAAAATAATAAACAATTATGCAGTAGGTATTACAGAGAGAGTACATTTTCCAGTAAATATTTATATTTTATGCATTTCACTCTTGCATTTTTTAGCTGGTTTTACTTTTATTGCTGATAAAGCTTTTCATGTTACATCAGTGTAGGCAAAAACAAGGGCAAATCGATGTTCATTTATAATAAAAACACGTATTATTTGTGTAAGATGTTCCAGTAATTATATAATAACATCCAACATTCATGATTGCATATTGGTGTAAACTTAAAACTTTCGAAAGTGCCTTTTAATTAAATAATACATTTGTAGAGTTTAACGACCAAATGCTGTATCTAAAAAGTAGTCCCAAAAATTCCGCATAGTTGTTCGAGTAATTAATATAAGTATTATGTATAGATACTATATAGAATCTCAAGTTCAGGTTTTGTGGCTTCTGCAGAAGTTCGCACAAAGTATTCACTCCGTAAAATTACGAATCTCCATGTAACCTAAATTACTATAAGTTTTAACGCAAATCTTACGCTCCGCTTTGCACCTTTTTTTCTTTAAAAATTTCTGATTTCTGCAAATTAGTTAAATTTAATAGTTAATTAAAATATCTACGGTTGAGAATAAAGATTTTTTTAAATTACTGCATATAGGGTAAATGTGGGATAGATGCCACAGGGGGATAGATGCCTAAGTAAATACGTAGCGACCTGTACGAGCAATACACCCGCAGTGTTTTGTTTAAATGTAAGCTTACCCCCTTCTTTCCGCCAGTCGTTGCCGTGCACTTCGCTGGAAAGTATGTGTTTTGAGTTGTGCAGAGAAAAACTATTTAAGTTTAGTAACAAAGATGATTGTGCCATCTAGTTAAGAAAATCTAAATATTCTTTCATTAATAAAAAAATATTTAAGTTTAGTTGATTGTGCCACTTAGCTAACGTTAATTAAAGTTAAGAAAATCAAAATATTTTTTTATTAATTCCTTAGGGCAACTATCCCACAAGTCGAAATATGATGGCGGCGTCTAACCCACACAGTAGGCATCTATCCTCATTTATAAGATTGTTTATTTCGTTTGTAACTAAGTATAAATAAAACTAATAGAATTAAATTCTCTCAATTATTTTCTTCATTAATAAGTATACTAAGCATCACAAAAATTTAAGATCATTAAATGCTTATATTCTGTTTGTTAATCGCTGATTTCAAAAAGTGTGGCAACTATCCCACATTTACCCTATTACATACTCATTTAAATTTACCATTATAGTGTTTTTATAATTTTTTTAAGAAAAGAATTATGAATTCACTAGATTTACTACTTGACTGCCAGTACTTTGGCTGTGTACAACTGAGATCTAATATAGTTAAATGAATCCTTTAGTTTTAGCACTAAATGCAATCTATTTTAAATACTACATAATACTGTGATCAAAAAATAAACCTAATTTTGAATTTTAATTGCGTGGGTACATCGATTCAAGCAAATCTTCTTGTTTTTAGGTTGGCAGCACTGTCACTCATATTTGTGTAAAATTTCACTCCAGTACGTCATTTGTTTGGTTAGTTTCGTTGTGTTTTCTGAGCAAATAAATGTGAATTTTTCGATTTTTACAATGTGTGATTTTATTGAGCAAAGAAGTAACATTAAATGTTGTTTGCGAAATGAAATTTCTGCTGCAGAAACGTATAGAATGTTGCAGAAGGCCTTCGGCTATCAGATTTTGTCTGTAAGAAATGTTTACAAGTGGTATAAAGAGTTCAAAGAAGGTATAGAAAGCGTTGAAGACAAAGAGCGTCCCGAACGACCATCAATGAAATCAAAGATTTTGTGCTCAAAAATCGTCGGTTGACAATTAGAGACCTTGCTGATACTGTAAACATTTCATTTAGATTAGTCCAAACCATTTTGAAATCACTGGCCTACATGTATTGTATCGGGTGGGGACTACTTTAAAGGGGATGACATAGATTTGGAAGAATAAATAAAAATGTTCAAAGTTATAAGCAAATTGGCTTTACTTTTTGATCACAGTAGTAAGTATTAATTTCAGAATTAATAAATAAATAACAATGTTATAATGCTAAAACAAAAGACTTTTCTTGGGTATCACATATTTTTGTAAAACTATAAATTTTTTTTTTATCCGTATGTTGTTCGAACGATTGATTTATATTTTTTCCAATAATTCAAGAAAAACAAAAACAAAACATAAAACATTGTTTATTCAAACGTCTTACAAATTTTCTTGCTTTTTTGTCCAAATAATGTTTATACACGCAAACAGCTTTCTTAGTTCTACGTATGTATGTCGTCTTATTTGGCCTAACTGGCTAGGAAATCTTATATTTAGTTTCATATCAGTCTGTTCATCCATCTGTCCATCTGTGGGTCACATAGCTATTACACTCTTAGTTTTACAGCTTTTGAAGTGAATTTGTGTAAATTCGTACACTGATAACCCAAATCCAGAAAAAAATCGAAATCACTAGTCCCATCGATGTACTGCCATTGAACATCTTGGAAACGCAATATTTTGAACTTTAACTAGTTAGTAGATAGGTACTTCCCAAGTTTAAGTGAAGCTCTAATATATGGGGTTATAGACTTTTGACAGTCCAGATATGCAGACCTCAGAGCCTCAATCTTTTCTTTTATCAGATGTACTTACGAAACTCTATAAATACAATTTTGTGAAAAAAATTATTCAGTTTACAAACTCTATTCACGTGTAAATATAAAAATACAACAATACGATTTGTTTGAATTTCCTGACAGTACAATAAAAATTGGAAATTATAAAGAATGGCAAAGAGCAAAAATAACTAACTAATTTAATCAGACTGTGCTATATTAATATTTAATCAGTTTGTCAAATCAGAAGTATGATATACACATGTGAGGAATACATTATTGTAGAATTAAATAAGGGAGGACCTACTAAGCCTAATAATCAATTTGACAGGTACAACGCACAGGTGCCTCTCTTTATATTTTCTCAAAAATTAATTTCCTCAAAAACAATGTTATAACAATTCTGTCTAAGCAGAATCAACCCCAGCGATCTTTCTATTCGGAAAGAGGAGGATAAGCCAAATTAAAGTTGAAAAGAAAAGCTCTTAAGCCCAATCAGGGCATTAAATTTAGAGAATAGCACCGTATACGGTTGGGTTTATTAAATTACAGATGCTTGCACGCTTTTAATGAAAATTAGAACCGTTACACCAGTGTCTTAACAAATAACAAAATTATCTCCTGGTAGACGAAAACGAACTAAGATTCCTTTTTGCGTCAAATATTTATCTGGCTCACGCGCTGACTACGTCATTCTTTATTGAGGCTTTCATACTATAAATCAGAAAGTTTTCCCTTGGATCCATTAAAATTTGTGTATTCTCTGGTTTCGTTCGATTCTTCGGAATACATATATCCTGAAGACCAGGCCGAACAAATTTTCCGCGCACTGAAGACGCCTCGTGTTGTTACACAGTACAAACCTTTCCACTGTTTCGTTTCGGGTCCTTCAGATCTCTTCGGCTGTTTTACCTATACATATCCTTTTAATGACCTTCATCGGCTTGAACGTAAGGAGGAAATTCTTGGAAATCGCTTGAAATTTCATGGAACACAAGTGCCTGGTACATGTGCAGCTCAAGCTCGTCGCCCTTATTTCCTCCGGCGAAAAGCTTTCGGGAAACTCATAAAATATTCCCAACGTCAGGTAGAGGATTGTGCTCTAAACAGGAGCTTTCGGTAGGCACTCTCTAGGATTACTTCAGGGAAATTTTCTCTCATGTTTAACATTTGGGATTTTCCAATGTTTTTCCTTTTCTGTAGAGCTGCAGAACACCAGCACCATAGAACGGTCCAACCAGCCCTAGGGAAGCGTTTCCCTCTTTTGTACGCTCTATATAATACGGTGCTGCTAGTCGACCAAGCTCAGTTGCTAATTGAACTTTTTGTGATGAACTTCGAACTTTAGATCTCTTAAGATTCTGTGAATAGGAACCCTTTTACCCACTAAACTGGTGCCAGTGTGCAAACAATTTCCCTAGCATCCTTAACGAATCCAATTTAATGCAAAGTGATTTACTGGAGTAAATTAGACTACATTGACCTAGTTCGCCCAAAAGTGAAAGTGAGCCACCTGGCCGTCTTTTAAATGATATACTTTCGACAGTGCAGTGCAATTTCCTGAGGATTATTTAAAAGAAGAGCAGACGACGACCTCCTTCAGGACGCAAATATTGTACTCTAAGATCCACTTGGTCTTTAATTTAAAGGGTAAGTGCTTTCAATGTACTTAAACCGTCCATTGTCTTATATCGGTCAAGGGGCCTCTTTTGGCTCGAAATTCATACCCAGGAAACTTAATTGTGTTCCGCGCTTTTGTTGCTTATGCAAATTTCTTACTACGTAAGTGGGCGTCACCACGCTCTGCCGCCAATCGTACTTCATATGAAGCTCGTTTCGTGCATCACGCCTGCAGTTGAATTGTGCAATGCACATACATACATTCATATATTGTACCTGGTATCCGGAAAACATCGTATCATTCGTTTCACTGCACTAATTTCTCAGTGCAGATAACTCGGGCGTATGAAATTGTCGAAGCGAATAGAAATTGATCTGGACAATTTACCTCTAAATGAGAAAACTTTAAAACATTTAGATTACATTGTGAGGATCCTTTAAATTCAGAAAAAGGTTAAAGTTCACCTTTGAGATTTACGTTAAAAAGAACTTTAGGAAAGGTAAAATTGATATTAAAGTTTGTCGAGTGGAAATCCCTCCAAAATAAAAAGCTAGTTGGGTTAGCTAAAACTTTCCGCACAATCGCAGTACAAAGTGTATATAAAACTTAGCAAAACATTTTACGTTGTTTTTCCTTTTTAAGTTTTTACAACTGTTCTCAAAGTTTCAAAGTTGAATTAGAATTGCCTGGTGAAGACATCTTTGCATGCTTTGATGTTCCAAAAGAATGACATCAATGATTTATTTTACTTATAATGGACGGATACGACTTGAATGTAGCGCGTTTCTGTATCAACGTTTTTTAGTTTTGTCACTTTTTCTAAACTGGGAAAAATTTCGCATTGTAGATTATAATATGCGTGCTTTTTATTATCACATTTTTAATATTGGTTGTGGATCGTTGTACGTTTAATAAGATTTTATTTGAAATAACTATGGAGCAAAGTGGCTCATTCAATCAACAAACTTGAATTTTAATGCTACATTTAATGTTTGTTGTCATTGTTTTTACAACGTTTATTTTCTTAATATAGGATATTATACAGCGTCGGTGTACAAAGGTTTTCAAGTACGAAGAGCTCAGATTAAGAAGGCTTAGATAAAAAATATTGGAGCCAGTTTATGTAGAAGTAGTTTTCGCGTTTAAAGCACTCATTGGCGTAATCCCTGGCAATTCTGAGTTTTCATAGATTTTTTCATGTTAAGGTACGTTTTCGTTGTAAGCTGTTAACGAAGGCTGTTAGGTATTAAATGTCGAAGCGCGTTGCTGAAAACGACTGTTCCTAAGGAGACAACAAATGTCCAATAACACACACAAAATACAAGCTCTCAAAGATAAACCTAGCAAAATTTCCCATTAGATAAAGCAGGTCTAGACTTCTACTTCAGTTAATTCTTATAAACAAATATGGAAAAAAATAGTCACCAAAAAATTCTCAGAGACAGTATTTACAGCGTAAGCTATTAAGATACTATTACCGTCTAGAAGGCCAAAAACAAGCAAAATTTCAAGAATTTTTCTTCTCAGCTCCTTTATACTTACAAAACTTTTTCAAAACATTATTTAATTGTTTTAGAATACAAAAAAATCTTTTTTTACAATTTTAATTCTTTTTTTTTTCTAATTTCCATTGTCCCATTGCGGACAATTAATCTCAGGATTGGTAAGTCTGCAACAAGAAATTCAAAAACTTTCTTAAAGAGGAAGATTTCGGAAAGCGTAATTTACCACCGTTAATGAAAACTCGTTAAAACAAATACGGTGGGCGTATGAAAAAAACAGTGAAACGACCACTTTTTTTTTAGTTTTTCCTTCCCAAATTTTTTTTTGTTTTTCCTTTTTTTGCCAAATTGTGGTAAATTACCGTACAGGATACGTTGATAAACAAAACGCGCTAAAATTTATTAAAATCGATTCCCCGGGAACTGGATTACTTACAAAAGGTTAGTATATTTACAAGACATCATTGCCATTTTGTTCCATTCGAAAAAAATTATTAGAACTTGAAATATTTAGGAAAAAACTGTTTTTGGGCGTACACTTTAGGGGTGGTTTTCACCCCCTAAATGTGCGTATCCGCAGATAAAAAAAAAAAAAAAAAAAAAAAAAAACGTGTCTCATATTTTTCGATACTTTATAACATATTTCAATTTCATCAAAATCGGTGAGACACACCTGAGAACGTTGCCTTGTAAGCAAAAACGCCTATCCCGAAGTAACGTGAAAAATAGTTTCGGGCTGGTGTTCTTGGCGCTAGAGGGAGGGATTTTAGGCTGTTGTCTACGCCATCAGAGTGGGAGTCCGACGTTTTAGTTTGTAGCCCACCCCATTGGAAAATGGATTTCCCCTCCCCTCAAAATAATAATATACGATCACGGAACGCTCATGTATATAAATTAAATAATCATTCAGAAATGTATTCACCTCGCGATTTAAATTATTTAAAAAATCAAAACATATTACAGAACTATTCAATAGCTGCTGCTAACAAGCGCCATCGACCGCAACGAAAACGATCCTTTGGGTCAAACATAAGAAAACAGACAACACGATTGATACAAATCTGTTGAGTTTTAAGAAAGAATAGTGTCATTATATACATATTATAGTTAGTACATTTTAGTAGTAATCTCAGTTAATAACTCACCCTAAGCTTTACTATCAACGCAATAGGTTTGGTATATGGGTATCACTCTTTAAGCAGGTTCAAAAGTGCAAAATACAATACCTCGAAAATTATTCTCCTTTTTTTGCTAAAATAAAAGAACAATGTCTCACTCAACTCGGCTGATTTTAATGTAGGAAAATTGTCTGAAAATGTCCAGAAATTAATACACATACTATACACTTAGTAAATTGGAAATCAAAGGATCCGATTTTTTCAAATTCAGATATTTTATTCGAAATCATTGGCCTCTGTATACCTTTTGCACTAATATTACTGATGTTTATGTACCTTTAGTTTCAATTCCGGCGACAGTGAAAAATATTATTTGCTATACTGATCCGGCTATTATCAAATTCCGTGCCCAAGGTAATAGCTTTTATGAAAATTACTTGAAGTGTTAAAGTTTTCGGTCGCCATCTTGGGTTTCTGTATATACAAATATAAACAGTAAGAAAGTATAGCGTTACATAAAAATTAGTCACGATTTTTAGATATAAAAATGTATTTTTATGAAATTTCAAAGGGTTAATTTTTAATTTTTTAAGCCAAATTCCATAACAATATATAAGTATTGAATTGAACTAAGTTTTAGAGAAATTTTCCTTTAGAAATTTGTTAACTTATATTTTTCTAATGTACAGTTAAGGAAGTGTAATATTACATAAAAATTGCTGACGATTTTTAATAATAACAATGTAATTTTAAACCACAAAACAATGCTAAATTTTTCTTTTGTTTAGTTAAATTTTCATTACAATATTAAATTACTGAATTTTCCTAAAGCTTAAGGAAATATTCCTTTCGATTTATGTAAAAATGCACAGCCAGCAATTCCTTTTGTAATCTGTTTGACAGCATTTATTTTCTTATAAATATTAATGACTTATAGCTAAATGGCTTAAGGGAATTTGACACACCGAAATTTTCAAAAAATCAATACTTTATTTATGACTGATTTTGATAGGAAATAAATACCTTCAAGAATAAGAATTCCATTATGTTAAAGTCGAGTTCGGTTTCAAAGATTTGTAACGAAGAATATACCGCGGCGCGTCAAGGTCGTATTTTTCATGATTTTCTCTCTTTCTCGCGTAATGTGCTTTTATTGTATTTCAAAAGCATCTTCTATATATATATATATATACATATCCATATATGTATATATTAGGGTGCTTTTTTTTCGCGACTATTTTTTTTTTCAGTCCCACCTCGAAATTTTGTGGCTAATACCTAAACAAACATTCCCTGAAAATTGGATCCCTTAAAAATAATATTTAGTACTAGACCAAGACGCATAAAGTTTTCCCATATAAAATACACGTGAACTTTGATTATTTTTCTTCAAATCTCTACAACACAGAGGCATTTTATGGCACAATCTTGGGCAATGGTAGGGTTTCTTCAGAATTGAATGCTCTACAAAAGTGTCCATTGCGGTGTAACCCTAACTCCCACCAGCGAGGTAGTACGGGTCAGTAACCCCAATTTGTCCATGAAATTCTCGCTTTTTACCCCTATCTCGTAAACAACAAGAGGTACAGAAAAAGTGAATATGACAAACTTGTAGCAAATTCAATTTCCTCCGAAAAGTTCTTGAACACCAAATCGCTGACCTCGATATTTCTTGAGATATTGGGTTTTGAAGTTGAAGTAGTGTTTCTACAATTTAGCTCAATAATCCATGACAATTTCACACTACCTCAACTTCAAAGCCCAATATCTCAAGAAATATCGACGTTACTACGACGGTGTTCTAGAACTTTTCGGAGGAAATTGAATTTGCTACAAGTTTGTCATATTCACTTTTTCTGTACCTCTTGTTGTTTACGAGATAGGGGTAAAAAGCGAGAATTTCATGGACAAATTGGGGTTACTGACTCGTACTACCTCGCTGGTGGGAGTTAGGGTTACACCGCAATGGACACTTTTGTAGAGCATTCAATTCTGAAGAAACCCTACCATTGCCCAATATTGTGCCATAAAATGCCTCTGAGTTGTAGAGATTTGAAGAAAAATAATCAAAGTTCACGTGTATTTTATATGGGAAATCTTTATGCGTCTTGGTCTAGTACTAAATATTATTTTTAAGGGCTCCAATTTTCAGGGAATGTTTGTTTAGGTATTAGCCACAAAATTTCGAGGTGGGACTCAAAAAAAAAAAATAGTCGCGAAAAAAAAGCACCCTAGTATATACAGGGTGTTCAGAGGTAAGAGGTCAATACTGCAGGGGGTGAAAGGTCAGACCGAGACAAGCAAAAAATCGTATGGGTGGGGGGGGGGGCATCTCTCACCGTTTGGCAGTTACAGGGTGATTCGTAAATCAGGATTTTGCCTTATATGGGAACCGCTCTTGTATTTTTATCTTTTTTTCTACGCATCGCAGCGGCCCCAAACTGATTTCAAAAAATCACTATTTGGAAGCCCTTTCCAAAAAAGTTTACACCACCCCCCTAACCCCAACCCCTTGGCCTAAATCCCCCCTGCAAGTTGAAAAAATTAACTTTTATTTCACGATTTTTCACCTTTCGCCCCACTTTTCTCTGAAATTCATGTTATTAACATACCTACTTTTTATTTTTTTTAAGTTGCCTATCTAATTACCTTTCCATAAAGGTGCAACATGCCCAGGTAGAAAAGGGTTGCAAAAGTCCTGAAATTAAAACATCCTCACAGGTACCTAATTACTTTATTGCACCATAATGAAAAAAGTCGTTAAGTAAACAATTTTTATGACAGCAAGTTCGGAAATGTTTGTTTAGGAAACAGAGGTAAGAAATTTTTTGTATTTCAGCAAAACAGTAATAAAATAATAAATGTAATCTCGTTAAATAGCGTTATTAGATTATTATATCCAGTATTGACTCCTAAGTATCCTGACGCTCCGTTTCTAATACCTCCTATGAATTATGGTATAAAAATGGGTAAGTTTGAAAGGATATTGACCACAGTTGAAGAAGGAAGCGATAAAACCGGGTGTTTAATAGAAAAAATTAAGATAAAATGGCAGAATGCAGTGTTGACGAGTATGTCGATATAATTTACGGGTACGGTTTAGTAGAAGGAAATGATAGTGAGGCCTTACGACAATACCAAAGGAGATTCCCGAATCGACGTGTACCCGACAGAAGGGTATTTTGAAGGACTTTCAGAAGGTTAAAAGAAACCGGAAGTGTAACCGCCCCCAGAGCAGAAACGCGAGCAGGAAAATCGGCCGATTCAGCGGACCCCGACCAACAAATCCTCAACATCGTCAGGAACAGCCCTGTAATAAGCATCAGGCAGGTCGCACGAAGGTCAGGATTGTCTTCAGGGAGAGTCTGGACCGTTGTGAACCGAGAGGGACTACACCCATACCACTATATCCCGATCCAAGCACTAGGGAAGGAGATTCCGAAGGACGATTGCAATTCTGCACTTGGCTGTTCGAGTCTGACATCGAAAACAGAAGGTTTCTAGACCGAATTCTGTGGACGGATGAATCGCAATTCACCCGGGATGGCATCACAAACTTACACAACCTCCACACCTGGTCATAGGTGAACCCACATAGGACCAGGTGTCGGTCCTTCCAGCAAAGATTTAGTGTCAATATCTGGGCTGGCATCATCGGCAACTAGTTGATAGGACCCTTCATCTTGCCCCAAGTGCTGAATAGTCAGCTATACTCGGACTTTTTGGAGAATATCCTTCCGGATCTGTTGGAGGACATCCCCCTGGCCACCAGAAGCGCAATTTATTTACAGCTCGACGGAGCACCTGCGCATACTGGGAAGATTGTTAGGACAAGGTTGAATGAACATTACCCAGAGCGCTGGATTGGACGAGGTGGACCGATTCCTTGGCCTGCTAGGTCACCGGACCTTACTCCACTGGACTTTTTCTTACAGGGAATGATGAAAGATGAAGTTTACTCAAGACCAATCAACACCAGAGAAGAATTAGTTACCAGGATTGTGACTGCAGCCACGAAAATACGGGAGAGACTGGCTACCATAGACCTCAAACGTGAAATGAAACGAAGGCTACTTGCATGCATCGAAACTAGCGGGGAACATTTTGAACAGCTTTTAAAGGACAAACGTTTTAATTGTAATTAGTTTTTAAGCGAACAAAATGTATTTTTTAGTAAACTTAAGTATAATTTCCTAAAAATTCGAATTATCATGATATTCTGTAAAAGGATTTTTGTAAATAAATTTTCGTATCCTTTTCCTACCTGGGCATGTTGCACCTTTTTGGAAAGGTAATTAGATAGGCAACTTAAAAAAAATAAACAGTAGCTATGTTAATAACATGAATTTCGGAGAAAAGTGGGGCGAAAGGTGGAAAATCGTGAAATAAAAGTTAATTTTTTCAACTTCCAGGGGGGATTGTGGCCAAGGGGTTGGGGATAGGGGGGTGGTGTAAACTTTTTTGGAAAGGGCTTCCAAATAGTGATTTTTTGAAATCAGTTTGGGGCCGCTGCGATGCGTAGAAAAAAAGATAAAAATACAAGAGCGGTTCCCATATAAGGCAAAATCCTGATTTACGAATCACCCTGTAACTGCCAAACGGTGCGAGATGCCCCCCCCCCCCACCCATACGATTTTTTGCTTGTCTCGGTCTGACCTTTCACCCCCTGCAGTATTGACCTCCCACCTCTGAACACCCTGTATACAGGGTGTTCAGAGGTGGGTGGTCAATACTGAAGGGGGTGAAAGGTCAGACCGAGACAAGCAAAAAATCGTATGGGTGGGGGGGGGGGGGGGCATCTCGCACCGTTTGGCAGTTACAGGGTGATTCGTAAATCAGGATTTTTCCTTATATGGGAACCGCTCTTGTATTTTTATCTTTTTTTCTACGCATCGCAGCGGCCCCAAACTGATATCAAAAAATCACTATTTGGAAGCCCTTTCCAAAAAAGTTTACACCACCCCCCTATCCCCAACCCCTTGGCCGCAATCCCCCCTGGAAGTTGAAAAAATTAACTTTTATTTCACGATTTTTCACCTTTCGCCCCACTTTTCTCTGAAATTCATGTTATTAACATACCTACTTTTTATTTTTTTTAAGTTGCCTATCTAATTACCTTTCCAAAAAGGTGCAACATGCCCAGGTAGGAAAAGGATACGAAAATTTATTTACAAAAATCCTTTTACAGAATATCATGATAATTCGAATTTTTAAGAAATTATACTTAAGTTAACTAAAAAATACATTTTGTTCGCTTAAAAACTAATTACAATTAAAACGTTTGTCCTTTAAAAGCTGTTCAAAATGTTCTCCGCTAGTTTCGATGCATGCAAGAAGCCTTCGTTTTATTTCACGTTTGAGGTCTATGGTAGCCAGCCTCTCCCGTATTTTCGTGGCTGCAGTCCCAATCCTGGTAACTAATTCTTGTCTGGTGTTGATTTTTCTTGAGTAAACATCATCTTTCATCATTCCCTATAAGAAAAAGTCCAGTGGAGTAAGGTCCGGTGACCTAGCAGGCCAAGGAATCGGTCCACCTCGTCCAATCCAGCGCTCTGGGTAATTTTCATTTAACCTTGCCCTAACAATGTTCCCAGTATGCGCAGGTGCTCCGTCGAGCTGTAAATAAATTGCGCTTCTGGTGGCCAGGCGGATGTCCTCCAACAGATCCGGAAGGGTATTCTCCAAAAAGTCCGAGTATAGCTGACTATTCAGCACTTGGGGCAAGATGAAGGGTCCTATCAACTGGTTGCCGATGATGCCAGCCCAGACATTGACACTAAATCTTTGCTGGAAGGACCGACACCTGGTCCTATGTGGGTTCACATCTGACAAGGTGTGGAGGTTGTGGAAGTTTGTGATGCCATCCCGGGTGAATTGCGATTCATCCGTCCACAGAATTCGGTCTAGAAACCTTCTGTTTTCGATGTCAGACTCAAACAGCCAAGTGCAAATTGCAATCGTCTTTCGGAACCTCCTTCCTGTAGTGCTTGGACCGGGATATGGTGGTATGGATGTAGTCCCTCTCGGTTCACAACGGTCCAAACTCTCCCTGAAGACAATCCTGACCTTCGTGCGACCTGTCTGATGCTTATTTCAGGGTTGTTCCTGACGATGTTGAGGATTCGTTGGTCGGGGTCCGCTGAATCGGCCGATTTTCCTGCTTGCGTTTCTGCTCTGGAGGCGGTTACACTTCCGGTTTCTTTTAACCTTCTGAAAGTCCTTGAAAATACCCTTCTGTTGGGTACACGTCGATTCGGGAATCTCCTTTGGTATTGTCGTACGGCCTCACTATTATTTCCTTCTACTGAACCGTACACGTAAATTATATCGGCAGACTCTTCAACACTGCTTTCTGCCATTTTATCTTAATTTTTTCTATTAAACACCCGGTTTTATCGCTTGCTTCTTCAACTGTGGTCAATGTCCTTTCAAACTTACCCATTTTTATACCATAATTCATAGGAGGTATTAGAAACGGAGCGTCAGGATACTTAAGAGTCAATACTGGATATAATAAACTAATAACGCTATTTAACGAGATTACATTTATTATTTTATTACTGTTTTGCTGAAATAATAAAAATGTACTACCTCTGTTTCCTAAACAAACATTTCCGAACTTGCTGTCATAAAAATTGTTTACTTAACGACTTTTTTCATTATGGTGCAATAAAGTAATTAGGTACCTGTGAGGATGTTTTAATTTCAGGACTTTTGCAACCCTTTTCTACCTGGGCATGTTGCACCTTTTTGGAAAGGTAATTAGATAGGCAACTTAAAAAAAATAAAAAGTAGGTATGTTAATAACATAAATTTCGGAGAAAAGTGGGGCGAGAGGTGAAAAATCGTGAAATAAAAGTTAATTTTTTCAACTTCCAGGGGGGATTGTGGCCAAGGGGTTGGGGTTAGGGGGGTGGTGTAAACTTTTTTGGAAAGGGCTTCCAAATAGTGATTTTTTGCAATCAGTTTGGGGCCGCTGCGATGCTTAGAAAATAAGATAAAAATACAAGAGCGGTTCCCATATAAGGCAAAATCCTGATTTACGAATCACCCTGTAACTGCCAAACGGTGAGAGATGCCCCCCCCCCCCACCCATACGATTTTTTGCTTGTCTCGGTCTGACCTTTCACCCCCTTCAGTATTGACCTCCCACCTCTGAACACCCTGTATATTCTCCTTTTGTAAACATATGGAATCCATAGAAGTAGAGGGTAACCGGTAGCGCTTGATATTACGAGTAGTCTTTTTCTCAAAACCGCGCTTTTAGAGTTGGTGTACACGATGAAAAAAAAAAAAAACTATTGGATCGATCGGTCTGAAATTTTGATATGTCATTTGGCACATGATTTTCCAGGGATTGAACCACAGACAAAAAAGATTTTCCGAAAATTCTCCGATTTTCCGGGCAAAAAATGTGCGTTTTTTTGAAAAAACGCCGCCATTTGGTTATTTATTGATAAAAATTTTTCCTTTTGGTTTAATCCTTAGATATTTTCATACCAGTTAAAATCCTTGGTTTTTTTGGACTTTGCAGTGACTCAAAATCGCGTACACCGTGATTTTTTGAGGTTTTTTTGAAATAATTCCACCGGTAAAAATACAGCCTGGAAAAATATAAAAATTTTTTTTTTTATATCTCTTTTTTACCCCTCAATTTTCAAAAAAAAAAAAAATAATTTGAACTTTTGGTTGTGTTAAGTCCCGTTAAATACTATTGTCTTCTATTTCAATTTAGTACTTAAATCCTACACAGATATTCAACTCTATACTATTTTACTCTCTCTCTCTCTCTCTCCCTCTCTCTCTCTATTTTACTTTTCAGTTCCTAATTTCTCATTTAAATTATTAAAAAAAAAAATTATTATCAAAAAACTTAAATTCTAATATATTTTTATTTTATAAATAAGTAAAACGTAATCTACCCTATCTTAACTTAATCTAACTACACCACCTAAAAATAACCTAACCTAATTTCATGAATTTTTGTTTTATTGTTTTAGTATGCACCTTTTTCTTTTTCTAGACAAAGGCTTATTATTATTTTATATTATTACTCCCATTACCAAAATTTGTAGAGAGCCTTAAGGGCTTCATGTCGTCTAAATTGTTCGAATTGAACTCAATTGCTTTGCAATACCTTCTGATTTTTGTATCATATTCCCCTTAAATATATTAAAACTTCTGAAGGGTTCATCCCGTTTAATCTAGATCTTTCGTGGTATAACCTCTTTTGGGTTATATGCTCAGCTTATTTTAAATTATATTTATATCTTTTAGAGCGCAACGTCGAAACAATTTTATTTAGGTGAGCCGTCTCATAGATTTCCAAGTTATTCAAAATCCTGGGTTTGAAATTTCGAAAGATAAGCTCGGATGCATTACGTTTCGAAAACCCGGATTTTTCCCATGTAATGGGATTATGTTAAATCAAACAGGACCTGACCAGTACCTGATAATGGGTTATCTTGACCATAGGGTAAAGATGCTGGCTATAGAACAAGCTTCTGGTTATTTGGAAGACCTTGTGAGCTTTTTCAATGAATTTGTCGCTCTGGTTTTTAAAGACAAGGCAATTGTCTGCTCAGATAACTAAATATTTTACCACAGTCTTTTGTTGTAATATCTGTCCGCTTTGGCTTTTTAGTACCCGATTTTTCCAGTTTTTACGAGAAACTTCTTCCCGCTATCATATTATAAATTATGTACAACAAATATTCGGTAATTTTTAATGTTATTAATTTATGGATCAGGACTTTTAACTCGAAGTTGATAAGGCATGCTCTGGTACAGTGCCCTCTACTTGTGTTCCATTGGTATAATTAAGCAATAGGCTAAGTAATTTTGAATCCTTCTACTTGAAGTTATGAATATCTTAAAGCATTTTCAGGGAGCTGAGATATGTAAAGCAAACGGCATTCAAATCAGTGCCAGAGAAACAGAAAAGCACGTAATAAATTGCAATATGTATTACAAGTGCTATTAATGTTCTACTTTTGCATATTATATCCTTTAAATAAATGTATTCTCAACAAATCTTCCTATCTTTCGATAACTAAAATTGCCTGCAAAAATTATTATAGCAAATTATTTTTAAGTATTGAATTGTTTTATTTCTGGCTAACTTTAACTTAATATAACTTTTCAAACTTCGATGACACTGCTATAACAACATGAAATTCTCTCTCAATGTTTTTCTCGTAAACGGATCCAAAATGCTCCGTGCACACATGTTTGCATCATAAAAAGCTAGCACAGTTCCAGAGAATCTATAATAAACTGCCCTTAATGGCACTAAACCGCATTTGTTCCTAACCCAATTTGGCCATTGATGTTGTTACGAAAACGAGCATAAACACTTAAATTAGCTTTCAAAACAACATCACTCTCGGTAAACGTGTTATTATTCAATCAAGGAAAAAACCAGGCCATCTACTTAAGCTCATCATTGATGCTCTTCACTATATGATGTGTCCTGTTCCAAGATATTCTGACGTGCTGCGAGGGGAGCCAGATGGGAAACTCACTCATGCCTAGGTTTTTTTAATGTTTAATGAGCTGTTCGATATTTTCGACAATAGATAGATTGCGAGTTATGATCTGCCCTCCCACTCACCTGCCAGCCGTCGAGCAGCTTGCGTCTGGGATTTGCGAGAGCATGAATCGCTTTAGGCTGGTTGTCAGTGGCATAACGTGACCTTTTACCAGACAATTTATGGTATTATTAGTTCCCTTAATGCCTTAATGGTTACAGCTGGCCTTTGTTCGATATAATTAGCTTTTTTGGGCCCCAATCACTCGTTATTTGTCACATCCCGTAAGCCAACGAACACATCACTGTCATTTAAGCCCACCTTTAGACGTCTCCATATGTGTCCATTGTGTTGCCGTGTATAAGACAGGGCCTTTCTTTCATACACTGTACTAATAAGAGGCGTCGTATCCCATGCACCATCTGAAATCAGTCGACGCTTCAGTAAATTAATACATTGAGTATACATATACCCCTATAGAAATGTTTAAAAAAAAAAAAAAAAAATAGCTAAATATTTTTAGTTCCCAACATTCTCCAAATAGAAAGATAGATACATTTTGTTTTATATTTCAAAACGCTTAGGTTTTTTCTACTGGCTTGCAGGAAAGCAACATGGATGAGAATATTTTTGCTTATTTAGGCCAAGGTTTATGGATTTTTCGTTTGTCTAATGCTTGCCATGTAATTTGTATATTTTTCCGCCTTAAACAAGGCACTCGTTTCATTCAAATATATTAGTGGATAGCTAAAACGTTGTCTTTATTTAGGTTAATAGCATTTTGAAACCACTTAAACTGAGGGTTTTGCATTCTAAAATATGTATATTATCTAGTTATATAAAAATTAAGCAGGTTTTGTTCATTAATCGAGCTTAATGGTAGACAAATTCCTTGAAAAATTGTATTCAATGTTGATATAATTGAATGAAAGTAACTTTAACATTGTTTCCTGTAACTTTAGCAGGCACAATGTTTATTAAGATTTTGGAATTGTGACAGAGAAGTGGTTCAATCGATCCTTTATAAGAATATGAAGTGATAACTAACGCTAAAGTAATTTGACAGGTAAAAGGTTATACAAATTTCAAAACCACTCAGACAGGCAGGCACCTACATAGCCAGCTTTAACATCAAAGGACACCCCAAAGCAAATATACTCAGTTTTAAAAACAGCATCAGCTGATCGTTATATATATTATGATAACTCGATTGCCAATTTTTTTAGTCGGATGAATAAGTAAACAATTTGATGATTTGATGTGGTAAATTTAAAAGTACCCATGCAAAGCGAAAAAAGTGAAACTTTTGAGTTTCTCGTATATATTTAGTTTAATTGATGCATGCTATTCAATTGATACATATAATGGTAATTTTATGTATTGTAGTTAATTCGTAATTCTTAAATAACGCATGCTGGTGTAGGGATTTCAGACGATGACTACGACTTACGAGGATCTTTGTATCACACCTTCTTTCATTCCTTCAAAATCACAAAAAACACCTGTTATGGATCTTAAGTATTTCATATTTCTCCATGATAAGAATTTGAGACTTCAAGCTTCGGACTGGAAATGTCGTCGTTGGAAGCCCAGGCAGTGTTGTCGAAAATATCTTAATAAGGTTTAGCCTGAGATTTTATTTATCCTCTTTCTAACACCATTATAATGCCATTTTTTTTTTTTGTTTGCAATTGTCCATCGTCTTACGTATTTCACTTTTATTTCAATTTTAAGCTTGCAAATCTTCTCACAATTCACTTAATGAAGTTGCTCATATTTGTCCATTTCTTAATATTTTCAAATGCAGCTCATATTTTTAAGAGAGAAAACAAAAAAGGAGGAAATTCTCAAGTGGACGCTTATATATATACAGGGTGTCCAGGAAGTAGTGCGCCAAAATTAAGGGGATGGTAGCTTGGGTCATGACCTACCAGAATGTCAAAATATGACCTTAGTGAAAACCTCACCGTTTTCGAGATATTTGGGTTTTTATGAAAAATTAAATTTTCACTACCTTTTGTCAGATTATTGACTAGTTGGTGCACATAAAAAGACATGTTCTCATTTTTTCTTTTGCTAAAATATTCTAGATAAGTTGCCCTACCCTGGTAAGCATGTTATTTTTTATTACTAACACAAGACCGTCGCGAAAAAAAATAATTAAATTTTTTTTTTTTTTGCTGTTCAAAATCATTTGACTCTAATTTGACCTTCACTGGTGAAAATAAAATGTACTAGGCAGTGATGGGAAAGCAATTCGAAAAATTTTAGTCTGAATAACTCAGCTTCTAAATTAATGTAAGTAATTAATTTTGAGTCGGCGCCAAACAAACAATCAACGAAGATCATTAAATTGTTTTAAAGAAATAATCAAATGTCTCTGGTTGAGTGTGATAGCGAGTGGACGTGCTTTCTACTTGATTCTTAAAACGTTTTTCTGCTTACAACTCTAGTTATGCCTCCGAACAATTGTGTTGAGTGCAATGAACCGCTTTTTGAAAAGAATGTTGACTGTGGTTATTGCAATAAAAGTGTGCATAAGCGGTGCTCTAAATTATCAAAGAATGTTCTTGAAATACTTGAATGCAATTTGAACATCTTCTGGAAGTGCTCTAATTGTTCGAAGCCTGGTAGTCCCGGTAGTTCTTCTCATATGCAATCTCTCCTTGATGAAATTGCTTCATTAAAAGTGTCTTTGTCGGTTATTTCTTCAAAGCTTGAGTCTTTGGTTCAGCCTATTAAATCAATAATTAATCTGCCTTTAGTACCGACTAGCTCATCAAACCAATCTTCAGAATCGAAACGTCCATATGGTAACAATACCAAGAAGAGTGATTCCGCTATTCAGACTGTTAAGCTGCAATCGTCTGCAAAGCGATCATCGGTTCGCACTACGGGAGGTGTGCCAGGGACTCTTGCTCCTAGAACTCCTACAATTAGCGAATCGTCATCGGCGTCTGCATTGTCAGCTAAAATTGCAACTTCCGTCAAAAATGCATCGTTGGTCTCTTCAAAGCCTAGTGGGTCTCTAATTCTTCCATCTGGATCTGCACCGTCATCGATGACCGAGCCTGTTGCTGTTGCTGATAATGATAACTGGCATCTCATTAAAAAGAAGCGTCGCGATAGAAAGATCTTCGGCACGGATTCTTCATCAGATCTTTCCGTTTTACGTAGGATGAAGTGGTTACATCTCTCGCGGTTTCCATCTGATACTGTTGCTGAATCTATAGTTGCCCATGTTTCAGATAAGCTGAATTTAGATAAATCACTTCTCAAATGTTTTCCTTTAATAAAAAAAAGACTGCGACATTTCTTCCTTAAAATTTATCAACTTTAAGTTGGGAGTTCCCGGTGATATATTCAAAAAGTTCCTCGATCCATCTATCTGGCCTGCAGGATTACAAGTTGGTATCTTCAATAACTATTATCAAAAAAACTTGATCGACCAGCCCAATGTGGAAGTATCATAAACCATGATCATAACGATAATTCTTATTTTTGTAAATTGCATTCTTTTTCCGAAGAGAGAACATATTATGGTATTTCTGTGTATTATCAAAATGTTAGAGGTTTAAGAACTAAGTTGAATGAACTTAAACTATCTTTAATTGAAAACAATTATGATATAATCTTGTTGACTGAGACTTGGTTAATTAGTGATATTTCATCTTCTGAATTTTCAACGGATAATTATATAATTTATAGAAAAGACCGGTGCCCACTTTCATCTGGATGCAACAGAGGGGGTGGTGTACTAATTGCCGTCCGATCCGATTTTTATTCTGAAGAAATTGCTATGCCTGATAACGTCACTAATATTGAGCAAATTGCAATCCGCGTTTGCTCTTCCTCAATGGATTTTTCATTAATTTTTTATAATTGTTACATACCTCCGGCTTCGAATTTCGAAACACATAAAATGCATTTAAATAACATTGAGCATTTATCTTCTTTACTATCTGATCATGAACATATGTGTGTTGTTGGTGATTTCAACTTAAGTAAAGTATCTTGGTCTGTTATGGATAATGACATATTTCTTACTCCTTCTAATATCTCTTCGGAAATTGAATATCACTTTTTAGATAATATGATTGGCTTAAATTTGTTCCAAATAAATTCGGTTAGCAATTTTCTTAATAGATTCTTAGACTTATTAATTTTTGTTTCTGAAAATATTTTTACAAGTTTTATTGAATCCTTGTCTCCTCTTATCAAATGTGATTTGCACCATAAGGCCTTAGAATTTAATTTGTCATTTTATAGTTTTGCTAAATCTATGTGCTTATCTTCCTCTCAGGTATATGATTTTAGAAAAGCTGATTTTAATAACTTAAATTGTTTCTTTGATAATGCCGATTGGTGTAATCTCTTAGAGAGCCATTCATTGGAGGAAACATATAGCAGCTTTCTTGAAGTTATAAAAAGTGGTCTTGATTTGTTTGTTCCTTTAAAATGTAATATTAACAATAACCATCCTAAATGGTTTAACAAATCCCTGCTTCGTTTAAAAAATGCTAAAAATAAAGCACATAAAGCCTGCAGATATGCGCTTAATAAACATGGCAAAGTAAATGATGTCGCCGTTGCAAACTTTAAACGATTGAGGAATGAATTTGAGCTTTTGCATCGTTTTCTTTATAAACAATATATTCTCACTATTGAATCCCGCATTAAATATAACAGCCGTGCATTTTGGAGCTATTTAAATAATAAACGCGAATCCTCTGGACTTCCAAATTATATGGAATATGACAATTATCAATCTAATAATCCACAGGAGTCATGCGAACTCTTTGCTAAATTTTTTGAATCTGTGTATTGTGATGGTACTCCAGTTAGTATTTCCATGCTTTCCAATCGAGATACTCCTTTGAATATTGGTATTTTATCGTTAACTGAATTTGATATCAGAGCGGCAGTAAATGATCTCCAGTATATGTAATTACTGTCCTGATTCTGATAATCTGCCTCCTGGTCTTCTCAAATCATGTGTTGATTCTCTGGCTTTACCTTTGACCTTTATTTTTAATTTATCGCTAACTACAGGTAATTTTCTTGAGGTGTGGAAAATTTCCACTGTCAAACCAATTTTTAAGAGTGGTGCTAAGCATTTGTTAATAAACTATAGAGCAGTTTCTTTGATGAAAATAATTCCTAAATTACTCGATTGTATTGTGGCGAATAAATTGGCTTTTTTATGTAAGGAAGTTATCTGTTCACAGCAACATGGCTTTTTAAAAGGAAAATCTACAGTTACTAATCTCGCTTTATTTACTAATTATTGCTTAAACGCTATGGAAGATGGCTACCAAGTTGATACAGTCTATACTGACTTCTCTAAAGCGTTCGACAAAGTTAACATATCTGTTCTTGTTAATAAACTTTATCATCTCGGAATTCACTCTACCTTTTTACAATGGATTTCTTCTTACTTGTCTAATAGAAAACAAAGTGTGATTATTAACGGTTACTGTTCGAGAATTTTTAATGCTGATTCTGGTGTTCCACATTTTATTTATCTTATTTATAAATGATATTGTCAATTGCTTTTTATTTTATCAATGCTTAATTTATGCGGATGATCTAAAAATTTTCATTAAAATAACTGATCAAAATTGCTGTTCAATGTTGCAGCAAGACCTGAACAGTCTTTTAAGCTGGTGCTCAACTAATTGTCTCCATCTTAATATTTCTAAATGTAAAGTTATATCATTTTGCAGGACCGCTGTTTGTTATAGTTATAAGTACGTTTTAAATTCGGAAACTTTAGATCGTGTTGAGGATATAACCGATTTAGGCGTTATCCTGGATAAAAAGCTCTCTTTTTCCCTCCATTTTGATCATATCATTTCTAAGGCCTATAAAATGCTTGGTTTCATTAAAAGGAGTACCAAAGAGTTTGCTGATCCTTTCGCCATTAAAAGTTTATATGTCTCGTTAGTAAGATCTCTGCTAGAATATGCCGCTGTTATCTGGTGCCCTATGTATACTACATATATTTGTAGAATAGAAGCAGTGCAAAAGAACTTCACTAGATTTTTATGCTTCAAATGCAACCTTTTTAAAAATGTTTTACCACCCTATAAATCTCGGCGTCTGTTATTTGGTTTGTCAACACTCGAGGTTAGACGCGATTGTTGTTGTGCCATGTTTATTAGGGATTTATTGTGCAATGACATAAAATGCGCAGAGTTATTCTCCTTGATAATGCTTTATGCCCCTGAAAGACCTCTTCGTTCAAGAGAGCTGCTACTTGCTCCTTATCATAGAACCAACTATGGGTCTCAGGAAGTTATTACTAGGTGCATTATTAAATTTAATTATTTCAATGATTTCGTTGACTTCTCTTTATGTAGATCAAGTTTCAAATCCAAAATCACGTACCTGGAAAATATATCTCTCAATTGATTATGTTGAATATGTCATTTAAATGAATTATTGAATTTTGTAATAATATATTCTAGTCTGTAGGGTTATTGTATTAATCTCTAGACTGAATGAATGACTAAATAAATAAAAAAACAAAATCCACTTAAATGCAACATAAAATCTCCAGCGATAAACAATAACATTTCGCGATTTTTTATCATCAATCTAACCTTATTATTTAACATATTATAGATATTATCTTTCTTCAAATTACTATTATATGCCTCTTTAATATCTATAAATGTACACATGTGCGAAAAACTATTGTATTCTTTCTCTTTTACTTTCAGAGTGATGTCTTTGATGAAATTGATTTATCCGACCTGTGTTTCGCCGAATGCAGTATTAAAAACGTAAATCATAGCTTTCAAGTAAGTATTTTACGATTTTCTTAAGTTTTTCTACTGCTTAACACTCTCGAAATACTAAAGTATCAATGAAAATTAGGTGGAATAAATTCAGGTTCCAGAGTACCATAAGAAAATTAAGACAGGTAATAGTCCAGATAACTGCGAACAAACGACTAAGAAAATGCACGTAACTTGCACGGAGTCTAATATTAAAGCCAAGTCGATCACAATGAATTCTCAAACCCAAGAAGCAATGACGGCTGTAGATTGGTTTGCAGAACTATTTTTTTATAACTTTGTAGTTGCTGCGAGCCATTCGCAAATGGGTACGAAAACCGCATTTACATCAATTTCGCAACCAAATTCGCGGAAATATCCTCGTTCGGTTGTAAATGTTTATTAACCTAAATTAAAAAATATAAATTACTCATATCCGTGATTGTAACATTTTTAATAGATATAAATTAGTTTAAAATTCGTAAACAATCTCTTTATATTGCAAAAATACGACTAAATTAGTAATTCATTAAAAATTTAAATGTAAAATGTTGTTCCAAAACAGAAAATCAGCCATTTTAGTAAATAAATATGGCGTTTAATTCGTGGGTGTCATCTACAACTATTTAGTTTAATTGGGACTCACAATTATAAAGTTGTAGCTCAAAGTTATGGCTTTATAAATCATAAAAATATGCTTGTGTTTGACATCTAAGTTTTAATATAAAGATGGACTGCTCAATTTCCAATTTACAACGAGACCAGCCACAGTGTGAGGAGAAAAAATGTATACGAAACAGCTCTCCGGGGAGATGACAGAGTAATAAATATGTTGGTTTTATCAGAACCAACTAAAAGTTGTAGCGTAGCGTAAAACACAGCGAATGGTTCACAAATTGTTGTTGACATATATGTATTCCCACACGCTTCTAAAACATATCACACAAACCAATTAGTTTTCACAACTAACTACATAGTTCGGAGAGATGGTTCTAGCAACTTGTGAAGCGAAATAAATGTCATGGTTCTTTTTTGGTTGTGAAAATGAGATCGATTTAGAAAATTAGATACTATAATATATAGTTGTCACAATTAAATGGTTCCGTAAAATAATTCGTACAACTTTTTAACAACTGGAAATGGTTGAATAACACAGAAATTCATTTTATGACCAAATTCATTGTTGAAAGAAAGTTGTAGCAACAAGAGTTGTAATTCGTGCAATGAAATAGTTCGCGTCTTGTTATTTGGGAAGTTAGTGAGAGCAAGGGGATCGAAATACGCTGAATAGACTGTGAGAGAAACTTAGAATATCGTGGAACTCGATTTTAAAAATATTTTATAATCTTTGAAATTCTTAAGAAAATTCCGGACGAATATTCAATCAAACAAAAATGTCGACATGAAATTCAGTTGAGTGTATATTTTACACAACTAAAGCAATATGATAATTTTCAAACTGAGTACTTCAAAACTTTAAATTTTGTTCATAGTATATTCTCAGTAATTGATTACAACGCTTACAGGGCTGAACATTTTAGTTATTAATCTAACAAGGAAACATTCTCAGGTGTGTCTCACCGATTTTGATGAAATTGAAATATGTTATAGAGTATCGAAAAATAAGAGACACATATTTTTTTTTTATCTGCGGATACGCATATTTAGGGGGCTTTTATTTATTGTTTTTTTTTTAATAAAAATTGTTTTTTTTTTAAAGTTTGTCCGCCATGTTGGTTCCGCCATTTTGAATTTTTTAAATTTAACATCAGATTCGTAATCAGCGACTCCAAAAACCCCGTAATACTGGTTTTCACGAAAAAACTGATGTCCGAAAGAATATGCATCATTTACGTATTAGTGCTAGGGGTTGTTTACCCCCTTGATGAGCTTTTTTTACGAAAACGCAAAATAGGTCAACTTTATTTTTCAAAATCGTATGTAAAAAAATATTTTTCAATGATTTTTAACTAAAACTGTTATTTTTGTGACGCAAAAATATAATAAAAAATAAGGGTGCCACCCCCGGGAACCGGATTACTTACAAAAGGTTAATATATTTATGAGACATCATTTCCAATTTGTTTCATTCGAAAAAATTCATTAGAACTTGAAATATTTAGGAAAAACTGTTTTTGGGGATAAACTTTAGGGGTGGTTTTCAACCCCTAAATTTGCGTATCCGCAGATAAAAAAAATACGTCTCTTATTTTTCTAAACTCGATAACAATTTCATCAAAATCGGTGAGACACACCTGAGAACGTTTCCTTGTAAGTCATTTCGATTCGCACATTTGAGCATTTGTCTAAAATCTAGAAAAAATGCGTTACGTAATACTTGAACGCTCCCAAATCGAAATTTCGACCAACTTTGTCAAAAAGTCTGAAAAAATTTGATAGCGTTCTTTGACTAATTTTTACAATAAAACATTTTTGTTATTAACAAATTTTCAAATGAGTAACACAGCCAACATTTTTTAAAAATAAAATCAAATTACCATGACTTCATGAATCACTTTTGAGTCAAAAATTACTATGACAAAATTTCAGTTCACGATTTGATGTTTTACATGGGTGAGAATCTCCTCAAATTGATGCATATTTTCAAAAATATCTAATCTTTATTCTGGTTAGTTACTAGTAAGCTTCCATTCAATATAAAATGCTCTATTATTTTGAATAGACAGAAAGACGCAGCTAAAAATTAATAAAAATTTTAAAGAAAATTAACGATTTTTCAGCTACAAATGGACTTATACCATTTTCAACAAAAACATTTCTGTGATAACATTTTACGATTCAACTTCTTTTGATTTGTTTATGAGGATTTTGTACACCATTGATTGTATGATTATAAATATAAAAAGATGATATCTATATGGACTTATACGACTTTCAAAACAACGACTCATATTAACTTTATCATAAAATTCTGCTTTTAAAACTTGATGCCCTAGGAGTTTACTCTTCCCTTTTGAAGTTGACTGAATCATATCTATGTAAAAGAACGCAATTTAAAAGTATCTTTAAACTCTGTGCTATCGCATGAGTTTTGCGCCCCCACGGGTGTTCCCCAAGTAGTTATTAGGGGCTTTAGCTTTTCGTATTGCTTTTAAACGACATACGTACGTACTCGATGTACGCAGACGACATGAAGCATTTTAACACATCCGCGGACAACAAAAATGTTATCGAGCTACCAAAAACGACAGGTGATTTTTAAACTAATTGGGATATCGAATTCTTATTAGTGACATTTTGCTTGAGTGCTCAGAATATCACATTTTAATATCTATTTATAATAAATGGTGTAGCATCCACGTCAATACAGATCAAATTTTTCAACCGGGATGTCGTGAAGTTATAGTATTAATTTATTGAATGCATGAACTATATTTAAAATAAGATATTTTCCTCTTAATTTCAGTATATAATACAGATTACACACTTCAATTTTTTCACTTTTAATTGGCACAATGTGCCTTTTGACGGGAATTTTTAGGTAATGGATAATAGTTTAAAAAAATTTAATGCCTATGAATTTTAATGGAATAGTATTTACGTCCTGTTGAATCATCAAGAAAATGAGTGGTATAGCATTCACGTCCGTGAACGTTTTAAGGCCTATTTCCTTTACTACTGATCAAGCTAAACTGCAACACTATTAAGAGTTGTTTTCTGTTGGGTTTAGGCAGAATAATTTATTACTGAACTTTAATAAATGAGCTACTGACGTAATGTAAGTGCATCGTCGAACAATATTATTGATTCGTGAATTAACTGCATGTAGTAGTGC
The DNA here is from genome assembly GCA_949715965.1 of Dysmachus trigonus. Taxonomy (NCBI): domain Eukaryota; kingdom Metazoa; phylum Arthropoda; class Insecta; order Diptera; family Asilidae; genus Dysmachus; species Dysmachus trigonus. The sequence continues at coordinate 29,346,527 of OX454320.1, forward strand.
GAGTAACCTTGGAGTTTTTTTTAAATAGAAAATTCGATTTTCATCACCATATTGACTATATTATTAATCGTTCTAATATCATGTTTCATACGCAGCTGGTCAAAAGAATTACATGATGCTTTCATTGCGAGTGATAATATGGTTCTTCTGCCTTATGCAGAGCAATTAAAGTCAACTTCCTTGAATTCCCTGAAAAAAATAAGCAAGTGCATATTTTTATTATTATATAGCGTTAATTGTTTTTAAACTATTATCCATTACCTAAAAATTCCCGTCAGAATGCATATTGTGCCAATTAAAAATGTAAAAATTGACGTGCGTAATCTGTATTATATACTGATGAATAAAGATCCAATGATGACAAAATATTAAAGTGAAATTAAAAGACAAATGTCTTATTTTAAATATAGTTCATGAATTCAATAAATGAATACTATTACTTCACGACATCCCGGTTGAAAAATTTGATCCGTATTGACGTGGATGCTACACTATTTATTATAAATAGATATTAAAATGTGATATTCTGAGCACTCAAGCAAAATGTCACTAATAAGAATTCGTTATCCCAATTAGTTTAAAAATCACCTGTCGTTTTTTGTAGCTCGATAACATTTTTGTTGTCCGCGGATGTGTTAAAATGCTTCATGTCGTCTGCGTACATTGAGTACGTACGTATGTCGTTTAAAAGCAATACGAAAAGCTAAAGCCCCTGATAACTACTTGGGGAACACCCGTGGGGGCGCAAAACTCATGCGATAGCACAGAGTTTAAAGATACTTTTAAATTGCGTTCTTTTACATAGATATGATTCAGTCAACTTCAAAAGGGAAGAGTAAACTCCTAGGGCATCAAGTTTTAAAAGCAGAATTTTATGATAAAGTTAATATGAGTCGTTGTTTTGAAAGTCCATATAGATATCATCTTTTTATATTTATAATCATACAATCAATGGTGTACAAAATCCTCATAAATAAATCAAAAGAAGTTGAATCGTAAAATGTTATCACAGAAATGTTTTTGTTGAAAATTATACCATTTTCTTTACAATATAATTTGTTTTTTTCATTTCCTGAAAAGTTTAAATATTCAGACATGTGCCCTTTTCGAAATTGCATATTCAGTTGTAGTATTCACTTATTCTGAGTGCAGAATTATACTAAAGCACTTTTCGAATAGTGATTGAAGTACATGACTTTAAACAAGATTGCTTGATAGTTTAACAATAACTTATACAAATTTATATGAAAAGAAGACGCATTGTTAAGAATGTTTTATATAATATTATATGTATCGTTCGGAAACTTTTGGTTTTTTAACTTTGTATCTTGTGCGTAAAATGTCTCATATAGAAAATATAGTTTAAAAAGAGTTTAGTTCTAATACAATTTTATCTTAGAATTTTGTTTATAGTATATATTTCTTTTTATATTTAAGGTGATAACACCAACAAGGTCTTTAGTACTGTGCGCTGAATCCCGTAGAGAAATGGAAGATTGGCTGGGAGCGTTAAAAACATCTTCCTCCCGAGAGTACTACGAAAGTGGGCTGGACCAACATGACTTCCTGTCGAACCACCATCACTGGTATGCGACATCTCATGCTCGACCCACATACTGCAATGTTTGTCGAGAGGCGCTTTCGGGCGTCACATCGCACGGCCTCTCCTGCGAAGTGTGCAAGTGCAAGGTTCACAAGCGCTGTGCAGCCAAGGCCATTGCAAATTGCAAATGGACCACCCTTGCCACTGTCGGGAAGGACATCATTGAGGAAAAAGATGGAAGCATTGTCATGCCGCATCAGTGGATGGAGGGGAATCTTCCGGTTGCATCAACATGTGCAGTATGCAAGAAAACGTGCGGTTCTGTGTTAAGGCTCCAGGACTGGCGCTGTTTGTGGTGCAGAGCGACAGTGCACACTGCATGTCGACCGCAGGCTTCTGTGGCTTGCCCTTTGGGTCCGGCCAAAGTGTCGGTGGTCCCGCCAACCTCCGTGCACTCGATCGGCGTGGATGAAGCCTGGGACGTGGTAAAACCTCAGGGAAACTTTTCGCCACTGCTCGTTTTTGTAAATTCTAAATCTGGAGACAATCAAGGTGTTAAGTTCTTAAGACGTTTTAAGCAACTACTTAACCCCGCACAAGTTTTTGACTTAATATCGACCGGACCAAGCTTAGGTTTAGGATTATTTAGACACTTCGACCCTTTTCGAATACTTGTTTGTTCTGGGGATGGCTCTGTTGGATGGGTACTAAGCGAAATTGACCGCTTCAATATGCATGTAAGCCGCAACGGACAAGTCGGAAATTAGTTTCTCATTGTTCACATTCATTTCAGAAGCAATGTCAAGTGGCTGTCCTTCCTCTTGGAACGGGAAATGATTTGGCAAGGGTTCTAGGCTGGGGCTCTTCTTGTGATGATGATGCTCATCTCCCGCAAATTCTTGAGCGGTACGAGACTGCAAGTACGAAAATGCTAGACAGATGGAGTATCATGGTATTTGAAAAGGCAATAGCACTCAAAACACCCAAGATGTCACTCTCAAATGCCCAAGAAGCCATGTTAGCCACCTTTGTGGAATCTGCAAACTGGCATCTACAGTCTATCGTTGAAACAGACGACTTTCAGATTGTGATATCTTCAACGAAAATTTTGTGCGGAGTAGTCAATGAATTGCTGCAAAAGATTTGTGAAAATAGAAAGGACGATGAGCAACTAAGCGTAAAATGTGATATTTTAAGGCAGAAACTAAATATGCTGCTGGACGCGCTCAAAGAGGAGGAGAGCGGTGAACATGCTGGCGATGAACTACTTATGACTATTGCGAATATCGCAAGATCAAGCATCGAAGATAGATCAACAAACTCACTGTAAGTAATTTTTAGTTATTATCATGATATTTTTGGGATTTGAATAAAATATTAATATGTTGCTCTTACACACTGAGACAAAAATTGTTAAACATAGTATATGGTAAAACCAAATGTTATTGAGATTTGAAAAATATATCGCTCATAAATTTTTGTGCACCTTGGACGCATTTTTCGTGGGGAAAAAAGTGTGTGGGAACTTTTTTATGAAAAATGTTGTGGACTTGGTCTCGTTGGTCTCCCGTGTAAGATTTTTTTTCACGAGATATATAAGCAACTGTCTAGTAAAGTATTCCCTATCATGTTATTTTTATGGAAAACTAAATTCAATGAGTTACCAGTAAATATTAATACTATGAGCTCTACTCCAAAATTTTTCTTTTATGTACCAACAACTGTTAAACCTTTTTGAAATAACAAAAATTGTTGTTAATCACCTTTGTGTATATAGTACATTCAAGTTGGTGTTACTATCCTAGTCTTATACTAAAAGAGGGATGATAGTGAAATATCGTAAATTTCTTACCACTCAAATATTAATTCTTTAGTTTTTACAGGATAATTATTGATATACAAAATTAAAACAAATTCATGGAGGAAACATTTAAAATCGTCGTAGAGAGGTCAAGAAAGAATAAAACTTAAAGCTAGAGTTGTCAAATAGTACTATAAGTAAGTTTAATCATTTTCTAAACTATTCATGTTTATGATGCAGACTTCCTCAACTTGATTTTTGTTAGTATAATATGATCCTGAATTAGTTTTGTCGAGCAATACTACGCGAGACTTGTAATCATTTTTAATATTTTATTTTGTTTTACTTGCAGTTTCTTTTTATGTGTTTTTGTACAGTTTGACCGCACCAGAGATGCATATGTAATGATAGACTGAATAATCATTTTATAAATTAGTAGCTTATTATCGGTATTTAGGGGTGATTTACGTCTAATAAGTGGATATAAAATGTCTATTAGTTTATTCGTTTTTTCTGTGGTTTTGTTTATATGGAGGCCATAGGTTAAAGTTTTATCTAAATAAAAATAAAATTTGTAAGTGGTTAAGTTTGCAAGGAACTCAAGTGTTTTTCCAAATTATGAACGATATTTTCGTGTTCCAGTACAGAGTGGTATAAGGCAGTACCATCGGCGAAAAGTATTTCCAATAGCCACATAGAAGTATCGTCCAATAGAAAGCTTTAAATTATTTTTACAACTCGTGAAATGGCCTGGCAAGTTTAACTTGAGAGAGTGCATATTAATAGTCGCTTCTTAGTTAAGACGCGCTTTCAGGCTAGGGATGCCAGATGAACATATTTTGTGCTTTTTTAGTACACAATTTTGTAAAAGCATACTGTTGAATTTAATTATGCTGTCATTATCTTAGGACAATTTATTTTAAAAGGAACAATTTTAGCATAAAGCAGTATCAATTATTTAAACGAACTTGTATACAGTCTGAGAGGTTAAGATAGGATTAACACATTCACGGATGTTAAAAATTGCAGTGAGCTGCAAAAAAAGATAGGCGATTTCTTTTAAAATTAATTGTGATAATCAAAAGGACGAGTATCGATAAGGCCCAATCTCCGCAAACCTAAATTTTCAATGTTTTTAAAGTACTAGCTTATTTAACTTATATTTTGAAATAAATATTATTAGTATGGGAAGGTGTTATTAAAAGTGATAACCTCAGAACAATCTAATATACTTCATTACATATTATACGCTATATATCCTCTTAAATTAGTCTTTACCCTCATCATTCCTACCTCCTTTAATAGAATATATATAAAATACATCTACATATATTTTACAATATACACCCATGGACAAATAATTAGAAACAGTTTGATAAGCACTGCTTTGTGCACTATCCTTCTTTCTCCTTAGTTTCAAATCTAACGGTATGATACCAGCGAAAACCTAGCGACCACGTGCTACTTGAAAACTGCACTTTTAGTAGTAGTTCGTGCCCACACAAACATCCTGGGGTGATATAATTTCGCGTGAATGCTATTTTACGTGGACAACTAATTAGAAACAGTATTCATTTTTCCATCTTATTAAACAAAAATTGATTTCTCTGAATAATTGCATTGGTAAATATTTAAGTTACATTACATATTCATGTTAAGACGCTATTTTTGTCAATACATTGTTTATAAACATGCGTAAGAAAAAAAAATTGTAACGCTTCCATACACATGGAAGTAGTGCGTCTTTGGTAAGCAAAAATGTCTTATTGCCAAATTGCAAACCAATTGAAATGCTCTTTAAAACTTGTTTATGGAGCAGTAAAACATTCCCAAGTACACGGAACAATGGAAAATGTTCTAAGATCCCGGAAAATAACCGAGGTAACAGATCGACAAATCATCAGAGAAACGAAAAAGGACACTAGAAAGAATTCTACTGACATCCACCGAAACATTTTCGGTGATAACATAACGGCAGTTTCAGCGTGAACCGTTAGAAGGTGTTTGGCTGAGGCTGGGTTGCACGGCAGAGTTTCACGGAAGAATACATTAGTGTCTGCAAGCAACCGAAAAAAAAGGATTGAATTTTGACAAGCCTCATTTGGCCTGGACAGCAAACCAATGAAAATATATGTTGGGAAGCGACGAAATAAAATTTAATAGAACGGGTCCAGACGGTAGAAGGTATGTTCGTCGACCTAAAGCCGCTGCATTTGATTCGAGGTATACTACTCTTGTTGTAAAGTATGGCGGATGATCGATCATCGTGTGGTGCTGCTTCTCCTGGTATGGAATTGGTCCCATTCATAGCATAGAAGGCATTCTGATGAAGGAAATGTACGTCGACACACTTGAAAACGTAATGTTGTCATATGCTGAGGGAAATTTGGCTATGATCTAGACATTCCAACAGAACAACGATCCTAAGCACACAGCAAAGCATACCAACAACTCTTTTCAAGCCAAATTTATTAATGTGCTGGAGTGGCCTGCATCAAGTGCGCACCTCAATCCTATTGAATACCTGTGGGGCGACGTACAGAAATCAGTTGCTTTTTAAAAAAACTTCAAACATTTTGACGAACTTTTTATTGCAATTAAATTAGCATGGGAAAATATACCTGTGAAGAGATGTAGCTGACTTATACTTTCAAGAAAGAAGAGGTGCGAAGAAATAATATTACAAACATGTTTTCCTACGAAATATTGGAAAAAAAATAATTTTTATTCCATCCAAAACGAGTGTTTCTAATTAGTTGTCCGGCGAAATTTATGTTTTGGAAATATTATGGCATTGTATTCAAAATGTTTAAAAAAACAATTAAAATTTAACTATACGTTTTAATACATTGTAAGTCAGAGAATGTTAATTTAGCTCCTTTTTGTACATATGAAACCAAGAACATTGAGAATTTTCAACTCAATTCAACATCATATATGTGTTTCTAATTAGTTGTCCATGGGTGTAAATATTGTTTATTTTGGGGCGGTTGAAAGGTCTTATTGATACTCATAATTTGCCTAATCAAAAATTATTGGTTTTCTGTTCGTTGTTGTTAATGATTTAGAATTCTTGTCTCTATGAATGATTACGTAAATGTCATATTTTTCAAACAATTAATGTAGTTCAATAATTTTTATATTTTAAATTTCTGAAAAATATATATTTTCCTTAAACTAGCCGACCAGAATTAGTTACCGGCTAGTTAAAGCCTCCTTTAGCTATCGATATTAGTTTATGTAGAATATTTTTAATTTATTTCACAGGTCATACGGAAAGTTCTTCAGGGCAAAATTTTTGCTAACCAATGTTATTTCAAAAATATGAAACTTATGAAGTTTTTAGCATGCAACTTAACTTGTACTCTGCTAAACTTTTCGCTTTAGTTTAGAGTTTAGGGTAGCCTGGTGATCATTGTGAGTCGTCGATTTTTTTATACGTTCCCTTCCAAGATCAAGTCCCTTAATCAGGCTTATAATACTCCTGGGATTTGTGTCCCATATCACTCTGGGTGGTGGGAATACTTCTCCCAGGTAGGTTAATCTAGATTTAGCTGTACAATGATAAAGCAAGTGCTGAGAGGTCTCCAAAGCCTCAGCATAGAAGCATCCGAATCAAATTTTGCTAATTTTGTTGAGTTGATACCTGAGTGGAGAGTGTCCAGTAAAGAGACTTATAGTTGTGCAGAGCTCAGTTCTGTTGAGTTGGACAAATCTTTTCGCCTTTTCAGAGTGTTAAGTATGAAATACATATGGTATTTAACCTGCCTTAGGCCTATGGAGGATTTCCAGTATAAACAAGAAATTCACATATGAAAAGTTTAAAATATTGTGCTAGTTCTGTTCCAACTATGTGAATAACACGAGGTTATCTCAACTATTTTTTATTTCACTTTCTTGTTATCACTTTATTTGAATATTTCCAAAACGCAGCACCTTTACAACCTAATAAATTTAAAATTTTTCAATTTAAAGCATAGGAACATCAACATCCAACTTCTCAATGGAAAAAACGGAAAAGGATAAACTTAATGTTAAAGAGCGTCGAAACAGTCGGATATTAAGGTCAACAGAAAAGGATGCCCTTCAGAGCCGAGCAAATAGCATAAAACGGGCAATATACAACGTCGTCGAGCACTCCGAGCCTGGCCGGCCCAAGAGGTATCAAAGAAAATTGTCAATTACACCTTTTGAAGCCCTAAAGGTTCAAAGTTCATCAATGGAAACATCACCGTGCACATCACCATCACCAGTGCCACCCATCAGTATTACATCCCCTTCTATGTCGACGGCGAGACTTACGTGCATTTCACCACTACCTGATATCAGGAGGGACTCGGTAGATGAAACATTTTTGGCCACTGTTAATTTACCTGTGCCTAAGCAATTCGCCGATGGCGGAAGTCGCCGTAGCTCAGGTGTGCCAGAAAGTATTCAGGAAACTGACGAAAATGGAAGACACAATAGAAAATGGTCCACTATGCAGACATCTAACGGGGTAGATTCAGAAGCTACTACAGCCCCAACTGATGTAACTTTCAGCTCCGAAAGAAAGATTGACTTCTTGAGTGTACCCATCATCACAAAAGAAGAAATAATTGATCCTCTGGGAGATTTTAGGCCAATCGAGGTGTTTGAACGCACGTTTTATAGCAAACTGAACGAGCAAGCCAGCATGTCGGAAAGCAAGTCCACGATAACAACAAGTGAGCCCAACTCTGCTTTGAGAATACCGCAGATCATCACCCCCAATAGTACTCAAAATAGTAATGTCTACACAAGTGAGAACATGACTATCATCGACACCGATATACCGGTAGGTGAATGACTTTCACAATCTAATCTCGAAAAGCTTTTAAGGTAAACCCCCACTGTACGCTTTTTTCGCTTCGATAGTTTTAAGGTTTGTTCAGATCACTATAAAATAATTATTTTTATATCCCCTTTCCGGTAAAAATTATTAATAATTCTAAAGGCAACTTGATACGTTTTTTACAAATTTATAAATCTTTGCTATAGGTAAAAATTCAGTTTAATGATCCGAATCGGATTAAGATTGAACGAGTAGAACCTGCATTATGACAGAACATTAAATGAGCGTTGTCGATACTGTCACTGTCATCATTTTCTGATTTGAGGAAATGATGCAGCTTTCAAATTACTATATGTTCGCAATTTAGGATATTGGGATATTTAGGATGTTGATCTATATTATTAATGACACTAAATAAAAAATAAAGCGATTATTCAATTCAAATATATAATGAATATAAAGTAGTGTATTCAAATTTCTAACAAGTCATTTTAAAATTTATTAATGATGGAATTTATTAATTTGATTTAGTTCTAACTCAAACTAAGAATTTATTATGAGTAGTTTGCGAAGTTGAAAGCGATTTAAAGAAATTTATGTATTTTTTTAGAAAAACGTTCTAATTATAATACAATAAGATATGGTAAACAAATTTGTTTATATACGCTCATAAAATCAGTAATGCCACTGGTTGAAGATGTTGAACTAAGTTAAAAGACAAAGTCTGATAAAACTCCTTCTTAAATAACTTTTGACGACGAGATATGTAGAAGATGCTGTTTATCTTTCACCTTTATTACCATTTGCCCATTAAGTACTCATTGGCACCCCTCAAGGTCATTAAAGACGAAGGTGCAAGTATATTGTTGGAATGACATTTTGTGACTGTGTTTGAAAGAATGAAACTAAACACTTATTTTTTTAAAGTGATTTCTGAAAAAAGTGTTCCGAAACTAGCTACGTATTCCAATTTGACGGTAACGGCAGCTCCATCCACATTTCAAAAGAAATTTTGTTTGTTCTAACCAGACAGAAATGATACTAAACAAAATTTTGCGATAAAACACTTGCTCAATTTGCAATTGCTCATGAGCCCTAGTGAAGAAACGAGCAAACACACCATAAATACTAAATAATAAGAATCATGAAGATTATTAAGTTTGGCGAATTGAACACTTATTTTTATAGTAAATTTCTACAATTTTCAAGTGTTCTTCGAGTGCAAGGCATTGTATTATTAATTTGAGCATTCTTACTGAGCACAAATATCAAAAAGAACTGTCATCATTAGACTAGAAGATCAAAAAACCATACAACTCAAATTAAAATGTTTCAAGTCTTATTTACAAACGAATAAAATTCTCGGTATTCATACAATGCATATATGAAGCGTACATTGGGTTTGCAATAATATAAAAAATATTCAAAAAGTAACAAAAGTGCAAACAACAAAGAATTTAAAATTAACCATAGATTTAACTTTTCACCTAATTCTTTTAAATTTTCAGGATCAATCATCTTCAGATGATGGTGCAGGTGAAGCAAGTGATGTACTTTCTGCCATAAGCAATGAAGAGTGCAGCCTTACATCTGAAATTATGGACAAACCTCTCGAGATGGGTCACTTCCACATCTCTGACATAATACAGGTTCGGATTATATTGCATTGATTTATGAAGATTATATTTTCCATTGATTGGTGGATATTATATTGAATGCGAAAATTAGAGCTCTAGGATATGTAAAGAGGGTAAAATTTCTGCCTTCTAAATGATAACAAAAGTATTTAATTCCTTTATATGCTGCTAATAATTTACGATTGTATTTAGTTTGAGCAGAATTTTGTATTGTTGAAAACAGTTTCTGCCAGTTGTTGTCAAGTCTTTGATTTAAAACAGTCGTGATTGCAGTATCAGAAGCATCTACAAATAAGACTAATTGAAAGTTATTATTTGGAAATGCTACAAGATTGAAAAACGCTCTATTGAAATGCTGCAACGATACAGTAAACATAAGAGTACAATATGATTTTTAGCTGCATGCTCTATCATTTCGAGATTACTACAGTGTGAGACGTGTCCATCCATAATTTGCAGAACACTTCCTATCGGTTTCTTTGGAAGAAATATAGTATGTATATCTTTCAATCAAAAAGAAAAGATGTCATTGTTAACATAAGCAAGGTTGCTGGTGGGACTCCAGCCTCGTTTTTTTTTTTTTTTTTTAAATTCTTGCTCCAATAAAACTATAGGATAAATTTAGGAAATCCAGTACTTTCCATACCATACCTTTAAATACACAAGATGGTGATAAAGCATGATGCAGAACATTGCAGCAAGCTAGCACGTACACCTACACACCTCTTTCCTTATTGGAGCAAACTGCTCCCACTACTTGGAGTTTTTAAATGTAAGTCCCTCTTTTTCATGCGCCTTTAAACATTTTACATTAAGGGTAAACATATGTTCATTCACAATTGTACGCATGCTACGAACTGTGCATGTAGACGTTGTTGTGCTATTTTTGCCTATAAATAAACGAAAAACAGTAAGATCTTACTACAAATCAACAACAAAAATAACACACACAAATTTCTCTCGAACCAAATGGAATGATTTTTTGCTTTTGGGTTCTGAACAGCAAAAATCATAACATGCGGCAACGAAATGTTAGCTCCACTAACTATTGCCATAGATTGAATCTGAATATGCTAAAGGGATGGATGTCTGAAATTAAGTATTTAAAAATCCCACAATATCCAATTTACTCTAATTTTCTTGAGTTATATGTTTTATAATATTAGTAGGAAAATTATGTTAGAACTGATTCTATTTGTGGTAATCTTATGAATTTTCTTTCACAGGACCCCGAATCTGATAAATTGATGCACATCGACTCACCTGAAACTAGTGATACGACAGAAGCCATGCCAGGAGAGAGTTTGATGGATGATATAAGCTCAGTTCTTTGCCACGATATAATGGGTGCGCTACAGGATAACACCATAACAGAAGATACAACGACGCTTTGCTCCGAAAGTTTTAAAGTGTCGAAAAAGTCCCAAAGAAGGAAGTCGACGCCTCCCCAAGTCATGAAAATGGACAGTGGCGATGATCCGCAGCAGTTCGGGTTCGAAAACATTGTTTTCGAGATCGACAACCGATGTGATGACCAGAAGGCCAGAGAACCCATTCGCTACTGCAGCCTAGCCCACTTTGTGGAGGGAAACGACATCGCAAGAAAGAGCTTCAAGGTAATATATGTTTTACTGTAGGCTTGTACATTACTCCTCATATCCCAATAGCGACCTAGGGCCAAAAGCACGCCAGGGAAGGCAATTGCACCCCTCATAAAACTTGACTATTGTGAAGACCTTGTTGATACCTCTACTACTCCTATCAAATTACAAATTCAAGGATCTCATTCAGATCTGTCTGATACTGAAACAGTAAAGCATGCCTCACCTAGCAAAACACTAAAAACTGGGAAGTTGAAAGCTCCCACCGACAGTTTGATAGCGGCGCACCAAAACGTAAAGAGGATTAGTTTTGATGAATCGTGTAAAAAGGAATCGCTTGATGATAAGACATTTCCACAGGTAAGTGTAGTAGTTCAGCCGCCCTCACCAATGAGAGGCGATTGCCTTAAAGTTCAACGAAACAACGAAATACGCCGTCACTCAAGCCATGCGCCGAGCAACACATACAGAGAGTTCGAGAAGGAAAAAGACCGGCGACATTCCGGCGCTAATCCAAACTTGCTTACCCTCGATCCAGAGCACGTGAAATTCTTAAGTAGCTCACCAGCAGCAAGTAGAAGAATCAGTTGTGGAAGTCTCTTCAAAGTAAGTAGAAATTCATTCACGAATTTTCACAAGTTCCCTAAAAAATGATATCACAACAAAGCCGTTTGTTTCGACAATGTAACCTTCCACTCAAGCATTAAACACAGCACTTCACAGCATTTTCTTTAAGTACAATATTTTAATTTTGTTTTCAAATAAGGACAGCCCGTCCGGTTTACGATACCTATGTTGTTGTGTTTGTAAGCACTTAAAAGAAACCCTTTACCCTTATTATTGATTGCTCAGGATATTACTACAAGTCGCATCTGAACGAAAAACGAAACGAATATTTCAAAACTTCATGATGACCCGAGAATTTCATAAAATCAAACACAAAATGTTTTTTCCCCAATTCTGCTACAATTCAAACAGCACGTTAGAACGTAGCAGAATTTCTTCCCATCTTTTATGTTACGCTGCAATGGGATTACCACCCATTGTAGTGCTTTTTCCTAAGAAATTACATTATACCTTTACAATGCATATATATTTAGAAATAACGTTGCAAAAAATTTGTTAAAAGTTTGAAAATGCAAAATAAATTATTCTATTTAATATAATTTTAGACTGTTGAACACAATGGTAATTATCTTTCATTCACTTTTTAAAATAATATACTGGATTTCTTTTCATGAATTTTTATCAGAAGCCTTTTTACTTTACTACACATAAGTTTATTTAAAAAATTCTTTATAATACTCGAATATAAATACTGACAACAGTAAGAGTTTTTTCAAACCAAATTTTGTAATATGTTAAAGCCAATTCAAATAATCCTAATTGAAAGCTAATTAAAAAAGTCCTAAATCTCTATGCTAGTTTATCTATCAATACATGTAGCTATAAAGAATTACCCCATATTCGCCAAATTTACCTTTAAACAATTTAAATAACAATTATTTGCTTCTTTTATGACACCCGAGTCTTTTTAAATTCAGGAACAAAACAAGGTGTGGTTCCAGAATTTTTTTGGAAATGTTAATTAATGTGAATTTTTGAATAAAAAACATATCCAAATAATTTTCTCATCTTAACATACAATATTAAACGCTAGTCTTATAAAAAAAATGCATCAGAATTTCATTTCAAACTCAATGGACTTAAGGCAAAGATACTAAAGTTAAGAATTATCCAAATTCGTCAGTTCATGAGACTTATAGATGACTTCGTGACTTTTATGATGCATATAATCGTTCATCGAATAATTATTTGGTGCGGTTTACTTTACACCATGGTGGCATCATTGGTCCTTATTGCTTTAAAAATGAGGCAGAGGCTCACGTTACGGTCAATGGATATCAATATGATATTTCTTTGAAAATATAGTTGACATTGTTCCTGTAGTTTCGACAGGATAGCGTTGTGTGCCATACAGCAACACAATCTATCGATTTATTGAATTCCCGATTTGGTGATAAAGTGATTTCGTAACATTAGTAAAATTGACATGTATTCTTGTCATTTCAACAATACCCTAGTAAAACTTATATGATTTCGTTAACTGACCCAGATTCTAGTTAATTCAAATCCAACCAGATGAATCTACGAACCCTCATTGTTGAGTTAACGTGAAATAGGTATTTCAGTGTCTACTTTTGAAATGTGAAAAAGAATATTTTTCTAAATGTCGTCTGTTCGTGGATCTGTCTGTCTGTAGAATGTATCTGCCCTTCGTTGTAAACATTTATTTTTTATCAAGGTGGCGATCCGTCAAATTCTAAAATGTATGCGATTTTCATAAAAATGGGTAAGATAGCTAATTGTGAAAAAAATTTCATACTAGATTGTAGAGGTCAAACTAACAAATTTTCAGAAATCCCGCATTGTGTTGTTAGCCCACTGCTTCTGACTTAAACAAAAAAAGGCATTTCTACATAGTTTGAAGGGTTTGAGTTATTATGGGAAACATGTCAAAAATGGAAGTAATATAATTGCAGTATATAAAAAAAAATCTCCACCAATATATGATAGTATAACTTGTAGGAACCAGTGACTTTTAAGAGAATGGATAGAGTTTGGTCCAACGTACCAACATTATATATGTGGAAAATCAGGCTTTTCAACTGATATTTCAAAGTCGAATATCTTCGATTCATTACATTGCATCGCATACTTTCACTAATGATATGATGCCAGTATTTTATGCTGATTGGTGTTTTTTAATCTTCAACTACTTCGCAAAAATATCTTTAACGTTTCAGAAAAAGCATTTAATACATCATGTGCGCCGATGCATCTTATTTGGGCAATTTAATTAATCGAATTTTTACCTGACAATTTGTTAGTATGGTATGTTATTAAGAATTCTTAAGATATTGAAGAACCAAGATCCCGAAAAAAATTTAATATTTATATTTGTCGAAAAAAAAATTCTTTTCTCTCTCTTCCTTACCTTCGATATTTTTTTTTTAATTAATCTCAAGATTAATTATATATATTTTATGAAATTTAGAAATACAAGATGCTTCTGCTTTAAATTTTAATAATTTATTTATTTATATTTAATATATCTTTCAAGCAAAACTAATTGTACTATTGTGTTTGATAAGTTTTAAATTATCTAAATAGAATTGGTCCATTTTTGCATTTGATACCATGTCAAGCGGTTGTAATTATGATTTTACTTTTTAAGCCAAACGAAACCCTAACCCTTGGAGGATCTAAATCAAGTCTATTCATGGGATCAGCCATGTTCGGATTAGAAAATCATGCCGAAAAGGACGACAAATTAAACAAAGCCGACAGGGATGAGCCGAAGAACAAAAAACTGCCCATCATCAATCCTCTGGTACGCCTGCCCGCTTGGCCAAGTACGTAAAATTGTCAGTAAAATAAAAGAGCCCTATGCAAAACCATAATCCTTTCAGACGTGTCAAGTGGTCCGGGATTTATTTCCAAATGTCTTTTAGCAAATGCAGACACTTTGTGCGCAGCTGTTAGTCCACTTATGGATCCCGATGAGACATTACTCGAAGGATACCACGAAAAGTGCGTGATGAACAATTACTTTGGGATTGGGATAGATGCGAAAATCTCCCTTGATTTCCACAATAAACGGGAGGAGCACCCGGAGAAATGTAGATCTCGGGCAAAGAATTACATGTGGTATGGTGTCCTCGGGTCGAAACAGTGGCTGCAAAAAACATACAAAAATCTCGAACAGCGCGTTCAATTAGAATGCGATGGACAAAGAATACCCTTGCCATCTCTACAGGGGATAGTGGTTTTAAACATTCCGAGGTAAGTTTAAGGCCCTGCTGGCCAGTATTACTTCTAATAAGGTTATTTTCAGCTTTATGGGTGGAACTAACTTCTGGGGCGGCACGAAGGAGGACGACTTATTTCTAGCCCCGAGTTTTGATGACAGAATTCTTGAAGTTGTTGCAGTGTTTGGTTCAGTGCAGATGGCTGCCTCTCGCCTGATAAACCTCCAACACCATCGCATAGCTCAGTGTCAAAGTGTACAAATCAATATTCTAGGAGACGAAGAAGTCCCAATTCAGGTAGATGGAGAAGCATGGCTTCAACCTCCTGGAATGATACGGATCATCCACAAAAATCGCGTTCAAATGCTCTGTCGAAATAAGAATTTGGAGGTGTCCTTAAAAAGCTGGCAAGAAAAGCAGCGCCAGCACAGTATATCTATTCAGCGAGATCAGCCTTCAACAGCATCGGAGCATGCGGCCTCAGGAACAGAAGACCTACTGTCAGAACAAGAAAATTACATATTGCTCAACTTTATCGAGTCTGTCAGCTCTTTGGTGAAATGGGTGAAATTCCTTATAATTTCCCACCCCTCACTAGAACATGACTTGTATGCTGTGGCTTGCCGGGCCGCTGAATCTCTTGAAGCTATTCATCCAAACGGCAAACTCCTTGAAGGCCCTTATCTACGCATTAAGCTCGTAGAGGTGATTAACTCCTCCCGGCAGCTGTATGAAGATTCATGTTCACTGCTGAGAGACCGGGCTCACAGTTTGATTCTTCGAGAAGACCTCGAAACCAAATTGAGCACTGCACTTGCTAATATGGAAATGGAGCTTAGAAAGTGTCTGGTGCAAAAGTGTGTCGACGGAGAGACGAGAGCATTCTTCAATGTTCTGGCACCTAATGAAGAGGTAAGTGACTCCTTTCATTCTAGATCCACGAGCGTTACATAGGGTAAAGAAACCAGTTTTTCGCCATTTATGTGAGTGTACCTCATTAGAAGTGAATTAGAAGTTATATTTCCTCATTTATTATTTTAAATTACTACGCCTATAGAAATGCATTTGTACATTATTTCTGCACAGAATAACTCTATTAAGGTACGGACACACCAAAAGCGAAGCGAGCGAAGCGGCGCGAATAATTTAAAATTTGGGAACATTCTGTCGCAGTAGACGCTTCGCTCATGTCGCGTTCTATTCGGACACTTCAATTGATTTGTACGGCACCCAAATTTTTTAAATTGTTCGCTTCGCTCGCTTCGCTTTTGGTGTGTCCGTACCTTTAAGCCTATATTACAATATACAATTCACATAGCTTATTATATGTTTTTTGAAGTAAGAAAAACACATGACTTTTTCGTAATAATACATAAATTTCAAAAAGTTCAAAAACAATTTTATCGGAACTGCATACTAAGTAGAGATAGAAAAAGATTAGGTGCACTAGATTTCCTGAGAAAATAACTTAAAATAAGAATGTTTTTCCATTTAAAAAAATTAAGTTCTTTTAATATATTACATTAATCTCCATGGCTTAACTTGTGACAGAATATGGTCTCATTCAAACTGAACCCTAGGCCACAATTCTTACAAGGAAACGTTCTCAGATGTGTCTCACCGATTTTGATGAAATTGAATACTGGTTCGAATTGAAAAATTCTTTTTGTGTTGGATAGTCCATTTATCGAGGAAGGCTTTAGGCTATATAAAATCACGCTGCGACCAATAGGAGCGAAGAATCAGTGGAAAAAACGGGGAAAATTATTCATCTTTGAGGGCTTCCGTTGTTGTACCGTTGTTTTTTAGATCGTGTTTTCCTTTTTAAACTTTTTCAATCTATATATATAAGTAAATGTTTGTTTGTTTATTCGCCTTTTATAGACTCCGAAAACGCTGAACCGATCTCCTTGAAATTTATACTAAGTAGTCTCTATTCAAAGGGGAGTAACATAGGAATTCGCATAAAACCGATTGTTTTCAGGGAAGCGTAGCAAGGCCGATAAATAGATAGATAGAAGTTAGATAGAAGCTAAATAGATATGTAGGTAGATAGATAGATAGTAAGATAGATAGATACATAGATAGACAGATAAATAGAAGACAGACAGAAAACAGATAGATATATAGCTAGAAGATAGATAGATAAACAGACAGAAGATAGATAGGACATAGATAGATAGATAGATAGATGTAGATAGATAGATGGATAGGTAGATAGATAGAAGATAGATATAGATAGATAGAAGATAGATATATAGATAAAAGATATATAGAAAGACAGAAAGATAGAAGATAGATAGATAAATAGAAGACAGACAGAAGGTAGATAGACAGATAGATATATAGATAGAAGATAGATAGATAAACAGACAGAAGATAGATAGGAGGTAGATAGATAGATAGATAGATGAATAGGTAGATAGATAGATAGATACAAGATAGATATAGATAGATAGATACAAGATAGATATAGGTAGATAGAAGATAGATAGATAGATCGAAGATAGACAGAAAGATAGAAGATAAATAGATAGATGCCGTTTAGTTACGGAAATGATTCTATGACCTCAATAATTGAAAATAATGAAATATTTTATTTATAAATTCTCGCATAAACCCGATTGTTTTCGGAGAGGCGTAGCAACGCGCGCAGGGTACGGCTAGTATAAACATAAAATACTTGCACCCAGCATTAGCTGTAATGGAACTTATGTGGTCAGTGCAAAACGGAAATCTTGACCTGAACAATACTGCGATTCTATGGACTGCGATATTACGATTGCTGAGAAACGTGTAAAAAAAGGCGCAGGGTGACCATGCTAACACGCTTGCACCTTGTAAAAAAGGCGCTGAGACACTATATAACAAGCCGTGAAGCAGACCTGTGCATTTATAAGGTAATGTAGTCCGATAATTGCCGCGAAATAACATTGTTGCGATGTGCGTTATGCACACTGGGATTTAAAAACCTGTTAGAGTTTTATCAACGCGTATGTTCCAAACTGCTCTCATCGATGAGCTACGCTCGCTACGAACTACTGGTTCGAATTGAAAAATTCTTTTTGTGTTGGATAGTTCATTTATCGAGGAAGGCTTTAGGCTATATAACATCACGCTGCGACCAATAGGGGCGAAGAATCAGTGGAAAATGTGGAAAAAACGGGGAAAATTATTCATCTTTGAGGGCTCCGTTGTTGTACCGTTGTTTTTTAGATCGTGTTTTCCTTTTTAAACTTTTTCAATCTATATATATAAATTCTATACTAATCTATACTAATATTATAAAGCTGAAGAGTTTGTTTGTTTGTTTGAACGCGCTAATCTCAGGAACTACTGGTTCGAATTGAAAAATTCTTTTTGTGTTGGATAGTTCATTTATCGAGGAAGGCTTTAGGCTATATAACATCACGCTGCGACCAATAGGGGCGAAGAATCAGTGGAAAATGTGGAAAAAACGGGGAAAATTATTCATCTTTGAGGGATCCGTTGTTGCACCGTTGTTTTTTAGATCGTGTTTTCGTTTTTAAACTTTTTCAATCTGTATATATAAATTCTATACTAATCTATACTTAATATTATAAAGCTGAATAGTTTGTTTGTTTGTTTGAACGCGCTAATCTCAGGAACTACTGGTTCGAATTGAAAGATTCTTTTTGTGTTGGATAGTTCATTTATCGAGGAATGCTTTAGGCTATATAACGTCACGCTGCGACCAATAGGG
Source organism: Dysmachus trigonus (assembly GCA_949715965.1). Classification (NCBI taxonomy): domain Eukaryota; kingdom Metazoa; phylum Arthropoda; class Insecta; order Diptera; family Asilidae; genus Dysmachus; species Dysmachus trigonus. The sequence goes on from OX454320.1 coordinate 29,365,458, forward strand.
GCGAAGAATCAGTGGAAAATGTGGAAAAAACGGGGAAAATTATTCATCTTTGAGGGCTCCGTTGTTGTACCGTTGTTTTTTAGATCATGTTTTCCTTTTTAAACTTTTTCAATCTGTATATATAAATTCTATACTAATCTATACTTAATATTATAAAGCTGAAGAGTTTGTTTGTTTGTTTGGACGCGCTAATCTCAGGAACTACTGGTTCGAATTGAAAAATTCTTTTTGTGTTGGATAGTTAATTTATCGAGGAAGGCTTTAGGCTATATAACATCACGTTGCGACCAATAGGGGCGCAGAATCAGTGGAAAATGTGGAAAAAACGGGGAAAATTATTCATCTTTGAGGGCTCCGTTGTCGTACCGTTATTTTTTAGATCGTGTTTTCCTTTTTAAACTTTTTCAATCTATATATATAAATTCTATACTAATATTATAAAGCTGAAGAGTTTGTTTGTTTGTTTGAACGCGCTAATCTCAGGAACTACTGGTTCGAATTGAAAAATTCTTTTTGTGTTGGATAGTCCATTTATCGAGGAAGGCTTTAGGCTATATAAAATCACGCTGCGACCAATAGGAGCGAAGAATCAGTGGAAAAAACGGGGAAAATTATTCATCTTTGAGGGCTTCCGTTGTTGAACCGTTGTTTTTTAGATCGTGTTTTCCTTTTTAAACTTTTTCAATCTATATATATAAGTAAATGTTTGTTTGTTTATTCGCCTTTTATAGACTCCGAAAACGCTGAACCGATCTCCTTGAAATTTATACTAAGTAGTCTCTATTCAAAGGGGAGTAACATAGGAATTCGCATAAAACCGATTGTTTTCAGGGAAGCGTAGCAAGGCCGATAAATAGATAGATAGAAGTTAGATAGAAGCTAAATAGATATGTAGGTAGATAGATAGATAGTAAGATAGATAGATACATAGATAGACAGATAAATAGAAGACAGACAGAAAACAGATAGATATATAGATAGAAGATAGATAGATAAACAGACAGAAGATAGATAGGACATAGATAGATAGATAGATAGATGTAGATAGATAGATGGATAGGTAGATAGATAGAAGATAGATATAGATAGATAGAAGATAGATATATAGATAAAAGATAGATAGAAAGACAGAAAGATAGAAGATAGATAGATAAATAGAAGACAGACAGAAGGTAGATAGACAGATAGATATATAGATAGAAGATAGATAGATAAACAGACAGAAGATAGATAGGAGGTAGATAGATAGATAGATAGATGAATAGGTAGATAGATAGATAGATACAAGATAGATATAGGTAGATAGAAGATAGATAGATAGATCGAAGATAGACAGAAAGATAGAAGATAAATAGATAGATGCCGTTTAGTTACGGAAATGATTCTATGACCTCAATAATTGAAAATAATGAAATATTTTATTTATAAATTCTCGCATAAACCCGATTGTTTTCGGAGAGGCGTAGCAACGCGCGCAGGGTACGGCTAGTATAAACATAAAATACTTGCACCCAGCATTAGCTGTAATGGAACTTATGTGGTCAGTGCAAAACGGAAATCTTGACCTGAACAATACTGCGATTCTATGGACTGCGATATTACGATTGCTGAGAAACGTGTAAAAAAAGGCGCAGGGTGACCATGCTAACACGCTTGCACCTTGTAAAAAAGGCGCTGAGACACTATATAACAAGCCGTGAAGCAGACCTGTGCATTTATAAGGTAATGTAGTCCGATAATTGCCGCGAAATAACATTGTTGCGATGTGCGTTATGCACACTGGGATTTAAAAACCTGTTAGAGTTTTATCAACGCGTATGTTCCAAACTGCTCTCATCGATGAGCTACGCTCGCTACGAACTACTGGTTCGAATTGAAAAATTCTTTTTGTGTTGGATAGTTCATTTATCGAGGAAGGCTTTAGGCTATATAACATCACGCTGCGACCAATAGGGGCGAAGAATCAGTGGAAAATGTGGAAAAAACGGGGAAAATTATTCATCTTTGAGGGCTCCGTTGTTGTACCGTTGTTTTTTAGATCGTGTTTTCCTTTTTAAACTTTTTCAATCTATATATATAAATTCTATACTAATCTATACTAATATTATAAAGCTGAAGAGTTTGTTTGTTTGTTTGAACGCGCTAATCTCAGGAACTAATGGTTCGAATTGAAAAATTCTTTTTGTGTTGGATAGTTCATTTATCGAGGAAGGCTTTAGGCTATATAACATCACGCTGCGACCAATAGGGGCGAAGAATCAGTGGAAAATGTGGAAAAAACGGGGAAAATTATTCATCTTTGAGGGATCCGTTGTTGTACCGTTGTTTTTTAGATCGTGTTTTCGTTTTTAAACTTTTTCAATCTGTATATATAAATTCTATACTAATCTATACTTAATATTATAAAGCTGAAGAGTTTGTTTGTTTGTTTGAACGCGCTAATCTCAGGAACTACTGGTTCGAATTGAAAGATTCTTTTTGTGTTGGATAGTTCATTTATCGAGGAATGCTTTAGGCTATATAACGTCACGCTGCGACCAATAGGGGCGAAGAATCAGTGGAAAATGTGGAAAAAACGGGGAAAATTATTCATCTTTGAGGGCTCCGTTGTTGTACCGTTGTTTTTTAGATCGTGTTTTCCTTTTTAAACTTTTTCAATCTGTATATATAAATTCTATACTAATCTATACTTAATATTATAAAGCTGAAGAGTTTGTTTGTTTGTTTGGACGCGCTAATCTCAGGAACTACTGGTTCGAATTGAAAAATTCTTTTTGTGTTGGATAGTTAATTTATCGAGGAAGGCTTTAGGCTATATAACATCACGCTGCGACCAATAGGGGCGAAGAATCAGTGGAAAATGTGGAAAAACGGGGAAAATTATTCATCTTTGAGGGCTCCGTTGTTGTACCGTTGTTGTACCGTTGTTTTTTAGATCGTGTTTTCCTTTTTAAACTTTTTCAATCTATATATATAAATTCTATACTAATCTATATTATATATAATATTATTATAAAGCTGAAGAGTTTGTTTGTTTGTTTGAACGCGCTAATCTTATGAACTACTGGTTCGAATTGAAAAATTCTTTTTGTGTTGGATAGTCCATTTATCGAGGAAGGCTTTAGGCTATATAAAATCACGCTGCGACCAATAGGAGCGAAGAATCAGTGGAAAAAACGGGGAAAATTATTCATCTTTGAGGGCTTCCGTTGTTGAACCGTTGTTTTTTAGATCGTGTTTTCCTTTTTAAACTTTTTCAATCTATATATATAAGTAAATGTTTGTTTGTTTATTCGCCTTTTATAGACTCCGAAAACGCTGAACCGATCTCCTTGAAATTTATACTAAGTAGTCTCTATTCAAAGGGGAGTAACATAGGAATTCGCATAAAACCGATTGTTTTCAGGGAAGCGTAGCAAGGCCGATAAATAGATAGATAGAAGTTAGATAGAAGCTAAATAGATATGTAGGTAGATAGATAGATAGTAAGATAGATAGATACATAGATAGACAGATAAATAGAAGACAGACAGAAAACAGATAGATATATAGATAGAAGATAGATAGATAAACAGACAGAAGATAGATAGGACATAGATAGATAGATAGATAGATGTAGATAGATAGATGGATAGGTAGATAGATAGAAGATAGATATAGATAGATAGAAGATAGATATATAGATAAAAGATAGATAGAAAGACAGAAAGATAGAAGATAGATAGATAAATAGAAGACAGACAGAAGGTAGATAGACAGATAGATATATAGATAGAAGATAGATAGATAAACAGACAGAAGATAGATAGGAGGTAGATAGATAGATAGATAGATGAATAGGTAGATAGATAGATAGATACAAGATAGATATAGATAGATAGATCGAAGATAGACAGAAAGATAGAAGATAAATAGATAGATGCCGTTTAGTTACGGAAATGATTCTATGACCTCAATAATTGAAAATAATGAAATATTTTATTTATAAATTCTCGCATAAACCCGATTGTTTTCGGAGAGGCGTAGCAACGCGCGCAGGGTACGGCTAGTATAAACATAAAATACTTGCACCCAGCATTAGCTGTAATGGAACTTATGTGGTCAGTGCAAAACGGAAATCTTGACCTGAACAATACTGCGATTCTATGGACTGCGATATTACGATTGCTGAGAAACGTGTAAAAAAAGGCGCAGGGTGACCATGCTAACACGCTTGCACCTTGTAAAAAAGGCGCTGAGACACTATATAACAAGCCGTGAAGCAGACCTGTGCATTTATAAGGTAATGTAGTCCGATAATTGCCGCGAAATAACATTGTTGCGATGTGCGTTATGCACAGGGATTTAAAAACCTGTTAGAGTTTTATCAACGCGTATGTTCCAAACTGCTCTCATCGATGAGCTACGCGTATGGTACCCAAATTATTATAGGGACGAGAACAAACTATTAAAGGTTTCTTCATTCAAAAGTCATTCTTACAGCACCGCTGAAGAAATTACCACGGAAAGTGGTGCTCCCAACTTTACATACTGTCGTTGTTTTATTTGAAGAAATGTCAAGATTTGTTTTTAAGTGCGAAAATTTCAAATGTCTTGTTTTTGTCAATATAATGCTTTTTAGATTATAACAAATATATTCCTCCCTTGTTATAATTAGTAGAACATTATTTTCGCGTGAAAGATATAGTGTAGAAATTAAGGTGCATAGAATGCCTTACTTCCGGTGTACTGCCATAAGAAGCAATGCTCTTTCGCGGCCATTGCCGTACTACATCACTATATGCGGAATTTTTACTTTACGCCTTGTATTCCCGAGGGTTTTGGATCAGGCGACGATAGGCTGAATGCGGAATTCATCTCTGGGTTTCTTATAAAGCGATCGATTTACGTATAAAATTTCGTGTGCGCCTTGCAAGTTTCTTATGTTATACTTCCTTAAGTAGTAGGCAGAATGATAAGATTTCTATGTCTGCATGTCTGAGCGGTCAAGTGACCTTCAGTTCTCTTACAGAGACCTTCGGATGTCACATAACAATCATTAGGTTCCTACTACCAGTCTCGTTTAGTAGTCTTTTTCATAACATTTCTCATTCTTTTTCCAAACTCATTATCTTCATCAGTCTCGTTTAGTAGTCTTTTTCATAACATTTCTCATTCTTTTTCCAAACTCATTATCTTCATCAGCGTCCGTCTGAACCAAAACGATTAATTTTGATTGATCTCATCCAGCTTGTTTACTTTTTTCTAAAATTTTGTTATTAATACACTGAATGATGACACGTCAAAATACGATAAATTGACTAAACAATTATAAAACCTACATGCAAACATGAAACAAAGGAAAGAAAAAACACTTACAACTCTGTTATTTGTTATGTTTGTATATTTGTATCTACTGACTTGAAGTTTGCATGTTTAATAAATTATATATATAGAGTAACCAAAACCAGAAGTACGTTATTTAGACCGGAAGAACTTTTTTTTAAAATGGAACGTATATATTTTGATTTGAGGCTATGGAACGTGTATATTTTGATTTGAGGCTAAAATAATCGAATTCGGATCGCACGATGAAAAATACACAACTGTCATTTGAAAATTTTTTTAAAAAATTAGAGTTTCGCCCTCTAAATAACTTTTCAAGTTGTGTAAACCGGAACCCACACTACTCAAAAAAATTAAGGGAGCAACAAAAATTTCATTTAAATTATTTGCTAATTTTTTTTTTTCAAGTTTTCGAAACCGTCCTTAAATTTACTATGCGGTCATTAGTTCCTGAAATATTGAGGATTAAAAACAAAAGGAATCTTTTTTATAAAAAGTCAGAATTAAAAAAAAAAAAAAAAACAATTTAAAGCTCCATAAATGAGCTAACTGACCTTTACAGAAGTTTAACTGAAAAAAAAATTTTTGGTCAAGCCGGTGGACAAAAAGAAAAATATTTGCAACATATTTTCTTGCGCTATTTCTTATGATTGCGCGAAAACCATGTCTCAAAAATATGTTTGGCCAAAAGATCTTAAAACTAGAAACTTCAAACTTCAAAATACTTTTAGTTTCATCTCGAAACGAGAATTTTTCCCTAAGATAGAGCTCTTCAAAAATGGGAAAAAAATTTCAAAAAATTTGTTGCTCCGTTCATTTGTTGGAGTTGTGTATTTTACCTATTCCGTTTACCCATTCGATCATCCACTCACATATTTAAAATGTTGAGATTATTTTCGACCCACTCTAACATACATACAGTGGTGGTCAAAATAATAGGCACTGCCATATAATTGTACTTTACACGTCATTTAAGATTTCCATAAATACTCCATAAATTCTTAATTGGCATTGTGCTGAAGTTAGCTTGGGAGTCTATACCAGGGGGAAAATGTCGCAAGTTAATAGTATCAATGCCCAGAAGATGTGAGGCAGTTTTAAAAAATAACGGGGGTATCACTAAATATTAATAATAAGTTTAATTTTAAGTTTAATGTTATTGAAACTATTCCTTTTGTTTTTTTAAATGAAATCAGCCTTTTAATCCACATAAAGTGCGTATCATTTTGACAAGGTTTTTTAGAACTGTAATTTTTTTTTTTTTTTTTTTTTTTTTTTATTAAAAGAAGTATACAAATGTTTTCTTTAGTGAATCTATTTATTTATATAATCAGTTTACAGAAATGAATTATTAGAAAAATAATAATGTGGTTTCCAACTTTTTTCGGACAAATTATTAAATATTTGGTAAAAGTGCCTATTATTTTGGCCACCACTGATATACATATAATATAAATTTTTCCATTAAACCGAGCCGTCCATATGTATACAATCTTAGAAATCAAAAATCATTAGTTTTTATTAAACTTACTGCTGTTACTTCATTTTTATGTTATTTTTCATTACAGCTTGACACTCGAAAAAAATCGAAACCATTCTGGCTTCGTTTTCGCAGCAACACTGGAGCCCCGGCGCAAGTGAAACCTACTGCTTGTACTCGGGATGCCGTCAATAATTGGGGCGTCAATGAAGTTGTCACCTGGCTGGAAACAATGCAACTCTCTGAATACGTGGATAGTTTTGTTAAAAATGACATACGTGGCAAGGAACTGCTTACTCTGGGTCGTCGCGATCTAAAAGATTTAGGAGTTGTAAAAGTAGGCCATGTAAAGCGAATTTTACAGGCCATCAAAGATCTCGGAGCAAATTAAAATTACTCACCTATGTGCTGTGTGTATTATATAAGATGAACCCTACAAACTGCCTAACCCGTTTTGGAACATGTCATATGTTCACAATCTAATTTATATGTACATGTTGGTCATATCATCTACTCATTTAATTTTAAGAAATAATATTTTCGAAACGTATTGTAAGTCGTCCTTGAATTCCTCTCAAATATTTTTGTCTTTGAGAATCGAAACACAATTTCGAAATAAGTTAAGGCCAATAAGTGAAAATGCAACGCATCTATCGGACTTAAGTACATTTTGATATTATTTTTTCGGTCATCAGCTTTTTGCTGGTCAGGCTTTCTTGGTCAAACTCGATTATTTTGGAATCAATATGTTCTGTTTTATTTTTATATTTAAGTAGACTTTTGTTTCACGAATTATTATTTGATGGTGTTTTTAAAGGATATTTAAAATTCTAAATTTAAAAGCAATTAATATTAACTATTAACTTAGGTGTAAACTCGTTATAATTGTGATTTGAGTATGGTTTTGGCATGGGATGGGTAATGAATTAATGTTTTTTTATTTAATTTCTTTAAATTTGTAGCCCTATAAATAATTCAGCAAACCACAGTGGTTTTATAATAAGTGTAATAAGGAGTAAGTGGTTTTTTTCAATAGTCAATTTCTTACTTCAATAGACTTGTTGTTAATACACACATACATTGGAATTTTATTAATTCATCTTGAAGCATCTTGAAAATATTTTATTGTGGCTTACTTCGTAACTTTTCGTTAATGTTTGAACAGAAATCTACCTATCTGACTAAATGTGCCCGGTGCGATTTTGTATACCCGATTACTTTGCATTTTTCATAGTATATTTTAAATTTGAATGTCAAATTTAAGAATAGTTTAGATTTTATTACACTGACAAAGCATTTCAATGTCGCAAAAGACTATACTTATTTTACATAATTTGGAAGTCGTGCATAGTTATTAGTTCAAATTTTGTGAATAAGTAAAACAACACTTAATTGCTGTAAAAGCCATACTCAATCCGCTAGTAAAATATAGATTAATTTAACTTTACTTTTATATATAATTGTATTTAGTAGAACTGTTTCATTTGGATTGAAAACATTATAAATTCACATTATTTTATTAAGTATGTTCAAATAGTATTTAAAATGTCTTATTGTTAGATTTTAAATAGATTCAAAATCATCATACTAGTTCCCTTTTCCAAAAAACATTAATTATTGCGTTTTATTCGGATTGTCTAGTTTTCTACAACCATAATCTGAAGATGAAGACAGAAAATAAGTGTGAATTTGTAACTAAGGTTAACGGAAAGTATTTATTACGCCACTAACCAAAACCTGAACAATCATATAGTAATTCTAGTGATATTTTAGCTGTAAGAGAATCTGACGAATCAAGAGAGTTGATATAATGGTGTTCTTTTTTTAAATGTATTCTAAGTTGATTTTTTGGAAGGACAAAAATGTGTCTTAGATGTTCCTTAGTTCAATTTGTGATGGTGAGAGACTAAGTTCATCTAATTCTTCAATGTTATCATCCCTATATAAAAAACTATACCATAAGTTACAAAAATAATAATTTTTCTGTTATATACATATTTACAATTTGAATTTTATAGCAAACAATGAAATTGAGTTTGCTTATTATGGCATTAATCGTCTCTATTTTTTCTGTGATAAACTCCAGAGAATCTAATATATTTACAAAATCCTAGACAAACAAAAATATTAAAATTCTGGTCTAAAAGACTAATAAAACTTATAAAAGATGACTTAGTATATAACTTAGATATGTGACTTACATACGGACACGTAATCATTTTCACATTCAAGGGGTAGTTAGCAAGCTATGGCTAGCTGAAGTTCTGACTACATGTTGTGAGTGTTTTAGAGCCAGATAGTCTTATTAAAAAGTGATAAATAAAAATAAATTATTAGTGATATTTATAGCAAAATTAACTTTCATTTATTGGTAAAAAATAAGTGAACTAAAAAACCAATGTCTACCGTTATTAGATTTTAAAAAAAATGTTCAAAATATTGCTCTTAATTCCTTTATGTCAAGTATCATGACAAATTTCATTAAGGGACTAGTAATAGTCTAGATGCTAGCGCTCTTAGAGTGCAGTCGCTCCACACCAATAGCGTGCGCGTAGTACAGATAAGTCAGTTAGGAATTAACTTTATTGCTTTTTAGTAAATATAAATTAATGGTATTAAAAAACAATAAAATTTGTACATAGTTAATGAAATGATAGACCTATTTTTATTAAAAAGCAATTTTCTTGGTGTATTTTGTTTAGATAACGAATCCTCATTTTTAAATTTTCACTAAATCACTGTATGAAGTGGCATGGAAATGGAACTCTGCAATCGTACCAAAATCACACTTATGATGGAACAGGTTCGAAAAATTAAATACAGTCTTACAATGTAGCGATGTACCATCCGTTGCATAGATAAGTTTAGAGACAGGTGTATGATTTTCCTTAAGATGTTGATACAACATTTTTTTAAAAACATAAAAGGATATAGTAAATTAGTAAAAATTACAAAATGAGTATTTGTTATTTAAGCAAAATACACATAAAAAAATTATGTTGTAATATAAATATGTTTATTTCATTAAACCATGTACAAATTTTATTGTTTTTTAATACTATTAATAACTGTTTACTAAAAAGCATAAAAGTTAATTTCCAACTTACTTATCTATAATATGCGTACACTAGTGGGCGACTGCTTTCTTAGAGCGCTAGCATCTAGAGTCTAGACTATTACTAGTCCCATAATGAAACTTGTCATGATACTTGACATAAGGGCTTTATAAGCAAAATTCTGAACATTTTTTGAAAAATCTAAAAACGGTTGATTTTGAAAATTATATTTTTTTTTTTAATTCACCTATTTTTTACCAATAAATGAAACTTAATTTAAAATTGTGTAAATTACGTGAAAGAGGATACATTCTATAAATATCACTAATAATTTATTTTTATTTATCACTTTTTAATAGAAGTATCTAAAATACTCAACACACAACATTTAGTCAAAACATCAGCTAGCCATAGCTAAGTAAATACGATTTGAATGTAAAAATGATCACGTGTCTGTAGGTAAGTCACATAAGGGTACAATTTATCTCAATAAAATCGAAATCGGGAAACTAATATTGTTTTGCCTGTCCGCTCTGCGGGAAATGCCCCATATGGCCATAATATTTTTAGCTTATAAAGGCATTCTTAACGCAACTACCTACATTTATACTATTGTCACATTATACCGTCATTAGACGGAAGCTATTATTATAACGAAAATCGAAATGATAGTATGACAAGAACCAGCATTATTATATTAAGAGATGAAAACATTTAATTTTAAATTTATTTTCGATTAAAAAGTTTTTAATCTCAGAAGGTATAACAATTGCCCGTCGCGTCGGTGTCACGATTATCTATTTGTTTTTTATTTTGCGTAATCACAGTTTGCAATATTTATAGTTCCTCTTTGAAATAATTTCGTAAATTACCACTACTTCGTTGACAGAATCAAATCAAAGGAATTGAATAGCTAAAAAAGTAATAAATGCTTCTCTTGGATGCGTCAGGCGTTGGTCTATGAATTTTGATGATCCCTACTTCTTAAGGATCTTATTTTATACTTTTGTTCATCCTTTCTTGGAATATGGTTCAATTATATGGAAAACATTGTGTATATTGAACGAATTGAAAAGGTTATATCACGATTTCTCCACCTAACTCTTGTCGTTAACCTTTTTGATCTTCCCCCATACGACATACGATAGGTTAAAAATTTTAGGATTGACGAATCTTTGAAAGCGAAGAGAAATTGCAGAAGATATGTTCATGTACTATGTCGTTAATGGCGCTATAAACTCTCCCAATCTTTTAAACTGTAATAATTTTAACTTACAACCACGAAAAAAAAATCAATACAATCGATTAGATTATTTTACCTATTCAGTATGTCAAACGATAATTTATTAACGCACAACTTATATTTGGAGGTGATCGATGCAAGAGTTTTTCCTTATCATGCCAACTCATTGCTTAAAACCTGTTTCAAAAATGCCTTTAAGGTTTCGAATATACTTATGTGTCACGAAGGACCCTAACAATTAAAATTTTTCCTTGAAATCAAGAAACTTTTGAAAGATTCTTTTGAGAAAGCAAAATCAGAAATCAACGCTTTTGCAAAAAAAAAAAAAAAAATCTGCCTTCACTGTGTATTTTATTTATATAATGTTACATGGCTGCTATCATTTGGTATTAAAAGTTAAAGTTTTTAATCTATTAAAAGAGAAGCTTGATGTGATTTACCGTTATTTTTTTACTTATATAGTTATCCAAGGAACAATTTGTTAAGAACGGCGCTAAATTTAAAAAGTGTAACAATATCAGATATATTTATTTTTTTGGGATCAGATCAGGACGGAACTCAAAAAATTTACCAGTTTAGCTCCAAGCGCCAACAAACTATTATTTTTAAAGACATAACGATCTGAATTAGTGTCAATCAATATTACCTATAAGAAGTAATATTATATAAATTTATTATCATTATATATATTTTTTCCCAATAACATAAAATAATGCGTTATTCTAATTAAAAAGCAATAACAGTCTCAAGTTAACATACCATCGTAAATTGCGAGTATTTCAATATACTAAAAGGAAAAAATAAAAGGTGTGCAGATGTAAGAGAATGTTTAATGTGAGTTGTAGGTGTCCGGAGTCTTAAGCAACCTAATTCTATATATATATAAAAAAAAAAAAAAGATACTTTTTGATATTAATCGAAGAAATTATAAAGCTATGACAATGATACGAGTAAGAATCCTTCTAATATTTTAAAATACTCGTAGGAGCCATTAAACAAATTGAACTAAGACAAAACGATGGGTGTATTCATATATTTGTGTGAATTCATTTCTACAAATAAGGTGTTATTTCTGTGTCTTACTTTAGAGTAAGTGACTTAAATTTTAAAGATCTATGATTAACTTGATAGATAAGCTAAGGATAGACAGAGGATGTCCTTCCTCAAAATAAACATATCTAATATTCTTACGACGTAAATTTACATTTAGTGGAAATATTCAAAAAGACCCCATACAGAAAAGTTTGACGACGGGTGTAAATTCAAATAACATGCCTTCTAAAATTCTATTGAGTATATTGGAATTTATTTCTACTACAATTTCAAAATAAAAGCAGCTAAAAAAAAACGATTCTATGTATTGACCAATATTCCATAGTTAATTGTAAAAGTTTCATTTAACGTGGTTATTATTGTATTAGAACTAATTTACTGAAAACAAGTGTAAAACCCTCGGTGTATGTTATCTTTTAAAAAATAAGTCAATTCTTCCAAATATATTAGTCCTGTAGAATTTTTCATTTTCTTAATGATTTTATTAGTTCTCACTAAAATCTCTTAAAGACTGCTAAATTCCAAGATCTGTGATATATTTGCAGTCGCAACTCAAAAATTAAAGGAATAAACATTAAATAGAAGTGTAAATTTGAGAACAAAGTAAGAATGATGGAACGTATTATAATGAGTGGATAATTTATTTATTTCGTAACCAACAAATCTTTACCCACAGAATTCGGATTTTACTTATTATATTATGAATGTAGAAAATTTATTTCAATGTCAATCGTACTGAAAAAAGTTTTCCAAAATGTAGCTATTAATTTGTTCAAATTAATATGTATCGTGTAGTAATTACTTAAAACATCATCTTTATTACATGCTCAGATTTTCATTCTTATACCGAATGTTTGCCAATAGGTCTTTATTGCGACTTTGTAAAGACACTTCTACGAATTTTAATATTATACTATATAATTAAGTTACGCGCAAATTACAATCTAAATTATACGAAATTAACAAGTTTTATTAAGTTAAGTGATTAAGTTTAACTTTGAGCATACTTTGCTGTGTAAGTTAAGTATGCATCAATCCAGTTTGTAAAAATTGGAACTTAAAGAATGCAATCAGATGATAACTTCTATAAAAGGCAATTTTTTCTAGCAATATTTTCTATTTTAAGCTGTTAAGTGAACCAATCTCTTTATATTTCCGTATATTTAATGTTTACAAGAAATATACAAATCACTTCATTGGAATAATTGCTAATTGCTAACTAATGTTCAGTTTTTTTTTTATTGATATTCCAAGATATTGCATGGAACGTGCAGGTCAACATTTATAATAAAAAAAATATTTTTCTTCCCAATATAAATAAATATCAGTTCTTTCCACTTAAACTGCTTTTTAATGCTCTTCCCCTTCCTATTCCTTCCTTCCTCTTAACTGACTTAAAAAAAAAGAGGAGGTACTCAATTTTTATCTCAAATTACTTAAGGTTTATAAGCTTGCTGGCACCGACTCCAAAAATAGCTGATTAGATATTGGAAATATTTAAGTATCAATAATTTTGTATATTGTCCCTTTCTTCAAAGTAATAAAAAATATAATTTTTAACTTTTTAGCTTAAGTTTATACATATAGGCACATTTTTGCAATCGATTTTTATTTTTTTGTACAATAACAACCCAACACCTTTCACGTATTGTTGTTATAGTTTATATTGCGCTGCACAAGAGTGCAAATAATGCGATAAAAGCCCTAAAATAAGTAAAAAGCATTGCTACTGATGGAACGTAAACATACTGGAAATCAGATAATATTTTTTCTGTCAAGAATAAAAGAAATATATAGAATTTATGTACAAAATACTTATTATATTAAAATAATTTTTGAAACTTACATACCTGCATGCGTTGGTTCTTGCCAATTAATGTGCTGTCTCACAGTTTAACCCATTTCTTCTTAAACGCACGTTTTTGTATCGATTTTTTACTTAGGAAAATGTAAAAATAATAAGAACAAATTTCCAAAAGTCACTTTTCTTGTATAAAATTCCCCACTTGTTTTAAATCTACAATCAGAATCGGAAAATGTTTAACAGAATATTTCCAAATGTCATCTTCAATTTGGCGGTGGGGTGAATAGACAAAAAATGTTCATCATGTAGGTTGTTGATGTCGCTCATTATGGAACGTGAGTGAATATTTGATTTTATTATTATTAATTTTCCGATTCTGACTGCAGGTAGAGTAAGAGAGTAAGAAATTTCACATGTGAAAAGTGACATTTTCCTAGGTAAAAATCCCAAAAAATCGAAATGACAATATCCGTTTAGGAAGATATGGGTTAATATAGTAGGAGTCGAAACTAACAGGGAGCGAAATTAACATTTCAAATGAAATTGTTTATGTCGCTTGATTCATTAAACAATTCCGCAGCACACTTTTAAGATTTTTTTTTATTAGTACTTTGATGACGCTTGCAAAAACTAACCCAGAAAATTAGTAGTCGATGTCCTCTCCCAGGAATAGGCATTCTATAAGCTCTTTGATGCGATAAATTCCCCTCAAGAGTAATCGAGAACAGAATTTCGTTCCTGCTGTTCATGGGCGGAATTAGAGATTATCCATTGGGGGGGCAGACTTTTATCAAATATAAGAAAAACGAACAGTAAACTAATTTCCCGATGTTCGCTCTGAAATCTTGGGGGGCAGTGCCCCCCCATGCCCCCCCGTAACTCCGCCCATGCTGCTGTTGTGCCGCACCATGTTCCAAATCGCTAAAAAGCTGGCCAAAATTAAAGTCAAAACACGATATTTATAAATATATAGATTTATTAAGGACAGCCTGATGCTTCACATAGTAATAATTTTTTGTTCACTAATAGCACATTTTACTATGTTTTTTTTAGTGTTAAAGTTGGCAGATTAGTAATCGAGTAAATCTTCAAATTTTATCTTATCTCTTCAAAGCTGAGACAGTTTTTTTAATATATTTAGGCCTACAAACCGTTGGGCGAGGTGATTCCAATAAGAACATATTTTCCTAACGGTGATTAATATGGGGTATAAAATTCAGCTGCCGCAACCTACCGCAGATGCACATTTAAGGTACGTTTGCATCTCTATGTATGCACATTCAATGGTATCGAAATTGTAATTTGCTGTGCTATTGCTCTAGTAATACACGATTGATTTTGATGCGATTTTTTCCATTGCACAGCCTATTCATTAGCCCTTAATACAAGATGTTTTTAATTTCGAAATTCAAAATGGCGGATCAAATATGGCGTACCAAAATTTAAATTACAGATGGCGGATAAAATATGGCGGCCCAAAATTACTTAAATTTGCCAAGTTATTATAGAAATTTTAACATACATATATCATTTTTTGAGAAAGTTTTGATATCAGAATTCAGTAAAGGGACTCCTACAGGCACTAGAAATTAATTTTGTGAATGAGTAACCACTGTATTGGTTTCAAAATGTTTAATTTCTCAATTTTGATATCAGAATCAATACATGACACCAAAACAATGTACGAACTTTTGATTAAATTTTTCGAGTTAAAAATGTCTAGTCCGCCATTTTGATTCGACCATATTGAATTTTAGAATTTTGATATCGGAACTGAAATAAGTGACTCTAGAAACCTCCACATACCAATTTTTATGGAAATCCGATAAAATTTTATATTTTTGGTCCGCCATATTAAATTCCTGAATTTTAAGAACAGAAAAACAGAAACATTAAAACCCCTGTATACTTTCGTATTTCAAGTTTTGGACAGCTTTTTGATGATTTGGAACACTGTGCGCCGCCAAATGTGCAAACGTGACTAATCCACTTTTCATCTCACAAGGAGAAGGCACCTTTTCGTCATCACCGATTTCGCTCAAATTTATAGCACATGTAGGGCTTGGCAACAAATGAAAGCACCCGAAGTGGGAACTCCAGATGGCCACGCGTTTACAAAATAATAGTATACAAAAATTTTCACGCGGCTCTAAATCCCATTCATTGTAGCACATTCCCAAAGCGGCGGCTGGTGCAGTAGTGAATACTTGGGCTTGGGATTCAGAGGTCACGGGTGCGAATCCCAGCGTGGGGATGCTTTTTTTTCGGATTTTTTCCCAATTTGTATAAGATTCGAGTCCGCAATTAAGTGAAGTGATAAATTTTTTATTTATTTATTTTTTTTATTAGTCATTTAAATCAAACCATATTCCAACCAACCAACTAATTGAGAGATTTATTCTTCTCCATAATCAACAAACTTTGAAAAATATTAAATAGTGATTATTTTATCTTTAAAAAGAAAGTTGTCGATGGTCCACCCTATAATAAACGGATTAAACATATGAAATGTAATGAAAACACAAAAGATTTTCATTAAATGTAACTTACGAAGAAAAATTCACTGTTTCCCTTAAGGGGGGGGTATAGTCAAACATGCATTTTTTGGACCCATTTTTAAGATTATTTTTTTTATCGATCTGGTAAAAGTAAGGTAAGTGGGCGAAGGCCTACACTAAAGAACACCTTTTTAAGAGTATTCAAAAAAAATTTTATTAAAAAATATTGAAAATTGAGTTTTTGACATTAATTTTAAATTGACGCTCCGAAAGAAAAAAGTCGATTTGCGGTGAGACACGTAACTCGAAAATTACTTGACCGATCCTTTTGAAATTGTGCACACTTTTTCTGTAGACAATTTACAAGGTAACCCTGTCGAGATATTTTTTTTTTCTATTTTCTTTTTTTTTTAATAGAATTTTTCCCGATTAAAAACAGAAATTCCAAACAAAAAATTTCCTTTTTTTTCGTTTTTTTGACTTTAAATTCACACCAAAAATTCAATAATCGAAATAAATAAAAAAACTCGACAGCGTTACCTCAAGAAACTTATTAACTAACAAAATCTTTTTGGTTTTTTTGTTTTAGATGATCCAGCTATTAGTTATGTGTCTCACCGCAAATCAATTTTTTTTTCGGAGCGTCAACTTACAATTCATGTCAAAAACTCAATTTTCAATATTTTTTAATAACAATTTTTTTTGAATACTCTTAAAAAGTTGTTCTTTAGTGTAGGCCTTCGCCCATTTACCTTACTTTTACCAGATCGATAAAAAAAAATCTTAAAAATGGGTCCAAAAAATGCATGTTTGACTATACCCCCCCCTTAATTTAAATTAATGTTTAATTATGTTTTACTTCCAAAAGAGGTGTATGTAATTAAAAATGCAACAATGCCGCCGATTTAAGAAACAATACAATTATGCAATACAATTAAATAACAAAATTTTGCTCAGGACACTCCAAGAAATCGATTGGTAAACATTCCTTACGTTGAATAGGGACATCCTGTATTACTATATACGTAATATATGTAAGGTATTTCTTGAAAGGCTATCATTTTGTAAAAGTAAATGTAGAAATGCCTTTAATGGCAGACGTTTGGGGTTTACTGCTTTTGTAAAGCTTTAGCATTCATTGTTAGTTAAATTTTACATGCCTATATAATTGGGTATCTATGTTCTTTACAAATTGATGACCGAACATCTCGGGAATAAAAGCTTGTGTTTTCAATAAACTTGATCTTTAAGGTTTCCAATTTTAATTATTGCGATACCTTAATAATAATACTTCTTGATAAAAACCTTTATTTAAAAAGAAAAGCAAAGAAAATATCTGATTATTCAGATTTAAGGTAGTATTAAACAGTAGTAAATAGATTTATGGAAGAGATTGCATACTTAGTTTTAAGCTTGGAGAGTTTTATGTCGAAAAGGTTAGGCTTAACTTATATGGTGTCCACTCGCAAAGTTACAGGGTGATCAATAAACCCTTACCTCATACCATTTGAGTCTCGTTTGAGGTTCATATACTCAATACGCCTTTTTTTAAATTCCACGGGTATCATTCTATAAATTTAATGCGTAATCTTTTTTGCCTGTTGAACTTTTTTCGTATAATTTTGGTATAATATACTATATTTTGAAAACTATTGGCCCAATCAAATAAATCTAGAACCGCTTTATAAGTTGATTTCAAATCATTTGCGCTTTGGTTCGTTTCCTCCTAGTTCTAACGGTTTTTGGGGAAAATACAAGAAATTGCAAGAGATCACATTAAGAGGCCTATTTAAAGGATATTCGGAGGCATCCGACACCCCAAGCCCCAAGGTGAGGACTTTTGAGGAGATTCGTTCAGAACTTTAGCTATCACCTTACAACATGTCCGTAGAGCGACACAGGGTTGTTTAATTAAATTAATTTTAAAAAAATATTTTCATTTAAAACTTATTTGTTTAATGGGCGCGGAAGAAAATATTTCTACTAATTTGAAGAGGCTTATCTACAGGCATAATAAATTCCAATTACTAGGTTTATTGTAATATACCTGAAAAATATTTATTTAAGAGAAAATTAAATTTTTTTTTCATTCTGAATTTTTTATAATTAAACATTTGTAGCTTAAATTAATATAAACCTTTTTCGACTCTCAGTTTCATTAAGTAGCAAAGGAACTACGTCCTCAGCTGTAAGTATGTAGGTAAATTCGTAATTTTTGGTGGCATCTGCTTTTTAATCGTCTTCCATCTATTACTTGAGCTGTACCAATACCATAAAATAGGTGACAACTGCTCCTAAAACCTACAAAAGCTGTATTTTATCACGCAGCTCTATGGCCAGGATGACTTTCTTTTCTTACCGAAGCAAATAAATCTAGGGATACCGTGAAGAACTTTGCTCCAGAAATGGACATTGCCTTTTGACACTGCTGACAGACAATCTGCACGAAAGTTTTTGCCTCCTCGGAGCCGTCGTACCAATGGCAGGAGTAGGCAGCCTCCATAACTGATGAGCTCTGGAAATGGATTGTTTAGCTGCTGGGAAAATAAATAATGAAAGCGGGAGAGTGAACTTACTTCCTCAATTAATCTGTTGCCGAATATGCAGAAATGGAACACCTGGGCCAAAGCGTAGCACAGGTAGCCAATTATAGTGAAAGCATAGACGTTGATTCCATTGATTTTTGTGGCTTGATATGCCAAAAGGGTGAGCTTAATTGTCGATGTTAACATGTGTAGCAGAAGTGCCGCACCATATGTATCTCCAATCGCTGCTACAAGCCTGATAATTGTATAAAAGATTTCAACCAAATTTCATATTACCTATTTACATAGAGTTAAACAAATCCAAAATTAATATCCGTTTGAGATACACAAGAGTTTTCTCTTTGGAATATATCTATCAACTTTGAAAATTTAAAATATGACCATTTGTCTCCGTGCAAACGTATATGATATTACAGTAGTTTACAAGCTTTTATTTAAATTCATCTGACAGTTTCTTCTGTCCGTACTTAATGAAAAAATTAAATCTTGCAAATTGATTTTGAAACAGTTCCCATCGTGGGATGAGATTTTTCATATACACATAACAATCCAATACTATGATATCATCAGCCTTTTCTTCTTTTTAGTTCTTGTAATAAGCTTGTTTTTTAAATTGACACACTGTGTTTCAGAATAATTTTAATTTGTAAACAGGCCAATTCAACAAAGTATGTAAAATATATAATTATAATTCCAGCGCCATTAAGTTACTGACTTAAGGTCTATATGTCAGGCTATTTTCACAAAAAAATCCTGTATAAGACCCAAGTAAGAAATTATTACGAAAGTGGATTAATAAGTAACAGTATTATAAATAAAGACACAAGTATTTAACAAAAATTTGTTCTTAATTTTCAATGTAATCTCTTTTTAGGACGATACATTTTTCCCATTTCTTTAACCGCTCCAAAAAATACGATTTGTCAAATTCCTCAAAATAGTCTTCTGTCTCGACGATGACCTCCTCTGGTGTGTACGGTGGATGTGGCAGCAACTCTTAGCGCGATTCATGCAATTTGACCGCGAAGCCTCCACATATGTGAGCTGGTGCGTTATCGTGGTGTAACAGCACTTTTTCTTTGCCAAATGGGGCCGTGCCTCTTTCAATTTATCATCGCATCGGTTCAATAATTCCATGTAGTGATCATGCTTTCTTTCTCAAAAAAATCCATGAGAATTCGAAATCCCAAAAAAATGTGGCCTTCAGTGCAGATTCGTTTGGAAAATTGTTTTGATTGTCGCTTGATATCTGGCGTATAGTTATTTATACAGGTTCCATCAACATGAGGATTTGACGCAAAACTCCCGCAGATTTCACTTAAAGGGTCCAAACATTGCTTTGAAATTTGCATCCGCTTGTTTTTCACGGGAAGCAGTCTCAACCGATAGCTTTCTCATTCTTAATTTGTCATTGTAAAATGTCGATCACCGTTCCGCACGACAAGCTTATGGTCTCTGCTACATCCACGCTCCTCATCAAAAGCAGATATACGACCACTTTTAAATTCCTTGAACCAATATTTCTCCAATATGTCGCCATAGACCAATCTAGCTTTTATTTCTTCGCACAACTTTCATCCTAAAACAAAATCCGAATTACGGATCGATATTGGTCTTTTCCTGTCTGACAAATGAAAACTAACCTATAAGTCAGTCTGAAATTTTATCTTGCGTCGTTTGAAAGATGTACACGATGATAATGCCTTCCCTCACTTCCCTCAGCAATGCCAACAGTCTTCAAAGACGGGTACTTATAGATACACCCTCGTAAATAAAAATTAAACAATAAATATTATTAAAGATCATTCACTTATCACAAGTATTATAAGAGTCTTATAAAAGTTGCATTAATATAACGTGATTAAAAATGTTACTATCAATTTCAGCAAAAAATATGTTTAAATTTTCACCAATGATAAAGTAGAAAAGGAGCGGCTGCAAATCGCTAATAGTGGATTATCTCACGAGCACAAAAGTTTATTAAAACAGTAGAATCCTAATAATATGAACTAATTTTTCGAGGGTGTTCAAATTAGTGTATACAAGAAAACTCCATTTAATTGATTGGTATGTTGTTTATGGATTTTATTTGTTTACATTTGCGTATTCATATGGTGCATGTACAACATTTATTTTTTGGAGAAGAATCACTTTTTTTTTCAGTATATTATGGACAGAAATTGTAGGAAAATATTGAAGGTCTGCTTTAGTCCGAATATGTTTCTTCACTCTAATATTGGGAACGGAGACAAATCTACTCTCAGAGAAAACTATACTTAGCATTAGGAACGTTACTTTTTGCATTTGTCTTGATTAGAATTAATATTATTCAGGTTTTCGCTGCAACCTCAAACATCTGGTAAAATCGTAGAATTCAATATAATATTGAATGTAGTAGCGGAATATTTTTAAGTAAAAGTAATTTAACACTGTTTTCAAAGCGGTTCTATTTGTTTTTTAGGTTTTTATTTAGTCATTTTTTAAAGTGAAAATTGGGTCCTAAAGGGTCTAGCCGGTTAAGGAGGTGAAAAGTGCCCCCAGCGCTTTTGAAAAACAAAAAATATCCTCATGTAGTACATGAAAAAGTACATCTTTGCTGAAATTTTCAGACCCATAGACCCTCACATAACCTCAAAAAAAATTAAAACGTGATTTTCAGTGTTTTGGCGATATCTCGGCTTTTTGTTGACGTAGAAAATTCTTTTTTTTCTCAAATTATAGGGTCTTTTGTCAACTACAAAATAATATTTTTTTCGAAATTTTTGGCGGGAAATTCAAATTTTTATACAAGTTCGAAATTTTCAAAATTCAATTAAAAAAAAACAAAAAAATAGAAACGGCGAAAAAAAAATATGTTATTCTCTGGATGTCAAGCTATATCCATAAATTATTTCAGATTTTTAGATTTGGTGCAACAGCGTGAAAATATCGAAAAACCGTTTTTTCAGCATTTTTCGGCATTTTTACATCTTTTTTAAATCTGAATATTCTTTAAGTATGCATTTCTTTTAAGTAATTTCCTACCTTGATATCAACCAAACAGTTTTTGAAATTCACAAAGAGATCATATTTTCAACCTGGCGTGACATCATGCCTGAATTACACTCACCACACCGTTCATTCATATTTGTCATGCACACTGTTCATTCACGCATGTTTGAATCTGGGCGGAGTAATAACAATCCCAAATAATTGCAATATATTTCTTAATAAAATACCTCACAAAGTAATAATATTGCTCCACTCTCTTCTGCACTCACTTATCATATAAAACTGTATTATACAAATTAATAAGTATAAAAATAAATATAGGATCACCTGAGAAAGAAGAAAAGTCTAAAAACATAAGACATGTATTATGTCGAACCTGAAAACATAAGACAATAGATAAAATCCCGTTTTTGAGATATGAATAGGACAATTAGTCTGCATCACTATATTCTTCAATAACATCAACAATTTTCCGAAAGAGTACCAGATCATTTCTACAGGATTTTTTCCGTATATTACGAATCCTTAAATGAAAATTCTCAATCAGCTCCTGTTTTCGAGAAATATTGAGTGGAAAATTCAAAATATCGTATTTTTGCCTTTTTTGAAAAATCATCAAAAAATAACAGTTGGTCACTGGAACTTGTAACATGGCTCAAATCAAAGTCTGAAACTTATTCTAAAAAATATCGGATACCATTAATTTCTATAGCTTTTCTAAACATTCTCGCGAAAAAGTTTTTCATGAGCATGTATTTAGTCTTCATTCAGCATCTGTTCTATGAAATAATCGGTTTGGTCAAACATTTGATTTTCAAGGCATTTTTCGAACATTTTTAAGACCTTTACTATTTTGAGATAATAGCTCAAGGTTATAATTTTTTTTTTAGCCACGTTACAAGCTTCTATAATAATCCGTTATATTTGAACGAGTTTTCAAATATGGTCAAAATAAGTTCTTTTGACTTTTTCACTCACATATTCCTTGAAAACGGGAGCTGATTGATCATTTTCATTTACGAATTCATAATCTACGGAAAAAATCGTAATATATTACAGCTTACGGGAACAGACATATTCTTAAGCCATTTGCTCATTCCCAATAGTATCTGAGAATATTTTTATTTTCATTAAAATCCGTCGAAATCGAGACATTCTGGACTCAATGTTGGGTCCGCCATCTTGCATTTAGAAATTTTAATAATATACAAAATTAGTGGTCTCAAAATAATCACTGTACTAATTTCCATTACAATCCGTTTAAATCGAGAAATTTTGGTCGCCATGTTGGATATGGAAATTTTGACAATATTCGAAATTAGTGGCTCCGGAATAATCATTGTATTAATTTTAATTAAAATCCGTTGAAATCGAGACATTCGGTTGCCATATTAGATCCGCCATCTTGGATTTACAACTTTTGATAATATTCGGAACTTGTATCCTCAGAATAATCATTGTACCAATTTTCATTCAAATCCGTTGAAATCGAGAAATCTTGGTCACCATGTTGGGTCCGCCGCCATCTTGGATTTGTAACTTTTGATAACATTCAAAATCAGTGACCTCAAGATAATCATTGTACTAATTTTCATTAAAATCCGATGAAATCGAGAAATATGGTCGCCATTTTAGATCCGCCATTTTGGATTTCTAAATGTTGATAATATTCAAAATCAGTGACCTCAAAACAATCATTGTACTAATTTTCATTAAAATCCGTTGAAATCAGGAAATCTTGGTCGCCATATTGGATCCGCCATCTTGAATTTCTAAATTTGGACAGCGGATTTGTAATCCCCATGCCGCAAAACCCCTATGTACCAATTTTTATGAAAATCGCTTCAAATTTAAAATTTTCAGCCGCCATCTTAGATCCGCCATCTTGAAACCCTACGTATTATCCGAAAAAAAATTAGCCTATATGTTAAGTCGGAATATGTACTACCTTCGGACAAAAAATGAAAAATATCGATGCAAGCGTTTAGGCGTGATTGAGCAACAAACAAACAAACAAACAAACAAACAAACGAACTTTCATTTATATATATATATAGGGATAGGGATTTATAGTTATACATAATAATCGTTTTATTATCTGATCTTTAATGAACATTTTGAGAAAAAAAAAAAGTTTTTTTTATTGAGTAGTTGGGTCAGGGTAGGCCTGCTACTGGGACTCATAACTTAGGAACACAAGCTCATGGTTTGCGACCAAAAGTTCTCGATTTCAACGGATTTGAATGGAAATTAATACAATGATTATTTTAAAGCCACTTATTTCAAAAATTATTAAGATATGGAAATTCAAGATAGCGGATCCATAAAGGGGTTTTCGGGTTGAAACAATTTCTAGGATATAACAAACTAGAACATTTGAGAAGTGTTTAATTAGAGAGTATTTACCCAACGCCGGGTGAAACCGGGTAACCCAGCTAGTGTTTTATATTTTCTTGTTCAACTCCCTGAAAAAAACGTTCAATTCAAGAGTGGGATACTCCCTTGGTTTCTGTTCGTATGTAGCAGCTGTAATATATTACTTATCTCATGCATGATATATAACTAAAAAATTTAAATTGAAGAAAATATTTGAAACCGAAGGTGTTGAACCAGTTATTGAAGAAGATAATGATGAAGATTAATTATCTTATTCATATCTCAAATACTTGATTTTATCTATTGTCTTATTAGTCCCCAGTACATAACACTGTTTTGAAATTGATTAACACATACTTGAAACTTCGTGAGTGGCTTCATTTTGGCGAGTCTACCACACTTCCTACAGGAAAATTTTTGTTAGTGCTGCGTTTTCCACTGCGCACGCCCAAAACATGTCGGATCTATGATGTTTTCTTTTGCGATCAACACATACTTTATTTTAATTAATTCGGAAGACAATTTAAACAGAAATTCGAAAAATATTTTGACCGACAAAAATATTGCTGCAATGAGCTTGTCTACCACCGCCAACCTGTCGTATCTACGAGGTCTTGTTTTGTAATAAACACATAGTTCATTCTTGCACAGTTGATTAATAACTATTTTCATCATTAAGTGGTCATATTGACCGGAAAATTCCGTGCCGCGTTCTTTTAGACCGATGGCCTAAAGATGTCATATTTACGATTATATGTTTTGTGATTAACACATGTCTGATTTTTGATTTGATCTTTTTTAAATCGAGCATAGAATATGCTGATACTTGTGGCCGACAAATTTTCTGCCGCAAAGTAATAAAAAATCGAAAAAACATCAATCAGTATTCACTGAAATGGGACTATACTATCGAGAACATGCGCACTTATACTGCTCATCAAAAATGTGTGTGCTCTGAAAACGTATAACGTTTATCTTGAGTCTTACATACAATTATAAAAAAAAATGTATGTACTTCTTTGAGTAGTAAACCTGGATATCGACCCAAAAGAGAGGAAATAAATATTTAAAAGTTCGAAAACATTTTGGACATAAATACAGTGACGTGTTACTCCCACTAAGTTGGGATGACGACATTTTTGGTAACTATTCTTCATATTATAAGGTATGCAATAGGGCATTTCACGTGAAGCGGACAACGAAAAAAATGTCAAGTACTGGATTTTGTTCATAATTGGGTTAACTGTACTTCTATGGGACCTGAATAAATGTACATGATTATTTTTATATTTTTTAGCATAGTTATCAATTTATGCGACTTCAAAGAATTGAATGGATAAGGGCATAATTATAAAACGAAAAAGTTATACCACGAGCTGTAAGGTAGTTAAAATTTCAAAATAAATTATACCAATTTTTTATTACCTCATTGTTATATTTAACCTTCCGACCGAAACCTTCAGAACAAAATTAAATTGATTGATTAATAATTTAATAATTATGATTATTATAATAAATTTAATCAAACAAATTAATTAAATTTTGTTTTTAATTATGGTTATTTAACCATATTTCATTATTTATAATAATAAACCGTAAGTAGCGAGTAGGACAGCACACTAAGGAACCCCTCAGTACAGCGCGCCATGCGGCACCTTCGTACTTTAGTTCATATCTTCTAAACGAATCGAGATACCATTCTAAAATATTTTTCATAGTATTTCTATACTACAAGCTTTTTTTTTTGGTAAAAATAAAAAAATTAAAAAATTGCGATATTTGAAAAAATCAGATTTTTAATGTTAACTTTCGGTTTAAATACTATACGAAAAAAAAAATCCAATTTTAAATTTGAATTAATTTCTAAGTAGAACAATTAATATTCTTAAATAAACACGATTTACTTATTATTCAATCTATTCCATTAATTGTGTTAATAGCATTCGAAAAATCCGTTCCTCAAATTTTGCCAAATCTTTGAAGTCGCATAAATTGATAACTAAGCTAAAAGAAATAAAAATAACCATGTACATTTATTCAGGTCCCATAGAAGTACAGTTAAGCCAATTATGAACAAAATCCAGTACTTGACATTTTTTTCGTTGTCCGCTTCCCGTGAAATGCCCCCAATGTTAAAAAAAAATATTTGACATGGGAAAGGTAAGTCAACTTATTTATTTATTGTAATAATTACAAAACTAGATTCCTCAATACATTTTACATCAAATTTTACATCATCCCTCTTAAAATTTGTTTTTATCAATATTCGCAGCTTTCAATTTTAGTATAGATTATTTTTAACTTTAATTTTGTCCGACTGACTATACGAATCAATATTTTTGTCGGACAATGCAATATTATGTCATCACCGATGCTTATCCATCACCTATGCTTTTTGTCCGACATGTGTTAATCACAAAACATATAATCGTAAATATGACATCTTTAGGCCATCGGTCTAAAAGAACGCGGCACGGAATTTGTCGGTCAATATGACCACTTAATGATAAAAATAGTTATTAATCAACTGTGCAAGAATGAACTATGTGTTTATTACAAAACAAGACCTCGTAGATACGACAGGTTGGCGGTGGTAGACAAGCTCATTGCAGCAATATTCTTGTCGGTCAAAATATTTTTCGAATTTCTGGTTAAATTGCCTTCCGAATTAATTAAAATAAAGTATGTGTTGATCGCAAAAGAAAGCATCATAGATCCGACATGTTTTGGGCGTGCGCAGTGGAAAACGCAGCACTAACAAAAATTTTCCTGTAGGAAGTGTGGTAGACTCGCCAAAATGAAGCCACTCACGAAGTTTCAAGTATGTGTTAATCAATTTCAAAACAGTGTTATGTACTGGGGACTATATGTTTTCAGGTTCGGTATAATACATGTATGTTTTCAGACTTTTCTTCTTATTCAAGTGATCCTATATTTATTTTTATACGTATTAATTTGTATAATACAGTTTTATATTATAATTGAGTGCAGAAGAGAGTGGAGCAATATTATATTACTTTGTGAGGTATTTTATTAAGAAATATATTGCAATTATTTGGAATTGTTATCACTCCGCCCAGATTCAAACATGCGTGAATGAACAGCGTGCATGACAAATATGAATGAACGGTGTGGTGAGTGTAATTCAGGCATGATGTCACGCCAGGTTGAAAATATGATCTCTTTGTGAATTTCAAAAACTGCTTGGTTGATATCAAGGTAGGAAATGACTTAAAAGAAATGCATACTTAAAGAATATTCAGACTTAAAAAAGATGTAAAAATGCCGAAAAATGCTGAAAAAACGATTTTTCGATATTTTCACGCTGTTGTACCAAATCTAAAAATCTGAAATAATTTATGAATATAGCTTGACATCCAGAGAATAAGATATTTTTTTTTCGCCGTTTCTATTTTTTTGTTTTTTTTTTTAATTGAATTTAGAAAATTTCGAACTTGTATAAAAATTTCAATTTCCCTCCAAAAATTTCGAAAAAAATATTATTTTGTAGTTGACAAAAGACCCTATAATTTGAGAAAAAAAAGAATTTTCTACGTCAACAAAAAGCCGAGATATCGCCAAAACACTGAAAATCACGTTTTAATTTTTTTTGAGGTTATGTGAGGGTCTATGGGTCTGAAAATCTCAGCAAAGATGTACTTTTTCATGTACTACATGAGGATATTTTTTGTTTTTCAAAAGCGCTGGGGGCACTTTTCACCTCCTTAACCGGCTAGACCCTTTGAAATCAACTATCCGAAATACCCCCATATATGCAACTTTTTAAGATTTAAATGCGATCTTTAAGTAAATTGAGGTAGCCCGCCGTAGAGAGTTAGCTTCGTAATTTTTAATTTTCGAAAATTGGCACCGAATTTTAAATCAACCGTCCCAAGAACCTCCATATAATTATTTTTACGAGATTTGAAAGAGATTTAGTAATAAGGGGAACTGGATTTGAAATCAACAACGTCTTAACTTTTAGAGGACCGGAAAACCGATATATCGGCTTTGGAGGAAAATCAATAATTTGTTGTCATAAACAAGATCCAGGGCGTTTTTGGGGTTGCTCTTCACGAATTTGGGGTCAGATTTGATAAACGCATTCACTCTACCCCCTACTACCCCCCCCCCCCCCCCCCCCCCCCCCACCCAACTCCCCTACTCATCAAATGCCTCATTTTTTAGTACTCCCGAAACTCGGTGAAAACTTGACCATCGGGGTTGTCGGGATTGCTGATGACAAATCTGGGGTATAATTTGATAAGCTCACACACCCCTACTCCTCTCACACCCTCTTACCTCCTCTTCAAACACCTCATTTTTTGGTACTCCCGGAACTCTGTAAAAAAGTGACCCTAGAGGGAGCTAGAGTGGGGGAATATGTAAATTGATCAAATCTGACCCCGAAAACCCCTATAGTGACATTTTCACAAAATTTTAGCAATTTCATGAAATTTTAATTAAAGGTTAAACATCAGATAGTATCTTTGTATACGAGACGTAAAAAATGTATTATTTGTCTTTCATGTTATACGTCTACAGTATCGTCCCCTGTCCGCTTAGGCTGTATATCTAGCATATTTATATCATTGTACTCTCGAACTCGACTCGTTCGTTTCAGGCATACAATAACCTCTTTTTCTAAGCCGTTTAAAAAGAAACAACTTCAAAGCTCTGATGAATTTTCTTTTTGCAATTCATTTCATTTTACACTGTAAAGTGATTGTGAATGTAAAATATGTATAATTCGAACAAGAATTTGAACAGCATATGTGCCAAAATAATAGAATAGTCTGCAGAAATAAGCGAACCAAATAAAATGCATTAATTAAAGTTCCACTTAAACCGGACGCTTCCGTATCCAAATCTGAATTAATACAGAATTCAGGTCAACCCTTTGTCAAAGTTAGAGAGGATTTTCGTTGTAAAGTTCACTCACCTGACAACATGCTTGTGTCTTTCCACCCAATATTTTATCGCACTTCGGACCATCATTTCCTGCTTTCTGGTGAGCCCGTTTGGGTTAGGTCCCTTTCCGTTGAATGTCTGAAGCGTCGAGGGGGCTCGGAATTGTGCACCCCAATCAGCCTTTGAACTATAAACTCCACTGATATCCATGCCATCCGGCTCTTTTTCTGCAGGGACATACCATTTCAATTAAAAATAACCAAGCTTACCAGACCGTCATAGCTTATCTCCGGCTCAATTACCTTCATTTTCTACCAGCTCTGCCTGGGAGCTGGCCGACAGCGACCTGAATAATGCGGCTGAATTAGGCCGATATGTATCCAATGAAGCGGATAATTCCATCAGAGGCTTCATTATGCCTTTGAGATGTTGAAGCTGTTCGCAGGCGAAGATAAGCCATGAACAAAATAGGACATCCGCTAAATTGGCCTGTGCTAGGGAAAACAGCAAGTAGTAGACTTGGAACCCGAGGGAAATGTAGTACGGCATCCCACTCATGGCGTTCCACGGATACCAGGATTTGATTGGCAGTCGCGGAATCTCAATCGTATACGTCTCGTTGGTCGCTTTATCGTAGGCATACTTAACGCTATCCCCGAAGAAGGTGATCGTTGTCCACGCTGAAACAGCCATCACACTGCATCAGCCCAATTAATAAATCTCCCCGACATAACCGACCGAACCAGGGACTAGCCGGAATGAATTTCATTTTAACTAATCATTTGATATCTTACCAACGGCCGCTCCCACAGTTGTTATCATAACCATCACTAGCAGCTTCCTCATCTTGGCCAAGGCTATGGCGTGGTATCGAGCATCGGATTCAGCGAATAACGGGTGGCTGTTTGATTGGTTCCAGATATTGAGAGTCCTGGAAGAACAGCGCAAAACCACTCATTAAGAGGTCCTCTTTAACTTCACTTAAAACAATTCTACCTATGGAAATTCTTCGAATTCAGCGCCAAGTATACGAACTTTGTAACGCAGTGCGTGAAGTAGAGAGCGGTGATTGTATTCGCTGATAGTTCGTTCACCTCGCCCGTATTCAGCCCCAAATTAATAAGTATCGAAAGGAATTGGAAAAGGACCAGAAAGAGATTAACAGACGAATAGATTTTTTGCAGAAACGCCGATCCCGTAGTGTACTTGAACAGAAAGTGACCAAAACCTTTCATTAGTCTGATATTCGGCATAAGATCAGCCACCAGACCTGTATACTTTGGCTGCTGGATCTGCATCTGTATAAATAAAATTTTTGATAATTAATAGTTTTATTCATCAATTTTACAGAAATCAATAATATTTTTCTAAGAACGAATTTCATAATTGATGCAAAACTAAATTATAAGAAAAATAAAAATAAAAAATAAGATATAAATTAGGAAAAAACTTGTTTAATGAGATTTATGCACATTATCATAAATATAATTAAAAAGCTGAGAAATTTCATAATTCAGATATACAAGTACAAAATTCGTACATATTTTTCAAATCTATGAAAATTTATTTCATAAGGAAAAATTAATACAGGGTGTCCAATAGAAATGTTTTAACAAATGGAGAGATCGATAAAAGGTAAATGTTTTTAATAAAGGAAAGTCGTCATTTTCATTTCATGTCCATTTTATTATAAAAAAATTAAACCTATTTAATACAAACAAAATGGTGAAAAACGGGAATTATTAATAATATATATTTGTGAAATGTGAACCATCTACATAAAAGGTATCTACCTGCATTTCTTTGAATCTTCTGTCGCATGAGAGAAGTACAAAAGGATGTTAGAGACCAAATCCTTTCTCATGCGAAAAAGAGGAGCCGCGTTAAATCTTTTTTTTTTATTCAAGACGGAGCAGCACCTCATCGCACACAAGAAGTATCATCAATAAATTTTATGGCGATCGAGTTATTGGCCTAGGGTACCCACGCTTTGCTGCTGGGAAAAGGAATAGAATAGCCACATTACTCGTCAGATCTCATTCGATTTGATTTCTTTTTAGGGGGGTACATTAAAGATCTCTGCTATGACCAAAAAACAGTTGAGGATTTTATTAAAGACATTGAGAAGATCGTCAATGGCATTTCAGATGAATCGTTAGAACATGTTTTTAATAGTTTTAGAAAGCATATGGATATTTGTGGCAAATTGGATAGTTAAAATATCGAAAATATATATCATTAGTAACTAACTTTCTTCACTACTTTTTTAAATAAATTTTTTTGTATTAAATAGATTTAATTTTTTTATAATAAATTTGACATGAAATAAAAATGACGACTTTCCTTTATTAAAAAATATTTACATTTGAACGATCTCTCCATTTGTTAAATAGTAGTGACTCATTCGTTTTCGCACATTCCTATTGGACACCCTGTAATAAAACCATAAAGACCTGCCACGAAGAAAAAATAAAAAGGATACACAAATATTTTATAAAGATTACTTTTTCTCAATAAGTTTATGATTGATTTTAATACGAAATACCTTCAAGAATAAGAATTTTATTATATTAAAGCGGAATTCGGTTTTGGTGCAGGCGTTGCAGCTTAAATTTAGGTAAGCTTTTTCTTTAAAAATATCTAAAAACTTTAAACGTGATTTTTTCAAAACCCTTTTTTTTACTATTGATGTAAACGATTCACGGAAACTATTGGACCGATCGGTCTGAAATTTTGATGTTATTTGACATATGATTTGTCGGAGATAGTACTACGCACAAAAAAGATTTTTCGAAAATTTTCCGATTTTCATCAGATTTTTCGGGGTAAAAATGTGCGTTTTTTAAAATTTTTTCGATGAAAAGTGTTTCTTTTGGTTCAATCCCTAGAGATTTTCATACCAACTAAAAGCCTTTTTTTTGCTTTTATCAGATGTTCCAGTGACTCAAAATCGCGTACACCGTGATTTTATGAGGTGTTTTTTGAAAAAATTCCACTAGCCAAAAAACAGCTTGGAAAAATTTAGAACTCTTTTTTTTTATTCTTTGAAGACTAAGAAATTAATATGCAAAGTTTCATTAATATATCTCTTTTCTCCTTTCAATTTTCCAATTTTCCAAAAAAAAATTTGTCTACTTTTGGGTGTGTCAAGATGTAAAGCTGTTAGTATAGCTCATAATAAAAATCTTTACTCTGGTACTAATAGTTTGATTACCATAACAAAATTTATTCTTAAATCTGAGATTGACTTAGAAATTCACAAATTCCCGAATAATTCCTGGAATATCTCTGAAAATTTATAGGGGATCAAATCTATGGTATTGAGTTCAAATTCACCCTCAGTGACACTCTGTATATAAGTATTTAATAAGAAGATTTTTCAAAATCAAGGAATCATAATCTAATTTTCAGCAAGATTTTTATTTTCGAAAATGACCTTAAAACAGCGTTTGCTCTTGTCTCTACTGAATTTTTCATTCAACTCTGTTGGCTCTGTTCTCTGTATCTGCGAATGAAGAAAAGGTGAAGACCCAACAGAAAGCAGGATACATTTTTAGAATTCAATAATTTCTAGTAATCAAAAATCCTTCAGACTGCCGATCAGAATAATAAGATTTTTTTTTTTATTATATTATTATTATTATACAAAAACTTCAAATTCGATTTTGTTAATCGCTGCCACTTGCTGCCAGTGTAATTAAGTGTATGGCCAGTTTCTTACAGTCTCTTCGAATGCTCTTTCAAAATTTTCGAAACAGGAAGATATTGCGAGTTTTTCATTAATAAAACGATTCTAAAGTGATTATAACAGAAAGTTTAGGAATTAAGATGTTAACACTGATTTGTAATAGCAACATATTTCTTCACTTCTTCATATCGTTTTGAGAAATTGTCAAGATAAAACGTTATTGATGAAATTAAAATATATATGAACTTTCTGATTAATCCCATAATCAAAAGGAAAATTACATTCGGTTTTATTTTATTTAAGGCTTTTCAACTATGCAAATTATAAATTAATAATATAATTAAATCCGTCTTTGAATTTTTCACACGTATAGTGTATGTATGTACAAAAATCTTCAAACTATGGCGATACATTGAGGCCTAAGCTACTCTATTTTTCATTTGTAAAACACAAAATAATATTTTTAAATATTAGAACTTTTTTTTTATAACAAAAAAACTCCAAAAAGTCGGAGTACAATATTGAAAGAATATTTTTTAATTCGCTACATAATTAATAAGTATAATTTAACTATATTTTAGGGA
The DNA here is from genome assembly GCA_949715965.1 of Dysmachus trigonus. NCBI lineage: Eukaryota > Metazoa > Arthropoda > Insecta > Diptera > Asilidae > Dysmachus > Dysmachus trigonus. Next base: position 29,399,013 of record OX454320.1, read on the forward strand.
TCCAGGAAATACACATATTAATTAAGCCAGCGAACTCCTTATTTATACTTATACTCATACTGTGTTGATTTTTTTCTCAACACTTCGTGAAAATGTAAAACAGATTTGCTCGTTTGTTTTTATATTATTTCAATGAAGCTTTTTGCAATTTCAAAATAATTCAAATGTGTTTTCTTTATTTACCTTTATATTTTAAGTATTCCACTTCAAAACGGTAAAATCCAAAAAGTATGCTAACACATAAACACAAAATTAAATTAAAATCCTTTATTAGCTGGGTTATTCACTCCAGATTTGTTACGAAAATGGTTTAGAATATCTTAAAAACCATGAAATGTTGACCAAATATATCAAATCTTTACTTCATTGATGTCGGAGGATAAGTCAACAAATAGCGAAAGCCTTCAGACAACTAAACAATGATATCCATCAATCCATCCTCTTCACTACATTTCCAGTCGTTAAAGCACATAATCCCTTAGAAAGTCCACTTTTTAATTTTTAACAACGATATGTGGCCCAATCAAAAGCCGATTCCCACAGTGATCGATGACGAGCCCGATGTAAACTGAAAAATCCCCCCTCGCAACATCAGCACACGCGTTTCCAATCTAATTGACCCTGTGAATTTTCAAACATTATTCAAATTTGAAAGAGACAATACAATGCGGTTATTGATTCCATAAAAAAGGAAAGGTCTTCTCTGTTCGCAGTCAACCATCGATTTATCTTCCAATAAATTTGGAAAAATATTAAACGATTCAGGGGAATCCATTACAATACTACTACGAATAAGGGCTCTTCATAAATTAGGGCGATGTAAAAAGTCATTGCGTAGAAGTCTTTTTAAATACTTAATTGTCCGTAAAATAGAAATTTGTGAATCAGAAAACTTGTACATAATTTGTTTAGGCCTGTATACAGACAATAGTAGATGTAGATGTAATTTACTCTGCCATTAGATTGCTTAGATAAATAAACAAATCTTAAACATACTTTTTTTTATTCCGTCCAATAGGCGAGCCATGCAAGTTTAAGTTGGTTGGAGAGGTTACACGCATTTCGTTTGCGTATGAAAAACATTGATTGAGTTTTGCTAGGATTTAGGATTTTAGACGTTATTTAAACTCAGTTGCAAGCTTGAGTAACCTAAAACCGAAGGATGTTAAAAGCATAATAAAAGGATCCAGAAACATCAAACGCCAGGCTTGGAAGAGATTGCAAATATATGCCTAAAATCATTTCTAAAAGTTGGTCTTGTTTTCCTTACATTTATTATTAATTCGTGTCTAAAACTGCAATTTTTTCCACCAGCATGAAAGATTGCAAAAATTATCTCTTTACTCAAGTCTGGTAAACCTCCAGATGACCCGACTAGCCATCGATGAAAACAACATCCTCCCTAATCCTAATCTCTTGTAAGGATTTCCCAACATATCAAAGCTTACCTTAATAATAAAGAATAGATTGGTCTGGTTATTCAAAATTTTTACAGGAACGCATCTTCTGGGTACACCTTGAAAGTGCATTTTCCAGTGAGATCCTAATTAAGGCAGGCGTTCCACAAGGATCGGTTCTAGGACCAATTTTATATAATATATATACAACTGATTTTCCAGAGACTCCAAACTGCATTTCCTCAATCTTAAACATAATTCTTGCAAAAGTCATCCTTACATTTACGTTGAATTTATGCATTGTTTGCGTATTTATTTTCTCATCTTATCAAAACACTCATCTAAAAGAGTAATACTTTATGCTTACTGAATCCGATAACGAAGGTTAATAGGTTAATTCCATATGAACCATCTGGCTCCTAAATGTCATAATTTAGCAATTATCGATAGACAAAATTATTTTGGTATGAGAGCAACAAAATTTACGACTTGTTAGTCAATACCAGGACGTTGAAAAAAGCCCTTTGCTATTAGTATCATTTATTTATGCTTATTTCTGAACACCGAACTCGATTCCTGAGACGATCCACAATGTTAAATCTGTTGTGTTTATTAGAGACGCATCAACAGATGTTATTGCCTGATTCCACCGGGTCCCTGCAGCTCTTTGTTCAAAGAAAATTTAGAAACATTTGCAAAACTTTCTTCGATATTCCTCGTTAATACCTTATGCTTATTCGGGATTGGATTCGTTGGACTCGCTTTTAATTAAAAATAATTGTTTCTTAGGTCATCCTTTCAGTCCAGTATAAATGGTTAAAGTAGTTGAAAAATCCTTTTTCTCCATGACTATTTTGTTTTAAGGGCTAAAAAAAGTTATACATCATGTTTTTGCCTCCCCACCCCTTCTTCCACCCCCTCAAAATCATGTTGTAAATGTAAAAATTCTTTTGTTTTCTCAGATTCTAATCTATAAAAAAATTCGTAATTATTGGAAAATATTACATAACCTAAATGGGTTTCTTTTATTTTAAATATTTTTAATTTTTTCCACAAAGTGGCTGCGGGGCCAATTTTTTTTATTTTTTATTTACTTTATTTTAGCTATTTTTGACATTTTTAGAAATATTTGGTAGTGAAAACTCTTTTTGGTAATGCAAATAATCTCTAATCATACAATCGTGGAAATACAAGTGCATAAAATGAGTAATTTAACTCCAAACGCAACTTGTAGAGACGATTTTTAGCCATTATTGCAATTAATTTTTTTTTGTAACGTTTTTGTTTTGCTTTCTAGCTATTAAGACAATTATTTATAGGATCAAAGTTACAAAAGATTCAGCTTTGTACCCAAACTTAAACAGTTCCAAAAACCGATTATAACATGATGAGAAATTTTTTTTTAACCCTTAAAACATAATAGTCATGGAGAAAAAGAATTTTGCGGATGAAGGCTTTTCGACTACCTTAACTACCCTTTTCTTCAGGTTCGGTTCTCTTCTGTTTATTGAATTTCATTGCTTTCGAATTATTTCTAGTTCCTCGAGTAGACATACCTTCATTCTCATTTTCTGGCACTTCTTCGGCTTTCTTCTCGATAAATTTAAAAAGGTGTTCTATGCGTCGAAATGGCAATTATTCTTTAACACGCCATTACCTTCCACAGCAAGTACAATTATACAGAGTACCATCTCCAGAAAAGTTCGATTCTTTTCTTCAGCGTATAACGTGTATAAGGTGCTGACAACCTCCTTCTGATATCTCCCCATCTCAGAAATTCGTTGTATTCTTTGTTGCAAAATTCCTTGCCATTACATATCTGTTTGGAGAATGTGAATTGAATTTCCTGTCTCCTTTTCAGATTAGCTAAAAAAAACCTTTAAAAGCTTGCTACGATTCGCTTTTACTCCGCAGAAAACAGAGTTTACGCCATTTTGAACAATAATAGATAAAAGTTATAAAATATCCGGTTTTCCTTTCGAATCTAAAGATTGTAAAATATGTTTTTTAAATTCATTCCAAGACCTGATTTATTTCAAGATATTCCATTTAATCAATTTCGTTCAAATATCCTAACATCTTATCCCATATCTGAAATACTGATGCTCTGCTGTCCACCGATGGCACACATATCGATACAGGAACTTCACACTTCACCAGTTCGATCTACAATTAACACAACTTGTACATGCATACATTCTTCGGTTAAAGAATCACTCGCTAAATTTAATCTAATGTTTGCTGACTACATAATGTAGAAATCAGCTTTGTTATTGTTACGCATATGAGATGTGCTTCCACTATTAAGGCATCATTCTTCTTTCGGATTCAGCACAGTTTAAAGGGGTGTCCTGAATTAGAATGTTCGAAAACAGGATTTTTTTGTGATTTTTTTAGAAGGGAAAGAAAGAAATGAAGTTATTAAATGTTGAGGTATGATTTTATTTGTATTTAACGATAAAAAAAATTTTTTTTTAATGTAAATTATTTCTAAGCCTATTTCATGGGCGTCTTGTAGCTGCAGTCTTCAATCAGTCTCGTAATTGCCTAAAATAAAACAAAAACAAATAAAATATTAAAGTATTATATATTCGTCTTCTGGGTAAATTAAAAAAATGGCAGACAAAAATGTGAAATTAAAAATTTTGGGGGATTTAAAAAAACATGTGTTTAACAAAAAATTAAATAAACTTTAAGGTGCTATAACAACTATTTAAATAAACTTTTTAACGAACTTTTATAGTTCACTTAGAAGACAATTTAATACTGAAAAAAAAACGTTGGTTCACTTATATAACTCGTTTAGGTTTTCAGCTTTCACGCCCGCCAATTTCGAAAAATTGCGAAAATAAAAACTAGAGAAAACGCGTCTCAAAATTTTCAATAGGAACAAAAATCACACGTACTCCTTCTCGACCCTCGTCTGCTTTCGGCTTTATATTCTTTTAAATATTTAGAATTGGCCTCTGTCACTTTGTAAACATATTCTTAAATAAGCAATAAAAAAAAATCGATTTTTTTGACATTTTAATTCAGGGAACCCCCTTTAAAGTCCCTTTGATGGAAAATGCTACGAAAGTTTTAGCGTTTGCGATCTGCTACTTGTTTTTGTTTTGTGCTTGGATTCAATGACATGACATAGTAAAATAAAAAATAATAAACGTAATTGATCTGCAGCTAGTTTCTGTAAATCTCGCATTGGCCAATGAGTCACGAAAACCTCACTGTGAATATTTTCTCACAATTCCAATTCCTTTAAATTTGTGAAAAAGCTGTGACATCACATAGTTGAAAGTGAGGTGAAATCCGCGATTCTACAACCAATTTCGTCTGTAATTAGTGTGAAAAGAGTGAAAGATTATTTGCGCTAAGTTTAGGGCGTGAGTTGGACTTGTTTGGTTAGTAATTTGCTGAATAACTAAAATAGGAAGTCAACAGCAGGTTGCACATAATGTTAATATGCAAGTTAGTATATTAAAAAATTTATTTTTACGAAATGTACATTTTGAAATTCAACATGACGGATAAAATATGGCGGTCCGAAATTCTTAAACTTTACTAAATTATCATAGAAATTGTAACAGATGTCACATTTAACTTTACTATCAAAACTGTAAAAAATCCAATGAAATTAATCATAGAGCCACTAGTAACCAATCATTGTGAGAGATCATCCATCGTATTGATTACGAATATCTAACTACTCCATTGTGATATGAGAATCGACATAAGTGACCCCAAAACACCGATGTACCAACTTTTATTTAAATTCGAGCTAAGTATTTCTTACCCATCATTTTGGTTTGGACATATTGTAATTTTAAATTTTGATGTCGTAACTGAAATAAATGACACCTAGAGCCTTCACACACCAATTTTTGTGAATATCCATTCAAATTTAATACGCTTGGTCCGCCATATTGAATTTATGAATTTTGACAACAACACTAAAAATCCCTGTATACTTAATTTCAAGGATATCCGACGGTATTTCGAGTTTTGCACAGCTTTTTAACGATTTTGAATACTGTGCGGCGTATCGCACATTAACTGCCAATACTCACATAGCTTTCAAAGTTTATTTATTTATTTATTTATTTAGTAAGCTTTGTACAGAAATTAAAATTCCCAATTATACAATAGCTGACAAAGGTATACAAATTTAAATAAAAACTGACTTAACCGTTTAACATTTCAAGGACAATCTGTTTGAATCTGCTAAAATGACAGTTCAGAGGACCAACTTGGAGTCTGTCATGGTTTCTTTGAAGGCGCACCATTGGAGAATTGAAGTATATTTCTAGCGAGGCTCTTGGTGGCATGAAAATATTATTATTCCTGCTATTGAATGTAGGCACCCTAAGGCTCAATTCATCGAACACTGATGTTTTGAGTAATCCGTTGTATATACGATAGAGCGCGCACTCATCGAGATAGAGTCTTCTATTAGCAAGAGATGGAAGGTTAAGAATAGAAAGTCTATCCGAGTAGGAAAAAAAGGATATATTAAATCTACTCAAAAGACTGCGAGTAAATTTCGTCCAAATGAAAAGTCAACACAACGATTGAGAAAATCCACGATATAGTAATGAATGATCTGAAATTAAAAGATAAATCGATCGATCGATTTTAGTAACTGTGGACAAAACATGGATCCATTACAGTACACCAGAGAAGAAAAGGAAGTGCCAAAACAGTTGACTTCTTGTGCCGAATAGCGTATTTTGAAGTTCGAAATATGGCGTTATTCAGAAGGTTAAAAATTAGAAAAACCTTAGACAAACTGTACCGAGATAAAAGGGAAAAATAAAACAAATTTTACCTAAAACGATATTTTTTCTGGTCGAGGCCATACAATCCTCGTACAAAATAAATGTAGCACATTTTGAATATTTCACATATACAATATAGTATATGTATGTTATGGTATAATTCTACTTCTCACGTTATTTAGGGTTTCTTTAAATGCTCAATAGACTCTCAATATACATATATAAGTATATGTATATGGGAAAGTGAAATTTATTATTTATTTATTATTTTCACAAGCTTCTCGACATTTGAATAATGGCTGTAGAACTCTTTTCTTATTCCCGTTCCGTATTACACATGAATAATAAGAAAGAAGTCAATTGCTTCTAAGCTATTTTATTTTAAAGCGTCGAACGATTGATTCATCAACCTGAAATCACTACCCTCGAAATTGATGCGTGCATTAAATTAATGTGAAAACCTTGACATTAATAAATGGAAAATAAGTGGTGTGTGCTCCAACAGCCGTTCTAGGAAAACAATTAAAATTTCAAACAAAAGGCACCGACACGTCACACGCTCCTTTCATCGCATGTCAAGGGCATTGGCAAAGACAGTTAGGAAATATAGTATTAGCTGTAATATATCCATTTTCTCCTATACGCACTGCACGCCACCATGTCGGACGGCCTCGGGGCTACTGTTATAATTCCATAATGTGGCTATTTAGTCCATTTCAGCCAAATGAAGAACCCTCAACAGCAAGTCGCTTCATAAAACTTTGATTAACCCACCCTCAACTCTCTCCGAGCTCAGTGTGTGAAGCAACAGGCCCTTGGGAGTCGGAATCGCGTTTATTTTCTTGTACCAAACATAACTCGACGTTATATAGTGCCAGCAGCCACAAGTACAATTCGGGGAAATTTTCGCCACAATATGGAGCCAGTGTAGGACAATTACATATGCGGACGAAAGCCTTCTCACCCTCCGAAGGTACACTGAGAGAAAAAAGTTCTAATATTAAGCAAAACCCAGCTTAATTTAAGAAATTCTGTTAATGTTTTTGACGCGAAGACCTTTTAGCTTAATTTAAGAATGAAAATGATTAATTCTCCTTAAATTCTTAGTTTAAGCTCGTTCTTTCTTGATACAAGATTGACGATAAAATTCTTATTTTAAGCTTCAATGTGCTTAAAAAAATAAGATAAGAACTTTCTTCAGATAAGCATATAATTTCTAAAGTATTCATTATCCGATGTTTGATTTGCATACTTTTTGGTGCTTGAGTTTTTTAATGCAATTTAGTTTACTTAAACCCTTATACAATATATAGAGATTAATAGTCGCGAATACATCAATTCGTTTTAATGTTAGATGACACCGCTATTCTCGTTCGTTTTTTACCTGAAGAGGTTTTAGTCAAAATCACAAATGCTACCATAATTGACTTGGTAGGGCACAAAATAAACACATCCTTAGCGACACTACCATCTAGTCCATAACTTAGGTTTCTACCAAAAACTTTTCAGGCAACATACGAACGGTGCTAGTGGTATTATCTAACATAAAAACAAGAAGATGTATTCGCGACTATTAATCTCTATATATTGTATAAGGGTTAAATAAACTATATTGCATTAAAAATTCTTGAACAGGCTTCAGTTTTTCTTAGCAAAAAAAAGAAAGAAGAAAGGGATTTTGAATATAACGTCAAAATAATCCATCAGGTTATTGATTTGAAACACATTTTAAACTTTAAATATATTTATTAGCAACATAAGTCTTTCCATTATTTATTAAATGAACACATAAAGGTGGACTAGTAAAGTCACCAATCTTCTTGATATAAAATTCATTAAGGTTTTGACCTATTTCATAGGCAAAAAAATGTTTAGCAAATTCTATTATTTCTATTGCACTACATAAGACATAAACATCATCTTCAATAATAAAATCCAATGCTTTTACAAGAACAAAATTTGTTTTCGTTTTAATAGCTAAATAACAATTAGTTTTGTAAACCGTTCCTTTATATTCTAAACTATTGCATACTTTGCATTCTGCATAATTTAAATTGGGCAAATCACTAATATTTGAAAAATATTTCTCTTTTGAAATGTCCTTTATATTAGAGTTATATATTAATAAACAGTCATCCAAACCACGTTCACACTGAAGTAATAACTTTGCAAACTTTAGGCTGCTTTTAATTGCCACAGATAGGGATGGATTAACCCGAGATGTAATATTTTTCAAGTAAGATTTTATTGATTTATGCATAGACTCATAGCGCATTGTCCAAACGTATTTTAAAGGCCCAATGTTTTTGATTGCTGTACTATAATGCACTAGAAAATGGTGCTTTGGTTTAAGATCTCCATACAAAGAGATATAAATTGAGTGATGTGTTTCAACTAGTTTTTGCAATTTACTTAAATCTTGATCTGTATAACTTGATAAAAATAACATTTGCGATATTTCAAGTAATTTAATTAAGAGTAACCAATGTTTATTATGAGGAGGTATGAGATCACCCAACATTAAGGGAAGACAATGTAAAAACGTAATTACTTCACTAGCTGTCATTTTAACATTAAAATTTTTAAGTCTAGTAATACTAAGATCTGGAGAAATGTTCCCGATATTTGCCTCACCATAAGGGAAAAGTCTTTTTCTTGAGTTTATAGTATCCAAAGAAACTATACCATCATTGATTAATCCCATTAAAATATTGCATATGTCATAGATATAAAAACCCTCGGGCCCGTCATGCATTACATCAAAATAATTATTCTGAATAACATGAAAAGTATCTAAAGTGTTGAAAATACAGGATGACTTTATTCCTGTATTAAGGTCATTTAGTAAAACGTCCTGTTCATAGCTTTCTATGGTACGAATAGAATCACGCTTTTCATTACAATCAGTTTTCATTTGTTCTTTTGTACGTTTACACATTCTACAGTAGCGAGAGGAATTAAACGATGACACATATCCAAGAACAGTATTTAATCCCAAATTGTCTCCAATGACCAAAGCAAGAATAAATTTCACTCGCACTATTCCATTGGGGGTGCAAATATCGATACCTTCCTCCAAGACCTTTAAATCAGCAACTAGTTCACTGAATACTAATGCAGGCCCGAACATTTTGATATATTCAGATTTTACGAATGCAGCATGAAAAATATAATCTAATTTTGATAATAAATGTATAGGCATAGTAGGAAAACTATAGTACACGGAACAAATAGACGATGGATGGCTTCCTAGACTATTATTATATTGAAAGTCATCTAAATAAAGAATGTATGGAATAATCGTTTCGTTTTGGAATTTTTCTGCTTTCATTTTAAAAACTTCCCCACAAATAACGTTTTTATATTCAGATTGGCGTAAAAGACTTTTAGTATTCTGTATCACTAAATCTAAAACATTTGGAAGTTCAAAGAAGCGTTTGAATTGAAATTCTAATGGTAAAATATTAATGGAAAGGGGTTTCGGTGCCAAAGTGGGGTTACCTTTAATTACCCTTTCTGTCGTAGTGGTCATTATAATTGATGACTTACCATTTTCATAGAGGTTCATTTGCCTAAGCACTTGAAACATTTTATGTTCACTGTTTATATCAATAAATGGAGCTTTAAGAAATGATGTCAAAAAATCATAATATTTTTGAAAATCCTGTTCTACATTTATATTTAAGAGGTTTAACATTTCGCAAGTTAAGCCAAACATATCTGTTATCATATTGTGTAATTTAGTTACTTCATTTCTAGGCATGTAGTCTTTAGAATAAAGTTCTAATGTTAATAATATTGCCTTCCTTTTAACCTTATTTATATGTTTTTCAAAGGTTTGCATATGATTGTGAACGGATATTTTATTATCATTGCACTCAAAATTATATGATGAACGTAATTCCTTCCGTTGTAAAATACTATCCGTATATTTAATTGGACAAGTCAAAAGAGAATTTTTTCTATTAGTGTGCACCTTAATTAAGTGTGATTTAAAACGATTGAATCCACTGAATAACTGCAAGCAACTTTCTTGCTTACACTTTAAAACTGAATCACTTTTCAATAAATGAAAATACTTCAAGTGTTTTATTAAATAAGCAATTTCGTGAAATTCTTCAGAGCATTTAAAACAAACGTACATTATAATAGGTAAATGTTCTTAACTTGAAATTAAAAATGATAAAACTGTGGAGACAGCAGGCGAACGGTAGTCATATATTGTGTCAATGTTATATAAATATTTTTGGATAACTGTCCACGGGCCTTGACATAAGTAAGGATATTTTAAATTATATGCATTAAAAATTTTAAAGGCTAAGTCTATGCACTTAAGAAAGGAATCTTGTTTATAAAGAACTTTTTCAAAATAAACATATACTTCTTTGAGATTGTCTTGGCTTGGACCTACTACTATTATGAACGGTTGTATTGAATTTTTACTTTTATAATACCTTTCAATCAAGGACTCCAAATGCCGCGTGTAATCACTAATTGTGATTAGATGCATTACCATGCTTCCTTGTGCATCAGCAATTGTAGCTTTCTTCTGCTGATTTCCCTCGGTTGAAAAACGTGCAGTAGGCTTAATAATGTTATTTAACAGGATTGTTAAAATATACTCTTCAGAATCTATCAAAATAATCAAAAGTAAACATATTTTAACAGTTGCATAGTAATAACTAAGAAAATTTATACCCACCTAAATTAACTGCAGTATTCGATAAGTTGTAAAGTGTAATTGAGGATTGATTTTTTAATTCTTTGTCGTAAAATTTCTTTAGCTTGCTTTTAAATTCCTCCCACTTTGAAAAAATAATTCCCTCCTTATCAGGATATTTAATGGCAAAATCGATGTTAATCTAAAAAAAAAACAACAAATTAGAAACTTAGAAAAAATTCTCAAAATTTTTTTTACTAGGTCTGGTGCTCTAGCATCTGTTAACTTAGGCCAGGATTGTATAAATTCAATGCTTTTTAATCTTTTTATGTCACTTTGGCGTAGACTGTACGACTTTTTCCATTTTTCACAAACTTGGTCCCAGTGTTCACAAGTTCGCGCAAGAAGTGTCTTAAGACCAACTTGCGAATTATACTCTTCTTTATCAGTTTCAATTAAATCGATATTATTTGCACCGCTTATGTTTTCCTTGTTGTCTACTCTCCTTCTTTTGCAGCGACTATTCCTATAACGATCGTACAATCTGCCGCGGGGATTTTGACCTTCTTTACGTGCAACGTAATAGTAATCCTAATATTTAGATAAAATTACAAATTTCCATTATAATAAAGTTTTAATAAAATACTTACTAGATTCGATGCTTCGTTTGGGAAAATTTCTGAAATTTGATTAATCAGTTCCACAAATACATTAGGTTTTAAAGAAAGTTCCCGTGAATTAACAGCATCTAATATTGTTCGAATTAGTTCATCTCTGTGATTATTTGTAAATTTAGATGTTTTGTCATAATATTGGAGCAAAGCTCTACCGATCTCATTATTTTTAAGCACTGTCCTTAAGTCCTATAATTTACATGCAATAAAAAAAAAAAATTTAAGTAGGAATATATTTACCAAACAATTACAGGATGATGATCCGGAAGTTGTTTGCGTTTTTAGCCAGGAGGACACTTTAGAATTAACTGATATGGTTTCGTCGTCAAGATTATACTAAATTTTAATAAATTCTAAAAATTAAACAATTTTCTAATGACAATAGAGGACTTACTTGCTTTTTACGCCAAATAAAAAGTTTTTCGCGGAATTCAGCTTGCAGCCCTACATGTGGTACTGATTTAAATATATCTTCTTTGGATATATATCGCAGGCTACGGAAAGTTATTTTAGCTTCTAAAAACAAATAATTCATTTTTTGCACATTCTGATACTTAAATTACATACCATTTAAATAAGGAAATATTTCAATCAGATTGAAATCTTCCAATAATTGCTTTAATTGTGCACTATCTTCTTCCTGATGATGTGCAAGTGGCGCAGTTTCATTGCCTGTTAAGATTATAGAACTAGGTAAAATAACATTACCGTCACCGTCCACAATGCATAAATTCGAATTTGCCAGCGTTTCTTCCACGAATTCGGCCATTACAAGCACTTTTTTAATATATATTTAAAAACCACAAGCTACACGTCTTATCGCGTTCACGATTCACCGGGAACTAAGCATCAACCAGTTTGGTCACATGACTACAACTGCGAAGATCCTTTTCCATAAATTTGGCTTGTTCATTCTTGATTTAAGAACGCACATTCTAAATGCGCGAATTTATGCTTATTTTAAGACAAAACATTCTTAAATTAAGATCGTCTCATATCAATAAGATTATTTGTTCTCAATTGTAATGAAAATATTCTTAAAATAAGAATTTTTCAATTTTTCTTGATTTAAGGAAAATCTGTCTTAATTTTAGAATGTGGTTTTTCTCTCAGTGTACTCATTCCGCAAATTAATAGCTCCTTATTGCGTGGATGTACTAACTGAAACGGCTTTGAGGGCGTACTGCGTTTAACTTTGCTTCGGCAGACTGGGCTTGCACTCGAAACGAAGTGGCCTGCTTAGTCGACAAGGCATTCTGCCAAGTTAAATTCTGCACTTCTTCTGTAATTAAGGGAGAACACACATCTTGTGGACTTCCCATAAGCATTCCACCCAGAATAACCCAGAAGATACAATATAAGATCACCCTCGCGCCCGTCCTGCGGTCTGTCATAGACGTTTTTCTCCAAAACGATGTGATGTAAGAATTTTAAAGGCAGAATATCAAAAGGCAGAATATCGTTTGAAAGGGCTACTTTCAAGGATTAACCAAAAAAAAAAAAAAAACCTAAAGCTAACAATTTGATATTATCAGGGCTATTAGGTATTGAGTCGAGGAAAACTGTCACTTTTTTTATCAGTTTCGTAGTTGTTAAAAAATAATAATAATAATTGTTGTAAGCAGCCGCCTTATGCGCCTTCTTACACCCTCTTTCTAGGAACCCCAAAATAAGAGAGACCACACAGGACACCAATCCCACGGGTGAGCAGGCATCGCATATGTTAGCGCTATTGCGTTTCTAACATCACCCTGCCACCCGGAATTGGACCGCCAGTCAATAAACCAGGCCGCGCGCACATTTCTTGCACAACGGACTTAAGTACTTTCGTTCTAAATAAAGAACCCGGCAAAGTGCATGGCTAGCAAACAGCCCAATAAATTAAGCACTTGCCCTGACATACTAAGTACGGTGCATGGCAAGCGCCCGCTAGGCGGTCGGGTTGCGTAAACTCGTGCTGCGCTCGAACCCAAATATTCGAGCCACATGACGCAGCGCACTGACTGGCCCAATTAACTTTCACTTTTACATAAGCGGGTGTTTCACACGCTTATGTGAAAAGTTCTGATTGGTGTTCTGGCGAATTTCCCCTATCGATCAACGATCGATACGGATCGATGGGGATGACTCTATAAATAGACCCGTAGGGCATTTTTAGAGACACAGAGAAAGTAACATCCAAGGTGAAACAACGTAGTGAATAATTCGGGCATAAGATATCGAGTGAGTCCGGGGCGAAGTTAATCAAGTGATCGCGGAGAATTGAGAGATATAAGAAGTAGGGTGCAAAGTGAGTATGTGCTTACAAATAGGAACCAATAAAAGCTAAATAACTCTGAAAGAACGAGTTTTGTATACCAAAGTGAGTGTGTGCTTACAAATAAGAACCAATAAAAGCTAAATAACTTTGAAATAACGAGTTTTGTATACCGTTTGTGGGACACGAGAACTTCTCTTCGCGAAAGCACTCTCGTGCTCCTTGGGGAGGATCAGTACCCCCAGAACATAATACAGGCATCAATCGAAGAACACCATTAATTGTAAGCGGACGATATGTACCCCAACCCAACTCAAGTCTTTTTTTACATGATTTTGAAATAACACTGTCTAAGAAAAAACCGTTCTCATTTTTATACACGATCTATTTATTCCAACACAATTTTAAAATCATTTTCATTTCACGTATGTACTATGACAGGTAACCCTGTCCAAAAAGTATACAATTTTTGCTTCAATCCCTATATATATTTATATAAAAATGAAAGTTCGTTGATTTGTTTGTTGCTCAATCACGCCTAAACGCTTGCATCGATGTTTTTTATTTTTTGTCTGAAAGTACAATCGGACAATATATAGGGTTTCAAAATGGCGGAACCAAGATGGCGGTTGGAAATTTAAATTTCAATCGACTTTTATGAAAATTGGTACTTAGGTATTATTCGGGATGTTAATTTCAAATCCGCTGTCCAAATTTAGAAATTAAAGATTGCGGATCCAAGATGGCGTTTGAAAATTTTAAATTCCAAGCTATTTTTACGAAAATTGGTACATAGGGGTTTTTCGGGATGTTGATTTCAAATCCGCTATCCAAATTTAGAAATTAAAGATTGCGGATTCAATATGGAGACCAAGATTTCTCGATTTCAATGGATTTTAATGAAACTTAGTACAATGATTTTTTTGAAAGCACAGATTTTGAATATATTATCAGAATTTACAAATCGAAGATGGCGGACCCAAAATGGCAGACACAATATCGCGGAACCAATATGGATTTTAATGAAAATTAGTACAATGATTATTCTGAGGCCTCTAATTTTGAATAAAATTTCCAAATTCAAGATGGTACAATGATTATTTAAGGCTACTAATTTTGAATATTATTAAGATTTGGAAATTCAAGATGACGGATCCATAAAGGGGTTTTCGGGTTGAAACAATTTCTAGGATATAACAAACTAGAACATTTCAGAAGTATTTAATTAGTAAGTATTTACCCAACGCCGGGTAAAACCGGGTAACCCAGCTAGTTAATTATAAAAATATTATCAAATTACGTTAAAAAAAAAAATTCATCTAATGGGGTTTAAGTCACACGACCTAGTTTATGTTACCATTACTCTATACGGAAATTTAGATTTAAACAATTCAAAATGCCTTGTGTGACACGTAGCTCCATCCTGTTGAAAATAAAGATCGTTTGTGTCTATTTGCTTTTTTTTCACTCTCATCGTGCGGAGATGTGGAGGCGATAAGGAAAAGCCAAATATTTGATATATTTAGTAAAGGTCCTATTGATATTTACTTTAATAATTCACATTGGAGAAATTGTTGCTCCTTTTCGAAGAAATCTTTGTTTTGTTTTGTTCACAGCGAGAGAAAATTCATTTGTGAAAACTAATTGGAATTTTCAGAAGTTACGTTTAACGATATTATTGTAATAAATTGAAATTGTGAGCTACCCAGAATTACACTAGAAGGGCAAAATAAAGTGAGAAAAATACCTTAATTTAAAAAGAACATGATTAAACTAGTTTATAGAAAATTATTCAAGCTTTTAGAACTTTTATATAGGATATTATGGGTATACTAATGCGAAATATTGAAAAGCACTCGAAGGACCAAAAATAATGCACAAAAACTGTTGATCCCTTTTGATTTAAGGTTTTTTTTGAAAGAGTACGGCCAAATAATTTTTTGTTAATACTTTGATATTTTTAAAAGCTTTGTCAATAATTTTCGAGTTTCGATCATAAAGGCTCTCATGTCAGCCAGTGAATCCTTTACAAATCCAACCAGGGTGAACCACATGACATGAATTCCTGGTGAGCGGTAAAAAATTGTTCACTTTGGACTTTTGAGGAGTAGATACTTGTTAGTAGATATTGTAGTAGATATTTGAACTATCTAGCCATCCCTGTTAACAGATTATATCACATAACTTACTATCACTTACTAACTTGATGCTTTATCTAGCTTTACCCCTCGAGTTAGATAATGATTATGTAATGATTTAACTGATACAGTATGATGGAACACGATACTTGGCCATTTCAAAAAGCTCTTGTGCAAATTTAAAAATAATCCTGCCCAGAATTTTGTAGGCCAAAGCTCATTTTTACTGCCGCAAATAGATTTCATATTTCTTCTAAAAATATATGCGACCTTAAAAATCCCTCGTGCTTCAGGACAGCTCTTATAAAATTCAATTTGTCTTTGTAGTTATCTGTAAACCCAACCACAAATTGAAAATTTATTACGCTCATCACATAGCACATATTTCAGGGAAGGACGCACATGGGCAGGGCGTTTGCAGAAGTAAACGGAAAAAAACGACGATAATTTGGGTGGCAGTTCGAATGAGTCCTTTTCGCTGGGGCCATTCGGCCAAAATCCGATGAATGATTCCTCCGTAATAAATACTGAAATGGAAAACGCCTTATCGGTTATACTGGCCATACTTATATGATGAGAATGCCTCATGTGATTTTTAGGTGTTTCTTTCACCAGATTTTAGATGATCATTTATGGCGTACTTTCTGCGACCGCAACTCATAAAAATTGTCGTAAGGGGACTGCTAGGTGCCACTGTTGCCAATGAATCAATGTTGCTGCCATGTGAAATCCTTTTTAGTAGTTAAAAATTCTCAGAAGGCTTTCAGATTCGGCAGTAAACCAAACTAGAAATTTAGTGCCTTAAAGGAGAATAATTTTTTCATAAGAGTCATTGATATTCATCAGACGCAACCTTCCAAAATATTTCTGTGTCAAAATTCCCAATGGCTTATAACTTTTACGGCAGGTAAATGATGCCAACGTACTCTATCTTTATTTATTTTTTGCATAGAACGTGGGCAAAAAACAAAAAAAAATGCAACTTTTGTACTTAATTTTTATTTTTTATTATATAGATGTGTGAAAAGAGAATTATACAGGTGCAACTATCATTATTGTATCATAAAAAATTTTATTCGGCTTTTTATTTTAAAAAAAAAACAAATAAAATCTCAAAAACCCACAACACAAAATTATTGCAAAAAAAAAACAATTTTTTAGATTTTAAATTTAATATATTTAACAAATTAAAATTTGTTTTGCTTTTGTAGTGGATAAGGCACAGGTACACTTTAGGAATTCATTTGAATTTTTTATTTTGAATGAATTTACCCCAATTCTGATAACGCCCGTGGTCCATCCAGCTCTATTTCTTAGATGAACTTAGAAAGAATACAACAATTCTCCAAAAAAAAAGTAACAATCATTTCTTAATTTTTGTTTAAGAATGAAAAATTTATTAATATTTAAGGTTTTTTTCTCTTTTGGTTTTACTGCTGGGAAAGTAGAAAATCTTTTCTCAGTTGTAGTTTATTTATTTAATATTTCAAAAGTGGAAAACAAGATATTTTATTAACTTGTATTCCTCTTTAAAATAGCAGTTTCACCTGGTCGATGTAAAAATCGATAGCATGCGTTCCACATAACTTTTGATGGGATTATCGAAAATGAACTAGTAAAAAATCAAATGTTTATATTTGTATGTGAACACTTTGGCACCCGTATTTCTTAATACATTTTCACCGAACTTTTCCTAATATCTATCGACTGTACGTACTATCCTAATATCGATCGACTCTTAACTAGTTTAGGAGATAGCTAGTAACTTTCTTTTCCAGTTATAAAAATATCGTTTCGAGAAAGAAACGTTCCAGATTTCATGTACATAGTAATGATATAAATCTAAAAGCAATTCTATGGCAATGTCAGCTCTATAAAGAAAATAATGCTTTAGTTTCTTCGACTGTAATTTTATTAAAAATAAATACACAATTTTAGAATCCTCATCTTAGGTGTTTAAAAAGATAGATACATTTTGATTGACTTTAAATCATTATTAATTTTAGTTTATGCCCCATTAAAGAGTACATTTTAACAGGGTAGAAACCAAAAAATATATATATACTAGGCGACTTACCCGTTTTCACCCGATGTTGGGTAAATACTTACTAATTAAACACTTCTCAAATGTTCTAGTTTGTTATATCCTAGAAATTGTTTCAACCTGAAAACCCCTTTATGGATCCGCCATCTTGAATCTCCAAATCTTAATAATATTAATAATTGGTGGCCTTAAAATAATCGTTGTAATAATTTTCATTAAAACCCGTTTAAATCGATAAATTTTGGTCGCCTATATTGGATTTAGAAATTTTGATAATATTCAAAATTAATGGCCTCAAAAAAATTGTAATAATTTTCATTAAAATCCATTGAAGTCGAGAAATGTTGATCACCATATTGAATCCACCATCTTGGTTTTGGAAATTTTGCTAATATTCGAAATTAGTGGCCTCAGAATAATTGTTGCAGTAATTTTCATTAAAATCCGTTGTAATCGCGACATTTTAGTGGCCATGTTGAGTCCTCCATCTTGGATTTGTAAATTTTGATAATATTCAAAATCAGTGTACTAATTTTCATTACAATCCGTTGAAATCGAGAAATCTTGGTCGCTATATTCGATCTGCCATTTTGAATTTCTAAATTTGGACAGCGAATTTGAAATCAGCACTCCGTAAAACCTCTAAGTACCAATTTTCTTGAAATTTGAAATGTCTGCCACTTGAGTCCGCCATTTTGAAACCCTATATATTATCCGAAAAAAATGAACCTATATGTTAAGTTGGAATATGTACTACCTTCGGACAAAAAATGAAAAATATCGATGCAAGCGCTTAGGCGTGATTGAGCAACAAACAAAGAAACAAACAAACGAACTTTAATTTTTATGTACACGAAGAAAAATAAACTAGAAAAAGTATAGAGAAATTCCAGTAAAAATTATTGTTTTGTACTATAATCCTGCAGTATTTTTACGTCACGAGAAAAAATAATTTTTGTATATGTATTCGTTATTTTTTGATGAAAATTCAAAGTAAAAACTATTCTTTTATTCTAATAAAAATTAATGTAGAAATACCAAAATTTATAGTAATACAATAAAAATTTTAACAGTCAAATAGTAAAAATTGATGTAAGCACTACGAAAGTTGCAGTGCTAGAACTGTAAAAATTACATAGATGAAGCAATGTGGTTATATAGAAAGAAATATACGAAAGATATCATTCAAAATCAATGCTTATAATAGTCAAAAAACACAAATTAATATAAAAACCACATACTTCTATTATATTATAAATAAAAATTAAGAAATAAATATAAAAACTTACCAAGAAAAATATGTCTGTTTTCAAGTTATCTGTTGCACTACTGCGTCACTAGAAACACGTTTGAACATGAATCATGTACGACCTAACGATACAATATACGTATACCAAACATATAACATACGTATTCATGCATATGAATAGCTCATTGTATACCCACGCAAATGTAATCAAAATATACGCTACGTCTTCCGAAATCTTCCGAATTTGTCCGAATGAACTTTTCGGCATAGGAAAAATTAATGAGCCAGAACTGTAAAAAATTCCAGTGTCGTATTGTAGAAATTCTAGAGTATACTGTATTATATATATTTTGTTTCGTAATTTTTCTCAAATTTCTCGATAAAAATTCCTAGTACCTAAAAATTTACAGTTCTGACTGTAAAAATTCCTAGATAGATTGTAAAAATTCTTAGACCGACTGTTACATAAAAATTTTTAACCATTACTTTTTAATATTCTTTCGCATAAAAATCTCTAAAAAAAGATAATGCTGCACGGTTATTGGGGTAGAACAGTAATTTTTCCTCTATATTTTTCTCCGTGTATACATACTCGTATATAGGGATCGCATATCAGAAAATAGCGAATATCTCGGAAACTATCAAAAATCGTGGAACATATGTACATCGGTGTTATTCGTTTTTTACGTATATGTTTCGACGACTCTTCATGAAGCATGCTTTTATCCTACTTCTCACATTCAATTTAAAATCACAACCATGCAGCATTTCTACTTACAGTTGCATATGCAATCACTCCTTGATCTAAATACCGTTGAATGACCATTGCATTACAACAGATATCCTCATCGTGGTGAAAGGCGAGCGTATGGTATTATAACGTGACCTAATTAAGCAGAGAGCTTTTCATTTCCACTTTTGTCGCTCCACCCCAAACTCCCCCAACCATCCAAAATACACCCAGAGTGCAACATCGGGAATCAATACTGCGCCGAATGATATCAGTTCAATTCCTTATGAGTTTTCCCATCTATTTCGAGACAAGAGCCAGCTTATAAATGCTGGGCACGAACCCAATTCAAGCTTGCTTTCGTGCTATTACTAATCCCTGACAGAAATTATTCATTCATCCCGCTCCTTATAGGAATGTGGAGCAAATCTGAAAGCTCTCATCCATCCACACCCCGCCAGCCGCCAGGAGAGGCTTACGAGAGCGTGGGAGGAAAGTAACATGTGCCCGTCAACCACTTGCGATTCAAGATGCCCGGAAATCGATAAAAATCTATTTTACATTCTGTGGCTGGCAAAAATATATTCGGTACTGTTGGAGGATGGTAAACAGAAAATAAAGGTGATATTTTTCCAGGAAATCGGTGTCCAGTTCGAAACGCCAATTGTATCCATAAGACCCAAGGATTGAAAAGTAATAGCAAAAACATGTCTCGAATTCCTATATTATCAGTTGGTTTTTGGTACGAATGCATACAAATACCCACCTCGGCAGGATTTATACTAGGACCCTAAAGTGTGATTTGTCCAAACTCCTTTTTACAATTTTAGGCATAATTTAAAAACAAAAGGATTTAATATCTGGGTCTACTTCTACTATAATTTTTAAGATTACCAATATTTAGTAACAGATTCAATGAGAGATGATATTTTGATTGTATATTAGTGTTTTTGTTACTTGAATATTGCATGCAAATGCCAAATACGAAATGACGATGTTCTATTGCCCTTAGTTCATTACGATTAGTTTTTAACTTCTAAACAGAGTGAGCTTCGTGTAGATGTTTTTTTTAAATACTCTATTCTATATTAACTCAGTGTCACTCACCATCTGAATTTAAATTAATATTTTACATTGATTTCAACTTCGACCTCATTGAGTACTACTACCAAAGAAAATTATAGAGCTTAAGGTTTAAATATTATACTTCTCACATGTAAAAAAATATAAATAATTCAAAAAAAAGTTTATTCTTTTAATATGTATATGAACTTAGTTCATTTTTTCATTAACCTGGCTAACGTAAGGTTGGGTGAATTACAACCAGGTTATGAGAAATTAATTAAAACTCAAAAGGTTGGTCTTGATAACAAAGGTAACAGAACGAGGAAAATATATTATATTTCCTTATTTTTATTTTCATATAAAAATTAAATAAAAGTAGCATATTATTCAATAAATATAAACGAAGTTTATGACGTTAACTGACCTCAGTAAACCCTCTGGGTTCTTTTCACCTACCTTACGCTTCGTATTACAAATTTAAATCTTACGCATGCCGGGTTAAGAATTAAACGAAGTCGTTAGGAACAACGCCTGGAGTACAAAGTATTAAAATTACGTAGGGTACGTTCTATAATCAACTTATTTTGATACACAATTTTTGTAATAATGAATTCCAAGTAAGTTCGCGGTGAAAATGATTTTCAGGGTTTTTTTTGGTCACTAAGCCCGGAAGATCTATTCCAAGGTCAAGGCGCGAATCAAACCCATAGTCTTAGCTTCTATTAACCCCTCGCCTTACGATTTTTTTTTTTTTTTTTTTAATTACTTACGTGCGTAGATTAATAATTCCAAGTTTAAAAAATAAAAAACCGTTCATTTTATGCACCTTACACGTAAATTTTTTGTAATTAATCCAAATGTTATTCCCAGTTTTTTCTTAATTTTGATGGACACAAAAGAGATATTTTTTTATAATTTCTAGTTCTAGTTGCTGCTTACAGAACATATGTAATTTGATGGATACGTAAAGTAACTGGAGTAATTAAGTTAGTAGACCAAATTTACAAAAAATTAATATTCATTCCGGTTAAACATTTATATAAAATCTGTTTATTTATTTATAATATTATTCATAATATATAATTTTGGAAACATATATTTTCTCTTTTTAATTGTTGATTTTGCTGTACAAAAATCGTCATCATTCTTTTAACCTCCGACGTTTACCTTAGTAATCTAAAAATTTTTGTTTAAACACTAGTTTTCACTAACAAGGAGTGCTTCCTGGTTCGGATATGTAGTTTGGATCGAAGCTACGTGTCGTGTTGGAATTCAGTTAGTGTGTTGGAAACTGAAAATGATAAAACATAATGGCGAAAAAACCGATGTTTCGATTAATTTACCAAATAAAATAAAATTCTAATAAAATTAATTAATTGCGTAATTTTTTGAGAAATCCTTCCAATTTATAGAAATAGATTTTTAAATCAGCTTCAATTAGTGCTCTGAAAGTGTAAGTTACATTTAACATTCCAGTTGTTGACAATGACCGTATGAATAAATTGCAATGCATCCCTGATAAAAGAGTCTGTTTCATAACAGACGTCATGTAGTCTGTTATGAAACAGACTCTTTTATCAGGTATGCATTGCAATTTATTCATACGGCCATTGTCAACAACTTGAATGTTGAATAGAACTACGCTTTGACAGGAGATTTAGGATTCTCATCTTCAAACATGTACACTGGTAATGGTTCCAGACTGAATCCCATTCTTTACAAAAAAATATATTTCTTTTTTTAAATTTGAAATATTTTTTTTGGTACTAAATGTTTTTTTCAATTTGCTGGCTTCCCATGAAACATATAGATGAAAACAATAATTTTTCTATTGAGTAATTTGGCCATTCCGCTACACATCAAGCTTATGTACACAGGATCATATAATATATCAATCTCGAAAACCAAAATCCTAGATATTTGTACTCCGAAATTGTTTTGAGTTTCCTCTCGTTGATTCTTATGGGTTTAAGAGGTATTAAGTTATTAGGAGAAGCGGCACGACAAAAATAATAGAATGTTAATATGATTGCAGTATGTTTTTATCGAAACACTTATTATCTTCGTATCCGAAAAGTAGCCAGTCAATTAATTCATTTTTTATTGTTTTAAATATTAATATTAATGGCGTTTTTTTTTTTTTTTTATAATCATATAGATTGTTTATAGCATGTTCATTGATAAATTTGTTGCCTTGTAGCCAGTCATCATATTTTTTGAGATCTTTATTTATGTTTTCTAATTCTCCCGGCGAGTTTCCTGAATATAATAATAATGTGTCATCTGCATATATGGTGTATTTTGATGATATTATTCTTGTGATTTCAAATTTGTCTGTTGGTGACAAAAATATTGAGCTACTTTACCTGATTTTACTCACTCTTTTAACTATTCTGTCTGTGGTTTTGAGTTCATTTCCTATATTTTCCCCTATTTTAGCAAAGTAATTATTCATAATCTCTGCTATTTCCACTAAATCATGAGTAGCATCTATTCATACCTTCAAAATATACTATTTTTTCTGAATAACTCCTAGAATTGATTCTTTCGTTATTTTCCATAATTGAATTAAATTAGCGATCAATTCAGTAAATGTAAAAAGTTTCAAAATGTTTTTGCACGTTTTTCATTCGTGAGCTTCGTATGCCCAAAAATTGTAATTATTACATTTTTAATCAAGAACTGTTTAGTGTAATAGTTTCAATAAAGCTAGCAATTAAGTTTTTCTACAAATAATTTTTTGTTTCCTACACAAAAAACCAAAAAAATATCTAGTTAAAATAAACAGAAAGCTAATTTAAATAAAATGTTTTTTAAAAAGGTTTCAATAGTAAAAACTTTAGATTTCAAACGCATTGTGTTTTCAGTCCAAAGTCTTGGTAATCAACAATTGCTGCACTTATAATAAAGGCGTTGACTCAAGGTTAAATCTTCAAATGCATCAATTTTCAAAGTGAATACAATTTTCGAAGTTTTGAAAAATTGATTTTCTTAAATTAAGTTTATAGAATGGATTTTTTTGCTTTATGTAACATGTTTTGGGCTGATTAAAATGATAAATGCAAAACATCCGGGATAAATTAACGTTTTTACTAATTAACTAAATATATTATAAATATAGTGAGAGTTCTTACTTATCGGTAACTTTATTACAACTTCATACAAACTTTATTTATAATTAATATAAAACTGCGATTATAAAGAAATAAAATAAAAAAGACAAAATATAGTATAATAGAAGCGAAATTAAATGAAGATGGTAAGTAATGAATCTTAAATAACAAAATAATTAAATAAATTCTCCCGATATTGGGAGGCCTGGTTAGTTGCTCCTCTTCACCGACTGCTATCGCGTTGGTTTGAGTACTACTGACTGCTGCTAATACCACCACCTTCGCTTTCACGTCGGTGTGCGCCGGGCTTAAAATTGTATTTCATTTATAGTATTTGATAGATTTGTCCCACTTTTGGATAAAACGGAATACCAAAAATTAAAATATGTCAGAATTTACTGCGAAAGCCGAAAAACTTGTTATTATTTTTATTTAATTTTTATGTTTTTTTTTTTTTTTTTTAGCCAAAAGGTGCTTTTGTACCCTCTTCCACCCACTGCCGGTACACATGATTATGAGCAAACCTTTCCAAAGAAAGCGACAAGACGCCGAGAGCACAGCACCCACAATCCTTGGGAGGCACTCGGGCTGTAATGGATATCCGTCTTTCTTTCTGCCTTGGCACAGTTCGGCAGTGAAAAGCACTGCAAGAAGGAAAATTGTGGGTGAAGCAGCAACAACTGCGGAGCTCCAGATGAATCTCCACATTGGAATTTACGCATGTCTGCCGATGAACAAGGTAACTGATGAACCTTGAGATGGTCCATCCACAGTACAGAATCTCAGCTGGGCCGCAGCCAGCGCTTAGAGGGGTATTCGCGTTTGCTGGTAGTCGAAAATGCTCCACCGTATTGGCTGCATCCCGGGAATTTCGATTGTGTCTCTGAGTTCGTCATCATATTAGTTGCTTTTTAGTTCTACTGGGAGAAATTCACATCTCTCCTGGTTTTATGGCCTCTGTTGCACAGCTGATTTGTGGTAACCTGTGCGACTCGAATAGTGTGCCGAATTAATGACCTGTCCTCACGGGAGACGCAGGATCACTCATCTACTTTCCTCGCGCACCCCGGTGAATCACAGGCCCCCGATCGCATTAAATTTAGAAAAGTCTGAAAACCTTCAAAGTGTTTTGCTGCCTGTGCGTGTGTTCATTATATCCTTCCGGGCGGCCCCTCGCTAGGTTTGATTTCCATCTATGTGTATGCCCGTGCAAACGTTTTCGAGAAGTTTTTAAAATTGGATCAATAAAAAAGTTTTTAATTCGAAAATGAGCTCTATGCCATTCAAGTGATACCGTGACGGTCCGGCACTACCATCGTTACTGTCTGCCCCGATGCAATATGCACAAACAGAAGCACCCGCACCATGAACACTCTCCTAGTTGCAGCCTACCCCAATGAGAGTTTTTACTGAGGAGTGTCCTGATAACGAACACGTCTCCAGCCGAAGAGCACAATGGAAGTTCTGCAAAGGCATTATTCACCTAACATACCCCGAATATGACTTACGGAAGAATCCTGTTTTTTTGGATATTAAAAAGTTTGAAGACTTTTATGGGTAAACATTTGCAGCAAACATTTTCCTCCCTCATTTTCGCCACCCAAGTCAGCCCGGGCGTCCTACACATGGCAACAGCACACCCATCGAGCCAAGCCCGGCCCGACCCGGGTCGGATCCTATAATTGCAATGTATTTTGAGCAGGAGACGAAGAAATTAACGAAGTTTGGCCCAAATTACTTAATGATTCCTGAGGGAGCTGCCGCTTTTGAGCTTTCATTCGATTTTATTTATTTATTTATTTTTCCAATTTTAATTAACCCACTAGTTGCCCAACGTGTAATTTAATATCTGTGTAAACGTGCTTAGCCCTGTCCCATTTTTGGATGATCAATATGTATGAAGTTCGCCAAGGCAATTTCTGGGATTCTAGACATGGTCGTTCGTTTCGTTTAATTGGTTTATGGGATCTGCCTCAAGTACTTTGGAAAGGACTTTCTCAAAAGGCAATGAATAAAAATAAATTGTAAAGTAGCAACTTTCACTAATAAAACCCTGGAATATAATAATAAATCTTATTATTACTGCATTTTTCTTGGTCGGAACCGAGATAAAAGTTTCAACTTAAGTGTTATCAACAGAGTCAACACGGTGTTTTGCTCGATTTTTAACAAATACTGATTTTTGTACGTCTAGTCGTGTTTTCATCCATCTGCAGAGTTAGTTAGTTGGATTGATCATCTTACTCTTAATATGTTTATTAACTATTTTTTATTAATTATTAATTATACCCACCTCTCAAAGATTAATTGAGAAATAACTCTCCGCTCTACGTATGATTACTATGTGGGCCCAATGCGAATGGGCCGACGAATAAATACGGGTTCATTTTTTAACTTTTGACTACAATATATATAGAAAAATAAGCATTCTTCGAAAAAAATACCTAAGATGAAATTTATTCATTACGAAAGGGGACACCCGATAAAGAGATCAGTTTCAACATAGGGGCCGCTGCGATAGGTGAAAAGAGGTTTATTGCAAATTTGGGGGGGTATGTGGAACGATTTTTTTATCAGCTCACCTCAAGGAATCACGAGATATACCCCGATGCACCTTGATCTGAATCACCCTGTATATACTATATAAACATATATATATATAAACTCATTTCCAGAAACGATAAAATTGTCGTTGTTCTTGCCATGCTTTATCGCAAACAAAGCCTTATAATATAAAGCCGAGATACAAGTTTGTGGGTTAATTTTTAATAAAATCGGTATTACATAATTTGACATATAATATGCAATTTCGAAAAGGACACATCTCGCATATTTTGACAAACACGTTTTTTCATATCAATGTGTCCTAAATACGTCCCTGTACCTATTATGTTCGAAAAGGGAACATGTCTGGTATTTGTTGTACTGTCGACAAAATGTGAATCAAAAATATTTTTTTTAAATATTATACTTCTTTAGAAAATAATTAGTTTTTTTCATTCCCTGAAAAATTTCAATGTTCAGAGACATGCCCTTTTCGAGAATGCATATTCAAATACAGTTTATATTTTTTAATATAATCTAAGCTTTTGTGATGTTCTTTTTATGCATTAATGTAAATAGTGCTTTAATACGAATCCATTTATGGAAAGAAATTTAATCTGAATAATAAGGTAGAGTCGCCAAATATCGTCCCCTTTTTGTAAAACAAATCTAAAAAAATAAAAAATAAAATACCACAGTAATAAATGAAATGTCAAACATTAGGTTCAATATTCCTTTATTCTTAAAAATAATCAAAAACGCGTTAACATTGTTAGAAAAAGTTATAAAATAGCTTTAACAAAAATACTCAAATTATGAAATTATATTTTTGGGCTCCTTATTTCGTCCCGGGGACGATATTGAGATCACAATAATCAGTACGTGAACTGGAGTTGTACTTACTCCTTTTCAATTATATAAAATTGAACCTAACTATCATATTAATATCTAAACAGCCCTTTCTTAATTATTTTAATCATTGGTAATGTATTAAGGTATTAAGTGACATGATCGTTGTGTTCACCATACGAGATTCTAATACCGTCCCGGGGACGATATAAGGTTCACATAAGGGGACGATATTAGGAAATTTCTATTTATTTTGTCGCATCCATTTAAGCAAAAAACGTGCCATAAACCTGAAAATTTTACTTAATCGATTAACATCTGAGATACTATTTAATAGTTAGTTTGACAAAAAAAATTTATCAATAAGTCAGGTATCTCAATATTTTATGGTATCCGAGAATATTTCAATGAAAAACTCACCTTGAACACTTTTTTTGATTTTCGAATTTCTGTCGGTACGAACGTCGTGACGCACTCACTTCTACACAATGGCCGACTGATGCAACTAGATGTTGGTTCGGGTCACTGATAATAGATGGCGGTTTTTAAAAGAGTAGATATTGAAGGGGACGAAATTAGGTTAGGGGACGAAATTTGGCGATTGTACCTTATGTATATATTGAGTGTGTTATTCTTCCTCCAATCAGAGCCCGTTCTAAATCCACATTTGGAAATAAAAACAAATCAGAGATTAAAAAGCTTTTATTTGGGCAAATTTGCAAAAGTAACATTCCAAAGGAGTCCTTTACTCTAAATAAGATTATAGTAATATAAGTTATTACTGCTTGTGTCACTGTACATCAACACGTACTCTTATTTGTTTTTATCGCCGTTTCTAGCAAGAAATGCTTTTTTTGTAATTACGTAATAACACTTAATTTTCCTAATACCACTAACAACAAAATTTCATTTCTCTATCAAGCCAAACCCAGTGAAGCTAAAGTAGAAAACGGGAATTGGTAGTCAACATAATGCATTTCAGGCATAGTTGCTATATGTATCTTTCGGAGATTGTAGATTGGTATTATATGGTAGTAAAAAGCCAAATATTAAGACATTGAATACTAATCTCATTTTTTATTTGAATATTCGTACACTTTAAGAAAAAGTGCAATTTAATAAAGTAAAATACGAGGTTAAAAATAGTTATTTGAACTATTATTGGACTTAGAATAATTTTTTCCCAAATTTCTCCTTGTATCCTTTGGCCAGTAGTAGTCCCGTAAAATCGTAGAGGTGTAGAGGCCGTTGCAGCGTGTCGCTAGCGCTGTGTTGTTGTCTTAACTCACCTTGGCCATACATTTTTGTATGGCCAACGCCAGCCAAGACAAGAACCCAAGGGTTGCGCCAGGCTACAGCGGCACTTTAAGGCCCAAACAGAATAGGCCTCTGTAGCCTGGCGCAACCTCTGGGTTCTGATCTTGGCTGGCGTTGGCCATACAAAAATATATGGCTGGCGCGAGTTCAGACAACAACACAGCGCTAGCGGCAAGCTACAGCGGCCTATTCTGTTTGGGCCTTTAATCTGCTTGCTTCATGCCTTGGGTTAACCTTGGCCTGTCTTAAGTTTGGCTCAAACCAAAAAACTCATAAATTCCTCTATATAATATGTTCTTCGCCCAAACTTGGTTGAGCTCCCTTAAAGTCTGGCTCTAGTTTGGTTCTAGCTTGACTCAAGCCTGACGTAATACTGACCTTAATCAGCTTTTCTCAAATACACTAAGCTTCGCTCAAGGTGGACCAAGCTTGGCTCAAGATGGACTAAGCTTGGCTCAAAGTGGACTAAGCTTAACTCAAGCCGACCTAAATCTGCTTAACGCCGTCGTTAACAATCTTTATATCAAACCTTATTACAGAATATAGTTAGTAAAAGCGTTGCGTGTAGGAATTATTCTTTCCTTTTCCTTGGGAGCTATGTTTTGTCATAAGCGACGCCGATTAATATACAGCCTATTCCCGCATATGTATGTTCAAAATTACATTAAAATCGGTTGAGGAATTTTTATGTTATGGTGGGACAGACAGAAAATATTCTAAAAATAATCAATCATCAATCAGTGTCGTATAAATAAACTAGAAAAATTGGAAATCTAAAAACAAAATAAAAAAAAGCTTTTTTTCTTTCTTTCTTTATTGTTAGTATTGATTGAAATTAATGGAAGGTAATAAATATAGTTATACGGAGGATTTCCACCTGATAGAAAGAGACAACTTTATAGCATCATCTTAACCCATTAAGTCCCAAATGTCAGCTTTTTCGCCGCTGCGTTCGGCCGCTATATTTTTAGTGAAAATAGTGTCTGAAAAATATGTGACACACTAATTCCGACGCAAAATTTAATGATCTTTCAGAATCTGACCTCAAAATTTGCAACAAATGTGTGGTTCAAAAGTTGTAAACTAATTTATGCAAAAAAACGTGATTTTGAAAAAAAAAATTTCTGGTTTTTCCAATTTTCCACAAGGAAATCATTTGAAATTTCATTGTTTTCGTGCAAATATCGTGGTCTCGACTCCCAAAGTATAAGCTCCCGTTGTTTAAATGAAGGATTTTAATGTTTAAGCACACAAAATGGCGGTCGGGACACGAAAAGATGAGAAAAAGCTTTCGGAATTTTTTACTCGAAAACAAAGGGTTTTAGAGAAAAATTTTGTTGAACAAAAAGTGCTTAGAATTGATTGAGAAACCCGTGTGTTGCAGAATTTTTCAAGCAATTTTTGGATTTTTGGATTTGATCATTTTTTGAAAAATCCAAAAATCTCATCAAAAATTCTGAAAAAATTCACACGTGTTCCACAATCAATTCTAAGCACTTTTTGTTCTATAATATTTTTCTCTAAAACCCTTCGTTTTCGAGTGAAAAATTCCGAAAGTCAAATTTTCTAACTTATTTTATAATTCAAGATATTTTTTCGCTTGAGAACGAAGGGTTTTAAAGAAAAATATTATAGAACAAAAAGTGCTTAGAATTGATTGTGGAACACGTGTGAATTTTTTCAGAATTTTTGATGAGATTTTTGGATTTTTCAAAAAATGATCAAATACAAAAATCCAAAAATTGCTTGAAAAATTCTGAAAAAATTCACACGGGTTTCTCAATCAATTCTAAGCACTTTTTGTTCAATAAAATTTTTCTCTAAAACCCTTTGTTTTCGAGTAAAAAATTCCGAAAGCTTTTTCTCATCTTTTCGTGTCCCGACCGCCATTTTGTGTGCTTAAACATTAAAATCCTTCATTTAAACAACGGGAGCTTATACTTTGGGAGTCGAGACCACGATATTTGCACGAAAACAATGAAATTTCAAATGATTTCCTTGTGGAAAATTGGAAAAACCAGAAATTTTTTTTTTAAAAATCACGTTTTTTTGCATAAATTAGTTTACAACTTTTGAACCACACATTTGTTGCAAATTTTGAGGTCAGATTCTGAAAGATCATTAAATTTTGCGTCGGAATTAGTGTGTCACATATTTTTCAGACACTATTTTCATTAAAAATATAGCGGCCGAACGCAGCGGCGAAAAAGCTGACATTTGGGACTTAATGGGTTAATTGTTCTATATAATAGATTATTGAATAGCTCTCACGGATTTTATTTGTTTTTTTTTTTTCCAATTCCATAACGTGATATGTGTTCTGAAGTTCTCTTGTACTAAAAGCAACATTTGACTGCTAGGGTAATAAATATCGTTAAATAATATTCATCACCGGAAATGCTTGAGCTTCCGCTTGCGTCAAAATTGGCCTTCTCCAACCCCTTCGCATTAATTGCAGCTAAAGCCAAGTTTTCCGTATGTATGTATAAAAATTAAAAAAAATTTTTAATTACATATGAAAGTGGGGGTGAAACTCGAGAGCAAGTAAAACAGAATAATACATACTTTTTTACCTATCTACATAATGTACAAAATTTTATTAAATTTGGTTGAGTGGTGTAAAACTTATAGCGGACGAGATAGAGAGATCAAAACTTTCTTAAAAACACCAATCTTGAATCCGTATCACTATCCAGTAGGAATTTAAGCACTTTCAGATGAAACGTATATATTGATCGTAGCATTTGATGTTTTAAATACTAATAAAATAATTAAAATTGAAAATTTATAATTGAAATTAAATTGAATATTCTTAAAAATAATTAAAATAAAAAATCTTTCTTTGAATTATTCATCATCTTTTGAAAAACCAAATTATTTAAATAAGTATAAAATATTACTAGTAAAAGATGTAAAGTATAAACAGATTTTTAAATATAAAAGTATTAAAGTTTTGGTACTAAACAGGAAAACATATGAGCTGAAATAAGCTCGGCTTGTTTTTTACCCGAATAAATATTTCCAAACCCCTCCAATAGAGATCCGAACTGTTTAAGAAGAAAGTGGTAAATAGAGTACATAAAAGTTGAGCAATTATTTTGAAAGTCGTCGGCAATTTGTTCTCTCTTGTTGACTGGCTCAATTCATAGCAGGAAACTTTCAACAACTAAATTATCCTCTTTTCCTCGAACGTATCCCCGAAAGAACGACGAAGCACAGGCTTGTGTAGGCTTTAAATAAGTGACATCGATGTGCAAGTGGCCAAGAATCCCTTTGTCGCAACAGTCATGCCACGCCGTCACTGCCAAAAAGTGGAAAAAGGGAAACATCATTAAAGACCGCACAGGCTTGTGTATCCAGGACACGTCAAAGAAAATTAAACACGTACGAGCATCATTTGTTTCCTTCCATCGACGATGAAAGTTTATCTTTCGGATAGGTTAAAAATTTCACTTTCGTCACTGGATTTTTGCACCGGATACCCCTGGTAGCGGCTTCGTGTACGCAAATAAGGGGCTTAACTGGTACTCAGACATCTCGCAAAGTGAAGTACACGATTTGCATATTAATTAAGTGGGTGGGCATATACTTCATGCCTAATGGTATTAAATATTCAGCAATTTCAACGAAAATTCCAAGAAGCTCGGAATCTTTGATCCTGTTAGCGCAATTCATATTTCTTGCGTAAATTTAAAAGGTCAGCATAATGTTATATGGCACGCCGTTTTGCTAATTAATAACATAAAAAGAATTTTTAATTGAAAAATATTTAAAAAAATTATGTACAATAAAAATTTGTATTTCTCGAAAATAAAATATAAATTCAATTAATTATTTTAATTCGAGTACTTTTATTCTCGTGAATTTTAATTCTTGAATAAAAATATTTACATAAATTTAATTATTGAATTCACAGTTCTAAATTATCTACGTAATTTTAATTTAAGAATAAATATTCACGAATAAAAATTCTTGAATTAAAATTCTCATTCAAGAATAAAAATTCTTGAATTGGAATTCGCATTGAAGAATAAAAATTCACGAATTAAAATTCTCGCCCAAGAATAAAAATTTGTGGAATAAAAGTTCTCATTCAAGAATAAGAATAATTCTGTATAGGTGTGGCTGCAAATGCCTACTTTATCTACCTTTTTACTTATTGGCAGTGTTGCCATATTTCTATTATGTATTTTAATTTTCATTCTTTAATGAGAAATTTATTTCAAGAATTTTTATACTTGAAAGAGAATTTTAATTCAAGAACTTTTATTTTTGAATTAAAATTACATACATAATTGTGATTCAAGAATTTTAATTTAAAAATCTTAATTCATGACTTAAAATTATATGCATACATTTAATTCAAGTATTTTAATTTAAGAATTAAATTTATGTACATTATTTTAATTTAAACGTGAAAAATCAAAAATTTAAATTATGTATATAATAATAATTCAATTTAAATAAATTATTTATTTTAATTTTTCCACAACATAATGCTCGCTATTAAATAACAAAATGGCGTGCCATAATGTTAAAATAAAGCCAACATTTAAAAACTAAGTAAATTTTTTATATTTATTGACAAAATATCCACAAAATAAGGGGGAATTTCACAAAGATGTCTTAATTGTCCTCGAACTTTGATATGAATTCACATAACTCCATTCTTTACTAGCTTAATGTTAGTCTCGCTTTAAGAAAGAAAGAAATATAAAAATCTGAAAAGTTGTTTTAGGACTACCTTAATGAAATTGGACGATTTACGATAGAAAAATTTAAAATAAAAAATAAAAAATAAAAAATTATGGAACGTTGTGCTTCTAAAAATATACCAAAGTATAACTTAGAAAAATTACATGGCATTTGTATCCTTGCATTGTTTTTTAGTAGTTGATCAACAAAATCCAATAGTTGATGTGTGAATGTATCAGAAAATAGCATACAAAAGAAATTATATATTTCTACTGAAAACCGGTGAAGTGCTTATAAATTACATTTCCCTTGTGAGTTTCATATTATTGATTTATAAATTATTGTGGTTTTTTAATAACTAAAAGGACTGATTTATGATTTCCGTAGAGTTTTTATGATAATTTTGTCATGTTCGTAAGTTGATGATAAATATTTTCCTAAAATTGTTAACTGATTTTGATGAAATTTCTTAGAAAGATATATTTTTTAAAAGGAGAGCAAAAAGTGTTAAATTCATTTTTTGATGCACCTCCCCATATATCATAAATAATCATTTAAAAATAATAATAATTAAAAAAAAAATCATTATAATAATTTTTTTTTAAATGAGTTAAGAGCATGTTAAATCGTTTGCAGGTTACCATTTTTCCACGTTTGAGGTCTCCTCATGGCAAAATAAAACATTTCAAAGTGATTATTTTTTTACAAAAAACAAATTTTCGCCGCTTAAGTTGTACATACATGTGTTTGCATAAAAGGACTTTTCTACGAGATATTGAGAGTAATAATCTTGCTCTGTATCTTGTACGAAATGTGGCTCACTTAATGTTTTTCATCAAAAAGTAATTCGAAATTTTTCACGCTCCCTCCCAGTGGCCGCAGGTTTTCAAGGCTCGAGCAACCTTATTAGAAT
Organism: Dysmachus trigonus; assembly: GCA_949715965.1. NCBI lineage: Eukaryota > Metazoa > Arthropoda > Insecta > Diptera > Asilidae > Dysmachus > Dysmachus trigonus. Next base: position 29,433,430 of record OX454320.1, read on the forward strand.
TTCAGATTGTCTCTCTTTCGTCTTGGTAAAATATTAAAAGCTTCACTCACTGCCTGAGGATAACAGCATCTCCGTACATCCGCTTTATCTGTAATCTTTTGAGAATTCCGCATCGATTTAATGAAAATTAAAGTTGGGCACAAACGGCTGTTTGGGTGTGTTTTACATAAAATAGCTTGAACTAAAACTTTCATTCCGTCTCAAAACGGTTGGATCTTCACCCTAACCGCCCTACATTTTTTTCACAATTTTTGTTTTTCGTCTTTCACTACACAGTCCGAAAACGTCCAAAATAAATTGCCAAAGGTATTTATACATATATTATTAGGGCCGAGAAAATGCCCTTGCCCTGGTTCTTGTACTTGAAACATTACCCTGCCTCATTTATTCAACCTCTCAGGGTACGACTACAATTTTATCCATCGGCGATGTCGTGCTACCACAGTTGTGTAACTTTTGTATCCGGACCCGGCTAATCCTCTGGCTCTGAATTTGAATAACTCCATAGCAGGAAGGGATTTTGGTTAATTACTGGACGCTTCTATTCGGAAACAAAGCACAAAATTTGAGCAGAGATTAACACCATAAATCACTATGGTTTACTTTTATTATCATCCCTATTAATGTTTCCCTACTGAACCCTACAACCCATTTTTTGTTCGGGTCGACATAGATATTACTCAGCTCTTCCTGAATACGGGCGATTGAAATATATTTCATTTCGGAAATTGCAATTAATGGATGATTGGTCTGACTTTGGAATATGTTACAAAGCTCCCGTCGACCATGGCATGTTAGAATGAAAATCAACGTAGATAAATAAATCATTTTTGGAAAATTATCTCAATTATGTCAGCTAACTTTTATATGTATTTGCAACAAAATACAAAAGCTTAGTCAAATTATTTTCATCACTACAACGAGGCGGTCACATAAAATAAATTATAAGAAAATCCAGTCTTAATATCTTTTCTCATTGTGACATTTAAAAGTAACAAATTTGCACTAAAACCCCTTGCAGACAATTTTACGCAAAAAGTCTGAGCAAAAGACAGTGTACACACGCTCAGACCCTTTTACGTTAAACAGCTAACGAGATGTCAGATGTCAGTTTTGTTGGCTCTAAGGAAAATATTTAGTTAATCGGGATTTTGTAAAAGGAAAGTATTCAGTCAATGGGCCTAAGTTATAAGAAGCTTAGCCTAGGCAATATTAGTTTAGCCTGAAGTGTGAATTATTTTATCAATAGCAAATGATATTGCCTAGGCGAAATTAATCGATCCTAAATTGTTTTGGCTTAACTAGTTCAGCATAGGCAAAACAAGGTTCATCTTAAGGTACTATTACCGTCTAGAATGCTAAAAAATGACATATATTCAACAATTTTTTTTTTTCACTTTCTTTATTATATATGGTTATCAAACTTTTTTTACAGTATTAAACAGTTCTTGAAGATTACGAAAAAAAATTGTTTTTTTATTTTCTATTAATTGTACATTTAATAGAGGGCGGTCAAATTTTCTTCTCAAAAAAACACTGCTGCATGGCGGACAGTTAATCTCTGGAACGGTAAGTCTGAAACATAAAATTCAAAAAGAGTTACAAAAAGGAAGTGCTCTTACGTGATAGTTTACCAGAAAAATTGAAATATCATTAAAAATAAAAAAATGGCGGACATTTGAAAATTTTTTTCAAAAATCACCTTTTTTTTCGACGTTTTTTCAGACTCAAAAATTTTATATATTTCTTTTGTGGTCAAATTGTGGTAAACTATCACACAGGATATAAAAACGAAAAAAATGCTTCAAAGTTTATTAAAATCGGCCCAGTAGATCCGGAGATTAACTGTCCGCCAGTTAAAGAACCTAAACTCGAGAAAAACGCGTTTAAATTTTATTTAGAACATAGAACAGCTGAGAGCGCGCTTCAATTGAGTCGTTATATCTCGGCACTGGCTTCGAAATTCGATTTAATATTTTAGACAGTTAGTATTGAAGGTATAAAGAATCTAAAATTGTAAAAAAAACAAAAATTCATTTTTTGAAAATTCTAGACGGTAATAGTAGGGTAGACTGGGTACGGTTGTGACAATTTCCAATTGATCGCCCATTATTTTGTTAGTATGCCATTTAACTGGAAGAAAGATGTTTTTTATGGTAAAGTATACATTTATCTACTTATAAATACTAAAATTTTGCCCCTAAGTACAATGGTTAACTCACAGGAGCAAATCAAAAAAAAAAAGGAAAAATGTCACAACCGACCACACCCCAGGGGCGGTTGTGACAGTGCTTGGGGTCCGTATTGACAGGTTCAACAATACACCAAAACGGTCTAAAATCACTTTTATAGCAAATAATAGCTTACATAAAGCATCATAAATCTTCTTCTGGAAAAATTTAACATTAACGAAACAAAAAAAATAAAGTATATGTACACTTTTATGGCTTAAAACAACTATGGCACTGTAGATTCTACAGTTACGAGTAATATAAGAGTCTTTATATTAAAATCTAATCGCTAGAACTAATAAGACACTGTGAAATCTATATTTGTTATAACAGTCTTCATATATTACAGTAACTGTGTTAAAATACAAAGTAGATATTAACTCAAAACGTCTTCTTCAACAAAAACTAAACATTTGTGGAAGTATCAATATGCAAAATCAAAAAATAGGAGGAAAATAAAGTCCGTTTTTAGTTACAAAAACTCAAAAAATAAGATACCGAGATCTATTCAGACTCATCACAGTTATGACATAACATCTTTCGGTCTTTCTCAGACGTGTCCTGGGCATCTAAAAGCAAAAATAAAAATTTTACTTTTGTCACATCCGTACCCAGAAAATATGTCACAACCGTCCCCAATGCACTCCTTCGCAAAAAAACAATTACCATGACAATACCAAACAATATATTTACAAAGTAATTACAGCTATATAACTACTAATGTTTCACCTTTCACGGAGAAAAATACTTATTACTCTATCTGTACAAACATAACAACTATTATTAAAAAATATCGAATAAAAATATTTACTTTTGACCGTTAAAAACTAATATAGGCCTCTGCTAGCGTTAATGTCGCGCGATGGCTGGCGCAATACTGTGACACACTTTCAGATGGGCAAACTGCTCCTCTCTTCCCTTGCACCCTCCCCGTTAATCCTTACAGTTTTGCTAATATGATGACTGTCACAACCGTACCCTGGCACAACCGTACCCAGTCTACCCTACCTTAAGGGACACCACTAGTGTGAAATTTTGAAAAAATCGATTTTCCTTTTTTGCATATTTCGATACTATACCTTTGAAAATAACACACTCAAATTTCAAGTGCATATCTCAAATAGTTTTTGAGTTATAGCCATCTGAAGAGCAGCCGCTCATCGTAATGAAGTATTGAGAAATGTATGAATTAAACTTTAAACGCGTTTTTCTCGAAACTACATTTTTTCAAATTTACGGCAGTTTCAACTCGAAGAAAAATCATCCGATCGATTTGATTCTTATTGCAGCTTATTTTTGTATATCTCCATGCCATGAACCTCCAGTTTTCCGATCGAATAAAAAATGTAATTCTTGCTGGCCAAAAATCATCAAAAACATTTTTTTTTTCGATCGAGTGTCTTGGTACGGGCAATACCTTCTGCTTTAATAAACTTTATATTTTTTTTTATTTCACGTTCTGTGAAGGTCGCTGCAGTGGTAAGCAGTGGGGGGATTTTTTTTTGGAGCCTTGGGAAATTGCGAATAAGTCGCTGGATTTTCAATTTTGTGATCCATAAATGTTATCATTTATTTACTATACATCCACAAATATATCCTTAAAATATGAGAACATTCCATGCAGCAGTTGTCTTTAAAAAAATTCCCAAAAATCACCTTTTTTTCAGGCGGTCACACTAGTGGTGCGCTTAAATCGGGTTTTGCCGGTAACATATAACTACATTACTGTTTGGACGAAGCTTCAAGTTTCGAGCGATCTGTTCATAAAGTGTAAATATGTAAGGAACTAAAGATTATAAGGTTATTGTATTGTTATAGTGATGTGAATGTGTTATGACTGACTGGTCAAATTAGTAATGTAATAAGTATTATGTGACCGTTATTTTTGAATTCTAAGGAATTTGTAATCAGGAATCACAAAATTTCCCACGTGGATATTTTGCATTGAAATCGCACAGAGCGTTGTTATTATATTTGACTCTATCCCCTCGAGATTGGAGGAGAAATCTATTCTATTCGATAAAATAAGAATCATCCAAATCAATTCACGCTAGCAAAGTTTCGCAGAAACAGACATACAGGGTTTCCCATAGGAATGTGTGAAAACTTATTTTTTAACAAATGAAAGGACATGCAAAGTAAGAATGTTTTTTTATAAAACAATGTTGTCATTTTTATTTCATGTCCATTTTATCTCAAAAAGTTTAGTCTGTCTGATACAAAAAAATAATTTGGAAAGATACAGTGAAAAATGTGAGTAATTAATGATATAGGTACATTAAAGATCATTGTTATGAAAAGAATCTGAAAACAGTAAAGGACCTTATTAAAGAAATTAATAAGATCGTCAATGGCATTTCACATGAAACATTAGAACGTGTTTTTAATAGTTTCAGAAAGCGTTTCGATATTTGTGCTAGTTCAGACGACTCTCATTTTGAAAACATACCTATATTATTAATGACTCACATTTTTCACTGTATTTTTCCAAATTATTTTTTTGTATCAGATAGACTAAACTTTTTGAGATAAAATGGACATGAGATAAAAATGACAACATTGTTTTATAAAAAAACATTCTTACTTTGAATGTCCTTTCATTTGTTAAAAAATAGTGGCTCATAAGTTTTCACACATTCCTATGGGACACCCTGTACAAACAATATATGTATATGGTTATATATTTTATAATCTCCACTTTTTGATTTCTTTTACAAGAATGCCATATTTGCAACTTCACGGCAAATCACCTTTTTTTTCTAATCGTTGGCTCGGTACATAAATTCTTGGATTTGGACTGTTCTACACGGCGAAGTTTTTTTCAGCAATTCAATTAATGTAATGTTTGGCTGTCTTCTGTTCACTATTGCTATTTTCACGATTTACCTTTTGGTTTGTGATGTTACTTTCGCAATATTTTCATTTTAATTCGTTCAAGTTCGCGAGAATCTTCAATACTTTAGACATTTGAGAAATTGTTTTTAGATTCTCATTTATCTTGTGAGAGTGCGCTAACTTACACCCTTAACGTTGTCAACATATTATAAATAAAATCGGAAAACTCGAGATATAAATCTTCATAAAAATTCCATAAAGTTCAAGACATTTCGCCATTTTGAGTTTATTACTCCCCATGTGCTTCCTCAATAACCCTTTATTACTAATTTCAATAAATGTTAACAACATTATGTATATTCAAAGCATCCGGAATTCCCTAAATATCACTATAGAGTTGATACTTAAAAATTCCATAAAATCCAAAGCTCGAAGTACGCCAATTTCATTTCTTATATTAAATTTTAAAATTTAAGAGCTTGCCCAAAATTGTTGTTCTCAGGGTCCTCAAACACCTTGTTCGTTGTTGATGTCTATTTATGCCAATGGTGATTACGAATTATAAATCCTGCGAAGACCTTTGTATGAAAATTTCATAAAAACTAAACTAAACTTATTAGTACGACTAGATTGGTCTTGATATTCAAAATCAGCGATTCCGCAGGCCCTTATAATATTATTTTTAACCGACTTCAAAAAGAGAAGGAGGTTCTTAATTCGACTGTTTTTTTTAAATGTGTGTATGTTACGCGAGATCTTCGCCGATTGTCAATCGATTTTAATAATTCTTTTTTTATTGAATAGGGTATATCTTGAGAGTAGTCCCATTTGAATTTAAAGGAAATATTCCATCTCTGAGGTGGGAATTTAAGGGATGATTCCCGTTTATATAATTTCAGCCACTTCTCGTTAACTGAAAATTGAAAAATAAGAAAAAATTTACAAAAAAATAAAAACCGACTTCAAAACTTTGCCCTATGTACAAACTTAAAAAATTAAAAATAATTTTTTGTATTACCTTAAAGAAAAGAACATTCAAGGACAATATACAAAATTATTGATACATACTTAAATATTTACAATATCTAATTAGTTATTTTTGGAGTCGGTACCAGCCAGAGCAAGTTTATAAATTCAAATTACTGTAGGTTTATAAACTTGCCTTGGCTGCATCAACTCCAAAAATACCTTATTAGACATTATAAATATTTAAGTTTCAACAATTTTGTATTGTCCTTGAATGGTCTTTTCTTTAAAGTAATAAAAAATATTATTTTTAACTTTTTAGTTTAAGTTTGTATATACAGGCAAAGTTTTGAAGTCAGTTTTTATTTTTTTATAATTTTTTTTTTTTTTTTTGTAACCACGATAGCAGCCTCATTTCTAAATCGATTTTGCTCAAACTTCGCCCGTACTTTGATTAAATCAATATCCATATCATATTCGAAAATTTGGGGATTGGTGAAGAAAGGGGGCGGGGGGGGGGGGGGGGGGGATATACTGCGTTTTGTATATAATTTGTTTGGTATGATAATATCCGTATTTCTATATCTATAACTTCATTGATGTTTTATTTACACATAGGTGCACTGAATTAATCTTATACATTATAAAGTATAACTTATTTACTTATAAATGAGTTTTGTATTGTTTATACATGGTTTATTATTATTATTATTATTATTTTTATTATATGTCCGATGGTCCACGGCAAGTCGAAAATCGGGAAACTGATCCTTCATCTTTAAAAGGATAAGAAGACTTCGCTTAATACAAGCTAGAACACAAGCGAGTTAAAAACTAAACTAAACTAAACCAAATCAGGCTAAGAGAAAAAGATGGAAACGGGGAGAGAGCGGGAAGGAGCAGACTGGAAGGGGTCATGTAAGGGAGGGCTGCGCAGTTAGAGGGTACGCCTGAGGGAGGTTTTATTGACATGAAAGTCAAAGGAGGCTGAGTTGCTGACTTTCCGTAACATTCTAGTGATGGGTTCGAAATTCCCATAGTTAGTGCGGTGAATATCTAGGTGAGAAAGTGGGACAGATCTAACAATGCGGGAGTTATTATTGAGGGACACATTATGCAGAATTTTGGGACAATAGGGGAGGTTGATCAATTGTAAACGATTTTCGTATGGTGGGAGGTTTAGCTTGTCATTCCAAGGAAGGCCACGTAGCGTAGCGGAGGAATCTGCGTTGCACTGATTCAATCCTATTTATAAGCGTTTATTGGGACAAGCGTATTCAAATAGCGCCCTCAAAAAACAAACGTAAAGAGATTTTATTATGTAAAAGTCGAAACATTATTTTGACCATAGTTTGACAAAGCCAAATTGAATCTGTTAATGAATCCATCGTGGCATTTAGAGGCTCATATTCTATAAAACTCAGAAAAGACTCTATTTTTGTATGGAAAAAACATGTTTTATGTCATTCAAACTGAAATCGATCTGTATTTTTCTATATAAAAAGGGCAACTGAATTTTTCCTCTTTCCTTTTTGAGAACGCTAATTTGGTGGGAGATTTTCTCGAAACCTTCACTAAAATCGGCATCAACAACGTCGACTTCGTCTCCGTTTTCCATAGCATATGACGTACGTAACACAAAGCCTGAGAGGTTGGTAGTTATGCGTATACGTTTGAAAAAGCCGGGTTGATCTGACTAGAGTCATATATAGAGGATTGGTAGAGGATGGTGAGAGGTAGAATAAAGTTGATAGAAAATTTTTCAAACAGTGGCAGCAATACCAACGGGGTAGGAATTAGAATCGCGTGCGAGAGCACTGATTTAGATTGCAACAAGAGAATGATCGATATCAGTGGATATAAGGGAGGTTTGAAGACAGTTTTGCATAAAGCAAAAATAATTAAGGTCAGGTTTGGAAACTCAGTCTCTGAAGGATTGACTAAAGAAATCAGCAAACGGAGTAGCAACGGTAGTGGGTCTGATGATGAAGATCCTCCAAATATAAGGATAGAATTTTCAGAGGAAGATAATAGGAGGTCTAGAAAGTCTAGCTATATTGAAATATTTCCCTGTTTATAATATTAATCTTCACGTTTCAAGCAACCTAAAACACTACAGAGATTATAAAAAACATTCATGGAATTCAGCCAATGATTTTTGAATTATTGCTATTTTCCTTTAAATAAATTAAAGCAATTGAAACATGTAGTTCGTGACGTCATTCTTATAAATTTGTATCCCTAGTGATATTTCAAAATAAATACAGATTGTCAGAAACTAGTTTAGCAGCTTTAGTTTGACCAGGATATTAAACAACAACCATTCAAAACAGTTTACGAACTTTCAAATGAGACTATTTAAAAGTATTGTTTTAGGGCATTTTTAAGGTTGCTACAATTTTAAAAGAACATAGCCTTTCAAAGCTTTACCATAAATTCCAGAGAAGAGACTTAAGCAACCTTTAAGGAACCTTTTACTGAGTTATTTCAAACTCTGCCAAATTTCCACATCCCTTGATGTACTGCTTTTGTGCACATGACGAAGGCAGTACACATTACCATTAATCTTCGTCAATTTCGGTCAGGCATATACATACATATATACATATATATATACGTATATATATTGAAATCGATATAGTAAAATGTAGCCACTAGTTGACTACTCCTTCCAAAAATGTTGACATCCTTTCCCGCCAATTACAATGAAATCCTTTATCGAAAGGCCCACAAGAAAAACTCAATTAATAACGGGGAGCATTATCTATGGATTTCCTTGGGTTTTTGGTATAACTTATATTTACATAAGCTTTTTGTAAATGTTCCGCAGATAAGCTTATTATTTTTAAAGGTGGGGATTTTATATATTTTAACGATTATTGCATTGAAACACATCATGTTTCTGATATATGCAAATAGTATTTTCTTTTCCATTTGTTAAAAATATGTTTTAATGGTATTCAAAATGTTTGTTTTTATTTTTTATGTTCATTATGTAAAGAAAGCAATTTATTTTTGGTCGAAAAAAGAGGAGACAACAAATGCTAATGTCGGGAACAATAGAAATTGCTCAAAACTCAAGCCAATGTATACAGTACTCAGTGGCGTAACTATACCATCTGAGGCCCGTGGCAAATTCTTCGGATGGGGCCCTCCGGCGCACAGTGGGCCCAGCGTGACGTTTTCGTGTCATAAATCTGTAACTTTTTTATTTGTTGACATATCTGTATGAAATTTTTTATATATAATATTGAGAATATAGGCTTTCTAACTGTAGTGCTAAATATAAATATTAATTTTTTTTTAATTTAAAAATAAATATTTGAAAAAGTAGTTTCATTTTGCCATAGTAAAACCTAAACTAATAAAATATTTATTTTTTAATTAACCATTAGAACTTTAAGATTGCTATGTTTAGCAATTATATACTCAATATTACAGTTCTTGAGTATACAGATTTCATAAAAATAAGTACGTGAAAACTTAACCTTATTTTAAACTTATCGGTGTAAAACTCCTTTTTAACAATAAAATTTGTTAAAAATAATATTGTAGTAAAATTAACAGCTGAAAAGAGAAACCTAACAACTTTCAAATTTTTAAATAAAAAAAAAAGGGGTTTTTTTCACTTTATAAAGTTTGTTAAAAATTTGAAATGTTAGCGGTGTTTGCCGATGCCGAGATTTATAATGCATTTTATAGTTAATTTAATCTAGCATAAGGAGTAAAAAAAACTTGCGAATTTTTTGCGCTTTTTTTTTAGAATTAATAATTATAGAAATGCCGATTTTCTTAATATTTCTTTGACTTCTTGCTGATTTCATTGGATTTCATTTAAGAGCAATTTTTTGTACCCCCTATCACACTGTACAAATAGGTACGATATACACTTCCGGCCAAATGAAGTTTGTCAGCAAAATTTTCGGTTAAATCGCGAAATTTCCTATCGAATGCACTAAAATTCATCAAAATCCGTGATAACAGTAAGATACATTTTTGCTTTTTTATAATAATAAATTTTACTTAACACTAGAACTACCAAGACCGGTCAAATTGACCGGTACTAAATTTCTTGCTTGAATTAATCATATTTTTTGAAAATATCTCTTAAGAGTAATACCAAATCTTATTAAGGTTCAAAATTACGACATGTCGCGAACCTATTTCCATTTATAATTATTAATTTAAATGTGAAAGCATATTACTTTAAAGGTGCCAAAAATTATCAAAATTACAAGCTTGAGCGCCGGTAGTTCTAATGTTAACATATTTTCGGCTTACTAAGTCAACACTTACCAAGTTGATTTTATTCTTATAATTGTTAACTATCGATTTACATATAAATTTTTCAAATCCGCGATGACGGGACTTTCAGTGACACCGGCTCCTAGCCTATTTGGTTAATAAAATGAGGGAATTCCCCGACCGTCACTAGCTCGCCCGCGTCACCAATGAACCGCGACAAAAAATGAAGCAACCAATGGATGCGTTCTGAAAATCGACATCTTTTTGTTTTCAATGTGTTGAAATTTTGATTAGTTTGAATTTGTATATGTTCTTTAGTTGTGCCCCACTTTGATTGATTTTAAGTACTTAAAAAAATTATAATTTTTAAGTCCTTAGGTACAAAATGTTGTTAAAAATGCTAGGTTATTTCTGAGCGCGCGGCCTCTTGGGCCGGGGCCCTCTTGGGTTGGGGGCCCGTGGCATTTTGCCAGCCCTGCCACCCTATAGTTACGCCACTGACAGTACTCTTACTATTGATATCTGCTTTAGACGTAATACTAATTAGAGTTATTCCAAGTACAAACATCAGACGAAGACGGGAAGTCTATTTTTGGTAAATGACATACCGATCGATTTGTCATTGCTATATTACATAAAAGATTGATTTTGGACAAAAAAAAAACAAATCCGTACACGCTCCCGACCGAAAACTCATTTTGTTCACCGCCATGCAATGAACAAGATATTCAATGCCAACAGCACCATTTAGAGTATAACAAAGTGTTAGTACCTTTAATTTAAAATTAGCTGGGAAACTTTTTAAATATTTTGATCAGCATCAAATTGTTACTACTACTACTACTTTCGTATTTTTTTTTTTTTTTTGTGCGGAAAAACATTTTTAAGGGATAAAAATCACTCTCGAAATTTATACCTCATAAGGGTGGTTTTCAGGTTTATAGTTAATATTTTCAAAAATGACCTGATGGGTTGAAAATAACATGAAAAACGATATAAAACACGTTTATTCACACAATTTACAAAACTAAAAGAGATGAAATTTTCAAGGATTGAAAATGAAAAAATAAAATCGATACCTCAAAAACTATCAATTATTATTCAATGGAACCTATTCTAATCGAAAGAAATCTAAAAACTTAATTTCGGGCGGGGGACATCTCGGAATGTTTCCTTGTTAGAAGCAAGACTGTAAAGCAGTAATTTAGTACTCTTTGATTAAATTTTTGATGCCGAAATTTTCAAGGAAGCTTTTATTAGAGAGTTACATATAAAAATGCATTTAACAAAACCAAGATATTTCATTTAACGCGAAGGGTTAATGTGAAGCGTATGCAAAGGAAAATTTGCAACAAGCAGGAAGGCAGTAGTACTGCCCGTCCTAGAAAAAGTTGTACATATATTTTCTTCTGCCTCAGTGCTGTAAAACTTTTGAAGCATATACATATAGTACATATGTTTGGTGCACTAATTATGATCGATGGTTTAACGGTTTTATGAGCTGATTAGAAAGTAAAATGAGTTTTTTTCATAAAAATCTGCATCTAAGTAATTATTTCCTACGCGGTGACCATGATGAAATATAAGTAGTTGCACTCGTGGAATATTTTAGATCTTGTATTATATACAAGATTAATATTTGTGTAAGTTTAAAAAAAACGTCAGCTGCCAATTTTGTTCAATCAACGTTTCATGTAGTTACTTCCTAATTAGTCATTATTTTAGGTTTTGTAAAAGACAAGGTACCCGTAGAACTTTTTCCTTATCATATTTCAATCTGTATGAAGAACTCGATTTAATTTAATTTCCTAAACATAAGATAGAGCTGCTATAACAGAAACGGTCAAGTTAAAGCCTTAAAGAAAACAATATACTCTTTTGCCCAATTTTTTCATTGTTATGCTCATCATATTAATTTAGTCCTTAAATAGACTTCTTCCTCTACGTAGTTAAGGTAGTTCCTATTTTTTCGCTTTAGCGTTTTTAATGTGTTTTGTTTCTGTTTTGTTTTTTTTGGAATTAGCTAATTGATAAAGTGGTCTTTTGTTTCTGTTGTGTTTTTTTGGAATTAGCTAATTAATAAAGTGATCTTTGATATTGATATCATATACAATATCTTACAGAATTACTTGTTTACATTGAATTCAGCTATTTGCTATTTGCGCCTTTTGCTGTTACGCGGTATTTACAAACTGCTCTTTCGCGATATTGCACGCGCAACAACGATATACGCTTTTAAATAACCCGCGAGAATTTGCCGCAAATTTTCCTTTTTTTTAAAGATAATGACATTCATTTTTCTTCCAAAACACCTCTAAACTACTACAAATAGTTCTTACAACTCCGGTTGGTTATGATTATACAAAAAAAAAATATTTTCCCAAACAGGTCGAAAAAAATTGAAATATTTCATAGACAGTACGAGAAAGTTTCTTAATTTGAACATATTATCCTGTTGAAGGAAGTCGTAGGTCCATGTAGAGCCTGAAAAGTGTTAGACACTCTCAAAAATTGTGATTTTATCTGAACACAAATAGAGGATAAATCTTTAACTTATTAAATCTTAACTGTTTAAAACTCTGCTTGATATTTTGCATTCACTGTGCTAATGTTCAAAAACCGTAAAATGCATCTAGGCATTCTGAATGCATGGCTAGTTCAACATAATAACAACAATAATCTCTGCAGTCGATTTTTTGCATAAGCGTGTATTACAATGGCATGGCAATTACATCACCAACAGGACACCTTCAGGACCTCCGCGCGTGCTTGAGGCACATAGTCATTTTTGACCAATGAGGAAATTTTGCTGTTGCTGGTAACTGTCACTGCCGTATCATTGTGATTCACGCTTTGAATTGCACCACTGACATATATAATGGACTACTCGCCCCATAAAAATTGCCTGACAGAAAGTGAGCCACTGTTCTTTTATTCTCGCTCTCCCTTTTAAGGGATTTTAGGCAATTGGCAATTAGCAATCAATTATTATGAAATTCATTTTTAGAACATTTCTCAATTGTCATGATATAAACCCGAGGATTAGTAATTAATACATTTTGCATCTAAGCACCCCAAAAAGAAGGCAATCACTTTGAGATACATTTGAATTTCTCACAAGTTTTTCACTGAATGAAAATCGATTAGTATTTCACATTACAAATTCTTCCTATTTTGTGCCCGAATATCCAATGAAAATGACATAAAAGCCATAGAAAACGATGGTGCATAATGAGGCGAGGATTTATTTGCAATTATCTCCTTGTATTGCTGTACAATTAAATGAGGATTAGATCAAAAAGTTATATTATGCTCTAAATACTACTTTAAACTTCTTCAAATTGTTATTTAGCGATTTAAAACGTATTTCCGAAAAACAGCTGGTGATATAACACGGTGGATAGGTTAGATCGAACCACATAGGTTTTTTTTTGTTTTACATCATTACAGAATATGTATAGAATAGAAAAAATAAAATCCTGAAATCTGGGAACCCCCGTTTTTTTTTTTCAATTTTTTTAATTCTTTAATTTTTTAGAAATTTGCATTAAACATTTTAAATGGTCAGTACTCTAATATAATTAAAATAAGCACTTTAATTTAATTTTACTTTATAAAACAGTACAACAAATTTACCCTCACTAAATTCAATACAGCTTTCACATATATGTAAATATTATATAGTGAATATTTATATAATGAATACTTTTACACCACATAATATACTTATGTAGTAATAATCATAGAATAAATGTGCATCGATGATCACTTTTATTTTTAAATTCAGTTTCTAACAATTTCCTATATAAAAATTTAATACAAATTAATTTAAATATGAGTACTCTTGTACTCACAAATTGCTTTTAACAAACGTTTGAAGTTTTCAGGGTGTATTTTATTGACGCAATATTTTTTCCATGTATGTTTAAAATTTGAGTGGACAGATTCCATGGTCCGTTCCACCGTACTTTTCAGAGATTCTTCGTAGAATGCCAAAAATTTTCAATAATTTTCTAGAAGAGTTACCATTGAATAATGGTTTTCCGTAGTAAACTTCTCTACTTACATGACATTCTTTAACCCATTCTTCACTTTTTTTGGTCGATTCAGATAACATACTTTCGTATAATTTATTAACGATTCCAATTTTAATAAGTGAAGTTCAGGTGGTGGAATTAAGTCAATAATTTCAATATGTTTGTTAACACAGTTTTTGAAAAATTTTGCTCTTTCTTTAATACTTCCATTTTTTTCCAAAGCTTCAACGTTGTTCAGGCAATTACCTACGGTTCTAAGCTAACCACATTCATTCAATTTGTCACTTGGCGATGTACACCAAGTGAATGGATATTTACATGCGTGTCTCATGATGCCTACTAAGATATTTGCCAATTTTATCAGTAGCAATCGTACTTTTAATTGAATTATGCAGAGAAAAATTTACGGATTTTTTTTTTATTATTAGTTGTTCATGTTATATTTTCTAAAAACTTTTAAAAAAATGAAAATTAAAATTCAAAAAAAAGAAAAACGGTGGGTTCCCAGATTTTAGGATTTCAATTTTTGTACTCTATTAAGATTCTGTAATGATGTAAAACAAAAAAATTCTGTGTGGTACGTACTCGAATTTAAATTTATTAAAATCTACCGTGCTGTGCATTTTTGGAGATTGGATACCGCGCTAAGAAGAATTTGGTTTAGATACTATCAAAATTAAAAACAATTTTTACATTTGCCGCCTCTTGAAAGTGCCTGTCTCGGTTAATGCGCAAGAAAAAATAGAGATATACCCAAAAGCGATAATCATATCAGGACTCTTATCGGGTAAGTTACTTCAAAATTACCACTGAGACGGCAACTCCAGTAGTCCATTATTATATGTCATTAAATTGCACAAACTTGTCGCGTTGTAACGACATTTGTCCTTTAACTGTTAGTGAGTCTTATATCTATGTGCAAACTCCTCTCAAATATCTGCTATTATTTCTTCACCAATCAATACTGTCAAATAGAATTACTATGGTACAAATAAATTTGCGGTTTGATCTAAATTCTGGATCTACACAGATCTAAATTAAAAATTTATGCAAAAGCAGGCGTCATCTTCTGCACGGCATGGAATTGGAAATGCCTTTGCAAAACTCGCATCACCGCATCCATCGTGGAGCACATGCCATGTGAATTTATTGCCTTTTAAATGCATCGTAAAAACACCAAAAACCAAAAGCAATAACTCATTATATTTTCGTAAAATTTGTAAATATTGAAACGGAGGAACGAAAAAAAAGGCAAGACATTTTTATATTGTGCTGAATGCGATAAATCGAGCGATAACAAAAACCCAGAATGTGCGGAGGAGATTGAGGACACCGAAGGAGGGCTGTGGGAAACAACAACGACAACAGGAAAAAGTGAAAAAGTCAAACTGCTCTCCAGTCGTAAATATTCAATTGGAAGAATGTGGAGTGCACGTTCACCTACAAACTCCCAGAAATTGTTAATCGATAGTTCTCGAAGTGCTGACTATGTTGGTGGCAATACAACTAAAATTTCATTCGCAATGGAAATTCATATCCAGAATAAGTGTGTTACAGCATAGCGGATCACTCTGGAGGGTTCAGAGCCCCCATGGCTTCAGGGCCCCCTTAAAGCTGCATTTTTGGGGGCCTCCGGCGTTGGAAAAACCAGCATCTTACAGGTAAGTCAGACAATACAACCCGCAAGCCCATCTTGAGGAGAGACCCAAGAAAAAAAAAAAAATATATGCAAAAAAACATTATTCTTCCCCACAAATTCATTTAAGGTAGGAACAATTTGTCGGAAAACCTTCTCAAGTACCAAAATCCGAACTCCACACGTATTCAGGCCCTAATTCCGCTTTTCCCTTCAGTTCTGTCTGTATAGGCATGGGTGTGCGTTTTCCGGTCTGTTTTCCTTTAGGGTGTCCTACTTTTGCAGGATTTTCTTGGAATTATTATGATTCCACTCTCACCACCCCAGCTGATGTGCTCCGTGCTCCCCGTTTTTCTCGCGCCCGTCTTCTTTGTTGTTGTTGTTCATTATGGGGAAAATGGGAAATACCTTCCACAATTTACTTTAGGTTGCGAATCTCATTCGGGGGCTAGGCAGAGTGTTTCCACAGTGTCCTTTTAATTACGGATCTAAATTAAAATATTTATAGATTTTATGTACTGTTAATATTTCATGAATTAACAACTCCATGTAAAAACAAACGTATAATTTATTATTTATTAAGATCTAAAGCTCGTTTCTTTATTTGTTTGTGGCAGACCCAAGAAGGCGATTGAACATTTTAAATTTAAAGGTACCTAAGGGTTTTAGGAAATGCTGACTACAAAATACCTAAGGCTAAGCCCTATAAATAATTGAATAATGGAAATCCCAAAATACGGGAATTAGAATAAAAGGAATTTCGAATTTACTATCTTAACACCAATATTATATTTTGAGATTTAAAATAACAAATCCATTATAGCGACTTAAAATTAGTATTCAATGGATTTCTGGTTGTTTATTTCGGATCTTTGAAATTTCAAAATATAAGATAACGCATTCAGTATCGCGATCCAGATTTCCTAATTTTAAGGGGTTTCAATGAAAATTAATAAAAAAGTTTTCCCATCACCATTTTTTCGAATTTTGATAATCAAATCTTAAAAGTTCAAATTCAAGGTGGCAAATCTAATATTTCTAATTCAAAATATTTGTATAAAAATGAGCATTAAGGAATTTCGAGATCAGTTGTTTTATGGAAATATCACAAATTCAAAAAATTGTCATCCGTCATATTGGATCCGCCATATTAAATTCGAATATTTTAGCAGGGGATTTGAAATCAGTAAACCCATAGAGAAAATAATTTATGGTTTTGTACATTTATTTTAGTATCACTTACTATAAATGAGCAGTAATGAATATAATAAAAATAAAAATGTTATTTGTTTATTATTTATGTATGTCGGAGGCTAGGCAACTTTTACAGATCGCTTAACACATATAAATTTAATATAAATTTACGATTTGATACCCGATTATAAATGTTCATTGATTCTACTTTATGAAATTTAACATTTTTAATTATGGGAAGAATTAAAGTCTAGTCTTTCAGTTTATGTAAAATTTCTTTACACAGATTCTAAAGGTTTACTGTACTTTATCTTATTTGGGCTTAAGTTAAGATTACGGTTACCTCTCGGATTTTAATGAAACTCGGTAGAAACGTTCGTCTAGGCTTAGAACGAACGAATATGCAAAAATTTTTTGTCGGAAAGCTCAACTTTCTGAGAATTTCAACTTTGAATTTCTAAAAAAGTCGCTGTCACGACTAAAAATTTTTGCATTATTTCTTCCGATTTCGATTAATATCGCGATCGGTAACCGCACTACACTTCACTAAACTCCACAAAACACTATTTCCATGAGTTTTATCCAGCGTTGGATGCGTAAAAAACCCTAAAAAGAGAAAAATTTGCGTTAATTTTTAACACTTACCTTTACTCCGGTGACATCTCCCTAGAACTGTCTTTTTTGTGGAACGTTACCTACACTCATTCCACCTCTAATTTTCATGCGTTCAGAAAATTAGATAACATGCATTCGCAATGTAATAAGACCAGCGAAATATAGAATAATTTTTAAGAAATATTTATGTTATTCGTATTAACAGAAAAATCGTTAACAATAATGTTTAAAGAATAACTTGTTTTTATTAACTAGGAATTTCCCTTTTACAAACTGCCTATTAACTAAGAATTTCCCTTTTACAAACTGTCCATTAACTAGGAATTTCCCTTTTACAAACTGCCTATTAGAGGGAATTTTCCTTTTACAAACTGCCTATTAGAGGGAATTTTCCTTTTACGAACTGTCTATTAACTAGGAATTTCCCTTTTACAAACTGTCTATTAACTAGGAATTTCCCTTTTACAAACTGTCTATCACTAGGAATTTCCCTTTTACAAACTGCCTATTAACTGGGAATTTCCCTTTTACAAACTGTCTATTAATTAGGAATTTTCCTTTTACAAACTGTCTATTAACTAGGAATTTCCCTTTTACAAACTGCCTATTAACTAGGAATTTCCCTTTTACAAACTGTCTATCACTAGGAATTTCCCTTTTACAAACTGCCTATTAACTGGGAATTTCCCTTTTACAAATTGGATTTATTTATAAATATTTATAAAGCCCGAGAAATCGGAAATGCTATACATACCATTTCAACTACAAAATTTAACTTTGGAACTTTGAAAAAATCACAAATTCACTTTTGAAAAATCGCACGTTCTATCTGTACGAAAAACTCGAATAGACAGGAAGGATTTAACCGTTATCAAACTTATCTGCTGCAAGGTCCTTTAATTAAAACAAGTTATTCTTTAAACATTATTGTTAACGATTTTTCTGTTAATACGAATAACATAAATATTTCTTAAAAATTATTCTATATTTCGCTGGTCTTATTACATTGCGAATGCTTGTTATCTAATTTTCTGAACGCATGAAAATTAGAGGTGGAATGAGTTGTAGGTAACGTTCCACAAAAAAGACAGTTCTAGGGAGATGTCACCGGAGTAAAGGTAAGTGTTAAAAATTAACGCAAATTTTTCTCTTTTTAGGGTTTTTTGCGCATCCAACGCTGGATAAAACTCATGGAAATAGTGTTTTGTGGAGTTTAGTGAAGTGTAGTGCGGTTACCGATCGCGATATTAATCGAAATCGGAAGAAATAATGCAAAAATTTTTAGTCGTGACAGCGACTTTTTTAGAAATTCAAAGTTGAATTTCTCAGAAAGTTGAGCTTTCCGACAAAAAATTTTTGCATATTCGTTCGTTCTAGGCCTAGACGAACGTTTCTACCGAGTTTCGTTAAAATCCGAGAGGTAACCGTAATCTTAACTTGTTCCCTTATTTGAATTTCTGACTTGCTTTTTTTCAGAAATTCTTCTTTCTTTATTTGAAATATTCTATCAATACTTATTTGGTTGCAATCCAAAATATACCACACATAGTATGGTGTTTTTTTCCGCAGAATCCCAAAATCATGGTTTTCAGTTGCGCCACGTTGTATTGCATGCAGCATTTCGTTAAATTTAAGTCAAGTAAAATAAAAAGTGTCATACTATACATATATATAACAAATTTCCGAGACAACAACAAAATACAAAAAAAAAAAAAAAACATAGTACCTATGTGTAGTTTTTGAAAATGAGAACTTGGATAGTATGTCACGAAGAGTAGAATGTTATCAGAAACAATGGATTACTACATATTACAATGAGGTACTGCCTATAACGATTTATTATAACCTTATGAAGGAGCTAAGAGAAAAAAATATATGCATTGTATTTCTCAACAGCTTCATTTATTTATTTTTCTTCGAAGTTGGCACATTGAAAATTTTACTAGTGAACTATTTTTGAAGATGGAGAGTTGTGAACTTTTAAACTTTATTAAAAATTCTATTTCAGAGTTTTCAGAGACGGTCATTTTAAATATGTTGTCAAAAGACATCAAGTCGGATATCGAAATCAAAACTTTTCCGACCTATTGCTGGAGTTATTTCACGAATTGCAGTTCAAATGTTATTCTTAAGGCCATTCAGTTTGCAACTTATAACACAGGTTATTTCGATCCCTTTCTGTTAATTTTAAATTTGTTTTCTCTAAAGTAAAATAGTCCTTAGGATCACTTGTACTTGAGCCACTTTCAAAACAAACGACTCATACATAAATAACAACATTACTTCATATAAAGGTTTGAATCTTTGATAATCTGTCTGTTAATAATACTATGATATTTTCGTCAAAAGCTTTTTATGAGTAAACGAATGTCAATTATGATCTTCATTGATCGTAGCAGGCCAACAAATACAAATACTATACCTCACATTTTCGATCGCGTACTTTTCTGAGGACTATCAATTAATCCTATAGAGTGGACGTATTGCTTAATCGGCATCAACAGAATTAAAGCATGCATCTTACAACTTTTCACGAAATTATCTTACAATAAGTAAAAACAAGAGTTCTAAATTATTTTTTGATTTAAAAAAATCATTAACTAAAGTGGTCTTATCCTTGTTGCCCTGCGACATATTTAAAACATTATTTTCAGTTTCTTGAAGAAGCATAATTCTCAAGATGGTGCTAAAGCATTAATCACTTTTAATTTGTTGACCTTTTTTATATACCAGTTGTGGTAGATACAAGCGACTTAACCCCGATATATTTTAAGCTATATGCACTAGTTCAGGAGTTATTCAGAAATTTGTGAATTTGTAAATTAATCTTCGATTTGAACATTAATTTCGTTATTGTAGCTAAACTATTAGTACTGAGATCATGATTTGTAATATGAACATAAATATTTTAAGGGGAGAGGATGCATTTATTTTTTTGAAAAAATCGATTTTTCATCAACATAAACTTTAGACATGTAAAAACAATATACAATATGGTATATAAGTCAAAAATTCCAAGTATATATATATATATTTAACGTGATATAATACATGGTGTCCAAGCGCGTGAATTATAGAAAAAAAACTTTAAACTCAAATTCTAGGGATTATTCTACACATGTGTGGCTATGGAGTGAACTAGAATTACAAATATACGTTTTTTAAAAAAATTTTTACTAAAAAAAGGGAAACAAAATTCAGAGGTCCGCCATTTCGTTTTTTTTAAACCAAATACTTTATTCTAGTTCACACGATAGGGACTGATGTATATTTTAATATCCTGCTCGAATTTTTGGTTTCAGACGTTCACCAGCTGAAATTTTCTGCCAATGGTTTCATTAATTATTATTGATGATAGCGCCTACGCATATAACTTCAAAAAGGCGGATTTTGACGAACTTTCTAGAAGGATGTCCTCCACTGATTTTACTACACTATTGTCCGATGAAAATATTGACAATGCCTTATCCAAATTCTACTCCCATCTTTTCAACATCTTTGAATCTTGCGTTCCATATGAACGTCGACGTCCCTTAACTTCTTTACCTCCTTGGTTCAGCAGCGATCTTCGCAGTCTTAGAAACAAGAAAACTAAATTGTGGAAGGCATATCTTTTAGAAAGGAATAATGTTTCCTATAATGCATTCGTTGAATGTTACAATAAATTTCAAGACTACTCCAAACAATTATATAATGATTATGTCTGTCAAATGAAGTCTGAAATGTATAGCAATCCAAGGGCATTTTATAAATTTATTAATACCAAAAGGAAGTCGGACAATTATCCAACTAGCTTAAGGAATCTCTGATGATAATCCATCTTCAATTTGCGATATGTTTGCCTCATATTTCGAAAAATCGTTCTCCCCCGCTTTCCAACCCAACCCTAATAACTTTTCACACTTAACCTTAAATCCTGTTCCTCTAAATTTTTCCATTTATATTACTCCCCCTGATGTTCTCAAACATATCAATGAGCTTCCCATGGATTTCACGTCGGGTCCAGATGGTATTCCCCCAGCTATCCTTAAATGCTGCTCTAATGAGCTAATGTTACCCTTAACATTACTCTTTCAGAAATCAGTCAACACCGGAACGTTTCCCATGCTCTGGAAGAATGCCTTTATTATTCCCATCCACAAAAAGGGTAAAAAGAATGAGATATGTAACTACCGGCCCATAGCGAAGCTTTCATGTATTCCAAAACTTTTTGAGTCAATTATATACTCACAATTGTCAAACATCTGTCGACGCCTTGTCTCTACTAATCAGCACGGTTTTCTTCAAGGTCGTTCCACTTCCACAAACCTTCTTGAATTTGTTCCTGTCGTCATTGAAGGCTTCCAGAAGGGTCTGCAAACCGATTGCATTTATACTGACTTTAGCAAGGCTTTTGACAAACTGTCCCATTCGATTATAATACTCATACTTGAAAATCTAGGCTTCTCTCCATTGCTTATCAATTGGATACGCTCATACCTGTCCAACAGGACTTATCAGATTACTTTTCGGAATGAAACTTCTAGAAAAATATTTGCCACGTCAGGTGTACCGCAGGGTAGTCACCTGGGCCCGCTCTTATTTATTTTGGCTATTGACGACATTACATTTTTGCTCAAGGACTGTAAAATTTTAATTTATGCTGACGACATGAAACTTTTCCGTTATACGAATAATATTAACGACTGCCACACGGTTCAAAGAGATCTGGATACTTTCCAAACTTGGTGTGTTCACAATAATCTAGAATTAAACATTAATAAATGTGAAGTTTTATCTTTTTGTAGAGGCCGCAATCCCCTGAGTTTTGATTATAATCTTTCGAACGTTATTCTTAGACGAGTTCACTCTGCCCGTGACTTAGGCGTTTTCCTGGATTGTAAACTGGATTTTGTTGAACATATAAATTGCATGGTAACAAAAGCCAGTATTACGCTTGGTTTTATTAAAAGATGGTCCCGTGAATTTTCTAACGTCACGGTATACAAACAGCTTTACTCTTCCTTTGTCCGGCCAATTCTTGAATATGCAAGTCAAGTTTGGTTTCCCTATTACCAAGTTCACATAGACAGCATCGAATCTGTCCAACGGAAATTTGTCCATTTCGCCCTTAGAGAATTGCCATGGAGCAATCCAATCATCCTCCCTCCATACAAGGACCGTTTGAAACTCCTTGACATGCATTCTCTGCAAAAACGTCGAGAAATCGCGGACGTTGTATTAGTACATCAACTTCTAGTTGGTAATATTGATTTACCTTCTCTTAAAGCGAGATTCACGTTCAGAGCGAATGAGCGAAACCTTAGGCATGTCCCGCTTCTACAAACTGATCTGTGTAAAACTAACTATAGCTTCTTTCAACCTATTAACCGCATGAGATTGAGTGTAAATAAGAATGCCGATTTGTTTGATGTCCGTGTTGGTAAGCATGCATTAAAAAAGAACTTGCTTGTTTGTCATGTCGCTACTAACAACGGACCAAATGATGACGAGTCTTATGCAGCAGATTAATTTCTGTTGCTTTAAAGCTTAGACTAAACTGATGGTCTGTAAAAAAAAAAAAAAAAAAAATATTGTATCATTAAAATAAATGTTCCTACGAAAAATAAAAACATTTGAATAAACGTCCAATAAATGTATACTCCCCCTTTAATACTAGATTTGCCATACTAAAATACCACTTTGTTTTTTTCAACTTGAAATTGTAGAACAAAGAATAATTTTTTTAAAAATTTTAGTGAATCCATGTTATTATTTTTATCGTTGTAAGCAAATTGCAACACATAAAAGAAAAATTCTAACTATTTTCAAATTTTTCCACTTCACTGGCAATTAATCTTATATAAATTTCTTTCCATTAGTCCAAGACATAATATCGAAATTTTTATTTCAAAAATAATACAACTAAAATCAATTTTTCATTTAATTGTCTAAACTGTATTGAAAGTTGACAAGAATGGTTTTGTGACCCTATAGGCCTACGTTAACGAAGTAGGTTCAGAGGACGGTTTGCGTTAGAAATCTTATATCTGCATTTGATTCTTAATTTATTTAGTAACGACGACTAACGCAAAATTGGGGTTTCAACTAGCAGGAGCAAAGATTTTTTAATTTTGGCGCACAGCCCAAGTATTTTAAGTCCTCCTCTCCGGAGTGCACATATACAATATATAATATATAAAAATGTACAATATATAATATATATAAGTGAGTTTCCATTTCTCGAAGATCGGGAGAGTTTTTTTTTTAAACAGCGAACACTTCTCATGGAATCCCTTAATTGGAATTAAGAAAACTTTTCAAATACATCCGCATATAGACAGTACAATTTACCTATATAATATAGCGTAAAATTAGTTCAGGGCAATTCGATAACGTTAAGCACAAGTTCAAAGAACTCAGCGGGTTTAAGGGCAAAATAAAGTTTAGATAAGAATCCAAAGGTTTTTGAAACCCCGATACTTAAGAGATTTTGTCGAATTCGCTCCAAATTGGGAAGAAGATTTATTTTGTTTGTAGCGGAGCAGATAAGCATCGAAGACTTTTATTTTTGCCTGACAACGCAAGCCTTTTTAAGTGCGACTGTTAAAGGAAGAAATCCTTTCTTAGCACAACCTACGAGGAGAGGCTTAAAGAGGATGTCGTGGGTAGATCCAATAATTATTAAATTTTTTATTCCTTAACGCTGTCCGTGAGGAAAGAATTTATAGAAGAATAAATAAAATTTTAAAGACAATACTTCAAAATAATCGTCTGAATTAAATGCATTAACTCTTTCAAGGACGGTTCCATTTGTGCGGCGAAATTCTGTAGTGTTTTGTACTACATGTTTTATTCATAAAATGTCCCAGTTTTGCCAATCAAGCGTTGAGTAGCGGGTTTGAGCTAGGGAAATGTTTGTGACATAAACCCGTGATCTCAAATTGCATAATAAAGATTCATATACGGATCAAATCAGGCAACAGGAACTCAGCCATCGCAATGCGGTTAAGAATGCCAATCAGAGTATCTTGAATGTCATTAAAAATTTCATCAAACTTGTGACAACTTTTGTATTTATTAAATAGTTAACAATAATACTACATTTATAGTTAAAAATCCTTCAAATATTTCTTTGGATACTATGAAATGAGTTCTACTATATTTTTACCAAATCAGCTATTTTATAGATACATATTGTGTGTTAAAATAATTGTTTATTTTTATTTGCGAATGTACCGGTAATAATCATTAACTGCATTACTAATTTATGATTAACTTGCTAACAACCCTTTACAATTAGGCGCTGAAGAAGTATTTGAGGAACAATTTGTTTGTAGAGATGTCACCAGATATTAAAATAATTTTTTTTTTTTTTTGCGAATATCTCATTAAATTTTTGTTTTCATTAGTGCAGTAAGTTTTTGATTTTAAGGGAGCATTTAAGGGGACATTTACTTATCAAATTAAAGAAAAAAACACATCTTTATTATTTTTTTTTTTTTTTTAAATCTATAATACACTTTTTGAGTTTCCTAAAAAAAACCAAGTCAAATTTAAAATAAATAATAATATTATATAATAAATTATTTAAAAAACTTTAAAAACTTTCCCAACAGATGTCGTTTTCATAAATGGCAACACTTGTGTTCGATAGTAATTTATGTCAGCTGTCAAACGCACTACGTAATATTTGGTTGAAATATTAGCAACAAGTGCTTTTACCTCCTCGAAAATGTCGATTTTCTTTCCAAGTAAACATCATTTGCGGGAAGTGCTATTACACTATTTTATTGCAGAGAAAAGTGCAGCGGAAACTCATCGTTTGCTTGCGGAGATTTACGGTGAGCATGCTCCATTTAATACAACTTGTAAGGAATGGTTTCGACGATTATTACGAAATAAGGATTTTGGTACTGAAGACAAAGAACATGGAAAATTACCAAAAAAGTTTAATGATGCTGAATTTGAAGCATTATTGCCAAACTCAATCAGAATTGGCTGCAGAATTAAAGGTTGAACGATCAACTGTTGCAAAGCGTTTAAAAGCAGTGGGAATGGTTAAAAAACTTGGTAACTGGGTTCCATATAAATTGAAAGAAAGAGACATCGAACGTCGAAAAACAATCTGTGAAATGCTACTTCAAAGGCAGCAAAGAAAAGAATTTTTTCATCGAATAATCACAGGAGATTAAAAATGGATATATTCTGAGAATCCTTAACGTAAAAAAGCTTGGGTGAAGTCAGGTGAACCCGGCCCATCAAAGCCAAAGAGAAATATTCACTGTGACAAGGTTATGCTCTGCATTTGGTGGGATCAGAGAGGTGTTATTTATTATGAGTTGCTCGAACCCTCTCAACCTATTAATGGAGAAGTTTACCGACGACAACTAATGCATTTGAAGGGATCCATAGAAGAAACACGACCAGAATGGGTGAATAGGTACAGTAAATTAATTCTTCAACAGGATAATGCCAAACCGCATACCGCACAAGTCGTGAATGGAATTTAGATGTACAGAACTGGGAAGTGCTATTCCATCCGCCATATTCTCCAGACATTGCTCCTTCGGATTACCGAACTTATTCCGAACAATGCAGTCAGATTTTACGGTTCACTTCATACGAAGGTAACAACATTTGTATTGATAATTGGATCAGTTCAAAAGACCAGGATTTCTTCATGCAAGGAATACGTAAAATACCTGAAAAATGGGAGAAGGTTGTAGCTGCCAATGGAGCATACTTTGAATAAAGTTTTCTTTAATTTTTTTAAAAATCGAATGTGTTTTAATTTAGCAAAAAAGGGCGGAGTCATATTCACACACCCAATATGATAAGCGTAACGTACCGCTATAAATATGTCTATAACTTTTTTTATATATTGAATTTATCAAAACAGTTTTGAGAGTATATTTCTGTAATGTTTTAGAACACATTTATGGAGAAAAAAATCGATGTTTTTTCGATTTAGAAAGTAAATGTCCGCTTAAGCAGCATTGTGTATACGAAAAACTGAATTAAAAGGATAAATCTCCTTTTGGCAGTCGGATAAAAATAACAATTTTCGATGCAAACTTTATTTCGATAATATTGAGGCGCTTTCAACTTAAATATTGTTTATTAATAAAAGATTTAAAAGTAAAAATTAAAATTTATTTTTTTAAAATTAGAATTCCTCCTTCTGCTAGTAGGAGTACTATCGTTAATATCAAAGACCAATTCTCGACCTCTAAACCAGAGTAGCATGAGTACATTATCATATCTGCAGCTCCCATTTCCAGGAATCTTCGAATCAATTTAATGGTTTCCTACTTAACATCCAATAAAACAAAAATACTCTGTGCCCTTGCTAATATTGGATATATACATAGTATGTAACAAGATATACAACTTAGATGTGTATAATCAGCTCTCGTTGTTTATTGTTATTGTAGGTACATTTCGGATAGACCCAATTGGAAGGGTTTCATTTTGTATATTAATTTCATTATGTACATTAGTCTGTACCAGGGAACGGTCCTGGGTAATACGTGGGTCAACGGAACGATATAAGGATAGAATTGAAAACATCAAAGTAAAGGAGATTGGGCAAAAGGGGAAAGGGAGTTTTGATACTCCACCCGAAATGATATATAGTATGTATATATATTTTATTCAAAAGGTATGATTGGATCATTTTCTTATTACAGAGTTAAAAAAATATGTGTTGAAAGAACAAATGGGAAATGGAAGCAGCCTTCTCTGGAATCAGGGTATTCATGACCCTCCGTATCCTCCTCTATAACTTTTTAACATAGGCGCGGAACGAAGGAGAACAAAAGCATTTTATATTCCCTTCCTCTTCGTAGTACTTAGAAGCAATTCAGAAGGCGTCATATTCAGTCCAAAAGGAAGCAATAAAGGCTTTTTGATATCGTTTCCCATGAACTCCGTTTTCAGCAATTCAGAAGATATCAACCAGAATGAAAAACGAAGATGTAAAAAGTATAACCACCTTCAAAAACTCCAAAATATTGATTCCTTGTATTTACAAGAAATTTCTAACTGCGATGGCTCTGAAAAATCACATAGAAATATAGGAATAATAAATGAAAAGTTCAAATATTTCACTGTTTTAATTTTTATTAATATTTCATTTATTCAATATAAAAATATTCAATACAATAAAAATAAAAGCTCAAAATTCAACATGTGGAACATAAATTTTACACAATATAAAACTCACTTCAAAAACACAAAAAAACTCACTTCACAGCGCAGCTAGAACAACTGGAAGAAAATTACATAACCGTCAGAGCTTTTCAGGGAGCATCATATTAAAAATGCGCAGGCATGGGGGAGATAAGACAAAAACCGATTATAAAAGGAAAATCGTGGAACTCTCTTCACAGATGCGCACGCGGTTCACAAGTGTATTCCTTCCTCCTAGCGTCTTAATCAGTAACAAAGAATGCAACGAATATATTCCTTCATTGAGTGATTTTAGGATTTACTTCTGAATGACTTCCTTAAGAATAGCTGACTCAATTTCCCATTGGGTAGGTACAAATTATTATTTTTATCAAACTGCGCATGAGTGAGGTGGAGATTTTACAATTCAATCAATTTTAACGTTATTTGATTGGGGGTTAATCTCTTCAGCGGTCTGATCTGAATCTGGCAACCATCCTCCAGCAATCAAAAGTCACTTAAAATAACTTTTCTATATCAATTGTTCCTACGCATTTTGGTACTAGAATAAAATTATAAAAAAAAAATTTTATCTACTTCATTAAGGAAAAATTAATTAAGACGTATATTAAACAGGATTAAACAGCCTTGAGAAATTGAAGCGAGGTAAATATCAATGTTAAGTAATCGGAGGACCATCCGATAGTTTATTTCGTCGAGAGGTTATAACGATTCAGTCGATATGAAAATTATAAAACTCGATGTAAAAATTATTCAATCCACATATAGCCTTGTTCCTCCTGGATCGATTTTTTTAGTCCCATGTTAAAAAATTATCCGCATAATATACCTACTATACTATAACCTTCCTTCATGGGAATCGAAATATCTATTCTCCTTTTCCGAATCCCATTTCCACTGATTTCTAGCTTACCCTTGTAACTGCAAAATGGCCTTTTTTGAGATGTTTATAGATAGGATATCTACTCAATAAAAATTAGGGCTTAATAGTTCCGAAAGTGAATACAATATTCCATATAAAAATGTTTGTCCTTTCTACAATTACTTTTATTCAAAGCAAATCAAAAAACAAAAAATTTACATTTGGCAAGATAGGTGTTTCGGTGTTCTCATTAAATAACGTTTAATTTACAAAAGTTTTTGCTTTTAAGGCAGGACCCGTAAAATTTGGCTTATCACATTTGGAAGTCGCTGTGTCTGCGAAAAGTGATAATATCGGTTAATTCATAATTTTTAAGACTTTTCAAAAGGGTGGTCCGATAAGTACTTAGCCTACAAAAGGAAAACAAAAATTTTAGATAAGTGGCACTTTATTTTTCCACATAGTCTCCTTTCAGCTCGATACATTTGACCCAGCGATTCTCCAAGTTCTTTAACCCGTCTGAAAAATACGTTTTCGGGAGGTCTGCAAAATAGGCTTCTGTGGCGGCGATAACCTCTTCATTTGACCCAAATTTCTGTCCGGCGAGTGACTTCTTCAAGTTCGGAAACAAAAAGAAGTCACACGGGGCCAAATCTGGAGAATAAGGTGGATGGGGAAGCAGTTCGTAGCCTAATTTGACCAATTTGGCCGTGACGATGGCGGAGCTGTGAGCCGGTGCCTTGTCATGGTGGAAAAGAATTTTTTTCTTCACCAAATGGGGCCTTTTGCTCTGCAATTCGGCGTCAAATTTGCCCAATAACTCTGCATAGTAGAGCCCTGTGATTGTTTTGCCCTTCTCCAAGTAGTCAATGTAGATCACACCTTGTGAATCCCAAAAAACAGTAGCCATCACCTTTCCGGCTGATTGGACAGTCTTCACCTTCTTCGGAGCACGTTCGCCGGGTGCAGTCCACTGTTTAGACTGTTCCTTGGTCTCTGGTGTGTACCAGTGGATCCACGTTTCGTCGACGGTCACGAAACGGCGCAAAAACTCCTTCGGATTGCGCTTAAACAGCGTCAAACACTGCTCTGAAATGTTCACACGTTTGCGCTTGTTGTCCGGAGTGAGCAAACGCGGCACCCATCGCGCCGAAAGCTTTCTCATGCCCAATATTTCATGCAGGATATGACCCACGCGGTCTTTTGAGATACCTACTGTTTCAGCTATCTCGCGTATCTTCAATCGGCGGTCTGCCAATACGAGATCGTGGACTTTTGTCACGTTATCCTCCGTGGTAGCCGTTTTCGGGGCACCTGGGCGTGGCTCATCAAAAACCGACGTGCGACCACGTTGAAACTCGTTAAACCTATTTTTGACGGTCGCCATCGAAGGAGAAGAATCACCGTATACGGCATCCAAGCGCTTTGATTTCGCTGCGCGATTTCCCTTCTAAAAATAAGAATCGAATCACCGACCGATATTGCTCTTTCTCCATTTTTTCTAAAATCCACGGACACGCCCGCTTTCACACGCGGTCAAAACTAAACTAAAAGTGCGATTTTGACAGTAGCCGTCTACGAGAATGTTCTACACGATCGTAATTTCCTAGTGCGATAGTAGCGCCATCGGGCGGTGAGGCTAAGTACTTATCGGACCAATGTTTGCGACTATAGGAAATAATCCATGTACTATGTTGTTGTAGGCTCCGACGATTATAAATTAATGTTAACTTATTTTTCAGGAATTTTTTTCACTTTACGGAGACTAATGAGATCATTGAAGTTATTAGCTGCGTTTTCTTCAATCGGATCAGGATTTGGATCAATCTCTAACAATGACATACAACAACAACTCGTGATCCACACTTTCATTCAGATTAGAATCAATGATCCGCAAGAAATGGTTACAAAAAATTCTACGAGAAGTGCTAGTGTCGGATGAATAGTTTGGAAATTTCTAACAGAGTCGCTGCTGTAGTTTTTTTTTTCTGAAATGATGGCAGCAATGAAATTTGTAGTCGATTGGTTCTGAGCACACAAAGAAAAAGTAATTTATAGTAACAAAATAAATCAAATCGTTTTTCTGATTATAGGATTTAATAAAAAACAAAATTTTGAAGGCCATTTTTGAATTTTCTTTGACGAAAGCTGTCGTCTAATCCCCAATTTTTATTAGATTAGCAAAAACAGGAATTCCAGCTCCTCAAACCCAAAATCGTTATCCCGGTGATTAACCTGAATCGTTTTTTTCATTTGATACTGATCCAGAACCAGATCCAGTTGAAAAAAACGCAGCTATTATAATTACAATAATTATTGATATATTCATTCAGCACAATTTTATATTAGGAATGGTTTTGTTTTCTATAATTTTTGTAATGAAGTTAGTTAATAGTACGTATTGTCGTGAACTGTTGTTTGTATTTTATTCAAATTTGTTGTCTCCTATATTCATGGAACTTAATAATATAATTTAAGTTATAACATCATCTGGTACTACACGCTTTATTTCGGTTTCAATAAAGTATATTTTTGTCCTCTATTCTTCTTTATATTTTATAATTATATAGCTTATATATTTGTCATCGATTTCCATTAACTTATTATATTCGAGTACTAATATAATATTTTGATTAAGGTATAATAGTTTGTTCTCGTTATGTATTTGGAAGTGGTTCAATTAATACTTCGAAATAGATTATATCTGAATAATTGGAAGTAGTAAAACTATTGTAATTTAATCTACGTAATGCGCTACTGTAATTTTCGTGTTTTGATAGCTATTGTAATTTCATCTAGGTAAAGTATTATTGTAATGTTGATACTTTGATAAATATGAATGATATCGGCTGTAGGAGATCGCAGTAAATTTATATCATAGTCTATCAGGTACATGTATCGAACACATTTAACTTCATTTCCTAGTTCTGGTAAGTGGTCAATTAATTGAATATTATTTTTTACTATTATTTGTTATTTCCTCATATGAGTAGTGATATTGTATATCTATTCTATAAACTCATCGTTGGTTTGAATTTGTTTCGTCCTTTTCTTTATTAAGTTTTCGTTTTTCTGCACAATTATTTTCATTTTATGTAAAAGTTCGATTTCGTCTTGTTTTGCGGTTTCCGTTTGATTAACTTTTGTCCTGCTCAAGAGGAAGTCAGTCACTTTGTTTTCCTATCCCTGTTTATATTCTGTTAATTTTAGCTTCCAGCGAATTAACTTATTTGAGGTTGTTCAGTTAAATGAGATATTTGTGACCTGTATATAATTTTGGTTTTCCTCAGTAGGTATACATAAGACGAAAATGCGAAAACATTTTTTTTTTTCAATTGTGTATAGTTAATTCCGTGTTTATTTATAC
This sequence comes from Dysmachus trigonus, assembly GCA_949715965.1. Lineage (NCBI taxonomy): Eukaryota > Metazoa > Arthropoda > Insecta > Diptera > Asilidae > Dysmachus > Dysmachus trigonus. Next base: position 29,465,591 of record OX454320.1, read on the forward strand.
AAGACTTCATCAACAACTAACTAATATAATAATTTAGATAAATTAAACCTTAAAGAAGCTTGAAGACGGGACATTGAGGAGGTTGGCATGTGGATCATGTAATTAGTGCTATGAACAGTCTAAAAGTTCGCATTCACTAGCATCTGATACAATACGGTAATCATCAATTAACAAAACAGGAATAAAATCTTAAGAGAGATAATTTAAGAATGAGAAAGTCAAAGACCTTACTAAAATCTGTATAAATGCAGTCAACTTGCCGCCCAATTTTTCTCCAAGACAAACATGTAAATGTTAGTACCCTAATAAGTTAGTAGTATATTTTCCTTTAGTAAAGCCACTCTTGAAAGAATTCAGGAAAGATTTGAAATAAAAACTTAAAACATCACAAAATCTTCATTCAAAAATATTTTCTATTAATCACAATTTAGCAAAAGGCTAATAGTTACTTATGTAGCACTTATTACCTTTTATATGTAAATAAATTTATTAATTAATTATTAAACTTCTTAGAAAGATAATAGATTATACAGGGAAAATAAAAGAGATACAACGTTTTACAAAAGTTGAAGGAATGCCATCGGAACCAAACGAGAAAGAATCTGATAAATTAGATATAGAAATCGATTCCCCACCAAATACTAAGTCATTAAACTGAAGAAGAAGTCGACGAAGGCTTCTTCAAGTCAGTAAAATCACTATAATTAGTATGACAGTTGGTATCGCAGAAAGAAGTTTTAAGAAATTCTCATAAGATATTGGCATGTTTCAGCATAATCTGATCCACCAAATCTCACCAATGCTTTTCTTCATACTTCTTATTAAAAATCAATTTTTGATTGTATGTATCAGCTTCTTAGAAACCTTCCAGTGCCTCCTGGATTATCTCACTAAGCTAAAATAGAGCGAAGCAAATATCTAGTCTACTACAAATCATACACTAAAGAAAATATTTCTAGTTGATGCAAGAATGACACCTTGTTATTTTATCTGATACCGATTTTCTGTTCCAACCAACTAACTGATAGTACATCTAACTATTTTAATGTCAATGTATTATTCAATATATTTGTAAATTTTTAGACAGATCTTATGTCTAATGTTAAATCAAAGTCAAAGTCACATAACAAAGTTAACAATAATTTTTTTTTTATTTGAACGAGATTTGCAAGGTAACTCCCTGAATTAATTAAAAACTGAAGTGCCATTTAAAACAAAAATACTGATAATAAAAAGAAATTTATTTGTGACTAGCCATGACCTAACGATTGGTCCTTTCAATTTTTAAATCCCACCAACTGCATACAACTAAATGCAAACAATCTCTTACTTGTTTTTTAGCTTTTTATACTTAGTTCTAAGCCATTTCCTGTTTTAGCTTTTATTAAACTATATAACATTATTGATATAAGGCAAAGAAAAATGTAAAGTTCGAACAGACTTGGTGTCCACTTTGGATAGATGGACAGGTCCGACTTGTAGTACTTTCTTATCTCAAAATTGTACTTGGGAGTGAATAAAATCATCGTCTATTAAGGTATTTCTTCTGATAAGTAAATACCATAGAGATCAAAGTCAAATGGGCCTCAGAATATTTCATCGACTGATGAAATCAGTATTTGATCAGTGAAGTACGTTTTCACTTCGTTTTTTTGCAATTCGGGCAGATGCGGGTAGACGTTTTAAGGCAGTCGATATCCTGAAGGGATTCCCTTTATTGCTAATAAAACCGAACTAAGTAAGCCAGAAAAGCGTTCAATTGGAGGAAAATTACGTTAGAAGGGTGCGCAATAGATTTTTAATAAATGCTGAATAAGAAGGGTGGTTGAAGTGAATCCACGTGCCTATATGTGCGCAGTGGTAGCACGAAGAATTTGGATTTGCTAAGTGGCTTAGGCCCAGGGACTGTCGGCTTATCGATATCCATAAATCTGTTCTAGAAATGTTACAGGATGTGTACAACTTTGCTTTAAATAATTCGAAGGATTTACATTGAAACTCAGTGCTCCAATTTTATTTTCTTTAGATCCTAAGCAACACAATGGCAAGGTGATGAAGCCGTGTGTTATTTTCAGAGCTACTTAGTGTAAAGCAGATATTTTCTTTTTGTAGCGATTAGAGTAGCCACTGTGTGAGAAGGCTATTTCAAAGAAGTTTACTTGGAGGCTAGAAGGCTAAGAAGGCTGAGATTAGGGATTGTATTTCACAGATTCCTAATAATTGGTCATTATGGGATGATCGCTTTCCGAGTAGTTTTGAAAAAGCTTAAGAATGATAGAATTTAGGCCCCGTATCGAATTCTCTTCTAGTAATTTAAAACGACATCCACAAGACAACGAAAAGATTACACTGTTACACTGAGGTATATCAAGTAAATACGGAGCGATTAGAGTAGTATTTGTTGAATTTTTGGATAATCACGAATAATAATGAAAACCCAAAGTGGAGCAAACTCCTTTCATTTGGAAATGTTATCTAAGACTTATTTTCGGAATTTAAGTTTTAAAATAAGTTAAAAATAACTAACAAAATTTAATCTTTTATTAAAAAAGCAGATAATTTTCTTAACCCTTCATTTCCATTCCATTTTTACTTCGGGGCTAATACAAAACCGAATACTAAGACAAAGGATAAAAGAAACAAAAATAGTATCATCTTAAGAATACTAAATACTAAATATAAATTAATTTTTATTTCATCTAGTGCCAGTTATCTATTTCCTTTTTTAATATATATGTATATGTGTCGTTTCTCTCTCACGCTAAGGCCTATCCATGCTTAGTTTATTACTCCAATATTCCTATTTACTAATTACAGAAGTCAACAGGTTTTTTATTTCTGAGTTATAAGTGGTAGTTTCTCATTGCTTTCGTCTTACAATATAAGAGACTCAGAAAATCAGCATCAGTCTTACAGAAAATCAGAATGATTTTTGAAAAACTTCGCAAGCAAGGAAAATTATTGTAAACTAGATTTATTTTCAATTACTTCGTTTTATTGTATTGTAAGTCAATTAAAATTAAAATTATAGCAAAAAGACAAATATACGCAAATATATCGTAACCATTTAAGACAGCAATTCGAGTGTGGTTCATTATTATACGTCAGTGCTACAGAAACAAACATGAGTATGAATTTTTAAACATGATATGATTTAAAGAAATAGAGAAATTTTTCCATATTTTCGTCAGGATGTTTGAATTTATATTTTTGTTTTATATTTAAAATCTTTTAGATATTCATATTTAAATGAATTATGTTATAGAAGTAGTGCCAACAGATTTAATAAACATACATTTTCTTACAAATGCCATCATCAAATTTTCATAACTACCATTTGTATTATACCTCACATTTTCCTCTATTTTCGACACCGCCATGAAACAGATTCAGGGCTAATTAGCAAACAAGGAAAAGCAAAAACCAAAATGTTCTATTTTTTAACTTCGGTTTCGACATGGTAGCGAAAATCTTATTATGCTGATTTTAATAAATAAACCTTTCATTCCGACCGGCTTTGCAATGTGCTTGCTTCCCTTATAATTTTATGTTAAGCGTAAATTATTTATCTATTGTTTCAAAGACTTTTAAATTTTAAGACACTTCTCCACAATTCCTCAAAGTAGTAGACAAAGTTTGCTAGCAGAATCAGTGAGGTTTGTAGGTTTCTGCAACTAGATAGCATTAACCTATTTCGGATTGTTGATGGAGAATAAGCTTACATAATATCCCTTGAAAATACTTAAAGGGGATCATCCATGAAAATCTTTAGCAGCAAAACGTTTTATTTTTACATTTTCTTGGCTCGTTATATAAGTAGTATATATTTATGTATTTTATATCTTGTTATATTTTGCATTGGAAAAATTTACGCTGTATAATAATTCAATATAAGATTTACGGGATCGATAATTTCAAATATCTTATTAAAAATTTGCAATTTCAGAACGTGAAACAATTGCTTCTAACTAAATAAACTAAAAGAGAATAGAAGAAAAGAAAAGAGAGGGTCTGAAAATTAATTTTGAAAATATAGTATACTAATACTAAAAATATAATAATGGCATTACCTTTAAAGCGAGTTTTCTTCTAATTGAAGTGCTTTTCTTACTTTAAATGTTGTAATCCTATTTAGGTCGTTAAAAAAAACCTATTAGAGAGACCCACCCTTATGAAGGATCCTAGACATAATAAATGCCCCGCACAACAATTTTTATATAAATATATACACAAATAAACCTCCTACAACGTAGCAATTCTAAAGGGTGTTTGTCAAAGCCCGATAAAACTTTAAAAAGAAAGTAATAGAGAGTTAATAATTGATGAAAAATATTTTTTTATTCGAAATACCAATTGATGACATTAATATTTAAAAATCACTTCGGGCATATGGTTACGAATAGCACAAACAATGTTGATTGTCAAGTTGTCAATTGGTTGACTGGGAGTATGGAGTATGTCAGATAACACGACCAGGGGACCAATTCACAGCACCTTTTCTCATTTTATCGCCACGTCGGGATTTCAATAAATCGATGGTTTGTGTCGCTGTACAGCACGTAGCACATCCTTTTGAAACCACATCTCGCCAGGATCTAGGTCATACATATTACCGAAGAAATACCGACCGAGACAGATCGATAAAATTGGATAATAATACAGCGCTTAGTTTAAGGTTTATCCTCAAGAAGTAAATTAACTTTGTTCGGTATGTACCTCGCAAAGAACAATAAAGGTTCATGAATGGATACAAAATTAGATCCCTTCGGTGTTCAATTTATTGAATTTGATTGAACGCCGTTTGGCGTAGAAAATAACATAGTAATCATTTGGTGTAAACAAGACTCAAGAGGCATATTTTAACACGTCTTGGTGCTGTTGTGCGCATGATATTTGTTCATGTACATGTGCGGTGTGATTTTCACTGCACTGCAACTTGATTAGCGTGAAGTTTTCATAAAGAGAGTTGCAATCCTATGTATACAGAAATTATTTAAAGTGCCAAATCAGTTTTTATTTCGGTCTTATGTGAAGACGACATCACAGAAGTTGTGGAGGAAGAATTTACCCAGGACCGAAAACTGCTTTAATTGAATAATAGCAATATTTATTTTAATATTTTGTAATAATAATGAGAAAATAAACCTTTTTGTAAAATAGTTTTAAAGCTACCCCTTGTAGTAAGAACGTTTGGGTGTATTTTAGATGAACTGATGATGATCAGATCAGACCATGCATAGAAAAGCGAACAATTTTAAACTTAACATTTGTATTACACTTTAAATATTGTGTCATGCCGCATTTGAATCGAAGAATATCCTGATCGATATAATAATATAATTATGCATCTAATACATTTGCAATTAATAGTTCTTCGATGATTCACATAAATGTTTCTTAAGTTATTTCTTCAGTGTAAATTAAGTAAATTGCAAGGTATAATGTTCGGATAGATAAGTGAATTTCCTTTCGAACTTACAAGTTGCATTCTTTAGATTTTTTTTTTTTTCCAATACATTGGAACACAAATTGTATGTAATATTAAGGGTGTCTGGAATACTTACATTTATTATCCGAAAAGAGTTAATAATAATAATAAAAGGGAAGAACTCCATCAAACACCATTTTCGCATTTTATTTAACACTGATTTTTGACTGCGTGATTTATTTTTTTTAATATATTGTATAATAATGAAACACTCGATTTGCTATCTCAAATATTGGCACTATTGAAGATTGTAACCTGAGAAGAGGTCCGATATACCATAAGTCGCTTTTTTGGGAATAGCTCTATATATTTTTTTCGCATTAGGCTAAATAGGCGCTTTCAAAACGCATTAAAGGAGGGGATAAACTTCTTTCCTTTAAAAACCGCCCAATTCTAAAAGTCATCTTCAACATAATGTTTAATTGCTACTTAATAGAAAATAAACGAAAATAAGATTTTTAAATAGATTTGTTAAAATTGCATACTTCTTTTTTATTAGTGTAGGTATACATAGTAAATATATGGTATTTGAAAATTAAACGTTAATCACTTTTTCGAAACATTTAAAAAGCACAAACAAACAACGCAGATGCAGCCACACAACCGCAATATTATTTTTATTTATTATTAATTTATACTTTTATGGAGAGGAACTTTTAAAAGTCTATTTTTTAAATATGAGCGAAAACTAGTAGCAACTTTTCAATATTTCAATATTTAGTGAATCTGAACTTCTAACGCAATAATAACACAATAAAAAATTGCTATTATCTTTCGCTGTATATGAAAATCAGAGTAATATACTGGAAAAAGAGCAATTTGTAGAGGAAATCATGAAAAAGGTTGACTTTGAAATTTTATTTTAGTTAGAAAGACGCAATAGATAATTTTTATTTATTTTTTGTTGCATATTACCAAAATATATTGATGCTATAGCTGATTTTTTCTAGAAGATATACTCCCTCCTTAAAACATTGTATTTAATAAATCAAATTACTCTAAGCTTATCATCGAATCTTAAACAATTTAGCAGTGAAAAGTTCCCTGAACTGGAAACTTTTTATTGAGAAATTTGCAGCAATATGGCGAAATGCCATTTTCCGGAAATCAATAAATAACAATTTGAAGAAATTAAAAGTGGTAATAAGAGCATAAAATAACTTTTTGGTATAAGCCTCATTCAATTTTACCTAAAATGAAGTAATTGCAAATAATTCCAATTTAATTCGTCTCATTATTCTCCCTCGCTTGCTATGGCTTCGTGTAATTTTCATAGGGGATATCAAAAATTTAGAATGTGAGATACGGAGAAATCGATTTCCATCGTTCAATAAAAATATTTCTGTTAAAAACTTAAGAAATTCTGAGAAATTAAAATATATTTCAAAGTAGACTAATTACACGGTTACATTGCTTTTTAAGGGGTTACGATTCAAAATCCATTAATTACTAATCTTCGGTGTAATTACTTGATGGGTTTTTATCATTAAAATTAGGGAATAAACCAAATTTGATTGCCTAAAATATGTTAAAAGTGTGAGCAGGATGATTTTCTGTTAAGATTCTCCATTATCGAGGGGTCTTCAGTAGATAAGCGGAGTTCATTTTTAATTAAAGCAAGTGCGGCAATTATTAGGTTCTTTTAATTTAAGGACTCTATCAAGAAAATCGTAGGCGGGATTCCACCTCGTCGGGACATCTTAATTTTAGCGAATTTGTTTTTGTACTTCATGCAATTTATATAAACATTGAGAACATTTTTTGAAGTATTCTACAATATTTTTAATTGTTTGAACAATTATGCTTGTGCTTTTAAATACAGGATATGTGCGAAGAAGCCAATAGATTTTGATTCTCCTAAAGTTCTCATTATGTGAATATTCACTGCACTATCGCCAACAACCACCTCACCTTTATTTTCTACGTTCCATTTAGATAATCCGTCTTTACATAGATTTATAATTGTGTGACGCTGTTGGTATTCTTTCTATACAACCAAGTAAATTGGAATATAATCTTACACCTTCAGGATCAGTGTGAGGTGCTATAATAGCAATAAAGCTTTGATTGTTTGTTGATATCCAGGCATCTGCTGTTAAACAGAGAGCAGGTGCATTTGCAATTTTATTTCACTCGTTTTCTCTTAATTTCGAATACACCTGTTGTGGGAGCTTTTTTGAGTCTTTCTCGTTGGTAAATTGTTGAGGGCCATAATAATGTCACAAATTTGTTAAACTCATGCTCTTTTACAAATCGTAACGGATGTTACTATTTGGTAATTTTAACAATTAATTTTTCATCTATTTTTGATTATTTCTTGAAAGCAAGTGGTTTTCTAGTTTCAGCAAAAGCATCTATTTTCCGATTTTGCAACTTTGCGGCACTCTAGAAGCTTAATTTTTCGGTGTATTGGAAAATTTTATATTTGAAAATTATAGCGGATTTCGAACTCTACGATTTTTATTAGAGTCTTTTTTGTATAAATTTTACCAAAAACGAAATTAATTAGAAAAAAAAACAAAGGAGGAGGGTCAATAAGGCCGGTTTTCGGCCCCCCTCTTTTGGTCTACATTTTTCACAAGTATCACACAATACCTTGAAGAGTATTAAGTTTACTGAAAAAGTTTATGCGACTAAATGTATATAAGATTCAAGATCTGAAAGACTTTTTTTTTTTTTTAATTAGAAAGGAAGAAAAAAAATCAAGATCTACGTATGTAGAACAACTTTTTGACTGTTTTAAAAGGGCAGTGAAATCTAAGGGTCTGTGACTGCAACACAAAAACTCAAAATTTAGCCGAATGATCAACATCATCCTTCGGTTTACGTGTTTCATAACGTTCTTCATGGATAACATTTGCAATAAGCGTTACTGCCAACCCCCAAATACCTACAAACTTTTGTTCACAATTCCATAATATTTAATATTATAAGTTCGCCATTTCGATAACATATTTAAAGTAATCGTCGCTGAAAACCTCCAAATAGATGATGGAAATATTATTTTTTATGAAAATTCCCCAAATTTTGAATTTTTAAGGAAAAAATCTTAATTTCATATAGGTTGACAACTCTTTTGGATTTCATAACAGAATCAGCGTTCTCAGGAACCCTCAATTACTATTTTTCATAAAGGTCCGCACACAAAATGTATGAGGAGTGGCTCTCGTTTAAATTTTCTGACAAAAAAAATATTTTATAGTTGTGAAGCTACTAACAACGAAACGTTCTCAGGTGTGTCTCACCAATTTTGATGAAATTGAAATATGTTATAGAATATCGAAAAATAAGAGACACGTATTTTTTTTTTATCTGCGGATACGCACATTTAGGGTGTACTTTTATTTATTGTTTTTTTTTTATAAAAATTGGTGTATTTTTCAAAAGTGTGTCCGCCATATTGGATCCGCCATTTTGAATTTTTTAAATTTAACATCAGATTCGTAATCAGCGACTCCCAAAACCCCTTAGTACTGGTTTTCACGAAAAAACTGATGTCTGAAAGAATATACATAGTGCTTTTCTTACGAAAACGCAAAAACAGGTCAACTTTATATTTCAAAATCGTATGTAAAAAAATATTTTTCAATGATTTTTAACTAAAACTGTTATTTTTGTGACGCAAAAATATAAAAAAAAAATCGTTTTTCTGCAATAAAAAATAAGGGTTGCCACCTCCGGGAACTTACAAAAGGTTAATATATTTATGAGACATCATTTCCATTTTGTTTCATTCGAAAAAATTCATTAGAATTTGAAATATTTAGGAAAAACTGTTTTTGGAGGTAAACTTAGGGGTGGTTTTCACCCCCTACGTGTCTCTTATTTTTCGATACTCTATACTCTATAACATATTTCAATTTCATCAAAATCGGTGAGAGTGAGACACACCTGAGAACGTTTCCTTGTAAGTAGTCTTTATGGACGGAATATACTATATACATATAATATGTATATACCCAACCCTCAGTTGATTGAAACTCCGCATACATATGACAAAGGAGAATATGTTCAAATAAACTTCAGGATGTACAAATCGAATTGAAAAATATTAAGAAAAGCCGTAGATACGCTCATAAAAACCGTGTAAAATGACAAAGATTTTATTACAAAAAGGAGACTGGTTCTACTGAACAGGAAGCGTGGAAATTAAAGATCATTCATATAAAATATTTAAAGGCTCACATGTTTTATGTAACATATTATTGCAATGAAAAGCAAAAACAAATTTTATAAATTGTGTTTCTATAACATTTACAGCAAAATTGTACGGTTTTATATGTATAATATTTTGAATTAAATTTATCCCAAAATCTTTTACCTGTAGAAATTTTCTTTTTTTATAATTTAAAAACTGTGAAAACCCGAAACCGTGTAAATTAAGTAACGTACCAATCGAGGAATAGGTATATATATACAGCGCATATGTACTTTCCCGATTGAATACATTTGAATATTCAGATACGTTCAACATCAAAGAACGCAAAATCGCCAATTTTTTAGTTGAAATTCTTTTCTTTATTTAATGTTAACGCCAATTTTGAAACATAGATTTTAGAATGACACCAAGGCTCTTAAAAACAGTCCAAACGGATATCTTCGGAACTTGGGGAAAAAATGAGCAAGCAATCATGTGTAAAAACTGTATTATATATTTTTGGAAGATGCGATAATTGAATGGTAATTGGTGTCCACAACAGAGCTAATGATCCCCATTCAAAACGAGCGTAACGTTAATACACGATGCGATATGAATATCAAAGATAGGTTGAAAAACTGATTTCAAAATAGGAATTTATTTTTGGAAAATAACATAATCGGTGTGTTTTGATCCAATTTGATTGAAATCCAACAAATGTAGTCAGAACCTTCACCTGCATTCCAATTTCCAATTTCATTTGATTAGACTATTCACAACAGACTAAAATTAGAATTTATTAAATATATTTGTTAACAATTGCACTGTATATTAGTGTTATAACGTTTTATAAATATTGCTATTAAGAGAATACAAAACCTACAAAAAAACTTAAATACAAAGAATGTAAAATCAAAGGTATTTCGTATTCCTTGGGAGAATTGTTATTAAATTGTTACAATCTAATAAAAGGGTAACCAGTGTTGAATCAGTATTCAAGTGAGGCTGTAAAGAGCACGGCAATTAGCAAAGTTTCGATGGTTGTCGGCACGTCCTTTTCGCCGGAACACAAAACCTGCCTAATTTGAGGTTCTCCATCAAGGAGAATTGTGGGAAATTACGTTGAAAAATGCCGGCCGCATCACCGCAAAGTGCGTCGATATTACGACCCTCGTAAAGTATCATTAAGTCTATATGGCGGAATATATAAATACCGCCACTCACCTTTCTTTATAAACTCCCCCTCTAAGGACGGCGTTACTTTCAAAATAAATTCGAAGGCAATTTTCAAAATCATTTCACATCTTCCGCCATTGTACAATGGTGGGACAGCATTGGCACGGTGGGCGGCGGCACCGAGAGCCTAGAGGCTACATCCTCATATTTCAGGTACATTAAGCTTTAATGGAGACGGAAAATAAGTCTCAGGTCAACATTCACAAAATTTTGAGTTCCCCTTCCGCTGTTTATTTTTATCGTTGCAATTTTGGCTTAATCGGTCGGTTTGTTCTAGACAGCAAGTTCGGTATATCCCCTGTCATGTTCTGCAGGCAATCTAGAGAGGAATAAAGGAAATAATCATATATTTCTCACTTCTATGTAATTGCAGCAATTTTTCAAACACGATTTCCCGGAGCGTCACGTCACCACTAGCAGCCGCACTATTTACAAGAACTGTTTGGTCTGTGACACGTGCATACGAGAGCTGATGGTACTTGATGTTCCGCCCCAGGTAAGTGTGTGTCACCTGTAGTAGATATAGTTGTAGGATTGTACAAAATATTCGCTTCCGCTCTTTTGTTCCATTGGCGCGCTTGACCCGTCAGTTTATGCAATTTCCTAGATGAATTGGTTCAATTGATAAAACTCAGGGAAGACGGTTTTTCATGAACGTACGCTGTATGGTGTTAATTCACTATTTGTATGAATGAGATAATCCATTTATATAAAAGGTGCATTTCGCGGAATATTTTATAGACGAGTCAAGCGCGAAGGTTTGTGTATTTTCATTCATTTATATAATAACTTAAAATATAAACGTTGATTTAAACCTCCGATAAGTTTTTAAAAAAACTTTTTAACAAAAAATTAAACCGGGAAAAAAAGAAACTGAAGAGCGAAAAAACTTTTTTAAGAAAAAAATTAAACCGACGAAAAACGAAAATTGAAAAAAGCCTTTTTAGTCTTAATAACTAAGCTAACTAATTTTGAGTCGGCGGCGATTTGTTTGCCGCAAAATGTTAGTATTTATCGCTGGAGATTTTGTGTTATTTTGTTTTGATTATTTCTTTAAAGTAATTTGATGATCTTCGTCGATTATTTGTTTGACGCCGACTCAAAATTAGTTTTTATTACATTAGTATAGAAGCTTAGTTATTAAGGACGTTCCCAAAGTGAGAGTAACTAAAAAAAACAGACATTATAACAAAAGTGTTAAACTTTTTGAAAAATCAAAATTTGCCATAGACAAAATAATTTATAAGATAGCACATAATATTTCAAACTTACCTCTCTCACTTCACGAGAAGTGAAAATCATCGAAAATTAGATCATTCTTAATATTTTTTATAACAAAACCAATACCGCTTGTCATAGTGATTTTTACAGGCAGATATTCATTATATCTTTAATTAATAGTTATCAGTTTTTTAAAACAATTGTAAGAAAATTACTATTGTTGTTTAATAAAACATTCGCTTTAACATCGATCGGATGCAAATTTTAATAGTCAATATTTAGAAATTTACTACCGCAAGAACGATTGAAAAACATTTCTACGTATAAAGGACACTTATAAGTATGTGTATTCAAAGTTTCAAAAGAATCGTAAGAAAATTGATTTTTTTGGGAACGTCCTTAAGACTAAAAAAGTTTACTTTATTTTTCGTTTTTAGTTTCAAAAGAATCAGTTAGAAGGTGAATGAAAAATCAATCATTCCCAATTTTCTATTACCCTTAGGGGGAATTTTTCAAATTTAAATGAGATCAAATTCGAGGAACACTCTATTCAATAAAAAAAGAGTTATCAAAATCGATAAATTCGCGTACTAATTGTTTATTGAAACTCAATCGAAAATATTCAAGGGTTTTTTCCGTAGACACATCATAGTAAAATCTGCTTCAATTGCCTTCGAAAGTGAAGTTCAAATTCAAAGCGCATGTATGGTTTTAAATTTTTTATCGTCTTTCTGGACTGTGTAGTGAATCTTTACAACAATAACAGCAAACAGGAGGATATTAATGATGTCAGAAGACCATTTTGTTGGACTGACGATTATCCTCTCTACGAGCCAGTTCGTACAAAACGATAGACCAGCGACAATGTTAAAATTAGTTAAAAGAGAAATACATGTTTAATCATTGTAGAAAAAAGACATATTATGAGCTGTGAATATACTTACCTTTTCGTCTGCAGCTGATCTCTGCCCTTTGCACTTAGAGAAAGCAGATTACCGTGCAAATGCAAAAGAATCTGGTGTTCTAGAATTTTCAAAAAATCGATTTTTTTTTTTATGTTCTTCCAATAAAGTAAAGTCTGTTAATTTTTGTAAGGATAGTTACAGTATTTCAGGTTCGACAGCCTTATTACAGGGTGTCCAATAGGAAATTCCGAAAACTAATGGGTCACAATTTTTTAACAAATGGAGAGATCGGTAAAATGTAAATACTTTTTAATAAAGGAAAGTCGTCATTTTCATTTCATGTCCATTTTATTATAAAAAAATTAACTCTATTTAATACAAACCATTAATTTAAAAATATAGTGAAAAAAGTGAATTATTAATAATATATATTTGTGAAATGTGAACCATCTGAAAGGTATCTACCTGCATTTCTTGGAATCTTCTGTCGCCGGAGAGAAGTACAAAGGTATATTAGAGACCAAATCCTTTCTCATGCGAAAAAGAGGAGCCGCGTTAAATCTTTTTTTTTTTATTCAAGACGGAGCCGCACCTCATCGCACACAAGAAGTATCATCAATAAATTTTATGGCGATCGAGTTATTGGCCTAGGGTACCCACGCTTTGCTAGGGGAAAAGGAATAGAATAGCCACGTTACTCGTCAGATCTCACTTAATGTGATTTCTTTTCATGGGGCTACATTAAAGATCTCTGCTATGAAAATAACCAAAAAACAGTTGAGGATTTTATTAAAGACATTGAGAAGATCGTCAATGGCATTTCAAATGAAACGTTAGAACATGTTTTTAATAGTTTTAGAAAGCATATGGATATTTGTGGCAAATTGTATGGTTAAAATAACGTTCTTCACTACTTTTTTAAATTAATTGTTTTGTATTAAATAGATTTAATTTTTTTATAATAAAATGGACATGAAATAAAAATGACGACTGTCCTTTATTAAAAAGTATTTACATTTTACCGATCTCTCCATTTGTGAAAAAATTGTGACCCATTAGTTTTCACAATTTCCTATTGGACACCCTGTATCAGGTAGCGAACGGTCGGTCTGCCCCCATACTTAAAACTTTAAACTCATTTATCTCTAAACTACTTTATTTTGCATGGTGTTGTGAAAAAAAAAAAAACTATTCAGCCGAATCATCTGAAATTTGGTTATGTTATTCAGAACACCAGTGGCTATGACCGGAACTAGAATTCAAATTTTATTTCAAAAACTTTTTTTATATTTAAAAATTGGTAAAAAAAAAGGCCTGTTTTCAGAGTTTCAATTTCAAAAGAGCGTCATTCTGTCAATTTTCAATTTTTATTTTTTGTTCTAGTTCCGACCATAACTGCACTCATACTGATTAATAATTTTCTTAGTTTTTATTTTTCAGATTAATAAAAAAGTAAAAACCCACCATACCACCCAGGTTCATTTTTTGAGGGGGTATTATTTAGCAATTGTCTTTAGGAGGTCTTATTTATTTAACATAAAAAAATTTAATCAAAAACAAAAATGTTTTTGCATGCAGCATCAGCATGAGTACTATCATTATACCTAAACAGTTTCAATATCGTTGTTCATTATTTTAACCTTAACAAAAAATCCTAAAAACACCTCAAATTTTCGGGCCCTAGGCAAGCGGGTCTTCTTAATCCTAAAATTGATCTACATAAAATAAATTAGAGTTATGCAATTTTTGATTAGACGCAATTTGACTTTAAAGTCAATATCAGCTAATAAGGCGAACTTAGCTGAGACTACTTTCTACACATGGTAAGAAAGAAAACAAAGTTTTGATTTCTTCAAAGAGTCTAAGTCAGAAAATGTTGTTCAATAGATTAATATTTGCATACATGATTTTGTGTTTTCCATTTGAACAAAGTGAAAAATCAGCATTTAAAATTTGTGCAGTTAAATACTTCTCCTACCTTTTAGTATCAAATATTTAACAACAATACGAATATAACTTATTAAGTGGTACAATAATTAATTCAAACTCGTTTTTTATTTTATCTAAAATAAGACATTTATTAGTCACCTTTAGTCACCATCAACTGAGTACTCATTAAATCAAAATTCAGTCAAATCTGCCGGTAATAGAAAATGTAAGATAAACATAAATCTTTATATAAGTGAGTACATAAGGTAAAAATGAATAAATTAATTAAAGAACAATATTTTTTCCGAACCATTTTTGCTTCGTCGTAGCTTGAACTTTTTACCTTCGGTCGATTGCTTGCAGGCAAATTAATTAAAAAATTCAATATACTTGTCCATTGTAATTTCCTAAGGCAAGATATTTTCTTCTTTTCCGGCTAGCCGACCTATCTTCCAGGAACAGGAAATAAAATTTGTTTGAAAAGGTTTGACCTTTCCTTCAAAATAATAAAACGTTCATCTCAACCAATAAAAATCCTGAGCTAATAAGCTTGAATTACAACCCCTGGTAGCCTATGCAGTGTAAGGCGCATAGTATAAAATCAGCCAGTTTTGCTAAGCAAGTATATTCCAAAAGCGGGATTTGAAAAATTCAATCTCATATACGTGTTCGCACAAATTGTTTTATTAGAATTTTTCTCCGCAAGTCAAGTGATGATCATAAGGCAGTTTGAATCCGTGCCACTGATATACACCGCACCATTTCTAGTAAATTGAACTCAGCTAAGTTCGCCTCACATGAGAAAAGGTTTCAAAAAACGACTATTAATATGATCATTGCATTATTCCCCATATTATAAAATTGTAACAATGTTTTAAAATACCACGGCCCGTGACAGAGCAACTTAGCGCTCGCGTGAACTATGGTATATTTAGGTTACATATTCCTGAGGTTGAAGACGATATCCCAATGTTCTGAAACAAGAGACAACAATATGCCCTATGTGTGGCTGAAAAGATCAAAAAGTAATTACCAGTAGTTTTTTACTTTTTCTTATCTCTGCCTTGTATATTTAGGAACAATCTCAAGCATGTTCAGGTATCCCTAAGCACAAGGTAGCTATACAAAAATATATTAGGGATCCTTGTCCGTCTGCCTACCTTCGAGCAACAGCAATAACATTTTTGGGGAAAAGGTAAGGAGAATATCAGTCCTATCCTTCAAAACAATAAAACGCCCATCGCCGTCTTAAACGTTTAACATCTGCCGGCCTGTTTGCAATCCGCATCGTCCAAAATAAGCCGGTTTTGACAACCAGGTATAGTACATTTTCTTTCCCGAAAACACTCATACGTTTAAAAAATACAATCTTACAGCCGTATTAGCACGAACATTTTTTCTTCACAACTCAAAACAGAGTACGATACGTTCATAAGGTAGTGTAAAGCAGACCATTTATTTTTGCTAACAACATTTCCTATAATAATAAATTCATTAAAAGCTCTTGAAGCAAAAACACATGCCACGCCAGTTGAATAATTTTACACTTTATGTAATACTCATGTAAATGCCTCATTTTAACGGTACCAGTCCCTCAGCTCTATCAATTAACGAGTGTAGACAGTAAACAGTAAGTATCTACCTGAACGCTCATTTGCGCAACACGGAAAACTACCATTTATCACCAAATAAATACCCTAACCCTAACGAGCCCGCGGGCTTATTACCTTTCATGACACCTGAAGCACAAACCGATTTGTTATTATAAGTTCGACCAAGATTGCCGAGATATTTTTCTTCTGAGGAAACCTTAGTCGTCGCTCATCAACTCTTCGTGTAACCTCCTTGTGTCTATACTCACTTCTAATTGTGACTTGACTGTTGCTGGCTGCCGGAGCGGGGGTGGGTGTATCTCTCCGCCAAGTGAGAGTAAGGTGTGTTGTGTAATTCAAGGTTAGGGTAAAATTATATTCCCTTTTATTATTTCTAAGTGAGTATTTTTTTTTCCTTGCCAGTCCTGAACATCGCCATTGCATTAAGGGCTTCTATTATAAATCAAAGGACGATGCCCGCCAGGACTTTCTAGGACTCATCGCTATTGAATTTCAACTCATGCTATTTTTATGGCGGAAGGACGCTTTCAAAAGATTTATTGGACTGCTTTCGAATAATTCTATTTAAATTATTTTCTTGAATGAATGCACCATTAGGTTTCAAATTGGAGAATTCGTGTGCACGGTCTCCTAATTTTTGTCAATATATTAAAAATAGCTATCACCAAAATTTCTGCTTTTTTTTATGAGAATTCCATTAAGGGTACCCGGTGGTTAAGCGCCCGGAAATTTGAGGTATTTTAGGATTTTTTTTAACGTTAAAATAATGAAAAACGATATTAAAACTTGCTACGTGTATTACAGTATTCATCATTTTTTTTTTTTTTTTTTGGGAAATGAAAAAGTCTTGTAATTATGTTAAAACTGGATACAAAAAAAAGTTTCGAGATAAATGAGTTTAAAGTTTTAAGTATGGAAGCGGGCCGACCCCGTTCGCTACCTGCTAATAAGGCTGTAGAAGAATTACAACATTGCAAAAATATTAAACTTCTGATTTTCATGAACATTCCATAAAGTTGAAAATTTGGTAGACTGCAATCATGATTAGATAAATTTTAACAATCCAATTGAAGTCGACGTCCTCCAATAAAAAATACTCAAATTCTAATTTTCATCATAATTTTATAAGATTCAAAATTTGATAGTCTAGACAACAATATATAAAATCAGTGTCTAAGAAATGAAATTCCATACAGATTCGACAACTGAGAATCTGCTCTTTTGATTTTCTTAATTACAATTTAAATTAACCACTTCGTAACATACGAAATTACACTAAGGCGATATCTCTTTGATTTTTCAAAATACAATATAGGATTATTTTTATTATTATTGTTAGGGGTGACCCTCATGGTGGGCACTGCGACCAGGCGGTCTTTTGTGCCGAATCCCCTTTACAGTAAAAGACGATCTGCTACCCTAAGGAACGCCAGAAGGTCTTTTACAGAAGATGAACGAGCTTCAGCCGAGTCCAGGAACTCTTGACCGAAGATCCCTCTTCTTAACCGTGCTAAAGCCGGACAAGCACACAAAATGTGTGATGTAGTTTCGTCGTCTTCAAGACACAGACGACACTCCGTCTCATTTGACAGACCTATTTTATTTAGGTGGTATCTTAGCCTATGGTGGCCAGTTAGGTAACCTACCAACAGTCTGAGATCCGCTTTACTCAAAACGTTGATTTCAGTGTAGGTATAGGGTCTGACGAGCTCTTTGGCTTGCCGGATCCCAGGGAAGTTATCCCAGTGTATGCACTGTAGATTCCTGACCCATTCTTCTATCACAGCTTTGGACGAAGACCAGCCAATGCTGCAGAAGGGCTCAGGGCCCTTGAGTCGAGAAGATGAACCTTCCCTGGCAAGTTCATCAGCAACCTCATTTCCCTCAACGCCGGAGTGTCCCGGTACCCAACAGAGGGTAACCCTGTTGGAAGTTGCTAGGTGTTGAAGGGTATCAAAGCATTCTTTAACAAGTCTAGACGAGAAGCGCCATGACGAGAGTGCCTTGAGGGCCGCTTGGCTATCGGAAAAGATAGTGATATTGGCACCTTTAAGTCTCTTGTTAATATTGAGAAGGGCGCAGGCTTCAATTGCATGGATTTCAGCCTGGAAAACGCTGGGCCATTTTCCCATTGCTATCGAGACCTTGGTGTTGGGTCCATAGACACCAGCACCAACACCATGTTCCGTTTTTGAGCCATCTGTGAACCAACGGAGAGTTCTGGGGTCCAGACTGAGGCCGTCGCCATTCCAGTCTGCACGTTCAGGGATGAGAATCCTGAATCTCCTCCCGAAGCTCAGTTCCCTGGTCATGTAGTCTGTTATATAACAGATTCTTAAGTCAGGGATGCGCTGCAGGATGCTCATGTGACCATTGTCAGCAATTTGCGTTTTGGATGTGATTTGCACTCTCAGAGCACTAATTGCGGCTGATTTCAAAATGAAAAAGTGCAGAGGTTCGAGTCCTACTATCGCCTCCATGGCGAGTGTTGGACAAGTCCTCATGGCTCCTGTTATGGAGAGGCAAGCAAGCCGTTGTAGCTTGTTGCACTTAGCAATTGCCATCTGCTGCTGAACTTTGGGCCACCATACAAGGGCGGCATATGCAACAATTGGTTTGACAATTGTATTATATAACCACAGGATCATCTGTGGGTTGAGACCCCATGTCCTACCAAAAAGTCTTCTACAGGCCCACATGGCTCGCGTGGCCTTATTTAATGAGTAGTTTAGTTGAGTATTCCAATTTAGCCGCTTATCCAGCCAAATACCTAAGTATTTTACTTCATTGGAATACTCAACGACCGTTCCTTGGATGGATATAGTATCCAAGTTCAGACGGTACCTTTTTGTAAAAGGTACCAAGACGGCCTTAGACGGGTTGATGGCTAGGTCCTCACTGACACACCAGTCAGTGACTACACGAAGAGCGGACCTCATCAAGCTAGTGACAGTTGAGTCAAATTTACCCGTAACGATTATTGCCAGGTCATCCGCATAGCCAACAGCGTGGTAGCCAAGCTCACAAAGCTTGACTAGGAGGCCATCCACAACCAGAGACCAAAGCAATGGCGACAGTACCCCGCCTTGTGGGCATCCTCTGACTGCCCTAATCGACACAGAGGTGTTGCCCAGCATGGATGAGATTTCTCGCTCTCTTAGCATAGCATCTACCCATGCGATTGTATATGAGTCTATACCCCTGCGCACAAGAGCCCTGGATATAGAATCATATCCTGTGTTATCGAAAGCTCCCTCTATATCCAGGAAAGCACACAGAGCTATTTCCTTGGCCTGAAGGGATTTCTCTACCCTACTGACTAAACTATGTAAAGCAACCTCTGTTGATTTACCTTTAGTGTATGCAAACTGTGATCTGTGGAGCGGTGTTGATTGCTCCAGTTTGCACCTTATATGAAGGTCCAACAATCTTTCCATTGTTTTCAGCAGGAAAGATGTTAAGCTGATTGGTCTATAAGACTTAGGCAGCTCGAGGGGCCTATTGCCCTGTTTTGGAATAAATACAACCACCACTTTCCTCCATGAACGTGGTATGTATCCCCAAATATAACTGGCCCTAAACAGGCAAACCAAAGGATCAAGGATCGTATCCAGACAGTTCTGAAGTAATGCCGGAAAGATCCCGTCACCTCCTGGGGTTTTAAAAGGTTGAAAAGAGGCCACTGCCCATTTAACCTTGTCCCTGTCAAAGATGACACCGGACTTGCTACACGCTCTGCGGCTTGCTCTATCGCTAGGATTAGAGTCTGCAGGCTGTAGCGAATTTTCTCCTAGAGTTGACCCGGGAAAATGTACTTGTAGTAGGTACTCAAGTGTTTCCCTTTGCGACTCAGTGAAGGTACCATCCTGTCTCTTCAAGAGTCCAACTCCATTTGAGACGTCCTTAGCTAGTACCTTTTGAAGACGGGCTGCTTCCGGTAATGATTCTATACCTTCACAGTGCCTTCTCCAGGATTCGCGTTTCGAGCGTCTCAATTCTTCATTGTAGTCAGTGAGAGCAGATCTATATTCGTCCCACTGCTTAGTGCGTTTGGCCCTATTGAATAACCTCCTCACATGCCTACGCATATCCGATAGCCGTTCGTTCCACCAGGGCACCTTGCGTACCACTTTGGCTGGAACTGCGACATTGCTATCATGGTAGGAGGATATTATTACTTCATTAAGCTGGTTTGCAGCCACTTCCAGCTCACTAGTTGAGCTGATACTGGTCACCAGCGTGTCTGCCTTTGAGCTCACCATGGCTCTGTAGGCACTCCAATCTGTTTTCCTTGGATTATAAGCTTTTGAAGTGAGTTCAGAGCGTCCTGGAATGTCGAATCTAATGTGTTGATGATCCGACAGTGACGCTTCATCTGATACTCGCCAGTTCACTATGAACTCGGACAGGATCCTGCTGGCAAGAGTGAGGTCTAATACCTCTTCTCTGACCGCAGTGATAAAAGTTGGTTTGCACCCCCTATTAACTATATCTATATTCTTACTAGATAGATAGTTCAAAAGGTACTCACCCCTTTCATTTACGTCGCTGCTGCCCCACACCGTGTGGTGCGCGTTTGCGTCGCAACCGATGAGGAACTGTCGGTTAGATCGTCGACAGTACTCGACGAATTCCTGGACTTCTTCTGGTGGAATATCTGGCCTATCCCCTGGGAAGTAGGCCGATGCCAGGACAACTTCCTGTATTCCACCCAGCGTGGGGATCTCCACCAGCGCCGCTACGAGGTCCCTGGAAATAAAATTAGGAATGGGGAGATGATTGACACTTTTGTCTATTAGAAGCGCCGCACGTGGTACTTCTACCCCGCGGTCGTAGATCAACTTACATGAGTCGATGTTGAGTCCTCGGACTTTTCCACTAATAACCCAGGGCTCCTGGATGAGCGCAAGGGTTATTTGTTTCTCGGCGAAGGTTCTGCACAGCGTGGCCGATGCCCCTTTGGCATGGTGCAGGTTCGCCTGGAGCACCCTCATGGTGCTCATTGCTCCTCTTTGGAGAGGGACTTCTTGACGAGCGCAGCTGCCTTAGCTCGACGAGGTCCCTTGGAACTGCCACCCTGAAGGGGTTTGCGCAGTTTACCCACCTTTGGCCTTTGCTGTTTTTTCTTAGCATTGGCTGAAGACGGCCCAGTGGTCATCGTCTTCTGAAGGGGGGCCGACTTGGCAGTCGCAGCTGTAGCCTGTCCTGTGACCCGACTAGTTGAGGGCCCAGCAGTGGAACTAACATCCACTGACCCTCTAGCTGGGGCGACACTGCCTTGAGACGACCCAGTGGTCGTCATTCTAGTGGCCGACTTAACAGTCGCAGCTTTAGCCTGCCCAATGGCGCGACTAGTTGAGGGTTTAGCAGTGGCCATAACATCCACTGACCCCCCAGCTGGCAAGACACCACCTCTAGCGCCGGTTGCAGCAACCCCGGAAGAGGGTAGGTCCACAGACACTGGTCCCTCTCCTTCTGGCTTACTGCCGCTTCCCCCTACTACTGCTTCATCCTTAGTGGCGCCCTTAAGGATGAGCTTAAGGTGGGTAAACCTGTAGGCGATCCTGCCTTTTTGTTTTGTCAAGATTGCCATTGAAACATCATCAATGGCAATGACCAAATGAAGCAGTTGACCATGTGTCAACCTCTTCAGTACCTTCCACTGCACGGCTGAGAAGGCATTTTGGGCATCAATTGATGCCAGCACCTTCTCGTTTGTGAGGGAAAGGCTCTGAGGAAAGTAGCCCCGGATCACATGAGTCCGGGGGAACTGCTCTTCCTCAACGAGAGCAATGTCAAGAGCGCTCTTGGCACGAATGTGCTCAAAATTGCTCCTGACCCAGTTGGCCGTCTGCTCATTCGTGCAGACAAAAAGGAGCCAGCCGGTTCGAGGCATACATGCCTCGAACTCCGGCTGGATCCTCTTGTCCACGAGCTCAATCGTGGCATCGACAATCGCCTCCTGTAGCAGAGCCATTTGCTCCGCTGAAAGGGGACGATTGACCATGTCCGCCGATACTAGACCTAACTTGATGCTACTAACCACCTGGCTAAAGGTGGGTTTCGCGGACCCCATATGGGTCGTCTTTGGCTTTTTAGTAGCCGGAAGATCAGGGGACTTATCCTCTGATCGAGTCCTCTTTGACTCAACTTTTACCGGAGATTTAATCTTTGCTATCTCCAGAGACTTTTCCCTGGAGAGGCCACTCGCCAAAGCCTTCTTAAATCTCTTCCTCTCTGCATTGGTGAGCCTGACAAAACCGGAACCAGCGTCAAGCTTCATCCGACTCACCTCTGCGCCAACAGCCGTAAGTCCGGACTGCTCCGAACACAGGCTTACACTATCCGGCACCTCGTGGCAGTCGGAGTCTGTATCCGAGGACATTTCCTCAGACACAGCACTACGTCTGTCGCCCCTTGGCACCGACAGTGCTGGCAATGTTGGGGCACAGCTGCTCTCCAACTTTTCCGAAGAAGGTTCTTCTGTAGAGTGCCCAATGGCTCCACTACAGGAGATGGATTCTTGTAGCCCAATGGCTACAGTGTTTTCTGCCGTGATCGCTACCCGTTCATCGGCGGATGCAGTCGGAACTACATCAGTTTTTTGGGGGTTTTCCTGTGTATTATTCAGTTTTGTTCCCACGAGAAAACGGGAAAGGAAGGTCACACCGCACAGAGCCCGTTATGCGGCGAAGTCTAATTGAAACTGGAGGGCGACCGATATCCAGAGTCCGCATACTCACGACCAAGCTCCCTCTTGGCCACGCATCCCTCGGCGTATGCTGTTCCACCTTGGATTAGGGTATTTTATTTAAGAGAGTGTCCTTCTCTCCGCCCGACTACCATTAGCCAGCACTCCCGGCAGAGACTTCCCATACCGGGAGCCTGTTTCCGGCCGCCCCCACGTGGAGGGTATAGTCGCACTACCATCAGTGCACACAGTTGCGGCACATGCACGCAGATACGGCACGTACACCAGTGTGTACGCGTTGTTCCCCCTGCGTGCACGCGTGAATCCCCCTGTGTACCTGACGGCTGACGGCAATATAGGATGGTTTACTTTGAATATCACAAATATTCTTGTGTGCGATCCACACGTCCACAATTACGCACTTCCTTACTTTTGCATAAGTTTCGCCAAAAATGACGCAGAACACAAATTGGAAATATTTTTTCCTTTCTACAAATTTACTAAAAATAATATAAGTCATTTATTAACAATAATTATAAATAAATATTATATAAATAAACGCCATCAGTTATTATGCTTATTAATGTATGGAATACCTTACTTAATTATACACTGTACATATTAGAGATTAGGTATACTTTGGTATATTTTTAATTTGTTTATAGGATCAAACTTTTATGTTTGTATGCTTGTTTTGTATGTATGTATACCTTGCACAAAGCTGAATAAATAAATATACTTTTAACAAGTTCATTTGAACAATATTAATATAAATACGACTATTCATTTAATAATTTCTACACCTTATTTGACTTATTTTGCTTTTTTTGGTAAATATTTTTACATATACAGAGTGTCCAATAGGAAATTGCGAAAACTAATGGGTCACAATTTTTTAACAAATGGAGAGATCGGTTAAATGTAAATACTTTTTAATAAAGGACAGTCGTCATTTTTATTTCATGTCCATTTTATTATAAAAAAATTAAATCTATTTAATACAAACCATTAATTTAAAAATATAGTGAAAAATGTTAGTTACTAATGATATATATTATCGATATTTTAACTATCTAATTTGCCACAAATATCCATGAGCTTTCTAAAACTATTAAAAACATGTTCTAACGTTTCATTTGAAATGCCATTGACGAACTTCCCAATGTTTTTAATAAAATCCTCAACTGTTTTTTGGTTATTTTCATAGCAGAGATCTTTAATGTAGCCCCATAAAAAGAAATCAAATCGAATGAGATCTGACGAGTAATGTGGCTATTCTATTCCTTTTCCCCTAGCAAAGTGTGGGTACCCTAGGCCAATAACTCGATCGTCATAAAATTTATTGATGATACTTCTTGTGTGCGATGAGGTGCTGCTCCGTCTTGAATAAAAAAAACAGATTTAACGGTCCTCTCTTTTTCGCATGAGAAGGATTTGGTCTCTAACATCCCTTTGTACTTCTCTCTGGCGACAGAAGATGCAAAGAAATGCAGGTAAATACCTTTTATGTAGATGGTTAACATTTCACAAATATATATTACTAATAATTCACGTTTTTCACTATATTTTTAAATTAATGGTTTGTATTAAATAGATTTAATTTTTTTATAACAAAATGGACATGAATTAAAAATGACGACTGTCCTTTATTAAAAAGTATTTACATTTTACCGATCTCTCCATTTGTGAAAAAATTGTGACCCATTAGTTTTCGCAATTTCCTATTGGACACCCTGTATATTATTTAATTATATTTACTTTATACTAAAAGCTAATTTGTGTAAGAAATTGTCAGTTCCATTACGCATATAACAATAGATTGTCTCCGGAATTTTAGACCTTTCATTCTTGCTTATATATATATTTTTTATCACCAGTTTAAAGGACCCCGCACAAATTGGGTCCCGGTCAAATTCGCTGAAACTTTGCAGAAAGGTAGTTCTCAACCTGCTGATCAAAAGTCTCAAGGGGCCCGAAGTCATCATATGATTAGTTGCGGAGATATAGAGGGGTGAAGTGTGAGACATTTGCTGTAGACCCAAGTACGCTTCACGAAGTCTCTAGTCGCTTAACTCGGAAACCGAAGCCCCTAACAGAAATCTTTGAACACAAAGTTGTGGGTAGTTATCAAGACATGTTATTACAACCATAAACATGTTCGGTTGACCATGGACCTTAACCCATTAATGCGCAAAACGAGAATTTTGTGCACCCAAGTTCAATTGTACGATTCGAATAGAAAATTGGGGCGATTTTCTTCCAAAATCGTATATAGCGGGTTTTTGGGGATGTTCTTTCAGAAAAATTAATAAAGGGCAAACAATTTTAGAAAGGAATTTTAACAATTCGCTCGAAATATCTATTAAACATGTTTAAGTTCTAAAAACAAATTGATTTTTACTTAATAAATTAATTTGCGTATTTAGAATTCTGTTTTCAAGTAATGCTTACGAAAAAAGGTATATG
This sequence comes from Dysmachus trigonus, assembly GCA_949715965.1. Taxonomy (NCBI): domain Eukaryota; kingdom Metazoa; phylum Arthropoda; class Insecta; order Diptera; family Asilidae; genus Dysmachus; species Dysmachus trigonus. The sequence continues at coordinate 29,491,278 of OX454320.1, forward strand.
TTCACTATTATAAGGAGCGGAATGCATTTTTAATTAAATACTTTACGGATCTTTTATTTTCCCTTACACATACTTATAGACATAAAGCCGTAAATTAATGGGTATGTGGGAAATAAAACCAAATTCATTGCTCTTTTTCGACGGTTTAAAGGGGTCGACGGCAGTAACACATGGAATATATAGCTTTTTTATGACCTTCAATTATGGTTTAAATGCGGCTAACATCTAATGGTGTAACTTAGCATGTAATCAAAACATTTACTGATCTACTTAAGCAGTTCTGCAGGAAGGCGAAAATCATAAACCCATTTGGGGAAGTGTTCCCCATTACATTCCCAGTACTTGAAGCTTGTGTTTGGATGTACCCAAAAAACATTCAAATCCCTTAAGACTTTTCTTACTTTTATCTCCGAAGACCGACCCAGCAAAGAATCTCCGCATAGTCTTTCCATCCCACACTAGCCTCACTGCGGTTGTACCTGTGGGTTGTTTGCGGCCAAATCGTGCAATGGCTCGATTCGTACTGCCCCACGAGCAGCACACTACTCTTTTCTGAGTTACCGAACAAATTCTAATCAAGCAGACCGTGCGAGAGAGCAGTGAATACGTATAGGTACAAGCCTCTAAGACAATTTGTGTCAGATATTGCTCTCTGGGCCATGCGAAGATGGCTGTGTGATTGTATTTTATAAATAGTTTAGTTACCCGGCGTTGCCCGGGCGCAATCATTCTTATGATTCATTCATATAAAAGAAAAGTATTGTCCTAAGAAATGTCAAATCAAACCCTACATTACATTTTTATTACTGGTCACTTGTAACAAATGTGAATAGCTCGTGGAATCAAAAAGCACGCTCGCGTTTTGATTTGCTCCTGCTCTTATTTATTGTCGATTTTTTCTCAGATATTGTTTTAGGGGTAAAGTATGTATCACGACAGGTATCGCGTGTTATATCACAGGTATCGGATGTTACATCACGTTTCGTTACGTGGCATGCTACGTGTCATATCTTTTATAACTCAACTTGTCATGACACATGTTATGTTACATGTAATATGTACTTAAACCTGGTCAGAGAATATATCTATTAAATAAAATAAAAACAATGTAAATCGGATCAGTGGTTCTCGAGTTATAAGCGCGAATAACTAAAGGAGAGACGGACAGACAGAATTTTCGTAATGGTAGATAGAGATCGCTTTAGAGAATGATAAATGGTAAAATGTTAAACCCACGAAACAAATATTGGTCGGAAAAAAAATGCCTCCTTAAAAAGTTCAATATACTTGTCCATTACTGGTCATTTTTTTAGGCAAGATATTTTTTTTCTACTACCTTTCACGAACAGAAATTTCCTTGAAAAGGTGCGACCGTTCGTTTGAAACAATAAAACGTACGTTCCAAGCAATAAAATCCTGAGCTAAGCGGCTTGAACTTCAACCCTATCTCCCTGGTGTAAGGCGCATCGTAAAAAATCTGCCTCTTTTCCTAAGCAGATACATTTTCTGTTTAAAAAGCGCCCATACCCATACAATTCCACAATCGCCTTCGCACAGATCGTATGATTAGAATTTTGTTCTCATGATCATCACCAAAAGGCAGAGTGAATCTAATCAGTAACCCAATTTCCACTGCTTCAACCCTCTTTCTTCACGGACGACATAGTAGATGTTTTCATAAAAATTTTCTGAACCTGTTTTCATACATTTGCCTATGAGACAGAAGAGGTAAAATGTTACAACCACGAAGCAAAAATGGTTCGGAAGCATTTTCCTGTTCCAAAATTTAACGTGTTGGCCCATTGTCGGTTGTGTTTTACGACAAGATATACCTTACAAAGCAAAATTAAGCATTTTTAGGTAGCATGTGGTAGCTATTAAAAGATATTTACGGATTCTTGTTCGTCGACCTAACTTTGAGCAACAGCAAACAAATTAGTAAAAAAAGGTAAGAAAAATGTCAGCCTTATTATCCAAAACAATAAAACGTTCGTCCCAAGCAATACCAAAGAGCAGAGGAATACATAGAGGTACAGCTCTCGAGGTAAATTCGTGCCAATGTTATACTATACTTCTCTCTGACAATACAAGCCGTATCGTTCAAAATTTGCTCTTTCTGGTAACTAGATACATTTTCTTTCTTACGCCCATAGATTTGCAAAATACAATCACATAGCCATGTTCGAACATTTAGGCATCTCTCAGTATTGCTCTTCACACTGGAATTTATTAGATGTAACGTGCGTAGCTTACATTTAAAATCGATGTATAGAAATTCGGAATCGGTATCGAATACAAAGTACTTTTTTCGTGGCTCCCAACCTGGAGAGCTCTCGGAAATCGAATTTATTAAGCTCTGCATGAAAGATTTATTTACCTGTGTGACCCCCCAGTTATCTGCGAGAGATGATCCATGATATAATGAATAAATAAAAATTATTAGGACAGAATAATAATAAGATAAAATGCTTGAGTTTTCGCCTCCATACCAGTTCTAGGCGGGCAAGGCATACAAAGAAAACCCTTTCGGCAACAACAGCAATATCTCAGCTGAGCGGATAGGATGGACACGAGGATAAATTAGCAACTTTCTTTACAAACTTGCAAACTTTCTTCCCAACAGTCGCCAACCGAAATTTCTTTTTAAAATTCGCACTGTTTCGGCAACACAGCGTTCAGTTTGGAAACAAGCTTTCAATATTTTCCAACGTTGTTCAAACGTAAGTCCATTAATTTCGTATCGCAGAGATATGATACTTTGTTTCTGTCAATTTTTGGATGGCGAAAGAGCTGTCTGTGTCAAAATAACATGTCATTTAAAAATAAAACAACCCTATAGTCTCTCAAATTTTCGGTTCACCCGCAGTATTCAATTGGTATGCACGTTCAACATAGATGGAATACACTAGTTGCTTCAGCTTGTTGAACCACTAAATGTGGGTCGTCGGTTTAAGTACATTTCTGTTGATAGTATCTAATCAGGAACTTTCTTTTCAGAAAAGGTTTCCTGCAGATAATTTCGCTGAGTGGAATAATGGCCATCCTCTGGGGTTGCGAACAGTTCATGCTTATGTGTTGGTTTTTGACATGGGGAACTTGGACACCTTCCAGGTGAGTTGCATGAATTTGATTTATAGCAAATTATCACATTTTTGTTTACTTTACAGTATTGCCGTACGATGAGAGATCAGATTCTAGACAGCTTTAGTCATCGTGATTTTAGTATAATTGTAGTTGGTAACAAACTCGACTTAATAACTGACACACATGCAACATCTCAAGTAAGTACAGATGTGAGATTGCTATATTGATAACATTAAGTTATATTCAAATGACAGAAACATATATTTTGTACAAGTTCAAATTTAATATATCCATATAGAGGGTTTATATAATTTACCTAAATATTATATAAATCCTCTATTCGCAAATTGATGAGTTCTTGAATAAGATCGAATACAAGGTGTTCATCTTATATATTCTATATAATGTGGGATTTACTCGAAAAAACCCGGGCGGACACAGGGAGGACTACAACCTGTGACCTTCGAATTGGCGCTTCGAGGCTCTAACCAACTGAGCTACGGTGGCCCTTTGCCGATGCCTTCGAGTAATTGCAACATTCTAATGAGGAGTGCGTACGATCTCTCATACTATAATTTGATAATGAAATAGCTATAATGCCCAAAAATCAATCCAAAATATGGGATCTGTGTTTCTAAGAAGATGCAATGCCTAATTGGCAATACATGTATTTGATTATTGATCAACCCAATATATGGTATCTGTCTTTCTAAGAAGATACAATGCGTAATTGGCAATATATGTATTTGAAATCCCTAAATTTAATAAAATATTCCATTATGTAGTGCTACTTTCTTCCTCAGTTGCAGAAATGAAGGGGTTTACTTCCTCTGTGGTATACAATATCTGCTTCTTCATGATTTTCTTGTGAATTATAAAACCAACTTTAATAAATGAGGCTTTGATATATTGACCCAGTCGCACGAGTGTTATAAACGATATTCAAAAATTGACACTACACCGACTGATGGTAATAAATTGAAGAAAGCTGTACTTAAGAAAGCTTTTATTTCTTCAAACGAGGACGATATAAAAGAGTTATAATAAATTTAAATCAGGATATAAATTGTGATAAAAAATGAAATTTTTTCCCTCTAATAGAATTGAGTGGCATTTGAAATTAAAGAAGGTTAACATACAAATAAATGCTGACATAGTTAAAAAGCCTGAATTCTATATATATGTAAACTATACATATAATAAAAATGTAAAACGAAAATGCCTTTGCATTAAATTATATTTTGGAGGTAAATTGAACTCAGAAGCTATAGAAGAGAGCGCAATGGTTTTTCGAATTTTCTTCGTGTCTAGGTGCCATTTGACAGCGGATCACTTAAAAATTACTAACAGACTTTTGATTGGGCTTTCATTGTATAATAGTTTGATGTGCTAACGCTAATTAGAAATGCCGCATCCCATTTAATGGCCGAGGAATTTTAATTTCAAAAGAAATGAAAACTGGTACTCGGAAGATTTTGTTATCGCAGAATTCTGCTATTCAAATTTGCAAATTTATGGTAGCAAACCCAATACGGCGACAGACAATAGGTTTGTTCGTTGGCTTGAAAATCTGTGGCACCCCAGGGCGCACTGGTGCGCCCTGGTGCGCCCTGAGAACTGTCAAAACACACGGGTCAGCCCAGTGCTTTTTACACCAGCGAACAGCGTACTAAAAAGGAGAACTGTCATCTGGCCTTTTACACAAAAATTATGAAATAAAACCACTACTTTTTCATAATGTTGACATCGAAATGCTCAAATTAAGTTATTGTGCCCCCAACAAGAGTTAATTCCACTTTAAATACCGTATCTGTTAACAATTAAACTGATAACCGTCATTTACCCTGAGTTTTTATCTGGGTTAAAACCAGGGTGCACCACGGCGCACTAGGGCGCCCCAGGTTTCTCAAAAAACACAGAACTGGCATTTGACGTTTAAAAACCAGTGCAGATAGGGCGCACTGGGGTGCCACAGGATTGCCAACGAACAGACCTAATTTTAAATATAAACCGATTGCCATAAAAATGGACACTTGAAGATTTTTGGTCTGTCATTTTGTATATCTCATAAAAATTCAATACTGCAAATCTATCACGACAACAATTTTTATGCTTTAAAAAGGCTTCAATGAAAATGAGTAGGTACATAGAAATTTCTGATTTTAGACAGCGAATATTTAAATGAGGAGCACATATTAGAAGTTTTCAGGGATACTAATTTTGCATCCTACTTATCCTAAGCGAAATATAAGCTGCGCTGCCCAGTGCGCTTTCCTTTCTTACTTTAGGTTAAGCCATAAATGTAAGCTATGTAAAATATATTAAAAAATAAGAAATAGTACTCCTATCCTACTAATATTACAAAATTGTAATTTCTGTCTGTTTGAGACTAATTAGCTTGTTTTCTACATTAGCTATGTTAAAATAAACGCTTCCAAAATTTGTCTCAACTTTGTTTGATCTAAATTCGTTAGATAGAAATTGAGATAACCGAGCGAAGTATTGGGTTGGCACGAAAGTAATGAGACACTCTAGAAAACTCTACTCATGTTGTTTTTCTAATCAATTGTTTTCGACCATATTCTAGTATGTTATAGAACATTCTAGGTGCTTCAGTCCTAGGGGTATATAAAAGCGCACTAATCGTGTCAGTTTGAAGGAAAATGGATGAGCGACAAGTTCGAACTCTATACCTTTACGAGTATTTGTTAGGCCATAGTGCGCGAGCTGCGGCAGACAACATCAACACTGCATTTGGCTCAGATACTACAAGTCACGCAACAGTGTCTCGTTGGTTCAAACGCTTCAGTACAGGCAGGGCCGTAGCCAGAATTTTTTTTCGGGGGGGGTTTTCAAAATAAAAAGTGGAAGAGGGGAGGGGGTTGTTAATTTACATTTTTGAACTAAATTGAAATTTTCTTTAAATAACGTTAAAATATTAATTTAAAATAAAGTTTAATTTTCACATCTTCAATATATATTTAATTAAATATTTTTAAAAATATCTACACTATGTTACTCTTATTAAGGTGTTACAGAACCCTGACGCTCGAAAAAATAGGCATAAAAATAAACTTTTTTTTTGGCTCGGCCATTAAAAATATGAATTATTCTTCATTTTACGTATACATATAATAGATTTATAAACAATTTCCAATACTGAAATACTGAAAACATTAAAAATGGGTGAGATATGAATCGCTCATTGGGACCCTCTTTTTAAAAAATCCTTGCTGACAGTCTACATGAATTCTCGAATTTTCGAAAAAAAAATTGCTTCTTCAGAAATATAATAGCTAAGGCGTGACGGAGGTAAAAAATTAAAAATTTTTTTTAGAGAAAAGACAGCTGCTCTAAAAAACTCGAATTTCCATAAAAATTTTGAGTTTAAAAAATTTATAACATTTGAATACGGAACTCAATCGAAAAATTCACGTCAGGCTTTAGGTAATATTATAAAAAATAAGTGGTGCAAATTTCAGTCAAATCGGTTCAATAGATTTTGAAATATCGTGTACACCAACCAGTTTGAAAAAAGTAATTTCGAGAAAAACGTGAAAGAAAAAAAGGTCGAAGTTAACACCTTAAAAGTAATTTTTTTTTTAATTACTTTTAATTTGCGATTCCTGCACCATACATAAGGTTTTCTGCTGCTTTTGCGATGTCCTCCGTTACCTGAGTTACTGATAGTTTAATCTTTCCAAAGGAATTATATAATTGTTAAAGATAGATAGATACGTAACGGTCCGAACTCTACCTGAGTTTTGGGTCGGCTCCTTGACGCGCTCACCTCTAATTGCTATAACTTTAGTTTTGGAATGTTTCAACGCTTAAAATATTCTTAAAAGTATAAGCAATTTATTTAGCCAAAAAAAAAAACTATTTTTTGAAAATTTAATGGTGGTGTAACCCCTTAAAAAATTCAAAATAAAATTTATAATTTTTTAAAACACTTAATTTTTCGAAAAAGATATCTTAGAAACGTAAAAAAGAAGGATTTCACAAAAGAAAATATAGTTTTCGACTTTTCGCAGCAAAAGAAAGAGTAATAACTATTTTAAAAAATATGTTTGAACTTCTTCAGTTATCAGTTACAACTTGAGTAATCAATAAGTGCTAAAGATGTTTTTATGGCATCTAAAATGTACTACTTTTATATTCCACTACTTTCAAATTGAGTAAAGGCGCCAATATTTATTGCCTAGTGGAGAGGACCTATTATTTTGTTACCTTTGTTAATGAATTTTGCAATACCTCTGAAGTATTCTATTTTTTCATTCCGAGGGTATTTTATTCATACATCAATATTTTTGATGGAAATAGCTTTTTTTTTTAAAAGACGCTTGAAAAGGTAAATGCTACCTATCTTTGTGGTATGATGAAAACATCACTGATTATTTTTAAAAAGTAACATCGATATACAAATTATACTAATTTTTATATTGTATGTAAAAGAGAAAAAATTTACAATTATTACCTTTTGTATATATAAGAATATACTTTTATAGAATTAAATATTACAAAATTAAAAAAGTAAATAAATCTCAACTCAACTCAATGTAACTGAATATGTCGAACAGTTGCACATATTTTCATTAAAATAAAATTAATTAATTTTATTAAATTAAAAAATTGGAATAAAAAATGATTTGTCTAAGATACAAAACATGTCTTTAACATATTTTATCATTGTCAAAGAAAAAAGAAGAGCGGGAGTTTTACTCATCTGACGGTTCAACCCTTGTTCTGTTCTTAAAAAATCATGTAAATTTATAGTTAATTTTCAAAATTTCGGGGGGGGTTCTAACCCCCTAACCCCCCCCCCCCCCCCCCCCCCCCCCCCCCCGCTGGCTACGGCCCTGAGTACAGGAGACCGAAGCCTCGATAGTCAGCCTCGCTCGAGACGATTTGCGCCGTGAACTGCAACAGAAGCCGGATGCAAGCACTCGTGAATTAGTGACAAAACTCCAGTTTTTGGAGAATTTGGTCACAGGGGGCGAGTCGTGGGTTCTCTACTAAAACAATATGTGCCGTGCCTTCTGGCTGCCGCGAAAAGAAGACCCACCAACTCTACCAAAGCAATATCAAAACCGCGGCGAAAAAGTTCTATTGTGCTGCTTTTGGGATTCTCAAGGCATGCTGTTTTATGAATTATTACATAATGAAACAGTTAATGCTAACACATATGCGGCGCAGCTCGATAAACTAGCCACAGCTATCAAAGAAAAAAGACAAAGAAGAGCCAATGTCATTTTACTTCATGACAACGCTCGCCCGCACACTGCATCCACCACCCGCCAACAACTGCAGGGCTTAGGCTGGGAGACGATACCTCATCCACCATATTCCCCAGACATTGCCCCTTCAGACTATCATTTATTCAGAGCCATGAAAAATGGTTTGCGTGATAAACGCTTTAACACTTTTAATGAAGTTGAAACCTACGTAGCCACCTTCTTCAACTCACGGCCCGCTGAGTTCTGGGCAACAGGCATCCAGTCCTTGCCTATAGGGGAGACTGGCCTAAAATGAAATACTAGGGTAAAATGACACATTGTACGTATCTCCAGTTCTAGCTTTAGTTCAGTCTTTCGCAGTCCATCCATGGAAGCAGACGTATCGACCAGCGCTGCTGTAAAATTTTTAGTGAGTTCCCTTTGTTTTTATTAGAGTAGTAGTTAGAAACCTATTTTCAGTCATCTATAATATATTTATTATTATCAGAGAAATCAAAGTGTTGCTATAAAAAAACTGGGAGAGCTTGAGAAGAACTTATGACATCAGCGAGGACTATAGTTCTTGGTAGGGGTTGTATGAGTGTAAGTGTTATTTTCTTGTTCGTTGGAAATATTTTTTTTTACAAAAAAACAAAATGCTACGTTTGAGGGTAAAATGACATACTTATCATATGGGTAAAATGAAATACTATTTTTATTATGAATAGACACGGTTAAGTCTGTTTTTTCAGTAGCACTTTTTTAAAAAGTTAAATATACTTACACTTATGCTTAACACTCAATTATAATATAAGTTACTCCAAAAACTCAGTTTTTCTTCAACGTGATCATTTGCCCTGGCTTTACTTATATAAGATACAGATTTTGATGCAGATCTGGGTCTGGTGAAAGGTAAATTAAATGCACCTTGTGCAAGAAACGGACACACAATGAATGTGCAAGCTTATCTAAAAGAGCTACACAGTTTGTCTGCGACGCGTGCAAATAAAAAACAAATATCGATACTAAATCTATATACTATGTCATTTTACCCACACCATTTGGGTACGTATGATACTTTGAGGCCTTTTTAGAAGTCATATTTACACAGGAAAGAAAGACTTATTTTATTTTTACTTTTATACAGTGTATGTATTTTATGTTTATGTTTGTTTTTGTCGAAAAATATTTTACGTTTTGTTGAAAAATAAAAAAATATAGGCAATTTAGCTTAAGGTGTTTCATTTTAGGCCAGTCTCCCCTACGTTCGTTGGCAAGAAGTCATAGATGCTCACGGCGAGTATTTGATTGACTAAATGTATAGTAAAATAAAAATGTTAGAATTTAAAATGTAAAAGCAAACTGTCTCATTTGTTTCGTGAAAACCTGATACTTGTCATATATTAAGGGGTTATATGTATACAGTCAGGAGGCCTAAAAAAATCGATTTTTCAGGAATTTTTCTTGAGACGACCTTTTAATTTATTAATGTAAAAATGTGTACACATATTATGGTAACTTTTGAGTGTATTTTAATATTTTTTATTTGTAAAAATAATAATTTTAAAAGCTTCTACAACTGTTCTCCAGGAACACCTCTAAACAAAGGCGTCTTGCGGTGAGCACGATATCTCTGGACTGGATCATCAAAAATGAAAAAAACGAAAAATATTTCGTTAATAAAATATTTTATCTAATTAACCCATTAAGTCCCAAATGTCAGCTTTTTCGCCGCTGCGTTCGGCCGCTATATTTTTAGTGCAAATAGTGTCTGAAAAATATGTGACACACTAATTCCGACGCAGAATTTAATGATCTTTCAGAATCTGACCTCAAAATTTGCAACAAATGTTGGTTCAAAAGTTGTAAACTAATTTATGCAAAAAAACGTGATTTTGAAAAAAAAAATTCTGGTTTTTCCAATTTTCCACAAGGAAATCATTTGAAATTTCATTGTTTTCGTGCAAATATCGTGGTCTCGACTCCCAAAGTATAAGCTCCCGTTGTTTAAATGAAGGATTTTAATGTTTAAGCACACAAAATGGCGGTCGGGACACGAAAAGATGAGAAAAAGCTTTCGGAATTTTTTACTCGAAAACAAAGGTTTTTAGAGAAAAATTTTATTGAACAAAAAGTGCTTAGAATTGATTGAGAAACCCATGTGAATTTTTTCAGAATTTTTCAAGCAATTTTTGGATTTTTGGATTTGATCATTTTTTGAAAAATCCAAAAATCTCATCAAAAATTCACACGTGTTCCACAATCAATTCTAAGCACTTTTTGTTCTATAATATTTTTCTCTAAAACCCTTTGTTTTCGAGTAAAAAATTCCGAAAGCTTTTTCTCATCTTTTCGTGTCCCGACCGCCATTTTGTGTGCTTAAACATTAAAATCCTTCATTTAAACAACGGGAGCTTATACTTTGGGAGTCGAGACCACGATATTTGCACGAAAACAATGAAATTTCACATGATTTCCTTGTGGAAAATTGGAAAAACCAGAAATTTTTTTTTTCAAAATCACGTTTTTTTGCATAAATTAGTTTACAACTTTTGAACCACACATTTGTTGCAAATTTTGAGGTCAGATTCTGAAAGATCATTAAATTTTGCGTCGGAATTAGTGTGTCACATATTTTTCAGACACTATTTTCACTAAAAATATAGCGGCCGAACGCAGCGGCGAAAAAGCTGACATTTGGGACTTAATGGGTTAATGGAAGGAATAAGCAAAATAAGATTTTTTGACAAAATGGCGACTTCTTAAAAAAAAAAGTCGATTTTTTAACAAAAATTTTAGCCTTAAATTGTTTATAAAGGAAAACATTTATCGGTGAGAAAAAACCTTCGATTAATTATTAAAAAATATACTTTAAAGGCTTTTGTTAAAAATGCCGAGAAATCTTGCTCACCGACTTTAAAAACACAGTTTTAAGAAAAACGCATTTAAAGTTTCAAAAGCACTTTACATATAGTAAAAAGACTCGGACACGCCATTACCGGATTGAAATTAATTTTTTTTTTTTTTTTTTTTTTTGAAATTGTTAACTGTATATAACCCCTTAAAGTCAAAAGAGGGGCATCAAAACCCAAATGTTTTGCCCCAGACAATCTAATAGCTCTTTGACAATTTCAATACAATTTCTTTGCACTAATTAAGGAGATTTAACACTTACTTCCACTGATTATAATAGGAACTAAAGCTGACGAAGTCATTACTTAATTAAACGCCCAATATTGTGGATAAACATCAACCACTATTTTGTACAAAATTGTTTTTGAACTAATTTTCAAGATACACTTGGGTGGAGCCGGTTGCAAAACCTAGTTAAATATAAATTTAAAACTTGTAAACTTGACTAATTGAAAGTTAGAGCAAATTATCCATTGAAAAATGTTGTCTACCTCAAATTTGTGTTCCTGTTCAAAATGAACGTTTCATATTTTCTCAGATAAGTTGTCTGTTCATCTGAAAAAGACTGGTGTGAAGAAAGTTTCATCTTAAATTTATAATTTGTTTTTCAATTTGGCTTTTTATGGAATCGACCTTAATGGAAATATACATGGCGCTAACTGAATAATAATGAATTTAACAAAATATCTTCCTCTTCATTTGCCCGCAGGCCACAAATGTATCTATGTACATATTATTATTGCATTATATATTAGACAAAGTGTTGGGGTCGAGGTCTCTCTTGGGAGTACGGATAGACTTTATTATTCACCTGTTACTTATTAAACATCGGCAAGGTATTACCGTGGTCCAAGTAGTTGGGTTCTTCGTAGAAGAGGTCGTCTTTTAGAAGGCTGCCGTCTTTATAGTCCGCTTTACCATATTTTGCACATTCTTTTATCCTACATTTTCTTGGATTTGCATTTATTATAAATATTTCACTTACCCTCGTTCCAGGACCTCAAAGATATTTCAACTTTAGTGCGGAAACACTGGAGGTGCGGCTATGTAGAGTGTTCAGCGAAGTGAGTATGCTATAGTAGAAGATGAAGATAGTGCCTGGCATTCCGCCAAAATAAAGTGAAAATTCCAATCAATAAATTCTCTCTCTCTCTCTCTCTTCCCATAGGTATAACTATAAAATAGGTGATATATTTAGGGAGCTCATGGGCTGCACAACACAGGGGTGCACACAAGGGGCTGAATTCTCTCAATCAGTTAGGAATAAAGGACGATGCAATATTCTCTAGCAAATTTTTAATAAATTCTTCTTGTGAGGCCACGTGTCCTACCCGGCAGTAAATGCCAGAGGTGGTGACGACGGTCGGCAACAGAGGGAGAAGGAACCGTGCTGATAATTAATTATTAACTTACCTTAGCAGCATTTAAATGAGTTAATAGTTTGTAGAGATAAAACCGTGTTGACTCCGTTGGAACAGATTCCATTTAGGCGCAGTTTTTCTGAGCATAGCTGTTAGATGAGATGAGCCTGAAGGCGAGGAACAAACACACACAACAAATGATGAAAACAATAATTAAAATAATAATGGGACAGTCGAAAAGGCCGAAATTAAGTTCAATGAGTTTTACTTAGCCCACCAGTAATAGCCTGGCTGGCGGTAAAAATCTATGTTAAATACGTTCTCTGCAAAACAGCAGGTGCCTGAATCACTATAAAATAAAAGTCCAATTTGCTGAAATTATGCCAACGGACGAGGGTAGGAAACAAACCTAAAAAAGAAAGGTGAGAACCCTTCGAATAAATCAATTTATGTGTCTGCATCCGAGAATAGGTGATTATGCAAACAAAATATCAATTCGTGATAACGAATGGTTTAATTTAGAAAAATTTTGTTTATTAATGGATTTTTTCTTAATCCACGCCCACAATATCAATCCAGTTTAAATATTTAAGGAGAGGTGATCGCGATTTCATTAGAGTGAAATTTAAATAGATAAAATGTCAGTCCCGTCATATCGCATTTGTTTTTTTTTTAATATAAAATCAATATCAAGTCATTCCACGGCAAATCTTTCAAAGTTCGAAATCAATCCCCACCAATTCTGATAAAATTATACAGACAGTAGTATTATGACAAAAAAAAAATCATGCAATTTGTATGTTATGTGGTTCTTATATTAGACACCCAGTAATAATGTATCAAATTAAAAGGAACAGCGTGTACAATGTCCCCAATTTGTTGGCTTCCTTGTATTATCAAACCCTAATTGAATTTGAAAACAACATGTTGAGCAACAACCACGAAAGTTGGTGGCAAATGTTCTAATTTGGTTTTAATTTTAAAGAAAGAAAATAGTCCCATATAAATGAAGAAACATAATCTCACCAACTTTTTAAATTTCTTCTTTTCTTAAACAAATAAATACACATTTTCAAAGCATTATTAATAGAAGATTTAGAATCTGCTTACTATCACAGTTTTTACAATAATCTGAATCTGCATCACCAGAAGACTGCTTTACTTCAAAATTATTATTTTCAAACGTAAAATGGGAAGTTACCTAAAGTATACCTATGTATTTTCCTCTCTACTATGTCGTAGAAGGTTGGGCCCCCGTAAAGAGCAATACATGTACTTTAAAATGAGTTACCTTACAAACGAAGAAAAAGTGTATCTCATCGAGTGCTTTTATTTGAAAGGTAAAAACTATATTGAAGCACATAAAAAAGTAATTTCTTCTATATCTTCATCTAAAATTAAACACGTTTTTCATAGTTTTTAAAAACGGCTTGATTATTATATTATGTAAATTCAGATGGAGAACACTTCAAAAATATTTGACATTATTAAGTTATAGCCAGTTTGTTGATTCCTTTAAATCCCAATAAGTATAAAAATGTCAAGTAAAAAATGTCCGTTTCAACTGGAACTAATTTCAAATAAAAATGACATCTTTACTGAATTTATATGTATTTATATATTTTTTTTTCCTGCACTCATTTTAAAATTATATATGATTAGTTTAGGTAACTTTCCATTTGTCACTATTTTTTGTTTTCTGGAATTATTAGGAATTTTGTTTGATTGGCTGTTTAAACGACTATAACTCTATCAATTCTTATTACATTGGGATAAAAAAAACACTAATTAAAATTCTAAAAATTAGTTACAAACAATATAAAGTTAAGTTATTTATGAAAAGACAAATTTTCACTTCTTTCACTTCTTTCACGTCTTTCACCACCCCTGCATCTCTTGGTCGATTAGGCACATAAATAAAAATCGTGATAATTTGATACGATTCTCCAAATTTTAAAATCTTTATTTACGTTTATAATACTAGTATTTGCTTAATTTTTAATTAATTAAATTTTTATTTTAATTTAGTTCTTTTATTTTTAATAATCAACAATAATCGCACCTATAAATAAATAAAACAGAAAGGAAAACATTTTATCTATTGTTAATTTATTACAGCAAGCTCAGAACATGTTAATTCCACTATTGGATTGGATTTGATTGATTTGTGGAAGTCCTAAATAATGTATTTAATTTTCCTTTTAGCACCTACGTACTATTAATCCCATTGATAAGTCAGTAGTCAAAGAGAAACAAAATCATTTATGACTTTGACCAATCTTAGGAGCCTTGATTGCTATAACGATCAATATATTGAGCAAAATTGACCTAAGAAATATTGTGCTCTTTTACATTCTCATGAAATTTGTGTACATGCTGTTAAGAGTGCTGTTTTAGTGGTGATTTCGATTTTCATTTGCATCTATAAAACTTCTTAAATTCAGAAACATATGAATGTCATAGAAGAGCAATGCCACAAAATTAAACAATCTCAACATCGCTTCAATGGGCTATAACTTTTATGTCTACATATATTAATATCATACAGCTCCAAGAATGTTTTGTTTCTGTACCACCTGTTTAGGGTGTATCTATCCTATCCATGAATATGAACAACCCACCTGCTGGCACCTGCTGGTTTCAGAAAACACCACGATTGTATGTAAGAAGCTCATTAAAACAAAGTGATAGTAATCATAATGTTCATTAATAGCTCGTAGTTATCAAAAAACGAATGTGTCGGAGAGGCAATGGTGCAAGTAGTAAACGAACAATTTGATTAAAAGTCTGCATTTGCAGTAGAGTCGTGAGCCGTGTAACGAATGTGGACGAGATTATATCTGTAAAACGCACAAAATCGTTGATAATGTTATTTTGTAGTTAAGTTGAAGTTACCCTAAGGAGGATTTTGTAAATCATGAACATAAGCAAATAAGTAGGCCGTTAAGGACTGTAACGTAAGAACAGTTCAAGATTCATAGCGATACTGAATTAAATAATTTGTAAAGGCTGAATTTGTATAAAGGAGTGGTAATAAACATTACTAATGAGATTGAACATTCATTAAGGTTTCAGGTTTTCGCGGTGGGCATCGCAATTCACAGTGATGTACATAGTTAGTGTCTGTCTTCTACGTTTCTAATTTCTGTTGGGCATAATTAAATAAATGTTTGGCGCGCAGAGAGCGTGCTCGTGGGACGTGTATCAATACCAGATAGAGCTTTAAAGTTTTCCTTCACACTATTCTAGGGGCCAGATAAAATAAACGTATATAATCTGATTAAAATATAAAGACTTCTTCTCGGACTATTTAACCTGCAGCTTAAAATTTCAAAATATGCACCAGCTACTTAATGTTGGTTGCTTTTTAGATTAAAGTGCACATAATAAGGTAATTTTGTTTTGATATTATCAACTTTTAAAAATATGACCGTTACACAAAAATAACATATGTATAGGGTGCCTATTAGGCATTTTTAATCTGATGTACATTATTAGAAATAACGTATTTTTGAGTATGTTTTTATAAATAAATCTGTAGTATATAGCAGGCAATCCGAGTTTTCTACTGATAGCTTAACCGGCTCTCTACACTCTCTTCTTAAAAAATTATAAGCCTTTAAATTTTAAAATTGAATCTTTTATAGAGTTATTTCTTAAAATGAAGATTTTTTAAGAACCATAATAAAATAAAACAACCAAAGCTTTAAGGAAAATTAAAGGTATATACAAACTTATTTTAGGACCGTATCGTATTAAAGTTATAAAAATAGGCAGCAAGTGTTATTTTGCATTCACTTCTCATAGTTTTTCTTCACTAAGTTTGAAGAGGAATATTCCTGGGCAAGAGCTGTTAAATTCCAACATTTTCGTTGCTCATCAGATTTTAATGCCTCTTTTTTACTTTAATGCATTCCGAGCGATTTTCTCCAGTCTTCAAATCTGTAAGCGTCAGTAAAAATGCAAGAGAAAGCTCCAGCCATTTTCAAGTTTATTCGTCTCAAACAGACAGACATTATAACTTTATAATATGTTTAGGATAATAGGAATTAGTAGGCTCTGAAAATTCCTATGCACTCATTTTTATTTTTAGGGTGTTATATATACCTAGAACGACGATTTTCATACCAATTATTGAAGGTTATTTAAAAAATGAGTGGAGTACGTACAGAATGTATTTTTTCAATTTCTATAAGTACAATGTGTAATTGGAAAAAATACAGTTTCTTTTAAAAAATAGTCCCGTCCTGTAGCACTGGCCTGGAATTATCTTTCTAACGTTTTTGGAGGAAAGGTTTCCCGGTGCCGAGAAAATCTCGGAGGTTGCTTATTTGAAAGGAAAAAAAAATTGATAAAATATTTTTTGGCACCGATCTTCAATACCGTGTCTTGTAAAAAAACGCGGTTAAAGTTTGAAACCCGTTTTAAAGTAATAACAGATAATACAGAACCCTTAAAACTATAAAAATAACATTATTAATAAAATGGTAATTTTGAATAACACAAGTCGACACGAATTTTGGTTCTGATTAATGTGCGGTCATTTCTCATTGCTTTCGTCATCAAGTGAAGAAAATCGACATGATTTTTAAAAAAATTAGCTTTTGTATCCAGGATAGGAAATTTAAAATTACGAACCCCCAAAATCTTTATGTTTTCATTTCCTTGTAAATCTTTTGCGGGCGGACATTTTTTCAATTTTCAGCAGCTATATTAGATCCGTCATCTTTAGTTTATATATTTTGATAACAGGTTTAGACTTAGGGTCGCTGATCCCTAAAAGTCCTTTGATTCATATTAATAAAAAATGCCCATGAAATTTCAACTGTTCGGGCGCCATATTTAATTCACCACTCAACCACAAAAAATTCTATACTATATTTTGAAGTATGAGATATGTTTTGGCAAAAAATCAGAAATATCGCACTGTGCATTTATTTGTAATTGAGGATCAAACTATCCAAACGAATGTCCATTTTTACACTACAAAAAAAAACAAAGTTTAAACAAAATAACGGCACTTCTCCTTTCTTTTGGGCGCAAGCAACAAGAAACTAGCATTGACAACTCGGAATCCAAAATTTTTTTTAAAATTGGTAGACTTGGGACCCCTTAAATTCCTTAAAGTTGAGAATTTTTGGCCATATTCTGGTCATATTTGATCCGTTATTTTCAAATTAAAAGACTAAACTTGGAAATTTCAGAAAACTACTTACATTAAAATCAATAAATCTGGAAATCCTTACGTACTGTTTTCAATGCAATCCTTTAAAGTTTAAAAATTGTTGCCGCCATATTACACCACGTTTATAGGATTTTCAAATTATTATATGGTTGCCAAAATGAACGGCCTAAAAACCACCTAGCACCCACTTTAATGGCAATTCGTAGAAATCTGAAGCCCCAAATTTTGACAGCAGATCAGAAATCTATAATCCTGAAAAACAATAATTAAAATTTAATATCTCCGCTCGCCGTATTGGATGGGCTGTTATTACGTAACGTTACAAAATATACCCTAAAACTCAGCTAGGACCACAAGCTATAAGCGGCTTATTTCTAAATACGATATGAAAGTGAATTCATATTTCTGAATCCGTTCAAACTTCGTTTTGGTAGTGCCCGACCAATATCGGAAAGTGCATGATGGTATTAATTTGTTTGAATTTCAATCAAAAAAAATGTTTAAGAGAACCTTTCATCGTCATAATTTTAAGGCAGTCGCAATGTTCGCATCCGCAAAATCTTTTTTCTCCATGACTATTTTCTTTTAAGGGTTAAAAAAAAATTATTCATCATGTTATTATCCTCCACCCTCCATCCCTTTTTCCACCCCCTCAAATTCGTGTTTTTTTACATTTTATTCCTTTTCGCTGGCTCTAATCGATAAACAAATCTAAAAACTTAAAATTTATCGACATAGTTAACCTTCTCGCAAAACGTGTGGGATTTTTTCGGAGTTATTGGACAATAATACATAACCTAAATGGGGTTTTTTTGTTTTATATATTCTTCATTTTTTCCACAAGGTGGCTGCAGTGCCAGTTTCTTTAATTTTTAGTTTGCTTTATTAAAAAATGTAGGTACTCCTGATTTTGTACAGATTTTTCCGAAGGCGGGCCACCTCCAAAAACGCGTTTAATTTTAGTGATGTTTGACATTTTCAGGGCATTTTTAGAAATATTTGGTATTGAAAACTCAATTTAGTAATGGAAGTAGTCTCCAATCATACAATCGTGGGAATACAAGTCCATAAAAGGAGTAATTGAACTCCAAACACAACTTTTAGAGAAGACTTTAAGTCATTTTTGCCATTTATTTCGTTTCTTACCTTTTTTGCTTCCTAGCTTTTAAGACAATTAATTATTCAAGGGTTGGATGTAAATTCAATTTTTTGAAATTAAGTGAATGAAAAATGAAATGTTTTCAAATGTTCGCTCTTAAAATAAAGCAAAAAAAACATTTTTTGTTTGTGATTTCTGACCATTGAGAGATGTTCGACAGTTTTATTATTCCCAAGAAATGTATAAAGGTGACATGTTTGTGGATCAAAATTGAGTCATGCGCCTCCTATGAGAATTGTATAACATTTTAACACATTTTTGGTTGAGGTTCCCGCACGAAAACGTTAAGAAAATACACTTTCGATTAAAATTCGAGAAAAAAAAAGTAAACTTTAACACTTAAAACAATGGAGAAAAAGTATTTTGCGAATGAGATCACTTCGACAACCTTAACACATCCCTTTATACAAGTATTTTATAGATTCATTAGACACTTCCGCCTTTCTAAAGACGCGACACCTATACAATTGCTATAGACCTAGAGCTGCTCTCCATATCTCGGTCATATGTCATGCCAAATACATACTATATTTATGTATTCAAACTTGCTTCAGTTTAAGATTGATTGTTTTTTGATAAAGGCAATTACCAACAGTGGGTTGGTCAGGAACATAACGAGGATGTCTATATCTAGTGGCATTATATGGAATATAATGGGGTAGAAAATCTCTCCCAAATGGATATCTTACCGACGAAATGGGACATAGAAACAGGGATAGTGGCTTGTATCTTAAAAATTACAGGTATCTGGTCATCATCGGTTGCGTTGATGAATGTGAAAATAATAAGAGTCGCGGAAAAATAGGATCATTATTTTAAAAGAAAGGGCTTTGATAGCATTAACAGCACCATTGTGAGTATATAATATTTTATATTTCATTTTATAGATATTTTTTTCTACAGTGGCGCATTTGAGAGAATGTCAAATGACAAGATTGAGTGGAGCGGATACTCAGCAGGATTTGAACGCGGAGAGGAATAATTAAATTTAAAATTGGTCGGTTTGTATTGTTTAATAGTAATGTTCAAAACTGAATATAATTGCAATAATTGAATTTTACAGGAGATTCAGCAAGTCTCTTAGAGATACATCGCATGGCACTTTTCAGATCTGCTCAGAATGAAAGCCACGGGGTTCCTACTCCGATAATCATTTTATAGACGAAGAAACGATGATAATATTTTACCCTAATAGAATACCACAGTCAAAAGTTTATATGTGACGTAAAATGAATGAACAATTTTTTTTTTCTGGCTAATAAAATGACAGATCGGTTCTTTTGAATATCAATCTTTTCACAGAATATCACGGTGACATATTTTTCACTTAGTATATACATTATATATACTTTCATAATATCTTGTTCTGTCTAGTAACATTTTCTTTTCCAGACCCAGAAGGGTAGAAAAGTGTATATCAAAATATCGTAAAAGAATATCACCGCCATTTTTGGCTTCAATAAAGCTCAAGCCTTATTATATCAAAGTGACTGACAGAACAATTTTGTTTAATGAAGCCGAAATTAGCGGCCAGTTAGCGAGAAAACTAAATAAAAAATAAATAAATATTGTTTCGAGAAAAACACAACAATTTTATTAATTTATTTTGTCCTTCTTATGTTAGTAAATTTAAATAAAGTACAGTCGAATAATATCTTAGGAAGGTTCTAATAAGTTCAATTATTTCCAAAAATTAATTTATTCCCACTCTTTACAAACAGAAGGAATCAACATTTTTCCCCCTTATTTCGCGTTTCTAATATTTGTTGATGTGAGGCATTAAAATAATATCGGATTCATTACAATCACTTCCCATAAATTAACTTAGTTATGTTCTTTACAAAAAAATAAAATAGTAATAATTCATGAAGGATCTACACTTTTTACATTTTATTTTTCTACCCTTCCGGCAAGGTGGGATTAGACAAAGTTATAATGAAAGTACATTCCTTTTTTTTGTAACTAAGAAAAATTTCACTTCCGACAGTTCGTGACCCGACAAACCAATATTTTTCTGTATGATAAGTTTCGTCCTTTATTGATATTCCCTCAGAGTATTTAAATATGCACTCTTTTACCCTTGAGAGAGGTCTGTCAACCCCTTCCGGCAAGATATAGTTACAGTTAAAGTTATAGTTATAGTTGTTACGGAAATCTTGTGTAACTGAAAAAAAAATGTCATTCTGATATTATGTGAGGCTATTTTAATATCCAATTTTAGACAATAATAAGCTTAATTACACAACACGCCCTCAGGAATTTTTTAGACATGGTAAAAACGTGTGGCTGTGATATTCTATTATGTTAACATTTTATCATCGGCTCTCGCACTATTACGCCTCGACTCATGACATATTTTGATATAGGCCAGTGAGAGAAGAAAAGTAAGTGGACACAAAAGTAAGAACAAATCAGGTAGGTCCTCTGGTGCGCAAATTACCTAACAATCACTCATGCGACTGTTTGTCTCTTTCCGGCGTTTTTCTCAGAGACCGTTTAAAGTTAAAATTTATCATAGCAATAAAGGTTACTGACCCACATATTTCTCCATAGTTAGAATAAAATAATTATTATTTTTTTAATTTAGTAACCAAAAACAATTTTTCTTTTGCTCCTTATATGGGATCTCATACAAAAGGACTCCGAATTTTGTATTAGATAGTTCTAGAAATATTACTGAAAATGTCGAAAACATGAAATTTCTCCACCTTCACCTTTACCAGAAATGCCTCAAACCTTTTTCCACGATTTTATTTCATATTTCCGATATCGTACTATACATCAACAACACCAATAAAATTCATAACAATCACTCCAATAACTTCCACATCAACAATTCCAACGCCAAGAAGCACTGGAGGTACGAGCACGAAGGTCTCCAATTTATCCATGCAGCAAGTGTTTAAATAGAACACGAGAACCGATTGCAGAAATTAGGCCAATTTGTACAACGACTATTGGTCCAATTGTCGAATTCATGAAGACACATCTTAAAGAGGTAAAATCTTCGGAGAAAGAAATAGTTTGTAAGTGTACATGTTAACAACAACCTGTTTTATTATTATAAATAAAATATTAATAATAACATATAATTTTTTATAAATTTTGAACGCCATTTATATAATCTTTGAATATAAAATAGCCTTCGTATGCCTGATGATTGGTTTCTACAAGTTTCCACCTTCCTACATTTTCATTGTGAGTTGCTAAAAGCACACATTTTGTTATTTTATTAAAATTATGAAGAGCCATGGTGCTCTTTTTTATAGAAGTAGCAAGTTCTGACTCTGCACAAATTGCATTGTGATAAATACGAGATTTGTCATCACCATAATCCTAAATGTATTATCAATTATGCCCCAGTGGATAACAATTGATTACATTTTGCTTATCTGTTACCAAAGAAAGTCCATCATAGAGTTATAAAAGATAAAAGATGGGCAAGATGGGAAAGATGGGCACCCACAGAGTGCTTCAGAGTCTTATCAGAATAAATCCCTACATAATTAGTAATAATATTTGATTGTTATTATTTTAATTTAAAATTACGAAAACTATCTTTAATTCAATAACATTCCTTTTCAACTTTATGTTATTAACATAAATATACATGCTATGTGTATGTAATAATAAAAGCTACTTCAATCAATATGCAAATGAGTTTTCATAGCTTTTCTGAAAGCATCTCTGTTTCGATGTCCATATGTTGTCCATTGTAGATTGATGTGGCTGCCCAAAGACACACTTAGGCCATTATAGACCCCATTGTGATACCACTTTGTGTGACCAGGGTTTCTGGTGGGAATTGAACCCACAACATCTAGCGCCCTGTTGGCTCGCAGCCAACGCGTCACACTGCTGAGGCTCTTTTGTCCGTAGTTTTCATTGAAAGCACTTACTAAGAGCTATATTCCTATTTTTCTTTTCAGATTTTGTATAACGGTATTTTAAAAGTTAAGAAGAAAGTGGGAGTGAGACGTTTTGACAGCAACTTTGAGCGAAAAAATCTGATTGCTGTTTAAAATATTGATTTCTTTTATATTTTGAAAAATGTATTCAATGACAACTCACTCGATGAGGTAAGCGAAAAAAAGGGTTTTCTTTATTTTTCACTGTATTGTTTTTTAACAATTTTCTTAATTTGTGTTTTTGGGTCAATCGTAATTAACTTTACACCAAATCTCATCTCAATAGTTTTACACCTGAGAGAGTAATAGAGCTGTGACTCACAGACAAAATATCAAAGCGCCTAACCACTAAAAATACAAAAGCTTTTAAAAATAAGTAGAAGTATTAAATAATTTTATTTAAAGATCCTCTGATACTACTTTCAAAATTTTTACCAGATGTTTGAATATAATGAAAAGAATCAGTTTGTCTTGATTTCTTTGTATTGAATTAATATAATTCAGGTTTTCGGGACGACTTCAAACATAGAGTATCGTAAAATCATATAATTCAATATTGAAAATAGTAACAAAGAATTTTTAAGTAAATTTATTTATTACTTTATTCGGGGCAATTCTATATTTGAAAAATTCTATTTCATTCGTTTTTCAATTTAAAAGTAAAATTATAAATCAAAACATTAATTTCGTATTTAATGATTAACCATTCCTAACTCCGCCTCTCTCTCTCGCTTTAAGTACATATTTGATTACTACCATAGAATAATGAACACAAGAAGTTTCATCTAGAACAACAAAATTTTAACGTATTTTTGAACGCTTATTTCCTTGCGGTGTCTTAAAAATCTTAAAAACCTTTTGAAATTGCATACCATAGGGCAGTTTAAGGGAAATCGCGCAAGAGTTTAGCTGATTATATACAAAAATTATATTTACTTGCTAAATGCTTTTATAACTGTCACCAACTTCATTAGTGTCAATTCAATATATGGAACACTGCATTCGGGCAGACGGTAATTTTTCTAAATAATTAAAAGGTTAGTTAAGTTAGTTATAGTAACTACTCAGCTCGGGCCAGAGTACAGGTAATGTCCGCTGTTTTGATACCACATAAACAAGAGTCTGTATTTTTAGGTTGTTAAAAATTTTTTTTAGTAAAACATACAACACATTCTATACTCGACAATGATGATAAAATATCACCATCAGTCACCTTTCTAATGGGAGCGAATACTTCGACCAACTTTGTCCGCACAAATTTTCTTTTCAGCTCGGACTGCATCTTGTTCTAAGAAATACTCTGAATGAAATGGCTCACCCAAGCTAGATACACGCATGGACAAATAATTAGAAACAGTTTGATCAGTACTGCTTTGTGTACTCTCCTTCTTTCTCCTTAGTTTCAAATCTAACGGTATGATACCAGCGAAAACCTAGCGACCACGTGCTACTTAAAAACTGCACTTTTAGTAGTAGTTCGTGCCCACCGAACATCCTGTGGTGATATGATTTTGCGTGAATGCTATTTTACGTGGACAACTAATTAGAAACAGTATTCATTTTTCCATCTTATTAAACAAAAATGTATTTCTCTGAATAATTGGTATTGGTAAATATTTAAGTTACATTAAATATTCATGTTAAGACACTATTTTTGTCAATACATTGTTTATAAGCATGGGTAAACAAAAAACTTGTAACGCTTCCATGCACATGGAAGTAGTGCGTCTTTGGTAAGCAAAAATGTCTTATTGCCAAATTGCAAACCAATTGATATGCTCTTTAAAACTTGTTTATGGAGCAGTAAAACATTCCCAAGTACACGGAACAATTGAAAATGTTCTAAGATCCCGGAAAATGTCTGAGCTAACAGATCGACAAATCATCAGAGAAAAGAAAAAGGACACTAGAAAGAATTCTACTGACATCTACCGCAACATTTTCGGTGATAACGTAACGGCAGTTTCAGCGAGAACCGTTAGAATGTGTTTGGCTGAGGCTGGGTTGCACGGCAGAGTTTCACGGAAGAATCCATTAGTGTCTGCAAGCAACCGAAAAAAAAGGATTGAATTTTGACAAGCCTCATATGGCCTGGACAGCAAACCAATGAAAATATGTGTTGGGAAGCGACGAAATAAAATTTAATAGAACGGGTCCAGACGGTAGAAGGTATGTTCGTCGACCTAAAGCCGCTGCATTTGATTCGATGTATACTACTCTTGTTGTAAAGTATAGCGGATGATCGATTATCGTGTGGGGCTGCTTCTTCTGGTATGGAATTGGTCCCATTCATAGCATAGAAGGCACCCTGATGAAGGACAAGTACTTCGACATACTTGAAAACGTAATGTTGTCATGTGCTGAGGGAAATTTGGCTATGATCTAGACAGTCCAACAGGACTAAGCACACAGCAAAGCATACCAACAACTCTTTTCAAGCCAACTTTATTAGTGTGCTGTAGTAGCCTGCATCAAATGCGCATCAGTTTCTTTAAAAAACTTCAAAAATTTTGACGAACTTTTTATTGCAATTAAATTAGCATGGGAAAATATACCTGTGAAGAAATTTAGCCGACTTATACTTTCAATAAAGAAGAGGTGCGAAGTAATAATATTACAAACAGGTTTTCCTACGAAATATTGGATAAAAAACAATTTTTATTCCATCCAAAACGAGTGTTTCTAATTAGTTGTCCGGCGAAATTTATGTATTGGAAATATTATGGCATTGTATTCAAAATGTTTAAAAAAAACAATTGAAATTTAACTATAAGTTTTAATACATTGTAAGTCAGAGAATGTTAATTTAGCTCCTTTTTGTACATATGAAACAAGAACATTGAGAATTTCCAACTCAATTCAACATCATATATGTGTTTCTAATTAAGGCCCGATTCAGAAAGTTTTGTTCACTTTTCCCGATGCTCCTATTAGAACAATACGGAACAAATAACCCCGCGAAG
This sequence comes from Dysmachus trigonus, assembly GCA_949715965.1. Lineage (NCBI taxonomy): Eukaryota > Metazoa > Arthropoda > Insecta > Diptera > Asilidae > Dysmachus > Dysmachus trigonus. The sequence goes on from OX454320.1 coordinate 29,517,067, forward strand.
CACATGCATTAGAGAATATACTCCTGTAGTATTAAAATTAACTGTAAATTCTTAATTTGGCTGAGTCAGTTTAAAGCATGAGCTCTCAATGCGAACAAGTGCGTCAATCGATTTTGCGCATTTATATGGAAAATCCTGAAAAGAGTATTTCAAGGATCGCTAAGGAGGCCAAAACAAGTCGTCCGACAGTAAAAAAAACTATTATTAGATTCAGTGAAGAGCAAACAATTAAGGAAAAACCAAGAAGTGGAAGGCCGAAAGGAACTGCAAACAAGAATTTAGAAAGAAAAGTGTTAGTCGCCATCGATAAACAAGTCCATATCTGAACGAGATGTTGCCAAAAAATGTAAAACTAGCCAAACAACTGTTCATCGAATTAAGGTTCGGAATCAAATAAAGACATTTAAAAAACAAAAGACTCCAAAAAGAACGGTAAAGCAGCAAAATACAGCTATAACTCGAGCCAAAGAACTTTATAAACTGTTTACTGCGAAACAAAATGTTTGTTTGGTGATGGATGACGAATCGTATTTTAAATATCATCGGACATCAATCCTCCAAATGTCCTAGAACTTCGCCCAATTGAAAGATATTGGGCTTTAGTAAAGGCAATATTGAGGAAGGAAGGAAAAGCAGCCAAAAACCTACAAGAATTTAAAAGGTTGTGGACCGCAGCTAGATAAAAGTGACATCAGAGACTGTGCAAAAAATAATGGCACCCATTAAGAAAAAAACACGACTATTTTCCAGGAAAAGGAAAAGTGTTTAATATTTTTGTATTTTTTTAAAATTTTAACATGTATGTTAATTTAATGAATTAAACCGATTTGTATTCTGAAGACATATAAACCGAGGATTTAATTTTATAAAGTGAACGAAACTTTCTGAATCGGGCCTTAGTTGTCCATGGGTGTATACACATGTTGTTGCATAAAAAACTTAAAATTCAATCTAATTAGATTGAAGAATTAACTTTTAATCTAATTAATATTAAAAACTACTCCAAAAGAATTAGCGAGTGTTTTAACATATTTTTTGGATTCAGTACAGAAATTATTGCATTTTTGAGTAACTTTCGATGAAGATTTACTTTTAAGTCGAAGTTGATTCAAAAATGGTTGTAATACAAACAAAAGATTAAATTTTAGTCCAAAATGTTTAACCGTGCGGCTAATATAATCAGACCCACATTTGAGAAAAGAAGGATATCATAATAAGGCGGTATGCAGGCAATGCACATCTCTACCTGAAATATAAGGCTTAGTACGGAGGTTTGTATATGTACTGGATAATGGCCAATGAAAAGTACCGTAAAACGGTCTTCCATAATAATGCTTTATCCAGCCTTTATCAATAATATGGCTATCCCTACTTAATAACTCTAACAATATTTTGAATCATATGACTGACTCAGCGTAAAAACTTTATTATCTCCATTCGATTTTTAACCTTGATTCAGTCTAATTCTAACTCGCGCTAACTATTTATATTGCAGAGCAGGGCAAACTCGGCTCTTTTGACTTCCGAGAGCTCTCCAAGCTTGGAGTCAACGTTTGGGCTAGAACAAAGCCGGCTTTGACTCCAAGGGAGCCTGGAAATCTCTCCGGAGTTAACATAACCGACTCCAGGAACGATTAGGGTGCAGGTTCCAGCGAAAAATGTTTCCATAAGCTCGTTTTGTACTCTGATGCTGACACTTTAACGTAGCTAGGCATGCGCACAAGTAAATAAGTTCGTTCGCTGGCGTCTTTCATCAGCTCGTCTGCTGTGGGATTTGATTTATTAAAAAAAATCTTAGTGTACAAAAAGAGACATTTTTTTTGTTCTATACGGGACTTCAGTTGTCTCGCTTTTCTTGTCAACGTTCTCGGCATTCGCCCAACAAAAAAGTACGGCGCGCCGAATAACTGCGATACCATTGCACATGTGAAGGCATTGCTGTGGAGCTCTCAGAATTCTGGTCGCGTTTTACTTCTTCGAAGTGGGTAATCTTTATATTTATTTTTTTATTGATTTATATTCAACGGTTTTGGTTTAAACCTGGCAATACTATACTAAGAAACATTTTCGGTTCAATTTTCCTGATATGTTTTGCCTGATGTCTGTGAAAAGGAGCACAATTTTTATTGATCTTAAATGTAATTCATATTCATCTACAGTTTGAATGTATAAATAATAGTTTTTGTGTTACAAATTTCACCAACACCACTCCTGGAAAAAGAGAAATTTATTTCCAGCCGATTCTCGAACCATTTTCTTCTGAATCTGTCAAATAGATGCCGCTATGTAGCGACCTCTATTCAACCTTTTGACGTTTCTCAGGCCTTTGGTTGGTTCAGTTTTGGTTGCCGAGAGTAAATCATTTTGTGTGTGCCTCCAGAACATAACTCCGGGAAGTGCCGCGAACTTAGAAAGTCTCTAGTGGAAGGTTTCTTGTGTCTAAATCTTAAGTAAGTGAAAATCTTCAGCGAGTATTAGCTGTAAAAATTGTACTTGGAACCAGTGTAAACGAATTTGTGAAATCCGGCTCGCCCGCCTGCAAAAGCCTCTTCTGTTCTGTCGAAATTTCTCTTATGCCTTAACTAACTAGTAATTGCACTATAGCACTATTTGTACTAATTGCTATGAAAAATAGTATTGACAACTTCAAGACTCAACAAATGTTGAGATTTGTCCCTTTTGACCTTCCCGCCCTCGTCCACGTCGGTCGGTGGAATTCATTCACCTCTATGTGGGTGCTCCGGTGTCGCGACATTGTATCTTTGGGCTATTTTAGCATTCCGCTTAAAAATACGATCCTCGCGCGGTGCTGCAGTTTCGTTTTCAATAGCTTTATCATGTGATAACGCCGGACGTCCTCGTCAGATCTGAAGGTGGCATCACCCGCGCTCCTCCCAGAGAAAGCTCTGATCCGTTCGCAGTCCAGAGGTGACCTTGCAATGAATTCGAAGAATAATAAAATATTCTTGCGACAATTTGGGCAGTGCCCCTCCGGAACAATAAGACGTCTCAGTATCGCCTATCAGAACGTTAATGTTTATCGCGTTTTTCGAGCAATTTCCAACCTGTTATCACGCCAGCCAAAGCTCAACGGCTGACCAAGTTTTAGGGGCTCTCGAATGCCATGAGATAAAGTTCAAAGATTATCGCGAGACTGCTCGAGAACAGTAAAACATTTGGGGGCTCGTTCCGGAGCTGATTGTTGCTAGCAGCCTTGAGGCTACCCAAGAAGATTTCATAAGAATACGATGTTTTGCACTATGCCAACGTGGTCGCCTTTCACTGGTTGGTCGCAGAGGTGTGGTTCCTCTGGTTTGTAGCAAATCCAGACGTCTATGGCAGGTTTAACTAGTTAGTCTACGTATAATTATGGCTCCATTTATGCTGACTCGAATTTATTAAGCAAATAGTTCAATTGGCCCTAGATTACACACTATTTGAACTCTGACGTACAAATTGACGCAATTCCCATTAGAACTCCTCGCACCTATGTATGCTACCGAATGTTGCAAGCTTGGCTCTAATGCAAATTATGAAAGTTCTGAAATGCAAAACATTTTTTTTATATTGCATCTTTACTCGCAAGCAATAGGAGGGTTGGTTAAAAAAATATGCTTTCGAGGACACAATTAATTCTTTTAAAAATATTTGTTAAGAAATAAATAAAGAAACAGAATAAGTAATGTTTCGGTTTGTAAACACCACCTCTGCCAAAAATTGGATTGAAAAAAAATTAAATTAAGAATTTTTTAAGCTTGTATTTAATTTTTTGCAAATTAATTTATGCTGTTACATATACAATTAATTTATTTCTCTCTGTGCTGACTTTTTGATGCTCTATTTCACTAGCGGGCTTAATCGCCATAAAATTATTCTTAGTATTTTATAAATTATGCTAAGTAATCTTGTCTTATCATAAAACATATAATTAGAGGATTCAGTTGAAAAATATATTTCTAAAAACCTGTAGGGTTAAATTTCACTTACTGAAAAGTTTACGCGTGATTGATAAGCAGGTCAAGGTACAGATTATGTGGAATAATCTATGCAGAGTATGATTCATAAGTATTGCTTCACCATTAATTTTTTAACGTCAGACAATCTTCAAAGGTAATTTTAAAAGTATGTCAGCACCAACACAAAGTTAAAGTCGAAAAAAAAAATTATTAATTAATCATTAGTTGCGCCAATCTAGAACTATTTTATATTAGATGGCCGTGAGTCGTTCATAAATAAAGGCGCTCACAGTAATTTCTATTTGCTTATAGTTTGCAACTAGTCTAGTTACACAAGAGGCAAATCAGGCAAAATAGCAGATATTTTATAAATATCTCTGCATAAAATAATAAATTGTTTAAAGAAAGTGGTGATTCAAATTAAAAGAAAGCTAGCCGCTTGAATTAATGACAATCAAAACGAAGTTCAATAAAAAGGCAGTAGTGGATTAATGTGATTGATTTTGATAAAACTTGTGCCACGGAAGAACTGATAAAAATGTTGACAGAATATTGTGAAACGTTTCTTTAAAAATCTTTATTATAATACATAAAACCATAACGAGAATTTTATATGTCTAGTGCTAAATGTAGCCTGACCGAACCAACTCGAACTAGGGTTGCAATTTCCAGTGAATATGTTGGTTTGGTCGGTGTAATGAAAAACGAAAAATAAACTAAGCGTATCTGGGCACCTGATGTGTTGATGCAACGGAGTGAATTAGATATGGATACAATACCGAAAGATAGTGCATTCAATCGCATTCCCGAACTTTATTTTGCTGTTGTTCGGACATGTTTACCCGGCATAAGAATATTAGCTAGCCAAGAATAGGGGAGGATGCTATTAGCACATTTGGGCGGCCAGAATTAGTATTGTTATTTGTTTTCTTTCTTCTTTTTTAGGGCAACTTGCAAAACCTTAAACTCCATTCTCTATTTTCTATTTGTTTTATTAAGTTTGATTTTCATTTATCTAAATGACTTATTCATTTTTCTTCTTTTTATTCATTTATTAGTTTTTAATTGTAATTCCTGATTTATATTCTATTCATTGTTAGATGTAGGTGTTATATTTAGATTGTTATTGTATATATATATTGTAGCCGCTTTTGAATGTACGGAAAAGATAATGAATCTTATGTACTGTCCTTGATTGAAATAAATAATAATAATAAAATAAATAAAAAATATATAGTAAATACTGCAACATGTGGTCATTTTCCGGTATCTTTATTAAAACCAAAAATAACTTCTAACTTTTTAACATACATATTCAAATTATTAAAGATGATTATTTTTTCTTAGAGAGACAATAACCCTAAAAAGCTTTTTTTTTTCCTGAATAACCATTCCCGTGTAATTTTAAATACAGTTGAGGGTAGTCCTAATAATTGAATACGAAATGAAAACAAAAGTGAGTAATATCAAATTGATTAAACAACACTTTAATTTCCCTCTATTGATTTCACTACACTTTTATCTAATAACAATATTGACAATACTTTGTCCAAGTTTTATATCTTAATTTTCAACATTTTTAAATCTTGGGTCGCCTTACGAACGCTAGCGTTCCTTTACTCCTTCACATCCTTCAATAGAGATCTTCGAAGGTTTTGAAATAAGAAAACAAATTCTGAAAATTTATTGAGTATTTCATACGATTACGATTAAAACAAATGACGATTTAATAGTGCAGCAGTGCATTTTATAATTTTTTCTACAATAACAGGAAAGCGGACAATTACTCTGCTATTATACAATATAAAGGAGTTTCTGATAACATTCAGCCTGTAATATGTTTGCGTCCTTTTTCCAAAACGTATTAATTTTTGAATTTCAACCTGATCTTAACAACTTTAAATTCTTAAACACTAATCCTTTTCCTATTAGTTTATCCATCAGTAGTTTTGCTAGTGATGTCTTCAAACGTATAAATTATCTCTCTTGATTTTACATTAGGACATGGTGTTCTGCCTGCTATTCTTAGCACTAGATCTACCGGCACGCAAGCTTGTAATTTTGATAATTTTCGGTAATTAGTAATTATAAATGGAGAAAGGTTTTTCATATATCGTAATTTTGAACCTTAATAAGTTTGTCATAATTCTTAAAAGATAATTATAATTTATATAATTCAAGGAAGAAATTGATTACCTGTCAATTTGACTTGTCCTGGTATTTCTAGTGTTAAGGCGTGTTCTTATGAACTAGTTTGTAGCCTTTAAGAATATTCGTTTAAAAGTTCTTTAATACCAGACAATTCTTGCTTTAGAGATACACCTTTATTCCGATTTATAAAAAGAGTTAGAGGTTGTGGGTTGAATTTGCACCACAAAAACTAGTCAGAAAAAGTGGTATCACAATAGGCCTATAATGTCCTAGGTGTGTCTTCCGACAGCCACATCAATCTTACATACTTACCCTGTTTTTCAATTTCTGTATTTCTTTAGGATTTCGTATACTAAGAATTTTAAAACGAATATCTTTTCGCAAATAGTCAAAAAGTGAAAGCGAACATTTTTTACTTAACCTTTTAGGAGAAAGTTGAAAAAAAAATTATTTGAAAATTTGAAAAAAAAAAAAATTAAAAAAATAGGAAGAAGAATAAAATCATACAGCCTCACTGTTTAACAGTTTAAACACATTTTCGTTCTTCTTACTGGCAAGAGGAAATTAGGGTTTTCTCTATTTAACAGCAAAATCAAAAACTACATTATTATACATGTGAGTCACAGCTGGCACTTTTTATCTCTGCGACTGTCTGCTATTTCAGCGGAAGCTTATTTCATATCCGAAGCTCTGCTAAGCTTTGACCTTCTTCAATGTCGGAGCACCATTCTGAATGAGATTGCGCATGTGCGCTACTTAAAGCTTTTCAGTTGAATCTTCAGTCGAAGAGAATTCTCACAAATAAAAGTGCCGGCAGATTTGACCTTAACAGTTCTGCGAGGTCGTTCACATAGTGCCCACTATCCAATCGCTTTCCCTTTCATATAAGATAGAGTGCAGTGCGGTTCTAGTGATATTCATTCTCTTGAGCAAAATTATATCTTGTGTAAGAGTGCCTTACTAACGTGAAATCTTCGACTTTTAGCTTCAATTAAAAATCCAGCAAAATGACTACCTACTTCAACTACCCATCCAAGGAGCTGCAAGAGGAGCTCAGCAAAATTGCCCAGGCTATCGTTGCTCCAGGAAAAGGAATCCTTGCTGCTGATGAGTCTGTTGGAACTATGGGCAAGCGCCTTTCTGTGAGTATTTCTGGAGTTTATAGGGAAAATTATTTTTATAACTATTGGCTGTTAAATTTTCAGGACATTGGACTCGAGAACACAGATGAAAATCGACGCGCTTATCGTCAACTTCTGTTCACTACTGATCCAAAAGTTGCCGAAAACATCTCTGGCGTTATCCTTTTCCACGAAACTCTCTATCAAAAGGCCGATGATGGTACTCCATTCGTTGAGCTGTTAAAGAAGAAGGGAATCATTCCTGGAATCAAAGTAGACAAAGGCGTTGTACCACTCATGGGATCTGAGGACGAATGCACTACACAAGGTGGGTTAATATTAATATAGTATATTATTATTAATAATAGGCCGTTTGGAAACATTTCCAAACAGCGGCTGATTAAAGTAATTTAGGTGTAATTTTACTTAGTTGAGGTACAAGGTTTTTCCTGCTAAATAATTACTATTCCTTTAATTAAGTACTTCTCGGATGCTTAACTTTGATTTTTTTCGAATATACACCCATGGACAAATAATTAGAAACACTTTGATCAGTACTGCTTTGTGCACTCTCCTTCTTTCTCCTTAGTTTCAAATCTAACGGTATGATACCAGCGAAAACCTAGCGACCACGTGCTACTTAAAAACTGCACTTTTAGTAGTAGTTCGTGCCCACACAAACATCCTGGGGTGATATAATTTCGCGTGAATGCTATTTTACGTGGACAACTAATTAGAAACAGTATTCATTTTTCCATCTTATTAAACAAAAATTTATTTCTCTGAATAATTGGTATTGGTAAATATTTAAGTTACATTAAATATTTATGTTAAGACACTATTTTTGTCAATACATTGTTTATAAGCATGGGTAAACAAAAAACTTGTAACGCTTCCATGCACATGGAAGTAGTGCGTCTTTGGTAAGCAAAAATGTCTTATTGCCAAATTGCAAACCAATTGATATGCTCTTTAAAACTTGTTTATGGAGCAGTAAAACATTCCCAAGTACACGGAACAATTGAAAATGTTCTAAGATCCCGGAAAATGTCTGAGCTAACAGATCGACAAATCATCAGAGAAAAGAAAAAGGACACTAGAAAGAATTCTACTGACATCTACCGCAACATTTTCGGTGATAACGTAACGGCAGTTTAGCGAGAAACGTTAGAATGTGTTTGGCTGAGGCTGGATTGCACGGCAGAGTTTCACGGAAGAATCCATTAGTGTCTGCAAGCAACCGAAAAAAAAAGGATTGAATTTTGACAAGCCTCATTTGGCCTGGACAGCAAACCAATGAAAATATGTGTTAGGGAGCGACGAAACAAAATTTAATAGAACGGGTCCAGAGGGTAAAAGGTCTGCTCGTCGACCTAAAGCCGCTGCATTTGATTCGAGGTGTACTACTCTTGTTGTAAAGTATGGCGGATGCTCGATCATCGTGTGGGGCTGCTTCTTTTGGTATGGAATTGATTCCATTCATAGCATAGAAGGCACCCTGATGAAGGACAAGTACGTCGACATACTTGAAAACGTAATGTTGTCATGTGCTGAGAGAAATTTGCCTATGATCTAGACATTCCAATAGGACAACGATCCTAAGCACACAGCAAAGCATACCAACAACTCTTTTCAAGCCAACTTTATTAGTGTGCTGTAGTAGCCTGCATCAAATGCGCACCTCAATCCTATTGAATACCTGTGGGGCGACGTACAGAAATCAGTTTCTTCAAAAAACTTCAAAAATGTTGACGAACTTTTTATTGAAATTAGATTAGCATGGGAAAATATACCTGTGAAGAGATGTAGCCGACTTATACTTTCAATAAAGAAGAGGTGCGAAGATATAATATTACAAACAGGTTTTCCTACGAAATATTAGAAAAAAAACAATTTTTATTCCATCCAAAACGAGTGTTTCTAATTAGTTGTCCGCCGAAATTTATGTATTGGAAATATTATGGCATTGTATTCAAAATGTTTAAAAAAACAATTGAAATTTAACTATAAATTTTAATACATTGTAATAGTCCAGGCTACCAAGGTAAAAAAGAGGTATTACCTCCGAATTTTTTGAGCATGCATCGATTTTAATGAAATTTTGACAGCATGTAGGGAATACCTCAAAAAGCAAAATCTACCCTATCCCGATGTGTGCTTTTTCCCTGGGGGTGAGTTCCACCCCAACTAGGGGGTGAAAATTTTTTTGTGGAAAATAACCACGGAAATCGATAGAGGAACAAATTTTAAGCAAAAATTGTTCTTAGCATTTTTTTTGAAAACTCAATAGTTTTCGAGTTATACGCGATTGATCGATTTCCGTGGTTATTTTCCACAAAAAAATTTTCACCCCCTAGTTGGGGTGGAACTCACCCCCAGGGAAAAAGCACACATCGGGATAGGGTAGATTTTGCTTTTTGAGGTATTCCCTACATGCTGTCAAAATTTCATTAAAATCGATGCATGCTCAAAAAATTCGGAGGTGAAAACCTTGGTAGCCTGGACTATAAGTCAGAGAATGTTAATTTAGCTCCTTTTTGTACATATGAAACAAGAACATTGAGAATTTCCAACTCAATTCAACGTCATATATGTGTTTCTAATTAGTTGTCCATGGGTGTATGTCCCAAGTCTAGGGTTTGGAAATCGGCTTTTAAATGACTCACTAACGGTGACATTCTTGCCAAATTTCATTAAAATTGGAATTTTTTTAAATTTTTCGGACTATTTAAAAGTTGTCTATGATAACACTCTGAGGCATACATTGAAAAACAATGGAAGGCAGAAATAAAGTGGAAAACGGTGATTCCACAGTTTAAAGTATTTAAAAAAAATAAAGATCTGTTGTAACAGAAAATATGTATTAGTTTGAATATACTATATATGTAACTGTTGTCAAAAGCTATAAACATATTTTTTTACACTTCCAAAGAAAAAATAGAAACGTGAAATTTAGTATATTAATACATATTTTTAACCCACATATTTTGTACTAGTTAACACTTTGAAATATTAAATTCCTAAACTACTAGACCTACAATATAAAAACAAAATCAAAATAACGCCTTATTTCAAGTTTGCAGAAAAATTATAACGAAAGTGCTAGGTTTTATAGATTTCTAGAAATTCTAGAAAATATTATGCGTAACCCTCTGCGCGTGAATTGAACTCGCGCTTCAACAGTTTTTTTTTTTTTAAATAGAGCAGCTATTAAATTAAATGTTTTAAAGTTAAGGGGCACCGCTAGTGTGACCGCCTGAAAAAAAGGTGATTTTTGGAAATTTTCTTAAAGACAACTACTGCATGGAATGTTTTAATATTTTTAATGGTATATTTGTGGATATACAGTAAATACATTATAATATTTCTGGACCAAAAAAATTTCAAATTTAGAGAGTTATTCGCAATTTTCCAAGGCTGAAAAAAAGTCCCCCCCACTGATGCAGTGATAGCGACCTTAGAACTAGGGCTACATTTTATCCCGCCTCTGGTATCAAATTATTTGTTTTTTTCTCTGACTGCCGCAAAAATTGGCTTCCGGAGTTATTTCAGGGTCGCTCATTTTGGCTCTGCTATTGAAATTTGGGAATTCAACAGCGTTGACTCAATTTCAAAGGAGCGCACTAAAAAAATAAATAATTTAATTAATTAAAAAAAAAATATATTGAAGACGGTAGTAAATAAAAAACATAGATGGTAGTAAAATTTGCTATACAACTTTGGATACTCCAGCATGCCAATTAAAAGAAAGTAAGTAAGCAAGCATTTCAAAACCCGTTATAATTTCTATAGAAAGCTTTTTTTGTGATTGAAACTTCTAACAATAGGTAGTACGAAAAAAAATTCATAGAACCTATAATCTAAAAAATCTTCAAAATTCACTTATATGTTTTCGAGTACAAACATATGAACCGTTTATTTTGAAAATGCCCTAAGTCCATTTTTCTATATTCTTTATAATCATTTGGACCAAGGCCACTTTCAAAATAAACGGCTCATATGTAGCACCTTTATAATTCCATTTTCTACTTTCAATTCTCAAAAAATAACATGATGGAAATTTTCCAAAGTACCAAGCAAACATAAATGAGCACTCTATTATTGAAAAATTTTGTTGTTAATATAATATTCTTATTCTAATAGGAGGTCGCAGCTTTCATGTGTGTGCTCGACGCACTCGCCCGATTTTTTTAAAAATGAGATTTATTATCTTAGAATATCGACTGACTTCTCATCTTCAAGGTTAGCTAAATTCGTCAATAAGTAATGAAATAATGCACTCATCGATGGACTTCCTGCATCTGAATAATCGACCTGATTCATAAAAAAACGTTTCAATTGTACTACATCCCGCCGAATACGTATTGCTCTCATTTACTAAACATGTCCAATAAATCAAATTTTCATGTCCATATCTAATTGCCATAAATAACCTTCTGATTGGAAAATGACAGGCCCACCAATCACCATACTCGGGTAACAACCTATTAGAACAGAATTAAAAGAGAAATTCTAGTCTAATTCTTGAATTAATGTACATAAGTGTCACAAGCCAGATGCCGGATGAATCCTACGATCTTTCGTTCATGAGATCATGTAAGTTTGAATTTCAAATTATGTGAACGAAATGTCCCACTCATTCACCGGCTGAATGACTCTTTTGCTAGTTTACGATCTTGTTTCTAAAACATTAAATTGTAAGCAGATTGTTGCGACCAAACACCTGTTAAATTGGAGGTCGAAACTTAACAACAGAAAGTAGGCGTCAAATGGTGTGTAAATTATGGTTTTTTATTTAATTTATTCTAATATGCTTATACTTATTTTAACTGATGGAATAACTGTTGTCTGATAAAAATAATATGTGCTAATGTTGATTTTAGATTATAATTCACAATTAAATTATGTTAACCTATTCAAACGTTATTTATTTTAAAAAGGAAGCAGTTGAAAAATGCACCATTTTGAATAAGTACCACCAGTTTTTGAGAAATGCTTAATCTTCTATACTCTTCAGTTTTCAGGCTTATGTAAATATATATTTCATAAGCACAATATCCAAAGAATGGATCATATTCATACAGTCTAGAACTTAAGATTGACAAATAAAATATCCAGAACGTTGTGAGGTCGATCTCAGTTTTATGATTGACTTTCAGATCAATCTTAAGGAATTTAAAAATTTCCCGCGGGACAGTTGTGTGAGACTAAGTTCAAAATTAAAACTTAAATTTTGTGAATAGCAAATAAGATCGATCTCTAAACTAAAGAGTTCCTGAGGACGATTTTATTTTTGTGAATAAGATTCAAGCATTCGATAAATATTAAAAATTTCTAAAATGTTTTTCCCGTTGCATATTTAAATATATAATTACCGTTGTTTGAGAATGCGCTATGGTCATAGTATCCCCTACAATTGTATAATTGCTGCAATCCTCAAACAGCTTAAGTTTTAATATTGGAATATTATCGTCGAATTCCACATTCCTGAAGTCCGAGGCTAATAATTTAATGAATTTAAACCTTTTATATATTAACTGCGTTTTTTTCGTCCTTCCAGAACATAAGGAAATTATTCTGTGAATAGAAATGTTTTATGAGCAACACAGCTAAGATTTATATTTTTTTTATATTATCCAAGTTTTATTTTACGTAATTTATTTAACCCCTAACAGGTACACATATTTTTCGCTAGCCCCGTAGAGGTAATGAGGGTAAAAAGTGCCCAGCGCTTTTTTTTAAATATATCTTGTGTTGGATGTATATCGGGCACAAGTAAAAAGGCGGCTTATGATATTCTTAACTAAATACTTTATTATTTTATAAGTATACGATACACGAAGTGGCGGCGGCTAGTCTGTCCGGCTATCTCTGGTCGACTCCTGGCTAACTAACTATTCAAGAATATTCTTCTCGGACAAGGTTCAAGGCTAAAAGCTATAGGCTAAAGGCTACGTTTGTAGAATGTGTCGGTACTAGATTTAGTGCCGCTACATCTTGTCTCTTAATAGACCTAGCGAATTGATTTCTTTTTTAAATAAAAAATAGCGCGATTTCTCGTAATATGAACCCAATTAAAACTCGTTCAGAGTTGGGTCAAAAACGTCAGGGTTTAAAAATAACCATTATTTTAAAACGGTCTTTTGACCGGTGACGGTAGGAATCTTAAATCTCTAAATCTCGGCAGGTTTAGTTTTAAATTATTGGTTTTTATTTAAATATTTTTTGATTTAGGTAGAAAGTTTGAAACTGAATAAATCATAGATCATTTAATACTTTTCCGTCAAATGTTTGACTGTACAATTAATTCAATTTGCAAATTCCTTTTTATATCTTATAGGTCTTGATGACTTGGCGGCCCGTTGCGCACAATACAAAAAAGACGGCTGTGATTTCGCCAAATGGCGTTGTGTCCTGAAGATTGGAAAGAACACCCCAAGCTACCAATCGATCATGGAGAATGCCAACGTTCTAGCCCGGTACGCATCCATCTGCCAGTCACAGCGCATTGTACCAATTGTCGAACCAGAAGTTCTTCCCGATGGCGAACATGATTTGGATCGCGCGCAGAAAGTTACTGAGACTGTTTTGGCTGCAGTCTACAAAGCGTTGAATGATCACCACGTCTACTTGGAGGGTACCTTGTTGAAACCAAACATGGTCACTGCTGGTCAGAGCTGCCCCACAAAGTACACCCCTCAACAAGTGGCATTAGCCACAGTCCAAGCCCTTCGCCGAACAGTTCCTGCTGCTGTTCCCGGTAAGGAAATAATCATGCTGGTGGAAATAAAATATTTTTAAATTTATCTCTTGGTTTCGACAGGAATCACTTTCTTATCTGGAGGTCAGTCTGAGGAAGAGGCTTCTGTTCATTTGAACGCCATCAACCAAGTTCCACTTCTGAAACCATGGGCTCTCACCTTCTCGTACGGCCGTGCCCTCCAGGCTTCCGTCCTCCGTGCCTGGGCTGGCAAAAAAGAAAATGTTGGTGCTGGACAGGCAGAACTTCTCAAGAGAGCCAAGGTATGTCCGCATTTATTTAAAAAACAATTATACGGGGTTATGGAATTTCACCATTGCTTTAATGGGACATGAACGCTCTTCATTTTCATCATATTTATTATGGTATAAATCTTTTAGTTGTGTAGTCTGAGGAACGAAATGAACAAACTCGAAAAACAAGAAATACTTGTGTGAAAATGTATGGCCTACGGAACAACTGAGGTAATATAATACTGAAACCGTTAGGTTTATGCCTACACCACCTACACAACATTCACGTACCGATTCTACAAGATAACCGAATTAATGAGAAAAAGTTGTTCTATCCCGAAGAATTGTTTGAGCAACTCCAGCAATATTTCACATGGGTTTAAATTTGGCCAGCTGCTCTAACACTAGCCTCAACACTGAAGGTAGACATCAGAATTCAGTTAATTGCACTTTTCACAGAATTTGTAGTTCCCCCAAATAGCCTAATTTTATTCGGCCAAATATTTATCGCGTTGCTATGAACCACAAATAACACCTTCCGATAGCAAAAGGAGGCGGAATATTTCTGTCTGTGGTGGAGCTAAAATTTTCTTCTACTGTGGCTAATTTCAATTTGGAAACGATTTCTTTTATTCATATAAATTTAATTTGTTTAGCAGTAATCTTGCAAATAGCCTCAGGTGGTGTAATTAGCACTAAAGTAAGTTCGGAGAATTCGGGGTTTTCTGAATATAATAAAAATGTCCGTCGTAGGCGTCTTTTGTCGCTGCATGGAGTAAATGAACTTAAAATTGTGTAAACGACATAAACAAGCAAGGTGTTCATTGGATTTTCGAAATTCTTTTCACATTTGCGAGAGTTATAAAGCATTAAACAGAGCAGTTAATGGATACGTTTTCATTGACGGATGAATGGGGCTTTGCACCTGAAAGAAAGATTAATTGTTTTGGATTCCAATAATACCGCAACTTGAAAGATATTTTTGTCGATAAAATTAAATGGTGTTTTAAAAATAGAAACCTATGCTTCCAAGAAAACTCTTTGGATTATTTTATAGACAGTATATAGATTAAAGAGTCATACTTTGAAAATTTACCTTTAAGGTTCATTTCATATATGCAAAATGCAGTGTCAAATATACTTTTGTATAAAGGGCGTCCAAAAATTCGTGTATAACTTTGTATATAGTTTGAAAATATAAAATGGACATACGAAAATAATTTAAATTTACGATATAAGTACATTTTCGCTCTTATTACAGAATTTAATGAGAAAAAAAAAAATTTGAAAGTAATTTTTAAATTTTCTTCAACGAAAACTATCGTCTTATTATTATTAGATTAGCAAAAACAGGGATTTTAGCTCCTCCAATCCGGTGATTAACTGGATCGCTTTTTTCATTAGCTGTATTTTTTTTTTCATACAGGTTCGGCTCTGGATCAGTATCAAATGTTGAAGTGGTGATCCAGAGCCAGGGAGAACAATCTCTGCTATTGTTACTTACCCAGAGCCAGAGTCGGATGAAACAAACACAACTATTGTTTGAAATTCCATAGATAGATAGAACAATAGTTTCTAAATATTTTAATAGAGGCGTTGCCGTAGTACTTTGTTCGTAAATGGTAGATTTGAAGTTTATTACTCATATTTACTAAGAAACAAATCTTGAAAGGGCTTTTTTAAATTTTAAAACATTTTCGCCTAGACATAATTCTTAGTAGATTTCCAAAAACAGGTATCAGCTTAAATTGAAAATCCGAATAGGGTAATTAACTTGTATTGTTTTTTTCATTTGACACTGATCCAAACCGAGACCCGGATTAAAAAGAACGCAGCTATTATGTCAGTGGTCCCAGCTAAGGTGGACTTGCTGAATACCACAAAATTCGTCATGTAATATGCTTCAGAAAACTTTGCTTTATCAAGAAAAACCAGTAATAAAGTACCAATATGATTGAATTCTTGAATCCTTAAAATAAAACCATTAATTTAAGCCCAAAATGTACGTTGTGCCGTACCGTTTTCAAAATAATGTGATTTAATGTTTGATAAAAATTCTTATTGGAAGTTGGAACAATATAGACAGAATTCAATATTTTATTATAACTTTTACATAAGTACTACATCCAAGAACGAGAATAATATCAAAATATTCCGATGCAGTGTAGTAATTCATTCTTTGAAATTGAAACAACGTGAACAGAATGCAGATGTTTTTAAAAATAAGTAATATTACTTACAATTTATTGTTACTCCATCCAAAAATGAGTCCCATATTAAGGGGTTATTCTACCTTTTCGAGGCAAAAAAACAGCAATAATTTCAAATTGTTATAAAAAAAAAACGACAAAAGGAATCGATCTAAAATTAAACATGGTTGTTTATTAATAAACAAATTCGACATTTTTCATGGAAAAAAAATATTAAAACAAAATGGCGGCTGTACTGGCCCATTGCTGCAGCGCGAAAAAATTTTCACAGCCAATTGCGCGACGTAGTACCCAGGTCGTCCAAGTGATCTGTAAGTAATTTAACAAAAATAAATCATTAGTTCTAATGAAAATCTACTGAACCCCCCTAAAATTAGACATCTGTATTCAATTTTGAAAATTTGGGGGCACTTTTTTCGATGAAAAAAATGCCCGAAATCGAGTACGCTATGTTTAAAGGTTTGTCAAATTGCGAAAAATTGATATTTATGACATTCCTTCTGTAAGCAGATTATTTTCTAGTTTAACTCAATAACTTCGCTCACTGAAAAAGTTCACGTAAAAGCTGAAATGCCAAATTTCCACAGAAATGATAAATCATAACCGAAGTTGAACATAATTACGTTGTTCTACCTCTAACTAGAGTATTCGAAATGACTCTTCAATTATCTCGAAAATTATAAGGGATAAAGTACAGCAGCTCAGGCTTAAAAAAAGGTAATCCTTTGAGAATTTTACAATAATCCTTTATTTTGGTTTTCTTTAAAAAAGAAAAAGAAAATAAATAGGGAACCGGTTAAGCGAACAGTGGAACACGCCCAGCGTCTAATATTGATTAAGGCGAATAATAATTAATAGAGTGAATAATTTAAAAACTCAAAGTACCATTTTCTAGATCCAAAAATTCATACTGTTTTCCGGATTTTCTGAATGAATTTTATAAAGCGAGTCCACCTTGTGTTTAAATAGCCAAGAAATTCGTTTTTATGGTAGCTGCAAATAACCAACTTCGCGATATTTCCATAAAATTGGGTTCGTACAATTTTCAAAACAGTTGATAAAAAAACATGTTGATATTTTAAATGTAATATGAGTCCTAAGAAATTGTTAAGATCATATAACTTTTATATAATGAGCATTTGAATATTTGTACAATAAGAGTATGTTGGGATTATGTATATCTTTTAACATTTTCACCAATATAAGTTGTAGGATTTAAGTATCATATATTGCAAGCTATATTTTTTCAAAAATTACATTTTCTGTGCAGATTCGCAAACTATTCATGTATTCCAAAAACCCATGTACCTACGTTCAGTAACATTAAAGCGATAAATAAATTTTAAAAAGGCGAAAAAGTAAGAAAAAATCAATAGAAGCCATGACACAAGACAAAAAGAAAAGAAAAGAAAATTAATAGAAGTGCCACCAGCTGTTTTTTTGTTTATTTGATTTGTATGCAAATAGCGAAATAGATGCAGCAGTTTCCACCAATTCAATGCCACACGAAAACCAATTATGGTGTGAGCCAGCATAAGCTATCCGAGCTGTGCTCTGCATGTAGTCTATAAATAGTTTCATTTTCAGCTCCTTCCAGTGGAGCAACCAACCCCTCTGGATAGCATACACCGCCAAATCTTTTCCTCTCTTCCATATCCTTCGTCTAACAGACAGACGTAACATGCTTAGCATTCGAATTACGAGTAATATGGTGTGGTTAATGCTAAGGGTAAATTTATACCGGATTCTGGTGCAGAAGATCGATTCCGATATTATTCAGAGGTCTGTGCCTCTACAGAATGTAGACATGATTATATATTATGTAATTTCAATACGAGGAAATTCATTGAGGCATTTTTAAATTAAATTGTTTTAATCTAATATAGATATTATAATTACTATAAACTATCCAAATGCTTTTCAAAATAATGATTTTCATTAAGTCTATGCAATCGCAATTACATTTGTTTCAAAGTGTCAGACTAATCCA
Source organism: Dysmachus trigonus (assembly GCA_949715965.1). Classification (NCBI taxonomy): domain Eukaryota; kingdom Metazoa; phylum Arthropoda; class Insecta; order Diptera; family Asilidae; genus Dysmachus; species Dysmachus trigonus. The sequence goes on from OX454320.1 coordinate 29,535,488, forward strand.
AATGTTCTGCTAGTAAATTGAATTTAGTTTCATGTTACGATAATTCTTACCTGGTCCGTATTGCCGCCTTACGTCACCGTTGGGTACGCTTTTATAGTCTGGAATTAAGAGTAAATCACTTTTACTACAGCCGTATTCGCTTTTAAAAACAGTTAAAATGTTAAAGCATTAAAATACAGATTACTTTATTTAATTGTTGTTATAACGAAACCATAAATATTTAATTGACAATAAAAAACTATACTCAAATTTCTGACAACTTTTTAAAGTGAATTATCACAGTTTGAAAATGTTATTTTACTTTGATTATGATTGAAACTGAATTGTGAATGTACGTAACGAGGATTGATTAAATCAATTACTTACAAATTAACTGAAGAAGGATTATTACAAATTAACTGATGAAAGTTACACTTAATTTTTTAAAGTTGTCTATGCATTGTGAATTAATAGAATGCTATATTTACGAATAAATAGAATTGAAATGTTCCAAAACTTCGATCATTTTCGTTTCTGAATACATAATTTACTTAGAAAGTGTTATTAAAATAACCTATTACATGTTCTCAAATTAAGTGTGATTTTGTAAATATTTGCAACAAATATACATGACTACATTCAAGTGTTATAAGGGAAGAAAGGCAACACAATGCCGAATGGAATGCGAAAATTTCTCTAAGCTTGCAGTTCTTGCACCTTGATAAAAGTAATCGACAAATATTCATATGCTGCATACTATTCAGAGGAAAGTAATTTTATTTCAACACTGAGAAGAAAGTAACTTCGTTTATACACTTAACACAGCTAAAAAGGTAAAACTCAAATCCATATAAATTAGTGTGTGAAATTAAAACTAATTTAGCTTAGTACTAACAACTCTACTTTTTAAGTCTTTAAATATTATTTATACTAAAGCTTACGTAATATTTGTCTATCCGTGTTCATACATGCACACATAACTAACAAAAAAACGCAATAAAATACAAACTAACAAGGTGTTTTGGTTAAAGTTTTACCTCGTTTGGTGTGACTAATTGTTTTGATTCCTTTTATTCAATAGGCCAATGCACTCGCCTGCCAAGGTAAATACGTGGCTGGATCTATTCCTTCTTTTGCTGCTAACGCAAGCCTGTTCATTAAATCGCACGCCTATTAAATAAAGATCTTACACTAAAGTAATAAAAAATACAGCAACATCTTTTAAAACGAAAAAAATAAGATGGACAAGACTGACCATAAAACGGACACGAAGTCTGGCCTTTTTGATATCCTTACACCGCATGAAAATTATTACACCTGTTTTCAGTAACTTTTCTCAAAGTAGAAAATATTAATTAATTAATTTTTCAAATAAAAATATTGCGCTATCCTTTCGTTGTTTTATTTTGCACTTTTCTTGTGTTAATATACACAGCATGGATTTTCTCATAAATTGTTTTTATCAGAGCACTATAGCCATAGGAGACTACAATGTCAGAGTAAGTTCGAGCAAATTAATAATCATTAGCAGTCACGACTAGGTTGGGTACGAGTACGACTTTCGTGATGGGTCGATATAAAAACCGGATTAGAAATGTTCTACAAGAAAACTCGTCCGTCAATAGACATTTTGTAGATGGTAAAAATAGTCGATATCTTATTCTATACATTTTAAAGTTTTTATCGTGGAAAAATGCTTCGAAAACCGTTTTCAAATCGACAAACTGCAAATACATTAGGGATGAAGTGTAGCTAGAGCAGAATATCTAAAATGTTGAAGTTTTGCGTAAATTCCATCGATAAAATGGAATTTGAGAGAATTTAATTCAGATGAATAAAATCGGTGCTGGAAGTCCAGTAAATCCATAGAAATTGAATTCACTCAACTGCGTACCACATTAAAAATTGTGTGTTCTAATTAAATCTTAGCAGTTGCTCCGAAGTTTTAACTATTTTAAGAAATTACACAATATCGGAAATGTTCAAAGCGTTAAAGAAAGAGACAAAAATGTTACTACAAATATTTGGGAACTTAACTACAAATATTTGGAAATTGCACGGATGGACGAAAAATTGACTCCCTCAAGTGTTTTTCTGATAAGTTAAGGACAATTTATTGCATGTGAAACATTTTTAAATTCTGAAAGTGAATTAAATTAATCACAGATTTCTAACAAAGTTAATTAAAAACTTTTGTCAACTTAAGGGGGTAAATACAATTACGCGGGCAAAAATTACGCATTAGAAAACATTTTTTTTCACAAAGAAGGTTTAATGCAATCATTATAAAACTTTATACACTTGTTAAGGTATAAATGAGGAATGTAAAAAAATTTGTTTTTTAATTTTTGAAGACAAAATGGCGGCTGTACGCTGGCGTGAAGTTGACCTACAAAAAAAACTGCAACCACTCTGGAGGTCGTGTTATTGATCTGCCCATAAAAAAATTTGGCTTAAATATACATGTACTTTGTCGGTAAACCTCAAAAATTGTTTGTCAAAGTTTGTCAAAAGTTTTTGTCAAAAATCGATAATTTTCACTATTTTTTCAGCCATTTTTGCATTAATAATTCAATTTTGCAACAAAAAATTCCAAAACAATTAGGCTTACAGACAAGCCTAAAGTATAAAGAAGAAACCCTAAAAATTTCAGCTAAATTGGACAAGTAGTTTTCGAGTAATCGTGGTTGCAAATTTTAAAAATGTTGTTTTGAGAAAAACGCGTTTAAAGTTTTGAAAACCTTCTATGTGCTGAACAAAGCGTTATCGAAAAATGAAGAAAAAATATATAAGGAGTTCGATTTTCGACCTGAAACTTTTTGGAACGTATTCTACGGGAAATTTCCTAACTTTTTAGAGGAACAAAAAAAAAATCGATTTTTTTGACCTTCTAGTTGTATTTACCCCCTTAAAATTTTTTAATGAGTGGACCAGCCATTTCTCTATTTTGTTTCTTATCGAATAATAGACTTTCAAATCAAAAATCTCTCAAAAGAGACTACAAAGTAACATTATAATGCAAATTTTACTATAAATATCTCAATTTACAGTTTTTGCATCACACACACTATAAGTATTTTCCTTTAATTGCTAGAATTATTATTTCATTCAACTACAAAATTTCGAGTTTGGCAGCACCAGGAAATATACTTCTAAAAATTTTAGAAAACAATATCGCTTAAAGAGTTTTTTTTTTAAATAATTATGCTTATGTTAAGCCCAAGTTATTTTTTCTAAATTCCTACAATTTTTAAAATAACCTTGGTTCAACAATTGAGAGTATGAAGAATTTGCTTAACACGTTCAACCGGGCGTGTACCACCGGTGACTCACACGCGAATGGTTGATCTGGCGGCGTGTACCACCGGTGGCTCACGTCACATCACATGTTTTTTTTATTGAACAATTGAAGAGCTTATTTTAACAGGTAGGCTATAGTAGACTTAATGTATTTACATTTGTTTTTGTTTTTTTTACATTTTGTGCAAGAAAAAGCAAAATACGATTTTTACTGCCGCCCGATGAAGTGATATACAAAAAACTTCGCCGACGTCAAAGTGTTAAATAAAGCTTATGTTATTTATTGCTTCCAAGATGTATTCTTATTTATCTACTATTGATAATATGGAAAACAGCAAGGCCAGAAATTAACAGAACTCATGATTCCAAAATTTGTATTATATAATTCTGGTATTTCGTAACGTTTGGAAAACATTTGACATATTTTGTTTAAAAAGGTGGAACAATATCTAGTGAATTGAAACACGAACTTCTTGGGGTAAATGTGAGGTGAATATCATTTTTATATAGGAGCTTTAGTTTAGAAACTGCAGTAAAGTTTTCGCCAATGTTAACATTATCCGTCAAAATGTATTTTATTTGACAAATCAGAGACCACTTTGCCCTTTCTTTGTGAGTGTGCGTCCGACCATTGTACGCCTTGCAATTGGAGAAAGTTTTGGAAGATGGGTTAAAAACAAGCATCTTCAAACCAGTGGCAGACGCATGCTGACAACTGAAGGCGTTCAGAAGGAATAAAGGAAAGAAAAAAAGAAAGAAGGAATGAGGGAGGAAGGAGAATTATTATTTTTTATTAAATTCTACAATGATCTACCGTACTATTAAACAATCCAACCCATTGCGTAGAATTCGAATCTTCTATCAACTTCCAAAATTCAACACACAGGTAGTAAGAAACTCTCAACCTTTCAGTTGACAGAACTTCGCAATTCCAGGAAAATCTGCAAAACATTTTATTTAAATAAAACTATAACAAATAATGAACACAAATCGCTGTCATATTGAAAAAATAATTTTTGCAAAAACCCAACTATATGTAGATCTATTGTTAGACGGAAAATATATTATAGACAAAATAAACAAATCACCAAATAAACAATTATTTTTACGAAAAATCTAAACAAAAACACACTCAAGAAATTTTCTGTTGTTAAAATATATTAATAATGTTTTATCAAATGAAAATGTATATTTTGAAATGTTTAATTACTTTTGCCACTAATGAACATTAGAAAGATTTCTGTATATTTGAAAAATAGGTATTTGTTGACACAGCCAACTTTTTTCATTTATACAAATTTTCCCTGCAAAATGTTTGATTCTGTCTTGTTATGATATTAAAAATTATACATTTTTGAGTAGAAAAAATATTCGCATATTAAAAAATTATTCTGTCTATTTCAAAATCTACGCGTTATAAAATTTTGTTATATTGAAAATTAATTTTAAGTTTGCTTATATTGTTATCACATTAATAAAATCTTGTTGTCTTCATAGGAGTTCTGCATTAGAGAACTATCCCTTATTTTTGCTATCTCGTCTGCTCTTGTCCGAAATGGTTCTTCGTTTTCTAAATTAAAGTGGAAATAAAAACAAGTGCTTTTATCAGGAAATGGCAGAAGAGTATGCAATATCTAGAAATGAGTAGTTTTTATTGGATTATGTGATTGATCAAAATATAATAGACTAATTTGAACTCGCCGAAAAGTTGAATGAAAAACCCAACTTTAGTTTTAAGGTATCTTTAAGGTATAAGTAGATACAAAAAGTATTCCAATGAACTTTACAAATGAAAAATTAATTCTCGAAATGGAGTTTGTAAAATCGACAAAAACTCTTTCTTTTCGATATATTATATTCGATATGTTCAATTTCGATATGATTTTCATTTTGAAAATATTAAAATTTTGAAAACTATTATCATGGTGAATAATATTTTTCAAAAGGAAATTGAAATTAAACTTTGTGAAATTGAATAAAATTACTGTGATTATAAAAGTAACTTCGTTTTGACCATATATTGACAAGGGATTTTTCAATCCAACGTGCATTTTTTCATTATGATTGTTAAATTTCTCTCAGTGCATCCATCAGAATTATGACCCCTGTCCAGAGATTAAATGAAATAAATATAATAATATTAAATAATTCAATTAATCGTACAGCAACGGCCATGTAAAAGTCACTTCCATGAATATTTCCTTGACTTCCGAGAGATAAAATTAATTCACCTGAAGGTTACATCAACCATTCAACCTGCAGGACGTTATGTTACTTTATTTTTTTTTTTTTAGATTTTTTTCGTCATGGTATCCTTTTCTGTGCGATGTATTTCTGCCCCTATCTACGAAGGTTCTTAATGGTATGTGACAATGGCTGCTTTATGGGCGGTTGGCGGTATATCAACAGGTAACGGAAACTCCTTTGGGTGATTTACTGCTCGAAGAAGCTTTTAGCACCCCCCGGCTAATTCAAAGGAGTGTCGTTGTAATGGAAAAATTCACCTATCTATCTTTGGGTTGGGCTTGTTGCCTGGGGAATAATTTTAGCTGAGCATACCGTCAGACACCGAGTCATCGTCTTCGTTGCCAACTGGGCGTCTTTTGGAGTTACTGAAAACCTACAAAATTTTGAATCGCTAACATGTCATAAAAACTCTTCGAGGTAATTGCGAATTACGTCACCGACCTCAACACTTAATGGATTCCTTTGCACTCGAAAATTGGAAAGTGCCACCCTACCAAGGTGGGTTAATGACTCCTTTCAGTCCTGGCAAAAGATAAGTAATCGATAAAATAATATTGCCTTTCACTGGTGTGGAAATGAAGATTTTCCTCAAATGTACACCACACTTCCAATTCAGTAACCACCTCAGGACCACTTTCTGATATCTTCGAAATGCAAAGGGTTAATGAAATCTTGGTTAGAAGTATATACCAAACAGGAAACCTAACGACAACGAGTTTTTGTTATTTTGGAGAACATATTTATTATATCTACTAAGAAATTCAAGTCACCTTTGGATTAATGGTATTTTATGTTTGGTGTTATGAACAAAACACTGTCAATTTTGTTCAAAATGTAGATTTTATGGGTAAAAAACGAAACTATATTAATTGAACATTTATTAAGAGGAAAAGTCTTTTAATTATTTTCTTCCATATACTACTCATCAATTCATTATCACGGACCAAGTTAACATTTATTTATTTATCTTTTTTTAAGGCTAATGGTGAAGCTGCTACTGGGAAATACGTTGCTGGAAGTGTAGTAGGTGCTGGTGGTGATGCAAATCTTTTCGTTGCCAATCACGCCTACTAGATGCAGATTAAATTCACCGTACAAAAGGATGCGAATGCCAGTAAATACCACCGTCGTCATAAGACAATAGGCTGACTTCAAATCATAATCAATATCTCAGTTTTTATGCGCAAGAAAATTTTAACACCATACATACTTGTAACATTTATTTTAAATTTAATGTTAAATAAAAATAATAAAATTGAATTCTTTTGTTTAATTTTGCCTTAATACGAAATAAATCCATCTATATTTATCTAGATGTAGGCAACCGAAAATTTCAATGCACACTGGGATATTATAGCGCTGCTTAACGTTTTGTGCTAACAAGGAAACTTTCTCAGGTGTGTCTCACCGATTTTGATGAAATTTAAATATGTTATAGAGTATCGAAAAATAAGAGACACGTATTTTTTTTATCTGCGGATACGCACATTTAGTGGGTACTTTTATTTATTGTTTTTTTAATAAAAGTTGGTGTATTTTTCAAAATTTTGTCCCCCATGTTGTATCTGCTATTGTGAATTTTTTAAATTTAACATCAGATTCATCAGATTCATAATCAACGACTCCAAAAACCCCTTAATACTGGTTTTCACGAAAAAACTGATGTCTGAAAGAATATACATCATTGACGTATTAATGCTAGAGGTTGTTTGCCCCCTTGAGGAGCTTTTCTTGAGAAAACCCAAAAACACGTCAACCTTTTTTTTTTAAATCGTATGTAAAAAAATATTTTTCAATGATTTTTAACTAAAACTGTTATTTTTGTGACGCAAAAATATAAAAAAAAATCATTTTTCTGCAATAAAAAATAAGGGTTGCAAACCCCGCGAACCGGATTACTTACAAAAGGTTAGTATATTTATGAGACATCATTTCCATTTTGTTTCATTCGAAAAAATTCATTAGAACTTGAAATATTTAGGGAAAACTCTTTTTGGGGGTAAATTTTAGGAGTTTTCACCTCCTAAATGTGCGTATTCGGAGATAAAAAAAAATACATGTCTCTTATTTTTCGATACTCTATAACATATTTCAATTTCATCAAAATCGGTGAGACACACCTGAGAACGTTTCCTTGTAAGAACCAACGATTATAAGAGTTTTATAAAAATCAAGTGGCGATTATGCTTACAGATAAATTGAAGGAACTACGTCAATTGTATTTATTTATTTATTTTGTATTTTCTCGATAGGTTTTTCTAAGAATTTTTTAATTCAATTCGTACAATGATTCGCAAAGGGAATTAGAGAATTGTTCAGATATTGCACATGGTGTAGTTAAACCGACTTAATATTCACTATGTCCTTCAAATAAGTCGATATTTCAAAAAGAACATTAAATTCTAAAATACTGACCAACAAAACGTAATCTTGTTTATTTTAGCGCAATATTGATTTCTCCTATAATTTCATTGGTTAAGGAGTGAGTGGATAATGAAAAACAAATCACAATCCATTCATTCATTCACTTAATACTTAATAGCTCCTGTATTTTGTTGATTTGAATAACATATTCTAACAGAAAATAATGCATTAATTTAAAATCTATATACATAAATATTTCCTGACTGATTCTTTACCGTCAAACCGGCACCGTTGCGGTGTAATTTAAATCCAGTGCAAATCAATTATTAACGCCAAAAATCCTAATAATTTTAATAGCCGATTCGAGATAAATAATAACCGAACAACATATTTAATAGTAATTTTAGACTATACTAAACTAGCAACAATTTTAGTCATAGAGGTAACACAACTTTAACCACGGACATAATAACGCAGACAACAACCAAAACAACAATAGCTTTAATAATAAATATGAGGAGTGTCGGTCGGTGGAAAATAGCCCTTTTTCCAATTTTAAAAAAAATCGTCGTATCTTTTTTTATATGTTGAATATTATGATTTCTCCAAATAAGAACAGGCTAAAAGGCCATTTTTGTAATGATTTTAACGTTAGAGTTGGCGATTCTGTTCGAAAGGGACTAGATTTTGTCTATAAAGAAGCTTTTAACATTTTTTTTACTCTTTTTCTAAGGTTTGTTTATGATGATTTTAGTCCATTTTGAACAGACACTGCTCATATAATAATAACAGCAATGTGCCAGAACCAATGGAGGTCGACCTAGCATATAAACCAAACTAAGATAGTGTAGTTCCCACGTCCGAAGATTATCATTTAATATTATCATAGATACTAAGACAACCCATTCTATCATTAATCCAAACATCCATGATCCAAAATGGAGGGTACAATCCGAAAATTAGTCAAATTACACACTTTACATTATATTATAAAGATAAAAGAAAAAGTGCACGGAACGAAAGGTGCATAATGTGCATAATTTTTACTTACATTATGTATGATATTTAGCCAACACTTACTGATCATAAAGGTATGATTATTATTCAGAACTTAAAAATGTATAGAGTGTAAGTATAGATTTCATTATATGCAGGAATAATACAAAAATATATGCCCAAATACATATATTAAATTCTTATTTATCATTATTTATAAAGAGAGTTAAATACAGATGCATACATCACAATTTAAAATCTTTATCTTTGATATAGCAAAGTGTAAATTTCATAATTTATAATTATTAATTTTGGTTACAATTTTATATTTACACACGTTCTTGCAATATGATGTAAAATCATAATAATATGCATTAAAACATAATTCTGATAATTAAGTACATATTATAGAAGAAGCCCAACGTAGAAAATAAAATTCATGAATTATTCTCGAGTTAATTTGTTAAAAAATATAGTTGCATAATACTTGGAAAACTCTAAAATATACTATTTCCATATTATAATATATGAAAACTGGTGAAATTATGAAAAATTCCTATTATTTGTGAATATTCTGAATAACACATGAGTATAATTAATAGAAAAAAAAAACAAATTTTAAATTCATAACTTATCAAATTGTGACTCTTAATCCGTGATTACAAATTTCTCTCAGTGTAGAAATCCCATTCTATGAGAAGTTGAACCATCTTTCGACAAGAATCGAAATGTACGTATGACAATCCCACACGAAATATGATGGAAACAGCCGTAATAATATTCTCGTCATTAGTATATATTACCAAGAAAAGTGTTTGAGTTCGGGAACAAATAAAATAAAGTTCCACTTCGAGCCACAGAAAGTATCAAAGAAAAGCAGTCATGTGAACAGACTTATGAATTTTCCCACTTCTCAGAAATCAATTGGGATACCTAAAAGAACAACGAACAGAAAATAATAACGCGTTCATTATTAAAGAAGTGATTCACAATATCGAAAATAATAAGATACGTAACGAAGTGGAAATTCTTGATAGTGAATCTGAAATGTTGGACACACACATTACTAAATGTACAAAAAATAGACAAACAAAACTTTAACAAGACTGAACATCTAATATAGAGGAAAATATTTTTCTGGACAAATAAGTGAAGATGGAATCCGATACTTTCTATCAGGAAAATTCGAATCCAAGTTTCATTAGAGCCACTAAACTCTGAATTCGCAATGAGATGCTCAAAAACAGAATCATTCGACCAAGCAATTCGTTGTATTCATCGCCCATCAGAATCGTGCCTAAAAAGACCAATGCCAGTGGGAAGACTAAAGGCAGACTTGTCATCGACTATGGTAAATTGAATGAAGTTACTGGATGACAATTATCCAATCTCCAACTTCGATGAAAGGCTCGACACCCTGCGGAAATTCCATTATTTAATTACGCTTAGTTTAACGAATCGAATTGAAATTCACGAGGAAGATATCAAACAGCGTTCAGGTTTGAGAATGACAATTACGAATTCCTTCGTGTGTCTTTTGCAACGTTTTACTGAATATATCAATAAAATACGCTTGGTGTACTTGGAGGACATCATCATTTTCTCCACGTCGCGTCATTGCAAGAACAGAATTTTTAGGGAACAGGAAATGAACATGTATAACGAAATACGAAAAAGAAAAACTATAAATAGATTGAACGCCGATAGAACGGACTTCATTAGAGAAATTAGAGGCTTTAAGAACTACTTTAAATACAGAAAGATAGATGCGACAAGGCTAGATGAGGAACATTTAACAGATACCAAAAACAAATTAAAGTACCATAAGGCTCATATTCGAAAGTCAAAGATATATCAAGATCAAGGTAATCCCAAAATCAGAAATAAGAAATAGAACTACACAATTTAAACACTAATAACGAGTAAATTACATTTAAACTACGATATGTAAAATTGTTTAAGAAATATAACAAAATACTACATATTATAAACATAATAGAATTCGAAATAACAAACAACTATATCAAAACCAACATTTTAGCAATGTAACCGATATTTGAATTAATAGAGCTACTGTTTACCGATGTTCCCTTAGAAGCGAAACGACATTGAAAACACACTTCATATAAAAGACAGAACTGGTCGACTTACTGGAAACCGGATTAAAATATATTGCTGGGACGATGGATCAAGCAGACGAATCTCTAAAACAAACTTTTCAAGTACAACAGGAAGCTCATTGAAGGAAACAGTAAACAAATCCTAATCAATAACGAGATATCAGATCAAATTCAGAATATAACATCGCATATTAGAAATCAAGAATTATCTATAGAACAATATGTTAACTGTAAATTAGCAGTAAAAAAATTAATAACCATCGAAGACAAAATTAATGCAACAGACCCATATAACATATTCTCCTGTTCAGAAATCACATCTTTATATGTTTTTATGATGAATATCATCCGAATGTATGCATAGGAAATAACGATAATGAAATTGAGTGTGACAATAATTAATATTTTTTATAGTTCATAAAGACCACTAGATTACTAGTAACATAATACACTTTATGAGCATCTAACTTTTGAATAAAGGCGCATTGTCCTAAAATATTATTATCCTCTTTCTGAGGGTGTTAAACTCTACAAAATATATTAATTTCATCAAAATTCATGATGGACATGTTTGATATTCTCCTTGTAAATTAAATTGCCTTTTGTGAGTATTTTGATTTGAATTAAAGGCTCTTTTAAGATAAAATGTTTTAATGAAATAAACTGAAATTAAACCAAGAAAATATGTTTAAAATTATTTTATTTTCGAGCTATTTCGAAATCTTCCTTTCATTAGGCAGAACTCCCACAGTCCCACGAGACTTTAATCAATCAAAGAAAACGATGCTTTCTTCCATAGGCGGTAAGTACAAAAAGCAGTTGAGGAAGTAAAGTAATAAGGCGACAATTATTAATGTCAACTTCCTGGGATTAATGGTAATTGCGCTAAACGATGGATAAGCATGAGCTCAAATAAGTAAAAGATCCCAGACAATTTTCATAAAGCTGGCTGTTTGTTGGAACCGCAAAAACGTTTTACTCTGAGTGAATTTCGGCTACCATCAGATTTGCCAAAAATATTGGCCGGCTGCCAGAAGTTCGCCATATGGTGTGAGTGACGAACTCGAACATTTTACAGAAAATTCCTGAAAAAAAAGAAACCAATGCACCAGACATTACCTCTAATCGATCCCCAAGCTGGCAATTGAGAACGAGTACACGACTTCGCGCTTAGAGAGGTACCTTGAGGCATGACAAGTCGTTCCTGCGGGCACCCTGTGAACATAACTAATAGCTTTCAGGGCTATATTAATTTTGGACAGCTTAGCCGTCAGTCAAAATGATAGGAATGTGCAGAATTTATGCTTGTGGTGAAGGTGGCGTCGAGATGAACATTTGTGTCTTTTCTTCCGCACCCATTGGGTTACGTCTGTGAGGCCTTGCGGTAGCATTTAGCAGATGTACCTCAACAATATTTGAATTGTGAGATACTACCCCATTCTGACCTTACGCGTATGAAATCTCGTTAGCGCCAATGTCGTGTCAGAATCGTCTACATTCCAAATGGAAAAAGGCTAATATTGAAAATTTTAAAGGAAGATGACTCATATTAACCCATTAATGCGCAAAACGAGAATTTTGTGCAGGCAAGTTTAATAGTGCCTACGGTTCGCAAAACAAATTGGGACGATTTTCTTCCAAAATCATACATAGGAGGTTTTTGGCGATGCTCTTTCAGAATCTGGCATTTGTCTTGCACAAAAACTTCAAAAACACTATTATTTTTTGGGTATTTTAAAAAAAAGTGTTGATTTTTTTTTGGTATTTTTTCTTTTCAAAGTCAATTATCTTGTTGTTGCTGTTATTTAATGATCATATAAACACCAGAAATAGTGGTCCGAATATCTAAACTTTTTCAACCATGGTTTTAAAAGTTTTTTTTGGCTTTGTTTTTTGCAAAATGGCCATTTTGTACAGCAATGCAATAAAAAATTTTGGATTTTTTTACACGAAAAATATCAACTTTACAAAAAAATGTATAGAGCAGAAAATGCTTAGAATTAGCCTAGGAACACGTGTGATTTTTTTCAGAATTTTTGGTGATATTTTCATGTCATTTCTCCGATTTTGAATTTCAATCAATTGATAGAAATTTCAGTCCGTTCTTCAGTATTTATATTTTGGCAGTTTAAATATAATTCTGGGAGAAAGGTATTGTAGTGAAAGCTTATTTGAATGAAGGAACGTTTTAATGATATAACGCCTTAGTAAACCTTATATGATGCGTCTTAAATAAATTACAGGGCGTTAAGGGGGTAGTACAGGTTATAAAAGTAAAAAACAGCCTAATTTTCAATATTTTTTTTTCTCGGTTCCTTTATTATATAACATTTTCAAACTTCTATTACACTTTGATTACATTTTCGAGGTAGTAAAAAAAAAAAAAAAATTTTTTGCAATTTTTTTTATTATTTATAGAGGACGCTGAAACTGTCACCGCAAAAAATATCTCTTTGCATGGCGGACAGTTAATCTCAAAAATGAAGAATCTAAAACAGAAAAACCAAATGACATCTTAAAGAGAAATACTTCTTACGTGGTATTTCACCACAATATTTGAATAAATGATTAAAAAAAAATGGCGGCTGTTTGAAAAATTTTTTCGAAAAATCACCTATTTTTTCATTTTGTTTCGCTTGCCAAATTCTTTTTGTATTGGCTTTAGGCTTATATTGTGGTGGATTACCACAAAGGATATTTGAATAAATAATCACACCAAATTTGACCTAAATCGGTTCAGCCAATCCGGAGATTAACTGTCTGAAAAAAACGTCATTTTGAGAAAAACGCATTTAAAGTTTTTTTTCAATTTATTATATAGCCGAAATTACCACCAGAGAGCGAAAAAGGTACGCACGCTTAAACTGCTATAACTATTTTTCTTTTTGAAATTTCTTAATAAAATTTTGAGAGTTAATTTCTGAAGGTATATGGAATTGAAAATTGATTTTTAGAAAATTATAACCGATACCCTTATGTAGCTAAACTGAAATTTTTTTCTCACAATTTTATATTTGGTGTATTAGAAATTCTAATTCTTCTCATTAAGAACTTTCATAAAAACTGTGTTATATCACTATGCCAAAAAAACAACAAATTCCTAAATCCAACTCGACCGTTTTCTTTTACATGGGACTTCAATTTTTTATAAGACTAAACGTTTTGGTTCAACTTTTTGTTTGCAGTTGGCCCAGCTATTTGTGCTCCACGTTTAGATAACCCAATTCTGAAGCTATATTTTTTAAATTTTCTGATTCTGTAGGAGAATGGTGTAATTGAAAATTGCTATACCTTAATCAGTTTTTGTTTCAAATATATATGTACAACACAAATCACGGAAAAATAAAAAGTTGTCTCTGAAGATCGATTTCCATTAGACCATATTACCACAAGGTGCTTAAATCTTTAAAAAAATGTTTGTCGGAGACTTATCCCATCAATTTGAAGTGCGGTTTGAACACCCTTTCAATAAATAATTTAAAACTTCTTCAGAACAAGTTTAGGTTTAAGTTAGGTTTTAAAACTCCTTTTGGCTTCTTTCTTTTCTTTTTAAGTCTTCATTTATTTATTCAATAACCCATAAGAAAGTTTCACAACAAACAAACAAAAAATATGCTCTTTTTCATTTGCCCTGTCGGTCTCTGCTTTTTATTGAAAAATTGACACTTTATAACTATTGGTCTGACAGCTTCAATTGTATTCGAAATTGCAATTTTGTTTAAGATCACATCAATAGTGATCATTCTATTTTGATTGAGTTTTATTATTCGAAGTGTATAAGTGAAGCACCTGTGCACTAAGCTTAACGAATCACCGATGCGCACGAAGGCATCTAGTGAAAACTCTGATTGCTACTACAAGAATCCGTTTATTAATGTTGGATGGGTAATATATATATGTAACAAATAATTTACAATAAAAGTACTTAAGCAACAACATTCTGAAACTAGAAACCGCTCGCATTGCTCAGGCGGTTAGTGCATCTTGAGCGATTCATTAATGCAGCGTAAGGGGATTTCCTTAGGCTCACCGGCTATGAAGTGGTTAAATTACTTGTTTTGACGACATTATTTAAGATTTGTGGGGAATTGAACAAATAATAATCTGGTCGATCTTCTCGCTCGATTGATGGTAATTTGCAAAATCGCCCTAAGACTCATTTTCGAAATAGAAACTTCTTTAAATATTCTCGAATTGGCTTGAACCGTTCTGGTAGGAGAGAATTTTTAACATCTCCTATTATCGAAACAATCAGGTTTGAAAAATTACTTTTTTATAAAGTCCTGAAAACCGATTTTTTCCACGTTTCTGAAGTAATTTTTTCACATTACTGAACAAAATTGCTTTCCGGCAATCGATTGAAGGCATCACTGCTATAGGATATTATAAACCAAAAATTCCACTATCCAACTATACTAATGCCTTTTGTAGAATTGTAAATTTCAAAGATCATTTGCGAACGAAAGCATGTCACCTTCACAAGTTTCTCTACCTCCGATTGTGCACGCGACAAAAGTCATGGAATATGCTTGGTATTCCTGTCAACTATTCATCATGAAAACATGTACGAAGTAGTGGCATTTTAATACATCCTATTCTATTCTTGGAATTTTATGAACGTCGTTTGGTTGAGTCTGCCAGCAAAAGTTATTTCGAAAGATATTTGATATGATATTCTACTGCGGCTTCATTTCTTTAAATCTACAAAGATTTACCCGCAAGGTGCGTTCCACTGAATTGAAGAATTAAAAAAATGTCGAAATGCTTTTAAGCTGAATACACTTTCACAACGCGAACACAGTACCAAAGGAACTAAATTTACTATATGTATGTACCTCCAACATTATGTTGTTTGTATTCTCAATGTTTGCTATTATATTTATAATGTAATCATTATATACACTCTGTTATAAGTCCGCATAGAAAGGAGTTTTTCCTACTTTTTCCTACTTTTTCCTCATCTTTTAAGAGCTTTCAACAACAGATTACCGCCAACTAATAAAGCTCTTGCATTCTGGAATTGGAAAGAATGAATTGATGGTAAAGATTTTTAAATTATCGCGAAATCTCTGCTGTTGCATATTTATAACTCCGCTAGTAAAAGCACATGAGAATACATTTTATCTTATTTGTTAGTACTTTATTTGTCTTCCATTAACCTTCACTATGTCAAGTATTCTTTTGTTCATACTTATAATACATTTTTTTAATTAATCCAATTTTCATTACTTTACTTTACAAAAATTAACTAAGCGGAGAACAGTGATGTAGTCCCCACTAACTTTGGCCGTTAGTTAAAGCCGTAGTTACTTTTCTGTGTCCATAGTTAACGATCTTTGAATACTGCTTGAAAAAATACGAAAACTATAAGGCTTACGCTTAAACATAATAAGTGATATTACATCTTATAAAATTTATATATTTCGTAAAGATACTATAGTTTCCGTATTAGCTTCCAAAATTGATACATTTGGCATATGTTTTTCATAATATTAGAAACGCATCAGAACAATACCAAAATAATTCATAATTTCTACTGATATGAAAGTAAATGTCTTATTTATGAAATTGATATTTTTATTACATATAAAATTAAATGTTTTGTATGCAAATCAAAAGAAAATTATGACATTGATTTCGATATATATTATTTTGATATTTTTCGTATAAAATTGAGAGAAAATTGTTAAAATGTAAAATTAATCAAAACCGCGGTACCAACTGTTATTTAAATTCGATTGAATGAATCACCTCTTGTTCCGCCATTTTGTATCGGCCATATTGGATTTTTAAATTGTGATATTGATACTGACCCCAGAACCCGCACATATCAATTTTTGTGAAAATCCGATCAAATTTAATACTCTTGGTCCGCCTTATTGGATCTGTTGTATTGAATTTCTGAATTTTGATAACAGATTTGAATAAAGCAGCCTCACTAAAAACCCCTGTATACTTAAGTTCAAACATATACGATGGCATTTCGGGTTTTGGCCAGATTTTGACAATTCGGAACACTGTGCGCCACTGAGTCTGTTTCTAAATATAGATATACATCTCCCCTTTGCCCGAGTGGTCTGTGTTATGTTATTTATAATACATAACTAATCTTTAACGAATGGTGTCTTTCCTGAACAATACAAGCTTTTTATGATTATCCCTCTGCATAACAAAGGCTACAATATTTCTAATTATCGTTCTCTTCATAATCTGTTTTACATTACTAAAATCGTGCCATGGCTTATGATGCGGCATTTTATCTTTTCATAAATAATAAATTTTACCACCGACTGTGATAGAAAATAAACACAGGTTTAGCAGACAGAAGAAACCCCCGCTATAAATAATCTCACGGTGCCGAATCGCGGTGTTCCCTCATATATGAAAACCAAATACGGACCGCGGGTCTTCACACGTGGCTAAAGTCTGTGAAGGTAGGGGGCCGCAAGGAGAGTCCGATATGACTACATGAGCTTTTTTCGCACCAGTTCAAATTGGAAGTGAACTAAAGGCAAGACACAAGGCACTTCAAATGATTAATTGAGTTGCCTTCTCCGGGAAATCACGGCCGAGTGGAGCACTTACTCGTAATCAGTTTGACCTCCAGCAATCTTGCCTGCTCGGGCAGCAGCGGGCTTCTCTACTCCTGCTGTTCCACTGTTGCGTGCCAATAAATCCAGAAGTGCGTGTAATTGCGCTAATCCCAGCCACTTGGTGCGAGATTATGGACGATGGTTATCACGCAAAACTCCTGAGAGTTTAGCTGGCTTCAATCACAAATTTTCCTATCCCTGGCTTATTGACTAATACTTCGACTAGGAGTCGGGTGCGTTCTAGACCTTCTAGGAAATGAATTAGCCAAAGGATGTTTGACTTAAGGTGGGACACTGCAAGTTTTTGGGGATGTTTTTAGTTTGAAACTGAATCAATCATTGCGTTGATCAATCAGATGTTGTGTGGCAGGATTGTCAACTCGGTTCTTGGGGCATCTTCCATCAGAAGACATGTGTACAGGGGCACCCCCCAGGGAGGGGTCCTGTCGCCGCTTCTGTGGAACCTGACCCTGAATGATCTCCTCCTGGATCTTGAGCGCTCGGGCTGCTGCGTAGTTGCGTATGCGGACGACATTGTCATTTCAGTATCAGGCAAGTACCTGAATACGCTGTCGGAGGTGTTACAACAGGCCCTAAACAAGCTCACGGTATGGAGTGTTAATAGTGGCTTGTGCGTTAACCCGAATAAAACGGAACTTGTACTATTCTCCAGGAAGTACAAGATTCCCTCTTTTAATACACCACTCCTTGGTGGAGTGAGGTTGGAACTCACGGACGAGGTAAAATATCTTGGTCTCGTTATGGATAGGAAGCTGAATTGGAAAGCCAACATTGCTGAAAGAGTACGTAAGGCTACAATAGCCTTGTACTCATGCAAAAGTGCAATCGGCAAAAGATGGGGCTTAGAACCACGCATTGTCCACTGGCTCTTCGTGACAGTGATCAGGCCGATACTGGTATACGGTGTGCTAGTGTGGTGGCCCGCCCTAGAGAGGGCATGCCACCAGAATGCGCTGGATAGGATCCAAAGAATGGCTTCTGTCCTGATCACGGGTGCACTCAGGACAACTCCCACCAAAGCCCTGAATGTCATCCTCCATCTCCTTCCAATGGAACTATTTGGTAAGCAAACTGCTGCCTCCATTGCTGCTAGGCTCAATTCTATACATCCCTGGGCACGCATGGATTATGGTCATTCAAAAATCCTTAGCACTTGTACCCAAGGTTTAGACTATGTTATTCCAAACCCATGTTTCGATATTAAATTCGACTCGCTTATTCCAGCGAGACATGAGTGGGGGGAAGAACTTCTTAGCAAAGCAAATTCGGTGAAGATATTCACCGATGGCTCAAAGCTGAGGGGCAGAGTTGGAGGTGGAATATACTCGGAGCAACTGAGCCTCGAAGCGTCATTTCGGCTGCCAGACCACAGCAGCGTAATTCAGGCGGAGGTCATGGCTATCATGGAAGCCCTCTTATGGCTGCAGGAGAATATGTCTCCTCCCGGAGATATTTCTATCTTTACTGACAGCCAGGCTGCAATTAAATCACTAACGGGTGTGTATACGACATCAAAGGTGGTTGCGGACTGCCGCTCTCTGCTTAATCAAGTAGCGGAGGGGGGGGTTAATATTAGTATAATTTGGGTACCAGGACATAGTGATGTCCCGGGAAATATTAGAGCGGATGAGCTAGCCAGGCAGGGAACGACCCTTCCAGAAAGGGATATCATCCGGCGGATAGGAGCACCGCTCGCCTCCTGTAAAGCAGAGATTATAAGATCGTACTTAAGGATTGCCGAAAATAGGTGGAGAAACGAGAATACTTGTGTGACCACCAGGCAGATCTGGCCAACATTTGACCATAATAGGTCAAAGAACCTGATTACTCTCAGGAGGGAGGCCATTAGTAACGTCGTGGCGGTAATTACGGGGCATTGCCTTGTGGGCAAACATGCCAACAGACTAGGCGTTATCTCCAACGACTTCTGCAGAAGTTGTCAAAATGAGGAGGAGGAGGAAAGCATAACCCACCTCCTGTGCCAATGCCCAGCACTATCTATGTGCAGAAACAGATATCTGGGCGCTTATTTCTTTGATGACTTGTCGGATCTGAGTTCAAAGAACGTCAGAGACATTGAACACTTCATCAAAGGCACGAAGTGGTTCAAGGTTAGCTAGTTTTCTGGGAAAAGCCCTCGTGTGGTATCACAATGGGCCCTTGTGGCCTAAGTGTGCCGTCAGGCAGCCACGGCAACCTAACCTAACCTAACCTAGTTTGAAACTCTTGTAGAGATAAGCAGCTATTAAGTAATTGGTCAGATGATATGTTTCGCTTATAGGGCTCTATCGAAGACATTTCTAAATAGACTAGGGGTTGATTGACCATTGCCCCCTTTGTGGAAGCCCGCAATTTATAAAACCTTATTTACAATATAATAAACAAGTAAATCCTAAACTTTATAAAAATCCTTAAAGTTAATGTGAGTCACAATGCCACGCAGCAACAGCAGCAGCGAATCTCTTTAATTGGACGAAAATGGTCACGTGACTCAGGCACGCCCAATGAGGAGATTTCGGTGCTGTCATTTTTGTGTTGTTTATTTATTCTTCGTTGTCATTGTGATAATAACAATTTTACTTTAAAATGATTGCGAAAGGAATTTTTATTTTATATTCAGCTCAAGTCAAAATTAGAATTTCTTTAAGTTTCTGATTAAAGTAAGCTTTGTTGGGTTATTAAAACTTTTTCTTTTATTTTGTTATTTAATGGAATTTACTTGAATTTACCTTTTTTACTTTTTGTAATGCTCATGAATTAATTAGAAATAGTTCAAATTCCTCACATTAGAAATTAAATAAAATAATCAATAACTATACTGGTGTCATTTTGAAAATTTAGGTTTGCTCGGTCTTTGAAAATTTACTTTATGGCAAATAAATTAATGAATTAATAAATTATAAAATTTACAGCATCAGTATGATTTAAGATATATATATATAATATTAGGGTGCTTTTTTTTCGCGACAATTTTTTTTTTTTCAGTCCCACCTCGAAATTTTGTGGCTAATACCTAAACATACATTCCCTGAAAATTGGAGCCCAAAAAAATAATATTTAGTACTAGACCAAGACGCATAAAGATTTCCCATATAAAATACACGTGAACTTTGATTATTTTTCTTCAAATCTCTACAACTCAGAGGCATTTTATGGCACAATCTTGGGCAATGGTAGGGTTTCTTCAGAATTGAATGCTCTACAAAAGTGTCCATTGCGATGTAACCCTAACTCCCACCAGCGAGGTAGTACGGGTCATTGACCCCAATTTTTCCACGAAATTCTCGCTTTTTGCCCCTATCTCGTAAACAACAACAGGTACAGAAAAAGTGAATATGACAAACTTGTAGCAAATTCAATTTCCTACAAAAAAGTTCTGAACACCAAATTGCTAACATCAATATTTCTTGAGATATTGGGCTTTGAAGTTGAGGTAGTGTTTCTACAATTTAGCTCAATAATCCATGAAACTTCCACACTACCTCAACTTCAAAGCCCAATATCTCAAGAAATATCGATGTTAGGGATTTGGTGTTCAAAAACTTTTTGGAGTCAATTAAATTTCCTACAAGTTTGTAATATTCACTTTTTCTGTACCTGTTGTTGTTTACGAGATAGGGGCAAAAAGCGAGAATTTCGTGGAAAAATTGGGGTCAATGACCCGTACTACCTCGCTGGTGGGAGTTAGGGTTACATCGCAATGGACACTTTTGTAGAGCATTCAATTCTGAAGAAACCCTACCATTGCCCAAGATTGTGCCATAAAATTCCTCTGAGTTGTAGAGATTTGAAGAAAAATAATCAAAGTTCACGTGTATTTTATATGGGAAATATTTATGCGTCTTGGTGTAGTACTAAATATTATTTTTTTGGGCTCCAATTTTCAGGGAATGTATGTTTAGGTATTAGCCACAAAATTTCGAGGTGGGACTGAAAAAAAAAAAATAGTCGCGAAAAAAAAAGCACCCTAATATGATATATATGCAATACCTTAAAGGACTGGAAATTTACAAAATAAATGTTTTAAACTCTTATAAATAAGATATTCATATTAGTCTACTGCTGCACTTCATGAATTCAATATTGATGTTGTTATAATTACGATTTGGTCAAACATTCTAGGAAAATAGCAATAAGTTTGAATTTTTACGAATAAAAATTGCGCCAAATTAATTAATTCGTACCGTTAAGTAAGTATTGTAGATTAGATTAAGGAATCTAGTGAACTTACGACACTGTAGTTGTGTAGCATATTATCCTGAATTCTAAATAACGCTATATTTATATCTATATGTAACACTAGACAAATTAAACTAAAAATAAAACACTTCAATTAAAAAAAAAAAAAAACATACTTCAGTCTAAATGTGGAGTATATCTGTTGGAGCGTGTTAGGCACGTACATGAGGGTGCCATTAGTGGTATTGAAATAAATGTCTACATAATTGTTATTCATACTGAATTACTTACTTACTTAATTATGTTTGACTCAATAACATTCACTTTCAAATTTATGTGTATGTATGCAATAATTTCTATTTCACCATGAAAGTACCTTTTCTTATAAATTAATTACTCTTCCGAAAATTCAGGTTGCGATTAGTTTGGCATAATTTAAATTTTTAATTCAGATTTTTTGTGGTTTTATTCCTAACTAGTAGGTATCTACTAATCTCTTATAACTACTGATAACTACTAATAATAATAAATAAGGTATATTGTTATTTGAGAAATAACTTTTTTTTTCATAATAAAATTAGTACTTGGACTTAAAAATATATATAAAATTGGGTGTACAAATGAATTCGGTCCATTTTGTTGTTGTTAAAAATATATTTATTTTGAAACAAAATGAATTAACAGATTAATCAAAGTATTTTCCATCGTTGATTACTACTTTTTCCCACCTCTCCGGCAATTTTCAAATTCCATCTTGAAAACATGTTTTGTCTTTTGAGGCAATCTAACTTCCGATCCAATTATCTATTTCTGCGAAAGAAGTGAACCGGTGACCTGCCAAGTCGTGCTGCATCCGTCGGAATAACCAGTAATCAGAAGGAGCAAGGCCCGGAGAATATGGCGGGTGCAGTAGAATATCCCACTTGAGTGTTTCTAAATATTTGTTGACGACTTTTGGGACATGAGGTCGAGCGTTATCGTGCAAAAGAATAACTTTATCATGTCTTCGTTCATATTCATATTTTTCGTAATGCACTGCTCAAACGAGTCAATTATAGTCTATACCGATAACTCGCAAAAGATTCACCAGGTTGTAGCAGCTCATAATACACAACACCCTTTTGGTCCCACCAAATACACAGCAAAACTTTTGAATTTAAATTTTGCTTTGGTGTTGATGTTGAGGTCGATGGTAACGATTCACCAGTCTTAACGTAATATTGTTTCTTCTTGGGATTATCGTAGAATATCCACTTCTCATCTCCAGTAACGATCCGATGTAAAACACCCTTTTTTTTCCTTTGAATCAACTTCTCGCAAGTGAAAAATCACCTTTCAACGTCTCTTGGTTTCAATTCACGAGGAACCCAGCTTCCTTGCTTTTGAATCATTCCTATGGACTTTAATCGTGCAGAAACTGCTTGTTGAGTCCCTCCCAATGTATCTGCAAGCTCCTCTTGCGTTTGACACGGATCTTCATCGAGTAATACCTCCAATTCATCGTTTTCGAATTCTTTGGGTTGTCCAGGGCGAAGCTTATCTTCAACGCTTAAATCACCATTCTTAAAACGTCGGAACCATTCCCTAAATGATTTACCAGTTGGAGCATTATCACCATAAACTTCCACAAGCATTCGATGCGCTTCCGCTGCACTTTTCTTCCAATTAAAGCAAAAAATTAAAACCTCCCGCACATGCAGCTTAGTTAACACAAAATTTGACATATTCGACAAAATAAAAAACAAGGTTTTTTTATGAAATTCAAAATGATAGAAACTGAATGTTATTGACAGATGTCTAACCTCTCTGAAACCACCGAGATCAGCTGTCACTGTGAAACATTCATAACAGCCAGAACCATCTTTTGAAAACGGACCGGACTAATTTGTACACCCAATATATTATATTATACTGGATTATAAATCGCAGTTTTATTATAAATTTATGCAATTTTTATATTGCTATTAGGTGTTTTTACTGCTCCGCTTGACCCACCTAAGTGGCAACTCAAGCCCAAATCAGACATTTTTCTATAATACAATATTATACCTCCTAAAGCAGATTGATTGTAATTTTACTTTTTTTTATAATACATTTAGTAAAGGATAAGAGATATTATTAATTAACCCAGACGCACCATTTTCTAGCTATGATTGATTAAGTAAAAAATTGTTCAATTAGCTACGCTCTACCGTACCTTAATTTTAAGCAGACTGAACAGGTATCATTTTTCCCCCTTACACCTGATTTTGGAAATCTTATTCGCTGTGTAAAATTCGTAATTCTATCTGATTAGACAGCCATAAATTAATCTACCCAGATTAATTTATTTCACCTTGGAATCTATAAATTTGCTATTACAATTTGTTAAGGTCGACGTTCTATCACACCGAGGAAAGTCATTGCTCGACTATACTCCCTATGGGATTTGCAATGTACATGTATGTTTCCCAGTTTCCTCACATTCATAGGATTTAACTCACTGAGGTCATCGAATCCTTAATTGATAATATTAAAGCAACCGTGAAGTTAAGAAGGATTTTTCCGGTTTTTTGCCAGCAATGCTTCGAATACGAAAAAGGACTCTTTGGGCCCCAATTTCCGGATAACATACCCATTTGTAACTGAGCTGCATATCCATTCTGTGCGCAAATCCGGGACTTTAGGTATACAAAACTACGTGATTGGAATGACACACACACGACTCCTGTCCGTACTCGATTCGTGAATAAAACCTTGGATGGTGCGGAGTTCAATAATCTTTGAGGAATTTGTCTTGTAAGACGTGTAAATTACCTGGAAGCGTCTTGTTCAGCCAGCCAGTCGCAGGCCGAAAAGTCAAACTTTGCTGACAAGGAATCTGTTAAAACGACTGGAGGAAATAGGTGAATTGCCGGGTTCTCCAAATAAAAACTTCAGCTCAGAGATCAATCCCCTTCTGTTAAACAAGAAAAAAATTTCCATATAAATGAGTGATTTTCAAGGTATGCGAATGAACATGAAATAAAATTAACTCAATTTGAGCCCAATTTCTTTGGCATGTTTGACGAGAGCGTCTGACTAGTGTAATGTAGCATATGTAGATGCCCGTCTTCTGAAGGTGTATATATAAAAGGATCGTATGATATATAAGCAGCCTCGAACCATTTTTTTTTGCAAATTTAATTTTATTTTTCAGCATAGTTTAATAGCTAAAAGAAGCTCGATACACTTACAAGGGTAAGCAACAACTTGATAAGAATCTATTTAAATAATTTTTAAATATGTTGTAGAGTTCCTCTATGTTTTATGATAAAGGAATTTTATGCAATCCTTCTTCGTTTCGATAACCTAGTGCAAACTTTACCGCTCAAATTAAATGCTAGTTCAGTGTATTGAAGAAAATGTTACAAAATCGATACGTTTTTTTTTTATAAAGACCACAAAACTGTGGCAAACGCCTGGAAACATTAATTAAATATATATAATGTATACAATCTTATCTTTATTAGCTAAGCAGTTGTGCGATTCAAAATCCATCCTGCCCTATGGTGTGCAATTTCAAAACAATTGTAAGTTATGAGCATCCCATGGAAATGAGGTTTCAAAAATTCGTTTCACTTCTGTTGTTCTAGGTGAAACTTCTTGTCTGTATTTTTCTATGATAATATGTAGAGTATAAAGGTATATATAGATAATACCATATACTTATACCCCAATAAACTTTTTATTATAAACGACTAAACTTTGAATTTAAAATTCAATATTTTCAAGATAAATTTAAAAATTTGGTAAATTTGCTAAATTCACGTGTTTACAGCACTTTAACATAGTAAGATTTTAAATTAGCTTTAGCAAACTACTCTTTGCTCGTTTCTCCTATATACATATATACACTAAGTCACGCCCCAATCCTCACTGCGAGTACAAACTGAATTAGTAGTTAAGTTGCGCGGTAAATTTAATTATCTCCCCTTCTTACAACTTAATTAAAAGTTATGCAAATCCATTCTTATCAATCTTCTTGTATCTTTTGTAAATCCAAAGTTTTTTCAATTCAATATATTGTAATATTGAAATGGCTACAGCCTCACCAATCATCTGCGATCATTCATATTCATTTCTGATGTGGTGACCTCAATTGGACGACATGCATGTTCTTCATTACAAATGGTTTCACGGCCGTGTTTAAATTCAGCTGTCCAATATTTCATTGTTACAAGAGAAGATGCATATTTCGTGTAATTACTCTTAGTCCAGGCTACCAAGGTAAAACAGAGGTATTACCTCAGAATTTTTTGAGCATGCATCGATTTTAATGAAATTTTGACAGCATGTAGGGAATACCTCAGAAAGCAAAATCTACCCTATCCCGATGTGTGCTTTTTCCCTGGGGGTGAGTTCCACCCCAACTAGGGGGTGAAAATTTTTTTGTGGAAAATAACCACGGAAATCGATAGAGGAACAAATTCTAAGCAAAAATTGTTCTTAGCATTTTTTTTGAAAACTCAATAGTTTTCGAGTTATACGCGATTGAAAATTGGCAACTTTTATATGCTTATAGCTTATGAAATTCCCTTTAAAACTACGTTTTGAGCGACTAAATAGCTTGAAAATTAACCGAGATATGGCCAAAAAACAAAAAAACAAAGGCCATAGGGGGATAAGAAGTGGTAAAGTGCCCCCGCGCCGATTATGGCCGTTATATTTTTTTATTATCAGGGCTAACACAAGTAACAATTTGGCCAAGTTTCATCCCCTAATAATTAACCCCCAAGGGGTGAGAATTAATTTTAAAAATTTAGAAAAAAATTAATATCTTTTGAACGCGTTGACCGATTTGGATGGGATTTTGACATGTTATAGATGTCACAGAGGCGCATCAGAAAAAAAATCAGTGAAACTGAAAACTGGATATAACCTAAAAAAATTTTTTTTTTCTTTTTTCAAAAATTTTTTTCAGCCATTTTGAATTTTGGTACAATTACCAAAATTTTGTTATGGCTTCCTTACATAGCTTTTTATCACATATATTTTTTCCAAATTTTTTTTCCACCGGCGTGGCACCTAAAAAAAATAAAATGTCGATTTTTATTCGTTTTTTGTAGGTTATGACTGTACGACAAAATCGCCAAAAATTGTTTGTGACTTTTTGGTGTAGTTTTTTACAATATATATTTTTTCCTGGGTCTTTACTCAGACTGAGAATTGGGCACACATTGGGTTACCCACGAAACCTCAATAACTCGGTTGGTAACGCGACGTGCTGACTGCGAGCCAGCAGGGCGCTAGAGAGGTTGTGGATTCGATTCCCACGAGAAGCCCTGGTCACAAAAAGGTGGCATCACAATGGGCCTGTAATAATGGCCTAAGTGTGTCTTCGGACAGCCACTGCAATCTACATCTCTACATCTACTCACGAATACCTCCTACCAAGACCAGGCCCTAGCGCCAATACCAACCCCTTTGCCCACACTGTACGAAACCCCCATAGTTACCCACATTCTAACCTCCTGTCCCAAATCCCCTAGTGACATTTCTTCTCCAAACCTCACAATCATATTTGATCCTCACTTCCTGGGACTCCTCAATCTTAGACTCCCTCTGTAAATTAGGCAGTTAGGGGATAGCTGGCATGGAGTATAGTTCACCGTCGTCGCTTCTACTACTACTACTGGTGTTGCGAATTCATTCGAATCGAATTGATTATTATTTACTTTATTATCACTATCACTATAATTATTTTTACTATTATTATTATTATCGTTATTACTGCGGTCATTGCTGATGAAAGTGATGATAAATAATCATGAACTGTGAGTGATTGCGTACAGTGTGGGCAAGAGGGTTGGTCTTGGCGCCGTAGGAGGTATTTTTGAACAACCAAGTGTGTGCCCAATTCTTAGTCTGGGTAAAAACCCAGGAAAAATATATATTATAAAAAAGTACACCAGAAAGTCACAAACAATTTTTGGCGATTTTGTCGTACAGTAATAACCTACAAAAAACAAATAAAAATCGACATTTTATTTTTTTTAGGTGCCACGCCGGTGGAAAAAAAATCTGAAAAAAATATATGTGATAAAAAGCTATGTTAGGAAGCTATAACAAAATTTTGGTAATTGTACCAAAATTCAAAATGGCTGAAAAAAATTTTTGAAAAAAGAAAAAATTTTTTTTTTTAGGTTATACCCAGTTTTGAGTTTCACTGATTTTTTGTCTGATGCGCCTCAATGACATCTATAACATGTCAAAATCCCATCCAAATCGGTCAACGCGTTCAAAAGATATTAATTTTTTTCAAAATTTTTAAAATTAATCCTCACCCCTTGGGGGTTAATTATTAGGGGATGAAACTTGGCCAAATTGTTACTTGTGTTAGCCCTGATAATAAAAAAATATAACAGCCATAATCGGTGCGGGGGCACTTTACCTCTTCTTATCCCCCTATGGCCTTTCTACAAAAAAAATATAAATCAATTTTATTTCGGCCATAACTCTCTTAGTTTTTATGCTAGAGAGTTCTAGTAATCCTCAGTTTAAAGCTTTTTAAAAATACTTTGAAAAAGGTTCTATGCAATTTTCTCGAAAAATTTACCATTTTTCCGTTATTTGACGTTGAATTTTAAAAAATTTTCGTTCAAATAATGTATTCAACCTTCAATAAATCATTACTCGGTTTGTATTAGGCCTACAATCAATTAAAAGGCACCAATCTCTTTGTTTTTTTATAAGCTTCATTTTTGGTTCTTACACTTTTGTTGATAAAATGAATAGTTTTTGAGTTATTCATAAAAAATCGATTAAAAACGTGTTTTTTTTCACGAAAAATGCCAATTTTCAATCGCGTATAACTCGAAAACTATTGAGTTTTCAAAAAAAATGCTAAGAACAATTTTTGCTTAAAATTTGTTCCTCTATCGATTTCCGTGGTTATTTTCCACAAAAAAAATTTTCACCCCCTAGTTGGGGTGGAACTCACCCCCAGGGAAAAAGCACACATTGGGATAGGGTAGATTTTGCTTTTTGAGGTATTCCCTACATGCTGTCAAAATTTCATTAAAATCGATGCATGCTCAAAAAATTCGGAGGTGAAAACCTTGGTAGCCTGGACTATCTTTTGTTTCATTCGAAATTGGCAAATCCTTTTCAGGACACAAAACAATTGCTTCATTAAGGAAATTTCTCGCCACTACTAAATAAACCTAATTATTTGATCAGAATTTTCAAGTCACACAACTACACGTATGGGTAGCAATCAGTAAAATGTCTGACGCAAATATTATTTATGCGCAGGATTTCAAAAGAGCGATCCTATAAACCCCCACATAGTAATTTTTTATACGAGTCGCAGAATATTTTCATTTCACTTCACCCTTGTACTGAAACGTTCTCCGCCCCTACAGGCTTTTTATACATTTCATGTACCATTTGTCAAACTTAAAAAAAATTATAATCGAAATCGGTTTACGCGTTTCAAAGTTATGCGCCAGCAAAAAAAATGAAATACAATAAGCTCTTTTTTTATTAAGTCGGTTAAAAATAAGCACTAATTTCAATGAGTGGGGATTTTACCACTACTATTGGCCCTTCCTCATGGCCAAAAAAAAAAATTGTCCGAATCTCTCCTGCTTTCATTCATTTGCCCGCGAGCCAGCGACCGAAGGAATAAAATGTTAACCCGCGAGTGGACGCGCCGTGAGATATTCTCTCACAGGCCGGCGGATATCCGAACTAAGCTGGGGCTGGGGAGGGACTGAGGGGTAGAAGTGGGGAGGGACCGGCCTTGGTAAGGATCTGTGAACTACAGATGCTCAAGAGGGCGGAAACGCCACGGCCTCCAAACGCGCGCAATTCAAATTGAATTAAATGTGTGATTAAATGTGTGAGAAAAAATCTCACGGCGCGCCCACTCGCGGTTTAAGGCCTCGAAGTAAAAATGGTTTTTAAACATATTTCCTCTGGCCCATTTTCGGCTGTTTTTTACCTACCTACCTCGTGTATTTATAAGCAAACTTAAGCATTTCCAGGTAGCTCTAAGCACGGGGTAGCTATAAAAAGATAGTTGGGGATTATTGTCCGTCGGCCTATCTTCGAGCAACAGCAATAAAATACATGCGGAAAAGGTAAGAAAAACGTCAGTTCTTTAAAAGGATAAAACTTTCGTCCCAACCAATAAAATCCTGAGCTAAGAGGCTTGAACGTTCAACACCTGCCGATCTATTGGAAATCGCATCGTATAAAATCAGCCACTTTTGGCACATTTATAAAATACAATCTCACAGTCATGTTCACACGTACATTTGTTCTCCGCAAATCAAAAATAAATGTTTACAAAAAAATTATAACCGACTTCAAAAATTTGCCTAGTCAAAAATAATATTTTTTATTACTTTAAAGAAAAGACCATTAAGCGACAATTTAAAAAATTATTGATATTTACATAATTACAATATCTAATCAGTTATTTTTGTAGTTTTACCCAAGGGTAAATTTATAAACCTACAGTAATTTGAGTTTATAAACTTGCCTTGACTGACTACAAAAATAACTGATTAGGTATTGTAATTATGTAAGCATCAATAATTTTATATATTGTCCTTAAATAATCTTTTCTTTAAAGTAATAAAAAATATTATTTTTAATTTTTTAATTTAAGTTTTTATATATAGGCAAAGTTTTAAAGTCAGTTTTTATTTTTTTGTAAACATTATCTTTATTTTTCAACTTGTCATTAACAGGAAGTGAGTGAAATTCAATAAACGGGATTAATCTCCTAATTTTCCACCCTTAGAGATGGGATATTTGCTTCAAATATAAATGGAACCACCCTCGAGATATAGCCTATTCAATAAAAAAAGAATCATTGAAATCAGCTTACAATCGGTGAAGTTATCGCATAACATACATACCGAAGAAAACGTACAGTCGAAACCACCACTTTTTTTGAATTCGGTTAAAAATAGTACAATATGATCGTGAGGCAGTGTGAAATGGGTCATTGGGATTTTGGTTTCACTCATTTGTTTTTGGTTTACTACTGAGCTTATTTTTACCTTCTTGAATGACACACTGAGACTCAGCTGGGTCGGAACCAGCCACGAATCGAAGCGATTTCACAAACGACATAATGTCTGGCTCAGAAATCCCAAACCGTTCATATCCTCCTACTCACCACCTGACCCTCAATTCAACATTGTTTTGTTTTGATAAAAATAGATTGTTTGTCACATACATAACAGTGCGAGAAAAAATGATCGCGCGGACCAGTTTTTCGTTTTACTTTAAACATTTCATCGCATATTAATATTGGGCGGACGCAGTGGTGCAAGGGTGCCGTACTGAATATAGTGATTGACGGGCTTATGAGATGACCCACAATCACTCCAACAGGTTTGACTTGAGCGACTCCCAGGTAAACGTGTAATCTTTTGATATGCTTTATTGCTACTTACGATTGCTGAAATCCGCGCTTACGCTCTTACGTAAAAGTATGCCACAGCTGAATCCCAGCACGCATTAAGGGGTTATATACAGTCAGGATTTTTAGAAAATCGATTTTTTTATTATTTTATTTTTGTAATGTACATATATTAAAGTACAGCCACAGAAAATTTCATGTCAATCGGGTGAATATTCTCGAAGTTACACGCATATTTGTAATGACGTGTTCGAGTTTTTGTACTAAATGTAAAATGCTTTTGAAACTTTAAACGCGTTTTTCTCAAAACTGTGTTCTTATAGTCGGTGAGCAAGATTTCTCGGAAACGGCTGAACGGATCAGTTTCAAATTTTAACATAAGCTTCTTAAGTATATTTTTTAGTAATTAATCGAAGCTTTTTGCTCACCGATAAATATTTTCCATTTTATAAACAATTTAGAGCGAAAATTGCTGTTAAAAATCGATTTTTTTTTTTAAGAAGCCGCCATTTTGTCAAAAATTCTTATTTTGCTTATTCCTTCGATTAATTACGAGATAAAACAATATACTAACGAAATATTTTTGGTTTTTCCATTTTGGATGATCCAGTTTAGAGATATCGTGCACACCGCAAAACGCTTTTTTTTAGAGTTGCTCCCGGAGATCAGCTGCAGCAGCTTTTAAAATAATTATTTTTACAAATAAAAAACATTAAAATACACTCAAGAGTTACCGTTATATGTGTACAGAATTTTACATTAATAACTTAAAAGATCATCTCAAGAAAAATTCTTGAAAAATCGACTTTTTTGGGCCTCCTGACTGTATATAACCCCTTAAGTCACGTTGTCTGGAGGATTAAATTTACGTGGGCACATAATTCATTCAGTGGAAATTGAAACACAGCCAAAGCGGCAAAGGTCCAATTTTTCTCTTAATTGCAGAAAAATTCGCATGAATTAAGAGAAGTTTTTCACAAATGGCTAGGTAAGTACGATGGGATCTGTAAATGGCGAAATGCATTTATAATGCAATGGCTGCACGTGGATAATATGAGATGTCTTTTATATTTATTTACTTCGGCATTACCCAAGCAACTGCATTTTTCTACAAATACTTTCTATAGTAGGGCTGAAACTGTATTTGCATCCGAAGTTTAATAGTCAACATGTTTGTTTGCTTTGTTAACTCTTTTCAGAATGGGATTGCGTGGGCAGTGCCGGCCTTAGGCTTTTGTGTTTAGTCGGGCAAACTTCTCCTCGGCGCCCCTTTTAAAGACAAATATAAAAATTATGGCTTAAAAAACAAAAAAACACGCTTTTATAAGTAGCATAATAAAAAGTTAAACAATTATCGCAGGTTCAAAATTTCTTTTAACTTGTAGTGTCATCAAAAATTTAGCAGTGTGAACAATTTCAAGGTTTGGGCTTTCTCCTAACATAGTTAAACTTCGATTTCGAATTTTGAATTACACAAAAAATGCACAGGCGGACGGACACCATGGTCAAGTTAAATAATAGCTTTAAACATTTTTCCCCAAGTGGAAAAAAAAAGTACGATTTTGTTGGTACGATGAACTGGCCATAAAGCATAATCCGAAAAACTTTTAGATAATTCTTCTATATTTTCACAAGTAATGTCATCTACCGCATCTTGATTGTTGGGCTCGTCCTCATCTATGTTCAACTTATTTCCATCCGAAATTGGTTTAGGCGATTCAGATCTAACTTAATTTTGAATAGTTGGTTCTGATGATTTTCTTTTTCTGTATTCATAACCAGACGGTTTATGTTACTTCGTAGAGGTCTCGTTTTCCATCTTTAAAATAAAATATTATCAGGCTGCATAGAAAACAAAGATAACAAATGTTGATAAGAAAAAATTAATTTTTCTGCAATCCCAAATCTGCAAAGTGTCAACTTTGTAACCACCACTCAAAACATATTTCCACTTTGCGTAGGCTTCGAACGGAAAAATCGTAAATGTTACTCGGGTGTTAAAAAAGAAGGCCCTAGATAAAATAGTTGGGCATTCTTCATTTTTAACCGACTGCAAAAAAAGGAGGAGGTTCTCAACTCGACTTTATTTTGTTCTTCTTTTTCTTTTCTTGTGTATGTTACGCGATATCTTCGCCGATTGTGATCCGATTTTAATAATTCTTTTTTATTAAATAGAATATTTCTCGAGGGTGGTCCCGTTTAAATTTGATGAAAATATCCCAATTCTAAAGGTGGAAACTTAGGGGATGAATCCCTTTTATTGAATTTCAACCACTTTCCGTCAGCTAAAAATTGAAAAATAAAACAAAATTTACAAAAAAGTAAAAAACGATTTCAAAACTTTGCCTGTATGTACAAATTTAAACTAAAAAGTTAAAAATAATATTTTTTATTACTTTAAAGAGAAGAGCATTCACGCATAATATACAAAACTATTAATACTCGTACTTAAATATTTACAATATCTAATCAATTACTTTTTGAAGTCGGTGCCAGCCAAGGCAAGTTTAAAAACCCAAATTCTCTAGGTTTAAAACTTGCCTTGTCTACACCAATTAAAAAACTGACTGATTAGTTATTGTAAATATTTAAATATCAATAATTTTGTATATTATCCTTGAATGCTCTGTTCTTTGAAGTAATAAAAAATATTATTTTTAACTTTTTAGTTTAAATTTGTACGTACAGGCAAAGTTTCGAAGTCGGTTTTTATTTTTTTTGTAAATTTTTTTTTATACTCCCAACGTTGCGTAATCTATTATTGAATTTCATATATAAACTGAAAAGTACATTTAATACTGGATGTGACATTGGACAGAACAGGATAAAGAATTGTGAATATACCTTCCATAAAATTTTCTTTGAAATACTAGTTAAATGTGCAATAATAAAAGCAAAAAGTCAAAAATTAGGAAAAATAAAGAGTGTAAGTAGAAAATGTTGATTCATGTATTATAGAATCTTCAATGCTTCATCTGAGAATAAAATTTACTATATCCGAGTTATGTATCTCTGAGAATCTTAAGACTTCATGATTTTCAAAACGTATTTTGGATTTCCTGAAATAATCTTTATTTGCATTTAAATATTGCATAGCATTCCAATTGCTTTTTCATTGAATTACGAATCTTAGCCACGAAAACTTGGAATCAATTAAACTAGTAAATACTTCGAACGCAGTTTGATATTATCATGAAATCTGCAGTTTCAAAATAAACTATTGGAAAAATTGAAAAAATCAATTTCGTATTTACGTTTCATAAATTATGCATTTCAATAACATTTACAGGTAAATTAGAATAACTTTAATACTAACATAAATGTACCTATAATAATCAGGTTTATATCTTGCTTTTCTCTCAAAAACTGAATGCATAAAAGGTACAACGTCCAAAAATGAAATCGTTCGTTTACCTTAATATTTTAATATTTTTGAAGATCAAATGAGTTTTTAAAAATAATGATTTGCAAATATTATTTAAAAATTTTATGGAACTCTTAGGAAAGCCCAGAACACTAGCGACGTCCTCAGCTTAGGAGTGATAGCTGCAGTCTGCAAATATATACAATCTAAAGAGCCCATCGCGAATTTCTAAGAAAAAATTTATTCGAAAATACACAAAAAAATAGAAAACGGCTCTTACCAAAACCCCCGGGAATAATAAATACAAGCCGTGAAGTAGACCTGCTCACTACCACACCTATAGGGTCATGTAGTCCGATGATTGCACCGAAATAACATTGCTTCTTATGGCGGTATAGCCCATTCATTCCGCTCCACAGGGCGAATCTGCTAAACTATTGCTTTTACGAAAAAGTGATGTTCTACTGACTGTAACTGGGGAGGAATACCGTTCTTATGGTACCAAAATCATTATAGGGGTAAGAACAAAATATTAAAGATATTTGAGCTCAAAAGTTACTTTTACTGCCCATCGAACAAATTACCACGGAAAGTCGTGCTGTCAAGTCGACCTGCCGCTGCTGTTTTGTTCGAGGAAATGGTTAGAGTTGTTCTTAAGTGCAAAAAACTCTAATATTTTGTTCTTACCACTATAACGTTTTTCAGATTACTAGAAAGGTATTCCTCCATAGTTATATTTAGTAGAACATCATTTTCGCGTAAAAGTTATAGTTTAGCAGTTCAGGCGAGTGGAGTGGCTTACTTTGGATCATCCGCCATAAGAAGCAATGTTATTTCACGGCGATTCTCGGACTACATCACTACATATGCATTTTCTACTTCACGGCTTGTGTTTATATGTATTCCCGGGGGTTTTGCTCTTACCAAAACTGCCTCTAATACATATAAACACAAGCCGCGAAGTTGAAAATGCACATGTAGTGATGTAGTCCGAGATTCGGCGCGAAATAACATTGCTTCTTATGGCAGAAATTTGAACGCAAATATCTTTAACATTTTGTTCTCGCCCCTATAATGGTTTTGGTACTGTAAGAACG
This sequence comes from Dysmachus trigonus, assembly GCA_949715965.1. Classification (NCBI taxonomy): domain Eukaryota; kingdom Metazoa; phylum Arthropoda; class Insecta; order Diptera; family Asilidae; genus Dysmachus; species Dysmachus trigonus. The sequence continues at coordinate 29,571,148 of OX454320.1, forward strand.
GCATTCTTCCTCAGTTACAATTAGTAGAACATCACTTTTTCGTAAATTCAGCAGATTAGCCCTGTGAAGCAGAATAAATAGGTTATACTGCCATAAGAAGCAATCATCGGACCTAGACGGCTTGTATTTATAATATTGTTCGTAGGGGTTTTGTTTTTTCGATACTTATACATAAAATTGCCACCTTCCTTGGGGGGAACACAAAAACACCTCGGGAAGTAAAAAAAAAAAATGCTTCAAAACGCATGTTTGTCTCCCTTGCCTTCGTCTTACATATATTTTTACTCAATTTTGCAGTTCTACAAACTTATTCCTCTGAGAAATTTTAATATGTTCCTGATTCATTTGGCGCCCCAAATCGACCGGCGCCCTCAGGCGCCGCCCGAGCTTGCCCCCCCCCCCCCCCCCCCTAAAGCCGGTACTGTGCGTGGGTGAGGAAACCTTCAATTTCTATAACTTGTGAGGATTGGCATTGAGAAAAATATCTTGCCCACATCCACTGATTGCTCAAATTTTAACTTAACAAAACTTTAAATTGTTAAAATCGCAAAACAATTCACATAAACTACAAACAATGTGGTAGATGCAAATAACATTAACTTATTTATTTCAATTTAACACTTACATAGGTACATGGAATAGAAGCCCAGCGGGGAAAGAAGCGCTTTAAAGAAATTTTTTCAAGTGCTCTTACTGAAACACAAAGTGCTTCGTTTGCGCTTCAGCTTCATAGAAATTTTAAAATATGATGTTTGCAGAAGTAAGCACTTTCTTTGACCTCATTGAGAAGCACTTTTTTGAAGCGTATCATGAAATGTGGATGAAGCGCTTCGAATCTGCTTTTTTTGAAGCACTTCGAATTTTCCTGCTGGGAGCCTTCTTTAAATGTTAAAATTTTACTTTAATTAAACTATAAAATGTTATAGTGTTACCAGAGAATATCAGTTGTAATAATGTATGGTTGTTTGGGAAAAACAATTATTAAAACCAGTATGAAAAGGCTGAAGCTACGTATATGTTAGCTTTTAGATTTCAAACTATTAAGTTATCCTGCGTCAGCATTTGCAGTTTTATGTAAAGTAAAATGTGTAGTGTTGTGAACGATAAACACTTAATAATTATAATTTGCTTTCTTCTTTTTAGGTTTTACAATCGTATAATCACTTCAAGGCGGGCTGAATTTCTGTTTTCTGTTTTTTTTTTTTAAATATTAAGTTTTATTATTATCGCGACATCAAACAAATACAAAACTGAAACGAAGAAAATGTTACAAGGATTCGATCTCTAATAATTAGAAAACACATCTCTCAACTAATGATCCGATTTACATGCTGTTTTTTTTTTATTTTATAGATATCTGCTCTGGACAGGTTTTAGTATATATTTGATATGACATAACATGACACGTGACATAACTTGTCAAGTAACATTGGTGTTTATTTTATAACATTTTTAAAAAGAAACCAAACGGTGGCCCACACTATATTAGTGGTGCAGGGTGTGGAGAGAAACAAACAGGCAAACCTTTATTCATTTCTTTAATGACTAGGACTGGAAGCCCCAAAATTATAAAAAAAATATATATAACATCTATTTTATAAACAAATCATTACTCACAGTTTATATTCGACAGTTTTTAAATTACAAATACTAGTCAAATAGCTTTCGAACTTACTGTAAAAGAGTATTATTTATAATTTTAAAAACTATTCTTTCAATTTTAAGCTCAAAACTTTCTGATGTCTTAACAATTTGTAAAAGGCCTTGGCCTTTAACTCCAGTTCTCCTACCGTAATTTCAGCCTTTAATATCTGAAATCATTCTAATTCTCAATAAAGCCTCATAAGAGCTTATATATTTAGAATTTACACCAACACTGAATTGACAACTTAAAGACGCCAACCGGGAGATTTTTTTATAATTTCGCAAATAATAAACAATAGGGTTTTATAAAATGATGGATTAACTGACTACAAATTACCCAGTATTTTACAAGTCAAAGTAGTGAGGTTATGAAAAATTCATAAACGAATTTAATTTTTCTTAACGGACACATAATACTCTTTAAATAACTTCTTCCGAAAAAGTTCTCTCTGAATTCGTTAGTCCCGATAGTGATTTCATTAATTGTAAACAAATTAAATTAAATTGGATTAAAGGTATTTTGATTTAACTTTTAATTTTCCAAGGTGCCAAATATGTTAATATTTATCAAATGTGAAAATTGACCCTTATAGTAGATAAGCTTATCTAGTCTTTATTTTGTATGATACATATTCGTAGTCAATCTAAAACAGTAGATAAGGGTTGAAGACAATCCAGCATCTTCAACTCAATAAATTTTTAATAATCGGTTACATGGAAAAATGCCTAAACACCTTAATGCCTATTTATGGGTTGGGTAATTTTAATTGATTTTTTAACCGCAGTTAACGTCGAAGATTTGCTAAACATAAATTACTTCATGTGGAAATTAAAGATTCATATAATACAAAATTGTTACACAAAACAGCACAGTTGCGAGCAGTTTCCCTCTGTAAAATATTATATTTGTTATAATTAAAATAATTCACTGCTGATCTCGATTAGATGAATGTTCAATAAGTATCTCGAAAACATTTCAGCAATCTTTCAGCAGCCGTGCAGCCATCCGGCAGGCGGCGCAGCGGCACGGCTGAGGTGTGCCTGCCAGCATGCATATGAATTAATAATTTTTGTCAACGAGCACACCACACCACACCACACCACACCACACCGGTGGAGGCAGACAGACATATGCTGCAGAGCGTTCAAGCGAAATATATTAAGCAGACAAAAAGTCGCTTAAAATATGTCGTTCGCATATATAGTATGTAGCACATGTTCTGACGTCCGTATGTTTTGATGGTAGACAGATTTGCTAGTCAAACGACATAAATTTTTCTTAGGAGTTTAAGCTGCTTTAATTTTTAATTTTTGGAAATGTTAATTGACGTCAATGTGATGTTCAAAGTTTGCATATTTTCGAAAAAACTTTATACATCATAATTGGCGTGTGGCCGCTTCATGGTGGTTTAATTTCTCTGCTTTAAAATTCAATGAAGCCTTTTCCTGTGTGCAAAGCTTAACCTACTGTAGAAAGAAGAATTAAAGAGATGCATCAGAAGTAGGGAATATAATAATTATATTATTTTAAATTTGTTATCTCTTTAGGACTTCAGTGTAGAAGGTTAATTTTTAAGAGTAAGAAGTAAATGAATAATTTTCTACCGACATACTATTTATCTTTAAATGGTATACAAAGAATTACATATCAAATAATTTAGAGGCCTCAACGATGCTAAATAATATAACAAACAATTGTTGAACGTTATTCGAAAAATTGTGCAAACAAAAAATAGACAGTGAAAAATGGAATTCTTTCCCGAAATATTAGTACGAATAACAGACCGCGAATGTTTGGGTTTTATAAATCAAAATAAAAACTTTGAGTCATATTTACATAGAATATATTATAATGTTATCATTAAATTTGCATTGAAGTCTGTGCCGTCTACGCACTATTAATTCACCTTAAAAGGAAAAGATAGATTCTCATCGTCTAATTAATTATAAACTTCTTTATACTTCCTATCATCACTTCCGTAGCTATACATTACAGTTTATATTTCATAGACCCTGAAATGGATCTTCTAGAATAAAAAGACGACCCAACTACGGATCTCGACTTGGGTGTGCTTCTGCAACATCCGCAGTATCCAAATCGCAAAAAGTGTTTAATTTCCTGACTATAACACCTGAGCATCTTCATCATTATACCCTTGTCTTTTGATCTTAACTCATAGTCATTCAGCGGGATGATCTGAATATCCGTTGCAAAAAATAAACACCATCCAAAACCGAGACTGTTTCTGGCAGACGGTAAAGTCACCGACCACCAGAGCATCTGCTTCCGCGGTCATCAATACGATCGGATGCTGCCGGATCGATCGACATGCTCACTGAGACTATGTATTATATCCAAATTTGTCGAGAGTCCAGCTGTGATGCTTTGAATACATAAATCTTCCGAGAGTTCCCTGTCCTCTCTGCCCAGCCGGTGAGTTTAGTGAACTTTGCGGAGATGATCATCTGTCTAGAAGGTATCTTCCAGGTGCGAATATTACATTACAGCGAGGTAGTGATACAGGGGTATGATATCTTACTCGAGCATGATCGGTGATCAGTCAGGGTAAATTGATAGATCATTGCGTCTGGTGCTTCTGTTTTGGGTCAATTGGGTAAATTAATAGATCATTGCATAGTGGTTGATGTTAAGAATAATTATATTTTTATTACAACAGAAAGAAATAGAAACTATAAAATTATTTTTCCTGACATTTTCTTTCTTTTTTTTTTATACAAAACACTATTACTTTCACAAATAGCCCATTATCCATAAACAAGCGGAATTTTGAACAAAATGAGAAAATAAATTTTAAAATTAAAATATAAATTTGAAAAAATTCTTATTGATATAGGTAATCATGCTACACTAACCAAATTAAAGACTGTTACTGTGACTTATCATGCGCTTGAAGCTGGAACTTCTCGTAACGTCTTTGTTTGTCTTTTTCTCAAAACTACTTTCTGGTGGTTCATGTAAAACACGTATAGCTATTGCAAAGACCCTCACGATGCGACTTTGAAAAATGAATGATGTCAAATAATAATTATAATTAATTGAAATTATTTGATCGATTTCTTTTCAACGGGGTCATTGACGCTCGTACTTTTACGGAGAATTTGGAGGCGGCAGTCGTATATCACGCGTTTCCTTCATTTTACATTTGTCTAAAGTGGGGGAGATTGCAATCGTTTCTAAACCCAAGGAAAAAACGAATTTGTTTCGGTCTTTTTTATTATTATTGTGATATTATTTTAATGCGAAAGAAACGGTTCGATTTTATTTCATTTCCCAATTTAATTTAACTTTTTTTAATTTAAATTTTTATTATAGTGCCAATATATTTCTTTTATTTCTATTAGTATTCTCATTCCATTTGTTTTGATTCTATCCGTACTTGCAGTGAATGCACCAAGTTTATACCCCTTAATAAAATTGCAAGGAATCCAGGTTTCATCAACGGTACTTATTGATCCACCCTCGTAATCTAAAAAATCTTAAAATTAGGTGTCACGTCTTAACTCTATGTAACATTTTTTAAAAATGTTAAACTACTTTGCTTATTCTTACTACAATGAATTGGACTGAAAATTTTCGGTGAGTCCTGATGTGACTTTCAAATGAAAACAAGGCGTAAATGCTACTATTGGTGGTTGGTTAATATTGCTATTTCTGCTATAAGTTATTTAATTAACCAAGTCGCGTAATGTATTATATATGCTTTAAAACTCTCCATCATAAAATGCCTCCGTTAAAGGAATGCAGTTTGGCTTTATTCATTAAACCATCTGCAAGGTTGAATATTACTTAAGAAAAATATCTAGGCATGTAAGTTTTGATTAAATGAGATAAGGTGAAATTTTTATGTTTCTTCAATAATGACGACGGAATTCCCAAAGGCAAAATCTAATCACAGGAAAATCACGAGGAATACGACGACATTACATGCCTAAATTTTTTGATTTAAGATATAGGTAACCTACCTTACAAGCTTCTTTAAATATTTCAACAAATATATAGTCATTTATGTAAAATCAGTTGGAAATTCAAGATACCGAAAAGAAATGTTTCTTCAACATTTACAAGTCCCTAAAGGACAACAAATCTATTAAAAATTCATCGCTTGTCTGAAATAGCAGCCATTTTCACACTGCACGTTTCGTTGAATTTTAATTTTTATCATTAAATTTGAATTGACGTAATTATCCGCAACATCTCTCGAGTGCTTTCCAAAAAGACGCCCACTGTTTTCCTAAGATGTGCTCATCAGGGTGGGAAATCCCCTTGAAAAAACTGAATCAGTTCAATTCACATTTTTTTTTTTGGTGCTGTGACAAACCACCAAGCAGTAATTGTGTAAAAGGGTGTTAAATGAAATTAATCATGTTTGTCCAAGTTTGTATTTAGATAACAAGGAAGGTATCCTGAAGTGTCACCGGGGATTTTGCTGCGACTGAAATTTGATATATTATTCTACATCAAATTTTAAGGGGTAATATTTTTTTTGCGGATAAGCATTTTTCATTTTTCAAGCATTGTAAATATTTATCAATTATAACTGTTGAATGTGCACTTATATGAATTTTTCATCACTTTTCATGTAAATTAATACATATTTGGTCGTTTGGAAAAATATTGACTACAACTATCTTTATCTTTAGGGGTTCATTTTACCCCCAAAACATGCTTATCCGCAAAAACAAAAATTTATATATTAAAATTTGATGTAAAAATAGCAAATAGTGGCAATCTATAGAAATATAAATTAAACAAGGATGCGGCTGTAAGCCAGATTTAGAGTATCACATTTCTTGATAGAAATAAGAAAGGCATTGAAAAAAATCAAATACACAACTTTCACGTCAATTTAGGCAACTCTAAGTTCACACAAATACAGGGGCTAGTATGGTCGACTAGCTGCATAACGAAGTATAAGCCAACTCCATTGACAATCCTGAGAGTTTCAAGTACATATATGATATTGCAGGTACATACCCAATATTTTCACACCTAAACTTACTTTCTATTGTATTCTCATGGTTAAGAATTTATAACTAATAGTTATATTAAAAGGTATTAGGAAGTTATTAAATTCAATAAATTTGAAAATAATTATTCTATATACTTCTTGTTATAAATTTGATGATGTTATTTGAAAAATGATACATTTTAGTCTCAACATTATTTTAAAAGCGTTTAATAAACCGAAAATATACTACTTTATACTTAATATTAGAAATTTAGTCCAAGATTTGACCGTGAAGAGAATACTTCATTTATCTATTTAATTATGAACCCTTCATTATGAATGTTTACTTCATTATGAAATATATTGTATTGATATTATAAAATATATTTTTAATGTAAATTCAAATTTAAATGCTCAACTCCCGCCATGACTATTGTAGTTTCAAGTTTTCAGGAAGAGGAATGCGAATTACACTAATTATTACGGATAAATTTATCTAAATTGCAAATTTTACTAGCAAAGGGAAAACGAAGCCAACAAAGAAAACTCGTTAAGCAATCGTTAAGCAGAAACAAAGGATCAAATTGGGTCATGAAACTCATTTCCTTAGATACCGGCTGCAAACATTCAAGATGCTGTCAAACTTTCTTATCGGAATTTTTTGCTCTGAGTTAGTTTAACAGATTGCCCTAAAGCAAGTAACATCTAGCAAGGTCAATATTTGACATTTATTTGAAAAAGATTTTATATATAATCATAAGCGCAGGGCCTTGTGCGATACCAAATCAATTCATTTTGATTCGATGATTGATTCATCGTATGTTTATGAGCAAAATTTCGATTTCTTCCAAGTCCAAGTTCGTACATCTAAAGCATTTATAATACGAAAACTTTGTTCCTTCACAGTCGAAGAAAAATCTAGGTCAAGGGGGAATCCTATTTGTTGCTCCAATTGTATCTATTAATGGTATTTCGCGTAGCCTTCGCCAGAACTTAGCTTAGCTTATCTCACTTCTACAAAAAAGTCTAAATCCTTCTAGCTTTTCTTAGACTTTCAAGTTATTGCGTTCTCATATTTTAGCATGTAAACCAAAGATCTGAATTTTTTCATTTCAATAATCTAAACAAAAATGAAGTATGTCTTACTTTTTTTTTTATGGTTTAAGGAAGGTTCCTGCTATAGAATGATACTCATGTAATAACTTGATTGCTTCATGCGGCGAAACGGGCATGCCTTAATCTTTTCTTCAGATATCTCTTCCGGATCATCCATAACATATTAATCCTACATATATTTGACGTTGAGGAAAATTATGACCTACGAAATCATCGACATTAGAAAAACAATTTATAGAAGGCACATTTATCGGGAAAGCATAATTTGCGATAGGAAAAGGTCAATTTCTGGAAATGTCAGACCACTTATGCAATACACACGTATGCAAAGGTCAGTTCAAGGTTTGTAATTGAAGAAGTTGTTGACTATATTAATTTAAAGTTTGAAATGCTCCTTTTTGCAATTTCAATTAAATTGTCATTCAATCAGTGATAACAGTGAAGCAAACTAGGTAAGTATAAATGCTTTTGTGTTAATAGCATTTACTTTTGGGGCAGGAATCAGCAAAAAAATAAGACAGTGGGAAATTTCTGATATAAGATGTAATTATATGTTATATGTGAAAAAGCACATATAACAAGTTGAATGTAACAAGTTTTCGCATACAGATCTGTCATTTATAATATATGAAGAGACAAATAACATATGTTACATATAATTATTATGCGAGAAGTACACATCACATTACTCCTATATGACATGTCAAAGTTATGGACTGCTTAGTTAGAGGAAAATTAAAAAAATTACTTATTACCAAATATTTAAATAAATGGAAATTTTCTAAATATTTTGTTGAATATCATAAATCATAGAAAAGAAATTCATATTGACGAAAATAATATTTTTGCCGAGCTCTACTTTCGGGTTTGTGAATGGACATCCTACGAAGACTTCGTAGAAAAGTAGAATATTGTTCGGAAAGGTGAAGTGAATTGTGTGCAAAATATTTCTGTTAATAACAAAGTTTTCAAAATTTTAAAGATAAATATTTCAGAAATTATTTATTTAATTTAACCATCAACGTAATTTGTTTCTAAATTTTATTAGATACCTTAAAGACATTGTAAAATTGTTTGTATGATTCATACGACGCACATATACACACACGCTTAAAATCGCAGAAATCGTTATTATTAATCGAAAAAAAATGTATGATATTATTTAACCTTAGTTCTTTTTTCTAAAACATTTGAAAAAATACTACTTCGTTTTCCAATAAGTTAGGGGTAGTCAGCGGCGTGAAAAAATAGTATTTTAAATAGTTTCTTTACAGTAGTTTAATTTATATATTTTTTACAAAACTTTATGTTGTGTTTTAACTTTATTTTACAAATACTTTTAAAACAAAATATTTATTTTAGATTAAGTTATCGCCATATTTGTTGAACCCCGCCCCACAAGTCGTGTTTTACGGTGGCAATCATACCTCTTAACTGGTTCATCTAAAATCGAATAAAAAAAATCATTAATTTAATAGTTAATTTAGTTTATTATATTATAACTATAAGTTTTAATAATAAACAATCTTCCTATCAGACACTAGTTTTTTTAAAAGCTTTTTTATTCTTTCAAAGAGCTGTATAAAATTCATTCAAATACGTCACCGACTTTGAAAACATAGTTTCGAGAAAAACTCATTTAAAGTTTTATAGTTATACATTTGCAACGCCCATTGAGCGGCGACGAGTCCTTCAGTAATTGTAGGATATTGGATTTATGTTACTTGAACTTTTCAGATAAAACTTTCGAAACATCATACTTTAAGAAAATGCAAAAAAACGATTTTTTTAAATCCTGACTACCCTTAAACCCTAACTTTAATAATTTTAAAGTTGTTTTTTAATATGATTTTAAATGAAATAGAAACATAAAAATATGTTCGTTTTCTTGTGTAGAAAAAGCATTTTCAAAATGCCATTTTCATCAGTTTCTTTAAGATTTATATCAACACGAGATTTTAAAATGTTTATTGAAAGATATTTTCAGAATCAAGACTCTAAAATGAAAGGATCATTTTTTCTACTATTTTAAACAAAAAGCAGAGATGGAGATGACAAACAAGCTTAAAAAATTATTAAGAATAAACATTCGAATATGCATTTGATAATTCTCAATTTTTCAAAAATTAAAAAAATTCAAAAAATTATGCGAAGTGTCTTATTCAAAGTCAATATGATGAAATCCTTCACATTTATAATTTCCCTACCTCTCAACGCGAGTCAAGGGAAAGCTTTTCATTTATCAAAGTGTTACAAATTACATAATGCTAAATTAGTATATTGGACAGTCTATGGAGTAATGAAATCCCACCTTAACCTTTGAAATTTAAGAAATATCTAACCGAGCGGAGAAGCAATTAGAAGGTTAGATATCCGAGCTCGCAATGTTCTTAATTAATGTTTACAAAGAGCCCACAGAATAATAGTTGTGGCGATAATTATTGCCAAATGAGCAGTACTATAGCCAGACAAGACTGTGTCGCACAAAGACGATGCAGGGGGCAAAAAGGGTACACAGACATTTTGAAATTGGTGGACGTTTTTCGGCAACTGGTGCACCACGCTCCGGTGCGAATGAACCAGTGAACCCTATGAACTGCTTGCTTCCTTTTCAATGACCAACGACCTGAACCTGGAGCGTATATATCGAGTCAGGGCCGCAATAATTTTCGGGAAGAACTCTTCTGTGGCGCCTCCGATAATTTTTCTGGCACCACGAAAAGAAGGTAGAAGGAGGACAGGGAGGTTACACGCGCATCTGAGATTAATGTGGAGCTGAGGAACGTCGTAGCATGTGCCGATACACGGCGCCGTGGCTGCTTGATGCCGGTGGGCAACCCTCCGCCGCTTGGGGCTGCTGCTGCTGCTGCTGCTCACTGGGCATGGGCACGTAAAGTACGCGCCGCTCAACAACTCCTGTCCTGACCCGTCGTTGGATGCGTTGCCGATGGATCACTTTCAAGAAAGACGTCGCTGCGTACGAAAGCTCTGGCTGACAGCCGCGTTTAACTTCTACTTAGTCTTCGTCTTCTTGCCCAAGAAGAAGGCAGACGGACTCTCTAAAGGTGCTGCTACGATTCGAAAGATGACGGAATTTTGCCGGTTATTGCAAATTTTGAAAAGTGGAGTGTACAACTGAGTGTCTTGTGTTCTTCCTGCTTCTTATATAAGATGATGATTCGTGATTAACGTGCTAACTAATAAATAAATCCGCAGCGGGACTTGGGCAGCTTTCGAAAAATCTTCAGAAATAAATCGCAATAGTAGTGACCCGAATTCGACGGTGTTTGGCCGCGTCGAACGAATTTAAAGGTGATATTATTTTTTCTTAACTGTGCTAATCGAGCACCAATAGTATCTACTAGGTTTTATTCAAGGTGAATTATTCATTGGGAAGGTGTAAAAACAGTAAAACAAGAGGAGAAACAATTTACAGAGTAAACTTGTGTTGCAATTGTTGCAAAACCGTGCTGCGTGAGTGTTAATCGAGTTCGAAGTGAAGAAAACGCCAAAACGGAACGGCCAATCTCAAGGCCTAGAAATCGCAGACTATAGGTGTTGCCTCCACTTTTCTTTGAGATCTGATCGGCAAAGCGCCAGCGAAGAAGTTTGTAGGCGGTTAACATACTTGCCGACGAGGGCCGCGTTCCAGACGAACAGTGGAAGTTAACTTTTTCTTTGAGGTAAGACAGTTATTCCACACACGCGACGTAAGGCCACCCGCCGATTGATCAGCTGTGGGTGATGCGTGCCATTACCTATTACTTTATTATTACAGAAGCCAATTAGAGTTTAGGGTCAAAGTTTATGGGAAAATTGAACAGATGAGCGGAATGTTAGCGTGAAATTTTATTTTTATAAGCTTACGCAGCAGTGACAGAAGTGGTCTTTTACACTACACATATTTTGTACCGATTGATCGATCGTGAACGATGCAATCGACACAATATACGCTTTTATAATATAAATTATTGTCGAACGCTTCGTGACGAAAATTGCATTTGCTGTGCGATACCTACGTGAAATAAATCGTAACGTATAAATGAAATAGTTTCAACATAAAACGAGCAGACTGCATGTTTAGGAAAAAAAAACAATTTAATGAAAAACGAAAACATTACTTTGTAAAAGAATTTATAGACACACACTGCTGGACAACATAATAGGTGTTACATATAATTTTTAAGGGAATTTTGGAAAATGTTGACAAGTACTCCATGGAATGTAGTAAATATTTTAAGGATATATTTGTGGATATATAGTAAATACATGATAACATTTTTGAATCCAAAAATTTAAAAATTCAGCAAGTAATTCGCAATTTCCCAAAGCTCCAAAAAAAAAGTCCTCCCACTGCTGCAGTGATAGCGCCCTTCACAGTGCGTGAAATCAAAAAAAACAAAAAAATTTATTAAACTAGAAGGTATGTCATGAAACTCGATCGAAAAAAACAAATTTTAATTTAAAAATATTGCAGAGTTTTAAAAATAAAATTAAAATTTCGCTCGAAAATTTGTGGATATGTGTGGCCTACCAAAATTACATTTTTTATTCGATTGGAAAACTGGAGGTTCATGGTATGGAGAAACGTATATAAAAGAAGCTGCATTAAGAGTTAAATCGATCGGATGATTTGTCTTCGATTTACAATTGCAGCAAATTTGAAAAAAGTAGTTTCGAGAAAAACGCGTTTAAAGTTTAATTCATACATTTCTCAATACCTCGATACGATCAGCGGCTGCTCTTTAGATGTTTGTAACTCAAAAACTATTTGAGATATGCACTTGAAGTTTTACTATGTTATTTTTAAAAGTATAGGCTATCGAAATATGATATGTTTAAAAATATTCATACTAGTGCCCCTTAAACTAATACTAAAGCCCCTTAAACTTAAAAATTTTTATTATAAAAATTAGTTCATAAATTATTCTATCGTTTTCCATTCGGCTAAGTTTATAATTAGGAAAGAAATAATAAGAATTATAATATAATCAGTTCATTTCTGATATTGAAATAGGTGTGAGTTCATTATATCAACAATAAGCTCTCTTTCACAATAAATTATAATATATTTGTATAAAAATAATACACTGTAAACAAAATTAAATATATTTTAAACAAAAATAAATATTCATTAGCCCGAAGCACCTCCAGGTTTTAACAAAACGCTTCAATTCGCCTTGGCATGGAAGTGATTAATTTATGGAACTTCCCAATGGGTATGGCTTTTCAATGAAACTGAACCGCACTCGCACACAACTGCTCCTTATTTGTTATTTTTTCTTTTGGCAAGAGTCGCTTCAACTCATCCCACATATTAATATTCTCAATGGGATTGAAGTCCTAGGATTGACTTGGCCAAAAAAGAACATTAACATTACATTAACATTAACATTAACCATTCACTCACCAATTTAGAAGAGTGTTTCGAATCACTATCCTGTTGAAATCGCAATTTAAGGGGCATATTGTATTCAACATAAGAGAGCATCACATTTTTCCAAATGTCCCTATAAACTATCTTGGTTATTGTCTCCTTAATCCATATAATGGGACTGACACCTTACCAAAAAAATTGTTCCCCCTGCCATGTTTGACTGTGTTTTTTGTGAATCTATGATCACATTCTCTGCCGCTTGGGCGTCGGACATTCTGCCTACTGTCAGATCCGTATAAGTTGATCTTTGTTTCGTCTCCATTAAAAGTTGTACCACTTTTTGAGATTTTCTTCACCGACCCATTCTTCCATTCGACCCATTCATGGAAAAACCTTTTCTTGCCTTCATGTTTTTTCCACGAGCAAAGGAACTCTTCTAGCAATTCGTCCTGGTAGATTTGCCCTTTGTACATAATCTTCTACGGATAGTTCTTGCGTTGACTTCATTCCCCGTAGCTGCGTAAATCGTCCTTGAAGACACAAACACTCTTACCCACAATGATGATCTGATGATCAGTGGTTGGAGTCGTTTTCTTAGGTCGACCTCTAGTTTTCTGTTTTCTTTTAGGCTTTAATGAATTTTCAACAAAATTCTGGGGACGACCAAGACGAATTTATAGGTTTTCTCCTCATTTTTTAATTTTCTGAAGAAACGGCGTTCTTCTACCGTACCATGCAAACTTCTGCCCATCTAATTAAGATTTTCGCAGTGATATTTTTTTATTATGAATATTTTTAATTTCTTAGAACTCAACATGAAGAAATGTATGTTTACATCTTACAAATTCTTTTATAAATGCTATAATTTTATAAGTACACCTATTTTTTTGACCAAATATTTACTGCATTCAGTTACTTATTGCTCTGCTAATGCCAATAAGGCAACTATTTTTTAGTGTGTTATTGTTGCACGTTTACTTAAATGAGGCATGGCGTAAGTAACGATAAAACAAGATAAGCGAAATGAGAAAATTTTACAAACAAATTGTATTAGTGAAGCTACTTCAATTGTTCGCATTTATTATGTGTGTATATTATATAATAATATCAAAAACAACCTCTCAGCCAGGAGAAATAGGTGTGGTTGACCTCAATGAAAACATAATAAATACATATATATATGTATATGCAAAATTTGATCGAAATGGATTAAGAACAAACTGGACTTATCACGCCCACAAAAACCACACTTAAGAAAGTGCAGTTCTTAACCCTTTTGACGAAATGCCTACATAAGCAATTTGATCAAAATTACTTAAGATATACGAAGGATGTCAAAGCAAAACAATCATATGCATAACGAATTGCAACCTGTCTTTACCAATCTTCCCAATTTTGGAATAAGCCCTTGATATTGATTTGACGTACAGGCCAAATTTGATTAAAATCTTTCGCTAGCTATCCTGGTAACAAAATTATATTTGGAAGTGGGTGCAGTACCTCACTTCATTTTGGCACAGTAAGCAATCGATGCGGCGCATGTTTAGACCAAGTTTGATCGATAGCGATTAAGGAATGCAAGAGATATTGGATCTAAACTATTTATACATAGGGGAGTGCAGTCTCTAATTTTCTACCCCTTCGGTCGATTCCTCCCATTTATGAATTAAGCAGAAATATTGGCACTATCAATTTATAGGCAAAGAATTAGGAGGGTGTTTTTAAAGTTTAGGACTTATGGTATTGATTAATGTTTTGAAGATGCATTATGCGTGTATCTGTCATAATTAAGTTTGTTTATAAGAACTACCTTGTTGCTTATGGAAATCTTAGTTTCTAAGTACTTAAAAAATAAAAGGTTTGGACCGTCCATCGTCAGAAGAAAATTTGGGAAGTCTTTTAAATCATTTAGCTTTAAATTTTGTAATATGAGTTATTAAAATGGATTCATAAGCGTTTACATCTCTTGGAAATTTTAATTTTTCATTATGAATGAAATGTTTTCGCCCATATAATTAAATATAACATTTTTCGACCTTTCAAGAACTTACCAGACCATTTTAATGTTGTGGAAAACTCTAATTGTCCGAGGAAATCCAAAAAAGCTCCGAGAGCATATCTTCATTTATTATACTCGTAGTTTAGGAGATGGGGGATCGAGTGACACCAAAAAATTACGTTTTATAAAAGAAATCGTTAGCGATTGAAAAATGTTAACGAAAGCCTCTTGATCGTAGTTCTGATCCTGAAATTTTAGCTGCGTTTTTTCTAATGATCTGATCTGGATCTGGATTGCATAGAATTGAAATATTTGGATATTTACTTATAACAAAAATATTTACTTATACTAAAAGAACATCAAATTGTATTGACTTATGCCCATTTAGCGTCCAAAAATAAATCCAATTTGTTCAATTCAGGGTTGAAGCTTAGATGGGTAAAAATAATGGCAATTTCATACGTTTATTGAAAATTTTAAAACTTTGCTGTAGGTCACGGTTTAAAAAATTTAATTCAGTGTGAAAATTAAGATCCGAATCAGATCATTAAAAATTAAATTGATGTTTCGGATCGAATGAGCTTTGTTTTTTTTTTACATACAAAAGGTCAGTTCACTGCTTGTAATTGTAGAAGGTTTTGGGTAAATAGGTCAATAGGAATATTCTTATATTGTATATGATTTTCTACCCTATACAGCTAATATGAGAAAAAAGGTTCTGCAAAGTTAATTTTTGTAATTGTAGGTGACAGAATTCTAGACTGCTGAATATTAATCCGAACATATTTTCTTCAAAGAGCATAGGGAGCGTTCAAGTATTACGTAACGCATTTTTTGTAGATTTTAGACCCTACCTCCCCCCCAAATTGCGTTTCGTAATACTTGAACTTTCCCATATACACTGAGAAAAATATCGCAGTGCAAGATCAAAAGGTAATTAGATAGACAACTTAAAAAAAATAAAAAGTAAGCATGTTAATAACATGAATTTCGGAGAAAAATGGGGCGAAAGGTGAAAAATCGTGAAATAAAAGTTAATTTTTTCAAGTTCCAGTGGGGGATTGTGGCCAAGGGGCTGGGGATAGGGGGTGGTGTTGACCTTTTTGGAAAGGGCTTCGAAATAGTTATTTTTTGAGATCGGTTTGGGGTCGCTGCGATGCGTAGAAAAAAGTCTAAAAATACAAGAGCGGTTCCCATATAAGGCAAAATCCTGATTTACGAACCACCCTGTAACTGCCGAACGGTGCGAGATACCCCCCCCCCCCCCATCCATACGGTTTTTTGCTTGTCTCGGTCTGACCTTTCACCTCCTGCAATATTGACCTCCCACCTCTGAACACCCTGTATAACGTAAGAAAATCGAAAACCATTTTCGGTTAGTTAATAATAAAAATTATAAGAAGTATTATTTTAATTTAAACTTTATGCAGGTCAGTAAGCTTTACTGATGGGGCTTTTTGCGTCAAACAGTTCTGAGAAAAACGGTTGAGTAGGCGCATCCCCAAAACCCAAAATATCAAAAGGGGTTCATGTGCTTTTGCCTATATGTAATTATATATATTAATATGTACATATATTACGGTTGATAAGCCTTGCAGCAAAACTAAATTATTTTGATTAGCATTCCCATGCAATCATTTTAGAAGTAAGAAAATGTGTTCCCGAGTTTTCTAGTGCAGACAGAAGTTAATAATATTTATAATTCTAGAAACATACGATTTTTCCATATAAATTAATTTTTGAGTGTATATTTGTTGACTATTTTACCAATTGGCGTATACAACAATAACCTGAATTCACAAATATTTCAATAACCTCATTTCTGGAGAACAGCCAGATGTTAAGTATTTGTTTTAAGACGGAAACAGTCACCGTACATATTTTGCGTTTAGTGTCTGACGTACATTTTGCAATACTGCCATGCTAGCGACATTGAGGAAAATCTTTAAAAAGTCTTTGAACTTGGGACAGATTTAGCCACTTTTCTATCTGCACAAGCGTAATTAGATGGCCATGGACAAAATAATTTTGAGTTAATTTTCATAGTCTATGTCTGTTTCTGTATTTATTCCTCATTTAAAGCAAAAAAGAGGTTGATTAGTGATAATTCGTCAAATCTTAACTGAATCTGGCTTTGCTTTTGCCTTATTTTTATTTACATATTACAACATTAGAGTTTTATGAAAAAAAATGCGTTAATAATTCAGACACTGAATAATTTATTGTTGCAGGTATTTCCTGAAATATAAAATTGTAGAGGGCTTCAAAGTCTGGTAGCAACAACGCAAATTGTTAAAAAACGTGTTATACAATAAATATTCAAAGGCGTGAAATTAATTCCAGAATCAGAAGATAAATTTCCGGCTTTACATATACAGAAGTGAACCATTTATAATGATCTAAACCCATATCTATCTCGAGATTCAAGCATCTTACAAAAAAATACTCAAAACGATTTTTTTTTCATCTTGAAGGAGCCCACTATTAAATGACAGCAAAGGTCGCGCTATAATTGGTAAAAATGAGTAAGAAGTAAAATTTTTTTAAATAAAGAGCAAAATTCATTTCTCCGAGAATCCGAAACTGTAATAAAGTGAGGATTTTTATTTAAAAAAAAATTATTTTATCGTACTTCTCCTAATTGTTTATTAAATTAAAATTTGCAACAGATTAAGATTTATATTCATCGGGTGCCACAAACTTTTCTGCGACTGAGTTTACTGGAGGCGTTAATAAGTTAAGAAAACAATTTTTCAAGTACAAAACAAAAATATTAAAATCTCCATTCCTGTTAGTCGCAAAATATTTGTATTTCACAATAAGTGTATCCGTCTTGGCACTTTTTGTAAATTGAAAATCTTCATAAATCAAAAATCTTTCAAAGAAAAAGTCGAAAAGTGTTTCAGAGGTAGGTGGTACTATCATAAAAAAAATTGTCAATTGGAAGCACCACAAATCATCTACAGTCGACTCTCGAAAAGATGAACTCCTCAAAACATGAACTACCCAAGAGATGAACCATTAAAAATTTACATCGCACGTTTTTAAAAATGAAATATTTACAACATTCCGACATAGAGGACACTTAAAAATAAATAACATTTATTTACGTCTCCCTTAGTCGCAAATATATTTGAACTCCTCGTCTTGCAACTAAACTCAACTTGTGGGTTTTGTGTAAATCACGGCAACCCGCTGATGGCCAGTAGATTTTCAATAAATTACATTTAAAGAAATACTCAAAGAAATAATTAATGGATATCTGTAAACAGGCGCATGATTACCTCTTTAATCTGAAGGCAATCGAGAACATTGATCAATTGCATATACACACATTAAATGTCGAAAACAAACAAATGGATGGTAGATATTATTACACAAGCTACGGAGTACGATCATAGAATCTCCGGGGAATGGGCGTAAAGAACTCATCCGAAATATAGAATATCCGCTTAGTGTAACCTTCAAGACTATTTCCTTAACCTTTACTACTTACATTATTCTTTAAATAATAAGCAGCAAACTGAGAAAACAAACCTCTTTTGTTTGTTTGCCACCGCCAAAATCTTGTCTTTGCCGTGGCGATATTAGCTCGAATCAATAGACGCCGACATTGCAAAAATACAGAAAAACCACCTTCAACTCACCGATCACCCATCGGATGGATGAATGACCTAAAAACTTCCAAAGCTGCAAGCATCTCATTCATAATTTCCTCTCGTCTATTTTTAGTACACCTTTCATTTTACAAATTCGCCACGATTCAATGGCTTGTTCAACACTATTAAATAATCAAAAATAACTACGACTTATTTTTCAAATAAAATTCTATTTAATCGCAAATGCATTGTGAGTTGTAATTTAAACATCTTTTGTATAATTAGCTCTGTATGTATTTATGTATGGTTACCTATGTCTAATTTGTTACATCGATACTATAATAAGAACACCTAAAAAACGATTTTTAAATAAAGAAAAAATTCCAAACTTGATTGCTCGTGACGTGACAAATTTGTTGTGTTTTTTGTGTGGGAATAGTATGAAAAACATTTGTGAACTGTTGGCCTACCGCTGTAGGGGAGTAATTTGATACGTCTCAGGCAAAATAGATAATCTTAGAACTGTTGTTTACGTAATATGTCTTGCGGGCAAAAAATCGATTACCGTCTTGCAGTTTCCGGCTCGTTTAAATCAAATTCTTTGCACTGCGCAACACCCAGCTGGAAGCTGAACAACCTGTTAATATTTTCGTAAACACAAGCTCCATGTCTTCTGCTTGACTGCAATTAGTACTTCCTCTTAAAATTCGCTGTAACAATTAATATTTTTTCTAAAAGAGGATATGCAATGCAATGTTTTATCAGGTAGTGGAGAAGTTTGAAGGTATTTTGTAATTTAGAATTTGAAATCTTGTTGTTTCATTATATACAAAAGTATTACAAATATAACACTGAAATTTGTTTGCCCTTCAGCAAGAACTAATTTGGTGCAGACATTTTCATAGCAACAATAAAATATGTTGAGTTATTTTCTCATCTGCGTACAATTTGAAATGGAAATTTCAGTGGCGGTCTTGGTTTTGTAAAAATTTTCTCTTCCTTATAAATGCGATAATGAAAGAAATTTGCATTTATTACATTATATTTTTCTCATTATAGAAACTCTGGACAATCTTTAAGGTAAATATAACGAGAATATCTAATTTAAAAAGGGACAGAGATGAATTTCTATTTTTATTGTGGTATTTAGGCACTTTAATTTCAGGGGTGTGGCCATATGCTTTATTTATTAGACAAAGTGTGTAACTTGTATTTTTTAATTTTTTCTTTGAAAGATTGCACAGTAGAAGAGCTTGTTACGAGTGGAACATAAAAAGGAATATATTAATTTCTTTTCCCCCATCTCTCCGATCCATTTTGGGACAGTAACATAAACTGTTTGTTCAAGATTCTATAAGTGTAACATTATAAATTACACTTTTCCTTATTAGTAGGTATATAGATTTGGCCAAAATAATGGAAATCTGTTGTATATATTGTAAGATATGAATTGAATTAATATAGTGGCAGAACGCCTGGAAGCTAAAGTAAGCAGTTTAGCTATTATAATATTTTATAGAATTTCAAAGAATATTGACATTCTTTTAAGGGGGTAGTCCAGTGAAAAAAAAAATTTTTTTTCGATTTTTTTTTTTTGCTTAAATCTACTCTACTACACCTAGAAAATACTCCCTTAAAATACAGTGGTGGAAATAGCTATAATTCCACTGAGCTTTTTTTCTATTGAAAGCAACTGACTGCTAATTTATAATTCGAAGTGAGCCATTTTATTTCCGTTTATTGTATCATTTCTAAAATCTAACGTAAAAAACAAAAATATCATTAGTTGAAAGCAAAATTTTAAGTAATATTAAAAAAAACAATTTTTAGCATGGAAATATCTATAAATCCACTATTCATATTTTAAGAAATACAATACAACTTTTTTTTTTATAACGTGTACTGCCTCCATTAGCCTGAATTACTTCGAAAATTCTCGTTGGCATGCTGTCTACCAACTTTTGTAGCTGCGATTGAGAAAATTGCGCCCAAGCATGTTTTATGGCCGCTTTCAACTCCTGAATCGTTGTAAATTGCCTTCCATTTGAGTAAACCTGCCGAATCAATATTGCCCATAGATTTTCAATTGGGTTCAAATCAGCACTACGCGACGGTCAATCCAAAACAGGTATGTTCCTGGTCTGAAACCACGATTTCGTTTAGCGAGATGAGTGGATAGCAGCATTGTCTTGCTGAAAGATCCACTCATTGCTGAGATTATCATCGCCGAAGTCAATTAAGATACTATCCAGTAGTTGAATATAATCGCTGGATTTCATTCTGGTAGATATCCAAAAAATGGGAGTCTTCGCTTGGCTGCAAAAAGCAGCCCAAACCATTACCGTACCACCTCCAAAATTGCGACTGATAGCGACCTCTGTATCTTTTCTAAGGTCGTGTCAGTAAAATTGACAGCCATCTGGACCGTCTAAATTGAACTTCTTTTCGTCGCTAAAAATCACTTTCCTCCATTCACTGGTCCAAGACATATGATTTTTTGCAAATCGAAGTCTGGCTTCCTTATGCTGTTTGTTCATTGCCGGTTTTGATATTCTTTTTCTCCATTCTAACGTCCCACTGGTATGCAAAATCTGCCGAACACGTCTAGAAATCACGGGCAACTTAAGGTCATTCACAATTTGAAAAGAACTTAAATGTTTTCTTCCTGTTAACCCAATTATAGAACGCCGGTCCATGTTGGTAAGTTTTGGCGGAGGTCCTTTTTTGTTAGTTTTACCATAATTTTCGCATAAACACAGGAAATTTCGTACAGCTGTGTGAGTTCTTCCATTTTCCAACATCTGAGCAATTCTTCGCAGTGAAAAACTTGCTGTTTTGAACGCAACCACTTTCGTCTGCTCTTCTTTAGTTAATAATTTTCCTGGATAAAATATAGTATTCCTTTTCTTTTTTTTTGTGCTAAAATATTTAAATTACCTCCAAAATTATTTTTTATATCTTAATGAATCAATAACTCCTTGTTTTAATCCGCCAGCGGCACTTCAACACTTCTGGAATTATAGTAGTTTCCACGCGCAATCACAACGAAAATGATTAAAACTCACCCAGAAACCGTTAACACTAACCAATTTGACACAAATTCTGACCAAATTGATTGAGCATGCGCACAAAACCGAGGAGTGCAGTTTTCATTTTTCTCTCTCAAAATACAAACCTTTGGCATAACTTTTATTCAGTGGAATTATAGCTATTTCCACCACTGTATCTAAGCAAAATATTGAATAGTTTTAAAGATACAGAGAGTTTTTGAGATACGTCTAATCCGAGCGCTCGAAGGTCCCCTGGCATGTTTCGGAGCAAGGAGGACTCTTGTATTTCTGTTTGCCCCGCCCATTTTTTTCCGGTTTATAACGGTCTAGGTCCTTCTGCTTTGTATTTAAGGTTAGTTATGTATGGAGGAGGCATCGCGTTATGTATGGAGCAGGCAGGGCCGTAGCCAGCGGGGGGGGGTCAGGGGGTTAGAACCCCCCCGAAATTTTGAAACTTAACTACAAATTTACATGATTTTTAAGAACAGAACAAGGGTTGAACAGTCAGATGAGTAAAACTTCCGCTATTCTTTTTTCTTTGACAATGATAAAAAAAAGACATATTTTGTATCTTAGGCGAATCATTTTTTATTCCAATTTTTTAATTTAATAAAATTAATTAACTTTATTTGAATGAAAATATGTGCAACTGTTCGACATATTCAGTTCCATTCAGTTGATTTGAGTTTTATTTACATTTTTAATTTTGTAATATTTAATTTTATAAAAGTATATTCTTATATATACAAAAGGTAATAATTGTAAATTTTTTCTCTTTTACATACAATATAAAAATTAGTATAATTTCTATATCGATGTATCTTTTTTAAAATAATCAGTGATGTTTTTCTCATACCACAAAGGTAGGTAGCATTTACCTTTTCAAGGGTCTTTTAAAAGACGCTATGTCCATCAAAAAAATTGATGTATGAAAAAAATGCCCTCGAAATGAAAACAATAGAATACTTCAGATGCCTCATCGCAAAATTCATGAACAAAGGTAACAAAATAATAGTTCTTCTCCACTAGGCAATAAATATTGGCGCCTTTACTCAGTTTGAAAGTAGTGGTATATTATAAGTAGTACATTTTAGATGCGATCAACAAACATCTTTAGCACTTATTAATTACTCAGGTTGTAACTGATAACTGAAGAAGTTCAAACTTATTTTTTAAAATATTTCTTACCCTTTCTTTCGCTGCGAAAAGTCGAAAACTAGATTTTCTTTTGTGAAATCCTTTTTTTTTACGTTTGTAAGATATCCTTTTCAAAAAAATAAATGTTTTAAAAAATTAGAACATTTATTTTAAGGGGTTACACCATCATGAAATTTTCAAAAAAAAAAGAATGTTTTTTTTTTTGCTAAATGACTTGTTTATACTTTTTAGGAATATTGTAAGCGTTGAAACATTTCAAAATTCAAATTATTACAGAAGATATATGTAGCAATTAGAAGTGAGCGCGTCAGGAAGCCGACCCGAAACTCAGGAAGCGTTCGGACCTTTACGTATCTATCTATCTTTAACAATAATATAATTTCTTTAGAAAGATTAAACTAACAATAACTCAGGTAAGAAAGGACATCGCAAAAGCAGAAGAAAACTTTATGTACGGTCCACGAATCACAGATTCAAATTTAGAAAAATTTTCTTTTAAGGCGTTAACATCGTCCTTTTTTTCACGTTTTTCTCGAAATTACTTTTTTCAAACTGGTGTACACGATATCTCAAAATCTACTGAACCGAACTGACTGAAATTTGCACCACTTATTTTTTCGATTTGGTTCTGTATTCAAAAGTTATATATTTTTTAAACTCAAAATTTTGAACGAAATTCTGATTTTTTTCAAACAGCTGTCATTTCTCGAAAAAAAAATTGTTTCCCCTCATCACGCCTTAGCTATTATTGTTCTGAAGAAGCAATTTTTTTTTTATTTTCGGACAATGCTGGACGGAAAAATCATGTACACCGTCAGCAAGAATTTTAAATAGTCCCACTGACCGACTCATATCTCCGCCATTTGTAATGTTTTTTTTTTTTCAGTATTGGAAATCGTTTATAAATCTATTATATGAATACCTAAAATAAAGAATAATTCAAATTTTTAATGGCCGAGCCAAAAAAAAAAGTTTATTTTTATGCCTATTTTTCGAGCGTTAGTGTGGTGTAACCCCTTAATAAGAGTTACACAGTAGTATAGATATTTTTAAAAATATTTAATTAAATATATTTTGAAGATGTAAAAATTAAATTTTATTTTATATTAATATTTTAACGCTATTTAAAAAGAATTTCAGTTTAGTTGAAAAATGTAAATTACCCACCCCCCCCCCCCTCTCTTTCACTTTTTATTTTGAAAACCCCCCCCGAAAAAAAATTCTGGCTACGGCCCTGGGAGCAGGCATCGCTGACTAAAGTAAAATTAATTTTTTTGGCTTTTTTCCGCATAAAAAACTTTAAACGCGTTTTTCTCAAAACAGCATTTTTTGACTCGCGGACGTCAGATCTCAGAGTCTTTTGCTCCGATTGATATAATAATTTAGCTGTATATTTCTTGATTGTGTATCTATCGTCGGAACTAGAATTATTAAGATCCATTGTTTATTTACAAAGTTATAAACAAATTAAGCACCTGAAAAACACCCGAAAAATTCGAAATGCCGCCATTTTGTTATTTTTTATTGAAAATTAATAATTCTAGTTCCGACGATAGCCAATGTTCTACAGATTAAAACCTCGTTTGAATTTTTTGTTTCAAATGGACCGTTGCAGAGATTTGACGTCCGCCAACAAATTTTTTTTTTTTTGGAGCAGCCATTTTGTCGGGATGACTAATCGAAAAAAAAAAAAAAAAAATTTTGTTTGTGTAGTTTAATAGTTGTACTATCATATGTCAAAAAGTTGTTTAATAAAAATTAATTTCTAATATGAAAAAAAAATCGTTGAAAAAACAGTCGTTTTCACTGGACTACCCCCTTAAGGGGTTATATACAGTCAGAGGGCCCAAAAAAGTCGATTTTTCAAGAATTTTTCTTGAGATGACCTTTTAAGTTATTAATGTAAACATTTGTACACATATTACGGTAACTGTTGAGTGTATTTTAATGTTTTTTATTTATAAAAATATTTATTTCACAAGCTGCTACAGCTGATCCCCGGGTGCACCTCTAAAAAAAGGCGTCTTGCGGTGTGCACGATATCTCTGGACTGGATCATCCAAAATGAAAAAACCAAAAATGTTTCGTTAATATATTATTGTATCTTGTAATTAATCGAAGGAATAAGCAAAATGAGAATTTTTGACAAAATGGCGGCTTTTAAAAAAAAAAAATCGATTTTTATCAAACATGTTGGCCTTACATTGTTTATAAAATGGAAAGTATTTATCAGTGAGAAAAAACCTTCGATTAATTACTAAAAAATATACTTGAAAAGCTTGTGTTTGAAATTTGAAACTGATCGGTTCAGCCGTTTCCGATAGCTCACCAACTTTAGAAACACAATTTTGAGAAAAACGCGTTTAAAGTTTCAAAAGCACCTTACATATAGTGAAAAAATCATTGCAAATATGCGTGCAACTTCAAGAATATTCACCGGATTGACAAGAAATTGTGGGTGTACTTAAATATATATACTAGGGTGATTCAAATTTATTTATATTATAATAAAAAAAATCGATTTTCTGAAAATCCTGACTGTATTGTAAACAATTGTCCCTATATGTTTGTATGTACAATGTACATATATAAAAATGAAAGTTCGTTTATTTTTTTGTTGGTTGCTCAATCACTCCTAAACCCTTGTTTTATTAACTTTTATTTTTTGTCCGAAGGTAGAACACATGCCAATTGAACACAAAAATTAGTATAAAGACAATTTTAAGGCTACTAATTTCGAATCTACTGACAAAATTTGTAAATTAAGGATGAATTCTTATAAAAATGAGTACAAAGTCATTTCTTGATCGCTGATTTCGCACACTTATCCCGTATACTAATCGAACGTTCGTTTATTTGTTGCTCAATCAAGCTCGATCAGTCATCATTCATCCAAACACTTTTCTTTTTAAGCGAAAGCTCGCACAATAATAATATTTTTGCACGTAA
Organism: Dysmachus trigonus; assembly: GCA_949715965.1. Classification (NCBI taxonomy): domain Eukaryota; kingdom Metazoa; phylum Arthropoda; class Insecta; order Diptera; family Asilidae; genus Dysmachus; species Dysmachus trigonus. The sequence continues at coordinate 29,597,010 of OX454320.1, forward strand.
CCCATACCAAATAAACAAGCAACATTGGTTTCTTGCGCTTGATTGTTATTTTCTCGCACTTCAAGGACTCGGGGGCTCAATTATGTTGTGGAGCTAAGAAAGTTAGATAACTATTGTAGTTTCCCATCAAAAGTAGATGAACCAAACATGAAATTTCCGCTGTAAAATTGATAAGACTCCAATACAAAAAATACCCAATACGAATGGAGAATTATTTTTATATGAAAACTTTTGAATCTTTTGGCAGTGTATTATTTTTATAAGAAAAATGTACAGAAAGTTAGCAACTCATGATAAGGAGGTATATCAAAATCATACGACTCGTATTTAATTTATATTTTATTGATAATATCATATCGAAATCATACAACTTACGTAAAAGTTTCTTTAAAATATTTGCTTTAAAATTGATACGAAAACATATTCTTCTGTAATATTTAAAATAAATGTGAAAGTACAAACATACATATTTACATGTTTGCTTCGTTCATTAAAAAATCTTATTTCTTATTAGTTTTGTTCCATTATTTATATAATGAATATGAATTGGAGGCCCTATAAATATTTCTTATATCCCAAGAAACATATAATTTTAAATTTTTTTCCGAAATAATAAAATTAAAAATGCCCAAAAAATGAATACACCGATTGAGTTACACGTTCACAAGAATTTTTACTTCATAATTGGCGTTCATTTGAATTTCACGTTTCACAGTTCACGTACGAATACTACTTAAGAAGATACAAAAGCTATTAGAGTTACGTATGAAATTGATATTTTTCGTATCGAGTTACTAAGTTTGGCAATAATTAATATTATATCATATAAAGTTAATAATATTTCATACAAATATGTTCATAACTTTGAGAAATTATTACTAACTAGAAGTCTGCAATTGAAATACCATTCTTTCACTAAGAAGTTTCTCATGGAATTAAAACAAGAGAGAGGTTGGCAATTTTTAAGAATTTCTGAAATTATTTTACCTCTAAAAGAAACTTTTTCTGCGGATTTCAATGAAACAATCATACCTTTTCAAGAATTTGAAGGTTAAATCTCATTGTTTCTTGTTGTTAGAGAAAATCTTTCGTTTGTTTCTGCTATTTTTTATTTAAAAAAATATAACCGAGCAATCCAGGACAATGGAGAAAAATGAATCCTTACTCAAAGCAAAAGACAACTTCTTAATTAAATGCCAATCTACTCAGTCATCCTGAGCAATGTGAATAAGACTGGGGCTGGTTATTGAAGATTTTATAAATATTTTATAATACAAAATTACCATTTCAGTAGAAAAAGACAATTTCAATATCGTGTAACGCAGATGGAAAACCCCTTTAAAGATAAAAATAAAATTAATTAAAAATATAGTTAGTATAATATAAAATAGATGTGTAATTTATTATAAATATTGAGTGTAGTTCAAAACTAGATATTAAATTTACTAATTAATTAATTAATTAATTTAAAGTCATAAAAAGCTGTAAGTTATTTTGATTCGTTATCATTAAAATGGGTTCCCGTTTGCGTTACACGAAGTTTAAAATTGTCTCGTTCTATTAGATTTATAAAATTAAGAAAATATGTGATTGTTTTATTTGTTGTTTCTTAAGTAACGAGGGCTTCAATTGATAAAAGTATTTCTGAATTATTATTATTATCGTTTTAATTGTTTTCACAATAATTATTGTTTGATAGAATTAATGACTTCAATAAAATTTAAAAATTTAAATATAGATCAAATATGTCTTTCCCAAGTCTAAAATTCAGTATTTGGCTCTTTGTTCAATGCGTATTGTACTCAATTTTTTTTTGTTGACTTCTTTTTCTTGTACAATGAATTATTTTTTAAAATCGGAATTTCTTTAATCAAACATCTTTCGTGTTATAAATTTTCTATTCCATAGGGGAGTTGGTGGTTTTCTTTATTATCAGTTTCCCCATTTGATTTTAAATAAAATTGACATATATTGCGTTTTAATCCTGTGACCTTCTTATCCCTTTACCCTGATAAATCAAACACTTTCCTTGAGCTGTCCCATATCTTTAATATTTCTATCCATTTCAATCCATTTTTATGGTGAATTCAAATTAATGTGTGTCATTCAGACAAATAGAAATTAAACAAGAAGCATAATCCTGTGAATGTTTTTTCAATTTGCTCGTGCACATGCCCTGCGGTAGATAAGAAACACAATGTTATAACTTCGAAGTCCCCTTTAGCGCTGTTAATATTTTCAGCAAGCAATTCTCATTATAACCTGCTTAGATTTCCTGCGCAAACTTACTATTCGTTTTTTTCCCTGTATTTCTTGTTTTCGTTATTATCCTTTATATAAAAATAGAAATTAATATCGAATTCGTCTTCCAACCCTTAGGGTGACTACACAGTAATTAATATCCGGAAAGAATTAAGTTGTATAATTATTGATTGCGTTGATACATACGTCAGCGGAAAATATTAGATATCAATAATTCCGAGAGGACTACTGTTTAACAAGTTAATCTTTCTGTATTTGCTAACATGAAAAATGTGTATTTGAGTGGGTAAGAAAAACGACTTTTCGAAAAGGTAAACATTAACTTATTATTTCAAGTAGATTAAGGCCATTTTGCTGTACCTTCTGATGGCTGGGTTTTTATAATAAGCATATAATAACACAAAATGAGTAGGCAGACTTTGTCGAAACGAAGTAAGACATTGAAAGTATCTTCTCTTTTAACATAAAGGAGTAAAGTGCTTCGCTCAAGGGGCCGAAACAATATTCCTTTTAACAAACTGTCAAACAACTTAATTTAAGATCAAGGCTGCTTCCCCACAGCTTTACATAATTCATTGATTTTCAATTCGAACTGTAGGGGGTTAATTTTTAATTTTTCTTATAATCTTTGAAGCAAACAACCAAGATTCATAGAGTTATTCATCTTTGTTACAGAATCGCAGTCAAGACGTATTAAGAGCTCCATAATTGACTTTCAGGTGAGTCTTCAAGATCTTTCAAAAGTATACTTTTTTTTTTTTTAATGTACAATGTTTCAGAAGAAAGTTTTAAAATTTTGCACTCGGCTTTTGATTAAAATTGATTATATCAAAATATATGAGAAAATTTTTACTTTAGGTAATTAAATCGTCCAATCGTCGTGAATTCTCCAAAATAAGAACTGAGTTCTGTTTTAATCCTAGAACATGAAAATAAGGAAATTTCTAAAAGTGTGAAACAGTGTTTTCATTCATATTGATGTACCATTTTTGTGGGTACGCAAAGAAGGACAGAAATACAAAAGGAAGCGAAGCGAAATGAAGGAAAATTATAAGCCTAAACCCTGATTAATAGCGGTGTAGCTAAAACATAAAACTGCTTTCCTCTTACGCCTGCACTGAGATTTCTAATACTAAAGCATGAAAATCTTTCGCATAAAGGATTTAGATACATTTGACAAGTCTTATTATACTTCCAACATAAAAAGTTATTTTTGACATAAAGCAACAAAAAAAAGCGATTTTTTAAGACGACAATTGCATAAGAAAAATGTTCTGTTTGCGCTAATAACTATTTTTTTTCTGAATGATAAATAAATTTTATGCTAACATACAGTGATGGACAAAATAAATCATACACCTTTCATTTTACTTAACTCTCCTTTGCATCTTTTTTATTTTAAAATTAAAGAAGTTCGTATATACAGACAATTTAAAGTACTTGAAAGTAATTCAGTGACTTGTGGTAAAGTAGTAAAAATCCTCCTTAATTTTTTGGTAAACAACTTATCTGTTAACATATATTCTTTTCAGCCTGGAAAAAATAAATCGTACACTTTTAGAAACAACAAACATAAAAAAATTAAGAAAACTTCAATAAAGTTTAATATTTAGTATTGCCTGCCTTTAGCTTTTAATGCCGCTTCAAGCCGACGCGGCATACTTTCGACTAAGTTTTTTAAATATTAATGATCGATTTCCTCCTACGCCTTCTGAAGTGCCCCAAATTATGAGTTTTTGTTGGTAACGTCAGTTTTGATGACATTGTTGTCCAAATAGCCCCATAGATTTTCAATCTGGTTGAGATCGGGCGACTGCGGTGGCCATTCAAGCGTTTTAATTTTCGTTGACTTGTAAAAAGCTGTGGTTTTCTTCGCCCTATGCTTAGAGTCTTAATCTTGCTGGAAGATAAAGTTGTCCTCCAAACCCAATTTAAGCAACGACTCCTCCAGATTCTCGTTCAGGACGTCAATATATCCTTCTGATGTCATGGTGCCCCCACCACCACACCATGACGTTACCTCCTCGATGTTTAACTGTCTTCTAAATGTTCGATTCTTTGAGAGCCTCTCCACGTTTTCACCACACTCTAGAGCAGTTGTAGCCCGTTTTCGATCCTTTCCAGAGAGGTTCGCCACTATTCCATGTGATTGGAATTTTTCCCAAATGTGCTGCCCTGCTCTAATGGACATCGAGTATTTTTCAGCTGTTTTGCGAAAGGATGGATACTCCCTTCTGGCGATCACGAATCGCAAGATTGCGAATATCAATCAAAATTTGCTGATATTGTGATGACAAAAACTAAATAACAACATATGACAAAATAAACCGTTAGACAATGCAGTGTGACCATACCCTCTAAACAAATTATGGTTATTAGTTTGGCAAAATACGTTTGAACAAATTGTATGATTTATTTTGTCTAGATAAAAATGTTAATATATTGACAAATAATTTATATTCTAAGAAACTACTTATCGCTAATATTTTTTATTATTACCTCATAGATATACTGCAAAATGCTTCAGTTTTCCCGCATATTCCAACTTGCTTAATTTGAATATAGAAAAGTTCCAGAAGAAAATCCAGTATGATAATATGTGTATGATATATTTCGTCGAGCACTGTAAATATCCCGGGCAGAAAAGGATAATTTATTTCAAAATTGCATTTCTAAATGGAAAGAAAATTTTGTTTTTACCTCTTTTATCAAATTTAAAACTATAGGAAAAACTTTATAAATACTCGCAAGGTATAAAAACCAAGCTGTAAAATAGTTACTTTTTATCTAATAATTCAAAAAAAAAACTGCAGCTATTGCTTGTCGCTGTAATAAAACATTTATACTTTCATTGTAATAATTTCAAGGATATACTATACATTTATAACCGAGTCAATTTCAACAGCAACATACTCAAAATCAAGAGCAACCAAACAATAATCAAGAGCAGCTACGTAGATTAAAATCAAGAACAATTAAATTAAAAATAAAGTCAATTCTCTCATGACAGTCTACTAAACTGCAAGCTTCAACAATATCGATGAGGATCGATTCACACAAATACTGAAATTAATATGGTTGCACTTGAATTTGAAAAAAATGATTAGTTATGAACTTGCCTTAAAAAAAGAACTCTTAAAGTTTCATAAGCGCACAAACAAAGATAGAGAAGTTATACTAAGGAGAAAAAAAAAAAACTTTACATTTGTACAAACTGAGAAACAATTTTTTACTAAACCAATTTTAAAAATGCTTTCACTTAGCTTCCTTGAGAAATAGCGTGATGATTCATGTTGTAGGTGCCCAGCGGGAAAAAGCGCTTTAAAATATTTTCCCAAGTGCTCCTATTGAAGCACAAAGTTTTATACAAATTTTAACATATGATGTCCGCAGAAGTAAGCACTTTTTTTGAGTTCCATGAGAAACACTTTTACGAAGTGCGAGTAAAGCGCTTAGAATCTGCTTCAAATAGCTCCTTTTTCAAACTATATCATGAAATGTGGATGAAGCGCTTCGAATCTTCTTTTTTCCAAACACTTCGAATTTTCCCACTTGATGCTGACTGAATTTAACTAGAGTCAAAACTGCATATTTTTGCTAAAAATGTCAAATTGCCCATCGAACTTCTGATTGAAAATTAATTCCCAAAATTTTTGCAACGTCACGCTAGGATAATCTCTGAAATCATTCATTTGTATATTTTCTATAATACCGTTGATAATTTTGTAGTTATTTAATTATTTATTTAAAAAGTACATTTGACATTGAAATTAAAATTATATGAATGACCTCTAGTAAAACGGTTGCTTTTGCTTTATATGTATTTGCTAGCATTCCAGTCGAGCCATCGAAACTTTCCTGGTGAATTCCACAGTCTAAAAACCACTTAAAATTAGGTAAAGTGCGCTTAAACCACTTAATTGACAAATCGATTTACTAAATAGAACTCGCACTTGTAAATAAAGTAGTACCAATAGCAAAACTGATTTGACCTGTTTTTGCATTTTGTAAATGGCCCATACAAAAACACAATAAACAATTTTCGAAAACGCCAACATAATTTTAAAATTTTTGCAAGAGCAGCCCAATCTTTATATTTTCATTTTTCATGCATTTTTTATTTATGTATATACTGAAAAATAAGATATACTATAAACTAATATGCAGCATGTAGTGTAATTTTGGTGAACGTTATCCTAAAACGTGCTTCATACATTTACCACCAGCATATCTCTGGTTATGAAAATAATTTCCTGCGGGTTGAATATCCCTTATGGAGGAAATCTCCCTCGAGCTTTTCTTTATTTTTCTTTCAGTGTACCTTAGGGCTGTTACGGGATTAAAACTTTCAAATTTTTACCGCCTCTGACGACAGCCAATTTAATAACACAACCCGAAACGCTCGCGGACTATGTAGGAAAATAAATGATGAAATTTTTGGAGAAGAAACGCAAAATTTAATATTTAAAGAATTACGTGTGCTGTTCTGTGCACGCTCCTTGTTAAGTATTAAAATAAAACCGCTGTCTCCCCTGATGAACGTAAGCTGGATTTAAAAGATAAGTTTTCCTTAAAATAGGCTTGTGGTTGGATATAACAACCAGACTGTGATGAAAGACTCAGGTATTTAATCTATTCATTAAATTTCTAAAACTGTCCCACATTCTTCCGCCGTTTATTCGAAAACAAATCCCTTTTCAGCCACTACGCAGGGAAGTATGAAGTAGCCAGTTTGCGGAAATCTATTTATAGCCTCATATGAACCGCACGTACATTGGATCAGAACTGTCCAAACGTAAGCCAACGTGATCAAATCCCTTCCTGTGTGAGGTTTTCTTGCGTAAAATCGATAAGATTTAAGAAGTTATGTCCAAAAGGTAAAACCTTTACATAAAAATATTTTTAGGTTGCAATTTCCTCGAAACTTGGCGAAAAAATTGAAAAAATTGATAGATATGTACAAATGAAGTTAATTTGAAGATTTACAAAGGGAGTATCTATACATACATTTTTTCCATACTTTTTCAAATTGTTCTTAAATAAATGATACGAAAAATATTCTTATCTTATGGTTATTAAATTTTTCATTACATTAGGTTCATAAGTTCATTATCACGTTATACTAGGTTTTATCAAAACACCTTTTTTTTTTTTTTTTGAGAAATGAACTTACTCCACTTTCAAAATAAACGGTCCAATTTATGTTCAAAGGAATTACTTCAGTTATAAAATAAAGCTAAATCTGATAAATATATACAAATGTTATATTTTGTATGTACATTAAAAATAATTTAAATTTGATTTGATTTGAAATGGATTCGGAACTTAGGCAGACTTCTGCTGGCAATAATTCAATTTATTCAGTTTGAATTATAATAATATTTATAATAATAATAATAATAATAATAATAATATGTATTAATTTATAGAAAATAAAGAAATTTTGCATTTTTAAGTTACTTATTTAAGATTTATAACATTTTCTTTCTGAAAAAATAAGGAAAAAAATTGTGTATATTGTAGATATAAAGTAGTATATAGTATACCATCTTTGTTTTGCACAAATTTCGGAATTTCGGTCGTTTCTAAGTATTGCTGGAAACTACGCCCATAACATTTTGCATTTAGCTGCTTCATTACTAATAAACATGAAGTAAAATATGATATTAAATAATAATTTTGCGAGAATTTTTTTTTTTTTTCTAAATATCTTTGAATAAAGAGAACTTAGAAGAGAGTACATGAGATGAGGGGGCATATTTTTAATAATTTTTTCTAAGCATATGGTAAATTGAATTTATTTAGAAATTGTACACAAAATAAGGCATCATTTCAAGAATATTCAATTACATTTTTAGTCCAAAATATTAAGAAATAAGCCATTGAAAGCAAATCTTCGGATAAACTTAAAAACAAAAAAAAAAGGTTTGCAGTGCACATTATAACTCAAAAATCTAAAATATTGGGTTAGTTTATGAGTTTCTCGACGTCGAAAAATTTTTGAATTTTTTCGGTAAAAATCAGCCTATTTTTCATAGTAAAAATAATAATAATGCATAAACAAAAAATTTTCTTGACGTTGCTACCTCATATTTTATGTACTTAAAGAGTGTGTCAAATTTAAAGAGGATCAGTCAAGTTGATCTTGAGTTATAGTGTCCACCGACTTTAAGCATGCTAAGTGGGAGAAAAACGCGTTTGAAGTCAAAACACTGAATTTATAAGGCACAGGAATAACTCGAAGCCGGATCGGAGCGGCGGAGACTTACAACTCTATATTTCGATTAGTTTTACTTCAATCCACAAAAATACCCTACCCCTCCTTAAGCTGTGAGATCTTTTCGCTTCTACGCGTTCTCTTTATTTAAATATCGGTTACGCATTTGGTTCGATTCTCGTTGTCTGACGTCGCTCTCCACATGAGTGAAACGATAAATGTTTTCCTCTAAATGTTCAGAACTTGGTATATTTTCATATATTTGCCTGCAAACCTACGATCGAAAGGGTAAAATGTTAAAGAAAAACCAAAATTGCCCGGAAAAATGTTTCCCCTTAAAAAAAACAATATGCTTGTTCATTGCCGCGCGTTTTTTACGCCAAGATATTTTATTTGTTTCGACCTACCCGGCCTACCTTCGTGGAACAGCAAATAAAATTTGTTTGAAAAGGTAAGACTTCTCCTTCAAAACAATAAAACGTTCAAATCAGGGAATAAAATTCTAAACAGATCCTTGAATTTCCACCCCTAGCGCTCTGTTAGACTGATACAAGGCCATCGTACAAAATCAGTGTATTTTCCTGAGCAGGTATATTTTCTTTTCCGAAAGCGTAATTATAAAATTCAATCTCACAGATGTGTTCGCACAGATCATCCGATTAAAATTCTTCTCCGCATTTCAGACAAGAGCACATCATGTCGATATTCGCATTTAGTTGATTTCGAAGCATAATTTCTCTCGCAGGAAATGTATTAGTGGCTGAGCTTTTTTTATTTGAGGTCAGCACTTAAAATCATTGATGTCTGATAGTTTTCAAGATGAGCATCTGATAGTTTTCAATATATAAATTGCCAACAATTTTATATAAGTGGCAGCCCCATACTTTTATCTTCAGCTATACAAAACGAAGCGCTCAGAAAAAATAGTTATTTTATTGCACTTTAAATTAAAGCGGTTTTTTTAATATATTTTATATACTCTCCCCTTTCTAGTTATATAATGAATTTTTGGTGTTGTAATTAATTTCCACAAAAATGTTGATAATGTAAAAAATTCACAAGTCCAAAAACACCCGTATCAGATTTAAATCCGGACTAAAATTTACAATATTAATTCCACAACTTTTAATTTCGAAATTTTGACCAAAACTTCATAATTCCACACTGTGGAACCCCCAATATCAAAATTAAGTCGAATCGGGTTGCTACCATTTCGAATATTTAAGTTTTGACCAAAAAATCATAATTGAATAACTAATTTGTATCAAAAAACAAAAAACATTGACATATTTGTACCACCATTTCTAATTTAACTAATTCGAATCGAATTAGGCTATAAATGACAAAACTTACCCGAAATTGGCAACACCATTTTAAAATACCAAATTTTTACAAAAATCATGATTTGGTATTCGAAAAACCACTAATGTCAAATTTGAATATAGTTCTCACCACAAATCGTTATCGTTACCCACATGGGTACCAAAGCTATCATGATCTGGCCAGTTGATATAACCAATGCTCCGAGGACTTTTCGAAAAATAAAGCCAAGACTGGTCGTATTGTAAGGCCCGTGGTGCCGTCTTGTTGCAACCAGATAACAAAATCTTCAAAAGCAGGTAAATGTCGGTAATCATACGGCCATAGCGGGTAACATTGGCGATAACTGTTTCTCGTTAGTCATTTTCAAAAAATATGGCCCAATGATACTAACGGATCATACTAGGCAGTTACTTTTTACGAATGCCTTTCTTTTTAATTAATCTGTAGCATATGACTGATTATTATTCATCATTTGGTCGATGTTAGTAGATATGCGACCACAACCACCAAGTAGACTTTTCTTCTCTGCATGCTTACTCATATGAAGATCAAATAAATTAGCATTCATTCTTATTTAAGGGGGTAGTCCAGTGAAAACGACTGTTTTTTCAACGATTTTTTTTTCATATTAGAAGTCAATTTTTATTAAAAAACTTTTTGACATATGATAGTACAACTATTAAAATACACAAAAAAAATTTTTTTTTTTTGTTTTCGATGAGTCATCACGACAAAATGGCCGCTCCAAAAAAAATTTTTTTTTGTTGGCGGACGTCGAATCTCTGCAACGGTACATTTGAAACAAAAAATTCAAACGAGGTTTTAATCTGTAGAACATTGGCTATCGTCGGAACTAGAATTATTAATTTTCAATAAAAAATAACAAAATGGCGGCATTTCGAATTTTTCGGGTGTTTTTCGGGTGCTTAATTTGTTTATAACTTTGTAAATAAACAATAGATTTTAATAATTCTAGTTCCGACGATAGATACACAATCAAGAAATATACAGCTAAATTTTTAGATCAATCGGAGCAAAAGATTCTGAGATCTGACGTCCGCCGAGTCAAAACATGCTGTTTTCAGAAAAACGCGTGTAAAGTTTTTTATGCGGAAAAAAGCTAAAAAAATTAATTTTACCTTAGTCAGCGATGCCTGCTCCATACATAACGCGATGCCTCCTCCATACATAACTAACCTTAAATACAAAGCAGAAGGACCTAGACCGTTATAAACCGAAAAAAAATGGGCGAAGCAAACAGAAATACAAGAGTCCTCCTTGCTCCGAAACACGCCAGGGGACCTTCGAGCGCTCAGGTTACACGTCTCTCGAAAACTCTCTGTGTCTTTAAAACTATTCAATATTTTGCTTAGATATTTTAAGGGAGTATTTTCTAGGTGTAGTAGAGTAGATTTAAGCAAAAAAACAAAAAACGAAAAAAAAATTTTTTTTCACTGGACTACCCCCTTAACCTCATCCGAATAATAGTTTGGAAAAGCTATACTTATTTTTACATAAGTCTATATTCCCAATTAATAAAATTGGTGTATATCAAGAAGCTTTAGACGATCATTGTAAGAAGGAAGTGGAACTGGATTGCTGCAAGCTAAAACTTTAAGACCGAATCAAATTTTCTCTGCACAGATTCGACACATTCTTGAATCACTAGTGGCTCTAGAGAGCTGAAGTAAAATTTGTTCAAAATCCAACATCTGATGGTTGTTGTTCAAGCACCCAATCGATTTATCTTCTCACCTTTGCACGGTTGACAGGCTTCAACTCTTGCATGAATTGAACTTTATATTGAAAGGAGGTGCAGGTCCAGATGCAGAATAACGCCATAATGAGCCGAATCGATAAATTTATCGATATACGATATGAGAAGTCCTTTTCTGCATCAAGTAGAATGAAATATTTTTAGTATTCAATTCATGTATTGAGCAATATAATCCCCACAAAACTGTGGCGAGAGATTTAACCACGAATAATCAATTTAATTACTATCTTAGAGTACAGTAATGACACAGAATAATTTAGAGTAAGTAGAAAAAGATATGAAATTATCTTTGAACCCATTGTAAGATAAATAAATGTCGTCACCCATATGCGCAAATAAAGCTCCTACTCATGCATAGTATATCGCTAAAACGTGTTACTCGACTGTTCCAGATATTCAGCTTAGACAGTTGAATGACAATGATACTGATGTCGCCGTCAGGGATGCAGATTAAATTCAGCACAAAATTTTCCATATATATATATGTGTATCTTAAAAAGACTTATCCGGGATGTTAAACGGTAGTAAAACGACGATACGATATGTAGGGAAAACTTGACAGACACTTTACCAGGAACACTCTCGAGGTTTATATTCCTTTATGGAATGGAAGATATACTTTGCGGCTTTGTTAGCCTTAATGCAAGAACCCTGGGGATTTCAGAAATGTTTTTGAATTGTGCAAGATACATCAACAGTCTTCCGCTCCCAGATTCTTTATCGCATATTTTCAAGAGATATTTGCCATAAATTGACGTAATCATACCCACACGGATTTTTTCATTACACTAACTTCAACTAACATTATACTATATGTTGAAACAAGATGTATTAGAGGAGATTTCTCTTGAAATTTTCACTAAAATAAAATTAATATAAAATTAAATTATCAATATATTCTTAATTTTTTTATTTATTTCTGGAACTGAGAAATATATTTTCAACTCCCTAGTGTGGTGACGTGGCGCCTGGTTTTCTTTTTTAGAGAAGTTAGCGTTGCACCTTTTGGATTTAAAAAAAAAGAAGGCTCTGCTTTTAAAAATAAAATAAAAATGAGTTTTTCCTGTCAAGCCGAGACATCAAGATGTAAATTTTATAAAGAGAAATAATATTTTGAAATACATATAAGGAATATAAATAAATATTCAAAAAATAAAATATTAAATTATTAAACAAAATATCCAATCCATTTCAAATTTCAAGAACTTTCATTAACTTACAAAAGTAGGAGGTCCCATTACTAACTAATAGTAATGATAACTAGAGCATCATTCTTCCTCTTACACTAGTATCAAAATGTGTTAGGTGAAAGGTGGTGGAGAAGGACAAAAACGTCCAATGCCAAATTTGTTTATTATTCTTGTTTTTTATTCTTTATAAAATAATACGAACAATGTAGTCATGTAAGAGTTCCAGCCCGTAAGTAAAAATATGCTTAAAGATATCATGAACAATTAGAAACATTATCGTACGTATAGATTATTACTTGCTGATACTCAACTTTGTAAGGAGAAAATAAACTCTAAAAATAATTCTATCGAAATACTTCAATTGGTTTTAAGCTATAAATAGCATAAACGAACATTTTCTAATATTTTGATACTGATCGAGAAGTCCAGCGAGTAATATTATATTTAAACGTTCAGTCAACGAATACATTCATGTATCTGCATTTCCTTATTCCACTGTTCCACATTTTCTCAGTTGTTGTTGTAACCACAAAGCCAATTTTTAATCTTTACAAGAAAAATTATAATTTTTACAACACAGCACTGTAGAATCTACATCCTGTTGACAACTTTTGCTGCAAAATTTACAACATCGTATTTCATTTCTACTGAAACTATTGTTGGAAAAACAGAGCCAATTGTTTATACTGACAAGAAAAATTATAGCTTTTATAACGTAACCCTATAAAACTACAATCAGTTTATATTAAATAAAGATCGTAATAACTATATAATATTTTTTTTTAAATTTTACATTCAATAGTATTATCCAACAAGTAGCAAGTTCCAACGGTTCAACATACACGCAATATCGCTGATTAATTCGATTAATTAAACGTACTAATACCAGATTAATTTCAAATCAATTAGCTTAATTCAACCGGTGATATATGCTACCGTATGTAATTTCCTACTTTTGATAAATACTAGCTAGCTTCTAGCTAGAACGGTATATTACCTCTACAATTAGCTGCAACCTGCATTTTGGATCGGATTTTTAATTAAAACAATAAATATTTCGTATTCAATTTAAGTATTTATTTATTCAATGAAACCAAATTACTACAAGTACAAAGTGTTATTTCGAAACATATGTTTTCCATGTTTTCAGTGACCTGAAAATTATCATGGTACCAATTTTTATTAAAATCCATTGAAATCGGGAAATTTTGGTCGCCATGTTGGATGCGTCATCTTGGATTTAAAAATTTTTACGAGTGCAGTATATTCTCTATTCTCGCAACGGTCGGGTTTTTCTATGCTGATTCTCCAACCCAAAACCTGCAATAAGAAGCTTTGGCTTCAAAAATTTATACAATTACCAGCTAAAAAAGGCACCACTGATTTTGATAAATTGAAATTGCTAATTATAATATTTCACTATCAATAAGAACTTCGTCTATCTCAAACGTCGCATGCCCCAGAAGCCAAAATATGATGAAGAAAAAATTTGAACATATAATATTGAAAAATTAAATTAAAAATCTGATGCATTTATATGTTTGAAGTGTGTAATTGTAATGTTAAACAAAATATACTCAATATTACAATTTTCAATTCCAAATTTATCTGTGAAAATTATATTGTAATAAAGAGATCTATTAACTTTTTTTAATACAAACATATTTAATTTAATATATTGTCTGTTTAAAGCTTCAAATACTAGCGCTGTTTGCCGATATTGTGATTTATATACCGTTTCGTATTTTGCCTAGAAAACAGACAACAAAATCCATGTTTTTTTTCCGTCTTGCTGCCGAAAGCTTTCTTTTTTTTGTTGAAACAGCCATAAATTTAGATTTTGATGCTATTTCCAAAACTGAATAATGCCAAAATTCATATTATGAGTCCCAGATTCCAAAAATATACCCCATTAAAAAGTTCATTTGTATATATATATGTATATATATATTTCGATCAAACTTTATTTATGCATTAATAATTCTCAATCGATTGAAGGTGACTGGTCAAAACTGAAATAAATACCTGGAAAAAATTTAGTATTTTCTGGCATATGAAAAAAAAAAAGCTTTTAAAAATATAAACTAAGAAAGTGTTCTAGCATCCACATACATGCAAAATAACTTTATTTATATTTGCAGACTTAGACATGAATATTCATTTTAAATCACGTCTCTCTCATTTGAAATTCCAAACATTTTCCGATAAAAATTTGTTGCTTTGGCTGGATAGTCTAGCTCTTTTTGCTCGATTAATTAAGTGTTTATTTTAAATTTTTAAATTTAATATTTATTTTAAGATGACTTCAACGAAAGCAACACCCAAGAATACAACAAGTCAAATTATTTCTTCAATTTATACTATATTTCTAATTTGTTTTTAAATTAATGCGGTATAATTTTTTGCTTACCTAACTTAACTGTGACTTGTTTACATATATATGATCTAAAATTAGTTTTCTCGTTAGCGTGGCAATATTTCTGATCGTTTCACATTATAAAAACATTAAAGATATGAATATTTCTTTTGGGAATGATGGCGAAATTAATTTACCCGCTAACAGATTTTCATATTTACGTGGTAACTAAATTTATGAATTTATTCCCAAAAATAATTCGTACAAAATGTGGAGTGTGCACAGTTATTTATAATGTGTGTTTCAGGTAAGCAGAACATATTAAATAAAATTCAATTTTGTTATGTTGTTTATTTGATCGACGTTGGATTTGCAGATTTAGTTTTTGAAATAATTAAAATGGCTACAACAAGAAAGTTGCCTTTAACTTTAACTGGAATTAAATTAAGTTCTTTCAACCATACATATTTTCATTATTCTTAATTTTTCTGGAGTAGATAACATATGTTTGGATTGAGCATCGTAGGGTTTTTATCGCATTTATGGCTTTAATAGCGCTCAGTACATGGAAATGATTATTGTTAAATTAATACTTTGCTTAGCGATCCTACTAAATAAACTAAATGGCTTGGCACTCGAATTCACATAGCAAGGAGAAAGATGGGCCTCATTTCACAAAATGTTTGGTCTGAGACAATAAGCATCGTTTTGTTTCTTAATCTGAAAAAAGCTAAATATTTCGGTTCAAAATCCGTTTGCAATATTTAGTTATTTAATATTTTCTGTTTTTCCCTCTGTCGATCTTTTGAAGTTTTTCAGAATACGAATTTTCATCATGTTTGGTTTTAGGTTATTAATATACAACTTTACACCATATTCCACCTCAAAACCTGCAAATACAGAGTAATAGAGACATGACGAAACTATAAGTGTTCCTAGCTGGCTGCGGAACCCTAAAAAAAGAAGATTGGAAAGTTTCTATAAACGGACCAATATTTTTTCCGCGACCATTTACCCAAACTAGTTTTGAATGAAAGTATACGTAATTTTTAACCAACAAATTTGATGACGCCAAAGCTATAAATTTAGAGAGTCAGAGTGATTCAGTTGAAACTTTAAATCAAAAAACTATAATATCATAGATATGAGAACGTGGTTTCATTGTCAGTTCGCGAGAACCCGACAAGAAATGGCAGCTATCACGCAAACGAACGACGACGAGACGTTGCGAGCACCGATCAATAATTTTATCGCAAGAATGCCAGGAACGTAATGGTTCGAATTCAAATAACAGCATGCACTGCATATTATCATTGGATTGCATAAATTTTACAGACTCCACGACATTTTCTATAACCTTTCAATAGCACCCTCAAGGCTGAGAACCATGACTATTTAAAGCCGAGGGGGAATGGTATATTCATTTTTCATTTTTATATTTTTATATCTCATTTTGTTTTCAATTTGTTTGTCCGCTTTCGAGTTTGTTATTTTTTTTTTTTATTTACTTTTTTTTTATGAAATAATTTTGCCTGGGTTCTATGATATACAAATATAATTGATTTAATATGAAAGACTTTATTTTCGAATTTCTTTTAGACCCCTTCCCATATTTTTTTTTTAAGAAAGATAGATATTGTGCAAACTTTCTGTCCAATCGTATAATATTAACTTATGTTACCGAACGATTGAAATCAAACAGGAAAATTATATTTGATTATTTCATTTTTTCTTTAAACAGCTGTACCTTTGCGAAGAGGAATCAAATGTGATGTACCAAAAACCATTTTAAGGCTGACCCTCTAGTTTGTGAGTTTTCTATTAAATCTTTTTTCAAAATTTACTTTTATTTAAATACATAATATTTTCATAATTACAATTAAACGCATCAAAAGTGCATGAAGACTTGCTAATGAATTAAAAATATTTTTGAATAATGAATTAATAATTTTTAATAATAATAATAATTTATATCAATAATATATATTTCATAAATATATTCAAATACAAATATTAATAAGGTATTTTCAATGTTTTC
Source organism: Dysmachus trigonus (assembly GCA_949715965.1). Lineage (NCBI taxonomy): Eukaryota > Metazoa > Arthropoda > Insecta > Diptera > Asilidae > Dysmachus > Dysmachus trigonus. Next base: position 29,614,173 of record OX454320.1, read on the forward strand.
GATAAATATACATTCCAAATTATGTGTCCTATTTCAGTTACCACAGACCTATTGTAACATGCATAAAAGAGAAAACTAGAATAGAAGTTAAGGAGATTGCTTAATTCCTCACGTTTCGTAAGCCCAAGTATACTATATATAGACCAGCTTAATGTTAGTCCTCAAATCTCTTGAAAAGAAGGATAAATTACAGAATGTTATTTGTAGAAATCCCTGTAAGAAGCATTAAATATTCCTTGAGGCATCAGCGTTGGTGCGAATAATCTGTGCTATAATACAGAATGTACGGATTTTTTTACGCCCATGAACATTTCTTGAAAAATATTTACTTCTTAAGAAAATTAGATTTAGAATTTAAACAGCATTTTAAACTATAAGGATTATAACATGAAAGTCGACGGGTTTAAGTTGATTTGCATTAAATATGTCATAGGTGAAACTTTGTTTTAGTCAATCATTCAAGTCTTCTATGAGCATTTTGAACACCCTGTGTGTAGAAGCGGAACTTTAATTGTAATGAATTCATCCCCACAGCCTCGTGGGCGGTAATGAAATAAAATATGCTCACTTTGTAGCACTTGTGACGACCGTCTTGGCGTATACAACCAATTTGTCTTATGCTGAGCGCCCGGCTGAAGAAGATAATTAAATTTCCTTAACCGATATTCCGATGACGGAAGAAAATACTCCTCAGCCAAACTGTCAGCACTCGGATCTAATTAAACTCAATTGTTAGAGGAGTGCCATGGTGACTTGGCAATTCCATGTATCCTTATCTCACATTTTATAGTGAATGTAACCCGCTACCGTTTACAATCATACTTGTACATATCTTATCTTTACGTCTCCGGTAAGTTCGGTGTGAGGTCACGTCCTGTCATGTCATAAAGAATATCTTAGCTTTTTTGTGTGCAGAGACCTTGTTCTTCCTTTTACAAGACGGAAGGGACAAGGTCGATTTCTCTGCGGGTGATTTTGCTAATTGGTCTCCTGTTCCACTTATTACAGCGTTGGTGGAAGTTCGATTATATTAACAATAATGCGATCGTCGCGGAAGCTAAGCAAATGCAATTTTTGGAGGGCTGTGAATGAATACAGCACGAACAGTCGATAAAAAGCTGCCAATTAGTGGACACAGCATGTTCCAGAATATTCAATAAGCTTACAAGCGGAAATTTAATTTTGCCCTCCTCATGTAAAGAAGCTAGTTTTCATAAACCCTATTATACCTTTATGTTAGCTTGAATTCTTAAAACTTCATATTGATTAGCATTAATTCATTAAGAGTTTCATCACGCTGAAATTATATTCTAAAATTGACATTTCTTTTTTATGCAAGTCACGTACTGGTACTATATAAATGAGTAATTACACAAAGGGTATCTCTGGCAGATAAAACGCATTCAAAACTGCATACATTTTTCAACTGAGGCCAAGTAAAAGTAGTCTTTTTGCTTCTTAGGTTTAAGAAAGTTGTTTTTCGCAAATAATAAGTAATAAACTTGTTTAATGATTATTTTTATTTTTAACATTTTAATTGTTTAACATTGGGAAGTTAATTGGAACCATGGTTAGCTAGCTCATTATTTGTATGTAGTAAAACTAAACAATAGGTAAATTTCTTAGTAAATATATTAAATTCACCTAGGGCCATCTGGTTGTGAAGATTATTTATAAGTTTAGGGGGAGTGAGCTCAATAAAAGCTTCCGCAATGTTGGATTTAGTATGACACTCTTAAGGTTAACACAAATCTAAGAACAACTCACTTGTCGAAATCGTTTTCGGCATTCAGATTCAGGCTGTAGGTGGGAATATGGATTTAGCGTAATATCATTCTCACCCTATGTACTCCTAGCATTAATACGAATTTAACAAGACCTCACTTTCCTAAATCGGGATAGACATTTGGATAAACATTCGCAAGTAGCTTCCACCATATGGCATTTGGCGTGACGTATGGTACCTTATGACATTCTCGGGGTTAATACGAAAAGAAAAAGACAGCAATCGCTCAAATTGGTTGAGACTTTTAGGTTGTAGGTAAGAACATATCCACATACATACATACATCAAACTCATTTCCCTCCATTTTTCGTTTAGGTGAAGCTTGAGCCAAGCTTGAAATGAAACACAGGTTTTTGAATATTTATCATATTTTCTCAGTAATTTTAATGAGGTGCCTATAGTATCTAGAAAATGATCATTTTGAATGTCATCATAAGCGTCAGCAAAACATCATCACTTGCTTTTTAAGGTCCATGGCAAAATTCAAAAACATCTATTTATGTCAAGGCATTAATTGAACATGTAAACTCATTCTTGTCTCAAATTAAAACACTCAAATATATTACCTTTAAAACTTTTATATATGTATTATAAAAACAAAACAAAATTAAATTATGTAGCTAGTTCAAGTTGTTATGGAGAATTATTATTGTCACAACTAACTGAATTCTGCAAGTAACCAAATATATCAAGACAGATAAACAGAGACAAGACATGCATTTAAGCTAGATTCGAAAACACTCCTGGGCGAAAATTAATCACCGCGCATTAATAAAAATGACATTAAAATGTATCATATCTCGGAATCTGTTAGAGATAAAGAATTTAATTTGGACTCAGTTTCTTCGTTATATAGTCTTAAATAAGTAAAGTACCACTTTTTTCCTCGTCCAAATCATTAATAAAAAGTTAAATGTCGTTTTTTAATAATATTCGAGCATTTTAACTTAAACTTTGATTTGCCATATCTCTGTACCAAATTAGAGTAACGAGTTTAATTAAGTTTATGTACAAAAACTTATTCCATCATTTTTTTTCGGAATTCGCTATAAAATTGCAATTATAACAGAAACTGTGAAAATCGTGTCTATTTGTTGTTTTCCAACGTCTTTTACTGGGAATTCAAGGTCACAAAATAGAATGTTTAAAAAAACCGGAGTGAGCCCATTCATTCGGTAATTGTCATGGTATAAATTAATTTTTATTTTATTTTTAGTTGTTCAGCAAGTACACACAAGTACTCGCAAGTAGTATGCTAGGTCCACTGGAACACAATTATTATAAGGCTTTAGAGTGCAAACATAATTCTTTAAAACGTTTTATCTGTAGAAACATTTGATCAGTGTAGTCGGTTAAAGTATCAAGAAATGAAGCGAATTATTAATCAACATTTATCTGCCATATCAGGATTAAGAATATTTTAGACATCAGAAAACACAAATTTTCCCAATTTTTTATTAAGACAAGGAACTCAAATGAAAATATATGAATGAGTGTATATATTTAAATCTTTAAATGTTCTTTTGCAATTTATATTATGCATTTTTATTCGTCAAAGTTGTACCTTATTTTCATATATATTTTAACAGCAGGAAAATAACATTAACATACTAACAGAAACATGAAAGGGCTATTTTAATATGTAACCATGTAGTAACCATCGACAAATTTTCTAATTATGGCAAAAACTCAAGCCATTTATTTCTGTAACTAGCGAAACTCAAAGACGTAAAGAGTGGGCCATCTATTAGTTTAATTTTAAATTGTATGTTATTTTTACACAGACAGTTCTTTGGTGCTCAAAACATTTATAGAAACACAGTATCATATCTCCGCGTTTCGAAATGAATAGGTTTACTCTTGAACAATGTTCGAAAATATTGAAAACGAATTTCCAATGTGAGTACTGTGCTGCCGGAACAATGCAAATTTTGAAATGATTAGACATCATAGCCACCGTGCAGTTCTAATTTGACGCCGTTGAGCTTGTGTTGTCATTAAAGATCGATGTTATGCTGATAATCCAGAAAAGATTGAGGCACTTAAACACAATATTGATCGAGCTATTTTTGAAATTTGGCGCCAAACAATCGAAAATGTGCTGAAAAATTGGGTTGACAGGATGGGCTGCTGCGAAGGAATGAAGTCATATTCCATAAGGAAGGTTTACTATTTTCAATAAATCAACAAACTTTGAAAAATATTCAACATTGTTTATTTGATAGCTGTATTAAAAATATACGAGTCGATGGCCCACCGCTTATAATAGCTCTGATGTACTTTTTTTTTCTCAGTGTAAAGCTGCAAATAATGTTTCGTGAACTGTGAGAATCCTCTTCGCCTCCACAATATAAGAACGGAAAACGTACACCCACTAATTTTTATCGATCGAATTATCCACCGTCCAATAATATCGAGTTCGAAATATTGAGTTCGAGGTCTGTTGACGGATTTTGATGAAATGTTCCTTTGCAACGAATGAAAGATTCCTTTAAGACTATGTAAATATCATAAGCTTAAAATATTCCACCCGTTAATTATTAAAAAATTCTGGAAGAATCTTTGAAATAAACGAATTACAGAAGTCTTTTATTCAACTAACCGACGACGGTGAGAACCACACATTTGTCTTGTGAAATGGTAGATTGAAATAATGTAGAATTCCTTTTAATTTTGATTATTTTTAAAATTCATTCAGAATTATTTTCACGTAAGAATCTTCTATAATTTCCACCATCAATATGCAGAAAATCGCGTAAAAGTGCAAACGTCTTAATTTCTTTATGCCAAATTATTGAGAATTTCCAATGCAGGGTTTTGAAAATGTGAAATTTTTGTTTTTCGAGCTTTTTTTAAAATGTGAGATTTCTTTATGAAAGATTTTATTTTTGGGTTCGTCGTACCGCCTCGATACTAGATTTTAAAACACTATCGCCGGGGAAATAATATTTCTGACATATGTAAACTGCCATATTTAAGCAGAAGGCAAAATATCCCTGGACGCCACTCAGAATATACTTCTTCATATTTCAGCTGAACTCATAAAAAGTTTAAAAACAATTGTATAATTGGAAAACAAATAGTCGCGTATTGATTCATTATATATTCTTGTTATTTTTAGAATATTCCCTGGAAAAATGTCGATAAAGACAGCTGTAAATCAAAATTTGAATTATTTATTTACATCATCAATTCATCTTAAGTCTTCTACGATTACTTTTTGTCGTTGCCTTGAAAGAAGTTTTCGCACTCAAAGCACATTAAGGGAGGCTGAATTAGGGCGTGACGTGATTTATAAAAGTTTGTTTTCACATTTTTGCATTTAAAACATTCGATGAGGTGAATAGGCAATATATTCCCATATTATGAATTATGGACTATACACTACTACTTCAAAATACAAGATTTATAATTAGAACTAACAAAGAAGTAATGCTCTGACAATCACTGCGACAATAGCTGTTGAAGGGGATTCCTAGTTTGGTTGCATGCTCCCCTATAGCCCAGTGGACTAGGAGCTCTTCCACTAATCTAGCAATGTCCGTACGAGTTCTCTGGATTAGATCTCGCTTTCTACTCAGATTATAAACAAGCCACGTTAATCTAGACATTTTATATATTCTAAGATTCGCCCATCTGTCGTAAGCGATAATAATACTTACAAGGAAACGTTCTCAGGTGTGTCTCACCGATTTTGATGAAATTGAAATATGTTGTAGAGTATCGCAAAATAAGAGACACGTATTTTTTTTTTTTCGGATACGCACATTTAGAGGGTGAAAACCACCCCTAAAGTTTAACACCAAATACAGTTTTTCCTAAATATTTCAGGTTCTAATGAATTTTTTTCGAATGAAACAAAATGAAAATGATGTCTCATAAATATACTAACCTTTTGTAAGTAAGTAGGGTGGCAACCCTTATTTTTTATTGCAGAAAAACGATTTTTTTTTTTATATTTTTGCGTGACAAAAATAACAGTTTTAGTTAAAACTCATTGAAAAATATTTTTGTTCATACGATTTTGAAAAATAAAGTTGACATGTTTTTGCGTTTTCGTAAAAAAAAAGCTCCCAAAGGCGGTAAACAACCCCTAGCACTAATACGTAAATGATGTATATTATTTCAGACATCAGTTTTTTCGTGAAAACCAGTATCAAGGGGTTCTTGGAGTCGGTGATTACGAATCTGATGTTAAATTTAAAAAATTCAAAATGGCAGATCCAACATGGAGGACAAACTTTTGAAAAATACACCAATTTTTTTAAAAAAAAAAAAAAAAAACCATAAATAAAAGTACCCTCTAAATGTGCGTAGCCGCAGATAAAAAAAATACTTGTCTCTAATTTTTCGATACTCTATAACATATTTCAATTTCATCAAAATTGGTGAGACACACCTGAGAACGTTTCCTTATTAGTTCTGGATTAAGGGAAAATATGGCAACCAAGATTTCATCCAAATCCGCTAAGACACCTTAACCTCAATTTAAGCCAAAATCCTCTAATAGCGACAGGTAGGTATAAAATCAGTCAAGTGCAAGTTCGTCTCGCGCGCACTGGGTTCCGTACCATATTTTCTAGAATTTCTAAGTATCTATAAGATTCAGAACTTTTGATACAATTTTCCTGTAATCTTCAAATAAGGCGTTATTATCTCTTGATTTTTTTAAAATTGTTGGCCCAGTAGTTTCGAAAAAATGGGAGGTGGGTCATTATTTTCGTACATATTTTAGAATATCTTTTTTATTTTTTTTATAATGTAAAAGTATTTTTTTTATTCCACATAACGAGCCGTTTTAAATGATATCCCACATGATATAAAAAATTCGAGTGCGAATGATCTTATAAGCCTTTCGTTTTTTTTTCCCCTTTGGAGGTGCGGAACCTTAAAAACTTTTTAAAAATATAATTACTTTATACCATTTTTTCATAACATATCAACGGATTCGTAATTCATGCGTGTCTCATACACACTTGACTGTTTTTATTTTGTCACGGTTCACTTCTTAACTCGATAACGCTGCGAACATTTTGAGTATAAACATTGTTTTAATAAACATTGATTTTTTTTAAACTCCGATCTAGGGTGGCCTTCCGTATAGTGCTAAGTGATAATCCCCATGGTGATAAACTGTGGTAATCACCATTTTTCAAGTCTTTCTGTAAGGTAAACACTTTTGTTATATTTTTCATAAATGGAATTTTCTGTCAGAGTTCGTATTTTTAAGAGTGACCAGAAAAGGCATTTAATATATTCTTTATCGCAGTTATATTGATAGCAAGAACCATACAATACCAATAAAAATAAGTTGAAAAACTATTCTAAAATACCCGATACTCAATAAGGATATATATAATTATATAATCAAATTTGGCTCATTCAAACGCCGACAGCACTTTGAGCGGTGTATAAAAAAAAACCCTTTTATTAAGCAGGCTTTATTGCTTTTCAACTTCTAATTAAAAAAATACGTGTTTAGATACATATGTAATATATCTTTCGTAAGCTGGAGAAAATTATTATTTTTTCACTGGTAGACAAAGGGTTACAAATAATCCTCCAGAAATTCACTTAGTCTTTGCCTAGGGCTACTATCTGATGGCTCGTGCCGATTGGTAACCAATAACGATCAAGTAAATATGGATGTGTTCGCTATTGTCTATTGTTTTATGTAGTATGTACTCTGGAGATGAGAGTTATCATGTACATGACAGAAACTAGATATTTTCAAACTTCCATAATTTTTCACTTTCTGGTTATTGTCACCTTACAGAAAATCGATTTTAAATGGGTGATTGATGATACATATTCACTTATCACCTTACGGAATGCCACCCCTGTACTTTTAAGCACCCATATATTTTTTGTTTTATTGCTACATAATTTTAAACGTGGAGATAGCCTGAGACAGATTGAAACGAATATTACCTGTAATAACGATATTTGAAGACCGTCATAATAATGTGTAAAGAAGGAAGAGATTTGATTTAGCCACACCAGCCCGAGCAGCGTATCGTGTGAATGTCTAACTCAAGACAATAGAAGTTTTCCGCACATGTTACATAGTCGAACGCGTACAGTTTTTATTTCTTTGTACCCCTGTGGACGGATTGTTAATTTTCTCATTTATGTTCATTTGTAATCATGAAACGTATTCCCAACAATAAAACAGAGATGATTGTTATTCTTAATTGGATGTGATAAGGAATTCTCTGCGGGAGCTCTCATGAAAATTTCCGCATTTCAAATATTTTGCAACACATTCTCAGCTGCATTGAAAGTTTTCCTTTCATAATCAAATACCACAGTAACGCAGTTATAGTCAAATTTTTATCGCAAAAATTGTGCATTATGTTTGTGTCAAAAAATACCAATGGGACGGATTGGACGTTTCTGTCAGCTAATAACTTCTGTCTTAAAGACAGTAATGGTATCAAAAGCGCCCCAATAGAAGTAACTAGGGCGATTTTGAGGCACTCTTCATTACACCCAGTTTGAGGTGTGTCATGTCATTGCCGCATTTATCCCTGCCACTGTAATGCGGAAAGTGTGCCGCAGCGCTAGATTATCTCAGCCGTTGTTGCCTCGCATTATGAAATCAAAGTGCTATATAAACAGATAGAGACAATTCACAATTACATCCGAGCACAATGCGGTAACAAAGTTCTTCTTTGTGTCATGCTGACTAATGACAACAAAAGCACACGGTGGTGGGTATCACACTTCTCCTTATCAATCAACCAAAGGTCATGTGGTCGCTGAATTTGCGTGTGCCTCTAAATTAAAGTGTACAATTCATTCAAATTCGCATTTAGAACGACCTTAGCGTATTGGCGGCAAAGTGGAACAGCAGCGTGAATTGTTTATTTTCTTTATCTCCGTACTACACAACTCCGCGCTACAAGTAAGGCTCCTGCATACCTCTAAGTGCTAATCGCTCTTTAAATTCCACTTGTTAAAAATAGACTGCCACGGGTGTTACAAAGTGACTCAAACTCGCAGTATATCTTGATAACTTGCGGATACGCGGCATCTATGTATCAAATTCAAAAACTACTTATTGAGATGAAACCCTAAAACGCGATTTGGCTGCAATTATGCTTCAATCAAAGTTAAACCTGAGATGAGAGATCACGTGATGTCACTGCAAGAATTTTAAAATTGTTTTGCAACTTAATGATTTTATTGGTATTATTTGCTCAGGGCAAACCCCATAGCACTCACAGAAATAATAACAAGCGCTTATTATCTTCGGATGTTTACTAAGTAGCAGAAAATCCCGGCTTCTTTCTAACTGCCAAGATTGCGGGAAAGTCAATTTCAGACGGATTATAAAATCTTTCGAATCGTCCTACAATTCTTCTGACAATTTCGTTAAAATGTTCAATCATTGAATTGTGAGCTATGATTACACAATAAGATTTTCTATGAAATTGCAGATATGTAACGCATGCTCTGAATATTGATATGTGAATATGCCACATCTGGCTTATGGTGAAATTATTTAACATTAATGGGGTATAGGATTCTGCCGAGCGATATATCAGGGAAATATAATTTAATCAATTTCTCTCGATAGATATGAAACAGATCCCGTATTTGTATCGGAAAAAGTCATAATAATTTTGTTATAGCATTATGATGATTTTCTCAATATAAACTGAGTATATTGAAGCAATCGTAATTCTTTGGAAAAAAGTATTAACTACATATTAAAAGTTTTGATGTAATACATTAGACGTCGTCTACCCCTAATAATAAAATTGTGACCAAATCGATTGCGAAAACTATATAATTAAAAAAATTTTAATAAACCATCTTGATCAGTTTAGAGCGCCACAAATAAAACACAAATATCGTTAAAGATATACAGGGTGTCTAATTGGAATGTGTGAAAATTAATGAGTCACTATTTTTTTAACAGATCGAAGGATCGGGAAAATGTTAATATTTTTTAATTAAGGAAAGTCTTCATTTTCATTTCATGTCCATTTTATTATACAAAAAATTAAATCTATTTAACACAAACCATTAATTTAAAAAAATAATGAAGAACGTGAGTTATTAATGATACATATTTCCGAAATGTCAACCATCTAAATTTACACAAATATCGGAACGCTTTATAAAACTATTAAAAGCGTGATCTAACGTTTCGTTTGAAATGCCATTGACGATCTTCCTGATTTCTTTAATTAAATCCTCTTTTGTTTTTGGGTTATTGTCATAGCAGTGATTTTTAATGTAACTCTATAAGAAGAAATCACATGGATTGAGATCTGGCGATTCCCCTGGCAAAGCGCAGGTACCATATGTCAATAACTCGATCGCCATAAACTTTATTGATGGCTAGAAATACTTCTTGTGTGCGATGAGGTGCTGCTCTATCTTGCACAAAATAAAAAGATTTAACGAGATTTCTCTTCTTCGCATGAGGAGTCTGTCCCAGATCTCTAACATCCTTTTATACCTCTCTCCGATGACAGAGGATTCAAAGAAATAAAGGTAGATATCTTTTATTTAAAAGGGCTGTCCTTTATTTATTTATTTATTGACTTTCAAGGGCCGAAGGGACGTTTCCATTGCAACTGTATATATATATATTTTTTTAAATTAATGGTTTGTATTAAATATATTTGATTTTTTAGATAAATGGATATGAAATGATAATGACGACTTTCCTTAATTGAAATATATTTACATTTTTTCGATACCTCCATTTGTTTTTCGTTATATTCTTTCGCTTTAGGATTAGTTTTGAAGAAATCACTAAACATCGTACTATTCCCCCTTATTTGCCGTACGTCATACGGATTTTTAAGTAGCATTTGACTTATTTAGAAAACATCTGACTCTTCTGGGATTTTAATTCACTAAAAAATGTTCCCGTAATTATATTTATTTTTTTCCGTAATCGGGTTACAGTTTTTTAAACTTTCCCGTTTTTTAATATTGTGCTATATTTATATTTTTCAACTCAAAATGTTCTCCTCTTTCATTTGATATGCCACTCGATACGATAGCAAAAAAAAAATTTCAGAAACCCTCAATTTTTGTTTATAATATCCGTCATATTGGCTTAGTTCGTACAAAATGTAGCCTATGTCACCCGGTTCATAATAACGAATCGATTGACACCTCATTTATCAAAATCGGCTGAATAGTTTAGGCACTATGGTGGAACATACGTAAATACAAATATATATATATACATGCAAACATACGTAAATGCAATGCATCCACACATACAAACATGCATACATACATAATACATAGACTGCTTACATCATAACCCTTCCTTTTGGCTTTGCCGTCGGATAATAAAGGAATAATAATCGAAATCGGTTCATACGTTTCAAAGTTATGTACAAACAGATATTGCAACAACAAGAACTTTTCATAAATCGGTTAAAAACTTAAGTTTTTCTAACAGCATTTCATATACCGGTTGACCAACGGTTGAAGGAATTTTATAGGTTAATACCTTGTTTTGTACATTTTAACTAGACTAGTATGTCACATTGGGTGATAACGTGTGATTAACATTTGATGGGTGAACTAACGGATGGGATGTCTGCGATGTAATTTTGTGTATCGGTGCCCTTTTTTTTGTGGCCTGGAAATGGGGATGTTCCTTCCCGCTTGACATAGTATTCTATAGGATAGTAAATGGTGGGCATTACTGATGAAAGTTTTGGGGTAGTTATTGTTGGTAGAGTGGTTTTGAGCTATTTTACAGACTTGCACCAGAGCGGACATTTAATTTGTTCGCTTCCTTAATTAATTAATCAGTTCACTTGAACAAGGATCAACCAGAAAAAAACAAAAAAATTTTATTGGGCAAAAGTCATTTTAATTTTCAACATAATATACACATACATTTAGTCCAACGTTCTCCCAGTTTTTGAATCCCTTCTGAATAACATGATTTCTCCAATCCTTCAAAATAGGCGATTCGCCATGAAAAGTCCACTGTTTCGACTCTTCCTTGGTGTTTGGTATACTGTGATGGAATGTTTCGTGCACAGTTCAGAATCGTCACCAAAAGTCTAATAAACTTTCAAAATGTTCTGCACTCATTCGATTGAGATGTCCACAGCCTCCCCAATCTCGCGCACTTTCAATCTCTAATCATACCATATCGTCGATTTTCTCAATCATGTCTGCTGTGGTGACCTCATTTGGACGAATTGGACGTTCTTCATCACAAATGTTTGTACGGCCGCGTTTAAATTAATTTAAAATTATTTTATAGTTGTTTAACTTCGCTCTTATTTCATTCCTTTCCTTTTTCAAAAACAAGTATCTTATCATTGCTCGATACTACATTTCTTTTCCATTTTGATAAAAATAACAAAGTTGTCGATTTCCATAGCGCTAAAGCATAAACTGAATGACGCAGCTAGCTTAAAATTTGACAGTAGTCATTTGAACTCCGTGTAAATAGTCAAACTTACGAAAAATATCATTAATTAATATTAGTGACGCCATCTCTTGTCGAGGTTAGATACTTATCATGCCATCCTCGTATTATCGCTAGTTTCTTTGCTTGCGGATATGGTAGATCTACTTTCCTGAAAGCGATAAATGAACCATTGTTTGCTCAGGTAACGTGTGGAAAACATAAGTGATTTCCGTGTTTTTGGCGGTTCCTGAGAATTTGGGAGGTTTTAACAATTTTAATCGAATTTGAAAATTTATTTAAAATTTAAAATTAACGCGAGGAATATGAAACACTATAAAATTTCAAAACAAATTATGTTCATGCAGTTGAATCGGTTTATGAGTAAAAGAAAAAGATGGTGGAATTTTGAAAGTAACAAAAGCCCGAAAAGACATAAGAAGAAAATAAAAGTAAACAAAAACTATTAAAAGATAAAAATGAAACTATAACCAAATAACACTCCTTCTCCTTAATTCCTTTTGAGCATCCAGCTGTCAGTATGCGTTTTTCGGCGGATTGGATATCAAATGACTTCAATTAAAAATTGGGTACACCTTAATAATCTTACTTGTGTATGTAAATTGTCAAACATGATCAAGATATCGAAGGAGAAACTTATGGATTTATTTAATATTTTCGAAGATTTTGAAATATTTTTTTTATTTATTTAAAATATTCTTCAATAACTTAATTCTATCTGAATCGAAATACAAAATTTAAACACAAAAATGACCGATTACACAGTGAGAAGCAATCGGTGATTTTACCCAAATTTATTCGGTCTCGCAGTGCGAGTAAAATCTGGTAAAATTTCGTAAGAGGAGAAGTGCTGTCAAGAGCTCAGTTTTTAAAGTAAAAAGTTTAACACATAAGTAAAAACTTTAGAGTTAACAGACAGACCTATAATATCTTTAGAACGCTTTCGAACTCAACCGCCATAGCTCCTTTCTCTCACACTTCGGATTACACTCGTTCTAAGCACTTTTCTCCGCACTTTTCTGCGCACTTTTAATCCGAACTACATGTAACGTTGTTCTGCCAACAGCAATGTCAGTGCTGTTATTTAATTTTTTAGTGCGATTCTTAGATCGTAGAGATTAGGATAGGACATACCCTGTAAAATTCCTATACGTGAGTCAAGCATTTTCCCCTCCAAATACGCCCAAGTGGGAACATGATTAGAGTAGGCCAGCGATATAAAAAACGACATTTTCGGTTAATTTTTCGAGTAATGTCAAATCACACCGGGTTCTATTGCATAGGTATCGTGCGAAAAATTTCATTTGTTGGGACTGCAGCAGGCGTATTTGCTTTACATTTAGTGCCTCTTTTCTATCTTAATGAATATATCCGGCTGTATTTGACGCACAACTACAAAAAAAGAGGTCAGCAACTACATCACGAAATTGCTTCAACTAAACCGACTTATTACCCATCCTATTCTCTATAATCAAAGGTGCGGTTGCTATCATTTAATCAAGGATTTCTATTTTTGTGCCACAGTCCGGCGTAAAAATGTCTTAAAAAAGTAATTGTGAGTATTGCAATGAACCTCCATTGTATATAGTATATACTATATATATTCCATGGTGGAAGTAAGAAGAACATTCAAATTGGCTGGAGCCGGACTCCTCCGATTGTCTTGAAAATTTGCAGTCCAGTTTGCTCAAAAACAAAGTGCATACCTGAAAGGATTTTTAGAGTGACAAATTTGTTTTTTATTTTTTTAATTTGCATTTAGAGTAAAATCCGCCATTTTAAAAATGAAGATGACACAAAAATGATTTTTAACTACTTATTACTACACACACTCACTGCATAACTATGCTTCAGTCACGAATAAAACATGATTAAGTTCACGAAAACCGCCCGCAACACCGATATTTGGCATTTCGGTTTTTTTTTCACTTCTTCTTATTTTGAAAGTCCACTGAACTTCAGTTTAGAGATTGACAATTAAATTTTGTGCAAGGTTGGACATAGGCAGCCAAAGAACCCCGCACAAAATGTATGGGAATTGAACACCGGTCAATTTGTATGAAACTTCGTATTTTGATAGCCCTTGTTATGCTGATCAAAAGTCTCAATGGGCACGAAGCCCGAAAACCCCCCCCCCCCAACTCCCCCAAAACCGCCCCTAAAGGTCAGGGGCTGTATTTGATAGATTTTATTGGTGAATTGCCTTACCGAAATATTTTACTACTGTAGTCAAACCTACGGACTCCATACAGTAACTAGGTCATTCCCAAAACAGTCAAACTCCCCCTCCCCCTCCCCCTCTCACCACACCTCATAGCTCGACATGCGATTTTTCCCCGTTTACCGGCTGTGAAAACGTTTCATCGTGAATTCCATACGACAGCCACCTAAACGATCAATACCGTTCGACCCCCAAAAAATGAACCTCTCACCCTAACACTAACCCTGGGGGGTGAAACAACCCTACTCCGTACCAAACCTGTCATATGAATTATTCCTGCTTACGGGTTCTCAAACTGGGTGACCGTGATTTGCATTCCAGAGCCACTTAAGCGTTCACTATTCAATATATTTCGAACCCCCGCCCCCAACATACACCCCAACCCTCGCCACAGCCCGTAAAACCTGCCATATGACTTTTCACTGCCTACGGGTTGTGAAACCGTTTGATCGTGAATTCCATCCCACAGCCATCTAAACGATCACTACTCAACCTTCGACTCCCGACAATTGAACCCTCCACTCCAATAGCAACCCCGGGGTTGGGGGTGAACTAACCCCACTCCGTACCAAAATCTGCCGAAGGATATTGAATAGTGAACGCTTAGGTGGCTGTGGAATGCAAATCACGGTCACCCAGTTTGGGAACCCGTAAGCAGGAATAATTCATATGGCAGGTTTGGCACGGAGTGGGGTTGTTTTACCCCCCAGGGTTAGTGTTAGGGTGAGAGGTTCATTTTTTGGGGGTCGAACGGTATTGAGTAGTGATCGTTTAGGTGGCTGTGGTATGGAATTCACGATGAAACGTTCTCACAGCCGGTAAACGGGGAAAAGTCGCATGTCGAGCTATGAGGTGTAGGGAGAGAGGGAGGGTGGGGGGAGTTTGACTGTTTTGGGAATGACCTAGTTACTGTATGGAGTCCGTAGGTTTGACTACAGTAGTAAAATATTTCGGTAAGGCAATTCACCAATAAAATCTATCAAATACAGCCCCTGACCTTTAGGGGCGGTTTTGGGGGAGTTGGGGGGGTTTTCGGGCTTCGTGCCCATTGAGACTTTTGATCAGCATAACAAGGGCTATCAAAATACGAAGTTTCATACAAATTGACCGGTGTTCAATTCCCATACATTTTGTGCGGGGTTCTTTAATAATTTGTTCCGCAATTTATTTCCTTACTACTGACTGAGGATTTTCTTTATACGAAAGGTCTATTGTTCAAAATAACAAAATGTCTATTGTATAAGGAATGTCCTCAGTCAATAGGCATTTTGTATATACGAAATCTTCAGTAAATAGAATTACCAAGAAGATTTGAAAATAAAATAAAAAATTAGAAAGGTTCAGTATTGCAAAAATGACTAATGCTAATTTTGTTAATAATGCAGTTGTTTCAAAAATAAGTTTAACTAACAACTAAAAGTAACAACTTGTTTCAAGTTAATAAGCTTTTTTACAAATATGTCGTTCATTTTGAAAATGGTATAAGCCCCAAATGCCATAAGGATGATTTTCCTATATTCTTGTAAAGTAAAATAGTCTTTATGACATTTGGATTTATAGCACTTTCAAAATAAACAGGTCAAATGTTTTTTTTTTATTATCCAAAATGACTTTAGTTCAATAACTTTATAATAGGCCAAATTCACTAATATTTTCACAATTTTAGATTACAGATTTCGTATCCAGAAGCAAGCAATTCAACATTAATCTAAAGATACACACTTTCACAACAATTCGTTCCTACTTTATTTATATTTTTAAGGTGCGTTTGACATGGTATAAAGAAACAGACAATTCATTGAGATAAATTAAGATGGCATACCTCAAATATTTGAAATTCTTGAAGGCAGCCAGCAACTATCAGGAGCCTAATTGCTGTCAATAAATAATATCTATGGAAAACCCCAGCATCGCATCAGGTTTTTTAATTGTGTCACTGACTCCGCCGCAATTTCAGAAATTGCGGCAATTTCGTAAAATACGTTTACAGTTCTTATCATGTTTTTGCTCATCACCATGAGTGGGAGACAAAAGGAAAACTTTTCAGAGCGGCATTGATTCCACTCGGAAAATATTTACGCAATTAGAAATGTACACAGGCATTCACCTCGCCCCGGAAGAAGCGAATGCGGCAAACGCGCTGAAATTGCAGCCAGAGATTCCTGGCGTTATAACCGGAAAATTCCTGGAGAAACTGCAACTAGAGGAAGTGAGACGATGTAACCTAGCCTTAGTGTAAGAGTCTAGATGGCCATTCATTGGAATTTATGTTTGCCCAGAAGTTGTTTTCCCTCCCCCTCCTTACACGTAGTATTACGGCAAACACGGGATGAAGGGTGAGGGATTTATGAACGACCGCGACTGATAGCGCGTGATGAACTGACTCATCCAGGGTGTATCTACTGGAACTTGTCTGGCGTCTTATCACCGTGAGACCCCGCAATCGTGTCACTGCACAGCAGTTCAAATTATTAAAGTACTTCGCGTAAGTAGGCCTAATCGAGTTATGTATTCGAATTTTTAATTTAATTCAATAAACTGCTAAGAAACTGATCAAATGCCAAAAGAATTTGCTTATCACGGAACAAAAGTAGGACGAAATTGCGTAAGCTTAACTCTCCCAACTGTTGATACTCTCTACCCAACATAAAACTCATAAAAGTTTCATTTCAATAAAAATTTCCGCAGGGGCGGTAATAAGCAAACATTTCTTCGAAAGCTGAAGGTAGGGGTTACCGCGGGTCACAGCGAAATGATCACATGTTCTGCTACCACTGAAAATTTGAATTTTAAATAAGACTTCCGATTTGTATGAGTGCAATATCCAAAGAATCCCTTCCATTTCCTTGTAATACATACAGTATGTACAATATATGTGGGTGAGGTATTCGTGAAAAGAATCAACTTGATTCCTCAGAAATTTTATTCTTTTTGCTATCCACTTGCCTGAATTGAAATCGTGATTTGTATGGTTATTACTTCCATAATGTTTTTTTTTTTTAGGATTGGGACGCAAAATTACAAAATTTGTATTTTCAACGAACGAGCAATACCAGAAACGCATTAATTCGCATAGCAACGCTTGACAATATCGATACTGTCTCGCTGAAAAGGATGGCTTCATTTTATTTCCATCTTGTCATTTCAACCAATTAATGCGCAAAACGAGAATTTTGTGCACGCAAGTTCAATTGTACGATTCGAGTAGAAAATTGGGGTGATTTTCTTCCAAAATCGTATATAAGAGGTTTTTGGGGATGCTCTTTCAGAATCTGGCATTTGTTTTGTATAAAAGCTTCAAAAACCCTATTAATTTTTGAGGTTTTTAAAAAAACGATTGGATTTTTCAAAAATTGGCCAAATTCAATCTGGAAACATTCACACTTTTTCTTTGGCTAATTTCAAGCATTTCAACTATACATTTTTGTTTTTGTAAAATTGATCCTTTACATGTAAAAACATCGCGAAGTTTTTCATTAGACAGCTGTAAAAAATGGCCATTTTGCAAAAACCAAATCAAGAAAAAACTTTCATAAACCATGGTTTGACAAAGTTTAGACATCGGACCGCGATTTCTGCAGGTTATATGATCATTTATAGTAGCAACGTCAAGATAATCGACTTTGAAAAGAAAAAAGACTAAAAAAAAATCGGCGTTTTTTTTACAAAATCTCAAAAAATAATAGGGTTTTTGAAGCTTTTATACAAAACAAATACCAGATTCTGAAAGACCATCCTCAAAAACCCCTTATATACGATTTTGGACATGTACAATTGAACTTGCGTTCATAATACTCCACAATTTTCCAAAAAAATAGCTTGCTTTGTACGGATTTTGATTCTGAATACCCCGAGTAAAAATCATTAGTACAAAACGAACACCAAAGTAGCACCAAACATTCAATTTCCACCAAAATACAACCAAAATACTTAATATCGATTTTGCTACTGGAAATGAAAAGTACTGATTCACCACCAAATAAGGGACAAATATTAGTTGAAAAATGTAATTTTTGATGAAAGCTCCAAAACACCACGAAAACACGTCTGGTGTTGTTTTGGTTTAACTTGAGGAGTAGGTTCAGTTATTATTCGGTATAAATAAAATGTTACCCCTAATTTTTACTCGAGACATTTGAAAATAAAATAAAACAAAAATTATTGAAAATATTAAAACCCTTATGGACTTATAACACAGATGGCAGCGCGTTTGGAGACCGGTCGGAGCAGAGCAAAGTATTGTTTAAATATTGTGGTTCTTCATCAAATTTTAAACGTGTTTTTCTCAAAATTACTCTTTTTCGAGCGGTCTGTACGATAACTTGGAGAGTTTTGAATATTTTTGTATGATTCTTTTGTTCCACTTTTACTATAATATGGCGATCCATTTTCGCTATATATTCAGTTTTTATTAATAATCAAACTTTGACTTTTTTTTTTTTTAAATAGCATTTTGTTAAAGTATAAAATGTAAAGTTTCTAATAATTCGAAATTAACAAATCTGGCTCGACAGGTTATAACCACAAATTTATTTAATTAGAGAAATTTGGGAGTTTGCAAATTCATCAACTACAAAAAAGCTATCATGCTAAGAGGCGCTAATATTTTAATAGAAAAGAACATTTAAATCCAACTCCACGAAACATACAAGCTCTAAACCATTTGCAATGGACGCCTGTTTGACAGTTGGAGGAAGGCCGGAGAAGTCAAAAATTACCATATTTCTGTAGGAATTAATCCCATACAAAAGGCCAATTCGTGGCTTGTAATTGTAGAAGGTTTTGGCAGTGCACTAACGCAGTGCCATGAAAAGCAATGCTGAATTGGAGCGGCTGGTAATAGCTGAAGTCGTGTTTCATTTGTGTTTGCCGAATTACTTCTTTTGTTAAACAATTTGGAATGGAATTCTGGAGGAACAAACGAATAATGGAGAGGAAATGATGCAGCCAAAAGTAAAGTTGATATGCAAGAAGTGCGAGTGTGGAACTCAAACATGAGCACCGATCAGACAAGGTGTAAAATCTTTACACCCAATTCGGGGAGCAAAGTGGAAATGTATTCAAAATGAATGAATGAATTAGAAATGAATTAAATAAAGAAAAAGGGAAATCAGTCGACATTTTGGCATTCATGAATATATTTCGATGGAAGGGAATATTTTTGACATTGAAAAACGGCTTTACTCACCCACGAGCAAGCAAGGATCTCTGCATTATTCTTTTGGTTTTCTAAGTTCGATAAAAAGTAGGCATACCGTCCTTTTCTTATTGCGCTAAAGAAAGCAAATATTTTCCCACGCCTCTCTCACCATAGGTAAAAAAATGGTTGAGATAATATAACAAAAATCTAAATTATATTATCTGCAAATAAATGAGCAAAAATCGAACTTTTCAACTTGCTACCACAAAAATTAAAAATAATATATTTATAATTCTATGAAATCTCATTCGAGGAAATTTAATGATCGCTTAACTTGATATGATGTTGTTTTGGAAATTATAATTTTTTTGTGACTCATGGTAAAGCTTATTTTCAAAATAACGCAAACAATTGTCGATTCTAGTTCTAAACTTCCACCCAATTGCGATCATTCAACTTATAGAATTCTTTTTGTTTTCAATGCTCCGATGACTAAGTTTTCCGATCTTCACACTATGTTAATCAACAGATTCAATATGAAAAGGTGTATTGTGTGTAAGGTATTTTCATAAATTTAGGTTTGATTGGCTATTTTATACCACTCGTGCACTGACGTTGTCACTCTTTTCGATAAGATGATACAAGCAGGGAGCTTTGATTCAGTCAGCCAATATTGTTTTCCTCTGTCTTCTTAATAAAGCAATTTGCATTCTCCGTGGCCGCTTTTAAAAATCATTTTCAAGAGACGAGTGTAACCGAATATCAATTATTGACGTCTGTGGGGGAATTTTTATTTAAATAGTATTTAATGGGTTTTTCTGATCTTGATTTTCAAAAAAGATTACAAACTTTGATGAATCATTTCTAAAAAGCTATATAAGCAGTTCACAAAATTTAATAATATTTAAGAGGACAATCAAAACGCTTTTCGAATATGAAAAAGAAAGTCAGAAGATTTGATTTCGAATTTCAGTCTCTTTTTGCATATGAGTACTCAAGTACTCAACTAAGTAAAGAAATAATTAAAATTAGTGTTGATACCTGAAGAATGAGGGCAATAATTTTGTCAATGTATAGCACCTCATGTAAATATGAACAGGGTGTCCCATAGGAATGTGTGAAAACTTATGAGCCACTATTTTTTAACAAATGAATGGATAGGCAAAGTATGAATGTTTTTTTATAAAACAATGTTGTCATTTTTATTTCATGTCCATTTTATTTCAAAAACTTTAGTCTATCTGATACAATAAAATAATTTGGAAAAATAGGCACAGTGAAAAATGTGAGTCAGTAATGATATATGTTTTCAAAATGAGAGCAGTTTGAACTAGCACAAATATCCAAACGATTTCTGAAACTATTAAAAACACGTTCTAATGTTTCATGCGAAATGCCATTGACGATCTTCTTAATTTCTTTAATACGGTCCTCTACTGTTTTCGGATTCTAACATAACAATGATCTTTAATGTACCTATATCATTACTGACTCACATTTTTCACGGTATTTTTCCAAATTATTTTTTTGTATCAGATAGACTAAACATTTTGAAATAAAATGGACATGAAATAAAAATGACAACATTATTTTATAAAAAAACATTCGTACTTTGTATATCCTTTCATTTGTTAAAAAATAGTGAATCATAACTTTTCACACATTCCTATGGGACACCCTGTACATTCATACGTATGAACATTTAAAAAAAAATACTCTGCGTTGCGTTGACAATCGAGTAAAAAAAACAAACATATTAAATAATTGTGGTAACATCTTCATAATCAAGACTAGGAAGTAAAACATAATATGCTAGAAATTGATATAAACATTTGGAGCTCAATAACAAAAGTTTTAATTAAAAAGTTTTTTTCCACAACGCGCCACCTAGTAGGCTTGGGGTCAGTGCGATCAAGTGGACTGCCTCAAATTCAAAAGAGTCCATTAACACTCGATAACATAAGTAGGGTTGCATTGCAATATCACTCGCTTAGTAACACCGCGATACTCTTCTTATTATTATTCATTCGTACAAGTGTTGACAAATCAGACTGATAAGGTGTTTTCCTTACAATGAAATTAATGATCTTTCAAAATTATCGGCACGAGTATGCTGGTAAATATTTACTTGGAAATATTTTTCCTTTTAGAAGACCTCTCTTATTGCGATCAATTAATTGGCATACTTTCTTAATTAATTTATTATGGGAAATCGTATTATGTAATTTTGCTTGGTTCTTTCTCGTAAACTTGGAAGAAGTGTGGACAAAATTTCTCTAATAAAGTTTAATTGATGTGTCGCAATTCGTTTGTTTTTTGTTTTCTAGTACTCAAGCCTCATTGAAGTTCTACCCCTTTTTTAAATTATGCCATAAACAAATATTGTAGATTTTTGAAAGGAGATTCACCAAAAAAAAAAAAAAAACAAGTTCTGTGAGGTAGAGGTGTTACCAACTGAAGTCTTTTTAAGTGCTATAAAATGTATGTCACATGGTTTCAAAGAAAGTTTCTTGAGTTTATTTATAAATTATTAGCATTTTGCCAAATAACCAGCATTTTTCATAATCTGTTGAGATAGATATTAATACAATACAAATCATAATGGAAATGTATTGGAGGTGCTCCAACCGGGAGTGAGGTGCTACCGACAATAGTTATTATTATTCTTGTTGCCCTGAGAAAAAAAAGACCTTATAAAAACAATTGCAACAACACTAAATTAATAATTTTCAAATATGATTCGGCAACGGAAATTATTAATTTTCATCGTTAATTTGATAAAAAAACAATTTTGAAAAACGTTGATAGTCTTACTTAAAGAGTTCCATAGTTTTTTCAAATAAAATATTATTAAATATACAACGATCCGTAACAAATTTTAAAAATGTGATGATCAAAAACGCGCATATTTGATGTTACAATGAGATGTTTTTCTTGATCGTATTTCGTCTTAAATATTAAATAATTTTACATAAAAATCCTCCGCAACTATTTTCAATATTGAATCCTAAAATTCCACTAGATGTTTGGAGTCGGAACTTTACTGATTTATTTATTAGACATCCATATATTTGAAATGACTTATTGTATTATGTATTCTAAAATTAGTCAGTGATTTTATGCTGCACTTTCTCATCTTCATGTTTTGTGTGTTTTACGATGTTACGTACAAAATTATTCATTATATCCTTCAAGCTACAATTTTGTTTTGTATTTTTACACTTATGTATTAAAAATCCCGAATCTATTCACAAAATTACTCGTTTTATTCGGTTATTTTCCTCATATTTATGACTAAAATATATTCCAAATTTGCATTAACTTTTTACATCTGTATTTAATACGTAAATTGACGTATAATGGTAAAGATTTTTTGCAGGGTTTCCTTTAAACAAGTAAGCGACTACTTTTTCAAGATAATGATGATACAACATTTTTTTATGTTGTATTTTCGCAGATGAATGATTGCAATTAATTCCCATCATGACATTTTTTACTGTGTAGGATTTTTAAGTAAAATTATTTAATACTCTCTTCTACTCTGCATTTCTGTTCTATTTTCTGTTTCTCTTTTTTTAATTTCGAAGATTTGAAACCCGAGTTGGAAGAGCGTGATTTAGAACTTATTGGGGCTGGGCGAGTAAAGGATTTAATAAAATAACATTAGCTGCGTTTTTTTTTTTAATTCACTTAATCAGAGAATTAAGTAGATGAAAGGTTATAGTACCTATGTGAAACTAGTTTTTTAACTTACTCTCATTGAGTTTTCTTCTAATTAGTTTTCCTCCAAAAATTTTAATATCATTATCTAATATTTACTCTTCTAGTTAGGCCATCCTAAATATATTATAGATTAATGGTTTATAAATGTTAGCACTGAATTAATAAATTATATTGTAAACTTAAAATAAATAAATTAAATGAGAAATTAATTAAAAAAAATTACATATATTATACATCAGTGGCTGTGCCAGGAGATAGATTCGGTAACATGCTTCATCCCTCATAGTTTTTTTAATGATCTGTGATCAGAGCTGTAAAAAATGGCATTACCAGTACTATGCATTACCATTACAGGTAATGCAATTTAAAGATGATTACCAGTACCATTACTATTAATGGTGACTCAAAAAATCGAATTACCATTACAGTTACTGGTACTGGTACTTCATCATTACTGTAATCACATGAGCATTACTTAGCATTACTCGCCATTACTAGCATTACTTACTCACATGAGCATTATTTAGCATTACGTACCATTACCAGCATTACTTACTGCTCAGTATAACAGTAGTACGCAGCCTTACTCAAAATTATCACAATAAACATGTTTGAATGAATATTAAAATATATATTTATTCATATAAAATCGAAGATTTTATTACCAAAATGTAAATTAACTTTCAAATTGACATTTCTTATTATGAGTAATGCTGAGTTCTGCTGTATAAGTCTGAGTAATGCAAAGTACTGCCATGTAATGCTACGTAATTCCGAGTAATGCTAGTAATGCCAAGTAATGCTCATGTGATTACAGTAATGGTGAAGTACCAGTACCACTAACTGTAATGGTAATTCGATTTTCTTGCATTACCATTACTAGTAATGGTACTGGTAATCATTTTTAAATTGCATTACTTGTAATGGTAATGCCTACGTTAATGCATTCCAAAGTAATGCAATATTTTACAGCTCTGTCTGTGATCTAGATCTTTATGGATCATCAAAAAAACGCAGCTAACATAGTGAGCTTCAAAAGTTCTAAGAAATTGCAAGGGTATCGAGTGAAAAATGTATTGAAGCACCTAAAATTGACTTCATATTTTTCTCACTGAGCTAATGTTTTAGAATATATTATTCTATTCATTAAAAGCTATCATACTATATGTCCCAAATTTTATTATTGTACCAAACAGACATTTTTTCAAGGCCGACTGTTAACACATTTTGCCAAATCTCGTTTTCAGTAGTAAAGTTATAAATAGGCTAGAGTGCAGACACTGAATAAAAGGAAAAATGATACAAAGAATTTCCAGATTTAATTCGTCAGAATCATCCTTACCTCCAAAGTTTCTTCCACTTGATAGGCACAGCAATATGAATTTACAGGTAATTCTCGTAAATCAGGGAAAAGGGGTTACCTTTTGCCTTTATCATATTAATGTTTGATCTCATTAAAGGATTCCCAAAATATTCGACCTACACACATTGATTATATACTGCCTGAAAAAATATGAAACTCATCCAGGTGTAAATTGAAAATGCTTTCTCATTTAATCTCATAATACTGCCCAGAATTAAAAGTGATTAATTTGACCATTCAGAATCCTTTTGTGGAAATAAAGTTCAGTTGAATTAAATCGATTGAAATACAGGATGGATCTGAGCAGAAAATCTAATCTTGACGTATCAACCGCTGCCTAAAATGACACTAATATTATTAGAAAATCCTCATTTGCATCGCATAAAAAGTCAATCTGTTCCAATAAGGAATGTCATATTCGATTGCAATTCCATCTTCACTGTCAGTCGGAGTTTCAGAAGCGAGGATAAAAACTTTTATCGAAAACTTTTCAAATTTCATTTTAATTGAATCGATGCGAAGGATCTGTTGGACATTTTCACAATTAAATAAAGGTTTATTCCAGCTGTCAGCGGATGATGTGAATTGATTGCTTATAACCAAGGATTTTGATACAGACGTTTACACAAAGGACAAGTCTTATGTGCTTGTGGCTATATGTATCTAAAAGAGTGAAAGCAAAGAGCTTATAATCTAAGTTCTTGGGTGGAAGGATTAAAAACTGTCTACAAGTGACGTCATGCGAATTTTTAGCTTTTTATACCCCCTCTCGCCCTTTTGTCACTTAATTTCATAAAATTTAATATACGCCTTCCTCCTATAATATGCATTCTTGTCATAATTTTTAATATACATATTAATATGAGTAAGCATACATTGAAAAAGTATCTGTTCGATCGTCGTAATCTCTAATACATATGTATAATAGATTATTAACAACTTTACTATTTTAGTATTATTACTCTCATTATATTGACTTATTAAAATTTTGTTTATTTATTATTATAATTTTTAGTAATAGTTGCTTCTTGTTGACTTGCTTAATATTTTTCTCATATTTTAATTTCTTTGAATTCAATTTTTTTTCATGCATATCTACATTTTATGACTAGTTGATTTGGCCCTTTATTGCTTTTAAGTTTTATCTTTAATTTTGCTCTTAAATATTCTTTTTAAATCTACCATATTGAAATCTAGGTAGGTTAAAGCCATTCAAGGTAATCATTTATCAACAATAGCTCCAATTCTTTTGTATTATTATATGCTATAACAGCTGTTGGGTGGTAGCGTCAATAAGCCCTAAAAATAGCAAGTCTTTCAATTTTATTCGAGCAAACCTTCATTGAAAAACTAGCAATGAAAAGCGAAGACCTTGATTTCCACTGAATGAGAATGGAACAATTTACATAATAATATCATTCAATTTTCCGGCATTTATTCTCCCTACACCGCAATTAAATTTTCGTTCACACTGTCTCCATGTGACCAATGACCATTTCTGTAAACCGTCGGACATTGAGTCGATATGAAGACGTAGACAAGCAATGACAGTGTTACTAGGAGAAACTAGGAGCAGGCTTGCGTAAACTTAACGATGGAATGGTTAAACTCGACTCCGCTCTGTCTGCAGTAATTTCTATTACACAAAACCTTAGAAGTTTCAGACGGATGACGTAAAGCCGTGCTGGAATTTTTGTCTTACAGCCACTCCCACAAGAGACTGGCGGGAAAATTTATCTTGCAATCAATTTAATTATGTACTTATAACCCGGCGATGGACTATTGCGAATCATAAAAAATTCTCTTTACAATTTCTTCGTTGCCAAATTAGACGGAATGTCAAAGTTTATGGACTTGTTTATTTGCAGATGAATGCCTATGGGAAATTAGTACGTTGGGAAAGGTTGCAGCACTCAAGGAAAATTTTGTTCGAAATAATCCTAAAAAGAATTTAAATAAGATTTGGTGTCACGTGTGTTTCGTTAAATTTCATAACGATTTCATATGAGACACTTAAAGTGGATCTCATGTAAAATTTAAATGATTTATTTTTAATATAAATTTATCACAATTTCTTAATAAAAGGAAAGAAATCATGCTAAATGTAAACATTAGGCGCATTAAAGTAACATGATGTATCCCATCAACTAATTATTTCAAAATTACCAGAATTTATATTTTTGAAAGTCTCTCTTAAGAGTTTATGCTAAAGCTTAATAAGGTTCAAAATCACGAAATATCAAAAATATTTTTTCTATTTATAATTACTAATTTAAATGTAAAAGCACCACTTTAAAGGTAAAGGAAAATTATCAAAACTACAAGCTTGAACGCGCCGGAAATATTAGTATTAATCCACCGCTTTGTTGTATCTATAATGAACAAAAGTCCTTTTTTCCCATTTTTTTCTGGGATAACTTTTTTGATTACTGGATAAAGTAAATATGTGAAACAGGTGTAATTTTTCTGAATAAATTGTTGCCATACTTGCATCCTCCGTCTTCCAAATTATAATATAAAAGCGCACTTTTTTATCATCTCCCCGATCTTTTTAGCTAGTGAAAGTATTTCCAGTTGAAAATGATCTACAGGAGATCAATTTAAAATTTTATAGATTAAGACGAATTTATTTGAATTGCAATTCCAAATCCTATTGAAGTAAAATGATAAACAATTGTAGTTGAATATCTGTACATTTAATGTGATATAGAAAAATATATGATTAATTGAAGCGAGTGCAATGCTCAATTAAATTAGAAATTAATTAAGAATTCTTAAGATGTGGTTAATAAAGCCCTAATACCCAAAATTTATATGATGTATTAGGTAATCCCTTAGCATACACCAAAAAAGTCTTGTTCAAACAGCTAAATTTAATTATTTTTGCATTTCATTTTTACCTCACAAGATTGCTGATAAGCATGACCAGAGAAATCTTTTTAAATATTATAAAATCGTCTTGGTATTTAAACTACATATCTGGTTGAACTGATATGACGAAATTAGCTGAGTCAACGATGACCATTATATTTTTATTTTATATCTTTAAAGGAACCAGGTACCTACACTTAGAGAAAAATTATATTTAAAATCTTGAATGATTAAAATTAAACTGAAATTGAGAATTGTCAGTAGATGAAGTTGTAAATAGCCCTTGTGGAAAAACACTCATAAACGCAAATCACAAATAAAGAAAACTATAAAAACACGAATAAAAATCGTAATGAAAAATTAATGAGTAATCAGTTGTTTCGCGAGTTAAGTAGTACTTTTCCATAAAATTGAATTTGTTCGTAAAACAATCTTAAACATACTTCGTATAACATGAGCTGAGATAATCTCAAACTCATATTTGTAACTTCTTATTATAAGAACGTTTTAACTGACGTTACAATTACAATAAAAAGAAATACAACAAATTACGTATTTGAACTAAGAATTAAGCAAACTCTTTTTCAAAGCCATTTTACCAAGATGGAAGTCTAACGAATTGAAGTGATCGTTATAATTTCTCAACATGGTCGATACTGGCGCACAAAAGTTGAATGAAATTCCGTCCTCTAGTAAGTCGGGGGCATGAATTAATTATAATTATAAATAAAACACTGGCAATTTTTCTACGCTTGGAAAGAGAGTCAGTTCCAACAGTTTTAATCTACTTTCGTAAAAAAGTGGCAAAGTGGCGAAGAAAATGCTTTTTGTACTGCTTCGATCCGATTGGTATGCAACATTATAATCATCCAAATTATATTGAAGTATACTCCAAAGTTGGGCGTACGACAACGCAAAATAAAGCTTTTGAGAAAAAAGAGTCGACAAGATCCCTCGACAAGTGCTTGATAAACTCAAGAGTTGAGTTGACTCGATCAATCACGTGATCAAGGTGGTCTGGATAGTAAAATCTACAATTTATGGTTAGGCCAAGGTCAACTTTTACTTACTTTTACAAAATAATTTTAAGGGGACTTTTACTTTCTAAATTGGAAAAAAAAGACAATTTTTAAATATTAAAAAAAAAAGCTTTTATATTTATGGTTATAATTTTTTTTATACATTGTTAAGAAGGTTTTGAGGTATACAAAAAAAATGTTTTGGCACTTTTAGTTGTTTTTCACCCCTGCAGAGGGCGTCTTCCAAAAGATGCATTTTAATTTGGGAGACTCTTTTCTGCCTTCCTGTAACAAATTTTTTTAAAATTCCAACGGGATTCAATTCATGAAACTTAAAACTAATAAATAAACCTTTAAAAAGTGAATTTTTTTTATATTTTTATGGCCTTTATACGCGATTTTATAAAAAGTTCAAAAAAACGCCTGTTTTGGGGGTGAATTTACCCCTGTACTAAAAAGGTGGTTTTTTTTTAACTTTTTAGAGGTTTATTTAGTAGTCGTATATATAAATTATCAAAAAAAATTTGGTTTACTGAGATTGATTTAGTAGATTTTGAGAAAAACGTCTCCCAGTTTTGAAATATGTGATTTCGAGAAAAACGCGTTTAAAGTATTTTTACTGTAATTTTATCCAATAAAATGATCATATCATGGTTATAAATACAGCTATAACTTCATTTCTATTTCGAATTTCTTAATAAAATTTTAGGACAGTATTTCTATGATAAATACTAAGGAATGTTTTTACGTAAAAAAAAAAAAAAAAAATCGATTTTTTGAAAATTTAGTAAAAGTCCCCTTAAAAAAAAGCAAAATGGCAGCATTCTGGTAACATATTTTGGACGAGTCGCCTAAATTCGCGCAAGCTTTAGTCTCTGCGGTAATAATCTGAACCAAAGCAATTAATTTTTTTTATTGTCAACAGTCATATTGTTTGTCGGTGAACCTAGAAATATTTAAAAACTATTTCTTCTTCTCAAACTATTCATAAATTTTGTTTAATGATTTTTCAAATTTTTAAGTTCATCGACAAACCCATTAGCAAAATGTATGCAAAATTTTATCCGGATCGATCAATTATTTTTTTTCAGTTATCGTTTACTCCAATTTTGAAAATGCTGTTTCGAGTAAAATTTGAAAAGGTGAAGGAAAGGTTTGAAGAGCAGGTATTCGATCTTAAAGCTCGGATTATACCTGTAGCGCGCTAGAATGTCAAGGTTTCACATGTACGTAACTCCAAAACTAATACAAATTCAACTTTAAAATTACCACAGTATTATTGAGACGGCATACTTTTATTTATAATTAAATGAATAAATAAAATAACATTTTTAAAAGTTCTAATTGGACTTCTCCTTTAAGTTCCTAGATTGTTTTCCTATTAGTAGGTACAACATTTTTATTGAAATTTAACGACCTTCCAACCACAAAAAAAATATTTAGGTCTAAACGCAAACAATTGAAAACAAAAAGTAATGACCTAAACAACTTGTACCTGCTTAATATTTTATTTTACCTACGAGTAATACCACAAATGAATGAAATAAGGGGAAATTCCATTCTAAGAAAGAGCTTTAGGCACCGTATCGCAGCCACTTCAAGACGAAGGTGAGATTATGGTCAATTTTATTAGTAAAATTGTCACATCCTGTGCCAAGCGTACTTCCTTCCGCGATAGAAGAAGAATTTGTGAGACGATGCTACGTAGAATCGTCATATTATAGATCCAGCAAACGGCTTAAGGCGGGTCGTCCTTGGAACCTTAAAATTTTAGAGCAGCCGAGGAGTAATTTCATTATGCGCGCGTGTACGGAGTTTTCGTTGGTGGTCTGATGAATCAACTTATCCCAGAGTATAGTAAAGTTGATAAGCCTTTTTTCAAAAGACCGGTTGAAAGTAAGGATTATATACAATACTAATCTAAATTGAAATCGAATTAGTGCACTGTATTTAATTAGTTTTAAAAGTTTAAAATCGAGACCGAATGAAATATTAAGAGATAATTCTACACTAGTTTAGAATAAATCTCTGAAATTAGGAGTTAATAGATTCCGATAAATTTTCTAACTTCAATGTATTTTATTCTATTTTTAGTTATAGCTAAGTTACGAAGAAATTCTTGAATTCTTAGTTTAAGCTGATTTTTGAAGGAAACTTTAAATTTCAATCAAAAAATTTCGAGCAAAATATCTCTATTCAGCGTTTAATATTTGCTTCGACATAAAAATTAATAAATTTTATTATTCCGAACAAAAGTTCCCACTTTTAAAAAGATATTTGATTAGTGTAAGTATGTACGTAATATATATATTTTGTTTAATCAAAAAATAATGAAATACGAGGGAACCAAAATTTAAATTTTTACTGAAATTTCCATCGTATGGATAATTTATTTTTTTTTTAACGACCTCCGTGTGTGCAGCTAATTATTAATTTATGTGCGATACGTATGTTATTTTTTAGTTAATTTTCGTAGTGTTTTTTATTGATAGAAATTATGTATATATTTCTTCACAGATGCCGGCACATATGTGTACGTTTGGTTTTGTTTTTGTTAGTCAGTCATGAATAATTATTCAAATATAAGAAACATATTAATTTTAATGTACAAAAATAACTACATTAAAAAAAACCAAAATTTTTTCTTACGAATTTTGGAAATCCATCCCTGAAGAGGTTAAAAATCCTTCGAAAATTCACAAAATCTTAAAACGATACGTCACAGTGGAAATATTGCCAGACACAAAATTTCTTGATGCGGCCTAAATGATCTTTTATACAAAATTGATAGTATATTTAAATGAAATTACTAAATAATTAAAAAATAAAGTATAATAGTGAAACCAATTATTTGTTTTTCATGTACTTATGCAATAATATGTATTAACAATTTTAATAAAAACTTCTACTATTTGCAAACTTTTAACAATATTAACATGTGGTCAAGATATATAGGTACATATATATTTTTTGCCTATAAATGAATTATTTATAACTTAATAAATGACCTTTTATAAAATAATGGTTTTTAATACATACATACATCAAAAAGGACTTTTATGTGGTAAAACATTATTTAAAGGCAATGAAACTTCGATAAGTTTCAATTTTATTCTTCGTTTCATTTGTATTGAAATAATTTCTAGTTTTCGTTTTGAAACAAGATCTTAATGAAATTATAAAATATTTGCCTTAGCAGCGTCAAGCCTTTTGCGGTAGCTACTGTTATAAAATTTGAATAAATTTTTAAATTATCATGCTTTTTGAACGTGAATTATAAAAGCAAGCGTCATCAGTTCATTTTTAGAAGGACTGTTATCGATTTTGGCGTTAGCTTAAAATATAATGTGTACTTTGGCATCCATGAACGTTTTTTAATTTCCATAGCTGAAAGTCCGTCCGTCGATATTTACATTCTAAGTAATTTGCAAATTCAACTGCTTCCGACATATCGCATTGTGACAACACCGCTTAATCACGTCCAAAACTACTAGGCGCAAAGTTATCGCGCCTGCGGGTGAAAGTTGTTCTCAATTGGCAGTCGCGAGTAGCAATTGTTGACCTTGGGGAATGATTTAATACAAAATACACTTCAGTTTGGCTAGACAACGGCGTCCGCCGTCTTGCGATATCAGCTGGGTCCACCAATTGCATTAACGAAGCAAGCGCGTGTAGTTTGTCTTCGTGACGAGCAATTCGGGCTTATTGTTGCGCTTCTTCTTTCGACTTTGTGTTTTGACAACAGAACCTTTGCACCATCTGACACGAGGAGTTCCAAACTGCGTTGCAAGTGCTCTTCTTCATTATCGTTGGCCAGAAACGCAAATGTGATTTTTATATTTTAAGATCAGCGGAAACCTGCCCATCTAAATTTGTGAATCAACTGTGAATTAACTACAGGTGTCGCTGTCAAAACCAGTTTAACTTGCGTTCAAGTCCACCATGACACAACGGAATATGCTATATGTTGCTATTCCGCCGGACATGTTCCAGTTCTTCAAAAAATGAAAATGTTTTGATTCCAGTAGAAAATCTGCACCACGTCAACTTGGAGGGGGCAGGTGACGTTAGTGGAATTACCACGCGACATCGAACAGGTTACATATCTCAAGCGAGAGGCGTTCACCTGAAGCTTTTCTGCTTGAATATTGCAAGCGATGAACAGATGTTACGCTTGCGACTCTCATGAAGAATGGGCTAAAAATAAATATCGCGTTGAAATGTTTACCGCAGTTTACGCAGAAAGCTATACTGTGAGTACCTCTGCAGGGGACTCCCAGATAATACTGTTCCCAGAAATGACGTAAATTTTTCAAAACTTACCTGAGTGCGATTGAATCTCTCTACCATCTGACCTTTTGGACATGCATAGTACTTTTCCATGTTGGAGTTTGACCGCTTTGTTTTTATTTATAGGTCGCACTAACAGTATCTGACCAAATGGCTACAAAAACAGTGCTTCCTATTGTAGCCTAGGCACAATTTTCCAGCATAATTAATTTGTTACCTTATGTAAAGTCTTATGCCTTTTTTCCGACCAGTTGAGATACGGACGTAACAGAAGCAGTACCTGTAATTAGCTATAATTACTTGTTTTTAAGAACTTTGTTATTGTATTTATAATTCGCTTATTTATTGTGGAATCAACAAATCCTACTCCATCGTTATCTATGGTTAAAAATAACTGTGAGGAACGAATTTTTAAACTGATATTCTGATCATCTAAATATACAAATAGTTCTTGCCCTTCGCTAATGTTCGCCTTGGTCGAATTTTTTCTTAAAGTTTTCTAAAAATAGATATTTTGTTTTAATTATTATGTTAGAATGAAGATAAATTGCCCTTAGCAATTACGTTTTTAAAGGTAAAATATGCAAATGTTAATACTTCGTTCACCGAAGTAATAAATTTTAAAAGACCACTTGAACGCTTCTTAATTTGTTTGTCTAGAAAATACATTCTACTTTTGGCGAAGGTCACATTTCATCCCTTTTTATAAAAAAATAAGTGCAGTTCTCAAGATATTGAGAAATTTTTATTACACCTACTTTTTAAAAACATTGTTATACTAGAAAAGCTTTCTTCTCTGAAGACGGTTAAAGATCATCTGTTGAAATGCATTGAAATTGTAATTTGAGAGACCCTGTATAATAACATAAATACTGAAAGATATTCCTTTCCTTAACACTTTTCCGATGATGGACGATATTGTCCTTGAAACGATTGAAAAAGGCTCACTAAAGCGAATGGATCATATCACCGATTTCAATGTCATAAGTCCAAATCCAGTTGCATCGGTATCAAAAGCGAATTGCTCAACTCCAAAAAACCAAAGTAAGACCTACATATTTTATTTAAAGAGCAATCTGGTTTATGACACTAAAGAAGAGATAAATTTTAAAATTGTTGGTTACAAAATATCAATTCGATTTCAATTCGAAAGTTTAAGCTCAACTAGTTGTAAAGGTCTTTATTAAGTAGCACCAAAGAACGTATAACATATGTTATATTATGTTGTTTGGTATCACATTACGACACGAATATAAAAAAACCAATTACTTCAAATTTACTCGGAAATTCCCAAGCACATTCCCAGAAAATATTGCTATCAGTAAACCTTAATATAAAAAATAATAATCAAGTGCCAGTTGCGACAGCCGTTTCGTATCATTTTACTTGCTTATTGTTGTTCCATAATATTAGTAGTTTCGGAAATAGGGAAAGGAAACATGATTCTAACACACTTTTTCAACAGTGCCATATCAATTAGAATTGTCAGGCCAACCAAATGCATAAAAAAAACACTTTATAACTAGCCCTTTCAAACGAGACTCCATATAGCGAAGAAGCATAAAAATAAAATGTGGTTGCTTGATAAAATTTTAGAAAAAAAAAATATTTTGTGTTCTAACTTTTGGAAAATATATGCTGATTAGTAAGCTTTATTACTATTAAAAATTTTAAATTTTTACATCATAGAGTATTTGAAAAAAAAATTTTCAAGACAAGTAGACGGCGTGAGTTATTTCCTTTTTGAGGTACGGAACTCTAAAAAGCGAAATTTCGAATCGGTGGTAAGCCAGATTTTTCGCGGATCAAAGTTTAATGTTAACAACTATAGTTAGCTTGTGTTTCACAATTAACTACTACTCATTTTTACTTATAACGTAACCAAATTAAGTTACAACCTAACCGTTTGCAACTGTATGATAAGACGGAATTCAATAAGTATTGGTTTTAGTCTATACGAATACCGAAAAAAAGATTAAGGACAGAAAGAAAGGATAATATAAAAATGAGTAAAAATGTGTGTATTAGTTTGGAGAAGATGCTAAATTAATTTATTGGACTAATAATATTGAACTTGTAATTTTACAAAGTAGCAAAATACATATTTTAACCTTTGTTTGGCAGATAAATATTTTATTGTAAGAGTCAATATGCTCGTTTTCGATTATCACATTTTGAAAATTGCTTGTGGATCATTGTACATTTAATAATATTTTATTTGAAACAACTGTAGAACGTATCTAATAAGATATTCAACAAAGTTAAATTTTAATATTATGAATAAGTATCCAATGCTATTTCTGAATTGTTTCTTGTCAAATTAACCCTCAGTCACACAAGGCCTTTTCCATTTAGAATTCACAAAGGCGGGTATGGTCTACCCGTCCAGAGTTTGGACGTGAATACCGTATAGTGAAAGTATTCGTTAGCAATTTCGATGCTACTTTTTCATTTGTTTGGGATATTAACCTTTCGTTCCCAACATAAAAAATTATTAATTGTAAAAATTACACAGCAATAAACAAAAAAAAAAAAAGCAAAATTTCAGAAAAACATTTTTTTTTCAAAAAATTATAAAACATATCAAGTACGATTTTTAAAAAGTATAAACCATCAATCCTTGTAAACAAATGTTCGAACTATCATAAAAACAGCACGACTTAGTATTTTACTCCAAAAACCATATTTTTTTTGTAATTTGAAAATGAGCAATTTTCCAAAGAAGTGGAAGAGCAAATTACAAGGCAATTTCAACCGCATTCCTTCGTGCACGGGTTTCCATACTAAAAGCAAGGATTTATTATAGTTTAATAGTTCAAGAAACACCAACTTAAATTGTTTTACATAAAAAATTATGTCTTCATACTTTAGAAATAGGCCTCCATATACGAATTTACTATCCTTAAACTGTCACAGAAAACACGCATCTTGCTCATTTTTTGATCGCTAGAAAGAAAAAAAAATGATAAAATATTATTTGTATACTAAAAATATACATCAAAAGTTGATGTAATTGCTCTTTTGTACGCATTTTTACTTACTTGTCAAATTTTGATTATCGACGTTTTCTAACGAATTCACACATGGCGGGTATAAAATACCCAGACCAATATTCGGACAAATTAAACAGTATGCTAGGTGACACTAATAACTTTGACGAAGCACTAATTAGGTACTTTGGTACCTCTACTTTTTTTACGCATGCGCTTTAGACATGTACCCCTTCCCCCTGGAAAATGCTACGCGTTTCTAAAAGGCTCTGGGTATGGTATACCCGACCTTTGTGACTGAGGGTTAACAATGGAAATTGTTAACTCCAAAGTTTAATGCGAAAACTATGATAGTTAAATTATAGTTATCGACATTGCCGCCAAATCATATTTGAAAATTATTGACTTAATGTTATTTCTACTGTTTTTACAAAATTGTTTTTCTCAGTGTATTTCTTTACACCATTCACTACAATTTAATGGAAAGTATAACAAAGAGCGAATATTCTTAAATGGAAAAATTCAAACTTCCTAGTTTACAGTCGAGGCACGTCGAACAAAAACTGAAACTTTTCTTAAACTGAACGATAATATGCGGTGTGAACCAGTTTATTCGATCGGATAATTTGCGCGGTAGTCCATGAAATACCTTAATTTTGCTCTTTGTACCCCAGCTCGACTAAAAAAGTTGTAAAAGTTGTGTTATTCATACTATTTTCATTGCCTTGAAGGTGTAAAATTTATTAAGAAAGGATCGATTGCAATGAAATTGAAGAAGGGAGGTTACTTAAGAGGAAATTATAGCTTCAAGTATTATCGGTCTCTTCATGAACAACTGCTGGAATTGGAAAAAAATGTTACTTCTTCAAAATATACCTACTTAATATGTACAAAAAAAAATCAAAACAGTTGAAAATATCACAAGCCATTTTTAGCTGCAGTCGAAGGTCGTTTAGACATGGAATTATACCAATAGCATTTTCAATGACCATTCACGTTGGTATATGTAATTTAAAGAATACCACGTTTGTTTTATAATTAGAATTAGTCACGATAGCAAGGATGAGCCACTCTTTAAGAAGATAAGCGGAGTCTCCAAAAAGAATTTCATTTGAAAAAATAAACCACTATTACTCAAAATACGAAATGGGAACTTCCAGTAATATTATAAAATTTGCAATATTCTGGGCCACACAACTAAACAGGTAATTAAGTTGATGCCATGACGATCCACGAAAACATCTGCATATTCTTTGGGAACGTTATTTTTAACAAGAGTTGCGTCAAGGCAGCGCAGTTCATTGGCATTCTTTTAATTAAGAAAAAGCATTCCACAATTTCTTAAATGTTTTGGCCCACTGAACGAAATTTGCTTACATCATACACTTGACAGTAGCCACAGGCTACCAGGTTGCAGAAGGGAAACCTACGAAGCATAATAATAATTTATAAAAATGTATTTTATATCAACAAAAACAACAAAGTGTAATCTTTAAAAGCACATATCCTTATCCGTGAATATCATTAGTCCTTATTAAGTATTTTTGAAAATTAGGAAGATGTTCCTACCATACATTTTTAAATTTCGCAGGCTGTTTAAATAACACTATTACTTTCTCTATAACTTTCTTAGCTCGGATCTATGTTGTATGTATGTGCAATGCATGTATGTTTTTTTTTCCAGTGATTATGAATTTCAACACTCAACCCTTGTTCCACATAATTCAAGAACAAATAAATTTCTTTCTTGAATTAATGTTTTATAGATTCCACATTTCCACATTAAAGAAAGCAGAAAAATCTGTGCAGAAAAATCAATCACCTGTTAAATTATCTAACCAAAAATAGAGATGAATAACGGATTCTTACCATTACTGTCTTGTTTTATAATTCAACTATAACCGGAGTTCAATCAAAATATGCTCATATCATAAAAAGAATGACAACTATATGTAAACATTTCATAATAATAGATGTAAACAAAACTTTTCCATAATTTAATTGTTAAACCCAAAACATCACAAATGGTAAAAAAAATGTTTTCCTTTTTTTATTTCAGATAAGCCTCTGACGAGTTCGTTAAGAAGTATACAGCCAATCAATAAAACCGCAAAGCTAAAAGGAATATAAAATTAAAAGTAACACGTCGAAGTACAACACTATAAAAAACAATTTATTTTAAACAAGTGGAGAAGTCCGAGGAGGGAATTCCAAAACATCTACTGCCGTCACGAAATTTAGCATCAGTTGACGTCAGCAAGAAAACCGGCAGAAGAAATTGCAAACAATAATAAAAAAGGAAAAATTCGCGTTTAGAAAACAAAACAGAACGAGCCAAGTCCATATAGCAGGATAACACGTGTTAGAACAGGTGTTAATTACACGTGAGTAGACCAAGCTCAGAGCGGAAAAAAATTGGGTGGATTTCGTCAAAACTTTGTCCAGAATTTTTATCAGTTAATTGACTAGGAGGAGTAAAACTAAATTTCCCATAAAGTTGAGACTATTAAAATCAAACAACACGCGATAAAGAAGGGGGCGCCTACGACCGAGGAAGAAAAATCCCATTGATAGCAGCAATTGATTATATGTAGTATATCTAATTATCTCGTGCATTACACCGAGGGTAACGACGCGGAGAGTCCAATCATTCGGGAGAACACGATGACCACGACTGCGAGCAGCTGTATCCCACGAGTGTGAGAGTTTTACCACAAAGACCGCTAAAAAAGCCCAACAAAAAGGCAAATCTCTCGTGAGTCCCATAGACACGCTTTGCAGACTTGTCTGATTTATATATATGTTTGAAAAAACCGCTGAGTTTTATTCAGTTGCAAACGAATCGCCGAGAAGTAAATATCTTGAGTCTCGACGGAATCCGACATTTTGGGTCCGCGCTAAGAAAGTTGAAAATTGAAACCAAACGAGAGCAAGATCGGCGACGCGTTCCAAGCAAGAATGTAAAAATAGCGATACAACTGGTTTTCTAAATAAACTCACACGAAAAAATTGTGCTACTGTGGAAAAAAAGTATGAAAACACATCCATGATCGTCTTCAAGGTGGAAAAGTGAAGAAGTTTTCTCGACCAGCAGCAGTGACAGCTCAAAAAAAAAATTCATGAAGGCAGCCTGAGTCAATGAAGATCAAGGGAACATTCACGGCAAAAGTGACAAAAAAAATAGTGTGCAAGCCAATCAGGTTAATATAGACTTTAATCGAGCATAGTGCCAAATTGGAATATCGCTAATCAAACTAATTAATGCAACACCACCTCGTTCGAACGATATCAAAGCTATTTCTCAATCACCTACCTCAGTTGTAAGTGCAAGTCTATACGGAAGTGAAAGACAATCGAGTCAGTTTCGGATTCTGCAGTGCATAGTTTGTTACAATGACAAAAATCTGCATCTTCAAAATCCGCAGATACATAATTGTTTGCATAAAGAATATCCTGTTGCAAGCCTCAAAGAAGTGAATAGTCTCGCCAGAACTAGTAGTGAAGTGCCGAAAATCCTTTGGCAAGTTCAAATACCGGTGCGAATCGTAAAAAAGTGTTAAAAACTAATAACAAGCTTCAGAGCTGCTGCTTAACAAGTTATAAATATTATGTGCAATCATGGCGACAGACTTCTTAATTTTTGGTTTGCTGTTAGTATCGTTTTCGATAAATCTGCTAGCGTTAGGTGCGTTTTGGGTGACACCCGGACTACGAACAATGGCTAACCGGTTTGTGATAAATCTGTTAATTGTGAATTTAGTCGGCTGTATGGTATTAGCGCCAACGTTATTCCTCAACAGCCCCGACATTATCGAGGAGGATATCCTAAAGATAGAAATTAAAAAAAACCTTTTGAGTGGAGATCTCTATCTTAGACGCAACACCACAGGCACAAACTACACAGATATCCTCAAAACAATAGTACAATGTAATAGCAGTCAGTGCGAAATGGATCTTGTCATCACAGAAATGGATATTAAAGCTGACCCCACGGTGGTTGTAGACAGTCAAAAAGTCACCGATCCAAGTCAGCAAGAAACAAGATGCTGGTCGCTCGATCTCGCAGCGGCATTGGGTGCTCTGTCGGTGCTTCTAGTGGTCGGTGACACCTGGTGCGCTGTAACTGACCCCTTGCGCTACCACAGCCGGATATCGGGGCTGAAGTCGTGGGTACTGATCGGAATAACTTGGTCTCTTAGCATTTTGTTCGGCGTTCTATCCGCGCTCCGCGGAACGGCTTTTAACACACTTGGTGATCGTGCTGATCTTGAAATTCCCACCGAGCATGAGTCAGGTGCCCAAGATCTTGAGAGTGAATATCGCCCCGTCATCGTCCAAGCCAACGATCTCTACGACATGGTCTTCTCGTGTATTTACTTCGTTCTGATTATCCTACTACCTTTCGGTTTTGTATGTGGAATGTACTGGCGAATATTTTCGGAGGCGAAGGAGAACGGCTTACGAGTGCGACAGAATGGTTCTTCGCCATTGCTCCAAAGTGCACTAAACCTTTCAACAACATCATCGGCACAACATGGTATGCAGGCCCAGGTAACAAAAGATTCTCTCAGTGCTGGTGGGCTTACAATGAAGATGGACCGCAGACGCAGCAGCGATCGTGAAGTCATGAAACCACTTCTATTCCCTGTCGCCGTGCACCGGCCTTCCCAGCAGAGCAACAACAGCAGTACCTCATACGAAAAGCCCGCGATCCGACAAGACCGTAACCAGAACATATTGCTGACACTGTCTGCGGCTAACGAAGAGATCAGAAGAAACTACAGTGCCAGGCAACTTTCCTTGTTGGGTTCATCCGACGAAGACGTGACACATGCGAACAGCTCTCGTAAACAAGGGATTAGACACGTGCATTCAACGCCAAATTTGCAAAAATCACACGAAGGCAGTGGTTTCGCCGTCGCCATTGACAGCTCGCACAACGCACTGCAGCTGCCAACAATTCAAGCGTCGCCGAAAGCACTGAGCTACATGACCTCAATTCGGCACCGACTGTCCAACGCCTCGTCACTCTTCAAGTATCGTGAAGAGTCTCGAGCAGCCCGCATCAGTATTCTAGTCGTCATCATGTTCTTAGTTTCGTACCTTCCATACGGCCTTCTGGTGCTTCTGCAGAGCCGCCTTACGAATCTCCTCGGCAATTCAACTGAAATTATGATCCTCATGGTGCTGCTGGGCAATTTGAGTTCACCATTCATATTCGCCTATCGCAACAAACGGGTACGTCGCGGAGTTAAGCGCTTATTTGGCCTTGATCCGCGATCACAGGACTCAAAATTCCATCGCAGCGGGGGACTACTGCGTGTAGGAACCAAAGCCAGTATTAATGTGCGTCGAAGCGCTAGCAAGGTCTCAACCTACTCAGTCAATTCATGCAAATTTCTAGCGCCGCACGCAGTTAACAACGGAACATTCCTGATGGAGATCGAACAGTGCCATTACCTTAATAGTAAGAACCAATGCCAGAAGAATAATATCGACAAGGCCCTCAAGGAACATGAGAAACGCTCTATCCTCAAGATGGTCTGCGATAGTTCTAGGAAACTGGGCTGTGCCACCAACTCCTGTGCTACTAGTGATAACGAACAAACAGATGTATAGCTATAGATAGTTACTAATTTAGATTGTAAGTCCCTTCCGAGGAGACCAGAGAATCAAAATGTATTCCAGAAAGAGTCTAAAAACATTTAGGAACATGACAGTTTGCATGTTACGAAAAAGAAATTTTGCTAATTTCTGTGAAGGTTCATAGAATGTTTCGAGTATGTTAGGGCATTTTCATATTGAAAATGAGTTAATTCTATTTAAAACTAATTTTAATGTATTTATTTCATCGAATGACCAATTTGTCGCTCCTCCATTATCTTGCATTCAACTGCACAATGTGTAAGTGTTATTTATTATCTTATTCCTTTTACATTACTCTTTTTTCTTTTTTTTTACTTTGCTCGATTGTTCGAATAACAAAGCGAAAGACGTGATATGTAGTGCATACGAAAATGTAATAAAATTTTCTTACAATTAAAATCGAGTTTTGTTGTGTAATATTTTACCCTTCCCAGTTTTTAGGTGGGTCTTTCACAGACAAAGGCATATTGAAAACATTTCAAATGAAATTCGCTTCCTTATCCTCTTGAACATTTCATCTTAATCAGAAAATTGCTATTTTCGCATAACATCTTTCTTTACGGAACAAAAACACTAAGGTATGTACCTACCTGCGTACGAAAAGCAATTTTCTATTACTATTACAATTTGTTACAGCATTAAAAAAAAACCTTATGCTATTTTTAACTCGCTAATTTACCATTGCAAATTTGATATGTCTAGTATGTGGTATGTAGGCTTCTTCAGAAATTATAGGAAGGAATGTCAAGGTGAAAACTCAGGAGTTTTACCTGAACATAATTATTTATGTACCATACATGTGAAATCCAGTGTAAAAACACAAAACGGATCTAATGCCTCAGATAAGTCGCTGGAATTAAATTTCTTAATTGAAATAAAGGTAAGTATTTTAGAAAGGTCAAATGTAGAAAACCATGCATGTCTATCTAATCAAAAAACTAAGCTTCAAACTTAGCTTATCATTTCTTGTCACATTCTGAGGATTAAATAAACAAATTTGAAACGCGACCTAAAAAGTACAATATATTACAATGTGTTCTTCTTTCAAACGCTACACGTGAAAAATCCTTTAAAAAATTTTTCAGGACACTTTAATTTATGCAATTAAGTTTGAAACTTGGTAAACCTTGTCGCATGCTCTAGGACTCGTGGAGACAAAATTTATGATTTATAAAGTCGTTAAAATTACGTGAGTTTATTTATCTCGGATATTTATATTAATTAAAAAAATACGTTACGACAGTAGCCGGAACGACTAGGTAGCTTCTCATGAACTCAGTATTTCTACTTGACCATGTGCAGCTCTTAACACATTGGACCAATTGACTCCAGGATCAAATTCGACTGGGATACAGCGCTCATTAATAAATAGTATATAAGTAAAGCTTGATCAATAGCTTAAGAAATACAGAGGCTATCATAGCAAAAATATCATACATAAGACAGTGCAGAATGTATACAAGATATTTTTCGGAAACATGTTCTCGAAATAGTCCTTAAATATATTTTGTGCTATTACATCCCGAAAGAATACGTTTGAGTTTTATGTCGTTTACAGATTGTGGCTTTTTTCAGGACAATTTTTAGGTGGCTTAAGAAGAAAACCTGCTTATTGTACAGAACCTCACGACGCGACTTCGGCTCGAATAATCAAATGACCATTTCAAGTTACAAATTGTCCGTTACGTTGCTATGCTTCTTCGAATCCGCTTGTGTTAAAAAAAGTGTTAATATCAAAAAATTATGCATTTAACACATTATTTTTTTATTAGATCGGATTTAGCGTATCTCTTTTCCTGCTGGGGTAGAATTCTTCACTTTTGGGTAAGTTGCACAGTAAAAGTGGAAATACCAGTCATTGAAAATAAAATAAACTCAGAGGCGTTAATTCAATTTTGGCTTAAAATAACAAAAAGCTTAAAACTACAAGCGTCAGAAACCAAATAAGTTCAAATGCAGTTCAACATAATAAATATTTATATGGTTATTCACAGATATATGTATACATATTCCTCGTAAACTGATTTTGTTCGCCGCCATTCAATATCTGGATAGCTTAGCACACTTCGGCCATGTTTTCACATCCCATGATGTTTCTATCTTTGAATCAATCAATCAATCAATTTCAGGTTATATTTATGTTTCCATATACCAAAATGAACAGAAATGAACTCCTATGGTGAGCAATCTAGTCGAAATCTGCCTAAATTATAAAGCTAAGTTGCCCGCACGTTGTCAGAATTAAATAATTTTTGTTCTTCGTTTTTTTGGGGTCAACAAATGGAAATGTCGAAATTATTTTTATTTTATTACGTTAAATGGGGTATGATA
This sequence comes from Dysmachus trigonus, assembly GCA_949715965.1. Lineage (NCBI taxonomy): Eukaryota > Metazoa > Arthropoda > Insecta > Diptera > Asilidae > Dysmachus > Dysmachus trigonus. The sequence continues at coordinate 29,657,979 of OX454320.1, forward strand.
TTAAAAATCATTATGCATTCTAAAATTTTTGTTTTAATTTTTAATCGAACAGAGTTCCGTATATTAGCAAATAAGTGCTAATTTTTAACATTTTCCTGCATTGCCTCCCCTCTCACTCTATTTACGAGAATTGTGGGCTAAGAATTTTAACATAATTTTTGCTTTTTTTTTGTCTTGTAAAGATTTTTCCTTTCTTTTGCTTTGTAAAGATTATACGAAAATTATAGCGATGTTTCATACACTTATAGTTTCGGAAACAATTGCGCCCCCCTTGTCTGCTGACTTGTTTACCAAACAAATGAAAAATTATCCTAATAAAAAATTTAATAAATATTACAGCAGAAAAATATCGGTCAAGTGCAGATGTTACGCTGGGTATTATAATAAACTAGGGTACATCCCGATAACTACTAGTATTCAAGATATTTCAATAGAAAGAATTATGAAGAATTCTTTTCTTTTAAACAATAAGTAAAAAATTCACAATTTACCTTCGAATAATGTAATTTAAAATTATGAAAACAAATAGTGATGTTTTTACGTAACAATCCCTTTTAAATTAAATTAATAATTAATTATTATTTTACAAATTTCAAACATTAGTCGGGTATAACAATTTTGTGGCCATTGAGATTACAGTGGGCGCGTAAAAATTAGCAAAATGTTTTTTCTCAAGTAAGCATGCAAATTCGATCGATGTGATCCCCCTTATGGGCAAACTTGAATTAACCCCAATGAAATGAAATGTGATCATCACTATTTGCAATAACTCATTAGTGTTTTCCATGAGCGTGTCTTATTTAGGTTTAAGTGAATTTTTATCTAAACTCCTTTTTTGCTACAAATATTGTTATTCTGGCCATTACATTATGAGCTTTCTTCAATAATGGGCTAATATACCGATCCTTAATTTCTTCATTAAAACTGAAACTATTTGAAAAACAAAAATCGCTTCAAAAGTTTATTTATTTACAATTATCCCCGATTATATATCGTTTTAGTTAAAAAAAGAAATCAGAAATAACTTTAAGTATTAAACATTCTCCTAAATCAGCCCTATAAATTTTAATCAGCGACTTCCATGCCATCGAAATATTTTTGCAAAACGAAAAAGCAAAACCCACTTTCTAGTTTTTTGCTTTTTTTGTATCATTTATTTGCATCATTATGTGTAACACCAAAATCAGCTAACAGATCTCTCTCTCTCTCTCTGTCCTCCTTACTTTCCTAAAAAAACTGCTCCCAATTTAGAATTTATTATTTGAGTGATATTTATATCTTAATTTTCTGAAAAGTTAAATGTCTTTTCTCTTTTTGTTACTCCGTGTTTGTTGCTATATATGTAAATACGTGCCGAGTGTATTGGGTATTACGATCAGGTAGAGGTGAAGCGCACACAAAAAAAAGAGAAGAGCTATTGACTGATACAATTATTTTTCCTAGACACATTCACAATTCCTCATAAATAGAAGGTGAACAAATCATTATTTCAATAGGAGAAAATCATTTTTTCCGCAAATCGATTGAAAATAAGACCATCAATTTGGTTTTCTTAGCCCGAATAATTTCTAAAAATTTGAAAGAAAGCTCTGTTTAAACTGTTTAAAGTGAAATCTAACAGCTTAACTCCGGTAATTTTTAAAAGTTGGTCATTTTATTTAAATAAGCCATTCCGAAAACCCTTGATATTGCAACATTTTATTTAATTTCCGCTATAAGCGGATTAACGGTTAAAGCGTAATAAATAACATACTTCTGTGATCAAAAAATAAGGCGAAATTTTCATTTAAACTGCACGTATAGTATGAAATTACGAAATTAGTTTTCTCGTGAGTTGGTAGTTCTGTCTTTGATATTTATGGAGAGTTTTATGTCAATACAGTGCGCGCAATTTCTATAAGCGCACGTCTGATTTTCAAGTGAAATGCACAATTCATTGAAATAAAGCGATATAGTAACAAAATTCCTTTACAGGACAATTATTAAAGTTTATAACTATTCATAAAAGCAATTAAACAATTCCAAATATCAGGCAATGCGTGAATGCAATAGATCAATCTTTCACAATTGATCTTAGAGTGCGCAGTTTCTATAAACGCAGTTTCTTTTTGTAGTATTACTAGTTAAACGCAAAGTAATTTTGCAACTTTTTAGGAAACAATTCATGTGAGTTTCATTTTTATTTTCCAACTCTAGCTTAATTCTGTATAAATGCTGTTATTTCTTAAGATTTATTGTAATGCCCCGAGGAAAGGTCCTTGACAACGACGATCGCGTCAGAATCCGTGCGTTTAGGGAAACTGGTCTTGGTATAAGAGAAATTGCAAGGAGAATTGGACGTTCAGAATGTGTGGTGCGAAATTTTATTAAAAAGGGCAATCGTAATGGATTATGGGATCATCCAAGAGGGAACACCAAAGTTTCAAAAAAAAATATTGGGAACATAAGAGAAGAAGTTATGAAAAAAAAGTTAAGTGCAGCTCAAATTATAGCGGGATTACAACTCCCAATTAAAGGAAGAAGAGTCCAACAAATTTTGAAGGACACTACTTATATTAAATATAAGAAACCGGCCAAATCTCTCCAACTGCAACAGCATCATAAATATGCGCGCCTAGATTTTGCTAGAAGCCACATGAACTGGGACGAAAAGTGGCAAAACGTTATTTTTTCTTAAGGAAAACAATTTAATTTAGATAGCCCAGATGGATTGAGTACTTATTGGCATGATTTAAGGAAGCCCGATTCGCCTCGTCTAAGTAGTAATTTTGGTGTTGGTAGTTAAATGTTATGGGGTGCCTTTTCTTATCAAGGAAAGTTATTTTTACTCTTTGTTCCCACCCGAATGAACTCTGCCATATATACAGACCTGCTGGAGGAATCTCTTATTCCATATTTAAAAGACAATATGGAAAAAGATTTGATTTTTCAACAGAATAACGCCGCTGTGCATTCTTCTGCCGAAACAAGACGATGGTTTAGTGAAAGAAATATTCCTGTAATGGAGTGGCCATCACGTAGTCCGGATTTAAATCCAATGGAAAACATTTGGGGAATCATGGCACGAAGGGTTTATGCAAATGGTGGACAATTTTCATTGTTATCTCAACTGAAAGCCGATATTTTGAAATGCTGGAAGGATATTGATTAACATTTGTTTAAAAAGTTAATAAATTCGATGTCTAACAGGTTTTTTCAAGTTATAACTAACAAAGGAGGTAAAACACAATATTTAGAAAATATACAACAATTTTCTTTTCACCAAGGTTTTAAAATAACGACTATAATATAACGTGAGTTTATAGAAATTGCGCAGACAAAAGAGACTTTTAATTATATTTATTTTTATTAATAAAAAAATAATTACTTACTTTAATGAATGCTTTATATTATTTAATTAATATTTACCAATGGGGAATTTATGCAATGTAATCGGTTTTGAAAAATAAAAAGTAGTTTTCTTTAAACATGAATAAAACTGGCTGCGCTTATAGAAATTGCGCACACTGTATATAGTGACTCGTGTTTTTGTAAACATACAACACTGAGTTTTTCGATTTTTACTATGTCTGATTTTTTTAAGTATAGAATTTGCATTCAATTTTGCTTGCGGAATGAATCTTCTACCGCGGAAACGTTGAGGATATTGCAGAAGGCCTTTGGTGATGAGGCTATGTCGCAAAAAAAAATTTTCAAATAGTACAAAGACTTCAAAGAAGACTAACAACGCCACGTCAAGGAAATTAAAAATTTGGTTCTCGAAAATCATCGGTTGATAATTAGAACACTTGGATCCAACCTAAACCATTTTAAAATATGTTTTGTGCCCCAAACGCGTCAAATCTCGCTTGGTTCCAAAAACATGCAATTTTTTTTTTTCAAAACCATTCTTGTCATCTGTGAAACAATAATTTCACGCTATCACAATAGGTCTGTCTGGTAACTTTTGGGTAAAAATTTCTTGAGTAAAAATCTGGTAAAAAGTTTCATATGGAAGTGGGGATAAAAATCAAAAGTTACCAGACGACTTCAAGTAAATCTTACTTGTGTATGTAAATTGTCAAACGTGATCAAGATATTAGAGGGAAAACTTATGGATTTATTTAATATTTTTGAAGATTCTGAAATACGTTTTTTATTTATTTAAACAATTTTTCAATCACTTCTTCTATCTGAATCGCAACTCAAAATTGAAACAGTGACAAGCAATCGGTGATTTTACCCCAATTTACTCAGTCTCCGTGGGTAAATCTGGTAAAAATTATGTAAGAGGGGAAGACTGGAAAAAAACTTGGCATAAGTACATTGTATCCGGAGGGGATTACTTTGAAGGGGATGAAATTGTTTTGGAAGAATCTATAAAGATTTTTCATCTTATAAACAAATTCACCTTATTTTTTGATCACAGTATATACTACTAAAGGGTTCAATATGACTCGTTATTATAAACATGATATGTTTGTATTTTATTTAGCTATAATTAGTCTTCCTTTAAAATATAAATTTGTCTGGATCATTTAATTTTGCAAATAACCCTGCTCCGTCGAAAAACACGCGTTGCCTACACATTCTTTCCTTAAAATTTTTACAAATACCAACATTCCTACGTGTTACAAAACTTGGAAACAATATTAGGTACATATTTTCTTTCCTCCAGTCATAAATGTTGTCGAGAAATGTTTTTCTTTGAAAAATATTTTCCTGTAAAAGTAATTGCTCGTTTCCCTATTATATAGTACGTGCTCGAATATCCCAGAGTAAGAAAGATTATGTATTGTTTTCAGAAGCATGTCTTTATCAGCTGTAGGTTAGGTATGGTCAACACAAGTAAGGTTTTCAAAGTTTTACTCCCGTACACGTCACCACATTCCTGAGAGAATTATTGCATGTATATAAATTAAGGTGGGTCAGAAATACTTTTTTTCTTCAAAGCTTTTTCTAATAATAAAAAAGTTTTTTCTTATAGGCTTAATTTTTTGATGTAACATCCCGTGTATTATATCTATTGTTTTCTGTAATGTGTAAAATAGTGGTGTTTAACACCAACCACTTACACCAATTATAACATTATTTTCAAAACTAAGAGAATAAAACTGTATTGCTCTTGAAGTTTCTGTGACCTTCCGCTTTTATATCCGTCCACTGTTAGTAAAGTGTCTGTGTCTGTTGCGGTTGTCGACCACGGAATATTTAATAATTCTTTAATTTCCCAATTTATTTATTTTTCACCACTTCAATATTACTGTACTTTGTATGACACTTGTTCTTATTTTACTTGTTAATAAAGTAAAGTTCTACAATAAAAATCGACTTCAAAACTCTGCTTAAACTAAAAAGTTAAAAATAATATTTCTTATTACTTTAAAGAAGAGAGCATTAAGGGACAATGTACAAAATTATTGGTACTTAAATATTTACAATATCTAATCAGTTATTTTTGGAATCGGTACCATTCAAGGCAAGAAAAACAAAGAAATAACCTTAATGGATACCTATCTACTAAATCTATTTATATCTGAATACAAGATAGAGATTATATGACTCCCAATTTTCAAAAACTAACCAAAGCAACCTAAATAAAAAGAATAAGTAATACCCGACTGAAAATTAGTTCAGCATAGGGTCCGATCCGGATCAGGATTGCCTGAAGACTGATCAGGGGTAAATCAGGCTTCCTGATCCGGATATGATTAAACATCATCACGCCATATATGATCTGCACAGGATCCGTTTTAAAGATCCATGCCTGATCTGTTCAAAGGATCAGGATTAATTTTGTTTTTACATATTAATTTGGCATTAAATAATTAAATAAATATTACCATTTTATCTTAATTTTATTAATAATTTTAAGTACACTTCAAATGTACAGTAGAACGCCGATTATCCGAACGCCGATTAACCGAATCGCCAATTATCCGAATCGGTCCAAAGGGTAATATAAAAAATTAAAACCAAGTAATTTTTCAATAAAAACAAGTTTTGTGGGGACGCAAGAATACAAAAATGCGAGTGACAATTGCCGTGTTCAATATTGGTAGTCAGAGAGTGTCAGTTTTGAGGTGAGTTCGAAGCTCCAGCCAAACAAACATATATAGATATACTTCTCACCATATACCTACCAAGCTATATATTCAACAAGCTCAAAACTGGTAGTCTCTGCTTGCCAACTTTGAACCTACCAGTCTACGTCCGATTATCCGAATTTTCGATTATCCGAATCGACCCCGGTCCCAATTGATTCGGATAATCGGCGTTCTACTGTACATATATATTTTCAAACAGTAAGTTTAAAAATTATTTATTATATTTATTTTCTTTATTCCAAGTTTTCACATTATTTAGGATTCTGCCAACGGTATAATAAAATTCTTTATCTTTGAACCTGATTCCATGGTCTTCTAAATCTTCATCCATGATAACTGGAACATTCAAAAATTATAAAACTGAAAATAAATATTTTAGCAAAAAAATTAATAATATTTGTATAATAAGAACATTTGTTGCAGAAAAAATTTAAGTTAAGTAAATTCACCATTATGACGTTGATAATATAATCAAAATAATAATTTAGTCATAACATTAATAATAAATTTATTGTTTTATAGGCAATATTACATACAGAATGGATCAGATAAAAAACTAAATTGTGTATTATAATCCAGTTTAGGACATCGGATCTTGAATCTTGATTTAAACAGCGTACCGTTATAAGATTTGTAGTATTAAATTCTAATACGGAACTGATCAGATGACTGGATCAAGGGATAGGGTACTATACTTTGATCAATTCTTGATCATTTGGCTGGATCAACGGATAGAGTACTGTCTGTACGCTGATCTGTTCCTGATAGCTAAATCAAGGGATAGAGTACTGTACTTTGATCAGAAACTGATCAAATAGCGGCATCAAGGGAAAGGATACTGTATGCTGATCAGTTCCTGATCAGATGACCAGATCAAGGGATGGAGTACTGTTCTCTGATCAGGAACTGATCAGATGGCCATATTCTGGAAAATCTGATTCGGATCTGATCATAATCCGGGTTCCCTGAACTAATTTCCAGTCGGGTAACCAAACCATACTCGCACCGATTCGAAAAATAACTGATTAGATATTATAAATATTTAAGTATCAGTAATTTTGTATATTGTCCTTTAATGCTCTTTTCTTTAAAGCAATAAAAAAAATTATTTTTAAGTTTTTAGTGGTATGTAACTGTAGCCTGCGATTTCCATCATCAGATAAACTCTAAGTCACCATACTATTTGATTTTCATTAAAACTACACCTATGTGCCAAGCTTTATTAAAATTCAATAAACGGCATTCGTCCCTTAATTTTCCACCCCTAGAGGTGGAGTATTTTCTTAAAATTAAAACCATTGAATCATTAAGACCACCCCGGAGATATAGCATATTCAATAAAAAAAAGAATCGTTAAAATTGGTTCACAATTGGCGAAGGCATCGCATAACATATACAAATAACTACGCAATTACTGGGCCAATCCTCATTTTCTTCCATTTAAAATGAAGATAAATCGAATTCGGTCCAGTATGGTTTCGGAATAATCCCTGAACAAACATAAAAAAAAAACATATAAACAGGTCGAATTGAGAAGTCGGTAAAAAAATCGTTTTAAGTTCAACCAAAAGTTTGTTTTCTTAAAAATTTACGAAAGTAAAATTCCGGGTTTGAAGATACGACTTAATTTGAATTTGTATAGACATTTATTATTAGATCAACCTTTTATGACTATTAGAAAGCAATTGAATGACTTTTATTTGTTCCCATACATTGATGACCCAATCTAATGTAATGTATGTATAAAACATGTACATAGATGTCTGTATCTATCTGTTAGTTTGCGAAATTGAAAACGTAATAGCCTTGCTAGTGCTCAGAGAATGCAGATATAGTCAGTTTGAGATGACATTACGTTTTTACAATATGCTCCAGAAATAATAAGATAAAAATATTAAGATTAGCCCGTACGTCGTGCTCAATAGAATGAGAAAAGAATTTAATTTATCTTCGCAGAAACGTTTACTATAATGCGTTGCGACAGTATAAAAAATTTTGCGGTGACTTCTGTAAACATCATGATATAAGTTTCATTCCATATTCATTACACGAGTAATTTTCCTTCATATGTTCGCGATGTTTACGGATTTAAATACGGTAAGCGATTATCTACTTCTAAAGAGTAAACAGAGTTGCATTGTACCTTTTTAGCACCCATCAGTCCTTACGCAAGGAGTGTAACTTATATATGCATTATATTAAGAACGATTAGAATATTTTGGGTTGCTTTACTTATTCCATAATTTCCCAAATTTTCTGAAAAATTTTTTGCGATCACTGGAATTATTTAGCAAGTTGCTAAGCAGTTGCGTTGACGTTCTTAACTTTCTTAATTAGCACAAATATTAAACCAATTTTTTCGTATATTTGTGCGCAATAATATGTAAATGAAATGGCATTTAACTGGAGTCGAAACCTCTTTTTTATTTGTAGATTGGAAAATCTCCGATTTCATATACAAAACCTCTGTCTTTTTGAATTGCTTTAAATGCGAATAGTACAATGATAATAATGACAAGAGGCAATTGCTGATACGAGCTAAATGCTATGTTATCGTTTAAAGCAACAAACCGACTCATTTCGGAAGTATGTTGCTTCACAAATTGTTTTGTTGAAACTCACGTTTTATTTTCTTAGTAAGGCAATTTATTAAAAACTTCCCAAGATCGCGTCCTCAACTATTTAATTGCATTTTTTTAAAGGCATGCACAACGATAATGAATTCAATTCTCTGAGGCTACTGATAATTGCCGCGCGTTCGTCAAGTTATGTTAAAAAAGTCTCTGATTATAGAATTTGAGATTTGATTTAAATAGCTTTTAATTGAAATAGTACGATAATGCATAGCACTGCACTACGTAATTGAAGTACACGGGAAAAATTAAATGTTTTCAAGAAAATATTTAATCGCTTCATAAGAAATATTTATTGATTTCACTTAAAAATCGCCTGTTTTCTTTCAATCATAATGTTACATTATTTCCAGGTGTTTGAAGCCGGGACAAAAACCTGAATAATATTAATCCAATACGAATTAATGAAGACATTCAGTTTGACTTGAATCTTAGTATTGGACTAATATCTGTTAGGTTTTCGCATCGATTTTAAACATCTGGCAAATTGTAGGATGAAAGTAGGATTTTTAGATAAAATTATTTCATTTATCTTTAAAATTCGCTGTTTTAAAAATTGGGTACTAAGTTAAAATCAAGTATCCCAATTATTCACATTTATGCATCTTCTTAAAATTTAAATTCAATTTTAAGCTACTATTTTTGCTCCGCCAATTTAAGTTTTCACAATTAGACACATATTTTGAAATTAACAGTGAGTTTTCAATGAACTTCATTAATAAAAGGCTGCTATTTTGGATTTGGAGAATTGTGAACCGGATTTGATCGGATCATTTTCATTTCTTCTACGGCGTTCCGTGCCCCACCTTTTTATAAATATCATTAAACTGTATCATTCCACGAGTTCCAAAGTAGCACGAAAACAATACATATGTTAAAAATTAGTACCCTGTAAGTGGGACTACACTATACTATATTTAGGTGCGAGTATGCTAATACTAATCTAATAAACCCCAGTCCTTCGTACCATGTACAATGTTTCTTTTTGTCATGATATTAGTATTAATTAAAATAAACAAATTTTATTTTATTGTTCTGGACTTAACATTTTATTTTATTATATGTATGCTGATTAATATTTGTGAGAAGAGGCGACTTCCCACTTGCATACCTTTTAATTGCACAGCCCGAAATGTTTCAATTTTAACCAAAACAGTTTTTAATTAGTTGATTCAAGACGTAATTTCCTTTAAAAGGTTACCCTACTGTTAAGATGCAAAAAAATTTTTTTTATTTTAAATTGCTATATACAAAAAACTACAAAAGATTTGGAATTTTACATGCTTATTTATTGAGCTTTAACTCTTTCGGTACCCCGCAATTGGTCGCGGTTATACATTCCCTGTACGAGAAAGTTTTTCATGAGAGTGGTTGCACAGAACTTTCCATGAATGCGGACTTTCAATCAATTCAATCCGACTGTAGACGGCGTTTATACCCACAGACTCTCCGTAAATGCCGACTTTAGGCGGCGGCGGTCGTACCCAGAGAATGTTTTGTGAATGCCGAGTACTCGATGAAAAAAAAATATTGTGCATCGTAAAAAACTTCTAAAAATATCTATCTATCTAATAGCATAGGTCCCATAGGTCCAGAGCCCATTATTGGTATTAGCTCTGCGGCGTTGAAGAACTGGATAACTCGACACGTTGACTTAGTTCACGGAGACAGATGGTCCAGCCTAAGTACCTGCAGACGTACCAAGTACTTTATAGGTAGTCCGAACAAGAATACTGCGAAATTCTTACTTAGCTTAGGTAGGAAAGATTGCAGGGCTCTAGTAGGGACAATTACAGGGCATAACACACTTGGCAAACACTTGAATACCCTGGGAATCATCGACGACCCTGCGTGCCCCTCGTGTGGGGAGGAGGAGGACAGCACAGAGCATTTCCTCTGTGACTGTCCTGCGTTCTCTCGTGCACGTAGGGACGCGTTTGGCGCCGATGTCATGAGGATGGAGGACTTCGATTCTCGATCTCTGTTTGAGATTCTCCGGTACATTAGGATGACGGGGAAGTTCAGATAGAGCGGGGGTTTTGAGCGCAATGGACTTGAAGTCTGAGCGTTCGGGGTGCTTTGCCTCCCCCCACAATAAATCAAATCAAATCAAAAATCTAATAGCATAATATAAAAACTTTTGTTTTAGTTTTGACCACAACCTACCGGATGAATCTAAGTTTGGAGCAAAAACATGATTTTTTGCAATGTGACATATGTCATATATATTTTCAACTGAAAAATGTTTTTCCAAATTACAAAAAATCATGTTTTTGTTCTAAACTTTCTCACATTTGTACAATACGCATCGAAAAAGTAAATTTTGAGAAAAACGCATTTAATTTTTTTACACTACACAAAGTACAGTAGGACGATAGTTTAAACTCTCTGTGCATCAACGTTGTCTGGAAATATTTATCCTGAAGTCGATACTCTTTAAAGAACAACTAAATGCAGTCATTTAGCCTGAATAAATTTTCTTTCGAGCCAGCTTAACAGGAAAGAGGATGGTCGCGTGGAAACACTCAAAGAGCACGAACGAGTTTTTATTTTCGCTTTTTTCCCTAGGATTTTGATTTAGTCCGTAAAGTGTCGCTGATTAATTTGATACGCCGCTGCACTTCCAGTATAGAAGCATACCAGCTCTTTTATTTTATATAAAATGGAATAAGTAAACAATTGAATATTGTTCAACCTTAATTAATAAACCCTTTAGCAAAATAAGAAAAAAATAGGAAATCTTGGGTCGAGGTCATTCCCATGTTCAATTTCATATGCTGAGAGCTAGGGGCTGCTCTCTTTTATAATTTTTTCATTTTCCCTCAATGTCGAGGACGTTTAATCAAAACTATGAATCAATCGGTCTTTCTATGGACTCGTCGACTGTGAAAAGTTTGCTTTGTAAATTAATATAAGAATTTTTATTTCTGAATAAAAGCTTTATTTTTAATAATTTCCTGTTTACTTGCATTGTGTTTTTGTATTAAATTGTGAAGCTGGATTCTGACTAGCAAATTAGGTTCCAAATATACATAGTGGAATTTTTTTAATTAATACTACTTAGTGAACTCAAGAGAGTAGAGTACTTTTATACTAGTCTTATAATATTAAGTATTTAAATAAGTTCAAGTAAATCAGTAAATCATGATAAAATTATTTTTAACATTAAATTTTTTAGTAATGTTATCCATAAAGTTCTTTATTCTAGAAGAAAACAAAAATTATTTCCAATGACTTGTTTATCAAGGTTAATTTCCTTTTATTTTTTAACTACAACAAAATATGTGTTAATTTATGGTAGAAGAAATAGTTAAAAATCAGCCGCGAGAACTTAAAAAGTAGGCATAAATTGCTTTTCATTTATCAATTTTTCATTTCAATATTTTTTGTAATTTTACATTGCTGCAATAGATAACTTTTGAATCTTTCAGTTATTAGATAATAAGCAAATACCTCGAAATTGAGGCGACCGATATTAACAAAATTTTACATGCGTATACATATGACCTAATTCTGAAAAATCTGAAAAAGATCAGTATGTTTGTTCTCAAATTGAGATATTATGTAAAAATTCCTAAAGGTCGAAAAAAAAATTGAAAAAATAAATATTTGACGTCAAAGTCGCAACATTGATGGGATCTGACAACAACCAACTAATTCATCAGATTTATTCTGTACAATTGGTCTATATTTCTTTGTGACTTTTCAATTTATGATATAGACATAAGATAGTTTGGGGTAACCAAAAACAAAAGATTTTCTTCGAAAACAATGATGTGAAAATATTTCATTTGTAATTATATATCCTGAACCGAGGCCTCCCGATCAAGCCCCCTCTTAATCCAGCACTGGTGCCTGTACTTATACTACTTTTTCACTTCCATAAAAAATTATACCATCGTTTTGGATATTTCTTTTAATTTGCGGTTACTACTAGACCTTAAACTACAGGGTTGTAGAGGTCTCCCTATGATAGGAGGAAAATCAAAGTGCTTCTGAACCTGACCTGTGAAGATATTGCCAGAGTTGGAGAACATGTTGCTATGCTCGAAATCTTCCTCAACATTCGGTTCCCCATTTTCTGTGCAGTTGTCCGACGCTGGCTAGAGCCAGACATACAGACATAGAGCACTGGGCAAGCATTTTAGTGACGATCTCGGGGAGGCGTCCGCAAAGCGGATTGGTGATATTTTTCATTATCTCGGCGCCATGAATTGGCTCTAGCCCATGGCGAAATCTCACTGTCTATTAAACTCTTCACTAAACACTATACTCACCGGATCGTAGTTTCGTGGCATCAGAACGGCACGTTTACTAGTGCTAATTGGATTCTGAAGAATCTAGCCAATCAGGCAACCAACAGGGTTGTATATTGGGACGAATTTTCGATTTTTTTTGGAGTGCAGCTTAGCACGGCGCTCTAGTTTAAAATATGCGAATTTTCAGCTGTTGAAAAGTGTCCCATTTGTTAATTTTCACAGTATATTTACACTTAAAATTTCGAAAGTCAACATTTGTAAAAGTAATGATATTGTTACAATTTTGCCCGCCGAGCGGCTGGCCGGCAAAGTTACACTATCTGCCTTCGCCAAAATTCCGCGACCAACGGACAGACAGACGGACCTTAGGGACGTTTTTGTTAAGAATACTACTCGTCCACCGAAGTAGACGAGCCCAAAAAGATCGATGAGTGTTTCGATCCGAGAAGCCAAGCTGATCTCATCAGTATGGCGCTTGGCTTCTCTGCCATAGACACTCACAAAGGAGGGATCGAAAGCTAATCCCTATATCTGCCCGATCGCAACTTCAAGTGTGAAGTATAAGCGAAGGCAAATTCTGTAACAATATTTATGAGTTTTCCAAGTATTATTCAATACATTATACTTATTCCTAAATCTGTATTCAAGAATATTTAAATACAAATTGTTTGCAACTTACGCATAAAACTGAACTGATGTTTAGGTAATGAGTATTTAAGTTAAAATTTATGAGTGTCATAAATTTGTGATTTTCTTAAGTTCAAAAATAATTTCTTTTCGATACATAATGAGCACGACATCGTTAAATTTGACGAACAATTTGCACTGGTTTTGATTATCTTGAATTTGAGTTAAATCTCTTTTCCGAAGAAATGTGTTTTACGAGTATGATAAGAGTACTTCAACATTCTATAAATTCGTTTATAATATTTTAATAATATTAATATAATAATAATAATTTTAAGCCTTTCTATGTAACTTTTAAGTTTCATTCAAGATTAAGACAGATAATAAAATAGAGTTTAGAGGACGGAGTCCAAAGCGGGCACCATAAAAGAAATTAAAAAAAGAATGGGTTAAAAGAAGATATTTTACCAAAGTTTGATGTGACCGGAAGCTGCATTTAACACAGTTTAATGGTATATAGTCAAATTAACACAACTCTTGAAATGACAAAATGTGAAACTAATTACAAAACCATTACAAATGTCCGAAGGGAGGACCTAAGGCAAGTATATGGTTTGGGCAAAACGGGCATAGTTCAATTTTATGAGATAATTAATAACAAGCTTTATTTATATTAATACAAAATCCACAGGAAATTTTGTACAGATACTTACTAACTACTGCACTGATCTAAATTTAGAGCAAAAAAAAAATCTAATAAACTTAAAAAAAAATAATTGTTCACCCTATTTTCAAACGTGCACCAAAATGCCAAACATTTATTTTTGGCTCTAAAATGAAGCCAGTGCAGTAGTTTATGAACAAAACTAATAGATAATTGTTTGTGTTATACTTACAGATGGATATTTTGGCCAGGAATTTACGAGCGCAATTTCTTTTTTTCACTGAGCAGAGCTTGAGCGCTTGACTGTGGTGGCCGCTATTTTGTTTTTTCAATTTTTTTTTATAAAATGGAAATGTAAACTTAAGACATGATTAAAAAAACATGTCAATTTTCAAATTAATATATTCATACAGCGATTTAAAAAAAAAAAATTCATTTTCGCGTTTTAACAGTAGAAAGTCACCTCATGTGACAACTTTGAAAAATCGATTTTTTTTTCATATTTCGATAGTAAAACCTATCGAAAATATGCTGTGAAAAATTCAGACCGAAATTCCTAGTATTACATAAGTTACAACTCATAGTCGCCGACGCCCCGTAAGCAACTTGTTCTGCTCTTGAAACTTTAAACGCATTTTTCTCGAAACATCATTTCTTAAAACGGTCAGTGTCCTAACAAAAAAACTATTCACCCGATTGCTTTGAAATTTATATACGTTCTTCCACACATTAATAGTTATCGTCCGTACCAGAATTGTTCATTTTCGAATATATTTTCTTATATTTTTTAAACGATTTTTAACAAAAAAAACCACGATTTTCGTAACTTTTTTTTCTACAGTCCGCCATTTTTTTGTTTTTCAATGAAATTGATTAATTCTGGTAGGGACGATAGCGACAGACCTACTGAACAATAATCCATTCGATTTTTTTATTTCGGACAACATGAACAGCCGCTATCACACTGACCAGTGACCTGCTTTTTTTTTGGTGTCTAATTTAATTTAAAAAAAAAAATATGCAAAATAAGAAACAAAAAAAATGTTTTTATACAGTTTAAGATATAAATAAAAACATATAAAAAAATTAAAGTGATTGAATTTTATTGCCTTATAAAAAAAAATTCCCTAAAAAGAGGTAAAATTTATGCGTTTACATGAGAATAACCCCTTAATAAATTTTTGATAAGTGCCAACATAAACAAAATAAAAAACTCCTTCGAAATAAAGCTTATAATTATTTTTCTACTAACTATGATTTGAAATACATATTTGTTCACCATCCACAAAAGACAAAATTATGCTAGTGAAAACAATTTCTAAATTTCCAATTTCTCACTTTACCTCTTTGTATTTTTTATCATCAAAACCTACCTTCTTGTTATAACACATCCAACCAAATATAACCAAGACATCTGAGAGACAAAAAATAACAAATAATTACTTTTTGATAGTGGCATAACAAACTCAGAAATAGAGTAAACGGAACGAACTTACCTTGCATTATTTTTCCAAAAACATCGAAAACATTTTTTGTAACGTAGCAACCGTAGTCGCAGATACTCACTTTAAATCATAATACCTATACCATATGTATCTGTATTTTCTCCAAATTACGAAATTTTATTCTTTATTTAAGAATATGGCAAACATAAAAATTAAATAAAAAGCATAACTTTATGTGTATTATTCATAGATAATTAAATCATATTATACTCTGAAGTTTTGAATAATAATCATAAATTTTATGATCAGGAAGTATGGCAACTTTCTCTCCGTATAACTATTAAATAATTTATGTCAAGTTCACTGATATCAAAATATATATTTAAGCAAAGATATTAATTTCTTATGAAGGGCCAATTCTGATGTTATTGAAAAAATAATGGTCTATATAAAAGATTCTTTGTTGATGTTGGTAACCCAATGTTCCCATAATCCGCATGACACAACATCACCACAACATTTCGGAACAAAGATTTAAGGGGGGGGGTAAGGTTTTCAGCATGAAAAAGAAACACTTTTTTGCGATTTTTTTTAGAAATATGGTGTGAGCAAATTTATTGAAATCTTTTGTATATTATTAAGTATGATTTTAGCAATACTCAGTAATTTTTTTATGCGAAAATATCGACAGACAAGCCGGTAACTGAACTTTCTCAAAACCACTTTTTAAAAGTCCGTGTACACTGCTATTTAAAAACTACATTACTGATTCATTTCAAACTTGGTACACACTTTCTATATATAAAATACCTCCCCCCAACGTTGAGTTTTAAATTTTATTTTTACATTAAGGGGAGTTTCCACTTCCAAAATGACGAAATTTTTCGTAAAAAATAGCAGTTTTTACCACTAAAAATTTATAAATGAAAAAAATAATAATCAGAGAACGTTGGGGGGAGGATTGAATGATACTCTGACTAAATTTTAAAGGTTTTTAATTTCGGATAATTTCCAGCTGAGATACAGTGTACACCGCAAATCGTCTATTTCCAAAGACGTTCTTGGAAAAGCTCCGTTACCGGCTTGTTTGTCGATATTTTCGCATACAAAAATTACTGAGTATAATCGACATCATACTTAATAATGTACAAAAGGTTTCAATAACTTTGCTCAATCCATATTTCTAAAAAAAAATCGGAAAGAAAAGTGTTTTTTTCACGCTGAAACCCTTACCCCTCCCTTAACTGAATTGATTTGGAATTATAAATGGGATTTGGTATGCAGTGAGAGTATTAAATTTACTCAACATAGCTTTTAGTGGTACTAAAGTAAAGACCAACAGGAAAACCAATAAAGGTAGATATACTATATATATTAGGGAGATTCAAAAAATTTTTTTTCTTTTTTTTTCTTTTTCAAACAGGTTCAATCGTTGCTAGGACAGGAAAGAAAAGTCCTGGCCCAATCTCAGCTCATAATATCAATATTTACTAGTGGCTCATCGAACTTTTTTTTTTTCTATAAGAATAACATGGGGAAGAATGCATCACTAGACGTTTTTGTCTGTATCTCGTGAAAAAGTGATCATACATGAATGGGACCAATTTTATTAGAAAGAGCATAGGTTCAATAGGTTAATCAATAATATTCATAGTTTCATTGAAGAATTCACAAAATCGTTTTTTCCTCAATCTTGAATTTATGCTTCGAGTTTGACTGCTAATAAACTAATATTGTGTTAACTTTACGAAAAAAATTCAAGAATACTTTTTCGTAGAAAATTACATACTCTTTCTTATAAAATTGGTCCCATTCATGTATGATCATTTTTTCACGAGATACAGACAAAAATGTCTAGTGATGCATTCTTTCCCATGTAATTCTTATGGAAAACAAATAAGTTCGATGAGCCACCAGTAAATATTGATATTATGAGCTGAGATTGGGCCAGGACTTTTCTTTCCTGTCCTAGCAACGATTGAACCTGTTTGAAGAAAACGAAAAAAAATTTGAATCACCCTAATATATATACATATATTATATATACAAAACTCAAAGCAACAATCGATTACTTGTTGCTGTAAAAATTAGTATTACAAAATATGTGCACTTTAACTCTTTCGGGACGGAACCGTTCAATTTAAAAGCGTTTTGTGTGACCGAAGTAAAAAAATAGAAAAAAAAAAAAAAAAAAACGATTCGCTCTGATTAGTCGCACACTGCTTTAGATGAACTTATTTTTCAGGTCGCATATTTGTGGTTTATGACTAAAGCGAGCGTATCTTGTCAGCTCCGTCTTCAAAAGTTTAATAAGAAGACAGACTCACAGTAAAATTAAAATTTTCTTCCCTTCAATTTAAAGTGACTACCTTCCATTGTTCATTTATTTTAATTACTGCAAATCAAACACAATACAATTGGATTGCTTTATTTTATTACTTAATAATTCTACGGTTGCACATTGTTCCAATTTCTCTAAATACGCAACAATCAATCACATATTGCCTAACACAATACTTCCTGCTTCCCTTCATGCAATACCAACCGCTTAAATCAACACTAAGTTTCAAATTTTATTTCCTACTAAAAGAGATTCTTAATAAAGTTTTCCATTTAGCATAGCGGAGACCATTAAATCAATCTTGACCTCAAAATTAAATAGAGAAACCTTGGCGTTATCTACAACTATTCCGCGACCAAGTTACAATATATTTATCACTAAAGAGCTTGCATGAATGAATCAGCAAACTGCTCCGAACACCCGTGTTCACGACACAAATTGCTAAGATCAAGATGCCTTTCTTCTCTAATTATCTTTATTATTGCGATATTAAGCCGTCTGGACGAAACACTCACGGCTTCCCCAATTTATTTACGGAGAACCAACCTTCCACGCGAACTACTCGCATGATTTACACCAGATCAGAGTAAATCTCGCGGCACTAAATGCGAATTTAATTCCGGCAGTCGCTGCTTGTTCTTTAATTAGCGTATAGCTCAGTGTGTTTCTCTTTCAATTATTAATTAATTTTTTAGTTAATGCCCCCATTTGGATTGAGTGTAGGGTGTTGATTTTCTAAATCTATCTGCCCTTTGTGCTCACAGGATTCTAGTTGTTATATGCTGTATATATATAATTAAAATAACAATAACGAGCGAGTCAGAAAGTTCACGTAATTGTTGGTAGACACCTACAGGTTAATTGTTTTCCTTGGAAAAATTGATGAAAATTATTTTCAGGATTACGTAACGTAAGATAGCAGATCGCAAACGGTTTGCTTTATCATATTCTCATTAATATTTATAAGAAAACTAAATTTGAATTTTATAGCCATTCTTCCTATGATAATGAAACATAAATTTCGAAGGTCATCTCGAAAATATGAAAAGATACTGTCTATCTGGACGGTCTAATTCGGTACTTATTATTGATTGGGATGATAATTTTCATGTCAAGATGTCACTGAGAGAATGAAATCACATAAACAGTATTTATTACTTGTACTATTCTTTTGGGGAAGTAATATAACCAGAAAATAATAAAATAATAAGTGAACATCCGGATTGCCTCAATCCAGCAAATTAGTTCTGGAGATTTAATATCTTTGAGCTAATAAAGGCCTTCATACCGAGTATCTACTTTTACCATATTTTCTCAGAGTTGAATTTTAATACAGTTATACTTACTAGTGCTGGGCTAAAAGGAGTAGATTTTTTGAGGATAATGTGTTACCAAATATTTTTTTTGTTCTTAAGCCATCATCAAATGAAAACTAAAATAAATGAAAAGGAAATTCATTAAAATTGAATTACAAAAATTGAAACAATTAATCTTATCCGTCACACATCCCTCGTGTCGCCTGACACTTGACACATCACTACGCTCTGGCTTACTTGACAACAAACGCCAGTTCTGATAACCCATTATATCATTTTCGAATTTCAAAATTCGTATGCACCAGCACGGGTATTAAAACCACTCTGCTACCTTAGTAGATCCACCGTCTACCAATCTGATTTCTGTAATTACATACCTTTCCTAGCAATCTTGGTCTATCAAATTGATTCTTATTGTATTTTAAGTATTGATTCCAAGTACTAACACATTTGATTTGAGTTTTGACCAAATTAAAATATACTAACACTCAAACTAGGTCACATCTAGTTGAGATTTCGATCACTCGACCTATGTGTCGACTATATCTAGATTCTTTCGCTTGTTCTAGGTAGTGACCAGAACAATATACTAACTCTTTCATTGCCTTGGGTAACGATCAAGACAAAGTTGTACTAATAACACTGCGCGACAAAATTTAATATTTAATTTGTTACAGAACAAGTCATATATCATTTCTATAGGATTTTTTCCGTAGATTACGAATATGCAAACAAAAGTATTATATCACGTCACATTTTTGAAAAAAATAGGTTTGAAAAGTACAAAATACCGTATTTTGGCCATTTTTTAAAATTCATTACAAAATTACGAAAGGTGGAAAAAGCTCGTAACATGACTCAAAAGAGAGCCTGAATCCTTATCTATATATATAAAATACCACTAATCTATAGCACTTACAAAGCGTCTTCGGGAATAAGATTTTCATGAGCGTGCACAAACAGTAATTTCATTCACTATCTATTGTATGAAGCAGTCGACTTATGGAAAAAAATGAATTCCGCGGAATATTTCAGAAAGTATTAAAGCTTCTCGTATTTTAATACAATAAGTAAAGGTTCATACTTTTATTTGAGCTACTATACAAGCGCCTAAATTAATTTGAAAATTTTTAATTAATTTGCCGAAATGGCCAAAATACGGTATTTTGTACTTTTCAAACCTATTTTTTTCAAAAACTCTACATGATAGGACATTTTTATTTGCTAATTCGCAATCTACGAGAAAAATCCGAGTGAAATGACATGTTACTTGTTTTGGTACGACACTGTCACACAGTGTAATCGATTTGGGTGACAACCAAACGAGATTAAATTGTTCTGAGTAAAGCCCAGTTTAAAATATGAACTAACCTCACTTTATTTAGAGTAGCAGCCAACATTGTTTTAGACAGGTGAGTGCAATTTTACCTTTCCCATTCTGAGCAACAGTCCTAGATCAAGAATTGAAAATTAACTATTCGATCTGGGCACGGCCAGAATAAGAGTAAAAATTAATTCACCTATTTCCAGAACAGCAGAAGAACATTCTGCAGTTAGTAACAGATTTTATTATCAATATTTATCTCGAAATATACCCTTATAATGGAAAATTCTTTAGTCTCAGTGCTTTTAATTATTACAAAACTGAATAATTTTGTTTTACACAGCATATTAGTGCTTCATTTGATATAGTGAATCATTTATTTAGCACATTATAGCTTGATAAATTTGGGTGAATTATTGTTGTTGCATTTATTCTCAAAAAAGCAAGTACTTAATTTTTTGTAAAAATGTTTTCTCTCAGTACGTTAGTGTTTATTTGTAATTGAACTTCAGTAAATTGTGGTGATTTCTGCAGTTCTTTATTTTTGAATGTTCATTCATTCGCTATAGTACGATCGGATCAAACAGACGCACTACGTCTAATAATTAGGTCTCAACTCATTATCCTGACTTTAACATAAAAACAACAAGCATATTCGATTTTTTTATTTCTCAGTTAGCATCACATAATTTCAAATATCTTACAAATAAATTTACTTCATCTTATTATCTAAACTTCAATTTTGTACCAATGAATAAATCAGGAATAAGTTCACTTACTATCCCCACACCTAGCACACTTTATATGCCTATGAGTATGTTGGAAGCCAATTCGAATTTTCTCAAGTGAATCTTAATATTATCTAAAATTGAAGAAAAACAACCTCAAAATGTGATCTATATTCTTAAACTTAACTATGTACAAATTCTATTCTAACCAACCAAACCTTAGAGTCTTAACATACACCTAATTAATACCTATTGCCCAACATATCTAATTCTTTTTAGGTAGCAGCACTTTTTTTGGTTGGGTCGTGGTTGGCTTGCTCATTGGAGAGTATGCACTAGTTGTCATGATTTCTGCTGAAATGTCAAAAATACCAATTTTGTTTCCTTTAATTAAATGCAGTGGTAATGAAGTGCTCGTCAGTGAGATGCATATTTGACGGAATTAAATCTTCCTATTTAACGCTTATTTTGCTTCTTAAATTAAGCAAAAACAAACTGAATATTGCAATTCATCTATTGTATGCTGAAAATAACTTAAATAAATTTAAGAACAGTTTTTTCTAAACAATGACGAGAACAAGGACAGTAAAGGTGATAAATCTTCTAGCGGAAAGGGAGCATATTGCAACAGGCTTGCCAAAAAAAAGCAAAAAACGTGAATTACTTTTGGGAAAACTTTGTAGCTAATCTTATTTATAATTTCTTCATGCTGCGGAATTCTCTTTTCCTTCAGAACTTAAGAAAAACCAACACTATATTTAGCTGTGTTATTTTAATGATCTATTTAGATCCGGATCACTGATCATCCAAAAACCAATAAGCGAAATTTACGGAGTGTGGAACCGAATGTATTTTCACTGTCTTGAAGTACATCCATAGACGTATAACATGATGTACCAGAAGAGTTGTCTCATGTAAAATGCCTAGAAAAGAATTGTGCATATTTCATTCGTTCTACACCGCAAGATCAAAAATGTTACTATAGCAACATGAGCAATATGTTAAGAGGGGTTTCTGGTGGTTTTTTTTCGGAAAAATGAAAACAAATTCTTTTTTTCATTTTTGGTTAGAAAATATCTCTAGAAATACGAAAATAGTTCAAGGTCGAGAACAGGTTATGTATATGTAATAATGTTCGAGCGTTCAATACACCACTGGCGGTAATTAAACGAGTTTTTCTCGAAACTGCATTTTTCGACCTGGCGCAGGTGATTTAGAAAAATCTACTGCACCGATTAACGTCAAATTTTAACTTACTCTTCAGATGTATCACTATTGCCCGTATTACAATTATGAATTTTTAATATTATATTTGAAAACTGTAAACAATCAAAGTCAAAAATAAAGTCGAAAAATTCAAAAGTCCGTCATTTTGTTTGATTTAAATAAAAATTAATGATTCATAAGAATCAATATTGCTTTATGCTTTCAGATGATCCTAAGTCACGAAATTACCTGCGCCAGCAAAACTGAAAATAAATGTTGACGCCGCTATTTTGGGAAAAATGAAAATTAAATTTTGCAAACTTCAGATTCTTATTTTATTTACATGTATCAAAAAATCTGATAATAAAATATCAATTCTTCTATGAAATAACAAATATTTAAAAAATAATCAAAACCACCAGAAACCCCTCTTAAATGGAATTCATTGTGTGTAAAGTTTGCAACATTCTTAGATGTGAGAAATGTCTGGAATTTCCCTTAATCTGTATGGACATGCTGATAAAAAGTTTGATTTTCACTCTGTATGGGAAGATCTATATACATGTACATACGTATTTAAAAAAAACTCAGCTCATTTTAACTGAAAATCAATTATAGTTTAGTTTTGTTTATGGCAATCCTAAAAACAAAAAAACAAAACTTAAAAGTGTTTGGCCTTTTTTGAAATCTCATATCGCATCCAATGGAATTTATAATACTCTTTCGAACTTCAATGGCAATTTGATTTCGAGTGGTATTGCATTCCATACGGAATTCATGATAGGGGTGTTAATTTGGGTCAAGAATGGAATTCAGCTAATCAGGGCGGACGAGTATTAATCCCCTTACACACTTTTATTGTGGGTGGACGCCAACCCTAGTTTTCCCTAATAATGGCGCTTCAGTCGTGCTGCTACATGAGGCGGGCGGAATGTAGAAAGAAAAAACCAATTCATCATCGACTGAATTAACCATCACAATCAATTGCCAGCAATCATTAAGCTAGATAATATATCTACCCATCCATTTGTCTTATAACTTGTTAACTCGGAAGGCAAACTTTACTCTTGAGTGAACAACTCTTTAAATCATTGATGATAAAAAAAGTTTTCTTCTATATAAATAATCCCTTCCCAGAATTTATAATTGCAACACAAAACCACAATGTCAAAAACATCAAACTGCCGTTTTGACATTTTCGGATATTAAAAATTAACGAATCAACGAACTTTTTCAGTGACTAGTGTTAAACACTCATTTATTTGTGCAATTCCTTTTATTTAAAGGTACATTTGGTGTATTTGCCATTTGCGAGTGATGACGAGTGCTGTTGAACTTCTTATATGTTTGAGCTAAGAAAAGTTTATTATTAAGTAATTTATTCTTTTACATTTTTAAAAAATAATCGATGTCCAATACGTTGTTACGTAAACACGATTTTCCACGTGTCGTATTTTCAATCAATCGCTGCTAAGTTGAGATTTTGATAACCAAAAAAGTAAAATTGGAGTGACAACATCCCTTCCAGTTGACCGAAGGTTTAACGAAAAAATCTAGAAATTCGATTCGTTCGAATGTGAGATGAATGTGTCAATATATGAATCGTGTTTCGAACATTTTCGATTATGGATTGAGGGCGCTGGCCTCTTTTTATTTGGTGTTCCGACGTTAGGGACTGACTGACCATGCAAAAGTATGTTATACTTAATGTTGGATTAATTTTCTCCATTAGATGGATCACCTCTTTAGTTTAGCTAATATAACACTTGTGTAAAGTAAAATTTTACCAATTTAAAGAACTTAACTTTTGTTGCTTTTACCAAAATAGAAAAATAATCCTTAAAAAGTGAAACAATTTTAAAAGGTCCTCAACAGTACGTGAGATCAATGGTAAGATGCGGGATTTAATAAAACTGCATGTTTTTCTTTTTTAATATGTTTGGACAATGAAAATCTCAACAATATTCCATGAAAAGCAATTCAAAAAGAATCGCTGGTATCCCTTAAATATCGCAGCATAATTCTTTGCTATCCACAACAAAAAATAATACCAAATAAAGATAATTACGACTAAAATGATTGCTTCAATGGGATTTCTAATTTGTTCGAATTACTTTTATCGAAAAAAAACTTCTTAACAATGTATACCCTTTTTTTATCTTCGTTGGCATCTCTGAATAAATATTCACAAAAACAAATAAAAACGAAATTTTAATTCTTCCAAAGCTAAAGTGTGCTGAACAGCACAAGATCTGAATTTCGAAAAAACTGCCTTAATTCAAAAACAATGTTTCACCTTTGCAAAACCATGTTTATAAAAATAAAATAAAACATACGGTTTAACAAAACTTTTCAACCAAAATGTCAAAACTAAAAGCTTTAAAACCCCTTGATTAGCAACAAATCTATACTTCCTTGAACATCCATTGACAATGAGAAGATTAACAGCACCTAGAGATTTTTTAAGTCAAATTTTCTGCAATACTCTTATCCAAAATAAAAATCTGCTAAATGAAGTCTCCAAAAAAATTAGAAGATCAGCTGTAGTTTCCAGCTCTTAGCAGGTTAACATCTGCTAGCTTTTACCTAAAAAAATGCCCATATTCTGATAATTTGCACCCAATCAGTGGATTCTACCTGCGTAAATTATTTCAAACTTTAAGCCTCATAATATTAAACTTATCCTCACGTGAACAATCTTCTTTATATATGACAAATAGTAACAGTAGTGTTTATTAATAATAATTTATTCTTTCAGGAGAATCACAACAATTGGTTAAATTTAAATATGAAATACTTTTTCGAATAATGCATTCGCAGAACATTTCTGCTAAAACTTCACCTCAACTGTTACAGTCAAATGACAAGCTGTTTAACCATTCATCAATAAAAACTCCATTCATCACGATGTCATCTCACATGAACTGATGACCAATGAATCGTTAAGCAATATATTCTGGCGGTCTCAATGACCTTTTATAAATAGCAATTTCCCGAAGTATAATGAGAAAACTTTTGCAGGTGCTTACAAAAAAGAAGACACACTTTCATAAAACTAATAAAATTACCTAAGCCACCGAGAAGTTTACTACATACATATATACTCTCCTAAACAATTTATTTGAAGATTACTCGCGAACTGAGATTTTATCACCTTTTCTATTGTATCAAAACCACGTCACTGCATTCAAAGGTTCTCTCGAATATCCTCATTAAAATTCTGAGCAGAATGTGACTGTCTGACCATAGGTCCATTTTCTTAACGACAGGATTTCAATTAGTTCTGGCTATTTAGAGCACCATTTTCTTGTTAGAAACATATCAATGGCCTAAGGCAAGGTGTTGTCACGCTTTTTTTCAGTCGGATACTGAATTAATAAGCTCAAGCCCACGGACAACATTGGAACACATTTTTTGTGAATCTTTTTCAATAAATACACCGCGTACCGAGTTAACGACTTTATGTGGGAGCTAGACGATGAAGAGTATTCTTGGCTTCTTTGCGAAGTCTAAGCTTAAAGTTATACTGCCCGTTAGCATTAGGCTTAGCGAAACAGCCGGTGTGGCGAGATTACACGTATTTAAATGGAAGTTGCCGTATTATATAAATGCACATATTCTTAGCTTAATTCCTGTTTTGCGAGAACGATACCACCGGGTTTTTACACCACGACAACAATGGGCAGAAATCATAAAATATCAAGGAAATTGTTAATTTAGATAGTGCTAACGTTTACCGTCGCCTCAAGAGATTTCTAGATATTTGAGGAAATCGGTTCCAAATTTGGGTAATTCTAATTATTTCTTAAAATGAATATCTTTTACAGAGCATATACCGCCTAGAAACAGCGAGTTTGCATAATAAGGAGTGGTCGGCTAATTTTAAGTGGTAAAGTTCGCCACGAGCGTCAAGATAGTGTCACCCAGAAAGCCATCAAACGAATTTGAGTTGCTTATCGATATGCGTGAATAGAAGACCAAGCTGGTAGAGCTTCGTTTATGCTTCGATTTGTCTCAATCAAAATCTTTAACATAATTGTAACTTGATGATAATACATTACAGAAGGTTCTTCGTTTACGTGTAGGCAGCTTTTAAACATTTCGGTCAGTCATTGAGGCCAGACGATGATGTCAAAAATCAGTGCCAGCAATTCTTCATGCTCTATCGCGTGTATTAATGTGTGAAAACGAATTTTACGTTTAGCGAACTTTAGAAAATTATTACTTTTAACTTCTGAACGCACTTGCAGTCTCGAGTTGTATTGCTTGAATGAGTCATAAGCTTTTAATTGATGCAGATATTAATACCGAATATTACTACAGTCTACAGCCTCATGTTTCTGTAAACAATTCTAACTCAATATAATAAAAAGATACTCACTGACTGAATGACCCATCAAGATTTACAGGGTACTCCCCGTTGAAATTTGGCATGAAGCATAAGTAAAGGACAAAATCCGAAAATCATTAATTTCTAATTCTATGTAGAATTACACTGGTCAACAAATTCAATGTTTCTTCCTGTTTCCGAACGAGTACCAGAGCATTTCTATAGTATTTTTTCCGTAGATTACGAATTCGTAAATGAAAATTCTCAATCTGCCCCCGTTTTCAAGAAAAAGAGAGTGGAAAATTTAAAATATCGTTTTCAAAATAACAGATGGTCATTGGAATTTGCAACATGGCTGAAATCAAAGCCTGAATCTTATTCTAAAAAATATCAAATACCATTAATTTCTATGGCTTTT
Organism: Dysmachus trigonus; assembly: GCA_949715965.1. Classification (NCBI taxonomy): domain Eukaryota; kingdom Metazoa; phylum Arthropoda; class Insecta; order Diptera; family Asilidae; genus Dysmachus; species Dysmachus trigonus. The sequence continues at coordinate 29,685,356 of OX454320.1, forward strand.
TCTAAACATTCTCATGAAAAAGTTGTTCATGAGAATGTATTTATTATAGCCTTCATTCAGCATCTATGAAATAATCGGTTTGGTCAAAAATTTGAATTTCAAAGCATATTTCGAAGATTTTTAAGACCTTTAGTATTTTGAGATAATAGCTCAAGGTTCCAACCTTGGTTTTAGCCACGGTAAAAGTTTCTATAATAATCCGTTATTTTTAATGATTTTTCAAATATGGTCAAAATAAGGTCTTTTGACTTTTTCACTCACCTATTCTTTGAAAACGGGAGCAGATTGAGCATTTCAGCATACGGGGAGAAGTTGCAGAAATGTACTATACTGGTAGTTTCTGTGATTTGCAGTGACTCGAGGTGAAGCGAAGAAACTTTCAGGTTATTCACTGAATATTTATTAAATTAGGGAGTCTTTTTACCTTGAAACTGGAAAAAAAATTGTAAACGATTTTTTTTTTTTTTAACAGAAGGAATCGACATATCGTTTTGAAATTTTGCAAAGTATATGCGATTAAATTTAAAAGTACAAAAAATTTTTTTCGATTTTTACATTTGATTTTTTGTTCACGCGAATTTTTTCAAAAAAACATCAACAAAACAGTATTTTACATGATTTCGGCCGTCTGGAACATTTGAAAAAAAAATGACAAACTATTAAGTGTTAAACTCGCTATAGCCCGAACCTAAAGGAATTTTTTTCGTTAAGAAATAACAAAATGGTGGCCGTTTTTTTTTTAGGTGAGAAAATCGACTGTAGATCGGAAAATTCCTTACTTATATTTTTGATTTAGGTCCAGGTTATAGCTATAAATGCGTACAAAAATATATTAAAAAATCAGAGCAATCGGTTAAGAAGTTTTTCTTAAATCATATCAACCAAGTAAAAAACCATGGTTTCGAGAAAATAAACAAATGTCAAAAAGAGACTAACACGAGACAGGTGTGGGGGGGGGGGGGGGGGGCATAGGAAGGTGACGAACTGTCAAAAATGCTGTCTCGAGGCGCCTCGCTCTATACTTACACTAATCAATTTTAAACTCAAATATCGCTGCAAAATCATATTTATTTAATTACTTTTAAAATAAGAAAAAAAAAATTCAATTTTTATTTTCAAGGTAGAAAGACCCCTTAAAATAATTATACCGACTATTCCTACGATACAGTATGTTTTCCTTCATTCAATTTGTATGGGAAATTAAAAATTTCATTCTCTAATTTCCAAAAATTGTTCTACGAAAGTTGTTCAATTCCGTATACAGAGTAACCCCACAAAATATTTAGAGCTAATTTTTTAACTCCTCTATACAGGGTGTTCAGAGGTAAGAGGTCAATACTGCAGGGGGTGAAAGGTCAGACCGAGACAAGCAAAAAATCGTATGGGTGGGGGGGGGGGGGCATCTCGCACCGTTTGGCAGTTACAGGGTGATTCGTAAATCAGGATTTTGCCTTATATGGGAACCGCTCTTGTATTTTTATCTTTTTTTCTACGCATCGCAGCGGCCCCAAACTGATTTCAAAAAATCACTATGTGGAAGCCCTTTCCAAAAAAGTTGGCCACAATCCCCCCTGGAAGTTGAAAAAATTAACTTTTATTTCACGATTTTTCACCTTTCGCCCCACTTTTCTCCGAAATTCATGTTATTAACATACCTACTTTTTATTTTTTTTAAGTTGCCTATCTAATTACCTTTCCAAAAAGGTGCAACATGCCCAGGTAGAAAGGGGTTGCAAAAGTCCTGAAATTAAAACATACTCACAGGAACCTAATTACTTTATTGCACCATAATGGAAAAAGTCGTTAAGTAAACAATTTTTATGACAGCAAGTTCGGAAATGTTTGTTTAGGAAACAGAGGTAGTACATTTTTATTATTTCAGCAAAACAGTAATAAAATAATAAATGTAATCTCGTTAAATAGCGTTATTAGTTTATTATATCCAGCATTGACTCTTAAGTATCCTGACGCTCCGTTTCTAATACCTCCTATGAATTATGGTATAAAAATGGGTAAGTTTGAAAGGACATTGACCACAGTTGAAGAAGCAATCGATAAAACCGGGTGTTTAATAGAAAAAATTAAGATAAAATGGCAGAATTCAGTGTTGAAGAGTCTGCCGATATAATTTACGTGTACGGTTTAGTAGAAGGTAGTGATAGTAAGGCCGTACGAGAATACCAAAGGAGATTCCCGAATCGGCATGTACCCAAAAGAAAGGTATTTTCAAGGGCTTTCAGAAGGTTAAAAGAAACCGGAAGTGTAACCACCCCCAGAGCAGAAACGCGAGCAGGAAAATCGGCCGATTCAGCGGACCCTGACCAACAAATCCTCAACATCGTCAGGAACAGCCCTGTAATAAGCATCAGGCAGGTCGCACGAAGGTCAGGATTGTCTTCAGGGAGAGTTTGGACCGTTGTGAACCGAGAGGGACTACATCCATACCACCATATCCCGGTCCAAGCACTACAGGAAGGAGATTCCGAAAGACGATTGCAATTTGCACTTGGCTGTTCGAGTCTGACATAAAAAACAGAAGGTTTCTAGACCGAATTCTGTGGACGGATGAATCGCAATTCACCCGGGATGGCATCACAAACTTCCACAACCTCCACACCTGGTCAGATGTGAACCCACATAGGACAAGGTGTCGGTCCTTCCAGCAAAGATTTAGTGTCAATATCTGGGCTGGCATCATCGGCAACCAGTTGATAGTACCCTTCATCTTGCCCCAAGTGCTGAATAGTCAGCTATACTCGGACTTTTTGGAGAATACCCTTCCGGATCTGTTGAAGGACATCCCCCTGGCCTCCAGAAGAGCAATTTATTTACAGCTCGACGGAGCACCTGCGCATACTGGGAACATTGTTAGGGCAAGGTTGAATGAACATTACTCAGAGCGCTGGATTGGACGAGGTGGACCGATTCTTTGGCCTGCTAGGTCACCGGACCTTACCCCACTGGACTTTTTCTTATGGGGAATGATGAAAGATGAAGTTTACTCAAGACCAATCAACACCAGGGAAGAATTAGTTACCAGGATTGGGACTGCAGCCACGAAAATACGGGAGAGACTGGCTACCATAGACCTCAAACGTGAAATAAAACGAAGGCTACTTGCATGAATCGAAACTAGCGGAGAACATTTTGAACAGCTTTTAAAGGACATACGTTTTAATTGTAATTAGTTTTTAAGCGAACAAAATGTATTTTTTAGTAAACTTAAGTATAATTTCCTAAAAATTCGAATTATCATGATATTCTGTAAAAGGATTTTTGTAAATAAATTTTCGTATCCTTTTCCTACCTGGGCATGTTGCACCTTTTTGGAAAGGTAATTAGATAGGCAACTTAAAAAAAATAAAAAGTAGGTATGTTAATAACATGAATTTCGGAGAAAAGTGGGGCGAAAGGAGAAAAATCGTGAAATAAAAGTTAATTTTTTCAACTTCCAGGGGGGATTGTGGCCAAGGGGTTGGGGATAGGGGGGTGGTGTAAACTTTTTTGGAAAGGGCTAGTGATTTTTTGAAATCAGTTTCGGGCCGCTGCGATGCGTAGAAAAAAAGATAAAAATACAAGAGCGGTTCCCATATAAGGCAAAATCCTGATTTACGAATCACCCTGTAACTGCCAAACGGTGCGAGATGCCCCCCCCCCCCACCCATACGATTTTTTGCTTGTCTCGGTCTGATCTTTCATCCCCTGCAGTATTGACCTCTTACCTCTGAACACCCTGTATAATGGTGCGGAACCCGCAGGATGCAAAACCTACTAGTCCCTATTTTTTTAATAATAGAACTCCATTTAAAAATATGTATGTACGTAAGAATATACAATAAAAACCAATGTATGTAATATGTACTATGTAATATGTATTCACAAGTTTGCGTAGCAGCTACAGATGAATATTTCGTGGAACTAAAAATACTTTATTCTGTGATTATGAAGATCTTCCCCATTAGCACACTTGTTGTAAAACATTTTCGCATTAATTTGTTAAATTCACTCCTGGAAAAGAAGCTTAAGCTTAAAGAAATCTCTCAAAGTCAAAGTAGGATAACAATAAAACCCGATTTTCCTAATATAAATTTCTGTATTAAATTTTTTTCCAGAATTTTCCCACAATTTCTTTTTTCCTTTAAGTACTTTTCGTCATGGAAATGAATTAGATTGCCTGGATTTTTATTTGGCTAACTGTAGAAGAGATATTTCTTTATGAAATCACTCAAGCTAAGCGTCTCTAAAAAGACAGCTCCAGTCCACCCAACTTCCCTTCATCCTCTTTCAAAAGTGGGATTTTCTCCGCCCTCAACCAGCCCAACGGTCAAAGAACCTGAGTGAACATTAAAAATTCCCAAATCCCATTTCTTACTAGGTCGTGAAAGATACACTTCCAATTAAAAAGGAATCTTGCTTTTTAGGGCATTTCTTTCCTTTCAATAGCAACAGAGTCAAATAAACGTTGCCCTTTTTGTTTTTTAACAACAAAAGTTGAATTCAAGGCAAAGTGTCCAAATACGATGAATGAAGTTTTTCATTAACTTTTGATCCGCCGTGACATCCTGAAATGCTTCTAATTTTAGAGGAGTTACTTATCTGCGGTAAAAACTTTCTAATTATTTTATCCTGGACAGGAGAAAATAATAATAATGAAAACAACAAAACCAAAAGCGTTAGAGGATCATTATAAAGTTGAATGTTCATTTACCATTTAAGATAAGACATGACATTTTTCTTGTGCGTTTATTGTATATTATATATTTAATATATTAAATTTTAAAACATACATAACATAACAAAATAAATATACTTTGGTTTAAAAAAATATATATATTCCAATTGAAGATATATATTAGCTATGTTTTCTCAGTGAACTCATATAAAATACAGTGTAGTGGATATTGTCACTGGATTTTGTATGAGTTCACTATAAACATACAGAACGCAAAGAAATTCTGCTTTTATAAACTAAATTAAAAGAAAATAAAAATATATGAATATATTTAAAATTTGCAGTAGCTTAAAGAAAAAGTGCAGTAGGCAGAAAATTATTAGGTTGTAACATAATAATCTGATAATTTTTCTGGACGTTCTGGACATTTTTTACTACTTCGAGAAAGTTCTGTGAGTATGAGTATAAATACCCGTGAGCGCGCTCAGTTCATCAGTGCAATAGTCGACAGCGCAGCGAGTAGCATTATAGAAAAATTCGATTTGAAAAGACGAGACATCCGCGTCCTTCTACTTTATGAGTTCCATTTGACGCATACAGCTAAGCAGGCGGCACAAAATATATGTCAATGTATGGGAGAAAATGCGGTCTCTTATCATACAGCAGTAGATTGGTTTCGACGTTTCTGGAATGGCGATTAGAACCTTGAAGATAAACCTCACGAAGGGCAGCCGGTTGAGGTTGATGTCGACCGACTAGTGCAGCTCATCGAGGAAGATCTAAGGAGGACTACTCGTCAACTTGAAGAAGAACTCGGATGCTCCCATGCTACTATCGCTCAACATTTGAATGTGATGGGTAAAGTGTACAGGCACAGTCAATGGGTACCCCACGAATTGAATGATGGTCAACGGATGATGCGAGTGGCGGTTTTTACGCAATTACTCACTTCACATCGTACTTTTGCTTGGCTTCGTAATTTGGTTACCGGGGATGAGAAGTGGATGCTTTATGTTAACCATAACAATAAGCGACAAAGACTTAGCGCGGGTCAAAGAGGAGTACCGACAGTTAAATGTAAAATTACTATACACAAGGTTATGTTGAGTGTTTGGTGGAATGTACACGGCATTATATACTGGGAAATATTACCATAAGGAACGACTATAAATAGTGAACGCTACTGTGATATGCTGGATAAAGTAGTCGTGAATCTTAAAGGAGAACAAGGCAATGTATACCTCCTCCACGACAATGCTCGCCCTCACACAGCTTCGATGACATGTAAAAAAGTTATGGAGCTAGGCTGGATTTCCTTAGCCCATCCTGCATACTCGCCGGATATGTCTCCTTCTTGTTACGATCGTTGCAGGCTCACATTAGCGGAAAATCTTTTGATCACATTGGAACAGTGGTTGTCGGAATTTTTTAACTCTCGTGAGCCCAAGTTCTACGAGAATGGAATAATGTCGCTTCCCCAACGTTGGCAGGAGATCATTGATAATGATGGACTATATGTTCAATAAAATATTAAGCTAAATTGTACAAAAATCTCAAAATAAAGTTTCTTAAATAATTATCAGATTATTATGTTACAACCTAATATTTAAAAATTGCAGTAGACATTTAACATTAAAGTTAGAATACTGCTAGTGAGGTCTAAGGAGGTGGACACTAGTGGTGTCGCAGGAGCAATCTTCACCTTCTGATGTTAAAAGCAATACACATACTGCCAAGTTTCTGGCTCAATACAATACTTTTAATCACCCAATTACGTTTGATAGAAGATTGTAAACAAATATTTCGCAGTCATTACAAATGCACGTCGGAAATATTAAGAAACGCAAAATATTAATTGACTTGGAACTATCATGCAATTTTTCACAATTAAATAAAACATATTTTTGTATATTTTTTAAATAAATTATTTTACGTTCATTTGTCTCGGAAGCCACCCCTACGACAGTACGATAAAAATGTAAAAAGTCGATGCCTAATGTGAAGATAAAAACGTCTACCTTATTTAAAATAAAATGAATAAAAAAAATTTTGTGGAAGAAATAAATCTTCCAAAAATCCTTGCCGCTAAACTTTTACAGATGGAATTGAAATTCATTTTCTTTTGGCCATTAACCTTTGGGTAATATGCCTTCATACACCTCTTGGAATTAATTCGATTTATATCATGTAGATGTAAGCTATCGCATAATGAACTCAATTTTCGTATCTTCCCACTTAAGAAAGCATAATCTTCTTAAGCTAAAACCCTTGAAGTATCGCCAAAGGAAATTTTTAAACTGATAAAGCATTTTCGTCCGACGAGGTCAAATTTCCAGATCCCAATTATTTGCTTAAGTGAACCCATCTCCTTCTGGGAAAGAGGAAATCTTGTTTGCTGCCAAACCAATTATGTAATAAAATTATGAATTATGAATTACGATTATGCCTTGTAACGCTTCTACGAAAATTTATGCACACTTACATTTATGTGAACTAAAATATGATCATTTCAAAATCATAGATATAGATAGTTTGGATATCCATTACCAAAAAAAAATATATTGGGTGTACAAATAAGTTTCCGACCTTTTTTACTGAAATAAAAGACATTAGTTCGTGTAGAAAATTAAAGAATATTTTATTCAAAATATGCTCCTTCGGAAGATATAACCTTCTCCCATCGTTCAGGCAATAAACGGATTCCCCGGGAAAAGAAGTCTTGTGGTTTCGAGGCGATCCAGTCATCGACCCATTTTTTCACGTTTTCATGTGAAGTGAAGTGCTGCTGTGCCAGGGCTGATTGCATCGACCGGAACAAGTGGTAGTCAGAGGGAGCAATGTCTGGTGAATACGGCGGGTGGGTAGAATTTCCCAGTTCTGCCCATCCAAGTAGTTTTTGACAGGTATAGCAACATGTGGCCTAGCGTTATCCTGTTGCAAAATAATTTTATTGTGCCTGTTGTCCCATTCCGGTCGTTTTGCAGCTAGAGCTTGCTTTAAAGCCATCAGTTGTCGTCGATAAACTTCTCCCGTAATGGTTTCACCCTGTTTCAGCAGCTCATAATATACGACACCCTTCACATCCCACCAAATGCAAAGCATCACTTTCGAACCATGGATATTTGCTTTTGGCGTCGACGGCCCTGGTTCACCGGGCTTGACCCACGCTCGTTTATGCTTTGGATTGTCATAATGGATCCATTTTTCATCCCCAGTGATGATCCGATGCAAAAACCCCTTCCTTTGTTGTCGTCGAAGCAACAATTCGCCCATGGTTTTCCGACGTTCCATGTCCCTTTCTTTCAGCATGTGTGGCACCCAAGCTCCCATCTTCGAAATCAATCCCAAGGCTCGTATACGTTGCGAAACACATTGTTGGGTAATATTCAACTCTTCTGCCAATTGTTTTTCAGTCTGACAAGAGTCCACATCAAGCAATTCTTCCAATTCTGTATCTTCAAATTTTCTTGGTCTGCCTTCACGTTCTTTGTCTCTTACGTCAAAATCACCAACTTTGAATCGTTGAAACCACTCTTTGCAGGTTATTTTCGATGGCGCATGTTCACCGTAAACTTCCACAAGCAAACGATTTGTTTCGCTGCACTTTTCTTCAACAAAAAATAATGAAGTAAAACTTCCCGCAAATGTTGTTTTTTCGGCACAAAATTCGACATTTTCAATTACATGAAAATAATTCTTGTTTACGCATTGAACAAATTTCACTAGTAATTATTCAAGCTTGACATCTAACCTCCGAAAAACATGTATTGCCCGATTGAATAATATGCAAGCAGTGATACTAACGACACCTATCTGAAAAGGTCGGAAACTTATTTGTACACCCAATATATTAATAATTTGTAATTGTACCGGCTGATATGTCGCTAAAATTTCAATCCGATACATTGCGTATTTTTTCAGTTATAACAATTTTTCTTAATTACAATTATAAATCACAACTCAAGCTCATTTGGGAAAATCATTAAGGTAACAACAAATAGAGAAAAGGTGTTCAAAATGTTGAGATTCGTGAACTTTTTGAACAATAAGGAAATTTATTTGACCACCCCTAATAACCATTCCAGCAATGCTGACATCGAAAGATTCCATAATACTTATCATAACTACAAAGCTTTAACCTGATATCAATAAAGGCGTCACAATGAAAGTGGAGAAGACCATCTCCAAATTAATGAAGAGTATTTTCCTCGTTATATTAATCAATTCAGAAGAAAACTGAAATAGCAAAATTAATGCTTGATTGCAGGTATACTCATAATACTGATTTTGTTTGTCTCATACCGGCGCGGCCGTCTATAGAGATCGACAAAATCCCCGCTGGTAATGGATACATTTCAATAAGAGAGCCATAATTATTAATTATAAGCTACAAAATAATAATGAACATCATCAGGCTAACTCAATACGACGAAAGTATTCAAAAGATAGAAAACAATTTACTATTGATGCAATAACAATTTCCTATTACCCAAGCACATTATACAACAATATTAAAAGAAAGTTTTGATGACATCTTCCAGCGTCATATAAATAAAAGAGGAGTATCAATATCTTAGGCAATAGTCTGACATTTGTGGCCGGTGTGATGGACAACAAAGATCAAATTCAAAAATATTTTAGGGTAGTCGAAAATTATTAACTATTGACCAAATTAAAATATATTAATATTGCGCAAAATAAAATAACTAAAAATTAAATAAAGTTAAACACTGTTATAATGTTTTTAAATTTTTGATGGTAGTCACTGAGATTAACAAAAATATAAACATTCTATCAAGAGAAGTAACGAATATAAAAGAAATAACTTTGGCCAGCAAACTAGAAATTTTAGCAAAAGATATTCTGACTAAAGAAGAAACCAATCAAAATAATAACAATATAATGTACCGCATTTTACAAACAACACCTATATTAATCAGAAAGAGACCTGATAAAAAAAAAAATTCATTGGTTATAAGCAAAAAATGTAAGCAATATCATAGTTTGCGACAACAACTATCTTGTTAATTTAGAAAATCAAATCTCAAAAAGGAACATATTCAGCATGAAGATCAGTATATTTCAAAATTGTTAAATAATAAAGTAATGAAATATAAATATCCTAAAATGATGACAAATGGAATTATAGTAAATTTAAAGAAACGACACTGATCAATAACACAGCTCCACAAAAAAAAATCGAAAAATTTGATCTGACGTCTGACCATACCTACTATATGTTTTTGAGGTCACTGAATCCGAATCCGAGGTCTATTTAACTCCATCACGTCAGGATTTTTCATAACCTCAAAATTTTAGCATAAAAACGAGAATAATCCACAAAAAAAATCGAAAAAATTTTATCTGACGTCTGACCATACCTACTATATGTTTTTGAGGTCACTTAATCCAAATCCGAGGTCTATTTAACTCCATCACGTCAGGATTCTTCATAACCTCAAAATTGTAGCATAAAAACGAGAATAATCCACAAAAAAATCGAAAAAATTTGATCTAACGTCTGACCATACTGACTATATATTTTCGAGGTCGCTGAATCTGAATTCCAGGTTTATCAACCCCTATTACTTTAAGGTTTTACATAACCTACAAAGTTTAGCCCAAACACCAAAATAATCCCTTCAATTTTTAATCCCTTTATTGCTTAAAAGAAAAAAAACCGGTCACTATTTTAGCCTTTTCACTAAAACCTATAAATCCCATAAGCTGTTATCTTACATACTCATTAATCCCAAGACCTCGCTACCCAACGATCATGAGCCGCGTATGCCAGTATTTCTGGACATTTGCACTGTGTCGTCATATCGGTAGAACGTGAGAAAATAAATGTTGTAAATTTAAATTTAAAAACCAAAGAAATATTTTTTCGAAAATCTGTCCATAAGATACTGATAGTTAAATATGACAGCTTAGATTCTATCAATTTGCCCATCCAAATCACATTTTCAGAATTACAGGCATATGATCCTCACAATCATTGGGATATGAAATAACTTATTTACGGTTAACGGTTGGGGTTGTTAAATTTTAAAGTTATGATGTTTCACGAAGATGGATTTCTGATGTTATGTCTATTTAAAGTAAGAGCCAATTTTTGAAATTACCGATCAAGCCATTTCTGATCGATGGATTTGCAGTATTTGGGGATAATGTATCTTATTACAAATAGAATTTTGAGTAGCTGAGTTTCAAGGTTATTGGAGTTTTTGGTCACAGGATTACAACAACATTTATTTTCTCACGTTCTACCGATATGACGATACAGTGCAAATGTCCAGAAATACTGGCATACGCGGCTCATGATCGTTGGGTAGCGAGGTTTTGGGGTTAATGAGTATGTAAGATAACAGCTTATGGGATTTATAGGTTTTAGTGAAAAGGCTAAAATAGTGACCGGTTTTTTTTTTCTTTTAAGCAATAAAGGGATTAAAAATTGAAGGGATTATTTTGGTGTTTGGACTAAAATTTGTAGGTTATGTAAAACCTTATAGTAATAGGGGTTGATAAACTTGGAATTCAGATTCAGCGACCTCGAAAATATATAGTCAGTATGGTCAGACGTTAGATCAAATTTTTTCGATTTTTTTGTGGATTATTCTCGTTTTTATGCTACAATTTTGAGGTTATGAAGAATCCTGACGTGATGGAGTTAAATAGACCTCGGATTCGGATTAAGTGACCTCAAAAACATATAGTAGGTATCAGTGGCGTGGGGTCCATATAACACGATTCCTACCGGCTTCCCTTTTGGGAACTCATCCTATTCCCGTAAATTTAAAACTTGTTCTATGCCTGTAAAATTCCTGGAAAGCGCTCCCAAAATTCATCTCGTAAAGAAAACATGGCAAAACAAGTGTTACAACCAAAAACAACCATAATCTGTTGTTGCACTACGATGGAACCTTCCCTCGCACCGTAGCAGGTTCTATCAAGGGGTTGCATCGGGTATGAAGTGCTCGCTCGCTGCTTCTGTAAGCCGGTCATTTTACGGCTTACTAAAGCCCACACTTTTCTCCACGAGTAACAAAGAAATCGTGTGTGATATCCTTTGCTCACTAAAGGCAAATCCTATAAGAAAATAACACGATAGAAACCTGCTTCTCGGCTGTTTTTGTTTTGCAGAAGTTGAAATTCGGGTCATTTCGGCGGGTGGTTGTTTATTTCTTAGAGTGTCAGCTGATTCGTGTCTTCTCTATGAACGGGTGTGAGTGTAGTGGTGCTCTCTTATTATCCCTATAACACGGTAGAAAGCGGCTTCTCGGGTGAGTGGGGTTGGTTGGGGTGAGTTTGGTTATTAAATCTCTTTGATACTGAAGGGGCTGTGAATTGTAGGAGTGAATGCTCCCTTATTTCACAAGAACACGGCAGAAGTCGTCTTCTCGGAAGGGAGGGGTGTTGTGGTTTTGTTTATTATATTTTAATAAAAAAATTGTTAACTTGTGTCTCTTTTTGCCTCGGTGCTCAACGGATTGTGACTTATGAGTGTGGTGTGGTGCTATTTTATTACCTCTCGATAACACGATAGAATCCGGCTTCTCGTCATTTCTCAGATTAAAACTCGGTATAGTTCCTTTAGTCAACTAAAATTTTTAGATTTACTTAATAAATCAAAATATGATTATTTTGCTCAATCAAGTCCTAACGAAAAGATATCATTTTTAATTACAGTTTTCCCGGGAATTTTCCAGTTTTCTGCTTTAAAAAATGAATTGAACGTTTTATATACCACTTCTTCATTACGGCAATTTGATATTCTCGCGCTTTAGAGCTAGTACACACTCGGCGCTTGGCGTTGCGTTCAGCGCGCGTTGAGAGCGTACACACACCGCGCTCAACACGGCGTTTTGCGAGCGTTCGTACTGTCTGGCTCCTCCAAAATCCAAAATGATCAATCACCATTTTCCACGAACGTGGGTCCACTCTACACAAAAGCGCGCGTTAACATGTACGAGACAATAGCGGCCCATGTATCTAGAAGCTCTTAGGCCTGGTACACACTAGGCGTTTTTCAACGCGCGCTTTGCTAACGCGCGTTTTAAGAACTATGAAGAAGCGCGCGTTTGAATGTGTACACCGTAGTGGGACTTCATAGTTCTTAAAACGCGCGTTACCAAAGCGCGCGTTGAAAAACGCCTAGTGTGTACCAGGGCTAAAACGCGCGTTAGCAAAGCGCGCGTTGAAAAACGCCTAGTGTGTACCAGGCCTTAGAGCACGTACACACTAGGCGTTTTTCAACGCGCGCTTTGGTAACGCGCGTTTTAAGAACTATGAAGTGCCATTACGGTGTACACATTCAAACGCGCGCTTTTGGCCAAGCGCGCGTTAGACGTGCGCTCTCAGATTTTGGTAAGAACGCGCGCTTGTCGGGCGTCAGCCGAGCGCTTCTAGATACATGGGCCGCAATTGTGTCGTACATTTGAGCGCGCGCTTTCGTGAAGAGCAGACCCACGTTCGTGGAAAATGGAGACGGATCATTTCGATACCGAGTTATTTATTGAAGAAATTCAAAAGCGACCAGCTATTTGGGATATGCGATGTGATGAATATAAAAACAAAATAATAAAAAAACGTAATTGGGAGGAGATGGTTGAGATTTTCTGCGAAGCTGAAGATAATGTGGAGAAAAAAAAACTTTTGGGTAAGTAATTATTTATTTATTTCAGGGACCGTAACCGTTGTGATATTTTCGGTAAAAATCAGATCTAAAAAATTATTTCCTGACTGTTATTTTTCTGGACAACAATAAAAATTATATTTTGATTTTTATTTTTATTTTAAAATCAGAAATAAAAATTAGAAAATGATTTTTATTTTTAAAATCAGAAATAAAAATCAGAAAATGATTTTAATTATAAAAATCAGAAATAAAAATCAGAAAATGATTTTTATTTTTAAAATCAGAAATAAAAATCAGAAAATGATTTTAATTATAAAAATCAGAAATAAAAATCAGAAAATGATTTTTATTTTTAAAATCAAAAATAAAAATCAGAAAGTGATTTTAATTATAAAAATCAGAAATAAAAATAAGAAAATGATTTTTATTTTTAAAATCAGAAATAAAAATCAGAAAATGATTTTAATTATAAAAATCAGAAATAAAAATCAGAAAATGATTTTTATTTTTAAAATCAGAAATAAAAATCAGAAAATGATTTTAATTATAAAAATCAGAAATAAAAATCAGAAATAAAAATCAGAAAATAATTTTTATTTTTAAAATCAAAAATAAAAATCAGAAAGTGATTTTTATTTTTAAAATCAAGAATAAAAATCAGAATATGATTTTTACTTTTAAAATCAAGAATAAAAATCAGAATATGATTTTTATTTTTAAAATCAGAAATAAAAATCAGAAAATGATTTTTATTATAAAAATCAGAAATAAAATTGAGACTATGATTTTTATTTTTAAAATCAGAAAATGATTTTTATTTTGAAAATCAGAAATAAAAATCACAAAATGATTTAAAAAAAAATCGGAAAACGGCTTTTGTTTTTAAAATATATATAAATGTTAATGTTCGTTTGTTTAAAATCTTAAATCTCCGAAAGTTCTTTAAAATTGCTTTGACATTTTTTTTTAAACTGCGCCGTCGGACGTAAAAACAACACACGCTAAGCTAATTATTTTACGGCAATGGGAGCGCTATCTGTTGAATGTGATAGCAATGCACGCAATACTAAACATTGATCATGCCGGACACCTCTGGAAAACATTTTCTGATTTTTATTTTAGATTTTAAAAATAAAAATCATATTCTGATTTTTATTTTTGATTTTTGTAATAAAAATCATATTCTGATTTGTATATTTGATTTTTATAATAAAAAACATTTTCTGATTTTTATTTTAGATTTTAAAAATAAAAATCATATTCTGATTTTATTTTTGATTTGTATAATAAAAATCATATTCTGATTTTATTTTTGATTTTTATAATAAAAATCATATTGTGATTTGAATTTTTGATTTTTATAATAAAAATAATTTTCTGATTTTTATTTTCGATTTTAAAAATAATAATCATAATTTGATTTTTATTTTTGATTTTAAAAATAAAAATCATATTCTGATTTTTATTTTTGATTTTAAAAATAAAAATGCGAAAATAATTTTTTTCTTTTGATCTTTTTCGAAAAAATCACAAATATAAAAAGCACATAAAATTCTTAAAGGTCAGGCCATAAGAATCATAATGCTACATTTAAGGGGGGGGGAAGGTTTTCAGCATGAAAAAGAAACACTTTTTTTGAGATTTTTTTTTAGAAATATGGTTTGAGCAAATTTATTGAAATCTTTTGTATATTATTAAGTATGATTTCAGCAATACTCAGTAATTTTTTTATGCGAAAATATCGACAGACAAGCCGGTGACTGAACTTTTTCAAAACCACTTTTTAAAAGTCCGTGTTGCTATTTAAAAACTACATTACTGATTCATTTCAAACTTGGTACACACTTTTTATATATAAAATACCTCCCCCCAACGTTGAGTTTTAAATTTTTTTTTTACATTAAGGGGGGTTTCCACTTACAAAATGACGAAATTTTTCGTAAAAAATAGCAGTTTTTACTTTAAATCACCACCAAAAATTTATAAATGAAAAAAATAATAATCAGAGAACGTAGGGGGGAGGATTGAATGATACTCTGACTAAATTTCAAAGGTTTTTAATTTCGGATAATTTCCAGCTGAGATACAGTGTACACCGCAAATTGTCTATTTCCAAAGACGTTCTTGGAAAAGCTCCGTTACCGGCTTGTTTGTCGATATTTTCGCATAAAAAAATTACTGAGTATTATCGACATCATACTTAATAATGTACAAAAGGTTTCAATAACTTTGCTCAATCCATATTTCTAAAAAAAAATCGGGAAGAAAAGTGTTTTTTTCACGCTGAAACCCTAACCCCCCTTAAACCAATTTTCCCACAAATTTGTCTAAATGATTTTTTGGTTTGAAAAATTGAAAATAATTGTTATTTTCGGTCAATGATTTATTTACAAAATAATCATGAAGCATTTAACTTAAATCATATTGTCTTGCCAGTGTAGTTTTCCCTCGTTTACAAAATAATTAGCGAATTTTTCTCTTGCAGTTCTAGCTGACAAGCTGCCTCGTGGTATATTTTCTAAACTTATAGATTGTAAAGGTGAAAGATAAAGCGTGTCCTCATATCTATAACCATCACGTATTCTAACGTAATTATGCAGTACTGTGCAAGCTTTGATAATATTTTCCGCGAACTCAATATTTACATCTATAGGTCTATGAAATATTCGCCATTTGTTGCTCAATATTGCGAAAGTGCATTCAATATAGCGTCTTGCTCTCGATAATCTGTAATTGAAAACTTTTTTTGTGTGTGTGAGTTGCTTTCCACCATACGGGCGCATTACATTTGAACTAATTCCAAAGGCTTCATCGCCAACGAACACGTGAGGCAGTGGTGTTCTGTCGACATCCGATATAGGTTTCGGGTTAGGAATATTCAACTCATTATCAATCATTCTTTTATAAAAATCTGAATGTTGAAAAATAGCAGAATCACTGCTTTTTCCATAAGATCCTATATCAACGTATACAAAACAATAGTTTGCATCACAGACTGCTAGTAAGACTGAAGAGAAATAGTTCTTATAATTGAAATAAAGCGAGCCTGTATGTTCTGGTTGTATTAGCTCAATGTGTTTCCCATCAATTGCACCGATGCAGTTTGGGAAGTTGGCGTACTTCTTAAAACCTTCTTCTACTTCTTTCCATTTTTCCATAGTCATTTCAGGCATGGATATAGATTTTAATTTGCTCCACAGCACTTTACAAACTTGTTCCACTATCTTTATAATAGTCGATTTTCCCAGACGGTATCCATAGTGCAAATCTGCGAACGAGCAGCCAGTGGCCAAGTATCTGTCAAAATAAAAATGGTGGTTGTTTATTTTCAGGTACTGGACTTATGAAAAAATGGAAAAGTATAAGAGACAATTATATTAGGGAGTCCAAAAGGCAAAAAAAGCGTCCATCTGGTTCTGGATCTTCCAAACATACACCTTATGTATATTACAGAAAATTGCAATTCTTGGAGAGTTCCACAGCAAATAATAATACAGAGAGCAATTACGAATCTTCTGAAACAATTAATGCCGGTGTAGAAAATGCAGATAATGATGACTTGATGCCATCTCCTAAAGAGCAAATTGACGGGCCAAGGAAAAAACAAAAAATAAATGCCGTGGATAAACAAATAGTAGACATTTTACAAAAAAGTTTAACCGCAAGACAGCAAAATGAAGCTGCGGCAGTAAGTAAAGAAGATGATGACAAACTATTCTGCTTATCACTTTACAAGGAGTTAAAAAAAGTTTCCGAGGATCGACGCCTGAGTACAAAAATCGAACTGCTCAGTGTCATTCAAAGAGCACAGAACTATAACCAATTATTGCCACTACACCCCAATCAATACCAAAGCCAGTGCACATATGCTGCACCTACTTATTCAGGATATACCTCTGTTAGACCCCCAACACTATCAGCGTCTTCACAGCAATGGACTACGATGCCACCGCCGCCGCCGTCACCGTGGACGTCGTCACCTTCCAGCCAAGATTCGGACAACTTAGATTTATTTGAATAAGGCCTGGTACACACTAGGCGTTTTTCAACGCGCGCTTTGCTAACGCGCGTTTTAAGAACTATGAAGAAGCGCGCGTTAGAATGTGTACACCGTAATGGGACTTCGTAGTTCTTAAAACGCGCGTTAACAAAGCGCGCGTTGAAAAACGCCTAGTGTGTACCAGGTCTTACGGTGTACACATTCTAACGCGCGCTTCTTCATAGTTCTTAAAACGCGCGTTACCAAAGCGCGCGTTGAAAAACGCCTAGTGTGTACCAGGCCTAAATGTGGCATTTTAAAAGATACTTTTCCCCAAATTTTAAACTTGTGTTGTATATTTTTAACTCTTCCCATTAAAGTTGCTTCCGCGGAAAGATCTTTTTCAGCCCTTAAGAGAATACATACTTATTTAAGAAATTCTCAAACCGAAGAAAGGCTCTCAAATTTAGCACTCTTATCGATAGAAAAACACCTTCTTTTACAAATTAGAAATCAGTCGAATTTTTACAATGATGTTTTGGCCGAATTTATAAAAAAAAATCGTAGATTAGTTTTTGAGTATAAGTAAGATTAATTATATTTCATATCAACTTTTCACAGTTTTTGTTAACCGCTTTAGTTTGATTGCACGATACACGCGACTATAACGGGTTTTTTTCAAAGCCACTTATAGTATTCTTGAAGTTCATTGTATATATGTCCATATTTATTCATAATATTCATATAGCACTTAACTTCCAATGACTTTAAGTATGATAGAAGTGGCCGACTAAATTCGACAAGAATACACGCAGTCACTGTTGAACACATTTTGTAATATCTGACTTCATTTGGTGAGTTTTTTTTCGCTATTAAGTTTCTGATTTTTGCACCGGCTTACCTTCTCAAAAATTTCACCCCACGCCACTGGTAGGTATGGTCAGACGTCAGATCAAATTTTTTCGATTTTTTTTGTGGATTATTCTCGTTTTTATGCTAAAATTTTGAGGTTATGAAAAATCCTGACGTGATGGAGTTAAATAGACCTCGGATTCAGATTCAGTGACCTCAAAAACATATAGTAGGTATGGTCAGACGTCAGATCAAATTTTTTCGATTTTTTTTGTGGAGCTGTGAATTTTAGCCAATCAAATATTTTGCAGGTAAGAAGAAATAATGTTTAAAAATTGTAATGTGTTCATTGGGAATTTAAAATTCGAAACTTCAATACAAATGCACCACTTAAAATTGATTCCAATTGCTGAGAGGAACTTCAGCATGACAACGATTTATTACCAATTACACACTTTAACCTTAAGGATAAGATAGATTGAGGGGTGACCTACCAAACAAAAAAACATGTCCTTAATGAAAGTCTTTCAAAATATTGATTGAAGCATGGAGGCGGTTTCATCATGATTTAAGGGTGTATACTGCATAATTGTGTATACACCCTCACAGAATCGTATTTAGCTATTCTTAATGAAAATCTTTAAATCGCCTTTGCAAGAAGTGTTTTCCCTACTCAAGAAATTATCTTTCAACCCAGCGATGACCCATGATGAGTCCGGATATGAACCCGATAGAATATATTTGGTGTTATAGACATCTCGCGGATTACATTGATTGATATTGAAGATTCACGAACTGAAATAATCAAAAAGATCAAATACTAATGTACAAAAATGTCTGAAAGAACAGTTCCAATATATTTACATACTATATACATATATAAAGTACAATAGGAATTTGCAGAGATGGCAAAAGCCTTGCTGATTACTAGTTGCATTTATCTCTCAGATTAGTAAGTGCTGTATATACCTACATGACATAATTATGCTTGTTAACGAAACTACAAAAACTTGTGAATTTACCTGTCATTGGATACTCTCGCGTAGAGCTTTTTCCAGAAAAAACTGAAAAAGATAAAGTTGAGATGATTAATAAATAATAGCGCTCCCCCGTTTTTCTTTTCGAAATCGATATATGTAAAGAAGCATTCTTCATTCCATTCGAAAATTGTTTAAAAGCAAAAAAGCCCGTCGACAGATTTATGCCTATTGACTGAGTCTCAGATTAAAGATAATTTATTTATGATCACTGGCGCCTGGCTAGTGATTCAATTTTATATTCAACAGCAAGACTTTCAATCTGTTCCCTTGAGGACTATACATAAGTTGAGGGAAAAAAGCAATTTGTTCCCTGTTTAAGATAAATTTGCCCATTACTCTAAATGACGAAATTACACAATGTGATTTGCAATCCGTAAAGAGCCGATATTGGATAATTTGCGTGTGCCAGCTTGTGATTAAAAGCGCCACGCGTGCAATTATTAGTTGGATGAATCAGTCCGGCGAGCGTTAGCGTAGACGCATCCATCAAAATCCAGCGACAAGGTCAAAATGATTTATAACCACTCAAAGCCAAACTTACATCAAATCACACTCTAGCTTATGTCTCCAGAGATTGTGACAAAAGTTGCTTTTGACGCTTACACGATTTACTAGTTATATGTATTGTTACTGAATCCCTGCCGCCGCAAAATACTTTTGGGCAAATTACTACATGGCTAAAAGAGCTGAAATATTGGGCGAGACCTTTTTTGTAAAGATCAATAAGTTCAGAAATCTACTAGATTTAGCTTCTGTTTTCACGACCTATGAGGGAAATATTCAATAAAGGCGAACTGAAATGTTCTTTAAATCCAAAAGTAAGTACAAACTTATTGTATGTTTGCGTAAGATATCTCTGCCCGCATACATTCTGGCTCAACCTAAGGTCACCGAATACCTCCATAAAATTCTGAGAGTCTTTGGTAAACATCGTCTTGTTTGGATCAAGAGCAGTTTATGTTCGTGCTTGCTAAGAATTCTCCAGCAGGATTTCGCTTAATACAATATTTAAGATATTCTTATATGTATACTCTTCATAAACTCCGTTAAAACATAATGTTCGGCCGTCCGACACGAAGACGAGTATTTTTAGAACACAAATGGGTTAATTATTTATAATTTGATGATAATTTCCTGTATTTGTACAGTACAAAGATTAGGGCCTTAAAGTAACATATTTTCTTATTAAAATTGATTGATGTAATAGATTTCACCCGGCTCAGCGTAAATACTGCTCACACTTGGAATTGTAATTGGACAGGTAGAGGGATTAACTTTCGATTCCTCCATTGTGGGTGGCTGACCAACACTAAAAAAACGGACGTCAGAGACAAAACTTATATATATATATATAATTATATATATGGTATACAGCTTTATTAAGGACATTGTGCCACTTCACATGATAATTACATTTTTTCGTTAATACTATATTTTACTATGTTTTTTTACATTAAAATAGATATATTTTTCATGGGTTAAAATTTGATATTCTATCCGAATCTCTTTAAAGCTTTATGATTCACCCCAACATCAATAAGATACATATAGTATACATTCAATAGTCAATATATTGCTCTTTCGATTACCATTAAATAATGTTTAAATTTTATAACGTTCAAAGTGTGATGTCACTCTAAATTTAACCTTTAATTCGTAGGAAAATATCTTAAGGCCTCGAAATCGATAGACGGCGGGTGGCGCGATAATTCGAACAACAAGATATTCTTTTATCAACTGTTAATATAACGTATACAATAAAACTGGCCATAAAGTTCCACAGATGCATATTTAAGCCACGATTTAGTTTCGAAATTCAAAATGGCGGATCCAATATGGCGAACCAAATTTGAAAAACTCGCCGGATTCTTATAAAATTTTGTAAAAAGGGGTTTTAGAACTTACAGATTTCAAATATGTAATATACATTTTGAAATCCAAGATGGCAGATAAAATATGGCTAAGCTTTATTAAATTATTAACTTTAATCTTGATATCAGAATTCAAAAAAATTGCCACTAGAGCCACTAGAAACCAATTTTTGTGAAGGACCATCTACCATATTGGTTTCAAAATGTTTAACTTCTCCATTTTGATATCAGAATAGATGTAAATGATCCCAAAACAACAATGTGCCAAATTTAATTTAAATTCGATTGAGTCTAGCATTTCTTCCCCGCAATTTTGGTTCGGCCATATTGAATATTTTGGTATCGGAGTTGAAAGAAATTACCCCAAAAACCCCATATAGGTACCAGTTTTTATGAAAATCCATTTAAAAATACTCTTTGTCCATCATATTGAATTTCCGAATTTTGATAACAGATTTGAAAGTCCCTGTATGCACTTCGAAATTTAACTTAACTTAACACGCCATTTTGCTATTTAATAACATTAAAAGAATTTATTAGTCGAAAAATATTTGTAAAAGAATTATTCGCAGGGAAATTAATATTCATAAAAATGAATTACAATAATACTAAAGTATAATTTCAATTGAATAATTTAAATTCATGCATAAACAAATTTTAAAATTAAAATTTGTATTGCACGAAAGTAAATTTTAAATTCAATCAAATATTTTAATTCGAGAATTTTTATTCTCGTAAATTTTAATTAGTTAATTATTATTCTTGGATTAAAATTATGTACATGTAATGTAATTTAATCAGTCTCAGTGCACGCACACCATGCAATGGTTTGACAGTTGCAAATGCCTACTTTTTCTACCCCTTTACTTATTCACAGTGTTGCCATATTTCTATTATGTATTTGAATTTTTATTTTTAGATGAGAATTTTAATTCAAGAATTTTTATTCTAAATTCGTGAATCTTTATTCTTGAATGCGAATTTTAATTCAAGAATTTTTATTCTTGAATGAGAATTTTAATTCAAGAATTTTAATTAGTAAATTTGTATTCTTGAATTAAAAATAAGTAGGTATATAATTTTAATTCAAGAATTTTTATTTAAGAAATCTTAATTCAAGAATTTAAACATTGTACATAAAGGGTCTAGCCGGTTAAGGAGGTGAAAAGTGCCCCCAGCGATTTTGAAAAACAAAAAATATCCTCATGTAGTACATGAAAAAGTACATCTTTGCTGAAATTTTCAGACCCATAGACACTCACATAACCTCAAAAAAAATTAAAACGTGATTTTCAGTGTTTTGGCGATATCTCGGCTTCTTGTAGACTTACAAAAGTCTTTTTTTCTCAAATTATAGGGTCTTTTGTCAGCTACAAAATAATATTTTTTTCAAAATTTTTGGCGGGAAATTCAAATTTTTATACAAGTTCGAAATTTTCAAAATTCAATTAAAAAAAAAAAAAAATTAGAAACGACGAAAAAAATATATGTTATTCTCTGGATGTCAAGCTATATCCATGAATTATTTCAGATTTTTAGATTTGGTGCAACAGCGTGAAAATATCGAAAAACCGTTTTTTCAGCATTTTTCGGCATTTTTACATCTTTTTTAAGTCTGAATATTCTTTAAGTATGCATTTCTTTTAAGTTATTTCCTACCTTGATATCAACCAAGCAGTTTTTGAAATTCACAAAGAGATCATATTTTCAACCTGGCGTGACATCATGCCTGAATTACACTCACTCACATTCATTCATATTTGTCATGCACACTGTTCATTCACGCATGTCTGAATCTGGGCGGAGTAATAACAATTCCAAATAATTGCAATATATTTCTTAATAAAATACCTCACAAAGTAATAATATTGCCCCACTCTCTTCTGCACTCACTTGTAATATAAAACTGTATTATACAAATTAATACGTATAAAAATAAATATAGGATCACCTGAAAAAGAACAAAAGTTTGAAAACATACATGTATTATACCGAACCTGAAAACATAAGGCAATAGATAAAATCCCGTATTTGAGATATGAATAGGACAATTAGTCTGCATCACTATATTCTTCAATAACATCAACAATCTTCCGAAAGAGTACCGGATCATTTCTACAGGATTTTTTCCGTATATTACGAATTCTTAAATGAAAATTCTCAATCAGCTCCCGTTTTCGAGAAAAATTGGCTAGAAAATTCAAAATATCGTATTTTTGCCATTTTTGAAAAATCATCAAAAAATAACAGATAGTCACTGGAACTTGTAATATGGCTCAAATCAAAGTCTGAAACTTATTCTAAAAAATACCGAATACCACTAATTTCTATAGCTTGTCTAAACATTCTCGCGAAAAAGTTTTTCATGAGTGTGTATTTATTATAGTCTTCTTTCAGCATCTGTTGTATGATATAATGGGTTTGGTCAAACATTTGATTTTCAAAGCATTTTTCGAACATTTTTAAGACCTTTACTATTTTGAGATAATAGCTCAAGGTTCTAATTTTGGTTTTAGCCACGTTACAAGCTTCTATAATAATCCGTTATATTTGAACGAGTTTTCAAATATGGTCAAAATAAGTTCTTTTGACTTTTTCACTCACATACTCCTTGAAAACGGGAGCTGATTGATCATTTTCATTTACGAATTCATAATCTACGGAAAAAATCGTAATATATTACAGCTTACGGGAACGGACTGTTCTTAAGCCATTTGCACATTCCCAATAGTATCTGAGAATATTTTTATAACCTAGTGATTCCGGTTTATAATGGATATAACAATTGTAAGTTTTACTGCTAATGTGCCCGGAACGAACTTGTATCTTAATTATATCTTTTGATTTTTTTAAATACTGTGGATTGATTTCATCATTTTCATCTAGCATTTCTGCTAAATACAAAATCGCCAAAATTTTTCTCAAAATACCGTTTTGATGAATGGTGTGCAGCATTCTGAGAAAACCCTTGATGCGAAAAAATTCAGATTTTGGTAAAAGCTGTGTTAGATTTGCTTCTATAACCTAAGTGGAGCAAATCAGGCATTTTTACATCTACATAGCTTGTATCCCAGGTTTTAACAGTAAAAATCAACTAAAAAATATAACGAATAAGTAGGCAAAATTAAAGAAATGAATAAAAAATGTTTTTTCGAAATGTGACACACTCTTGCCATAGCCACATATATAAAGAGTACTAATGTACAATATCACTTTTTTCGGATTATTTTTTTGGCTGTTATGGCACACACCATGAGCTTGCGTTCATAAGTTATGAGTCCCAGTAGCAGGCCTGCCCTGACCCAACTACTCAATAAAAAAAAAAAAAAAAAAAAAAAAAAAATTTCTCAAAATGTTCATTAAAGATCAGATAATAAAAGGATTATTATGTACATATAGATATAACTATCAATGTTTTATATTTTCTTGTTCAACTCCCTGAAAAAAACGTTCAATTCAAGGGCCTCTAGAGTGGGATAACCCCTCGGTTCCTGTTCGCATGTAGCAGCTGTAATATATTACTTATCTCATGCATGATATATAACTAAAAAATTTAAATTGAAGAAAATATTTGAAACCGAAGGTGTTGAACCAGTTATTGAAGAAGATAATGATGAAGATTAATTATCCGATTCATATCTCAAATACTGGATTTTATCTATTGCCTTATGTTTTCAGGTTCGGTATAATACATGTATGTTTTCAAACTTTTGTTCTTTTTCAGGTGATCCTATATTTATTTTTATACGTATTAATTTGTATAATACAGTTTTATATTACAAGTGAGTGCAGAAGAGAGTGGGGCAATATTATTACTTTGTGAGGTATTTTATTAAGAAATATATTGCAATTATTTGGAATTGTTATTACTCCGCTCAGTTTCAAACATGCGTGAATGAAAAGTGTGCATGACAAATATGGATGAACGGTGGGGTGAGTGTAATTCAGCCATGATGTCACGCCAGGTTGAAAATATGATCTCTTTGTGAATTTATCAAGGTAGGAAATGACTTAAAAAAATGCATACTTAAAGAATATTCAGACTTAAAAAAGATGTAAAAATACCGAAAAATGCGGAAAAAACGGTTTTTCGATATTTTGACACTGTTGCACCAAATCTAAAAATCTGAAATAATTCATGGATATAGCTTGACATCCAGAGAATAACATATATTTTTTTCGTCGTTTCTATTTTTTTTTTGTTTTTTTTTAATTGAATTTTGAAAATTTCGAACTTGTATAAAAATTTGAATTTCCCGCCAAAAATTTTGAAAAAAGTATTATTTTGTAGCTGACAAAAGACCCTATAATTTGAGCAAAAAAAAAAAAAATATTGTAAGTCTACAAGAAGCCGAGATATCGCCAAAACACTGAAAATCACGTTTTAATATTTTTTGAGGTTATGTGAGTGTCTATGGGTCTGAAAATTTCAGCAAAGATGTACTTTTTCATGTACTACATGGGGATATTTTTTGTTTTTCAAAATCGCTGGGGGCACTTTTCACCTCCTTAACCGGCTAGACCCTTTAATATAAGAATTTTAATTTAAAAATCTTAATTAAGAATTTTAATTATGTTCATTATTTGAATTCAAACCTGAGAAATCAGAATTTAAAATTTTGTACATAATAAAATTTCATTAAATTTTTCTTGATACAATGATAATTGATTTCAGTAAGTGAAATTTACGTTGTTTTATAATTCTAAATCAACTATTTGATTTTATATTCGAATATAGTTTAAATTATGAATTGAATTTTTACTTAAACTATTTCAATAAACATTTAATTTTTATTTCATCACAACACAATATAATATATAATGTTGTAACCTATCAAAATATAAATAAATTGAATAATTATTTTGTCATGAGATAAAATAATATGATAAAACCATGTCAAAACATAATGAAATTAACAACTAATATGTCTATAGAATAATAATAATTCGGAGTTTCTCCTATCTTCTCCAATGTACTTGGAATTAATTTTATGATAGTCATAATTTTAATTAATTTTTATTATCTTAGGACATAATAAAAATTTTACGAATGAATTCTTTTTTTTTATTTTAAATAAATTTTTTATTTTAAGTTGCCTACAACAGAATGCTCGTTATTAAATAGCAAAACGGCGTGCCATACTATTTAATCTTAATTTTTTCTGTAATAGAAAAGATAAATAAAAAAGTTAAAACATAAAATGAGAAAATTTCCAAGGGGCTACGTAATTTCCACTGCTGAAAAGCTCCGACATGGTTTAATCTAGCACTTTTCTTGATCTCCATCCTTTTTGGTACGACATAGATATTGAAGTGATATTTGCATAGCCAAAGATTGAAAAAAATCGATTAAAAATTATGAGAAATATCGTATCTCCAAGCTCCAGAAGCCATGACTAGGGTTTCGGCAATATTCCTTTATTAAAGTTGTGTGATAAGATGTCTGCAATAAGTAAGTTCAGTTCGAAAACTGTCTTAAAATAAAATCGTATAAGTCTGGAACCGAGTTTATGTTTCTTATTATACATAGGATTATTTAAACTCCACACATTATATTTTAATACTATTTTTTGGTAGGCTTTTAAGCCACAATAGCTTGGAATATTAGGTAGAAAAAATATTTTGAAGATGAAGACTTAAAAAACAAATACGTAGTATGATAACAATATAAAACAGGAAGAAAAACAATAATAGTTAGCTAAAATATTGGCCAGAATAAAGTAAATGTCTTATAGCAGATAGAGAGACCAATATACGAATACAAGTACTATATGCTTATTACATGTCTTGGAGTTCTCCAAGGAAAGCGAGGGACTGATTCCCCGCTCGCATATAGTAGGAATAAAACACAATAAAACGAAATTAAGAAAAAATTCGTGCTAAACGTCCGGAGGTAAACACCAGGCTAAAGTTTATTGCAGAGACCCCATTACCTTGGCACATTAATCTTTATTAAGCACAAAATGGGAAATGCTTCATTCCTGCAAAGAACTTCAGAATTCCCCTTTTAGTGCTTTCATATTGAAGTTGGGCTCATTCACGTAGACAGACTTTTCTCTAGTAAATACAAAAATTTGTCACCCCTAATTCATTCGACAGGTGCCATTCATCAAACCCAACACTTTGCAGTTAATTTTCCCAACAAGAAAAATAACATCCTGTTCCGCACTATTACGCCAGTCAAGCCAAAAGCAGCCAATTTCACAATCATTATATAATCTTATTTTCAATTGGTTACTTGAGGTGAAAATAGGAAAAATTCTTATTGCGGGTGAATGTAATCAAAAGAGAAACTTTTGACGCAAGCAATTTCTTAGAATCTATCTCTCCTGCAGAAGGCTTTTTCAGATGCCATGTCTAGTGTTAACCCTGTGCGATGTCTAGCTTTAAGGGATTTTTTTCAACTTCTTATACCTTTAAAATTTTATTAAGAAATTTCAAAATTTCTAAAACGTAAAAAAACTTTAAACATCCTTTCGGTAAGACATAGTTGGCCGCAGTGAGAAAGTTTTCCACGAGAGTGGTTGCACTGCACGGCAGTGTAGGACGCGAAAAAATACTTCGATGTAAACGCAGCATTCCAAGCTGCACCGCTTATAAAATACATTCATAGATAGCTCAAGCCCCTGGTCGACGGCATCCTTGAGAAGCTTCCACTGCCGCCCTCAATGACGACTAGAGCCGGCGATCGTACCTATAAGCCCTGGTACACACTAGGCGTTTTTCAACGCGCGCTTTGGTAACGCGCGTTTTAAGAACTATGAAGAAGCGCGCGTTTGAATGTGTACACCGTAATGAGACTTCATAGTTCTTAAAACGCGCGTTACCAAAGCGCGCGTTGAAAAACGCCTAGTGTGTACCAGGACTAAAGCTTTCTTTTCATGCCGACTTTAGGCGGAGGTCGCACCCAGAGAATGTTTCGTGAATGCCGACTATAGGCAGCGGTAGGACCGAAAGGTTAAATAAAACTAGTTTTACTTTCGTCTAGCTTTCAACTAACGCAATTCAATTAGTTGAATTCCTTCCATGTTAACAGTTATGCGTTTTCCAATGTTCCAACAATTAAAAGAACTTGAGCTGCTAAAACTGAAAGGGATTTGGAAGTAAAGTGATAGGTGCTCGGAGTTCTTTAGAAAAACAAGTTAGTCATTAACAACAAATTTATTTTGAAGTTAAATTAAAACCTACTTGAAGCGATGGTGTTTCTGATTTCCAGTTTTATGACGCATGACATTTGCGAGACTTATAAAAATCCTTTGGTTTATGATCACTTGTACGGGCTATTCGGTCAAGCAACTCAAAAGTCTGCTGCTCTATGAGGTGGAAATTTAATAATGTTTAAAATTACCATATGTTCACAAAATGACTAGAACTAGAATTAATTTTTCAAAACTTACGTGGTTGTGTGCTATGTTATGGCAACACCTGTGACATAACGAAATAAAGGTACCAGATCAAAGTCGTGGTCAGTTAAATATGATTTAAAATGAACAAGCATTCAAGAACCAAAAATGAAATGGAAAACGATTATAAAATATAAATAACAAAATATTAAATTCCAATGTTAGCCTATGTATGTATTACTACTTCACTTCGTTAGTTAACCAACTCCTTTATCACCCTGTATAGGAATTTTGCACCACAATGCGCTAGCTTGAATAGAAGTACGATAACCCGTATAATAATCTAGCTCAGTACGTTAGCCTGTATAGGAACATTCTAGCTAAATGCGCTATCTTGATAAATTTAGGGTTGTTAGAGAAGCGAGCAACCAGTTTGATAGGTCAATAACTGCTGCTAGGTCATCACCCTAGCTGATCTTGCGATTGCTATTGACTGCTCGATCTTCTTTTATAGTTGAATAATAGTACAACTATAGTCTGAATCAAATTGAGTGACGCGCCGGCAGATAGATAATAAAATATGTTTACGATGCTATTAGAGTACCTTTGCCTCAGAAGAACATGACAAAACATGGCACTTTTTCATCAGCTGTTATTAAAAGGGTTCGGTTTGTGGTTTTATTGGACAAACAAACAGGGTAATGTAATGAGTTTATTATATGAAAAATTAAACAAAAACTTTAAAAAAAAAATACATCTCTTCCCAAAAGGTAGAAGGCCTACTTTATACCATCGGCAGACTGCGAACGAAATTTAGAATCTCACGCTTAAAAAATATCTTATCATCTTTGAATTTCTCATAAAATTTCAAACGAAAATTCCATCAAACAAGGATTTTGACACAAATTGCACAAGGTAATATGATAATTTTGAAATTGAGAATGCTCGAAATTCTAAATTTCGTTCATAGTTTGTCCAGGGTATTAACCTTGAAATTCTCAATTTTTACAACCTAAGATTTTATTACATACTAGCTGACCCAGCAGACGTTGTACTGCCCTTTCCGGTACATTTTCATTATGCCCTGTGCGTCGACCAATATTTGTTTGATCGTGTACTTTCTTTTCGCATGTTTCTATAAATAATACCATTAATATAAGAAAACAGTGTTTCCGTTTCATATCCCTAATTAATTTATTGAACAAACTTACACGTTGTTTAATATTAAGTAAAACGTTTTACACTTCACAAATATTGGAAAATTACCCGGTTTCATCCGACGCTGGGTAAATACTGACTAATTAAAGACTTCTCAAATGTCCTAGTTTGTTATATCCTAGAAATTGATTCAACCCGAAAACCCCTTTATGGATCCGCCATCTTGAATATCCAAATCTTGATAATATTTAAAATTAGTGGCATTAAATAAATCGAGACATTTTGGTCGCCGTGTTGGATCTGCCATCTTGAATTTGGAAATTTTGATAACATTCAAATTAGTGGCCTCAGAATAATTATATGTAGTACTAATTTCCATTAAAATCCGTTAAAATCGAAAAATTGTTGGTCACAATCTTGGATTTGGAAATCTCGATAATATTCTAAATTAGTTGCCTCAGAATAACCATTGTACTAATTTTCATTAAAATCCGTTGCAATTGAGACATTTTATTCGCCATGTTGGATCCGCCATCTTGAATTTGGAAGTTTTGGTAATGTTCTAAATTAGTTCAATAAGAATAATCATTGTTATAATTTTCATTAAAATCCGTTGTAATCAAGACATTTTAGTCACCATGTTGGATCCGCCATCTTGGATTTGGAAATTTCGAGAACTCGCGAAGTTAAAATAATCGTTAAGTTTTCTGAAATTATCCAATTTTCTGCGCAATTTTCTTAACTTTTTTTCCGTAAGAACCATCTACGAAGTATTAGAAAATTTAAAAAAAAAAATGAATGAAATCGGTAAAGTCGTTCTCAAGTTATTGCGTGACCAACAGAAATAGGGGTTCATTTTTATATATATAGATTTGAAGCTTGCGCGAAAACTAAAGAATTGATTTAATATCAATCAGGTTTTCCCGCCGACTGCAACAACTTTTTTTAATTCTTTTTATTTCATCTTTTTAATATTAACTTCCAAATAAGTCTGGATCTACGGTATAAATTATTCTAAAAATGCTTTAAAAAAGAAGAATAAATTCATAATCAATAAATCAATTTTTATTAAAATATAATCATCATGTTAAGAGATATGATGTTTAAAATTCGCCAAAGAATGTTTTGCTTTAATATTATATTTATTTGGACTATTTTCGTTCAATACCTGCTTAACACTAGAACTACCGGCGCTCAAGCTTGCAATTTTGATAAAGGTGCCAATTTAAAGTAATATGCTTTCACATTTAAATTAATAATTATAAATGGAAATATGTTCGCGATATATCGTAATTTTGAACCTTAATAAGATTTGGTATTACTCTTAAGAGATATTTTCAAAAAATATGATTAATTGAAGTAAGAAATTTAGTACCGGTCAATTTGATCGGTCTTGGTAGTTCTAGTGTTAAGATCAGATCCAGCGAAAGATAAATGCAATAATATATTCTTACTATTTTGGCTGACGAGCAGCTACCGACCAAAGAAGACAAATTGAAAAAGACGATTTTCTTAAGTCAGTTCCGAACTCTGATCTGCACAGAAGTCAGCTACTGGAAAAACTGATTTTACATACAAACTTAAGCGTTTTTCCATTTTTATTTTAAACCAATATATGACGCCATGACTGAAAGTATTACAAGAACCATTATCAGATGCTCAAATAAATTTAAAACTTTTTTAATGTGTACTTTAATTGCAGCTTGTTTAAAAGGTCATTCTTAGTTTGAAGAATATTTAAATTAAATTGATTTTTTGTTTCATAAAATGGTGAGTCAGAGCTTTACAAAGGAAACCTCCCACCTTCTCCTCTTTTCCATGGCCGGACAGGATTTTCCTCCAATTTTCGACGTGGAGCAAAAAGTAAGGGAAGTAAGAAGCATAATTAAAAAATACCATTTTCTGTAAAAATCAAAATAAAAAGAAGAATTCAAAAATTAAGTGAAAAATTGTTTAAAACAACAAAAGTGTACAATGAAACGTAAAATCCTTACGTACTTGTGCTTCTCTAGATAATGTAATTCTTAGGCAACAATTAGTGTTTCAAGTAAGTCGGTAAAGTTCTGTTGTTATGCTTTGGCCAGTTTATAAACTTAAAAAAATGATATGCACAATAAAGACCATTTGAACAGATTTGTCATCCGTTTTACGAATACCTGTAATTTAAGCCACTTTTTTCTTGGCACTAGAGTGACTTAACCCTTGAATATGATTATTTTATACTCAATAACTGAAACAAATTCATTTGCAATTTACTAACCGACATAAAATAAGATTCAATAGCTGTGTAATTCACTGCTTGTACAAAGTTCAGGCCAAATCCCACAAGAGTGAGTTTTCACAGTGACGATATGAGTATGACAAATTAAGGGGGTAGTCCAGTGAAAAAAAAAATTTTTTTAAATTTTTTTGTTTTTGCTTAAATCTACTCTACTACACCTCGAAAATACTCCCTTAAAATATCTAAGCAAAATATTGAATAGTTTTAAAGATACAGAGAGTTTTCGA
This sequence comes from Dysmachus trigonus, assembly GCA_949715965.1. Lineage (NCBI taxonomy): Eukaryota > Metazoa > Arthropoda > Insecta > Diptera > Asilidae > Dysmachus > Dysmachus trigonus. Next base: position 29,717,417 of record OX454320.1, read on the forward strand.
GAGACGTGTAATCCGAGCGCTCGAAGGTCCCCTGGCGTGTTTCGGAGCAAGGAGGACTCTTGTATTTCTGTTTGCTCCGCCCATTTTTTTTCGGTTTATAACGGTCTAGGTCCTTCTGCTTTGTATTTAAGGTTAGTTATGTATGGAGCAGGCATCGCGTTAAGTATGGACCAGGCATCGCTGACTGAGGTAAAATTAATTTTTTTAGCTTTTTTCCGCAAAAGAAACTTTAAACGCGTTTTTCTCAAAACAGCATTTTTTCACTCGGCGGACGTCAGATCTCAGAGTCTTTTGCTCCGATTGATCTAAAAATTTAGCTGTATATTTCTTGATTGTGTATCTATCGTCGGAACTAGAATTATTAAGATCCATTGTTTATTTACAAAGTTATAAACAAATTAAGCACCCGGAAAACACCAGAAAAATTCGAAATGCCGCCATTTTGTTATTTTTTACTGAAAATTAATAATTCTAGTTCCGACGATAGCCAATGTTCTACAGATTAAAACCTCGTTTGAATTTTTTGTTTCGAATGAACCGTTGCAGAGATTCGACGTCCGCCAACAAAAAAAATTTTTTTTTGGAGCGGCCATTTTGTCGGGATGACTCGTCGAAAAAAAAAATAAATTTTTTTTTTTTTGTAGTTTAATAGTTGTACTATCATATGTCAAAAAGGTTTTTAATAAAAATTAATTTCTAATATGAAAAAAAAATCGTTGAAAAAACAGTCGTTTTCACTGGACTACCCCCTTAATCAAGAAACATAAAAAAAACAGAGAAATTTAAGGAAAACAAACAGACCCTGATATGAACATTTTTGTACGGCGCCGAACGATAGTCATTATTATTCATTTGTTTTTCCAAATCAAACCTTCGAGGCATGTTTTTATGGAACAATCACTTGTAACACAATAGCCGAGTACTCGGGCACACTTTTATGTTGATGTTTCGAAAATTATCAATTAAAAACAAAAAGTTGTTTCCTTGACAAAATTCTCGTTCAACGATATTTTTTTTTTTTTAATTAGATTAAAGTTTTCGTCGTATTGCTTTTTTTTGACAATAAATATATAAAAACTATCAATTAAAGTTAAATATCTGGGTACCTCGATTCATATTCTATCAGTTTTTTAATTAAAATATAATTATGAAATCAATCACTAAATTTAATAGGAAAAATGTTTTACTTAAAAATAACTATTTATTAAACCTAATTACAATATTCATTACATTTGGTGATTATTTTTGAATACTCATCACATTAGATTTATCATGTTCTCCGGTCTTTTTAATTCTCTTGACTGATCACAAAAGACCTTTGGGAAAACCAAATTTTATACAGTAGGCTCCAAACTACTCTATTGCGATATTTTTGTAGTATAAATAAAATGAATGCCTTGGAAGCCTTTTAACTAAAAATGTATACAAATAAACCACGTATTTGTACTAAACAAATCTCAGCTCTTCATAGCATCCATTGTCAAGGATTCAATGAGAGACGTGCAGAATTGTAGACCGACTAACTAGGAATCGACATAAAAAATTCCCGCAGTAAACAGAATTCATGTGTTCTTAAGCAAATAATAAAATTAAATAGCAGACAAATCCATTGGTTGTCCAGTGGGCACGTCCACAATAGAGACTGCATAACACTGGATCTGATTGAATTAAAATTCCTCTCAAGGACAGTAAAATTTATCTCAGTTCAGATAATAATTCAAGAACACAGAGGAGTGTCGGATAGCGAATCTTTTAAGTTTATTGGGGTTCCAAGAGTTTCTGAATACTCTCAGTCTCGTGGCTGCAATAAAAGTCAAGGCCATTCTAGCTCTTAAAACTTTTACGATCCTCCTTCCAAAGTTACGTACCCTAATATGTATACAAATTAATAGTAGAATTTCCGGAACTGCTGTCGAAATATGCTAACTCCATCCAAACTATTAGCATTTTAAGAGTTACGATAGCATTATGTGCAGCATACCCACAAAGTGACAAAATATAAGAACAAGGACGGAATCTGCTTTATATTGTTTTTGACATTGTTATACTAAGTATATGAGCTTGCAAATATGTATTTATAACATTTGTCTTTTCAGGTTATCGTAAGTGAATTTAGTTTATATGTAAAGAACAGGTCTTTTGACACTATCTATACTTTACAATTACATGTATCCTATTATAATGAATAGAACCAACAAAAAAGAACGATATCAAATATTTACTTTTTATACAAATATAATAGTGACAAGCATAACGAAACTAATAGATATTTTCCGCTCTTATAACTCTTCTTACATAAGTATAAGAAAGAAAAAATTATTTTTTGCTTAATTATATGCGAAGTTATGCTTCTCCAAAAGACAAATTTTACAAGTAATATTATTTTTCACGTAAATACATATTAGATACTTCGGAAAATAACAACGCGCCTCATGTATACTAACTATTTATGAGGTATAAATGTTTATCAACCCAAATTAAAAAATTTAAATTACTGATACCCGTGATTCTAAAGTTTTTAATCGATACAAAATATTTTAAAATTCATAAAGTATCTTTTATGTTAGAAAAACTGCACTAAAGTAGTAATTAATTCACATTTTAAATTAAAAAATATTGTTCCAAAATGATCAATAAATATGGCTTTTCATCCCTAGTTGTCATCTGTAACTAAATAAGTGGTGCTTTCAGCCAAATCGGTTCAGTAGATTTTGAGATACCATGTACACCAGTTTGAAAAAAGTAGTTTCGAGAAAAACGTGAAAGAAAAAAAAGTTCGACGTTAACGCCTTAAAAGCAAATTTTTTTTTAATCCGTAACATCAGTAACTTTCGATGGATTCAAACTGAAACCGTTTAAGAAATATGGAGGCTTTCTTGTGAAACAATACAAATACACATGGAAGTATAACCCCACACACCCTTGAGCATTGCCCCAATTTTTAAATAATATCATTTGAAAGTAATTAATTCATATACGCAAAATTATATCGAATTCAGTTAAGAAATGATATGGGGCTATCATATCAAAAAATCATATAATAACAAAATGCAACCTCCACCAGTCTTGACCAATCACCACAATTATAAAATATAACCAGTTCCATCAATATACAGGTCAGATTTAATCAAATCTATTAAGAAATGCGGCAACTATCGTTGCAATAAAATTATCAGGTCTATCATTTAATTCTACTGGAAGGGATTTAATCCGGTCCATTAATCACTATCATAAATACCACTGGAGTGGAATCAATTTTCGAAAATGGTTCCAATGGTAAATGATGGAAATGATAAATTTATCCATTTTGTTTCCTTTAATTAAATGCAGTGCTCTTCAGTGAAATGCGTATTTGTGGTAATTAAATCTTCCTATTTAACGCTTATTTTGCTTTTTAAATTAAACAAAAACAAACTAAATATTGCAATCCATCTATTGTATGCTGAAAATTATTTAAATAAATTCTTTGTTCAAAAACAGCTTTTCTCAAACAATGGTGAGAAAAAAACAATTCCTCCGCAGTATGAAAGGCATACAGTAGAAAATGCTTTCCATAAAAATCAAAAAACGATGCGAATTGCTTTTGGGAAAACTTTCCAACTGACTTTAATAGCTATAGAATTCCCTTTCAGCAAGTAAGCAAAACCAACACTATCCATATTCGCTGAAAACCAATTATAGATTGGTTTTGAGTTGGTTATGCTTTGAAGAAGTGTTTGATATTTCTCATTCGATAAAGCAATTCAATTTTAAATATTGTATATGCTGCTTCGGTGGGCGAGTGATACTCCTCAACGAAACACTCCTCTGTCTGTCTTTCTGTCTGTCTGTCTGTCTGTCTGTCTGTCTATCTGTCTGTTCGCCTGCAAATACGGCGAATTGTAGCGAAGGCGGATATTAAAGGTTTGCCGTCTAGCTGCTCGGCGTTCAAAATTACAGCAGTATATATATATTTATCGGGTTGGCACGAAAGAAATGAGACAGTTTGTTTTTACATTTTAAATTCTAACATTTTTATTTTACTATACATTTAGTCAATCAAATACTCGCCGTGAGCATCTATGACTTCTTGCCAACGTATAGGCAAGGACTGGATGCCTGTTGCCCAGAACTCAGCGGGCCGTGAGTTGAAGAAGGTGGCTACGTAAGTTTCAACTTCATTAAAAGTGTTAAAGCGTTTATCACGCAAATCATTTTTCATAGCTCTGAATAAATGATAGTCTGAAGGGGCAATGTCTGGGGAATATGGTGGATGAGGTACCGTCTCCCAGCCTAAGCCCTGCAGTTGTTGGCAGGTGGTGGATGCAGTGTGCGGGCGCGCGTTGTCATGAAGTAAAATGACATTGGCTCTTCTTCGTCTTTTTTCTTTGATAGCTGTGGCTAGTTTATCGAGCTGCGCCGCATATGTGTTAGCATTAACTGTTTCATTATGTAATAATTCATAAAACAGCATGCCCTGAGAATCCCAAAAGCAGCACAGTAGAACTTTTTCACCGCGGTTTTGATATTGCTTTGGTTGAGTTCGTGGGTCTGCCTTTCGTGGCAGCCAGAAGGCACGGCGCATATTATTTTCGTAGAGAACCCACGACTCGTCCCCTGTGACCAAATCCTCCAAAAACTCCTTCCGGCGCGGTCGAAGTAGTAGCGATTGGCAGACGGCGACCCGAGCAGCACGAATGGCGTCTGTGAGGTCATGAGTTAATTAATCGCGCGCTTTTATATACCCCTAGGACTGAAGCACCTAGAATGTTCTATAACATACTAGAATATGGTCGAAAACAACTGATTAGAAAAACAACATGAGTAGAGTTTTCTAGAGTGTCTCATTACTTTCCAATACAACCCAATATGTATATATACAAAAATGTAAAGAACTTCATAAAAACTACAATCCCCGAATCAATCGGAAATTACCTCTACCACAGTCCTTATCATTAAAGTGTTCATTTCATAATCGAGAAATACAATACTTTCATTTAGCGAGTCATTTTCCGATGTTAACAAAAATTTAAAACTCAAATTCTTCCTAAATTTCAATATTTGAGATAAGGGTTGGATCAGGCCTCCTCTCTAGATAATAATCCATCCAAAAGTCTTGCATAAAAATTAAAACATCTCATAATAATACTTGAAAGAAAAAAAAAGAACTAACTTTTGATGTCTTAATGAATTGAAACTTTTAAATTGCAAGATGATTTATTGATGGATATATGCATGCATACAGTAGATGCCATATATTTCGCTCGTATTCAATCGCTCGACAGTCTGTCTGTCCCAGCCCACTCTATCCGTTAAAAGAGTACCTTTTTATGGATTTTTCTTATGGGCGATTTCTATCAATGCTGTATGAAAACTTCATCCATTTGCAAAAGTATTTATAATCTGGAAATTTTATTGCTTCGATGCTTAAAACCTTTCAAAATATGTGGCTTAAAGGCGCTCTATTGATTTGAATATGGAAAAGGGTGTTTTGGTACTCCTAACAGACGGTGATAAAAACTTCCTATTGGGCAAAAAATATTTCTTTTCTCTTCCAGCGATTCACATGGAAAATCTATTCATATTTAATTATGCCTGCACATGAATCTATTCTTACTGACAATGTTGTAAAACGTTAATGGCATGTGCATCCGCCCATTCGAATTTTCAAACAATTTTGCACACCCTTGTTCTTGGTGGGATTAAAATTTAAATGTAATTCACGAGGAATTGCTGTTCGCTCTCTCGTATTGCAGAAAATAGAAAAAAACACATGCAGAATTAACGTTTTTGTGAGCTTACCGAGTGCATCGAATGGAACTTAATTCCGGAGTGAGACTTGTAAGAACTCAGAACTACTCCCGCGCATAGGAACATAGAGGGTAACGAGAGGGCGGACGAACTGGCTAGAGCTGGTGCAATTCTCGATGAATCCCGTGTGGAGACAGTTCACGCTCCCCTAGGATCCGTCAAGAGGAAGATACAGTTGCACTTTCTAGCAATAGCGAATAATAGGTGGGCAAATCTGGAAACATGTCGCGTTTCCAGAGCGACCTGGCCTGCATACAATCTGTGTAGAACCAAAGAACATATAACATACATATACAAAAAATGTCTTCTATCATACGGTCAGCATATTCAGTCTCCAATAATCTACATTTTAAATCCGATTTTTGACACATTTTAGCATATAAGGTAGAAAAAATAAACAAAAATAATCAATCTTTCACAGAATAATTTCAGTATTTAATTAAAAAATAAACAGAAACTTCTTAAGCAAAAATTTTATTCAATATTTTAGAGTAAGTATATATAAATCCAGTATGCATCTTAACGTAATAAGTAAAATATTTAAATATTTATATAATATCAAATTAGCATCCAACATCCCACGAGCAGTTTTCTAATCGAAATCTAAAAGAGACATAATTCCGACAAACATCATAGTCGGAGAGCTGGTCGCCACATCGACTAAGGTACAGCTACAAGGCTGAAACTTTTTGTACATACTATTTAATGTAATTGAAGTAAGAAAATCCACTTCTGGCAGGATTATCGCGGTTGCAACATTTTTTTTTTTTTTTTTTTTAAGTTGGCAATTTGTTATTAAAAATAAAGGTACTACTACAAGTCTGGCATCTGAGTATATCGTAATTCACACTATTTTGAATACAAAAAAAATATTGCCAGACGTTTTTCGCGGTTACAAATGCCTGTCAGATGGGTCTAAAGGTGCTAATATTTGGAGAACTGGTCGCCACTTCGACTAAGGTACAGCTACAAGGCTGAAACTTTTTGTACATACTATTTAATGTAATTGAAGTAAGAAAATCCACTTCTGGCAGGATTATCGCAGTTGCAACAATTTTTTTTTTCAAGTTGGCAATTTATTATTTAAAAAAATGTACTACTACAAGTCTGGCATCTGAGTATATCGTAATTCACACTATTTTTAACTGTATTTCTACTGAAAATGTTCTATGAAATATTCTAGGAAAATATTTTGAAAACCAGACAATACTTTCCAGATGAATATTGTATTATTCACCATATGTAGTGGAAATACAGGTAAGATCAACTAATGCAGATGCCTATTCGGAAAAGAGTTATGACAAATTATAATTATATTAAAACAGAGATTATTTTATTATAGAAAGTAAAACATATCACAAGGCATAGATTAATATTATATAATATAATTTTTTTTTTAATTAAAAAAACATAATTCTGTACAAAAAAAAAACATAATTCTGATGCTGAACAATTTGCTTTTTCATTTTTTATTAGTTATTATTCTGTTTCTTCATCATAAACTATTTCGTCCTCTGAATTCAAAAAGCCTTCATTCTTCAAAGCCCAATATGTGAAGAAATATCAATGTTAGCCATTTGGTGTTCTAGGACTTTTTGGAGGAAATCGAATTTCCTACAAGTTTGTCATTTACATTTTTTCTGTAGCTCTTGTTATTTACAAGATAGGGGCAAAAAAACGAGAATTTCATGAAACAATTGGGTTATTGACCCGTGCTACCTCGCTGGTTAGGGTTACGCCGCAACGGACACTTTTGTAGAGCATTCAATTCTGAAGAAACCTGACCATTGACCAAGATTATACTATAAAATGCCTCTGAGCTGTAAAGTTTTGAAGAAAAATAATCAAAGTTTACGTGTATTTTATATGGGAAATCTTTATACGCCTTGGTCTAGTACTTAATATTAATATTAAGGGCTCCAATTTTCAGGGAATTTTTCTTTAGGTATTTGCCACAAAATTTCGAGGTGGGACGAAAACAAAAATAGTCGCGATAAAAAAAGCACCCTAATATATATATACAGTAGAGTCCGGATATAACGACTTCGTTTATAACGACCAACCGGTTATAGTGACGAAAATGCAAACTCAAGTTAGGTTTCATATAGACTTACTATGAAAACATGTCCGTTTAGTACGACTCCGGTTTAAGCGACCAACCGCTTATAGCGACCTATTTTGACAAGAAATCGTCCGCTTAGAACGACGCGCAGTGTTGTTCTCAATACCTACGCACAAGCAATACCTCACCGCCCCGCGTCCCGGCTTTCTCCCCTCTCCTACGTACGTATGCTGATTAACGCGTGTAAATCAGCCAGTGTTTTTCATCTGATGTGCCAAGGTCAAGGACTCATTAAGTGCGCTAAAATGAATTCTGAACCGGAGGAGAAGCGCTCAATGTGTTTGTTCAATCTAACTTTGACGATAATATAATAAAAAGTTTGGTATTCACAATGCTGTACGTAATTCTTACTATCGAACAAAAATCAGTCAAAAACAAACAAAAATTAAAGACTTTCTACGTCAGTAAATCATATGAATTTACATGCATAGAATGTAGTGTGCAATGTTTAAGTTCCATTAAAGTTATTTTTTGTTTATTTTAATATGAATTTGTTTTATTCAAATATAAGTTAATCTAACTATGTATATTATTATTTCATAATTACGGTAATATTAATACATAAAACAAGCTTAAATTCATTCTTCGGTGTTCGTTCGTTTTGTGCGACGTCCGGTTAGTACGACTAAGTGTTGCCGGTCCCTTGAGGGTCGTTATATCCGGATTCTACTGTATATATATATATATATATATATATACATACGTCTGTAAAAAAGTTTATAATGATTTTTTTTCCAGAGAGTGAAGAAAATATAGATGAAGGCTTTTTGAATTCAGAGGACTAAATAGTTTATGATGAAGAAACAGAATAATAACTAATAAAAAATGAAAAAGCTAATTGTTCAGCATCAGAATTATGTTTTTTTTTTGTACAGAATTATGTTTTTTTAATTAAAAAAAAATTATATAATATTAATCTGTGCCTTGTGATTTGTTTTACTTTCTATAATAAAATAATCTCTGTTTTAATATAATTATAATTTGTCATAACTCTTTTCCGAATAGGCATCTGCATTAGTTGATCTTACCTGTATTTCCACTACATATGGTGAATAATATATTCATCTGGGAAGTATTGTCTGGTTTTCAAAATATTTTCCTAGAATATTTCATAGAACATTTTCAGTAGAAATACAGTTAAAAATAGTGTGAATTACGATATACTCAGATGCCAGACTTGTAGTAGTACATTTTTTTAAATAATAAATTGCCAACTTGAAAAAAAAAAAATTGTTGCAACTGCGATAATCCTGCCAGAAGTGGATTTTCTTACTTCAATTACATTAAATAGTATGTACAAAAAGTTTCAGCCTTGTAGCTGTACTTTAGTCGAAGTGGCGACCAGTTCTCCAAATATTAGCACCTTTAGACCCATCTGACAGGCATTTGTAACCGCGAAAAACGTCTGGCAATATTTTTTTTGTATTCAAAATAGTGTAAATTAAGATATACTCAGATGCCAGACTTGTAGTAGTACCTTTATTTTTAATAACAAATTGCCAACTTCAAAAAAAGAAAAAAAAATTCATGGCAGTCGCGGGACTGGCCGATGGAAGCTTTGCTTTAAAAAATTGGAACATTTAAAAAATTTTGAAAATTTAAAAAAATTTAAAAATGTAACAAAATTTGAAAATTTAAAAATTTCGAAAATTTAAAAAATTTTAAAAATTTTTTAAATTGTGAAAATTTAAAAAATTTTGGAAATTTAAAAAATTTTCAAAATTTAAAAAATTTTGAAAATTTAAAAAATTTTGAAAATTTAAAAAATTTTGAAAATTTAAAAAATTTTGAAAATTTAAAAAATTTTGAAAATTTAAAAAATTTTGAAAATTTAAAAAATTTTGAAAATTTAAAAAATTTTGAAAATTTAAAAAATTTTGAAAATTTAAAAAATTTTGAAAATTTAAGAAATTTTGAAAATTTAAAAAATTTTGAAAATTTAAAAAATTTTGAAAATGTAAAAAATTTTGAAAATTTAAAAAATTTTGAAAATTTAAAAAACTGAAAATTTAAAAAATTTTGGAAATTGAAAAAATTTTGAAAATTTAAAAAATTTTGAAAATTTAAAAAATTTTGGAAATTTAAAAAATTTTGAAAATTTAAAAAATTTTGAAAATTTAAAAAATTTTTAAAATTTAAAAAATTGTGAAAATTTAAAAATTTTTGAAAATTTAAAAAATTTTGAAAATTTAAAAAATTTTGAAAATTTAAAAAATTTTGAAAATTTAAAAAATTTTGAAAATTTAAAAAATTTTGAAAATTTAAAAAATTTTGAAAATTTAAAAAATTTTGGAAATTTAAAAAATTTTGAAAATTTAAAAAATTTTGAAAATTTAAAAAATTTTGGAAATTTAAAAAATTTTGAAAATTTAAAAAATTTTGAAAATTTAAAAAATTTTGAAAATTTAAAAAATTTTGAAAATTTAAAAAATTTTGAAAATTTAAAAAATTTTGAAAATTTAAAAAATTTTGAAAATTTAAAAAATTTTGAAAATTTAAAAAATTTTGGAAATCTAAAAAATTTTGAAAATTTAAAAAATTTTGAAAATTTAAAAAATTTTGAAAAATTTTGAAAATTTAAAAAATTTTGAAAATTTAAAAAATTTTGAAAATTTAAAAAATTTTGAAAATTTAAAAAATTTTGAAAATTTAAAATTTAAAAAATTTTGAAAATTTAAAAAAATTTGAAAATTTAAAAAATTTTGAAAATTTAAAATTTTTTGAAAATTTGAAAACTTAAAAATTTTGAAAATTTAAAAAATTTTGAAAATTTAAAAAATTTTGAAAATTTAAAAAATTTTGAAAATTTTGAAAATTTAAAAAATTTTGAAAATTTAAAAAATTTTGAAAATTTAAAAAATTTTGAAAATTTAAAAAATTTTTAAAATTTAAAAAATTGTGAAAATTTAAAAATTTTTGAAAATTTAAAAAATTTTGAAAATTTAAAAAATTTTGAAAATTTAAAAAATTTTGAAAATTTAAAAAATTTTGAAAATTTAAAAAATTTTGAAAATTTAAAAAATTTTGAAAATTTAAAAAATTTTGAAAATTTAAAAAATTTTGGAAATTTAAAAAATTTTGAAAATTTAAAAAATTTTACCGTTGGAAATTTTTCGTTACTTTTTTTTTCGTTACCTTTTTTTTCGTTACCGTCGAAAATTATGAACGAATCTCCGGCACAACGTCCCAAAGGAAGCAAAGCTTCAAAAATGTTGCAACCGCGATAATCCTGCCAGAAGTGGATTTTCTTACTTCAATTACATTAAATAGTATTTATAAAAAGTTTCAGCTTTGTAGCTGTACCTTAGTCGAAGTGGCGACCAGCTCTTAGACTAAAAGCTCTTCCCAAACGAAACGATGTTCTGAGCTGAAATGAAATGTAGGCGAAGAAAATTTTCAGCTCAGCTTGTTTGTTCCTAGTGCGAGTTCTTTATGTTATACGTTCTTTGGTAGAACGCAGGAGCTTCTCAAGCGAACTCGTGGGGATATTGCCAGGGTGGTGGCGGTACTTACGGGTCATTGGCCCATAGGGGAGCATGCAGCCAGACTGGGGATCCCTTTCAATAGCCACTGTCGCAGTTGCAAGGATCCCAATGAGAAGGAGACTCTTTCGCATTTCCTATGCAGCTGCCCGGCGCTAGCTGGAGCAAGGTACCGGGCGTTGCGCAGGCACTTTTTCGCTGGCGTCGGGGTTTTATCTACGGCCAAGATCGGGGAGATTGTTCTCTTTTTGAACTCCACAGGCTGGCTCTGATCTTTTGGCATTTCTAGTTCCGTCGTTACAATGTTTTCTTTCTTTTCTTTTCGGGGGATTTGGTGGTATCAAAACGGCGCGCCTTAGCGCTAATTGGACTACGCCCAGGGGTGGGTCGCCACTTTAACCAATCAACCAGAACTACTCCACAGGGCAACTTACTGAAAGGATAAAATGAATTCAAGGGATGGAGGATAAAAGCATTAATTTAATGATTGTGTTTTGGTAGTATGGTACATGCAGAGGAATTTAGGAATTTCTTTGGGTAGGAATAATTTTATGAATACTTTGTTGTTGTTGTCATGATCTCCAACAGGTATCTTTAAGCACAAAGCATGAAGTGTATAGACTACTAATCTTGAACACAAATTTGATCCTCGAGCTTTTCAACTTTATTGTCTTCTGCTGGCTAAGATGGTGCATTTTCTCAAATAAAAGCATTTCACTTAAATGAAGAGTTGACTGACTACGCCCCTGGCAGCCAGCGGGAGGTCAGGGGGTTAGAACCCACCCTCCCAAAAATGTTAAGACTTAACTTAAAATTTACATGATTTTTTAATATCAGAAAAGAATGCATGGAGCATGAAAGGGTTGAACAGTCTTATGGGTAAAACTTCCGCTCTTGTTTTTTCTTTGATAAATCATTTTTTACTCCAATTTTTAATTTCATAAAAGTAATTTATTTATTTTTATGAAAACAAGTGCAACTGTTCTATATTTTCAGTTGCATTCAGTTGAGTTGAGTTTTATTTACATTTTTAATTTTGTAATATTTAATTCTATAAAAGCATAGTCTTATATACAGGGTGTTCAGAGGTGGGAGGTCAATACTGAAGGGGGTGAAAGGTCAGACCGAGACAAGCAAAAAATCGTATGGGTGGGGGGGGGGCATCTCGCACCGTTTGGCAGTTACAGGGTGATTCGTAAATCAGGATTTTGCCTTATATGGGAACCGCTCTTGCATTTTTATCTTTTTTTCTACGCATCGCAGCGGCCCCAAACTGATTTCAAAAAATCACTATTTGGAAGCCCTTTCCAAAAAAGTTTACACCACCCCCCTATCCCCAACCCCTTGGCCACAATCCCCCCTGCAAGTTGAAAAAATTAACTTTTATTTAACGATTTTTCACTTTTCGCCCCACTTTTCTCCGAAATTCATGTTATTAACATACCTACTTTTTATTTTTTTTAAGTTGCCTATCTAATTACCTTTCCAAAAAGGTGCAACATGCCCAGGTAGAAAAGGGTTGCAAAAGTCCTGAAATTAAAACATCCTCACAGGTACCTAATTACTTTATTGCACCATAATGGAAAATGTCGTTAAGTAAACAATTTTTATGACAGCAAGTTCGGAAATGTTTGTTTAGGAAAGAGAGGTAATACATTTTTATTTTTTCAGCAAAACAGTAATAAAATAATAAATGTAATCTCGTTAAATAGCGTTATTAGTTTATTATATCCAGTATTGACTCTTAAGTATCCTGACGCTCCGTTTCTAATACCTCCTATGAATTATGGTATAAAAATGGGTAAGTTTGAAAGGACATTGACCACAGTTGAAGAAGCAAGCGATAAGAACGGGTGTTTAATAGAAAAAATTAAGATAAAATGGCAGAATTCAGTGTTGACGAGTATGCCGATATAATTTACGTGTACGGTTTAGTAGAAGGAAATGACAGTGAGGCCGTACGAGAATACCAAAGGAGATTCCCGAATCGGCGGGTACCCGGCAGAAGGGTATTTTCAAGGACTTTCAGAAGGTTAAAAGAAACCGGAAGTGTAACCGCCCCCAGAGCAGAAATGCGAGCAGGAAAATCGGCCGATTCAGCGGAGCCCGACCAACAAATCCTCAACATCGTCAGGAACAGCCCTGTAATAAGCATCAGGCAGGTCGCACGAAGGTCAGGATTGTCTTCAGGGAGAGTTTGGACCGTTGTGAACCGAGAGGGACTACATCCATACCACCATATCCCGGTCCAAGCACTAGGGAAGGAGATTCCGAAGGACGATTGCAATTCTGCACTTGGCTGTTCGAGTCTGACATCGAAAACAGAAGGTTTCTAGACCGAATTCTGTGGACGGATGAATCGCAATTTACCCGGGATGGCATCACAAACTTACACAACCTCCACACCTGGTCAGATGTGAACCCACATAGGACCAGGTGTCGGTCCTTCCAGCAAAGATTTAGTGTCAATGTCTGGGCTGGCATCATCGGCAACCAGTTGATAGAACCCTTCATCTTGCCCCAAGTGCTGAATAGTCAGCTATACTCGGACTTTTTGAAGAATACCCTTCCGGATCTGTTGGAGGACATCCCCCTGGCCACCAGAAGCGCAATTTATTTACAGCTCGACGGAGCACCTGCGCATACTGGGAACATTGTTAGGGCAAGGTTAAATGAAAATTACCCAGAGCGCTGGATTGGACGAGGTGGACCGATTCCTTGGCCTGCTAGGTCACCGGACCTTACTCCACTGGACTTTTTCTTATAGGGAATGATGAAAGATGAAGTTTACTCAAGACCAATCAACACCAGAGAAGAATTAGTTACCAGGATTGTGACTGCAGCCACGAAAATACGGGAGAGACTGGCTACCATAGACCTCAAACGTGAAATAAAACGAAGGCTACTTGCATGCATCGAAACTAGCGGAGAACATTTTGAACAGCTTTTAAAGGACAAACGTTTTAATTGTAATTAGTTTTTAAGCGAACAAAATGTATTTTTTAGTTAACTTAAGTATAATTTCTTAAAAATTCGAATTGTCATGATATTCTGTAAAAGGATTTTTGTAAATAAATTTTCGTATCCTTTTCCTACCTGGGCATGTTGCACCTTTTTGGAAAGGTAATTAGATAGGCAACTTAAAAAAAATAAAAAGTAGGTATGTTAATAACATGAATTTGGGAGAAAAGTGGGGCGAAAGGTGAAAAATCGTGAAATAAAAGTTAATTTTTTCAACTTGCAGGGGGGATTGTGGCCAAGGGGTTGGGGATAGGGGGGTGGTGTAAACTTTTTTGGAAAGGGCTTCCAAATAGTGATTTTTTGAAATTAGTTTGGGGCCGCTGCGATGCGTAGAAAAAAAGATAAAAATACAAGAGCGGTTCCCATATAAGGAAAAATCCTGATTTATGAATCACCCTGTAACTGCCAAACGGTGCAAGATGCCCCCCCCCCCACCCATACGATTTTTTGCTTGCCTCGGTCTGACCTTTCACCCCCTGCAGTATTGACCACCCACCTCTGAACACCCTGTATACAAAAAGTAATAATTGTAAATGTTTTCTTTCTTTACATACAGTATAAAAATTAGTATAATTTCTATATCGATGTAACTTTTTAAAAATAATCAGTAATGTTTTTCTCATACCACAAAGGTAGGTACTAGGTAGTATTTACCTTTCAAAGGGTCTTTTAAAAAAAGGGCTAATAGTCCAGTCAATTTAACCTCTGAAGCGGAAGTTTGTGGTGGAGTGCTAATTTTTGGATATATTGTTGGGGAGGACGGTGAGAAATGAAGCTATAATTTTTTTTTGCCCCTCAGGGGTGTTTGCGAAGGGGTGAAAAAGGGTGAAAAAGGGTGAAAAAGGGTGAAAAAGGTTTTTTGTTTATAATTTTGAATAAAAAAGTCAGCCTGGGTGGGAACGTTAGAGGGTGATATAATAAATGATTATTCATCTTGTATTAAAGTTTCCCCCGGTTTTGTTTATTGCAAAATTGTTTATTAACAATTTCCCTCTCCCAAACCAAAAAAAATCACGGCTGATTTTTTTAAAAATACTTAAGCTCGTACGATGTCTTTCATTTTCACAATATCACTAGAAGACGCAATCCCCCATCATATACCAAAAATTCAAAACGGTTCCATGCATTTCACCTGAGATAATCACCTACATACCTCACCTGTTTTACACCGAAAAATGCACAGTTTTAATCCAAGTCAAGATATCCCCCACGAATCGTCGCCCACCGACCAGCTATCGCTGAGCAGCACACATTTTTTCCCAGCCCACGGCGGGGAAGAAGATGATTTGCGACTGATTGAAAAACGGAAATCGCTATAACTTTCGATGTATGTAACGGAACTTAATGTATGATGGCTTCAAAAATCACTTATTTTTTTCTCCATCTTTTTCTCATACACCACTTTTACCTAATATTTTTACTTTTTTTTATATTGAATTAAACTTAAAAAAAAAATAAAAATTAATTACATTTTATTCCTTTTCTCCCACAAAACTAAACTTTTTTGAAATATTCTTAATTTTATAGTTATCTACAGATTCCACCCTTTATTCTCATAATTTTTATTATTTTCCACAAATCCCCCCTGACCCCCCGAATAAATATATTACCCCTTAAATTTTACAAACAAAAAACTCGCCAAACATTTTATTTTTTTTCTCCAACAAAACTAAACCTTTTTGAAATATTCTTAATTTTGTAGTTATCTACAGATTCCACCCTTTATTCTTATAATTTTTATTATTTTCCACAAATCCCCCCCTGACCCCCCCGAATAAATTTATTACCCCTTAAATTTTACAAACAAAAACTTACCAAACATTTTATTTTTTTTCTCCCACAAAACTAAACTTTTTTGAAATTTTAATAATTTTGTAGTTATCTACAGATTCCGCCCTTTATTCCCATAATTTTTATTATTTTCCAAACATCACCCCCTGACCCCCCCGAATAAATTTATACCATTTACCTTTTTTTTAAATTATTCCCCATTTTTTCTATTCAATTTTTTCCACCAATTCTCAATTAATCTCACTTTTTTTTCACCCACATCTACTTCAAGGTCTTCCGAAACTAAATCTACATTTTTTTCTCCATTATTGCTAATAGTATGTCCCCAATCTGCCCCCGTGTGTGCTAGCGGATCATTTTTCGCCCAAAATATTAATTTCTCCCCAGTTTCGATTTACGATTATTGCATAAAGATCTACTCCAATTGGGGACAAACTATTAGCAATAATGGAGAAAAAATTTAGATTTGGTTTCGGAAGACCTTGAAGTAGATGTGGGTGAAAAAAAAGTGAGATTAATTGAGAATTGGTGGAAAAAATTGAATAGTAAAAATGGGGAATAATTTAAAAAAAAGGTAAATAGTATAAATTTATTCGGGGGGGTCAGGGGGTGATGTTTGGAAAATAATAAAAATTATGGGAATAAAGGGCGGAATCTGTAGATAACTACAAAATTATTAAAATTTCAAAAAAGTTTAGTTTTGTGGGGGAAAAAAAATAAAATGTTTGGTAAGTTTTTTGTTTGTAAAATTTAAGGGGTAATAAATTTATTCGGGGGGGTCAGGGGGGGATTTGTGGAAAATAATAAAAATTATGAGAATAAAGGGTGGAATCTGTAGATAACTACAAAATTAAGAATATTTAAAAAAAGTTTAGTTTTGTGGGAGAAAAAAAATAAAATGTTTGGCAAGTTTTTTGTTTGTAAAATTTAAGGGGTAATATATTTATTCGGGGGGTCAGGGGGGGATTTGTGGAAAATAATAAAAATTATGAGAATAAAGGGTGGAATCTGTAGATAACTACAAAATTAAGAATATTTAAAAAAAGTTTAGTTTTGTGGGAGAAAAAAAATAAAATGTTTGGCAAGTTTTTTGTTTGTAAAATTTAAGGAGTAATATATTTATTCGGGGGGTCAGGGGGGGATTTGTGCAAAATAATAAAAATTATGAGAATAAAGGGTGGAATCTGTAGATAACTACAGAATTAAGAATATTTCAAAAAAGTTTTTTTTGTGGGAGAAAAAAAATAAAATGTTTGGCAAGTTTTTTGTTTGTAAAATTTAAGGGGTAATATATTTATTCGGGGGGTCAGGGGGGATTTGTGGAAAATAATAAAAATTATGAGAATAAAGGGTGGAATCTGTAGATAACTACAAAATTAAGAATATTTCAAAAAAGTTTAGTTTTGTTGGAGAAAAAAAATAAAATGTTTGGCGAGTTTTTTGTTTGTAAAATTTAAGGGGTAATATATTTATTCGGGGGGTCAGGGGGGATTTGTGGAAAATAATAAAAATTATGAGAATAAAGGGTGGAATCTGTAGATAACTATAAAATTAAGAATATTTCAAAAAAGTTTAGTTTTGTGGGAGAAAAGGAATAAAATGTAATTAATTTTTATTTTTTTTTAAGTTTAATTCAATATAAAAAAAAGTAAAAATATTAGGTAAAAGTGGTGTATGAGAAAAAGATGGAGAAAAAAATAAGTGATTTTTGAAGCCATCATACATTAAGTTCCGTTACATACATCGAAAGTTATAGCGATTTCCGTTTTTCAATCAGTCGCAAATCTTCTTCTTCCCCGCCGTGGGCTGGGAAAAAATGTGTGCTGCTCAGCGATAGCTGGTCGGTGGGCGACGATTCGTGGGGGATATCTTGACTTGGATTAAAACTGTGCATTTTTCGGTGTAAAACAGGTGAGGTATGTGGGTGATTATCTCAGGTGAAATGCATGGAACCGTTTTGAATTCTTGGTATATGATGGGGGATTGCGTCTTCTAGTGATATTGTGAAAATGAAAGACATCGTACGAGCTTAAGTATTTTTAAAAAAATCAGCCGTGATTTTTTTCGGTTTGGGAGAGTAAAATTGTTAATAAACAATTTTGCAATAAACAAAACCGGGGGAAACTTTAATACAAGATGAATAATCATTTATTATATCACCCTCGAACGTTCCGACCCAGGCTGACTTTTTTATTCAAAGTTATAAACAAAAAACCTTTTTCACCCTTTTTCACCCTTTTTCACCACTTCGCAAACACCCCTGAGGGGCAAAAAAAAATTATAGCTTCATTTCTCACCGTCCCCAACAATATATCCAAAAATTAGCACTCCACCACAAACTTCCGCTTCAGAGGTTAAATTGACTGGACTATAAGTCCTATAAAAAATTGATGTATGAACAAAATTCCCTCGGATTAAAAAAAAATAGAATACTTCAGATACCTCATCGCAAAATTCATTTACAAAGGTAACAAAATAATAGGTCCTCTCCACTAGGAAATAAATGTTGGCGCCTTTACTCAATGTGAAAGTAGTGGAATATTATAAATATGTAGTACATTTTAGATGCGATCAACAAACTCCCTTAGCACTTATTGATTTACTCAGATTGTAACTGATAACTCAAGAAGTTCAAGCACAGTTTTTAAAATACTTCTTTCTCTTTCTTTTGCTTCGAAAAGTCTAAAACTAGATTTTGTTTTGTGAAATTGTTTTTTTTTTAAGTTTGTAAGATATCTTTTTGAAAAAATTAAGGGTTTTTTGAAAAATTAAAGCTTTTTTTTTTTTTTTTTTTAATAAGAGTGAGTAGTAGTTAATAGATATTTTTTTAAATATTTAATTAAATATATATATTGAAGATATAAAAATTAAACTTTATTTAAAATAAATATTTTAAAGCTATTTGAAAAAATGTAAATTGCCACACCCCCCCTCCTTCCGCTTGTTACTTTGAGCACCCCCCGGGGAAAAAAATTCTGGCTACGGCCCTGGATAAAACCTTTCCCAACTGCAAACCATGAAGTGTACACACAACAACAGGGCAAAGAGGTCTGATTTGTAAAATAAAATATTTTGGGTCTTACGGCGGGGAATGCAAACAATGCAACAACTTCGCCCGAGTTTCCAAAATAAAGTTCCTATATAAAAATAATTTTCATTCACGTTTACCCTGATAAATTCTCTTTTCAGTTCACCTTTCATCACCTTTTTAATCAAAATATGTAAATGTTTTTAGTTTAATATTAAAAATACCGAAGCTTGTAATTTTTATAATTTTCTGCACCTTTAATGTAATATTCTTTTACATTTAAATTAGTAATTATAAATGGAAAATGATTTTTTAATATAATATATCGCAATTGCTAAGCTTAATTAGCTTTGGCATAACTCTAAAGAGATGGCTTTAAAAAATATAATTAATTGAAGGAAGAAATTTGACTATTCTTGGTATTTCTAGTGTTAAATCGAACTCAAACACAAACACGAGCCCCTGCTGTTGGCAGTGGAAGAAAGTAGTTTCATACCATAAGCACCAATATAAATTTATCGAACTGTCAGGCCACTTATGTACGCATACAAAACACCAATACAACAAATGTGACACAAGTATATACATTATCCACGAATGGCTGACTATCACAGCATCTTCCAATGGTAATTAGTACGTTTTTGTCCGTGTGATACAAATTAACACCAATGACCAATTTCTCGCATGTTTTAAAATAGAACTCCCAGTTCTTAGCCACGTGCGTACGTGCTTAATGCTTTAATCCAAACAATTAGCCCTTTTAATTAAAAGCAAGCTCCATTTCATAATTTTCAATGCACCTCTGTCTATTACCAGCTTGAATTATCTGCTTAATACACAAATCGAATGAGTGCAAAATTAGATTCTATGAAACCCAAAATTTCCCATTAACAATTAAAGTGTGCCAGTTTGCGACTGGAGTTGAACCTGCTGTATGGCACCGATAGGTTATATTTACTCATTAAATTGACCCGAAGACTTCGAAATTATCCCAGGATACCATAATTGAGAAACTAAAAGCCATCACGTAATAATAAGGACGTCGGGTACGACCTTAACACAAATAAGTGTAATAATGTTTAAATAGTATTCAGGCTGGTATAGGCTGGGGGCAGCACTTGCTCTAAATTTGGGTAAATTTGATCCCGAATCGGTGACTACTCATAAATTTATCAGGCTTCCTCTAATGAATGTTCTCTTGTTAGTAGCTCTGCGTGGCAACTTCGGCATGAAGGGTCTAATTTATATTTCCTAGTCTTAATGCAATAACAAATTTTCTCTAAAACTTGGGAAACTAACTCAATTTGAATAATTACATGTGCTAACACCTTAATTTACACGGTTCCTTCAGAATTTAAAATTAAGTTAAATATAGCGTAGTGCGTGGCAACGGTTACCCGGCTCTACCTTTAAGAGCCCATAAAAAATTAAATTCGGATGTCGTTTATATTTGGCTATAGAGGACGTCTACGTAAAAGTACGACTTCATCTCCCAGAATAAAAAGGGTCAAATATCTTAAAATAGTTGTGTTTCTGGTACAAATGTACCTTATAAAAGTTTTATGATTTTGTAAAATATGTACATTGAATGATAGTGTTTACTTGTCCTTGTACGGCCGTAAAAGCTTAAAATGCAAACCCGTATTTTTTATCGCAGTATCCTATTTTACTACAAAATCCGTATAATTTTTTTCTGAAATATTTCTCGATCGACATCAATTTGTTTATAACATTAAATTTTTGTACTGGGAGAAATTTTAAAAGCGGAGAATCCGTGCATTTCTGCTACTAATATAATTAAATAACTTATTAAATCGACCTTTTTTTCAAATTAGCTGTGGAAAGCCTGACTTCCCCTAATATTCATTTAACTTCATTAACATACGTAAGGTCAGTCTTAAGTAACCAGACAACTTACTTCAACAGACGAAGTAATTCACATGAAGTCAAGATCAATGGCATATGCTTTAAAATTCCCCATAGCCTGAATTAGCTTAGCCAAATGCAGCCATGAGCTGGCATGATTACAAGCCAGCCCATTGCAACACTCGCCGAATAAATATCTATTAATTAGCCGCCGATTGTCCTAAATTCGCAGAGATAATTAATTACTTTTCTCCCGAATCCACCCACGGCATCGATGTAATTGTAATACGGGGCCTGACTGCTTCTATCATCGGCGACAGCGCATGAATCGCACTTGAAAGCCTTAATCCCACACATGATGACAATCCAGGGGAAATTTTGAGGTTTTCACGCAAAGTTTATGATTGACCTAGATACGAGCGAGTGACTGGGATGGTGAACTACCTACCTGTGTTGAGTGATCGCGCAAGGTGGAAGCACGCCGATATTTCAAATCATTTTGCACGAATCGAAGCTGACAGACAATCTGGAGCCAGTTGAATTCTGTCCTTCCCAATTGTTGTGTGATGAACCGGCGCGGTACTCCAAAGCAACACAAGCGATGGGTGGCCTGACTGATTTGCAAAACAATTCGCGACTGACTTGAATAGATCACAGAATTGTTGGAATCCAATAACCTTTTGATTAAGTCGCGAATTTTGCGAGGTAATGTAGCGGATTGCTGTGTCATGTGATAAGTTTTTGCTGTTTATATTTACATATTTTTTCTGCTAGGCGAGAGCTCTTTGGATGCTATTGACCTTTCTACATTATAATCGAAAGCTTGACTTTTAGGAACTTTCTGGGCGTCTTTCCGATCAGATGTGGGATGAAATTAAAAGTTTGATCAATTTGCAAGGCTTTTAACACTTGAAAGAGATATAAATATATACAATAGTATAGAGAATATAAACTCGTTAGGGGACTTGTTTACTGTTTTTGGTCATCAACCTAGACATAAATTTTATGAATTGAAGTTACTCCCAAGTACTGACGAAGTACTACAATGTAGCTAAAACTCAAACTATGATTAAGGGATTTTTCTGGGAAAAAATGTGCAAGAAAAATTGTTTTTTAAAACTTTTCTTTTTTTTTGCAAAGAATTTTTCTGGTTTGTTTATTTAATTTAAAAGAGTACAAAAATATTTTCTTTTTTTATTGGATTTTTGTTTCATTACAAATTTTTAAAGAAAAAACATCAAAAAATGACGGTGGGCATGATTTCTGGGGACTGGATCATCTGAAAAAAGAATGGCAAATTATTCCTTCTTTATATCTCTTTTCTTTAATTTTTTTGTCGAACTTATTTCCCAAAAAAACGCCTTAAATCGGATATTAGGTAATGGTCTCGTTTTCGTAACCTTGCAACATTATTAAAAAGGGTCGAACATACTCGTCGTTTATACGAAATTTGATTAGATAAACTAAAATAATTCTTTTAAATGAATCTGTAATATTGTTTTTTAATTTGATTTTTGTGAAAAAGATTCCTAGGTTTTAAAATTAAACCAGATCTGTTTGTTAGTACAGACCGTAGATCAAGTGACATCCGTATTACTTTTTTTACAAAACGCGCTTTTCTTTATCGTGTAAAACTCGCAACAGAAATTTTGATGACTGCTAATACCTTTTTTTCGCGTCTGATCTCGGTAGCACGTTCTAAATTTTTGTAGGATGAGTTTATTGAACACTCTCAAAATTTTACATATAAGTGTTTTAATTTCTCGCACGCCTATGAAAACTAAAAAAATACGAAACAAGATGAATATATAGTATGTTAGTAACCTACGAAAACAAAACGAAAACTTTAAATATGCAGTACGAACATACATATTGTAAAAGTACATATGTATTATTTAATTTCATTCTGTTGGGATTCCCAAGTACGTACAAAGATCCCCTTCATCATTTTCTCAGGGAAACACTTGAAATTTAATTTACATTAGACATAAAAAAGTTTTTTAGGAAGCAGTTCATTAACAAACGAAAGAAAACAAAAATCAAAAAACGGATATTTCTTGGAAATCGGATTGCATAAAAAGCGAACGACACCTAGAACTTGTGCCTTCAGTTAAATTAAGTTCACTCTTTTATTGAGAAAAGTTCTGAAATCAAAGGATTCAAAACCAATATATGATTTTTCCTGACCGGAAGAAATCAAAGCGAATATTCGATATTTGTCATAAAATTAGCTAATACATTACATTTTCTCCTCTTACTGAGATACAAGAGAACTATCTCTACACTATAGTTATAAAACTTCAAAATGACGATTACAATATGACATCTTAAATAATAATAATAATTCCGAAAAAGTAACATCCAGTGTTAAGCGTAATCACTGATTTTTTCATTCGATTGAATAGTTAACTAAAGATTTAATCATGACTAATAAGTCATAATTGAAATAACCATTATAATATAATTGCAGAATAGTATCACTCAATAGAAGTATTAAGCTAGTACTAAGTAATCTCCTTAACATAATACACAAAAATGTGTTTTTTAAACTGATAAAAAAAAAATTTTGAATTTTTTCTTTTTAACACCTTTAAAGGTGTTGTTTATACCCCGTCTATAGGGGTAGTTTTGTCTATGACTTTACAATTACTTGGAAATAATCAATGAATGTTATTTACGTAGGTAACAATATTAACTACTAAAATAATAAAAATTTTATCTTATTCGCGCACATACGTTATGCAAAAATAAGGGGGCTGGTTAACTCTTTGTTTGGGGGATGTTTAGCTTCTAGAACAATAAATCATACTTTTTGCACAAATTCTTGATCAAACAAAAATTTGTAGCACTTATACGTGTTTGAAAAATAGGCTAAAAAACCTCTTTGTTTGCGGTCACTCTTTCTGCTACTTTCATTGAAACTCTATCGAATCCTACTTGTGCATCTTCCTAAATCGATCTGAAGTAATCATATCGCTCTGTGGCCATCAAATGGTATAATAATATGTAGGTATGTACATACCATATCCCAACAATTTAGTCAAGTGTCGAAGAAGAGAAATTGCTATATGCTTTCTATTTTTGTAATCATGCATTGTCTCGGTGGTGTGTGAATACGTTTAAAATCCAACTATGAAGATATTGAGGAAGTGAGCATGAATTTTCTATGAGTTAAATACTGTCATACTAAAAGCATGCCGAAAGCACCTTCCGATTGCCGGACTGCATTTTCATTTCATTTAGTACTTCCCAAGAATATAATAAAGTTTCTCGAAAAATGCACTAAGGTGAGAGCTTTTGGCACAAACAAATTATCCCACGCCGTGGACCAATCGATTGAGTAGCGCATTTGTGGCATTCAATGCCAGGGATTTATTGATTCCCTCGCGGGGTCAGACGGCACCCGTGTGCCCTTGTATGCATGGGTGTACGGCTGCCTTCGACTAGATAGCGTAATTCACTCTGGGAACGCTTTCAGAAATTTTGGCAAGCGCCCAGAAGAGCTGTGCAGCAAGATAGTTTATTCAGAAAATCGGAATTTGTTAGGGTATATGGCACGATTAAGTGAAGCCGCGCAACCCAGCAATTCCGCCTTCCAATGATTCTAGTGCCAGGCAAACTGGGAGCTCTGGGAGCAATGAAGTGAATAAACCCCACTGAACTTGGGACGTTACGTAAAGACTCAGCACAAACAAACATGTTGACAAATTGTCCTTTTGCCGAAGGTTAGTAATTTTAGGGTCAAGGCTCTTTTTCGAATTTTAGCGTGTGCTCCGCTTAGACCGCTTTGGAAATTCTGGAGAAGACTATTGAGTGAACACCACACCAATTGCCTTCCCATTTCCCTTTCAAAGGGCTTCCGTGCAACAATCTTTCTATTTTGGCCTACAGTCTTCAATGAGTAGAGAAAGAAAAAAATATTTTTGCTTTCTTGATTTTATGGTAGTCTGCAAGAAAGCTGCTATCGATCCTCTCAGTTGTTGAACTGTCGTCCTTCAATTGGTCCTCAACTGTGAGGCGAGAGAATAATTTTTTGATGTTATTGAAATGGTTCTGCACTTCGTGCAACCTTCATGCATTCACCTTTAACGTCGGGATTTATTTTCGCGAGTAGTTTATATAAGCGTTCGCTTCACAATAAATTCGCAAGATTTTATAACCTCGGTTTTATTGTTATTTTTAAACATTTCCTCTTTAAAGTACGCTTTGAAATTATTGAACTTAGTAACTCAGTTCTGGGTTTTATCTCCTTCTCTTGGGGTTTTTTATTTACATACCCATATAAGCAGGATTCGGAGCAATTTGGATTTGGTCTACAACCATAGTTATATAATTGATAGATACAATTTTGATTCGATGTGTCGGCCACCATTTAACAACTTCTTGACAATCTTTGAGAATCGGAAAGAATAAGACAGTGTGAGAAAAATGATTAAGGGGGGATATACATTTAGAATGACCAAAAAATTCAATTTTTTTTTTTTTTTGCATAAAAAGTTAGTAAATTTCCCGTAGAATACGCTCCTGAAACCCTTTTTTCGAAATTCGAACTCCAAGTGTTTTTTTTCATCGTTCCCGGGATTGCTGATTAAAATGTAAGTACGATTTTTCGATAAATAAAACTTTCAACGCGTTTTTCTCAAAACAGCATTTTCGGAGTTTATGGCGGTAATAACTCGAAAACTAATTATCCGATTGAGCTGAAACTTATAGGATTTCTTTATTATAGTATTACCTTCTATATGAATTAAAAATTATTGTAATATTTTATTATTAAATATGGAAAAATGTGATAAAATGGCGGAGAAAATGTTGATTTTTTCGAAAAAGTTACGCCAAAAGTGCAAATTTTTTTTTTCACTTTTTTTTCAATTCATCCACTAACTGTGAATGTAATTAATGTAAATTTTTTTGATTTTTTGATTTCTGATCAAAATTGCGACCAGGAGAGCCGGCACAAGCAAAATACAACGACTTTTTCAACACCATCTAACGGCCGCCATTTTGTTGAAAAAAATTAAAAAAAATATATTTTTGTATACTACATGGATACACTTATAATTGTAAAAAAGTTTCGATTAATTTAAATAAAAACTTCCCCTTGAAAAAAAATGTTCAAAAATGAGTTTTTTTTCTTGTTCTAAATGTATATTCCCCCTTAAATAAACAGCTTTCAATAAAGTGGAAATTGACGTAATCTGTCATTCCTTGTAAAGAAAACAAAGCTAAAATATTCCTTCCTTGAAGTTTTCAAAGTTAATTACATAATATGCGTACAGACGGAATCACTAGAAAATCAGTAATTTTTTTAATTGACGACTCAAAAATTAAATGTTTGTCGAATGTGAGCGAAAGGTTTCGAGGGCCTCGCAATCATTGCGCCCAGTAATGTTTATTGTAAATCCCCGATTTATCCATACGTTATGTTTCCAGGACATGTCCCTTAATCAAGCCTATAATCCTGCTGGGATTTGTGTCCCATACTACTTTGGCTTCTGGGAATGCTTCGCCTAGATAGGTTTTTATAAATAATTAAATACATGTAGGGTACAACAAAAACGGGTCATAGTTTAAAAGTTTTCTTAAATTTGTAATGTAGTAAAATATTTCACTTTGATTTAGAAAGTTACGATAATGCTCAAAAATGTTCAAGGCCTTTCGAAAATGTATCTTATTAAGGCAATTGGCTGATGATATGTATTTATATAACGTATTTCAATTACACTCCCACTATAATTTACGTTAAATTGACTAGGTATTCTTCATAACTTGACATGATGATTGTTTTTATTTTTAACAATCATATATAGTCACTACTCTACTAGATGTCTAGTTGCTTTAAAGGCCTTCAAACCGATACTATGATCAGCTAGCCTTCTTTTTAGTATAGTTATTATAAAATGAATTCTTGTTGGTTAACCAGAAGCCTGGTACACTGAACTAGATCCGCTAGTTATATATACTTTGCTCTGTTCGAGTTGTATTTCATAATAGCTAGTTGAAATGGAGCACAACGCGCAAAATGTAAATCTCGGATTAAAAGATTTTATTGGTGGTTTCAGTGCAGTGAAAAACACAAAACTTACTCTCTTTCTAAGCAAGCAAATTTAATCCCTCTAATTGACTGTTTTTTGAAAAATTACATAACAGGAAAAAATCGATGATGCTTAAAAAACATAATTTCGAACAATTTTTGAAGTGTGAACATAATTGGTATAAACAAAATTAAATGAATGAAATAATAAAAACTGGAATATCTTTTGAGATTGTTTAATATTCAATTTTGAAAAAAAGCTCTCCCGTTTGTAAGTTGTTTTACAAATGGGTCTCGCTGTGAAAAATAATAGGTGCAAACACTAGCCTCACATAAACTATTTATTTTCTCAACAATAATAACATCACTTCTTTTTTGTTTTCCCTGAAATAAGATTTGTATTTTCTTCTTTATATACATATTTACATAAAATAAATAGAAAAACGAATTTCTTGAACTAAGGTGCTATTCACACCTATTTTTTTGCACAGAGCTGTATAGCGAAAGAACCTTAATATGATAAGAAGTGCTACTCCGCATGTGTCGATTTATACTCAGAATAATCTGATCTGTGTCCGTAAATCCAATCCAGATCATTACGAGCGGGCTCTGTGTGATCTGCAATTAAACAGATCTAACCTAAAATTTGTTTGTAGTAAAAATGAATATAAAAGAGGGAAAGGTTTTAAACTAAGTGATAGTATAAATATTTCTATACTGCTTCTTTTCTAATATTGTGACCACAATCGGTTTAGGTAAGCACAAGCACCAACATCAGTATATCGAAATCTAGCGAAGAGCAGCTAGTTATAAATTGTATGTAGAGCAATATTTTTGGACTTTTTCAGTAATATATCTAGAACTATCTTACACAAAATTCTGAAAAGGTAGTTTTTGAATCCTTATAACTAAGTGGCCATTTTCAAAAATGTTCTGTGAGGAAATATGCGAGTCAGTAAACTTAATTTCTATGCCAAATTTACGACGTTACGACAAAAACTACCGAGCTACTTCGCACGTTTTCGATGATTGTCCATTGCTAGCGGATTATCATTTAATATTCGAAGAATCAGTGGAGACTAAAATATCATAAATACAAGCCGTGAAGTTGAAAATGCACATGTAGTGATATAGTCCGAGAATCGGTGCGAAATAACATTGCTTCTTATGCCGGAAAATCCGAAATATGCCATTACACGAGCCCGAACTGCTAAACAATAACTTTTACGCGAAAATGATGTTCTACTAGTTATACCTAGGGGAAATACCTTTCTTATGATATGAAAAACGTTATAGTGATAAGAATAAAATGTTAAAGTTTTTTTTTCACTTAAAAACAACTCTACCCAATTCACCGAACAAAACAGCAGCGGCGGGTCGAGCTGGCAGTACGATTTTCCTTGGTAGTTTTTTTAATGGACGGTAAGAGTAACATTTGAATGCAAATATCTTTAAAAAAAATTTCCCGCCCCTATAATAATTTTGGTACCATAGGATCAGTATTCCTCCTTTTGGTACCATAGGATCAGTATTCCTCCCCAGTTACAATTAGTAGAACATCAATATTTCGTAAAAGTTATAGTGTAACAGATTCGCCCTCTGGAGCAGAATGAATGGGCTGTACTGCCAATAAGATTATTTTGCGGCAATCATCGAACTACATCACCCTATAAATGGGATAGTGAGGAGGTCTAGTTCACGGCTGGTATAATAATGGCCCGGGGTTTTTGCTTTATCTCATGTATCCCATACCCAGGTGTGTACTTTGAGCGTTAATCAAACCGCCACCGCGTTAGTGTCAACAGACCTGAAGGCTAATGTCACTACTAGACCCACAGTCCGTTCTCGGGTCGTTATGGTGAATGTTCGATATCTGTCTGCATGTTTGTATTCTTGTGTGGCATATTGTGCACTGCATCTTTGGAACATACTTAGGAAATAGATTTCCCTCCGATAATCCAATTTCACCAGGATAACCAAGCCAGTGCTCTGGGTAAAATCTAAATTACTTTGAGCGAATCTTATAGGAGAACTCAACGCACGCGAACCATCTGTACGTACAATATCTAAGTGGCTAATGATAAATTAATTATATATCTTGTTAATGAAACTTTTTAGGTACATATTATCTCGTAAGGCGAAAAGGAAACTTGAATCTGATGAGAGGTCCCTTAAAAAACAGAAGGTGGGATATGTTTCGTTCAGTATTAAACAGAGAATAAACCTGTGCCATGGAGGTTACCAAGGAGGAATTTTGAATATAAGTACTTTTAGTGAAGTACTCTTCTTATTTAAATTTCAACAATTGACTTCCAAGAAGAATTCTTGAATAAAATCAAATGATTCACCCCAATAACAGAACAACGTATAAAAAGGCAAGCCGTACACTTAAGAAATTGTTGGCCGAAAAAAAACGAGAGCTACTTTAAAGACTTTTCTGCCATTTTGTATGCCAAATAAAAAACTCTACTTTAACCATTAACGCAAAAATTCGATTCGGTTTGCATATCAAATCGGAGAGAAAGAATGTATGTTAATTTATTTATTTATAATATTAGGTACACAGGTTAATCTATTGCCCGGACTAAAATAGTTAAGCTTATAAAACGGCGAACATGTGTGATATGTTGAATAGAGCGTGGAAAGTTGAAATTTCCAAGGGCTTATTCACCACTACCATTTGAATTTTTATTTAAAAGACTTAATTTACAGACGGAAGTTGTTTGTCGTTTCATATTTCCGACTCGGCCATAAACACAAAGCATAAGTTTGCAAGTATGTCTTTGAATTTTTTTCCAAAAGAAAAAATGTGTTTATGGTGTCGCTCGGCAGACTTGTTTCTTGAGAAGCATGGGGCGTTAGTTTGTTAAAATTTTAAACAGATTTGTGATATTTTTACATGCTTAGAATAGAGTTAGCTGCAGTCATCACAGATTAGTGGTGTTTAATTATATCGGAAAAAAAAAAATTTAAATCTTTATATGCCGTGCAATTTTCTGTGATGTTACAGCAGTTAAAAAATCAAACGTTGGTCCTACCTTTAGATCGAAAATAGAAAAATGAATGTTTACATTAATCTTGTTTGGAAATAGTGACACCAAAAGACGGATAATTTTAAAAATTATTTGAGGCTGAACAAATGCACATATACACCCCTATACTGTGTCATGTAGTCGCGGCACATGACTTGAAAAATAAATGGTGATGGCTCTATGAATCGAAGGAAAGCCTTATTCCTTAATATTGAATTTTATATGATCGAAATATCACAACAACTGAATTATCGAAGGACATTGGTTGATTTATACAACTTAAGTTATAATGAGTAACTTTGGGAAGAAAAAGATCTGAATTTGCTAGACTATAAAAAATTACTTAGCGATAAATAAAACTTTGTAGACTTGCCTACCAGCACGTAAAAATTTGTACTACATATTGCTATCAATAAATTACACTTTCGATAGTTTTATACAATATTTTAGAACAAATAAGTACATTTACATATATTTACTCAAGAGATTTGAAGCTAGAAAAAGACCTACAGTAAAATCTTCATCCCAGTTTAAAATTGGGAGTATCTTTGGTTTCTTCGCCGAGAGCAGTTAACAGGTAAAAACCGTCGACAACTTGAGTGCTTGTACAGGATGTCCCAAAAGTAGTTGGTGAAACTAATCGACTGTTATTATCTAACGTTTGCAGTTTTTCAAAAAACATTAATAGCGTTTGAAAGAGAAAAGATGGAGGTTTTATTTGAGTACAGGTGTCCCTCAAGTTACACGATTAATTGGTTCCGTGTAACTCGAAACCGGTTTCGAGTTATACGGAAGTGGATACTCAGATTTAGCACTACTGTTAGTGACCTGTATATTCCACTTTTCAAGAGCAGGAAGCGAAAGGATTCCGCAGATAGCTAACATTGACGAATATATATATGATAAATCCTTATTATTTTACCCTTTTTATGAAAATTGGTATAAAACCGTGTAACTCAAATAGCGTGTAACTTGAGGGAACGTCGCAATTTTTTTCCGTGTAACTCGAAAATCGTGCAACTCAAGTACCGTGTATCTCGAGGGATACCTGTATATATAAAGTATACAAAAGGGCGCTTTTGTATAGAGATATTCCATTATTTACAAAAAGTGAAACAGTGGTACATATAATAAAAAAAAGGGCCTTGCCACTGGCTGACGCAATACATGTCAATATGTGCATAATACGTTGTCTCCTTTTAAAAGTGTTTCGGTCGCAACTCTATACGTTCCATACTTAGTACGAAATCCCCTATAAGCATCACTATACACTTTTCCTCTAGAATAGAAGCACTCGTCAAGATAAACTTTTTCTTCCGTCATAAGGTCACTCATCTTGACTGAAACGTTGTTGCTTCTAAGAAAGCTAGAATAAAACTACAGGGTCTCAGGTATGTGAACCTCAAAAGTACAGCCACAGCCAGGGGACATTGCCACCCCAAGATTTCAGAGCGAACATCGGAAAATTAGTTCATTGTACCTACGTTTTTCTTATACTTGATAAAAGATTGCATGCGGTAGTTTCTATCCATTAAAACCTTACATGTTAACTCCATTTAAGGAAACAACAAGATTCCAAGAAAGCACTATTTAACAGCATCCATCTCGAAGATGTCGGAAATAAAATTCACCTTGCTACAAACTAAAAGAACAGTTTTACAAAAACTCTATTCCTAAGTAAAGAATAACCCCAAATATAAATTCTACGTTCCCGATAACGTATGAAACGATATATAGTAGGTACATCTTGTAACTAGCTACAGCTTAGAGAAAACTTACCCTCCCAACAATTTTTCTTATAAAGCCCTTCAAGAGTTATATGAGAATTAAAATGGGCTTTAGCTAAGATAATACCTTCAAAAAGTAACTCCTTAAGAATTCTTAAAGACCATTATTAGCCAATATATGTTGATATATTAGTTTCTTTATATGATTAATGAAATATTATACTGAAAAACAAAAATATTACATTGATAAAATTTGGTGTGATACCTCCAAAAAGTGCTTACCTATGCTCTCAAAATTTTGCAAATTAATCGACATAAAACGATAGAAAAGCAATTTTATTTTTAATTCAATTAATTAAAAAATTCAAAAATGTTTTCAAAATGTTCTCCTTGCGATATAATAGATGAATTAATCATAGAATAGATTTCAGAGAAATTAATTTATTGTTCAACTTAAATCGCATTATTACCTACTACATTTTTTCAATGAAAATTAATATATGGTCGGTTATTGTTGTCTTTCATTAAGTCCTTATAAAACTACTTCTAGAAAGTCAAGAAAATCCTTATTTTTATAACAATCTAATTATGACTTCATATAAAGTCACGAGCTCATAAGGTTTTTAAAATAGATTTTTTAGTAACTTTCGTTCTTATATTATATTATAAGATCGTAGTCCCAGAGTTAATTTATTTGTTCTTAAAAAGATTTAAGTTAAACTCTCACAATGATGTGTTCTCACTTTTCTTACAAAACACTAATACAAATTTATTGTAATAGTAATAAGAACAAATGTTCTGAAAAGTCAATGTTATTTCTAAGGGCTTCAATCAAGGGTGAATTTGCCGCGAAAGCCTTTAAAAGTATCGTTTAAATAGGCTCGTATCTTCACTCCTTCAACCCATAGGTAAAGAATAACCTCAACAATTTATTTTCGCGGTCTCGAAAACGTATGAAGCACCCATATTGTTACTAAATATCAAGTCATTTGTAACAATTAAAGAAAAACTACCCCCACAATTTTAGCTCTTTCAACCCCAATGTAATAATTAAGGGTTTCAGCGCCCCTAAAAACCTTAAAATGGTAGAATTTACTACAAGAAGAAAGTGTTATGAATTTTATCCGCGTGAATGAGGTTCCCAAACCCTCTAAATATTTTTGCCAGAAAAATGCTTATGGGCATGTGTGGGCAATTACATGGCATTCATGAGGCCCATGTCGCTTTATGTCCTTTCGTTGTACCTTATTTCAAACATTGACTTCAGGAAAATCGCCAACGCAAAACAAAATTAACTACGTCATCATTACATGTATTATTGCTGCAAATCGAGTAACTTTGGGCATGTACCATGAGTTTATACATGAACGAACCGTAACATATCGGGAAGATCATATTGCTACGGATTCTGAGGAATAAAAAAATACCTTTTTTGGATAAAAAGTGCTACTTACGAAAATTAATTTTTTCCCGAGTTTTCTTGATTTCAGACCACTGTGCGGAGATATTTTTCTCCTCTTACTTATTAGCTTCTGAATCGCTCATTAGTTTTTAAATATCACTGGAATCTAATCTTTTACCAGTTTTTAAATATCACTGGAATCTAATCTTTTACCAGACTATATTTACACACATAAATATATCGTAAAAAATCTTTAAACTACATTTTTCAAAACGCCGG
Organism: Dysmachus trigonus; assembly: GCA_949715965.1. Lineage (NCBI taxonomy): Eukaryota > Metazoa > Arthropoda > Insecta > Diptera > Asilidae > Dysmachus > Dysmachus trigonus. Next base: position 29,750,991 of record OX454320.1, read on the forward strand.
ACAGTCAACCTCCGGATTGGCTGAACCGATTTGAATAAACCTTATAGCGTTTTGTTTGTTAAGGTCTAGTGTAGGGCAATTCACCAGAGAATTCCGAAAAAGTTGATAACAAAAATATTTGAAAACCGAACAAAGCGAAAAAAATGCGATTTTTTTTCAAATTTTGTTAAAGATATCCGCCATTTTTTTTCTACCAATTTTTTACTAATTGTGGTGAATTGTCTCATAAAATAGCTTCTTTTTTAACATGTTTTTTGGTTTTTTTTGTTTCGGACTTGCTTTTCCAGCTTCAAAATTTAAATATTCAAATAAAAAAAGATACAGTTAGATTTATAATAAAGGAACTGAAAAAAAATAAAGTTTAAATGTCTATATTTTCCTATTCTACAAGGAACTAGCCCCTTAAAAATGCGGTGGACATCATAACTTGTGCTAGATTTATCTGAAACCAACAAATACAATTTTGTATGCTAGTATACGATTTCAGCTCGGGAGTGAACGAAGGATTTATTGAAGTCTGAATTTTGGCGGTGTTGTGTGCGGAAAATTTATTTTTCGGTACGAAAAAATAATACATATTGCCATGTAAAGTAAGTTGTGATGGACGAAAAACTAAATCCTTCGTTCACTTCCTAGTCAATGCTATTTAGAAGAAGTGAGCAAAATTTGAATAAGATCGGGGTATTAGTTTTTAAGTAATCGACTTCAAAAATAGAGTTTTGAGAAAAGTTTAAAGGTAAGAATAAAAAGGTGAAAATTTGTTCATAGAATATAGTTCAAATTCTACTCTTTTTGATACTTGAAAGTTTGAATGCATTAGTACCTTTTTACCATTAAAAAATGTCAAAAAAACACCTATATTTTCAAAATTTGAAATCCACGTGACTCCTTAAGGGGGGGTATAGTTAATTATGCATTTTTTGGACCCATTTTTAAGATTTTTTTTTTATCGATCTGGTAAAAGTAAGGTAAATGGGCGAAGGCCTACACTAAAGAACAACTTTTTAAGAGTATTCAAACAAATGTTTATTAAAAAATATTGAAAATTGATTTTTTGACATAAATTGTAAGTTGACGCTTCGAAAAAAAAGTAGATTTGCGGTGAGACACGTAACTCGAAAACTACTTGACCGATCCTTTTGACATTGTGCACACTTTTTCTGTAGACAATTTACAAGGTATTCCTGTCGAGATATTTTTTTTTTCAATGTTTTTTTTAATAGAATTTTTTCCGATTGAAAACAGAAATTCTAAAAAAACATTTCCTTTTTTTTCGTTTTTTTGACTTTAAACTCACACCAAAAATTCAATAATCGAAATAAATAAAAAAACTCGACAGCGTTACCTCAAGAAACTTATTAAGTAACAAAATCTTTTTGGTTTTTTTGTTTCAGATGATCCAGCTATTAGTTATGTGTCTCACCGCAAATCTACTTTTTTTTCGGAGCGTTAACTTACAATTTATGTCAAAAAATCAATTTTCAATATTTTTTAATAAAAACTTTTTTGAATTCTCTTAAAAAGTTGTTCTTTAGTGTAGGCCTTCGCCCATTTACCTTACTTTTACCCGATCGATAAAAAAAAATCTTAAAAATGGGTCCAAAAAATGCATAATTAACTATCCCCCCTTAACCTAATTAGCGTCTACAGTACACCTTATACTTCTTACTGTTATATTGCATATCTTACAAAACATTTCAAATATTTGAATTTGAGAACATGAATTCACAGATGCCGCTGCACGCAGAAAGTATTTAATGGATTAAATGGTTGCAGAATTAGATTTGTTTCAAACAAAATCAAAATACATTTATTTTACTGGAAAAAGAAGCCTTTATTGTCGCTTATTACGTAGACACCAAGTCAGCAATAGCAAGGCAACGGTTGGGTTTTGACCTTCCTCTTACTGGCTCATCATCGTTATTGGACTCTGTTCAGTTTTCAATGAAAAAATTGGTTTTTATATGAAACTCCTATGTCGTGCCGGTCGCATTGAATGACAGTGCTACAAGGCTGCTACAAGTTTCCCATTGCACGTGTGTTGTGACAGTTCTAAGATAAACAATCCGCCAACTGTCACTACCCGGTTGCTCGTAAGTAAAATGGAAAGTTTGAGGGAATTGCTGTTGTTTTTGCAACCCGACCAACGTCTAGATCTAAGAGCAGTGTCCTTAACTCACGTTCTTGGTAAGTGACAGAATTTAGTTTTGCTCGCATGCTCAGAATTCGCACATTGCAGGGCTAACCGGGTCCGCTGAGGGAAAAGCAGTGCTATTCGATCTGCCTGAAATAATCCAAGCAATTTTGCTGTTAACACAGGACAAGACTATTACTATAGCTAAAGATGCGGTGTTATCGCTAATTAATCTAACAGCGGAAGAAGCGGGCGCGACGAAAGTACTGGAAATAAGCGGAGTGATGACTACAGTAAGTTATCATTTAAACCCTACTTCTCTACTATGTACCATTCTAGAACTTCAGCCTAGCGAATAAAGCTATTGCAGCTATTATGGATCCCGACAGCGAATTAGCTGATCCCTGGTCAATGGTGCTGAGTAACTTATCGCGTGTGGAGTCCCTAGTGGACACGGTAATAGATGAAGTCGAAAAGGATCCTAAGACGATTAGCGGATTGGTTAAAGCATTCTCTAAGTTGGACTACAACAAAAAGGGTGCGAAATTGCATTACCTAGGTGAGAATTAAATGAAGCAGGAAAAACATGATTTGGCCCATGGGGGGATCGAACCCACGACCTTCGCGTTATTAGCACGACGCTCTAACCAACTGAGCTAATGGGCCACATGTCATGCAGTTTTCTTATACATATGTACTTTGCTACGCAGGACCAATTTTTTGCAACATCACCCAGACAAGCCGAGGCCGCAATTTGTTCTGTAATCCCGAGCTGAACGTACTGGAGAAAATCGTTCCCTTTGTTTCTTTCGAGGACAACATAGTGAGACGTGGAGGGACTCTTGGGGTCCTTAAGAATGTCTGCTTCGACCCAGTATACCACGACTTAGTAACTGATGAAAAAAGTGACATCTTCCACAATTTGCTGTTTCCTCTCGTTGGTCCGGAGGAGTTTACTGATGAGGAAAATGAAAAATTCCCAGTAGAGTTGCAGGTAATTCCTTTATATCTGAATTTTTTCCTGCGTGTGCGCCTTTAGTGATGATTTTTAATCAAAGAAATAGCAGATTGGAGAATCAATTAATTTTGAAATACGTGAAATTATATAAAAAGAAACCAGGTCAATGAGATCTCTACATGCTCAACATATGGATAAGAAAAAATCTAATGAACGCATGACTTCGCTTGTTTTAATTTTGTTAATTCTGACTTTTTTTGTAGTATATGAAATTTAAAAAAAATAAAATGCCCAGTTGGGGGTCCTTTTGAATATGAATTTCAGTGAACCTTTGTCGAGCTTATTTATTATGTCCCGGCGTGGCTGCATAGGCCCTGGAGTATGTTGTATATTCGAAATAATTGTAGTTTAATATTTTCGTAGTAACTACTTTATTATTTATCTTATGAACACAAACATGTTGGGCTTAATTGAAAGTTAATCTAAAAAATCTTAAAAACTATCATAGCCGGCAGCTTAATAATGTTTATTCTTGAAAAAAAAATTTATTTTCAGAAATAAAATGACAAAAATTCAATTTTTTAAATTTATTCTTATAATGTTTCAAGAAGGTAATAAGATTATTTGTTTAACCCTTTCGGTACGACACAGTGGTTGCACTGCACGGCAGCGTAGGCCGCGAAATTATATATTTTACTGCAAACGCAGCATTCCGGACTGCACCGCTTTTTTTCACAGAAAACCTGTGCCTTTGCGCATTGGAGCTATATTGCTAAATTGGTTCAAAACCACCCAGATAAGAAGATACTCGTGAGGAAGACAAAAAGAGACGCTCGAAGCCCTTTTTGCGAAAAATATTTTGGGTGATTTTAAAAATTCAAATTACTTCACTTTGATTTCGAAAAGTCACCATATTGACACTTCAATCTTACGATCCAAGAACTTAAAGCAAAAATGAAAATCTGGAAAAAATCATTAATAATTAATTAATTAAAATTTTTAAAATAACTCAAGAAGTTTTTGGCAAAAAGGGCTTCGACTGTCTCGTCGTTGTCTCATCACGAGTATCCTCCAACAAGAATTTTCAAATTTCGTTAAAAAGTACGAATTGTGGGTGGTTTTGAACCTACTGGGAACAATGTGCCCTGGTCAGCTTGAAATTAAAAGCTTTTACTGCCGCCAATAATGACGACTAGAGCTGGCGATCGTACCCACAGAGCATTCCATGAATGCCGACTATAGGCGGCGCTCGGATCCAGAGAATGCTGCGCAGATGCCGACAATAAGCGGTTGTAGGACCGAAAGAGTTAAGTAGAAAGTCCAGAATGCCGCGTCCATTAAGTGAATAATAAGAAACTTACAGAGTGGAGCATACCAATAATCTTAAAGTAGAGTTATTCGAATAGTGCGTATATGATCCGAAAATGCCTGTTGTTTTTAAGCATATTATGTACATGAGTTATCTTGTGGTATGAAACTAATTGGCCTCAGCTGGGACACCCTGTATTTAGCAAGTGAAAACCAAAACAGATTAACTGCAAAAAGAACTCGCATACATAGAGTCTGTAAATTACAACTTACAAAAACTAACTAACTAAAGAAAATAGACCTTATCATATAAATAGAATCTTTTATAAGTCGCAGCAAATCAGTCGCATTCAGCCCACTTTATCAGTGTAAATATTTTTGATTTTTTTGGAATAAGAAATTTACAAACCAAAAATTAGCGGCAACTATTTCCAACCTACATTTTTATACTTTTTATATTTTTTCTGTAATCGTTACAACTGTATAATTAAAAGATTTACCAATAAAAATTACCAATAAAAATTAATAAAAAGGCAACGCTCAAAATTAGTATATTTTTTCTAATAAAAACCTACTAAAGTTAAAATTAAAGCAAACAATTTTAGAAGAACGATCTTTCATAAAATATTAAAAGAACGGGTTTGCAAAAAAAAAAGAAAGAACAATTTTAACAAATTAAAAAAATGAACATATTATTAATTCAAATCGTATGTATTTCTTTTCTTTTTTATATCTGTTCTCGTAAAAGTAATATTTATGTTTCAGATACAATAGCCACACTTGATAAACTAAACATTAGAAAATAATTAGCCCTGTCTCCGCAAGCTGTTAAAGTTGAAATCCAAAAACTATAATTTTTTTTAACAGAACAGAATTATGGACCGTTGAGCGGTGCAGATCGATCGAAAGAAAATTTGAGAAATTCCAACTTTGTCGGATCTTAGCGGAAGGCCGTCTTGTTTGCTTATCATTCCACGACTAAAAATTAAGACCTAACTTGACCTAACCCGCAAGAGTTTAAAAATTTTTTGAAATGCCTTTTTGCCCTGCCAATACTTAGGTATGTTCTGTGGTTACAAAATAATTCTCGCGAACATTGCGCTATCTTTTAGGAATTTTTTTATCCATAAAGGTATATCAAAGAATGTCGTACATTCGTAACGTGTCTCAAATAAAAGCTTAATATCTATCTATTATAAACGAGAGACTGACACTTTCTGAATTCTGAATATCATGAAATTCAGTTTTTTTACCTAGTGTTGTGTAAGCTGATTGTTTATCCCTGGAAAAACTTGCTAAAAAAAATACTAATCTAATATTAATGATTACATCTTTAGAACGTTCTAAAGTTTAGAACAAACTGAATTTTGTCACTCGTCTCAAGCCAGAACGTGGCCTCCGTGGCGCAATTGGCTAGCGCGTTCGGCTGTTAACCGAAAGGTTGGTGGTTCGAGCCCACCCGGGGGCGACCAATCTTTTCTAAAACAATATAATATCACCATTCTATTATAATCAATTAAATAATAAATATATAAAACTTATCGCATGTAAATATACTATGAGAAATACATATATGTAATCAATGTCTCTTTGAAGGAATTTGGGAATTTTTTATAATTTTAGAAGTAGTAAACATGTTACCTTAACGGCTTACATAGGTATCTCCAGAATTATAAAAACAATTTTTTTTTCGTATTTCGATTCTAAATACATTTGAAAATAAAATATTACAATAATCATTGAAGAAATTCAAACTGTTACGTAGATATACAATAATAATAATTGCAGCCACACCTCAAGAGTTCGGTCGGAACAGAAGTAAGGAATATTTTAGAATTATTGTTTTTTTTGCTTTGGTTTTTGCAAAATGGCCATTTTGTACAGCAATGTAATAAAAAAACCTTCCCGATTTTTTTACACGAAATGGATCAACTTTACAAAAAAATTGGCTAATTTCAAGCATTTTCTGTTCTATACAATTTTTTTGTAAAGTTGTTCCTTTTTGTGTAAAAAATCGCGAAGTTTTTTATTATATTATTATATTATTCATTGCTGTACAAAATGGCGATTTTGTAGAAACCAAAGCAAAAAAGAACTTTCAAAACTATGGTTTGAGAAAGTTTAGTCATTCAGACCGCGATTTCATGATCAGTCAATAGCAGCAACGTCAAGATGATTATATTATTATATGACTTTGAAAAGAAAAAAGACCAACAAAATTCAACATTTTTTTTTTAAAAACCCAAAAAATAATAGGATTGTGAAGCTTTTATGCACAACAAATGCCAGATTCTGAAAGAGCATCCCCAAAAACCTATTATGTATATACAATTTTGACAGAAAATCGCCCCAATTTTCTATTCGAATCGTACAATTGAACTTTCGTGCACAAAATTCTCGTTTTGCGCATTAATGGGTTAATATACTATTAAAGTCGACTTTAGTTGATTTGGCATTTCAAATTTGGTTTAATTCGGTGAACAACTTATCGCAGTTTATTCCCTTTGGAAAATAATTCCTTTTTCAATTCACTAACAAGAAAAATACGTAATATATTATATACATAACTCTTTTTTCTGAATAATATTTTATTTAAAAAAAATATTGTGATAAATTCAATTTAATTTTTGCTTACGTCGACTTTAGATGTTTTGTCTTTTTCTCACTGATATTAGTCCTTATGAACAATTTTACAGTATTTAGGCGAAGACAAAAAGCGTGAAGAAGACCCAGATCTGCGCAGAATGTTGCTGGAATGCCTCTTGCAACTGTGCGCTACTAAAAAATCTCGGCAATTCCTTAGAGCAAAGGGTGTGTACGAAATTCTACGAGAGTATCACAAATGGGAGCACAGGATTGGAGGTTGCAAGGAGGCATTATTTGCATGCGAAAATGTTGTGGATATTTTAATTAAGTAAGTATTTCTCAGTCTCATCTCACGGCCTACTGTTTCAACGTGATGGCGGTTTTAAGCTCTTTTAAAATCAACTAATCTCAACTAATTGTTTTTTTTTTTTTAATTTGTCCTCTTAGGAAGGAAGAAGAAATTGGAGTGGACAACTACAAAGATGTTCAAGTGCCTTCCGACATAAGCAGAAAGTTCGCCGAGGATGAGAATTTATTGTTACACGATTAAAGGTTAATAAATGTTATTTTTATTAAATTGCTTTTTCATGCATACAATCATTGTGAGGAATTAATGAGGTACGCTGTACTAAAGAATTGACCCTTAAAGTTTCACCCATGAACTCTTATAAGAAATGTGTAGGATAACCTACCTTTTAATATGCCTCACGGGGGTGCTTATGTGGGCTTGATGAAAGCAACCTTAACAACCTCAGCTTTAGTGTCCCAGCTTGTCAATAAACATTAGATTTTTTCTTTTTTTTGTATTATTCACGATATGATTGAAAAGAGAGTTATTTTATCAACCTCAAAAAGTCGTATCCCTCCAGCGCACATTCTAGCAGTGAAGATCTTATTTGGGACACATTATCGAAACATCGCAATCCACAAGTTAATCTTAGGCAGTCGTTGCAAGCCACGTTTAACTGTCTAGTGGCCTAGTGCAACAAGATTCTATGCTTAAGTGCACGGGACAACCGCTATTAAAATGAGGCGTTACTGGTGTTTTAAGGTACGATTACCGTCTACAAGGCCAAAAACAAGTAAATTTTCAAGAGTTTTTTACTCAGCTCCTTTATGAAATATATTTATAAAACTTTTTTGAAAACATTATTTAATTGAATGAGAATACAACAAAATTGTTCTTTCTAATTTTCTATAAATTAGGGCGCCAAATTTGAGTGCTTCAAAAATCCTTGTCCCATTGCGGACAGTTACACTCAGGATTGGTAAGTCTGAACAGAAAATTCAAAAAGTTTCTTAAACCACCATTAATGAAAAATCGATAAAAAAGTATATGGTGGATGTTTGAAAAAAACTATGAAAAACGACAATTTGTTCATAGTTTTTCTGTTTTTTTGTTGTTTTCCTTTATTTTATTTTTTTTTTTTGAGCAGCGTAAAGATTAAGACTTCTATCTTATCAAAGGTATATAATAAGCTAAACACGCGTTCCTCTACATGATTAAAATGATACAGTTTATTATTTCCATCTCCAGTCACCGTCAATTCCTTTTTATTGTGGAGCATTTCCTTTTTTATTTCCAATTTAAAATCAACCCACACCCTGAATTTAGTATAAAGAATTTATTAATTATATATATAATACCTCACCTAGATACCTTAGTTAAACTATTTAATGCATTTGTAAAATTATCCCTGGCCTTTCTAAAACTGTTCTTACCGTCGACGAAATTGTTGAATTCCTTCGATGCTCCAAAATTTTTCTACATGCAGAAAATCAGGCATTCGAATTGTTGTCTGTTCGTTATCTTTATCCTAAATTACTTAAAATATTGTTAAACTATTAAAATAAAAAAAACAACAAATCAACAATTACTTTAATTTTGTATTTTTCCCTTTCTCGATCTGTTGACGAAATATAGATAGTTCGGACAACAAATATTTGCATATTGGTTTGTTTCAAGTGAGCATGAATGTTGTTACAAAAATTCATTAAAATCCGGGAGGTAACGAAAATTAAAAAAAATTATATCGACAGATTCTGTTTTCACATCATAGATACGTTCTTGAAGACTACGTGTTAAAAAAAAAATCTTGTAAATACGATGTTTTTATGGAAAAGTAGAAGATTGGTTCCAGACTTTAAATAATCAGGAAAAATAATACAAATAAAACTCCTTTCGAACCTTATAATTTTTACGTATTGTGTATTTTATTTTACTGAAATAAAAATGTCTAATATGAAGCTAAATTTCACTTAAAAAGCAAAGTATATAACTTTTTCATTAATACCAAAATTTATCACATCAAATTGTATTCGTTGCTTTTTCTTTGCGCAAAACTAGGCTACAATATTATTGCTAACACTAAAAACATCTTGATAAATTCTTTCTGTGATCTCTTGAAGAAAATCAGCAAAGTCCTTTGTGATGTTGTTCCTTTGGTAATTAGGTAAAAGCCCAACAAACGTGAATTCTAGAGTATATAACACGTAAAGAAAGACTCATCAGAATGTGAATTTATTATTTTAATTAAAACGAGTCGTGCAAAAAGAGGATAAAATTTGTTTTGTAATTCCTGTTAAATCATCAAAAAACAGTACTGTGTGTAGCAATTTTTGTCACTTTTATCCCATTGCTAGGAGAATACCGAATTCTGCTTGTGTTTTTGACAAGCGCCAACCCAACGAAGATCATTGAGACATCTGGGTACTTGAAAGATTATTGGGTTGCAAGAACGGAATGTGATACTAAATACATGGAATCTTACAAGGAAAGGGCACAACTTAATAATGAACTTGAATAATTTTTAAATATGTTGTAGGGGTTAGTCTTCTATACAGGGTGTTCAGAGGTGGGAGGTCAATACTGCAGGGGGTGAAAGGTCAGACCGAGACAAGCAAAAAATCGTATGGGTGGGGGGGGGGGGGGGGGGGGGGGGGGGGGCATCTCGCACCGTTTGGCAGTTACAGGGTGATTCGTAAATCAGGATTTTGCCTTATATGGGAACCGCTCTTGTATTTTTATCTTTTTTTCTACGCATCGCAGCGGCCCCAAACTGATTTCAAAAAATCACTATTTGGAAGCCCTTCCACCCCCCTATCCCCAACCCCTTGGCCACAATCCCCCCTGCAAGTTGAAAAAATTAACTTTTATTTCACGATTTTTCTCCTTTCGCCCCACTTTTCTCCGAAATTAATGTTATTAACATACCTACTTTTTATTTTTTTTAAGTTGCCTATCTAATTACCTTACCAAAAAGGTGCAACATGCCCAGGTAGGAAAAGGATACGAAAATTTATTTACAAAAATCCTTTTACAGAATATCATGATAATTCGAATTTTTAGGAAATTATACTTAAGTTTACTAAAAAATACATTTTGTTCGCTTAAAAACTAATTACAATTAAAACGTATGTCCTTCAAAAGCTGTTCAAAATGTTCCCCGCCAGTTTCGATTCATGCAAGTAGCCTTCGTTTTATTTCACGTTTGAGGTCTATGGTAGCCAGTCTCTCCCGTATTTTCGTGGCTGCAGTCCCAATCCTGGTAACTAATTCTTCCCTGGTGTTGATTGGTCTTGAGTAAACTTCATCTTTCATCATTCCCCATAAGAAAAAGTCCAGTGGGGTAAGGTCCGGTGACCTAGCAGGCCAAAGAATCGATCCACCTCGTCCAATCCAGCGCTCTGAGTAATGTTCATTCAACCTTGCCCTAACAATGTTCCCAGTATGCGCAAGTGCTCCGTCGAGCTGTAAATAAATTGCGCTTTTGGTGGCCAGGGGGATGTTCTTCAACAGATCCGGAAGGGTATTCTCCAAAAAGTCCGAGTATAGCTGACTATTCAGCACTTGGGGCAAGATGAAGGGTCCTATCAACTGGTTGCCGATGATGCCAGCCCAGACATTGACACTAAATCTTTGCTGGAAGGACCGACACCTTGTCCTATGTGGGTTCACATCTGACCAGGTGTGGAGGTTGTGGAAGTTTGTGATGCCATCCCGGGTGAATTGCGATTCATCCGTCCACAGAATTCGGTCTAGAAACCTTCTGTTTTTTATGTCAGACTCGAACAGCCAAGTGCAAATTGCAATCGTCTTTCGGAATCTCCTTCCTGTAGTGCTTGGACCGGGATATGGTGGTATGGATGTAGTCCCTCTCGGTTCACAACGGTCCAAACTCTCCCTGAAGACAATTCTGACCTTCGTGCGACCTGCCTGATGCTTATTACAGGGCTGTTCCTGACGATGTTGAGGATTTGTTGGTCAGGGTCCGCTGAATCGGCCGATTTTCCTGCTCGCGTTTCTGCTCTGGGGGTGGTTACACTTCCGGTTTCTTTTAACCTTCTGAAAGTCCTTGAAAATACCTTTCTTTTGGGTACATGCCGATTCGGGAATCTCCTTTGGTATTCTCGTACGGCCTTACTATCACTTCCTTCTACTAAACCGTACACGTAAATTATATCGGCATACTCTTCAACACTGAATTCTGCCATTTTATCTTAATTTTTTCTATTAAACACCCGGTTTTATCGATTGCTTCTTCAACTGTGGTCAATGTCCTTTCAAACTTACCCATTTTTATACCATAATTCATAGGAGGTATTAGAAACGGAGCGTCAGGATACTTAAGAGTCAATGCTGGATATAATAAACTAATAACGCTATTTAACGAGATTACATTTATTATTTTATTACTGTTTTGCTATTGGCCGTTAGCCGTCAGGTTCACAGGGGGATCACACATGTGCACAGGGGGATTTACATGTAACAGTGTTGTACGTGCCGTATCTGTGCACATGTGCCGTAACTGTGTACACTGGCGGAAGTGCGACCATATCCTCCACGCGGGGGCGGCTGGAAGCAGACTCCCAGCTAGGTCAAGTCTCTACTGGGAGTGCTGACGAATGGTGGTCGGGCGGAGAGAAGGAGACTCTCTTTTAAAAAGCACCCCCCTAACCCAGGGTGTAATGCGTTTCCGTGCCCATTGGGTCGTTTGCAGCCAGGGGGTTACATCGAGCTGTATTCGTACGGAGCCTTCTTGATACCTGTCCACCTCAGGTCGTAATTTGGACTTACCCATGTAAGGGGCGCTGCATGGGTGGACCTCTTTTCCCCTTTTTCTACCCGAGACCATGAGTAGTGCCTTGTCGCGAAAGTGGTCGTACGAACCAGTTGTCATGGATCTAAATACCTCTGCCTCGGATAAAACCGAGACAACCAAACCCTCTGCGTCTGCTCGGAAAGAGCCACGCAAGGCTGCTAAAGCCAAGGCACCCGCAAAGGGTACCGCAACTACCCCTTCAGCGGGCAATACCCGCTCTAAGGCTCCATCGGCCAGCACCGGCCCTGCTGTTCCCAAATCAGGGTCAGGTGCTCCCATTTCGAGGACACAGTCCGCGAAGTCCGGCTTTAAGTCAGGATGTGGCACTGTTGCTCCTCCGTCGCCCGCAAAGAATGCGCAAAGCAGTGCGTCTTCGGCTCCCAAGCCAGGAACAAGCCATGCTAAGGCGCCTCTCAGGACAACCCAGTCCGCTAACCCCCCTCCTAACCCCAAGCGGCGCACTAGGCCCTCTGCGGCGGCCCACCGGGAAAAGCGTGCAGCCTTCAAGCTTTTTCGCAAGCTTGGCACCATCCCGGATTCGGAGCTCTCAGAGAAGGATAAGTCCTCTCTGAGCTGGGCTAGGAAGGTTGTTGCCCTTCATGAGGCAAAATCTAAGGACGCGGCACCGAAAAGGCAACGCTCGCAAGACGAGCAAGAGCCCTCTGCCTCTAAGAGGCCCAAAGCCGGTCCGCCTTCGAGACCCCCTCAACCTATTCGACCCTTCAGCGAGGTAGCGAAGGATCACCTAATCTGGGCAGTCGTAGACCGCAGCAACCCAGACGGTGCCATTTCCCAGGATAACTGGAAATCGGTCCGTATTGAGTTGCTAAAAGTCTACGGGGATATACTGGAAAAGAGCCCCGGACCAGCACCAGTTTGTCGCGATGCCGGCTGGTATCAAGGCCGCATCAAGCTTATTGCCTGCGCAGATCAGCGATCGTCTGATCTGTACAAGCAGGCAATAGCTTCCTTAGGGGAAGTTTGGCCGGGAGCCAGACTCGAGGCTGTTAAAAGGGAGCAAATCCCGAACAGACCTCGATCTAGGACGTGGATCCCAGCGGAGCCATCGAACCCGGAGGATATCCTGAAGCTGATCAGGATGTGCAACTCCAGTCTCCCCACTGATGACTGGAAGGTTGCCCAGGTCAGCGAACCTAAGGGGAAATTGAGACAAGCGGTGGTGATCCTCAATGAGGAATCTTTAGCCCCGCTTGTCGAGTCGAAAGGCGTTATCAGCTACGGTTTCGACTCTATTACTCTGACAGTGTACCGTAAGGACCTTAAGGGTAATAAGGCGGTCATCCCCTTCGAGACCGAGGAAGTAGCTAAGGAAGCCGCCGAGGTAGTAGCCGAGAAGGCCGCCGAAATAGCAGCTCCCGTAGCGCCAAAACCTGCGTCACCATCCCCCCTCGACAGCGATGACGATAGCATCCCTTCAGCTTCAGGGATGCTGGGGGATCTTCTTCTACATCAGGACGATGAAGAATCTCCTGATGTAGATATGGAAGATGACCTTCTCCAATCCGATACAGAGGATGCGGAGATGACGGTCATCGAGGTAACCCCCCCTAGCAGCAACCATGGTGGGAGTGGTGCAGATTAATCTACACCATTCCAGGGCAGCCTCAGCTGCGCTTCTTTTTGCGTCTCTCCCAGAAAGGGGAGGACGTCGTTTTAGTCCAGGAGCCCTGGGTTGTTCGGGACCGGATCTGTGGACTTAACATAGCCGGGTATAAGGCGTTCTATGTACTAGGCGCAGGTAAACCCAGGTCTTGTATTCTCGTTCGTAGTTATCTCAACGCTTTTCTCCTTAGTAATTTTAGTGACAAGGACAATGTAGTGGTCATGCTGGATCTTTTATCCCAACCCATATGGCTGGTCTCCAGCTATATGGCGCATGACCACGATGAACCTCCTCCGCATCATCTTGTACGCACGACCCTTGAGGAAGCGAACAAACGGAGGATCACGACGATCATCGGCGCAGACGCCAATGCGCACCATACGATCTGGGGAAGTTCGGATATCAACGAGAGAGGTGAGTCTCTTTTGGAATTTATTATGGGTTTTGGCCTTTGGATTTGTAATGTAGGTGATGAACCTACGTTTATCAATTCAGTGAGGCGGGAAGTTCTTGACATTACTATTGTCACTGAACATGCCGCCCACCTGGTTAAAAATTGGAGAGTATCCAATGAACCCTCACTATCTGATCACCGGTATATCGAGTTTACACTTGATATGCGAAAACCGGTCTGTTCTCCTTTTATGAACAGAAAGAGCACTAACTGGGACATATACAATAAGGTCCTAGGTCGTACACTGCCTGAAGGAGGGCCACCCACAATTCAATCCGTACAGGATTTGGATAACATGGTGGAAACACTTACAAGGGCTTGCAACAAGGCAACTCGGACCTCGTGTCCCACCAGGAGACCTAAAGGGAAACCTAGACCTCCATGGTGGACAAAGGAGATTGTAGCCGCGAGGAAGGAATGCCGCAGAAAATTCAATGAGGCTAAGCGGACCAATGATTGGTCACTTTACAAGGCTAGCCTCAAAGATTTCAAAAAACTAGTTAGGACAGCCAAACGATCCTCCTGGGAGAGTTTCTGTAATAGAATAGAGGATGCCTCTGAGGCTACACGATTACGTAAAATCCTCTCGACTTGTCCGGTCACCCCTAGTCTTCTGATGAAAGATAATGGGGAATGGACTTCTTCTTGCCTGGAAACTCTGGAGCTACTGACCGAAACTCACTTTCCGGGCTGCTCTGTGGAGCAGACGAGTGAATCGACAGTCGCTACCAGCCCTAACAATCTAGCCCACGAAATTCTTAATAAGAATAAACTGATGTGGGCCATAAATAGTTTTAAGCCGTTTAAAGCCCCAGGCATGGATGGAATCATACCTGCCGAGCTACAGAGGGCTACGGACGTAATCATGCCATGGCTAGAGGCTATCTTCAAAGCCTGCCTGGACTTTACTTACATACCTAAGTCCTGGACTGAAGTCAGGGTTGTTTTCATCCCTAAGGGAGGCAAAACTTCGCATTGCAAACCTAAGGACTTCAGGCCTATTAGTCTTTCTTCTTTTCTCCTTAAAACGCTGGAGAGATTGATCGACGTCCACATAAGAGGGTCTATCCACCCGGAAAAATTCTCACCCTCGCAGCATGCCTATACGAAGGGCAAATCTATAGAAACAGCTCTGCATACCCTCGTTGACCGTATAGAGAAGTCCTTGCTGTACAAAGAGTACACGCTCGCGGCCTTCCTGGACATCGAGGGGGCTTTTAACTATGTCAGGCCGGATGCGATTGTAGGGTCCATGAGGGACCTGGGACTGGACGAACCGCTGATTGAGCTGATAAGGCGAATGCTACGCAGCAGGGTTATCAGCTCAGATCTTGGAGCATCTTCCATTAGGAGATTTGTCGACAGGGGCACACCTCAGGGTGGGGTCCTGTCGCCTCTTCTGTGGAATTTGACTCTGAACGGTTTGCTCCGTGATCTCGACCGCTCGGGGTGCTGCGTGGTTGCCTATGCAGATGATATAGTGATCGCGGCCTCAGGCAAGTACCTGAGCACGCTCTCTGAGGTGTTACAAACGGCCCTAATTAAACTCACATTATGGAGTGAAAAATGTGGCCTAGGAGTTAACCCGAATAAAACGGAACTAGTGCTGTTTACAAGAAAGCACAAGATTCCTTCCTTTACTACACCACTCCTTAACGGAGTGAGTCTAAGGCTTTCAGACCAAGTCAAATATCTGGGTCTCATTATAGATAAGAAACTGAATTGGAGGGCCAACGTTGCAGAGAGAGTACGAAAGGCCACGACGGCCCTATACTCCTGCAGGAACGCGATTGGCAAGAAAATGGGGCCTTGAGCCACGCATCGTTCACTGGCTCTTCGTGACAGTGATCAGACCGATCCTGTTTTACGGGGTGCTTGTGTGGTGGCCTGCTCTGGACAAGGCTTGCCATCAAAATGCGTTGGGGAGGGTCCAAAGAATGGCTTCGATTCTAATCACCGGAGCCCTCAGGACTACTCCCACCAAGGCCCTGAATGTTATCTTAGACCTCCTCCCAATAGAACTCTTTGGCAAGCAAACCGCAGCCTCCACAGCCGTCAGGCTCAACTCTACACACCCATGGACAAGAGTGGACTATGGGCACTCCAGAATCCTTAATACTCGTGTCCCTAGGTTGGATTACATAGTTCCAAAACCCTGCTTCGATAAGAAATTCGAATCACTCATACCGACTAGGCATGAATGGGGTGACGACCTGCTTAATCGTATAAACTCGATAAAGATTTATACCGATGGCTCTAAGATGGAAGGCAAAACTGGTGGCGGAATTTACTCCGAGCACCTAGGCCTTGAAACGTCGTTTCGTTTGCCAGACCACTGCAGCGTCTTCCAAGCTGAGGTTATGGCTATCACTGAGGCATTACAATGGCTGCGAAGGAATATGTCAAGTTCTGAGGACATTTCCATCTTCACGGACAGCCAGGCCGCAATCAAGTCCCTCACGGGCGTCTTTACGACCTCAAAGGTAGTAGCAGACTGCCGCTCTCTGCTAAACGAAGTAGCAGAGAGGGTCAAGGTTATTATTATATGGGTACCGGGACATAATGACATCCCGGGCAATACTAGGGCGGATGAGCTCGCCAGAAAGGGTACAACCCTACCGGAGGAGGATATCATCCGGGATATAGGGGCACCGCTCGCGTATCGTAAGAAGGAGATCTCGCAAGTGTATGCGAGTATCGCAAAGAATAGGTGGAGGAGAGAATGCACATGTGCGACCACCAAGCTTATCTGGCCAACCCTCGACCGAAACAGGTCAAAGAGCCTTATTTCACTCAAAAGAGTGTCCATTAGCAACGTCATAGCTGCGATTACTGGGCATTGTCTTATAGGGAGACATGCCAGAAGGCTAGGCGTTTCAGCAAACGACTTCTGCAGAAGTTGCCAGAATGAGGAGGAAGAGGAAAGTATCAGCCACCTCCTCTGTCACTGCCCAGCGCTTGCGCGACATAAGTACCAGCACCTGGGCGCCACCTTCTTTGATGACCTGTCAGACCTGAGTGTGAAGAACGTCAGGGACATTGAACGTTTCATCAAAGTCTCGAAGTGGTTCGACGGTTAGTTAAATCGGGGTCGTCCCGTGTGGTATCACAATGGGCCTTGCGTTGGCCTAAGTGTGCCTCTTTTGAGGCAGCCGCAATAACCTAACCTAACCTACTGTTTTGCTGAAATAATAAAAATGTACTACCTCTGTTTCCTAAACAAACATTTCCGAACTTGCTGTCATAAAAATTGTTTACTTAACGACTTTTTCCATTATGGTGCAATAAAGTAATTAGGTGCCTGTGAGGATGTTTTAATTTCAGGACTTTTGCAACCCTTTTGTACCTAGGCATGTTGCACCTTTTTGGAAAGGTAATTAGATAGGCAACTTAAAAAAAATAAAAAGTAGGTATGTTAATAACATGAATTTCGGAGAAAAGTGGGGCGAAAGGTGAAAAATCGTTAAATAAAAGTTAATTTTTTCAACTTGCAGGGGGGATTGTGGCCAAGGGGTTGGGGATAGAGGGGAGGTGTAAACTTTTTTGGAAAGGGCCAAATAGTGATTTTTTGAGATCGGTTTGAGGTCGCTGCGATGCGTAGAAAAAAAGATAAAAATACAAGAGCGGTTCCCATATAAGGCAAAATCCTGATTTACGAATCACCCTGTAACTGCCAAACGGTGCGAGATCTGACCTTTCACCCCCTGCAGTATTGACCTCCCACCTCTGAACACCCTGTATATTAAAGTGATTTTATGCAACCCTTCTTCGTTTACGGGATTAAACCCAAACTTTACCGCGTAACTTAAATACTAGTTCAGTTTGTAATCGACAGCGAAGAGTGTTTTTTTTTTTTTTTTTTGTAAATATGCTTTTGTGGCATTCCCAAGGTTTTCAAAAGATGTGAAATGGCGTGTTAAGTTATGCCCAATAAATCTGCAAGTTCTTGTTGCATTTGACATGAATCTTCATCCAATGCCAATGCCTCCAATTCTGCGTCTTCAACTTTTTCACCAATAGTTTTTTTTTAGCCAATAGGTTTTTTAAAATTTATTTTGAAGATATTGAATTTTAAGTTCAAAGATTAAGTTAATGAATAAATAAAAATTGCGACCAGTTCTCTATTAAATGGTGTATATTCTTTTAAACTAAACGTATTATCGTAGAAAATAAAGAAGTTTCATCTAAAATACAACAGCTTGTTGCTTGATTATCTCGTAAACGAAAGATTGCATAAAATCCCTTTACTATAATACATAGAGGACTAACCGCTACAACATATTTAAATATTATTCAAATCCCTTATCAAGTTATGCCCTCTTCTTGTTAGTGAAAATTGCTTAAGCCATGAACATTTTTCGATCAGAAGACATAAAATTAGAAATTACGAATCCAGAAATTTAAAAATTTAATTCATAAATAATATATTTACCTACATTCTATTGGAATATTCTGTAAATATACAATAGTTAATAAATAAAGATAATTTTCATCTGTGTATCAAATTCTATTTTATAATATAAATTATGATAGATACGAAAGATATGTGTGCGAATCTGACTCGCTCTTGATCTCCTTTTTGTTGGATTATTTTTTCTAGAAAACTATAACTAGATTAAAAATGAAAGTAAACCATGTGATAAAAATTAAAACACTGATTTTTCTTTCAATAAACTTGTTCGTTTATATTTCAAATATAACAATGATATAATTTCTATGACGAATAGTGATGTATTTACTTAAAACTCTTACCAAGCGATATGCATTTATTGCCATTAACATAGTTGATAATTGTACGAAATATGTAATCACAAATAAAAAATTGTTTAATAAATACAGGACAAACAAATACCTGTAGTTAGTATTGAGTTGTTAATAAAGAAATGTTCTTCAGTTCTTAAAAATAATTATATAATTTTAAGAATTAGTAATTTTTATTGCACGATTTGATATAATTATAACAAATTAAATTTTGTGTCGTGATAAAGTGCTATATATAGATATCGCATGTAAATTTATAAATTATTTATCTTTATACATTTTTCTATTCACTATAATTAAGCAAGAATTCACTGTAAAAATATACAAAAAGTACAAAAGGTACAAACTTGTACAGCGCTTTATTGTAGATGATAGAATATAAAATGAGTGTAGCCTCTAAACACCCATCCCTTGGCAAAGCAATTTACGAACAACCATTTCTTTGAGATTTGACTCGTAGGAAGAGGCACTGCCGACGAATGAACAAATTGTAGAACGGCCCTAAGCCGCAAAAATGGCGTATCTCACGAAGAAAAACAACTTTTCATCTCAATCTTAAAAGCTATATCTACGCTACTGTTCCAACGTACATCAAATCTGCGTAAGACTCCGGGTAGGATTACAACTTTTAAACAAATTATAAAACTTTTAAATTTTCAAAAACGCATACATAGCTTATAATTTAATGCTGCAAATGTATTTTAAATTCTGGGGCTCTATTATGAAAGTCCATTTCATTCCATTCGACTAACTCAAAATAGATTTTAAGAAAATTAGGTTTTTCACTAGCCAAATCGAGCGAATCCGTCTTCCCTTATAAGGCAGATGATTTAGTTGACGCCTTATCTCCTGTAATTTCTTGTTACAAACTTCATATCATTACAATAAATGTTCCAAACCGTTAAGCACGTGTTTAAAAACCCGCCAAAGGGAAGGGTTATGAATCTCATAGGCTATGTATGTATGTACGTATATGAGACAGTTTGTTACCTCGTGCTGTCTAAACTACTGAAATAGATTTTAAAAAATGTGTCGTTCGATTCATCTTGATTCAAAATATGTACCTGGCTCTATGACAGCCCAAGAAATTCAATATGGCGGACGCTAGACGTCATGATGTGAAATGGTTGGTCCAAAACATTCATTTATTGCCACAGCATAACAGAGACGATTTCTGGACCTAGATATTTTACTATCATCGTTGTTGTATTTTCTAGCTCCCGGTAACACTTTTACCCGATTAAGGTGAAGCAGCAAAAGGAGGGTTATGATCTTAGCATTCTATGTTAGTATGTATGTTCATCTGTTCCCTCATAACTCTTAAACTACTCATCACATTTTGACAAATAAAGTGTTGTTGACTTTGACGTTTTGTTCCGTATGTGAAATCCAACATGGCGGATATGACCAACAAGATATGGAAAGCAACAACAACCACAACAAAATTAACAAAGTTATAGACTTTGGTATCAAATGAAAGGTTTTAATGTGCAGATTCCAAAAATATTTAATTTATATATAAAGAAATGTGCCATTCCTCCGTCGCAATTAAACCGATTTTGAAATTGTACACAATTTAAAACACATCATAGTTGTAGGCCACAAAATGAGTTAAATAAAAATAAAGTTAAAAACTAAAAACCAACTACGACTCTAAATGCCTTTTAAAAAGGTTTTAAACAAGACCTCACCGTAGTCATACTACAAAAAATAAGTACGTAAATCGGAAATTTTATAAAGTAGGTATTGTAATCAAAAATTCAGCGCACCTCCGTCGTACTATACTCGGTCTACATCATATAATATCTCCGCCACCTAGCATTGCTGTAAGTAAAATACTTTCCAGCTGAATGCAACAATACTGAAGATCAGCAATTTGTAAACCAATCAGCAAGGTGTTGAATCCCTGAAGTATTGAATGGTCCCCAGTACGATTTCAATACACTCTTTTAATAGTACAACTCCCTGTAAGTGGCGCATAATTCTCCTTTTCGATTTAATTTAAATTCCTTTTCGTGTATATGCCTACACTACATTATATATGTACAATAACAGATAATAAATTCTAATAGGCTTAATAAAATATTTAATTGATGCATTTGCCATTTATATCATTTGCTCCCTAGGTATATTCTTGCTAAGTGAGAGTTCAGGTGCAAATTGTGTTCTTATTTTATTAGGCGTAATAAATGTTAAAGTTTTTAATTGAAACTTTAAATCAAGAAATGTCCTTCCAAATCCTTTCTCCTTTGAGTAAAGTAACTTGGTGAAAACGAAACTAATTGCTGTATTCGTTTTCTACAATCGAATTGCATAGGATATACAAATATTCTTAGCTTTAAGCGTTATATTCGATTCCATTACATTCTTCATTGCAATTTATTAGGCGCGGTTTTTATTTTATCTTTTATGCATTCAAAAAACTTAATCTAACCGCGATGATAAACACATTTTCAACGCTTTTTTTAAACCAACCTGGATGTAGTGTAAAGTAACAATAGTTAAATTGTTGAAGAAAAATTCGATTAATTGCCGTTGCATTATTATCACTTGAAATCATTGTATGAACGTACATTATCTTTAGTTTTACAAGTTACATTTTAGTGTAATTGATTTATAAAGTCTTGTGTGAATATCTTTAATTGTTCTTACGAAGATATAAATTGGATCCCCTACTAAATGCAATGTTCGTAATGAGTTTATTCATAAGCATTAATTGGGCGATGTATTGTTATCTAGCCAGTCGAGCAGATATTAAAAGGGTAATAAAGGACAACAGTAAAACTCGGAAAAGGCTCATCCCTGATGACCTTTTTTCGGCGGTGTTGCAAGCGTCCGCATCGTTGCAACTCTGAAGGCATCCATGGACGTATCTAATTTAAAAAGAATTAATAATCACATTAGTAATATGAAAATTAATATTTGATTAGAATGCCTACCTGTCATCGTAGTAAAATCTCCCACAATGCGACATTCGAATAAGTTCAGTGTCTGTTGTCAAAGTTCCACTATCCAATGCACATCCCCGTACTGTTATTGTCTCCCCAGTGTCGTCTAAAATTAAATAAATTAAAAATGAATGTCATTGAAATTGGTTTAAATAATATACTAACCATAGTAGCCAGCGATTTTAATGCATGCTGTTGCCGGGAACAAACCATCTCGACCCTTTCGACCCCCCATGCATGGCGATTCCAATATCGCTGTCGAGTAGTTATTGTGGAAGGGATCATCACAAGCCTTGTTAGCACCATTGAAAGACACACACTTAAAGCAATCTATAGAGCAAGCTGCACGAATGAAATATTAAAATCGTTTCGTCAATTAGCTTTGAGCCTTCTAACCTTCTTGCAGCAGGACTACAAAAAACAGTAGCAGTGGTATTATCACCTGGATATGTATCTCAACGTTCTTAATCATTCTTAGTCTTTCCCTTGAAGTTAGCGTATAAAATATTAAGCTCTATGATATGAGGATGTGTAGAAATTATGCCCTCCTCCCTGGTACACTGAAGCTTCTTAGAATACTACAACACAGTGAGTGCCCCTTCAAGGAAATCCATATGCAGGTGATTATCGTCACGATGGAACATACGGAGAAAGGCAGGGCATGTTACGCTTGGAATTCTGAAAAGATAATATTTAAATCAATAAAGTATTGTGGGTTTATTATCCTACTTTTGCTTTTTTTTAATAGATAAAATACTAAAAATTACAGAAATATAATAGTATTGATACCTTAGACATCTGAAAGGCATAAAGTCTACTTAACACCAATTTATTTATTTATAATTAAAAGTATTACTATTGTGATCAAAAAGTAAAGCCAATTTTGAATATGAATTGTGCGGGTACATCGTTTTGAGCAAATCTTCTTGTTTTTAGGTTGGCAGCACTGCATATCTATATAAACGCCAGCACGTCTTTTGTTTGGTTAGTTTAATTGTGTTTTCAGAGCAACTAAAAGTGAATCTTACGATTTTTGCAATGCGTGATTTAATTGAGCAAAGAAGTTGCATTAAATTTTGTTTGCGGATTAAAATGTCTGCTGCAGAAACGTTTATAATGTTGCAGAAGGCCTTCGCCGATCAGGTTTTGTCTAAAAGAAATGTTTAGAAGTGGTATAAAGAGTTCAAAGAAGGTAGAGAAAGCGATGAAGACAAAGAGAGTCCCGGACGACCATCAACATCAATCAATGAACAACATGTCAATGAAATCAAAGAATTGGTGCTCAAAAATCATCGGTTGACAATTAGAGACCTTGCTCATACTGTAAACATTTCATTTGGATCGGTCCAAACCAGTTTGAAAGAACATTTGTGCTTGAGAAGAGTCACATCTTGATTGGCTCCAAAAACACACTTTATTGCACTGCACTGCATTGCAAAAAATTAAAATATGTATTTTTTCCATAAATGAAACGATAAATTCCCTTAAGGGGGTATCCCACTCTAGAGGCCCTTGAATTGAACGTTTTTCTCAGGGAGTTGAACAAGAAAATAGAAAACATTTAGAGTTAAACATATAATAATAATCCTCTTATTATATGATCTTTAATGAATATTTTGAGAAAAAAAAAACATTTTTATTGAGTGGTTGGGTGAGGGCAGGCCTGCTACTGGTACTCATACCTTATAGTAGGAGAGCCAGTGACATTTTTCAGTGATGATTTAGTTAAGGTCTATTTTTTGAGAGGATGTTGAGGAGGTCCTAACTAAGTGCCATCCGCGAGGATTAACCCTGATTCCAGTCATAAGAGGGTGGCAGAACGCCCCCAACGTGTAAAAAAAACGGCATCTTTTTATCATTTAGTTAAGGCTGAAATTTTCTCCAGCAGTCCTTTGATAGCCCACAATCATCGATATTATATTTGCAGAACGATTGGCCAGTCATAAGGGGGTGGCAGATCGCCCCTAACATGTCGTGTGAGTGATGAACTTTTTATTATTTAGTTAAGCTTCATCTTTTAATATGTTGTTGTGACAACTATTCCAAGTGTGAATGTCAATTTGCAGAACAAAATGACGGCATCAACACCCTGGCAGAATGATTTGAAGTTTTTACTTCAATTAGAAATTCAATTCTCTACAAAAAAGGTCTCTTGACTTTTTTTCGTATTTTGATTAGTTTCTGACAAGGAAGGTACCAGAGGTGTACCTCACCGATTTTCTTGATTTTGTGGTATGTGGTAGAGCATCGAAAAATATTGAACACGTATTTTTTTTACGTGCTAACTCCTCCACTGAAGGGGTAAAAACCACCCTTAAAATTAACCCCCAAAAACCATTTTTTTTAAATATCTTGAAAACTAATTAAAATTTTGCAACAATAACAAATGCGCTTTTTAGGTTGTATTATAACAATATTGTGAATAGTACTTTGGACCCAAAGGGCCGCAACCCCTAAGTAATTTTGAGGGTAAATACGATTTTTCAGAGTATTTTTTATCTGTAAAAATTCCTAAATTATTAGAATTTGAGCCAAAATAATTGGATAAAGTAGATAATTGAAAAATATAGTTGACGTGTTTTAGGAGATTTGAAAATAATCAATTTTAAGAGGGTGAGCGGGGGTAAGTCACCCCCGACTTGCACCAGAGCTAGATTTTGTCAATTTTCCTGATTCCGTGGTATGGTGTAGAGCATCAAAAAATATTAGACATGTATTATATATATATATAGCATTTTCTCCTTTTAAGGGATGAAAACTACCCTTAAAGTTTACCCCGAAACAAAATTTTTTTTTAATATTTTGAAAACTAATTAATGTTTTGCAAAAATATCAATTGCACTTATTATGTTATATTAAAGCAATATTGTGAACTGTACTTTGGAGCCAAATGGCTGCAACCCTTAAGTAATTTTGTGGGTAAATGCATCTTTCAACGTATTTTTATTTTTAAAAATTCTTTA
Source organism: Dysmachus trigonus (assembly GCA_949715965.1). NCBI lineage: Eukaryota > Metazoa > Arthropoda > Insecta > Diptera > Asilidae > Dysmachus > Dysmachus trigonus. Next base: position 29,775,829 of record OX454320.1, read on the forward strand.
ATTATAAGAATTTATTGAAAGGTTGAATTCTACCTTATAGTTCACTTGCAACAAATATCTTTTTACTTTTTTGGTATTTAATAAATTATTAAATTTCGCGACAAAACCAACTGCATCTATTTTATTATGTTTTCGGATCAAATATCTTTATTTATTTGGATTTAGACTACACAGAAAAAAAATTCTAATCCTGGTTATGCGATTTTATTTCATACAAATATTGCTCGATATAATAAATGCCACGAGCACGATTTTTGTATACAAAGTATTCAACGAGATTTGTATAAATTTTATCCGACCATGCGACCTTAATCTATCGGCAAAATTTTTAATTATCTTCAACAAGCAATTAACAATTTTAATAAAAAATAAACAATAACAATTTATAATTTTATATTGTAATAATATACATTAGTTTAAATTATATGTATATGTATATCGGATGAGTAACAATTAGATGTTTTCGGTTTTCGGATTTGGAAAAATTACGTAAGACATTTTTCGGATAGCGTAATGCTAATGGATGAAGATTTAAATCTACATTTGCGGAATAATATAATAAAACTACAATAGTTCATAATCAACTTTCTTCCTCAAGATACATGAATTTATTCAAATATTCATGGTACAAGAGTGGCTTTACGGATGCAAAACCTGCAAAATTCGAAAATCCAGTTGAATTCGCCTTTAGATCACAATCTAGTATTCGCTGCGAAATACCAGGGTGTAAAAATGTAGCACTTTTAAAATGTGCATGGTGTAAAAAGTCACTGTGTCTTAAAAATTTTTTTGAAGATTACCACTTTTGCTCCAATTATATGGCGTAATCTGATACTTTTTAAAAACTAGTCACATAAATGTAATTATACATAAGTTTAATAATGACAAATAATAATTATGACAATAATAAAAATATAATAATTTAACTAAATTTAATATCTTTACAAATCCAACTTAAAGAATGTAAATAAATACGATAGATACAAAAATATATAATTTATAATTTTAATAAAATAAGTGCACTTACTTTTATCGCAAAAAATTAGTTTTCAAAATATTAAAAAAAATTCTTTGTTTGGGGGTAAATTTTAAGGGTAGTTTTCATCCCTTAAAAGGAGAAGATGCTATATATATGTGTATATAATACATGTCTAATATTTTTTGATGCTCTACACCATACCACGGAATCAGGAAAATTGACAAAATCTAGCTCTGGTGCAAGTCGGGGGTGACTTACCCCCGCTCACCCTCTTAAAATTGATTATTTTCAAATCTCCTAAAACACGTCAACTATATTTTTCAATTATCTACTTTATCCAATTATTTTGGCTCAAATTCTAATAATTTAGGAATTTTTACAGATAAAAAATACTCTGAAAAATCGTATTTACCCTCAAAATTACTTAGGGGTTGCGGCCCTTTGGGTCCAAAGTACTATTCACAATATTGTTATAATACAACCTAAAAAGCGCATTTGTTATTGTTGCAAAATTTTAATTAGTTTTCAAGATATTTAAAAAAAATGGTTTTTGGGGGTTAATTTTAAGGGTAGTTTTTACCCCTTCAATGGAGGAGTTAGCACGTAAAAAAAATACGTGTTCAATATTTTTCGATGCTCTACCACATACCACAAAATCAAGAAAATCGGTGAGGTACACCTCGGGTACCTTCCTTGTCAGAAACTAATCAAAATACGAAAAAAAGTCAAGAGACCTTTTTTGTAGAGAATTGAATTTCTAATTGAAGTAAAAACTTCAAATCATTCTGCCAGGGTGTTGATGCCGTCATTTTGTTCTGCAAATTGACATTCACACTTGGAATAGTTGTCACAACAACATATTAAAAGATGAAGCTTAACTAAATAATAAAAAGTTCATCACTCACACGACATGTTAGGGGCGATCTGCCACCCCCTTATGACTGGCCAATCGTTCTGCAAATATAATATCGATGATTGTGGGCTATCAAAGGACTGCTGGAGAAAATTTCAGCCTTAACTAAATGATAAAAAGATGCCGTTTTTTTTACACGTTGGGGGCGTTCTGCCACCCTCTTATGACTGGAATCAGGGTTAATCCTCGCGGATGGCACTTAGTTAGGACCTCCTCAACATCCGGACACAGAAATTAGAATTTAGGTGATATTCTCCAATGAAAAAAAAATGGAATGTGGATGGACCGGATGGTTTTCGAGGATATTGGCGTGACTTGAGAAAAGAAACGCTATATTTTTCCAAAAGAAATTTTGGCGGCGGAAGCGTGATGGTTTGGGGTGCAATTTCTGTGTCCGGCTGTTTAGAATTGCAATTCACTTCATCAAGAATGAAAAGCAAGGATTACACGGATGTGCTCCAGATGAGTTTGGTACCTTTTATTCGGAAAAATTCTGCAACACAGTGGATTTTTCAGCAGGATAATGCTCGTATCCACGTTAGCCGCGAAACCAGGTCCGTGTTCTCTTCTAATTCGATTGAGGTTTTGGAGTGGCCACCATGCTCTCCTGACCTCAATCGAATTGAGAATCACTGGGGAGTTTTAGTTCGCCGGGTATATAGGGAAAATCGCCAATACAATTCCGTTGAGGACTTAAAACGCGCAATCGCGGAAGAATGGAATGCTATTGATTTAGATTTAATTCAAAGTCTCATCGATAGCATGAAAACCAGAATTTTTAATACCATTTTCAAGCAAGGAGCAACTCTTGATTAATGAACTTTACGTTACTGTATTCTAGAATGTAACTAATTTAATGAATTTTACGTTACTATGTTTTAATATTATTTTTGCTGAAATAAAATTGTTATTTTTGTCGAAAATGTACGTGGCGTTATAATTATGAAACAAGCTAAAATCGCTTTTTCCTCCCGTATGGAAGCCATTGAAGTGTTAGGTTTATAAATTATGAGTGATTGTTTCCTTGTTATCAAATTCATCATTTTCGTTGTATATTGTATTCTGCTGGAATGAATAGTTTTCCAGAAATCATAATTTTTTTTGTGGCGTTATAAATATGAAACGCACTTTATATGTGCCTATGGCAAGAGTGTGGCACATTCTGAAAAAAAAAATTTTATTCATTTTTTTAATTTTTTCTACTATAAATTGTATTTCTTAGTTGATTTTTTACTGTTAAAATATGGGATACAAGCTATGTAAATGTAAAAATGTCTGATTTGCTCCACTTAGGTCATAGAGACAAAGCTAACACAGCTTGTACCAGAATCTGAAATTTTTCGGATGAATGGTTTTCTCAGAATGCTGCACACCACTCATCAAGGCGGTGTTTTGAGAAAAACGGCATTTAAGTTAAAGTTAAGAGTGGCGGAGAGCGCGCAGCTGCGCACGGAATCGCCTGTAGCGGCGCGAGCTTTTCAAATTTCGCGGCAAGAGATAGCTTACGATTCAGGAAAGAACACAGAATTTTTCAAAACTAAAAAAAAAAATCCATTTTTTGAACATTCTAGAGTGGGATACCCCCTTAAGTCGGCGGGGAATAAGTCAGCATTCTTAACACATTCGCGACCCCTGATGTTAAATCAGGTTTTTTCAAATTCTATTCATTATAACAAGTGGTTTATTATATACCTAAAGAGAAAGCATAGAAAATATGACTTTTTTTTTTTTATTTTAAATACAGCTTCAGAATTTCTTCATTTTCGCCGACAGTCGGTTTAGAAAAGCAACAAATTTGCCGGCCGCGAATGTGTTAACCTTAAGACCCGGTGAGCACGAGCAAGAACCAACTCAGCAACGTCACCGCGGCTTTTTTGCCGCACAATTAGGCAGTACTTTGTTATAAATAAAGCACTACACACGAGCGATTAACGACGGCCACAGACAATTTTCCTACTTTCGCGAAGTCGCTGCAACCTAAAATGAGAAGGCCAAGCGGCTCCACCTCCGCAGCTCATTTGCGATCGAGCGCCATCGAGAAGCTGGCACTGCGAACGAGCGTTAGTTACCCTGGCTTTCGTGAAAAGCATTCCTATGCTTGGCAAGTGCAGTCGTTTACATTGAAACTGATACTACACAATTGTATGTAAGTTTTTTGTCCTACCCTCTAATACCTACATTCGAATGAAAATCCGACGATGATCCGAGTCAATTACCATTCATCATTCGTCGGATTTTCATTCATTCCATGCATGAAATGCAGGCATATTGCACACTTCATTCAAATCGATGTTATTTCGTTTTGACGATTCGAAATAAAAGCAGCAGAAGTGATGCATTTTCTGAGTAATTTTGTAGTTTTAGAAAAAGTTCGTAAAGAATTAAATATTTAAAACATTTAGTAATGCAAAACAGAAAGCATATACTATATCATGTTATAAAAATTAATTACTTTTTTTAGGTCTTCATCCGCTGAGAATTAAGTTTTAGAAATTTCATCGAATAGTACTATATATCAAATGAAGATTCAAACTTAACACGTTCGGAATGTGAGTAGGGTTTTGATATGAGCACTATGTATAAACTTAATATATGTTTATTAGAGGAAATTGGACAAGAGGTTCTTAATACATATTACATGTGAACACTAAAAGCATAATGATATGAACGTTGATTATACAGATAATAACATAATTAGTAAATTTTATAAATAAAGAAACAGTGGAGACCCACTAGAGCAAAGCGAAAAGCCGTCCACGAACGTGTACAGTGCAATGATGGACCTTCATTCGACCGTGTCCCTGTATCGAGGGTATAATCCTTTGCTACCAATTTATCGAAGGAATCAATGCTTAACCTTCTGATCGTGTTTGCTTATTTCCGTGTTTGGGGCATACAGCGCCCGTAGTTCATTTTATAAGGGAATTAGCTGTTGTTCAATGAAATTCAACAAATAAATTCAATAATGTTAAGAATTATTAGTTGTTTTTTAATTTTATTCTCGTTTTGACCTGTATTAGACAAGAAATAGTGGATCAAGTATGCATGTACCATATATGTTTTTTTAAGTTAAATTCTGCATGGGGCGCTGTACGCCCCAAACACGATCAGAAGGTTAAAGTAGTTGAAAAATGTCCGTACACTTTTCAGTTCTTTAACGAAATTTTAAAATTCTACACTACAATAAATACGCATAAGCAAATTCCTCAAAATTTTACCTTGATAGAATATAGTGTCACAGCCAAAATTAATATGTAACATAAAATGATATGGGCAATAATATTTTTTTGATGTGGCTAAAAATTTCCTGCCGAAAGGATATTCAATTAAACTTTGTAGTTATTGACTAAAGTTGTCTATTAAAACACGCTCACAGAATATCAAAATTAAATTTGTCTCAGTTACAGAAGAAGATATTTACTTTCATGATAACTTGATCTGTTTAACGCCATCACACTCCTTAAGGGTAGAAAAATATATATAAAATTACCCTTATAGAATATTACTGCCTTTTTCTGTTTCAACAAAGCTTGGGCCTATACATATATTTGACTACATGTCATATATGGTATTGGTCTGAAGGGTCGCAAATTGCCAAATCTCTGATTTATAGAGTAGGCAACAATTTTATTTTTTATTAATTAATATCATGTGGGAAATATGAGAATAGACCAACAAGGCATCAAGGTATGTTAGGTTTGCAGTCAACGTGTTTCTGTAATGTCACCACGTAGGTGACATTTCGAAATATAGAATTTAATTTTTATTAATCAAAGTGGAAATCTTCGCCGAATTGTTATGTAGTGTTTTAAGGGTATAGATTTTTTATGAAGTATCACTTGATATTACACTCATTATGAATAATTCAGTGCTGTTCCAAAGTTTAGTTTTTGATTCACTTCTTCTCAAGCCATAATTGCATGGTATCAACATTTCACACATAGATAGTCGGTATATTCTACTACAACGACTTTCCTACAGTATGACGCGTTTTGAAGCAAAAGTTGACGCGGGTGTTACAAATTAAGCATACCTTATTATTTGGTAGTCATTCTATGTCACATATTAACTTTTGACTGTAATATTCTTATCAATTGATGCTAGTACGCATCGAGTCTAAAGTTTCCTTCAGAGCGATAATTTAAATCCGCAGCTTCGGCAATGCTTTTCATATGACGGAAAAATAAAACCTTGCCGCAAAATAACAACAAAAAAGAAAATGTTTCTACTTTTCATGTATACATTTGGTACTTCTATACAGGGTACAATATATTTTACTTTATTTATTGTAGATTTAAGGTAAAGAATACTGACTTGTGCCGTGCCAACTGCAAAAAAAATTGTATCTATGCTTATTCATACATTTTATTTTAGTTATTTGTTCTTAAGTTGTTTCATTTTTGTTTTAAAAAAATCAGTTTTAATGTTGTTTACACGTTTTTTCCGATGTCCTTATTATCCCTTTAATTCCTCTTTCTTTTTTAGTGTCTGAGAGAGAGAGACTTTTATCAAGTATAAGAAAAACGAACAGTGAACTAATTTTCTGATTTTCGCTCTGAAATCTTCGGGGCAATACCCCACCCGCGTAACTCCACCCTTGCAACCTTAGTTCATTCTTTCAAACTATTAGTATTTTAAATGTTCAGACCTTGTAATTCTAATCTTACTAGTTCTAAAACTTTCCTGGATTCATGGAGTTTCTTACGCAAATACTTTCATGGCAATCGGATGTATAAATATAATACGCTTGCGCACATTAATAAGCACAAGCATGGTTGAGACATCCAAATACTTTTCACCATAGCTCATAAATCCTATTGTTTCATTTTATAATTTATGAGAACTATTTAAAAGGAAAATTTAGTTTGAATTTTTTCTTAACCTATGTATAACCTAGAGACTCCCACCTTAGCTGCATACTATACGGGTGTGCCTCCAGGGGTTAATCCAAATACTCTGATAATGGCATTTTGTCCTCAGGCAAGTTTAAAATTCAAATGTTGGAGCACAAAGCAGCTCAAATTACCTGCATGCGGCAAGCACTCTATATGTTTCGGTTTTAATTGCGATCGATACCAGCAACTCCCAAAACAATGTGCTCCTCACGGCCACCCCTAGCCTGCCGCAGAATGAAAGAGATACTTTTGTTGCTGCTTGATAAGCGTAAATGCCCTTTTTGAATGTTAAGTTCACCCATTGTCAAGCTCGTATTTGTGTAATAAATTAACATTTAAATTTTGCACATGTGCGGTGCTGAAAATGCCCTGCTGTGCGCGAATCCTCCAATATAAGAATTTATTCTATATACATACTACATAATATAATATATAAAACTTTTTAAAGATTGTTAGATTAGAGATCACAAAGTAACAAAGAGCCCGAAAAATTCTTTTGTTTGATAAAGTTTATATGTTTTAGATATTACAGCTCCCCAGAAATCCGCCATAATGGAATTTTGAAATATATGCGCGAAAATATGATAAATCATTTGATACTTTATTTATTGAAATCTGTTGTTATTTAGCCTCTACATGGGAATAAAGAAATTAACACAGACACATCGATGGACGCTGAAAATAATACCCTCTCTTATGTAAATTTAATTTAAATATATGAAATTTCCCATCTGAATCTTTAAAATCGTGTAATGGTGTGCTACTAAATTCACACTATGTTCAAATATTTGTTCTATAACATATAAAATATATTTAGAGACAGCAATATTTTTAGTTTTCTGTTTACATATGACATAACAAACAAAAATTACAAAGTATGACATGTCATGTTGTGCCATACCAATACGTCATATTTTTTATCATGTGATGTCATATGTCATCTCTCTTAGTTTCCGAAATAAAGGGATTAAAAGATTACGATATAAACAGGTGATTGATACCGTCTAAGTAAATACGTACATATGTATTCCATTAGAATACTCTCAAGACTTTTAAAATATCGTCCTTTGCTCCTTTTCTTTTTTTTTTTTTTGAATCAAAAGCTTTCAATTTGGGAAAAAATCTGTTTTTAGCGGACTTTTACTTATCAAATTATTCAGATTTGTTTATATGTAGTTATAATCTGGTGATAGTGTTTAGTTTAGTTGTGCCCTTAGATGACGATGATGATGCTCAATAAGGAAGTAAGTGATGGCCACGTCTATATGTAGGCCATGGAAAATCTGTCGTATTAGGCCAAGAGAAAAAAAACCCAAACATATACGAACGTGTTTGTCTTTTTGATTCACTCATACCAACCGTGTCGAGCTCGAATTTTGCATACCTATAAATATTGCTACCCAGCTATTACATTATGCAGTCTGTGAGTTTAAGAAGCAAAGCTTGGCAGGTACCCATAGAAATTTAATATTTAATCGGAATCCTTCTATGATTTTTTTTTTTCGAAAGTTAATCTCTCCAAAAGGGATCTTTTAATTCCTTCGCAAATATTTACAAACATTTTTATAATTTCATACTTTGGTCTAAAAATCGATATAAACAAATTTTGGAAATTATACGTTTATATTATTATTCCACATATATCAGTTTTTCTAAACCAACGCCTGTTCGAAATGGGAAGGGTCACAACTGACCCCGGTTAGATTGAAGGAATTAGAATTAAGTATTCACTTTGGCAGTAAGGCTATCATATGGAAGTAATTAATTTAAGGATCACAAAAAAATCTTTTCGAGATATTCCACAAAATGCATATAACATACCTATTTTTTGTCCAAAAGTAGTTAAACTAAATTGGTGGGAAAGTTACTATAATGGAGGTATTTTGGAAAGCAAAATATTGTGTTTTAAAAATTGTTTCCAGGTGATAAAAAATGTATTTTTTTGTGAAATTAAGTAACTCTGTGCGAGAGTTTATTCGCATTGAGGGAAATTTAAGTCCCAACATTGAAATTTTATAGTGTTTAGATTATGGCAATTTTTCATCATCTCGTGTAGATATTAAAAATGTGATATGATTATTAGCACGAAAAGCTGACAGATGTAGATCATCGTGATTCATTTCTTCTATTTGAATTTTGCACTGATTCGCACTCATCGTCCGTTCTTCGTATGCTAGCCAAACTGTGTTACTTTGGAATATAAACAATTACTTATATGTATAATAATATTTTCCTAATTAGGTTTTTTTAAAGTTTTTACAGCTTATTTTGTAGTATCTACAAAAATTCCTCAAGCATTCAATAAAACAAAATTTTAGATGTAGAAGCCGCAGCAAATTCATTATGTGGATGACTAGAAGAAAATACGAAATGTTTACAAGTTACAAACAGACAATTCTAAATTTATTGGACTAAGTACGAATAAACATGCTGCTGGGAATAGAGATTAGGCATTGAAGACAAATAAACAAATGATCGAGCAGAAGAATGTGAATTGGGTTTAGGCGAGCAGTCTCGATCTTTTCCGACTGCTACTTTTCCTTTTATCTAGAACCGAATTGCCACGAGTATATATTTACGACTTTCCTTTAAATTAAATTAAATGTTCATCGGAAAACTACGTTAATTCGAACTCATTTGAATAAATAAAAATAGTACATAACCCAGGCAGGGGGTAGTAGAAAGAATGACATTCACGTTTCGGGTGACATTTTATTTTAGGTTTAAATTTTCATTACAATTCCCTCCTTTCTGTTCATGGTGACAAATTCCAAGTTGATATACATATTTGAAATTTACGAAAAATTTATCAACCCGCGATTGATGGTCGAGCATATTAATCTCTAGTAAACTAAACTAATCTAAATGAATTGCACCGGAGAAAGATTATATTCAGTATATTCACACCCAAATTAGGTAAACTACGTTGTAAAATTGTGCACCTTACAAAAGGTGGGTGATTATAGAAATCTGAATGTTTTCATGTTTTTGGAATTTTTAATATCCAAACAAAGAATTTAATTATTAACGGGAAAATTTATTTATTTTATTCAAACAAAAAATTTGCTATAGTGTGAATATTTTAAAGCCAGAAAAAAGGCTATTAATATTTGGAACATTTCAGACTGTCAATCAAATTCGCGCCTCGACAATCAGAAAATCATAATATATATATATGAGTGCAGCAAAAAAGAACACCACTTATGCGTGTATCTGCTGTAGAATTATCCGATCATTGACTTTCACCTATGAGTGACGTCATTTCTAGAAAATATTGGGTATTGCAAAATCCAATAGTGGAAAGCGCACATCGCCCCTACACATGCATACCCGAACTATACTTACATTCGTATGCAAATTGTTGCTGCTAATTCACGCTTCCTGGTGTCATCCTTCCAAAAATTTATTTTACTAAATTTTTTTACTAAACTGCGGCTCTGTTCTGTTTTCCAGAAAAGGATATCTTCCTTCGATTCGTGTCTCTTAAACTAAAAGAAGGTGGCGCTGTCGTATTCACATCCTTCAGTGTTTTCGTGCACAATTACTGTGATTTCCGACTTTTCAGGACTTTCTTTCTAGTCAATCGATGACGAAACACTGGTGTAAACAAAAATGCTAACCCCACAAAAAAAATGAACGAAAAGCGCTGATATTGAGTTTTGTGTTTTTATCAAGGCCTTGCGTGTAATCTTGCCGATTTTTACTTTTAAAGACAATAGTTCATTCACTTAAAATACACCGATTCGCGACTTTCGGGGAGTTAACCTTAAAAAAAATATTTGTCCAATGATATGAAATATCACCATTTCCACCAACTCCAAAGAACACTATATATGGAAAAACTTCGTTGTTTTAACAATTATCCAAAATTATTAGTCTTCTTGGAATCTCTCGTACTTTAATCAAGTAACTTTCGATGTACTTTAAGAAGTATGTAGGACATTTCTCCGTTCCTTAAAGGAATATCGCATTAGTTCGTAACCAAACTCCCCAACATACACTATCGACTTAATTTCGAAGACTGAAATGTTGGTGGATTTTTCTTTTACTCATATCACGCGCCATGCATTGAAGCCGGAAAAGCACGGAAAAGTTAAATTAACATTTCTCTGAAGCTTTGGCAAAAGCATGGTGCTTGAAATTCTAAATTCGAAAATGATAAAAGCTTGCCCTATATGTAATTCAATGGAAAGCTGAACCATCCTTTACGAATGCTTCACAGTGTCTTGCATAAACTTCAGCAGAAACTTTCGACATAGACAGATAATTGATTTCTAACAGGAAAACCGTCTTAGGCATTAGGATTATGCGTGTGTAACATAAAATAAGAAATTTTATTATTAAGTTACTCAATTAAAACTAATTATAATTGTTGTTGCTGTCCCGGTTCCTTTATTACTAGAGGATTAAAATAGGACTCACTAAACTTAATTCTCATTAGCCTAAGTGCCTTCAGCAAATCATCGGTAAACGAGATCGTCGTTCAGTAAATCGTTTAAATTCGAAACATCGGATTTTTATTTAATACTTATAAATAAAACTCAGTAGTTTTCTTAAATTCGGAAATCGGCTAATTTGCCTATTGTTGTCCTTATTTATCATCACTATTCTGCATATATGCATACTTATCATTATTAGTGTACCAGGTATTTGCTTTTGTTGGAGGACAACTTTTGGGTAGGATCAAATCAGATCAGATTCACACTAGTGTGAATGATTTTGATTAGCTACTATATAGTCTTGTCTCTATTACTAATAATATCTATATTTAATAATCGTAATAAAACTACTTTCTTTTGATTGTCGATGAAGTAATAAGTATTTAGTAAATAATTATAACTACCAAAGATCCACAGCTTTATACAGATCTTGAATCTGAATCTTTAACCAGTTAACTGTTATTGACGAGTATACTCGTCATTGAGAAGTGACAAAATTTTGTGTATTGACGAGTATACTCGTCATGCGTATAAATCAGTGACCATTGGCTATTTAAATTGCAATTTTTGAGAAAAACAAAACATATTCTCAAATTTAAAGATGTTTAGAATATTTTGAGGCTATGCCGGAATAAAACAAACAAGTAGAAAATATAAACAGTTTGAGATGATCTCATGCGTCCCGGTATGCACTGGTTGAAAAAGTTTACCAGTTCGCATAATGAATTTATTTATGTGCGATGATAACGTTTTTTAGATGTTAACCAAAAAATATGAAACTACAAGAACTCTTGTTAGTCTGAAAATAATTTAGATTTTATAAAAGAATTGGAAGCTATCGGACAGAGAAAGGGGCTAATTGCATGAATGTCAACAAAAAACCATTCCAAATACAAAGCACATGAACTGAGAGGCACAAAATTTTCTTGGAAATTGTCCCCCTCGGCTTAGTGTTCCAAGAACACAATCAATTTGTTTACTAAAAATAAGTAAGAAGTAAATATTAGTAATAAAATTTTCAATTTTATAAAATAAACCCATCTTTTTCATCCAATATCTTATCAGCGCAACTTATTCTGTGATTGACGAATATACTCGTTATGGCTCGATTCTGATGACACAAAACTGTGCGCACTTTTAAATGAGGGCGCCACAATTAACTGGTTAATAAGCACTGCACGCTGATAGGTGCCTTCACAAATAAAAAAATACTATCAACATTAGTGCAGAATAGTCATTTTCACCCGCAATCTCATAACATTAATCAATCTTATCTATTTCTCAATTTTACTTGTATTTCTCAACCTTAGTTATTGTCCGTATAATTAATGGATCTTATTTAATATGGTGAGTGAATACTGACATAAACAGGTAGATTTTAAGCAGTTAACAAAAATATATAGGTAAAATTCGTTATAAAAATGTATTATATCATAACTAATTAAATTTCACAGGGATAGCTAATTTAGAATAAATCAAAACTACTAAATGTCGGCTTGAGTTCCCGAGTGCGCGTTATCAATAGGTCCTTAGGTTAAGCCCTTTGAACCTGTTATAAATAAATCAATTTTAGTAATAAGTACCTCGATAAAAAAAAACCGGCCAAGTGCGAGTCAGGCTCGCGCACCGAGGGTTCCGTATAAAAATATTGTTATTATATGATGTAACTAACAATTTACGGTTTTCGCAATTTTTCCTTTATCTGTGCTATAAGACGTTGCTTCGTACCAAATTTCAAGATTCTGAGTTCACGGGAAGTACCCTGTAGGTTTTGATTCCCTTGCGAGTGTCGAAAATTTGCGGCATAAACGGCTGTATCTTTTGATTGCGTTGGCTTAGAAGTTTTTCACAGCTCTAAGGGACAGTAGACTTGAGTATTTGTTCCTGAGAAAAAGGTTCTTGACAGACAGACAGACGGACGGACGGACAACAAAGTGATCCTATAAGAGTTCCGTTTTTTCCTTTCGAGGTACAGAACCCTAAAAATAATAATAAAAATCGTAAAAACCACCTATTTTTTTTTCCTTCAATCAAGTTGAGAAAACTCTATATAATCTATAAAGGCTTACTAAAATTAAAAACAAAAACTAAGATCATATTTGTTCATCATTTTGAATCACCTAGATTTTTACGAAGTATAGAAAAGATTTTTTTTTGTTTTATGACTCCGCAACAGAAAAACATTAATAAAATGAATATTTATCACAACTCTATTGACTAAGTGTTTTAGCCGATAAGTATCAACCATATGTATTTGCATAATGTAAAAGACAGTAAATATACAGTACTTTTTATTAAAAGTCTTAAATAATCAATTGAAAAATATAAATGACTAGAATAACTGAAATCTTAATGACCTTTACAAATTCCAATAATATTTTATCATATCTGCTGCTTTTTCTGCAATCATATACACCACAGAGATAGTGTGACCAGCTATGATGGTAGGCATGATTGAAGCGTCCACTACGCGTAGTCTTTTAATCCCATGAACCTGCAGCTGTGGATTCACAACAGCTTCAGGATCGTCTTCTGGTCCCATTTTGCAGGTGCCAACCTGATGTTGGAGTGTCGTTGCAAACCTTTGTAGGCAGCACATCCAATAGGACTCGCTTCCAAAGGGAAAACTCTCACAACCTAAGAATGGGGTGGTGTGAAATTGACTACCATAGGCTCTCAATGCAGATGAGTTACCAATTTCGAGTACCTGTTAAGAATGCGGTTAGACATTAACATACGCTGATTCAAATAGTGTTCTTACAATCTGAATTGCCTCCAACATCGTCTGCATGTCTTCTGGATGTGTAAGGTAATTCCCCTGCATACTTGGCCAGCTGAAAGGATTGCGATCCTTTAGTGATATTCTTCCGCGACTTTTTGGCCGAAGAAGGACGGGCACTAACCCATATGAAGGCTGAGAAATATTAAAAATTATCTATATTATGTATATGTACAAAGGAATTAATTATAATATAATATTATTATAAATTGAAAATAAACGGAGCATGCATAATTAAGATTTGTCATAAAAAAGTATTTTTGTTATATTTCCACATTTGCCACATATGATTCCAAGATACTTGACTAGTTTAATTTCGGTTGTATTCGTTCACCTTGACATCCAAGAAACTTATGTTGATATGTTGGCAGGTTTCACATTTGCATGACTAAAACTAAGAAATGCCGAATCACACGATTGCTACATTAAGTAAAAATTAAAATTTCCTTGATCATGTGTACGCCGCTATAGAGAAACATATTTATGAATATGAATTTACTTGAACCATGCATGTTAAACTCGTTTGTGGGCATTTCTGGACTACTACTTGTGTGAAAAACGAAGGGAAAAATTGTATTAATTGGTGTATAGTGAAAAACTCGTTCTCGCTTTTCACAACGAAAAATTGTCTATGAAGGAAGTTATGGATTGAGTCGTTAAAAGTGCTTTTGACTGTTGAAAAAAAAAAATTTGTATGTTAAAAATTACGTTCTTTATGATGCATTACTAACTGAACTGATGATTATAACTTTGACTTTAATTATTGTACAAGAAATAATTCTTATATTTTTATATACTTCATATAATAAAGATAGTTTTAGAAGTGTAGATTATCTAAATATATATATTATCTGTTATAACAGCAAAATGGAATTCTTTTAGTATAGAAGATAAGTTTAAATTTTTTAAGAAATTCAACATTTACCTTGCCTATTATACCTGCATACACAGTTTGAAAAAACTCTTCTGTTATGCCCAAGAGACTTCGCATCGTTCCAGATATGTCTCCATTCAAGCCTCCAGCACCGATAACCACTTCAATATCTGGGTAATTGTAATCTGAAAAAGAAAAACAATTTAAATTTCAGTAACATGATCTTAATTCAAGTTACAAAGTGCAGATTCTCTGTAAACTATTTAATCTACCTCGACGAGAACTTGGCGTTTTAAGAAACGCTAATGCCTCAGCGCCTCCAGGTAGGGTGAAGGGCCCTCTCTTGTTAAGTATATAATCCAGAACAGTCACCGGATTAACTATTTCTGTTTCAATAACAGAAATTGATTCATTTAACAAAAATGTTAATCCTGGAAGTGTCACATGATCTTGCAAGTTGTATCCAACTCTCAAATTTTCAATTACGGGGATTCCCAGCTGCATAAGATGTTCTATTGGTCCAACGCCGGATAGCATTAAAAGCTGAGGCGAAGCAATCGATCCCGCCGACAAGATAACTTCTCTCTTCACTCTAATCTGGTATCTTTCCCTATTCTTCAAAAACTCCACTCCTGTAGCTTCTTTCGTAAAGGGATCGATTAATATTTTCGTCACCCAAGATTTCATTGAAATGTGAAGGTTAGAGCGATTTATCACTGGTTGAATAAATGCTTTCGACGCACTGCATCTACGACCATTTCTCAAAGTTGCTTGAGCTCTGCTAAAGCCTATCATCTCTTCCCCATTAGGATCAATTATTCTATAGCCTCTATCGACTCCAGTTTTTAAAAATGCGTGCATAAGTCTTGTGAGAAAGGGCGCGTATTGAACGTCTAGATAACCGCCGCGTCCATGGTAAAGTGACTCTTCTACGTCAGGAATTCCTATGTTTTCAGATCTTATAAAATATGGCAGCACGTCAAAGTAGCTCCACCCGTCGTTGCCCATTCTTTCCCAGTCATCAAAATCTTGTCTATGGCCTCGACTATAAATCATGAAATTAATAAGACTGGTTCCCCCCAATCCTCTGCCTTTTGGCCATCGACAAACGC
This sequence comes from Dysmachus trigonus, assembly GCA_949715965.1. Classification (NCBI taxonomy): domain Eukaryota; kingdom Metazoa; phylum Arthropoda; class Insecta; order Diptera; family Asilidae; genus Dysmachus; species Dysmachus trigonus. Next base: position 29,791,820 of record OX454320.1, read on the forward strand.
CACCTTCGAGTCCTTGACATGCATTTGCGTGAGGATCGGATGTATATCCCCAATTATATCTTGTGGATTGAGTAAGACCTGCTGTTAGGGGTACATCGGTAAGAAATATTTCCTGGTCCCCAGCTTCCAGCAGCAGGACACTAACGTTTCGGATTTCAGATAGGCGATTAGCCAAAACTGATCCTGCTGATCCACCACCGATAATGATGAAGTCATAACCGTTGTCAAATGATGTTGTGTCTGGAATCTTCGTTTTGAGAATGGTTGTCTCGAAATCCCGGAATACCTCTGGAAGGACAGTAAACAGATGTCGTGTAGTGAGTATGTAGATCAAATGTAGGGAAAACCCAGCTAACATGGGATGAAGTACGGATAAGAGCATCGCTTACAGCAGACATTAATAAACAGCGGTTTTCCTAGAAAAGACAAAATGTTCATCAACATATTTCTACAAATATGTTCAATTAAGTAGGTGTAAGTAAACGTTTTCTAAAGAAATAAAAAACGCACATTTTCAATGTGAAACATTTATTATTCCTATCATTATGGTCTAAAACGGCTCAGAATCAATCAAACCTGCCGCAGATTTCAACAAAAGTTTATGTACGTACTTTCTGAATATTTAATTCAAAATTCTTTCAACCCAATTAACAATTTTTATTTTAATCTATTTTTGCAATATTAAATTGCCTCGTTTTCTTTGTGAGTAGCTCCTTAGCTGAATATGCAGATTACGCTCAGAGCTTTTGCATAAAATTTTAAATTGTGCACACAACTTAAACTTTCCAAGCAAAAATAAGGAGAATTTCAGGTTCATTTATAATGAAAAACCCGACCTTTATAAAGTACAAGGAGGTAAATTTCGGTCTTTGTGGGACTGTTCGGGAGCAATTTTTAAAAGCAGTCGGCTAATTAATTTAAGTTTATTTAAATTTGCTAAATCATCTTTACCTGCAGAAACGCGCTGGATTGAATTTGTAGGAATAAATCAGATTTTTTGGATTGCTTAAACTATAAGAAAAAGAACCTTAAAAAACAAAATTTAAATTATTTTACTTAAAATTATTCTTATACTTCTTTCAATATTGAATACCAGGATCTTACCACATATTTGAACTTGGCACTGATATTAATCCAATACTCAATAATGAAGATATTTGATTTGTCACAAAAATATTTTCCTTATTTTAATAAAATTAAAAAACTTAAAACTTATTACAAAAAATGATGGAAGAAGGGAAAAAATTGAATTTTTACAAAATCAATTAAGCAAAGAGGAGTACAACAGGCTAAAGAATTATTACTTTAAATTTCTATCAAAAGTTCTAAATTCTAAAAATTATTGGATTATGATAAATGCACAGAGGCTTCAGTCCCTTGCCCAATATTATTATACAACAAAGTAATTCGCATGATCACTTTTTTAGGATATTTCGGTCAAAAGCAACAAATATATAAATACACCGTCATGCAATTTAAATAATGAAATAAAAAATGTAATTACTTTTGAGGAATTACCAGAAAACTGGCTAAACTAAAAAAGAATAGACCGCCAGGTCCGGATGAGTTAACGAATGAATTCTTATTTCACTTAACATAAAATTAGTTACTCTATATTTTGCATACGCATAACCTGATACTAATAGAAGAGTCCGTGCCTGCCGACTGGGGTGAAATCTTTCTGTGTGTGTTGTATAAAAAGGGAAACGCAGCTGACCCTTGTAATTGTAGACCCATCGCGTTACTCAACACAATTGTTAAACTTTTTACACTGAACATTTTATACAAGAGTGTATAAATGGGTTGGAAAAAATAATCTCTTAACAGAGTGGCAGGCTGGATCCAGATCAGACCGGAGTAGAACTTATAATATATTCATACTTAATGCATTAATACAGAATCACTTAAAGGAAACAGGTGGGAAATTGTTTTTCCTCTTTGTCGATCTGAAGAAAGCCTTCCCCTTCGATTTTTTTTCTCATAAAAAGCTATTGGAAAAACTAGATAAACAGGGCCTCTCTTAAAAAATAATCAATATATTCATAGACCAATATAGTAAAGTCTTTTTCCGGGTGAGGAGTGAAAAAAGAGTGTACAACCCTTGTAGGATCACACAACGAGTATTACAGGGTGAAACGATAAGCCTTTGTCGCTTTATTCTTAGTATATAGGTATATAAAAAAACAGGACATCGACAACTGCATGCAATCATGTTCCCTTACAATGTAACTTATATGTACTAGTTAATGAAACTAATATCAACGTAATGCACTGGACAGACAGCACACATAAATTACTAATTATTCTTATTACTAATTTAGGTGCTGTCTGTCATGAGCTTATCATCATTATGGCCGCGAAATGATGAAAAATTTGACCATTTATGACTTGCTAAATAACCATAACTTTCTGATCATTTATACCTAAATGATGAAAAGTGTTCTAGAATTCAGCTGATTTTGTACTTCTATACCAGTTGTAACATTACTTTGCGCTATCCATTAAAAAGAACAAGAACAAGAAAAGCACAAGGACTATTGAATAACTGACAGCTAATAAATTATGATAAAGAAATGGCTATCTGTCACCACTTCATTAATTATTAATTAGTGCTAAATGAGCAAATTAACTAATTATTAATTTAGTGCCCTGTCTGTCTAGGGTATAAGCTATCTAAATTTAATGATTTCTACATGGCAGAAAAGAATAACAGAATAAACATATAAAAGAAGGGCTATAAACAATAATGAAAGATTCGAAATTCCGGAGATAAGCTATTGTTATATATGTAACGAAATTGACGATTTTATATACAGATTAGGTCTTTGTATATAATATAATGAAATAAGACAAAAATATTTACCCAGAAATATAAACGAAAATGGAGATGTCTTTGCACTCTTAAATTCGAATAAAGTGGAAATTATAAAAGCATTAGTCGTATTTAAATTAGTATTGTTAAAAGGAACTTATTAAAAGTATACCAAACCTCTAATATGTACAATACAAAATTAAATAAGATATTACATAAATTAATTTTGCACAACATTGAGGAAATAAACCTATGCATCTATAACCACTGAAATGTTAATGTAATAATACTACTATCTTTAATTAATAATTATCTAAGTGAAGCAATTGAGTAATTCAGCTGTGCACAATTTTACAACTTCATCTTTAACCAAAGATTAAACCACTTGGTTTTGAAAATAAAAAAATATATCTTAACACCAACTAGTCATTAGTAAAACACAAAATAAAAAATGTTCAACTTGTTAAATTTATATATCTGATTGTTACGTGTCAATGATCTTAGCTATTTCACATTTGAAATGAATACTGGAAACCACTAAAATTGGTTTTTTTATAGTCAACATGTTTTTACCGTATGCTATCATAAATTAACAAATAATCACTAGCACGATAAATGGTATAAGTTAATATAACTGTAAAACAATTTTTCCTAATTCAGCTCCTGTTGATCTTAAAATGCCCATATTAGATCATCACTTTTAAGGTCTGGAAGGAAAACGGCTCCTCGGTCTAACAGTTCCTAACATTGCCAAGTTCGGAGATTTCATTAAATACCTGAACTGGACGAGTGGTTGAGTTGAACCGCGAGAAAACTTTAATTGAAAATGACGAAGGAAGCTGTAAACTTTTTATTAAAGAAATTTATGGTCAGCTGTGATATAATTTTCCATTTTTTGCTTGATAGATGTAACATTCGACTTTTTTTCAGATATTTGAATTTATAAGAAAATTCAGCAAAAATACAACACTACAAAATGTGGATTTAATACACAATAATTTGCATAATTTAGTGGTCATTAAATTCGAGTTCGAGAGTTCTTTAAGTGGTTCATTCCAATTTACACAATTATTGCTATGGTTACGGCACAATAAACATAACTCAAAACTGGATTAATCGGTGTCGAAACATACTTCTTGTAATTCACAATTCTACCGTTACTTTGCTATTATTTGGATTAAATGAATTAATTTTATTTATACGCTAACGTGATAAAAATTTTATTTTTATTTTTTTATAATGTGTATACTTATAAAATAATGAGATGCAGCATTTTTATATAACTCATTCAATCTCAATTTTGCAATTGGGTGCGATTCGATACAAGAAAGCTGCTAAATTTAAACACTTTGATAAAGCGTGAAATGAAGTAACACAAAATATCTCTGCTCGGCATAATTTTTCAGGGTATTACTTTAAAAAGTCCGTAACGGAAAAATCTGGTCATAAATAAGTACGAAAAAATCGAATTTCTTTATGTAATCTGCGAGGTGAAGCTACTTGACACAGTAGTCCGGTAGACGGAAACATCAACGAGTTAGAGGATATTTTTTGGGGTCCGTCCGCCTTTACCCCATAAACCCTATTGCTCTCTAAGTTTTGCACCTAACCTATTAAAATTACTTTAGGTTTAAAGTCGTAAAGGGTGTTTTTTAGCTTAGGTAGAACTTCCTATATGGATAAATGGCAATCCATACTGCCATTCGGACAGCTCTATGTATTATTGACATGTAAACATGAATACACTCACGCTTGACGAACGGTTAAGAACTATCAAAATTTATTTTGAAAAGCGGTCGTCGGTTAAGAGGCTTACAGTCGACTCCGTGATTTTTATGGTGGACATTATCGTGGCTCATGTTTGGCTTAAGGGGGTATCCCACTCTAGAGGCCCTTGAATTGAACGTTTTTTTCAGGGAATTGAACAAGAAAATACAAAACATTTAGAGTTAAACATAATAATCCTCTTATTATATGATCCTTAATGAATATTTTGAGAGAAAAAAAAAATTTTTTATTGAGTGGTTGGGTCAAGGCAAGCCTGCTACTGGGACTCATACCTTAGGAACGGTGTGCACGATACCAGCCAAACAAATAATCTGAAAATTATGAGATTGCACATTAGTACTCTTTATATATGTGGATATGGCATGAGTGTGGCACATTTTGAAAAAAAAATTTTTATTCATTTTTTTAATTTTTTCTACTATAAGTTTTATATTTTAGGTGATTTTTTACTGTTAAAATATGGTATACAAGCTATATAAACATAAAAATGCCTGATTTGCTCCACTTAGGTCATAGAGACAAAGCTAACACAGCTTGTACCAAAATCTGAAATTTTGACTGCACACCGTTCATCAAGACGGTGTTTGGAGAAAAATGGCATTTAAGTTAAAATTAAGAGTGGTGGAGAGCGCGCAGCTGCGCACGGAATCGCCTGTAGCGGCGCGAGCTTTTCAAATTTCGCGGCAAGAGATAGCTTAAACGATTCAGGAAAGAACACAGAATTTTTCAAAACTAAAAAAAAAAAATGCATTTTTTGAACGTTCTAGAGTGGGATACCCCCTTAATGGGTTTGTTAATATGCAAAATTGTCACTTTAGGAGTGATACCAATCAAAAAGAGACTCCAGAGACCGCATTACATCCAAAAAAAAATGCACACTGGTGGCATCATTAGTCCTTATTTCTTTTTAAATGAGGCAAGGCCTCGCATTACAGTCAATGGAAATCATTACCGAATCATAATAAATGAATATTTCATCGAAAATATGTATGATCTTGCCGAAATGTGGTTTCAACAGGATGGCACTACGTGCAATACAGCGACACAAACCATTGACTTATTTAATGTACGATTTGGCGATAAAGTAATTTTGAAAAAACGGCACTTTACATAGGCCCCCAAGGTCATGAGATCTGACAGCTATCGACTTTTTCCTATGGGAGCACATGAATAAACCAGCAACAATTGATAGCTTGGAACGAATTGGTTTTTCGAATAAAAAAAATTACTCTATCAAATTTTTACTCTTTGTGTTATTTTTCTAAATTAAAGGTTCTATCAGGCTTAAAAAAACACTCTTTATATTGATAACCCAAAGCCGGAAATAAAGAAAATTCAAAAAAACACAATTTTTATGATATGCTCTTCCACACACTAAAAAATTGCACTTTTGGAGAGGTGTCGTTAGGTACGAACAATAAAAACTACTTGGGACTATTTGATTTTAGTTCTTCAGTCTTCAGATATTCCCTTTCAAAATCAATATCAAAGCTTTTTTATTTTTTAGTAAAAATTAATTTACTGTAAAGGAAATGTTTGTCGACCGTGGCATACGAGTATCTTGGTCACGGTTCCGCTTTGGAGCGCTAAACCACTCAATGTTACGATCTCACCATGTTGGAATTGAATCCTCTCTTCCCTAATTTGAGTTACCACACGAAGGTACGAGGTGCTGCTAACCATAAGCCAACAATTCCTCATTTATCGTGCCACGCGCAATGTGAATGCCATCCTAAAATAGTAAGACCTGTTTCATTCTGCATAACCTGAATATATGGTCAGTATCTTTTATCGATCAAGTCCGAGCGGAAGGAAATATGGAGGTAGGTCTGTTTCATATACAAGTGCTCTGTATCTTACTACCAAAACACATTCACGGTAACGGAAGCAGTATGAAATGTGTTAAATGGTGTGAAACTTTTATATTTATGGAATAATTGTGTATCAGTTTACGACATACGTACAGTTGCGGACAAAATAATAGCAGTCTTGACTATCGCTACACATAACCATGAATTTTTGTTTGTTTGTGTGAGTATTCCGAGAATTCCTTTTGGGTTCAGATGAGTGTACCGTAATGCATTTAAAAAAAGGCAAATGAAACGAAAACAAGAGCAGAACAAAGTCATTTGCGTATTATTTGTGTTAAGAGTTCAAGTTCATAGCGGCGAAATAATAGCAGTGCTCTATTAAATTTAGTTAAAAAGTGTTTTCCAATTCAGAAAATTTATTAATTTTTTATACTTGTAAGTAAGAATGGTTTTTTAATATTTTACAGTTGTCTCCAATTTTACACAATCAAATTATTTCAGCAAAATGGGCCGGTCCAAGCATTGTTCTGAAAGTCAGCGAAATGTTATAAGAAAACTAATTAATGAAGGGAAAACTTATAAAGAAGTACAAAATTTAATTGGATGTTCTGCAAAAATGATTTCTAATGCCTTAAAATGGAAAGATAAGCCGGAAAATCGTGGTAGGAAACGTGCTACATCTGAAAAAATGGATAGAAGAATCGTTAATTTAGTGAAGAAGATGCCTTCAATACCCGCAATAACCATCAAAAATGAATTGAATTTATCTGTGAATGAACGTACCATCAGAAGAGGTTTAGTAGAAGCCAATTTGCCAGCTCGAAGCCCACGTAAGGTTCCGTTATTGACCCAAAGACACAAAACTAATCGTTTAAAGTTCGCTAAAAATCACGTGGATTGGTCTTTGAATAAATGGCGAAATATTTTGTGGACCGACGAAAGTAAAATTGTACTTTTTGGGTCGAAAGGTCGTCGGCAATATGTTAGAAGACCACCACGTGCAGAATACAAAAATCAGTACACTGTGAAAACCATTAAACATGGTGGGGCTAAAATTATGGCTTGGGGTTGTTCTTCCTACCACGGTACTGGACCCATATTTAGAATTCCTGGCATCATGGATCAAGTGGTTTATGTAAATATTCTTGAAGAAGTCATGCTGCCATGGGCCGAGGATGAAATGCCAATAAAATGGGTATTCCAACAGGATAACGACCCCAAGCATACCAGCAAAAAGGCAAAGTCGTGGTTCCAAGCAAAAAAAATTAATGTTATGGAATGGCCGGCACAATCCCCCGATATAAATCCCATCGAGAATTTATGGAGCGATGTTGAGGTTGCCGTAGCTGAAGCTAAACCTAAGAATGCCGAGGAATTATGGGATGTTGTTCGTGCAGTATGGGCCGCTATACCTGTTGAGAGGTGCAACAAATTGGTTGACTCTATGCAACGAAGATGCCTAGCTATAATCAAAAATAAAGGAGGTCCAACCAAATATTGATATTTTTAATATTATTTACTATTTAATATTTATATTATTTTCATGCAATATTATGATTTTATGTGAATATTACCTTAATTTAACAAAACTGCTATTTTTTTGTCCACCATATTTTAACATATTTTGCCTTTATATCAACAATAATAAAATGATAATCTTTGAAATTAGTTTAATTTAGTCATAAATGAAATATTAAATATTTATAAATAAATAGAATTGTTAAATCTTTTAACATTAAGAAGGAAAATTAAATTTTATGTTTTAATTCCGCCACTGCTATTATTTTGTCCGCAACTGTATATGTATATCAGTTGCAAGCTAGGAACCCCTTCAAGCAAATATGTAGATTAGAAAAAATAATCTAATAAATTTTTTATGATAAGTACACACATAAATACAAATATAATGTTTTATTTCAAAGATACAAACAGTAATATGCAGACGTCTACATGTGGATATTTACTATGATACTTTAAGGAGGAAAATCTTATCAGAAGATAAAATTTAAAACACAGAATTTATGGCGAATTAGAAGTCCGGAAATGGCATTAAATGCGATTAAAGTTTGAATGAGTAAAGTCGGTCTTAAAAGCAATTTCTATGCGTCTATTAAGGGGTTACGTGGGTTTCAAATAATGACAAATTCGATTTTTTATAAAACATTCTTCAATGGTAAAAAGGCACATTTATATTCAAATTTATAAGTATCACATAGAGTAGTATTTGTACTATATTCTAAGAACTTTTTGTTGAAAAATATCGAAAAACAACCCGCTGATAGTTGGTTTTCGAAAACCTCTTAAAAATGCGGTGAACATCATAACTTGTGCTAGATTTATCTGAAACCAAAAAATCAAAGTTTTTATGCTAAGTCGTATACGAGTTCAGCTCGGAAGTAAACGAAGAATTTGTAAAAAAATTGAAGTCTGTATTTTTGGCGGCGTTGCATGCGAAAAATTCATTTGTCGGTACGAAAAAACAATACATATTGCCATATAAAATAAGTTGTGATCAACGAAAAACAAAATCCTTCGTTTAGTCCCTAGTCAATACTATTTAGAAGAAGTGCGCAAAATTTGAATCAGATCGGTATATTAGTTTTTGAGTAATCGTGTCCACTAACTTCAAAAATAGAATTTTGGGAAGTGCGTTTAAAGTTTAAAGTAAGAATAAAAAGGTGAAATTGATTTTATAGAATATAGTTCAATAAATATTACTAAAAACTTAAATAAAATTGAAGTTAAAAATGAAGCTTTCAATATTAAAATTAATATATTAAATATGTAAGATTCGATTTTAATACATTTAACTTAAAAATTCTATTGAATTCCGCAATTATTGAAATTTTGTACATCATTAGGGAGAAATTAAAAAAAAAACTTTCCGTTTATATTTGTCTATGTAAGGTACCTAAAATAATATGAATTTTCAAAACAAAGTAAAAACGATAACTGCAGCGATTACGAAAATATTCATAAGCAATATTTACGATCAGGCAATTACTGATTGAGTTACACATTAGACCTGTTCGGAAAGAGGAATTTAGAGAAAAACCCAATTGATAGTTAACTTTTTCTCTTTTATATTTACGTAAGCAAGTCATTAGTTTTTATATCTTAGACTATTTTTATATACATATTATACTATATTAATCCGTTGTTTTTGAAAGTGATATAAGTCCATTTTCGGCAAAAATGACTTAATGGTAGTTTTAGTCAGATATAGATATCCTCTTTTTATATCTATAATCACGCAGTCAATAGGTGTACAATATCCTCCTATAAATGAATCAAAAGATTTTATCGCACGAATATTTTGGTTGAAAGTGGAATAAATCCATTCGTAATAATGATAATTGAAACAACTTTCTAATCGTATTAATTATTTATTATTACTACCTCAGTGTGCACTGCCCTTAAAGTTTTTACAGAGGAAAATAGCTAAACAAATTTTATTAATTATTTTTGTATCATAAAATTTAACAAATTTATAGTCTTAAAGACATTACCCGAACTGATAACATTTGCCATTATTTTTAAATAGATTCTAATTCAAACCCTTAAATATCTCAGTTCATAAAAAAATTGACTTATACCACTTTCAAAAATAATGTGATAATGCAAAAAAAATTGCACGTACTGTAGCTCTTCCTGCTCCCATTTAGAAGTCCACAGCTTAGTAATTTTTGATTTTTTATACCTTCGCAGTGGGGTTTCTCTTTATTTTATTTGGAAAGAGGAATTAAATTCTCCGTGTAGATTCGCACAAATTTTAAGAAGCACCCTATACCAATATTTGGCTTGTTTATTTAAAAACAAGAAATATTTGATAACAAAAACAACATTTGGCAGGACTTTGTGTAAAAAATCAACCAGCAATAAAATATTTACAGTCTTAAATTTCATATGAGTAAGTTAAAGCTTCAAAAGATTGCTTAAACTGTCTTAATAAAACAAAAGATGATGATAATGTCAGTATATTAATTAAAACAGCTAAATGACTTCCTAAGATAGTCAACATGTTTCCCTAATTCCTATTTGTTCTTTAAGGAAATCAATCCCATAAAATTCCATAGGAGTCAAAAGAGGACGCCTCAAAGTTTTAAGCCAAACTTTTGTTTTAGTGTAATAGATACATACAGTACAAATTCAACAGAAGAAATATTTCTTTTATTGACATGAAATATTGAGGAAAGTATGTATGGACCTTGATATATTTGTGCATTAATGATGGGAGGTATTTTCCAACGAAATATTGATCAAAAGAAACTTTATAATGAGATATAATTTATTAAGCCATTGTGAAAGCTCCTTCTTCTTCATGACGTATTAAAACTTACAGAATGAATTTTTGGCACTTTTAAACCAAGTGTCGAGTGCGATTTAAGTGAACTGAAACAAATTAACCAAATTTGCACAAATTCGTGTATTAACTAAATACCTTCCTCTTAAATTCTAAACAGTACAATTGACAAACCTGATTTCTGGAAATATATAATTAATAAAACTGGTTGACACCAATTTTGCCACAGAAGAAGCATTATATCATTTCTATTGGATTTTGTCCGCAGATTACAAACAAAAATGTCCTATTACGTCACGGTTTTGAAAAAAGTAGGTTTGAAAAGTGAAAGACCTTATTTTAGCCATTTTTACAAATTGATTAAAAAATAACGAATTGTTGTAGGAGATTGTAAAGTAGCTCGAATAAAAGTATGAACCTTTACTTATTATATTAAATACGAGAGACTTTAATACTTTTCGAAATATTCTGTGGAATTCAATTTTTTCAATAAACCGATTACATCATACAATAGATAGTAAATGAAGATCACTGCTTGCGCACTCTCATTATCAAATCTCAAATCTTATTCCCGAAGATGCTTCGTAACTGCTATAGGTTAATGGTATTTCATATATAGTGATAGCTAAGGAATCAGGCTCTCTTTTGAGTCATGTTACGAGCATTTTTCACATTCCGTTATTTTTTAATGAATTTTTAAAATAGGCCAAAATATGTATGATATTTTGGACATTTCAATCCTATTTTGCTAAAAAAACATGGCGTGATAGAACAAATTTGTTTGCAAATTCATAATCTACGGGAAAAATGCTATAGAAATTTATGACTTTTTCTGTGGAAAATCAAATATTAACTTTTGTTGACCAGTGTAATTTTAGAAGAGTCCAAGAAATACATTTTCAATTCTTTCTTCATTATGTCATACTTGTTATTTTTCAAATTATCCAATTTGTTTATACTTTTGACGTAGATTCTTTTATATTTTAAATTGATTTTGTTTTCAATATGACATTTTAAATAATTACCTTGCTTTATATGCATATATGTATATATGTATATATATTTTTTTTTCTTTAAGTGTACGTGCACTCATATATATTCATAAAATATATAATAATCTACTTATAATTAGAAATTGCATTTCTCAGTCGCTTATGAGAAACCTATGCCACAGAAAAATCATGTAATGATTGTAAGCTTATTATATAATATCTTATAGTCTTAATTATGTGGTCAACTTTTTACTTAAGAATTTCAATTGGTTTCAATTTTTACCTATAGAGAACTTTTTTACGAAATTTGATATTATGTAATAGAATGTGTTAATTTCTGGATCTGTTATCTAAACCAGAAATCTACCTAAGCCTTTTTTGGTTATTGTCCCTTTTTCTTTTCAATACAACAAATTCTCATGTAGAAATATTTTTACCTATTTATTGAAAGCACTCTGAAGATTTTGAAGAAACATTTAATTTTCACTTTGCACTTCGTAATGGGATAATTATCACATTTAATCCGATGAAACAGATACCAAGCAGCAAAAATATTCCGAAACGAATCCTCGGTAACTTCCAATTGAGATTGAAAGTAAATTATCACCTTTTAGTAAGCGTGGATGGTACTCACAGTTTTTACCTTCCCGGTTTCACTTACAGCACACAAAAATCCATTTAACCAATTTCGCCGATCCTCCTCATGCGCACATCTCACTAAGAAGCAAAAGATTTTCTTAAATATCCTCCTCAGATATAAACTGTTCTTCTTGGAATAAATAAAACCGAAAATCTTAGACAGAGTATAATTGCACCTTCCGAGCTCAGTTGGCTAAATGAAAAGATTAGCAGACTTTCTTAGACCAGATATATTGCCGCCATCAATCGAACTGACCACAGCCAGCAAGAAATGTTTATCCACCTGAATTACGGTTCCGCCCCACTAATGCCCATCGCGACATAAATCTTACGACAAAGTTTTTGAGGAGTAGTTGCTCGTGTTCGTCAAAATTATCCCGCAATTATCAAGTGTGCCCTGCAGGTGAAAAAAAAATCAATTCATACTGAAGCAGAACCTCGCAGGCTATTATGAAAGATTCGGAGTATTTTTTTTCTATTTCAATTAACAATAAAGAAAAACGTAATCTACTTAGTTTATTGCATAACTGCTTCATGTAGATTCAAGTGTGGCTCGTGAAAATTAAGTGCGCATTTGTGACTATCGCGGCTGAACGGCGAAAGTAAACTTAAAAATATATTAAAGGTCAAGTTTACTCACTGGCTTGCACAAAATTAAGGATTTCATTCTATTTCTATTACCTAATATGTACTATATATTAAAAAGCCTTTTTCAGAGTTCAGGGCTCTTTAACCCTTTGCATCTGTGTAACTTATTTTTAAAGATGCATAAATTAAAAATATATACTAGCTAGGAAAAAAGCTAGAACAAAACCCAAGATTTGATAAAGGACGACAATTTGGATGTATTAAAAGATTACAATTTATAAATGTATTGGTAATAATTATTTCACTTATGTCCTGAAAAATTCCTTTTACTCTAACTATTGCTTTGAAATTGTACTAGCCCAACAGTAAATATGTGTTATTAATTTAATATAAACTTTTAAAGAATTAATTTTTATTTCTTTAGTTTCAAAGAAGAATAGGCACCAGAAATGATATATACTTATACATAGGTATATCATCTTTTGAAAGATATGATTGATAAACTTTTACTGTGGGGCTAACAAATTCGGTTTCGAAAGAAAGAGTGTACTCGCACAGAAAGAAATTTTTGTTTTTACCAGACTATGAAGGGAAGTATCAGGCAGGGGCTTTAACGTCTGGACAGATTTCATTGTTGATCTTCTGCAACACAAAGTATGACAAACAACAATATAGTACATACGAGTATAACATTATTCAATATCTTGAAACAAGCTGATTTCAGTCATTGCTTTTATCTAGCGGCGTGGACCACCGGTGGTCCACACCTAGTTTTCTCTACAAATAGAGTTGTATGTATGCTAACAATTTCACGAGACTAATAAAGCTGTTCTAATTTGGGGATTCACTTCTTGTGATAAACTAAGCGCAAGGCATTGATAACAAGCAGTGAATCAAACAAGTGCCGCCAGAAAAACAAGAAACTTATAAACTCGTGTTCTCGCCCATCATGTAGACTTCTGAAAAGCGCGCCGGGTTGAACGTGTTATACACTGAATAGGCAGCTAAGCACGACACGACCTCCACACGAGTCTCGAGTGTTGGAAGGAGGGTCGCAGCGAGTGTCACGCTTCGTGAGCCATCGAACTCGCAAGGCTACGCCCGCAGGTAACACATATGCAATACATACGGTAGATATTACCATTCCCGTCTGTTAAATTATTTTAAGAACAAAATCCATAAAAACCAATATTGTAATACTTATTTGATTTAAATATAATCATGTACAAACATTTTTAGAGTTTGTTTTTATGAAAATTGTTTAATTTAACGTAATTCGGTTTTGTGTTAACACTAATTAAGGTCTTTAATTAATTAAGATCTTTTCCTGCCAAAAACTATAAACAAAATTATTAATTGGTAATTGTTTTTGAATCACAATTTACATATAAAAGTTCAAATAGGGAGGATATTCAATACTAAAACTACTTAGTAGTGGACTTGAATTATTCGTCGAATTTCACTTTTAATTTCGTTTTCCTCCATTCTAAAAAAAGAATTTAGAAAATATTTGGAAAAAAAGGAATTTCTACCAACATGCAATCAATTTCTATCTGAGGAATTGAATTCCAACCTCTAAGAATTGATTTCCAAAAAATAATCTAATTCTTTATTTTTCTCAAGCCAAAGCACTACATAACTAGAAAAATAAGGAAGACTGTTGATTGCTTGAGGAGATGGTTATGTTTTTTAAATTATTATTATTATTGTGTTATGTTTAGTAGTAGTAGTATCACTAAAGACGGGAATATTGCCCAGACCTTAGTGAATTGTGTGGTGTTATCGTTGGAATTCATTTGAATAAGAAAACTTAAATTTCCAGATTTTAATTGTAGATTTAAAATCAGTGGGCTTGAAAATTCGTATTGGTTCGTTGTTCGATATAGTGTATACTGCTCATATGTTCGATATAGTGTATACAGAGATTTGAAAACTGTCTTGCTGGAAACCCCTTTATATTCATTTGCACTGATGTTCCTTAAGGGGAGGTTCTCATCTAGAACGTCAAAAAGTAGGTAAAGTTCGTGATTTTTTTGAAGGCAAATGACAAGACATAGGGAAATGATATTTGGCATTATCTTTTATTGTACATTTATCTGTACGAAAAAATTTTTTTATTCAAAAAAAAAAAACAAAATGGCGCCCGTTATTCAACTTCTCCGGAGGCATGTTTTTCGAAAATTGCCCAGCTGCGTACAATTTAGGGGTCGCAGATTGGTCTGAAATCAAATAATGTTGACATTATTATAAACTAGAATAAATTTGTCTCAGAAAGAGTGGACGACTTTCAAAAAAAATTTAAAATTGACGGAATGGCGCGATTTTGAAATTTTAAGGCCGTTTTCGGCCGTTTTTTTTCATAGTTTATCACTTACAAAAAGGAGATAATGTTACAATTTTCAAAATGTGCTCCACTCTTTCTATGAAGAAAATTGTTTACTTTAATATGCACGAAACTAGAAGTTGATCGGTTGAACCGTTTTTGAGTTATCTTGTACGCAAATTGTACACAAACATGCCTCCGGAGAATTTGAATAACGGGCGCCATTTTGTTTTTTTTTTTGAATAAAAAAATTTTTTCGCACAGATAAATGTACAATAAAATAATGCCAAATATCATTTCCCTATGTCTTGTCATTTGCCTTCAAAAAAATCACGAACTTTACCCTACTTTTTGACGTTCTAGATGAGAACCTCCCCTTAAGGGGTTATACGTGGGTTTTGAATTCCAAAAAAAAATCACAATTTTTCGGATTTTTTTTAACGAAATTTATAAAAGCGATTTATTTATTTCAACTATTAGGATATAAAAGTAGTTGAAATAAATCACTTTTATAAATTTCGTAATAAAAATCCGAAAAATTGTGTTTTTTTTTTTAGAATTCAAAACCCACGTAACCCCTTAAAATTGGTTGCCACTCTGAACGCATTATCGCACAATTCAATACTCCTATAGCAGATTCGAAAAAAGCGACCAGAAATCCCTTAGAGTTTGCAGGTTTAAGTAGTACTTATTTTCATTTAATCCCTTAAATTTGAGAAATTAAAATTATATGGTACTCAGATAATTTAAGTTGAATGCCTTTTGTAAAATGATTATGATATTACTAATTTTACGGTTATGCAGTATCACCGCGGCGACATGTCATTTGGGAAATTACTACACCCACCCCACAGTGTTATGCGTGTTGCCGTTTATCAATATTCAATCAGCAATGATTAAGATTAACTCAAAATGTGTGTATGTGCATTTAACCGGCCTTACGTGGGTTCTGTGGCTGAACAGGTCCCTAACATTCAATTAGTGGTTTATTTAGAGTTAGGTAAACCATGAAATGAAAAGATATTAGTTAATGCATCCCAACTAAACTACTTAGCATCAGAGCTGCTTCAACAACAAAAAATTCAATCTACATAGATAAGCATTTGATGCTTCCTTTATGAACATGTTTTGCTCAGAACAAGTTTTGCAAATTATTTTATGCCTTCGAAAGTATGAAATACCGGAATTCGACCAGATATACATATTTATTTTTTGATCACTTTCCGTCCACTGAACCTTCTAACTAGTTAGAGCAACTAATTAGTTTGTCGGGACCTGTGGGTTATTACGACACGTTCATCTCGGCGATGCAACATTACGAGCCCAGGAATTCCGCAAAAGGCTACCAACCCCTTACGCGGAAGTTATAAAGATTTCCAAATTGTAAATTACATTTAAAACAAATACCGGCGCGTGGATTAATTCCCTTATGCGACACCAGCGAAAGTTTACTAACCTGTAATCCACTACTCTAATGAAAGTGTACAGAATTTCCCACTCAAATTGTTGTGGCTTATTTAAACATTTTCAAGCAGAAATTCAAATCAAAACAAAAGAGACAGTTCTGAGGCAATTTGGCTTTATGCCTGGAGAACTGAAATACCTGCCGAAGGAGCTCAATAAACGAAATGAAATCACGTCCGATCCACTTGACCATGAAGTGAAACAGTTCTCCGGCTGACGTAGCGCACTTTTGCTCCACTTGACCCACGTAGGAATTTGATAGAATCATGTCCATGCAATATATGTTTTTATTATTGTTATAATGCAATTCAATTTTTTTTTTTTTTGCCAAAGGGACCTCATGTGCTTACGTTTGACTTCTTAAACCTGTTTACTTGAGATTGTAACGTAGATGATGGAAATTAACGTTTGAGTAGACGTGGAGGAAAAACTAGATTTCTTACGCTTAGGCATTCATGCCAAGAAATACTGTGTAATTTTATTACACGGCCCGTACGTTTAAAAACTACTTATGCCTTCATTATGTGATTTCATAGTAATGTTTAACAAATTTTGGGCTTACAGGTATAGTCGGTCGGATCTTAACTACCTAGAAAATACTAGAAAATAAAGAAAAATTAAAGTTAAAATCTGAAGCCAGACTACGACTCTAAATGCCTTTTAAAATAACTTTGAGAGAGACTTCACTGTCTTTATATGAAAAAGTCTTCAAAGATCATTTAGTAGGTAACTACTACATTCATTAATGAAATAAATATCGGTAATTGCATAGCCGCTGTCGCACATCGTCATTCATTAGTTAGTCTTATTTGTTTGAGGTACAACGTCTACAACTCCGACAATTTATTTCATTAATAAATGTTGTAGATAATTACAAATGATATTTGAAAAATTTTGATTAGGAATTACGAAAGAACAGACGTATAATACATACATACTATTAGACTGCTAAATTCATAACCCTCCCTTTTGCTTTGCCGTAGTCGGGTAAAAAAAGAGTCTCAGTTCTTTTAATTTTGTTTTGTTATTAAATGTATACAAACTAATGCCGCATACAGTGAACCATCCCATAACACGGTGATCTTCTAATTCGGTTTCCATATAATGCGGAGCGAAAATTGCGCGGTACTCTAATAACACCTTTTTCGTACAAGATCATTCCAACAAGTTAATTGCGTAGCAAGTTTATCTGACATTACTTACTCGATGTATTTAATTTATGAAATTGATGGGGAATTGAATTTTTGTATTGAGGCGCATCGCGTTTATGAATTTAATTTAAAAGGGATTTCCCATAAAAACAAACAAACGATAAAGCATTGCTCTCTGTCAACTTAGTATGAAATTGTTTTTAAATGTGTTCAGACGAAAGTGTAATATGTAGACTCAATAAACCTAAATTCAAATATGTCGACGTATACATTACATATTAGTGTTATACAGTTTTATTTATTAACCGTATTCATCAAAACTTCGTACTTTGAAAATTCAGTTTTTATATATCTGTGATTCTCGAAGGATTATGTAAATTCGCAGTCTGTTGTAATTAAACGTTCTCAAAATAATCACAGGAGAATTATTGTAACTCCACTAAATTTTAAATACCATTTCATTTCTAAGGTGAACTGGGTAATATCAAAGAACATATAACATAAAGAACTCTTATCGGGCTCACAACTTAGTCGAAATATCCTCAGCTCGTCTGGATGCGAAGGGAAAACATGAGGGGCAAGCGAGCGAAACATCGGCACAGAATCGAAGAAAAATTTTGTAGACCACCGTTCGTGTGGGCATGTAGGTAGCGCAAGCGAATTGCTTCTCGAGCCGCCGCACTGTGTTGTGCTGCAATTCTCTGCCTGAAGGTATGATTGGATTTTTGGAAAAGAAATTAGGGGCTGAGATCAGCTTAGAAAGAATTATTGATTGTGATGGGAAATTCAAATGCCTTATATAAAATAATTAAACTAGGATGTGTTAGGGTACTTAGAAAACATTAGGAGTAGCGGCTAAAGTTGGTGTGGAATATTATTTTTAAATTTGTTCTGTAAATCTGTAAACAGCAAATTTTAAATATTCCTAAAAAGAAACCTAGTCAATAATACTTCTTAAAACAATTGATTTTTATTAAATATTTATTGTTCCTTACAAAACCCTTCAAATTTAGAAATTTGGAAGTAAATAAAAATTAGAGATGCCACGAATAGTAATTTGGCCGAATACCGAATACCGAATGTTCGGCGAGGTTCTTGGCCGAAGCGCCGAACATTCGGCAGCCGAATATTCGGCCACACTTAGTACTTTCTGCGGGCGACAAGTCACAACTGCTGCAGAAAATGTTCGTTCAGATGAAGGTGTGGAACAGAAAAATTCTGTTGCAAATGAACTTGATTTTTACATGGCATCTGTTCGTTTAGATCGGTCAGCAGACCCTTACAAGTGGTGGTCAGCAAACGCGAAACAATATCCAACCCTTTTACAATTTGCTAAGATGTATTTATCATCTCCCGGTAGCAGTGTGTATAGTGAGCGGCTGTTTTCGGAAGCAGGTATAATTTATGAGGAAAAACGCAATCGTCTGCTATCAACAAACGCTGAAAAAATTGTTTTCATTCATCATAACTTACCACTGGTAGATTTTAAATATTAATTTGTTAGTTCTTTTTTTTTGGTTAAATAAATATCTTTGTGAGTAATATTTTGAGTTCTTTTTTCATGATTTATTTGATAATCCTTACTATATTTTATCTTAAATACGAAAGTAAATCTGTTTATCACGATTTCACGGCAAAACTGCTGAACCGATTTAATTGAAATTTGGTACACAGATACTCTAGAGCCTTAGAAAGGACATGGGCTATAATTTACGCGGACGAAGTCGCGGGAAAACAGCTAGTAATAAAAAAATAATAAATAAATTGTTATTCGGTATTCGGCCGAATGGTTAACCATATTCGGCCGAATACCGAATAGCGAAAAAAGTGGCCGAATAGCCGAATACCGAATAGTTGCCGAATATTCGTGGCATCTCTAATAAAAATATATAAATTGATATTAAAAATTAACAAAAAGCGAGCAATGCGGAATGTTTTCTAAATATTTTTGTTTACGCTGGTCTTTTGGAATCAACAAATGTTCTAATTGAAAAATCAATATATACATATAATAATACAAAAAATATGTCTTCATTGTTTTCGTTAAATAATTAGTTTTAATTAAAACGCTTATTTAAGGGGCCTTATCTTTTAGAATTGGAAAAAAACACACACTTGTTTAAACTTTTTTGGTGTGAAAAGGGTATTATATTTATTGAAATAATTTCTTTTGAACATTATTATATATTAGATGAAGAATGTAAAAAAAAATGGTAAGCACTTTTATTTCTTCTTGACCGTCTACTTCCAATACAAAGAATTAAATTTGTTCAGGACTATCGCCTAGTTTTAAGCTTTATAAATAGAATCCCGTTTAAATTTTTACTTAGACCGGTACAGGAAGTCCGAAAAGTGTCCCACCGATTAAAAGGTGTTTTTTGGAAGACAGCTACAGCTGTCAAGAACCACTAAAAGTGATAAATTTTTTTTTTATATAATCTTGATAATGTCCAGAAGAAATTATTTGAATAAATATAATAGTCTTTTCACAAGACAATTTTGAACAAGTGTGTTTTTTTTTAATTCTCAAAGAGAGGGTCCCTTTAATCAAAGCATATCTTTTGCTGCGATATTTTTAACTTGTTAAATTATTTAGTTTTCTGTTTGCCTTCTTTTCAGTTTTTTTTACGGTCCATGAACAATGTTTTATCAATAAAACATCAATGAAACAAGTATCATAAATTCAAGAAGTTGGATTCTATGTTCATAACAGGAATTAAGCGTATTAAACCAATCTTGTGTCAAAGTCTTGCTATTTCTGACGTATTTTTAAAAATTTCCTCAAAGACAGTTATGTGTATTTTGCACACATTAAAAAATTCATTTGATGGAGCATAAAGATTACCAAAATCTGAAATTGATGGATTATAATTTTTTGCAAATATGAATAACTTCCTCTGAAGGACAAGTTAAAACTTCGTCTTTGTTCCGTACTATTTCTTCACAACTTTCACATTTTATTTTTAAAAGCATTTTAAAATTTAAATACTACGTAACCTACAAAATATCTTATAGAAAGAAGCTCAATTCCAAACTTTTCAGACCCAAAAATGTCTTCTATCATACGGTCAGCATATTCAGTCTCCAATAATCTACATTTCAAACCCGATTTTTGACTCATTTTAGCATATAAGATAGCAAAAAATAAACAAAAATAATCAATCTTTCACAGAATAATTTCAGTATTTAATTAAAAAATAAACAGAAACTTTTTAAGCAAAAATGTTATTCAATATTTTAGAGTAAGTATATATAAATTCAGTATGTATCTTAACGTAATAAGTAAAATATTTAAATGTTTATATAAATCAAATTAGCATCCAACATTCCACGAACAGTTTTTTATCAAAATCTAAAAGAGAAATAATTCCGACAAACATCAGCCACTCACGCAGCGGTAACAGTCAAAGGCAAGGCACATGGGCAAAAGCTCTTGCCAAACGAAACGATGTTCTGAGCTGCCGCGAGAAATGAAATGTAGGCGACTGTAGGGTTCTGCTGGCAGAACCCTAGAACAAAATTTTCAGCTCAGCTTGTTTGTTCCTAGTGCGAGTTCTTTATGTTATACGTTCTTTGGTAATATCCTTGTGTATAGAGCTTATAGTGATGGCCAAAAGGTTTCCTAGTTGCCGAACTAGATGGCGTTACTATGACTGTTTTGAATTTCTGTTCGATTGCTTTTGCAAGACGAAAGCTTTTTAAACTCTGAAACCCATCACGGCAACGAAACGCAACACGAGGAAAGGAGACAAATGAATACAACCAAAGCCAATTAACTCTTTTACTTGTGCTTGCGTAGATGTGGGGGTTTCGTAGAAGGTGAAGGCGCATGTTCTTCTGACTTCGTGGGAGCGCTACGAATTCACTTGCTTTATGGATTTGTTTGCGCTTGGGTGATGAAATTCAAGTCTAGTTCTTTGGAAGCTATTCCTTGCTTGATTTTGGCGATTAATCTGTATTCTGCCTTTACCTGTTGATTAATTTTTGCTATTGAATTTTTGACTGCGATTACGATTTCCGAGATTTGCGATTTTGCTTTGATTGCCTGTTTACCTGTTGACTAACTTTTGCTGTTCGATTTTTGACTACGATTACGATTTTTGAAATTTGCGATTTTGCTTTAGGTTTGGTTGTTGAAGTTGTTTGCTGATTTTTATATCCCATCATTATTGTTTGTTTGGGTACTTTCAATTATTGATTGACTTTGGATCTTTGAATTTTGGATTACGAAATTTTAATAAAATTTCGCCGACATCTATTTTTTAAATATGGCTTCCCAGAGGTGTGCATACTTAAATTGCGACAGTTCATACCAACCAGATGTTTCGCTTTTAAGTTTCTTTAAATTACCTTCGGATGCAAGGAGAGACATTTGGATTGAGCATTGCGGTGGTTATTTGTTTAATAGCCAAATTAAAGAAAAAAAGCAGGCTTTGATTTGCGAGAGGCATTTCCGTTTTGAAGATATTAAATTGAGTGCATTGAAGAAAACCCTAAATAAACACGCTATACCCGTACCGTTTGATAACCATATATGTTCTTGCTCTTTTTATAATTGTGACATAAAATGCAAAGGAAATATTCTTAAGATCAGTTTAGATAAGCAGCTTGCTTTGCCAACTAAAAAGCCTAGAAAATCTGAAACAGGTGGTATTTATATCAACTGTGAAGTTGATACAAAAACTCTTAGCCCTCCTTCTCCTCCATTAATAATTAATAGACAGCCGAACGTAAGAACTTATATAAGAAATTACAAACTACCTGCAAACCCAGATAGAGATACACCATCTCCTTCACAGTTTCCAGAACCGACCGATTCCATGGTCACATTAGAAAGAGGGAATTTTACACTAAATAAAAGTGTTAAGAAAAACCCTACAATGAGATTAACGAAAATCAAAAGAAAATTTAAAAGTAAGAATAACCAAAGAAAGGACTACAGAAATCATACAATTACAGAAACTCTTAGAAGTAAGCCAAAGCCTGTAAAAACATTTATGGAAACGCAAATGTTCCATAAAACTGGGATGAAATGGACAAAAGAACAAAAATCTCTATTTAAAAGATTACATTTTGTTTCTCCCGCGGCATTTAATGAGATGAAAAATATGGGATTTGAAATGCCCCATCAGTCTACAATTTTGAAATGGAATAGTAGAATTTCTTTTTGTCCTGGTTTTAATAAGAAAATTTTTGAAATGTTAAAAGCGAAGATTGAAAGTATGAACTCCTTGCAAAGAAAGTGTGTATTGCTCTTCGATGAAATGGCAATTAAAAATGAGATTGAGTATAACTCCTCAGAAGATACTATATACTGTTTCCGTGATTTAGGTGAGAACAAACAGTACCCTGATTTAGCTTCTTCGGCTTTGTTATTCATGATAAGAGGATTAAATGCAAATTGGAAACAGAATATCTCTTATTATATTGGTAAAGTGGCTGCGACTGATCTTAAAATTATTATAGAAAATATTGTTTTCCACCTCACAAACATCGGTTTTGAAGTTGTTGCATTAACATGTGATCAAGGGTCCACAAACCGTTCGACATTTAAAAAAATGGAGGTAACACCTGAAGATCCTGTTGTAAATATCAATAATAAAAAAGTCATTTGCTTATTTGATCCACCACACTTAATCAAGAGCGTTAGGAATTGCTTGCTGAAGGGAGACATAAAAATCGGAAATGACATAATTTCGTGGAAAATATTAAAGAAAATATATGCACAAGAAAAACATACTATTCTTAAAACTTGTTTTAAACTTACCGAAAGTCATGTAAATCCAAATTCGTTCGAAAAATTAAATGTGAAATTAGCAACTCAAGTATTCAGCTTGAATGTATCAACAGGTATAGAATTAGCTATTTCCTTACACTTATTTAATTCTAACGAGATACAGATTGCTCGAAATACAGCTATCTTTTTACGGAAAATGAACGATTTATTTGACAATATGAATAGCGTGACAAAAGTCTCCCAAAATCCTCAGAGAAATGCTATTTCGAGTGAAAATTCGGAAATGTTAAATAGTCTATACGCAGCAATTAGTTGGATTAACTCATGGGAGCATTTAGGAAAAATGCAAAGGCCTTTCTGTTTCGATGGACTTATTCAAACTATCAATGGTATTTTGATTTTATGGGAGTCTGTAAAATTGCAACAAAGTTTTTAATAACTTCCCATTTGAATCAAGATTGTTTGGAAAATTGTATTTCAATTGTCCGCAGAAATAAAGGAAGTTATGAAAGAAATCCATCTGCATTGAGATTATCTAGGAATTTAAGGCAAATAGTATTTCAGAATTACACTCCGACAAATTCAACAAGTTATAATATACCTGAATCATCTATCCTTTTAGATGTCCAATTTTTAAATGTCGTTGAAGACAACAATGAAAATAATTATATTTCTAATGAGGACAACGAATTTTTGAATAATATTATAAACCATGACAATGAGCAAAATAAATCTGTAGAGGAACAATACGTTCTTCCTGAGGAACTGAGCGATGATGATGAAGAAAACCCTGAAAGTTCTGGTTTATTGCCTTCACCTTCAATGGAATCGAATGCAATTGTCTATACTGCGGGTTATATTGCAAATAAAATGTCCAAAAGAAGTAATTGCACTACCTGCACATCTTTCATGATCGGCGATAAAGAGAAGGGCGTTGAAAGCGATACACTCATTAAATTAAGAGCATATAAAACTAAAAAAACCAATTCTGAATATGGTATGCTAACTTTACCATCAGAACCATTCATTAGCTATGTTTTTAGTTTAGTTAAATATTTTGAAAATAATATTGAGAAAATTCGGCACGAAAAGATGTTACTTGCAAAACTTTTGCAGCGATTAAATAAAAAGGAAAATAACACAATCTGCGAAAGTCATATCCATGATATAAATAAATTTTCTTTATTACTATTTATAAGATTTTATACAAGAAAAATAAATCGATTGCTTTCAAATAAAACAATGAAAAGAGCAGAGAAACTAAAAATTTTGCAATCGCAATAACATCTAACTCTCCTTTCTTTTTTGTGGCAATTACAAATTAAAAGTACTCAAACTTTTACACTCTAAAAGTTAATACTCTAATTCAAATTTCGAAAATTCATTTAATTTGGGGTTCTTTAAAATAAAATATATATGAATATTTGACAATTTCTGTGCTTGCTGCTCGCAGATTAATGTATTGAGACAAATTTTAAGGAAACAAGTTTTGGTATATTAAAGTGTAATGTTTTAAAATGAATTCCTTCAAACCCGGTTTTGTTTGAATCCGATATCAAATAACGCATTTTTTGTCTAATTTGCTTTCTCTGCGGTCCATAAGAAAAATGTGTTTGCCTTTGCGTAAATTTCTCCGGTATCACGCATATAAGGAAAATAGCAGCATACATATCTGAGATATTTCTCAATCCGTACGATCAGATATTTCACCGTCACACACAGTTTTAAGATTTTTTTAATGTAGGTTAAACTTCCTAAATATAAAAGTACAAAAGCTAATAAAGCTTTTGAGCGGGTCAAGCACTCACTAAGCGAATTATCGACGAACTTAAATATCCTACTGTAGCGCCTCTAGCCAACAAACTAGGAAACGCGTGAAAATATTTCTGGCATTCACTATAAGCTCTATACACAAGGGTAATATGTAACTTTATTAAACTAAGCATGTGACTTTGTTAATTTTTGAATCTCGGTTTTAAAAAGAAAAAATAGGCGTTCGGAACAAAAGGGAGACGTGGCAAAGGTTTTAACCTTTTTCTCTATAGTTTGGTCACCCCAATACGGCACATCCTGACGACGCCACAAATTGTGAAAAATGTGAAGAATTAAGGTCTCAAAAAACATCTCCTAAAATTTTATTGAGAAATTCATAATAGAAAAAAAGAAAGAGTCTGCCCCTAGATAATCTCCGGATCTACCGAACCGATTTGAATAAATCTTGGTGCGTTTTATTTGTTTAGGTTGCCTCTATTGTAATTTACTACAATTTAGCCAAAAAAGTAAAAAAGAAAAATGTTGGCAAGAAAAAAAGATTAATTTGTTTATGTTTTTCAAACTTTTGTAATTTTTTTTTTTTAGCAAAACATGAAGTTACCAAAATCACTTAGCCTCTTATTATTTCCTTTTTAAACTTGGCTCTGTAAAAACTTTTAGATTTTCGTGCTTCCCACAAACAATTTTTTCTTATTAAAGTTAAAATATAACAATTCAAAATATGCGTGCAAAAAGAATAACATGGCGAATATTGCGAAAACCTTAAATTTCTCAGTATTTTGTGTTTCAATTTCAATTGCGTGATTTTTCAGTAAACATTTTTTCATAAAAATCTATAAGAGTAACTAGGAAAAAAAAATCATGTATTAATATTATAAAGAACATATTCCATAAAAATAGAAAGTGGTCTTCAATTGTTTCTTTGATGAATGGATGAATAATAGAATGGTGTTAATCAGGCTTAAATTATGGGAATCGATTTGATCTTTTTTTTTCTGCAAATACTTGAATCGAAAGTAATTCTTCAAGAAGAAAGAAATTAATAAGTTTTCATTATTATAAACATCGGAGAAGAAATTAAATTAAATAGATCAGCTGTCCGACTATTTTGACTTTCGTAAGTGAATCGTTTTAAATTATTATTTACAGTCGTGAAATCTTCGAGGAAAATGAATGTAATTTTTCTAGTGTACATACAAAAACTAAATTTTAAGTGAATTAAATTTTCGTCCGCAAGTAAATTATTAACGATTTATTTTTCCCGAGTAAATAAGGAAAATTAATTTCATTTTGAGAGTAAAGAATTTTTTAAAACGATTCTGATTACCGAAAGTCCAAATAGTCCAATAGCTTCATTTTCGATCCACTTTCGATATCGTTAACGAACTATATGTATGTTCGCTTAAAATTATTTTTTTTACTAAATTTTATGGTTTTCTGGGATAGCGTGCCGGGGATTTTGACCAAACCAAAACCGAATGCAACGGCAACGTAGCAATGCAACAAATAACATTCGCTTCTAAACCAAAGTTTTTCTTTCAATTCACTAGACTTTTTACCATCCTTTGAAAGAAAATATGTAAAATACTTGAACTAAATCCAACAAACGAAACAGGAGCTCCGGAGCACTTGCAAAGTGCGGCTGTTTGAAGAATGACTTGGTTTCAAAATCATTGATCTTTCGTTAGGAATTAATCCATATTTTTACCCTATAAGAAGTAAAATTTCCTGAGATTGAATTCTCTGGAGCATCATATTTAATAATTGTGTTATAATCTGAGTAAATTTCATTTTCCTTTTTGAGTAAAGGCTGAAACAGAATATGGCGCTGTAGGTTGGTGTTGTTGCTACAATTGACGTTGGTGATTAATCTGAGCACTACCCGTATTTGGGTACTGGGGTTTAAAATCAAAATTTGCAATTTCTAAGTTTCATCAAAATCAAAGGTTATCAAAAATTATATATAAGTAATATAAGTAATAGATATCAGATCAAGCTATATACAAAAAGGTCTAGGTATGTTAAATAGCTTTATTAATCATTTACAATGTACAAAAATTGAAAAAACAAACAAACAGTATATCTATTAACCAACGTGAACATCATTTTTAGAAAATATACTCGTTAATATTTCTGCCGGCGTTTTCAAAATAATATGCCACATGCGAGCAATATCCGACTGTTCGATTCTCTGTCGTTTTACTGGAAGTCTACAATATATTTATGGAAAACGACTTAATTCAGCCATATGTAGCTGTTGGTAGTAGTAGTGGTATAAAGTCGTGTATTGATAACCTAAAACCAGGAATAGAAAAAATCAAATTACATTTTTATTGACATCTCCTCCCATACAGTACGAGTAAAAAGTGACGTGATATTCCCTTTCAAAGTCGCCTTTCTTTTAGTATTTATCCCTTTAAGTGAAAATAAAATAACGATTCTCGCCCGCAAAGATTTATTATGCTAAATTCGACTCTGACGAGTTTCACCCGCCGCATATTTAAAGATTTAAAAACCATATAAATTTCTTCTAACTTGTAATAAAACATTATACGCATAGATTAGCGCTAAATTTAATTGTGTTCAGACACACAAAAATACCATTGTAAAAGATCTGAAAAATTCAGTACTTAATAAATACTAGTCTCCATTGTAGTAGTATAGAGAAAATTAATTTTCATTGTGGGATATTATTATTACAGATGTGTAGTATGTGTAAGGGTATGTATAATATAAAGTTGAAGGAATGTTATTGAGTTCAACGTAGTTTTCGTAATTTTAAATTGAAATAATAATAATTTAATACATAATTAAAATATTGATAATAATTATGTAGGCATTTATTCTGACAGAACCCTCATGTGTGTGGAACCAAACTGGCGATGATACTCTCTCAGGGTATTTTAATACATAGCATTCTGGGATGGTCTGGCAAGATGAAGATAGATAGACCAAGTTGGAAGATGGAAAAGAGATTGATGAGAAACAATTTTTGCATTTTATCGGATGTGGTTGCTTAGGAGGAAGATTGTCAAAAATCTAGAAAGTTAGAATTTTTTGTTTGGTAGGAATTATAAAACCAGAGAGAAGCGAATTTGACACAGTGGTTTGTGTTGTATTACACTTCACCCAAAAACACGTTACACAATGAGGAAAAATTGGCTGATTGTCTTTCGTGTCAGTATGAAAATTCGATGCAACGCGGTGGGTGGACTAGGCCAAGAGCTACTGCTAATACTATTAATCATTATTCGTCTTTTTATATTGATAGTTATATCCTAGAAATTGATTCAACCCGAAAACCCCTTTATGGACCCGCCATCTTGAATATCCAAATCTTGATAATATTTAAAATTAGTGGCATTAACACAATTATTGTACCAAATTTCATTAAAACCCGTTGAAATCGAGAAATTTTTTTATATATATTGGGTCCGCCATCTTGGATCTAGAAACTTTGATAATTCGATAATGGTCAAAATTAGTGGCACCAAAAAAATCGTACTAATTTTCATGAAAATCCGTTGAAGTCGAGAAATTTGCATCACCATATTGGATCCGCCATCTTAGATTTGGAAATTTTGATAATATTTAAAATTAGTGGTATCAGAATAATCATTGGATTAATTTTCATTAAAATCTGTTGAAATCGAGACATTTTGGTCGCCATATTGGGTCCGCCATCTTGGATTTGTAAATTTTGATAATGTTCAGAATTGGTGCCCTCAAAATTATCACTGTGCTTATTTTCATTAAAATCCATTGAAATTTAGAAATCTTGGTCGCCATATTGGGTCCGCTATCTTGGATTTGTAAATTTTGATAATATTCAAAATCAGTGACCTCAATACAATAATTGTACTAATTTTCATTAAAATCCGTTGAAATCGAGAACGCGCGAAAAGTCAAACTTGCGAAGTTAAAATAATCGTTAAGTTTTCTGAAATTATCAAATTTTCTGCGCAATTTTCTTAATTTTTCTTTCCGTAAAAACCTTCTACAAAGTATTTGGAAACATTAAAAAAAAATGAATGAAATCGGTAAAGTCGTTCTCAAGTTATTGCGTGACCAACGGAAATAGGGGTTAATTTTTATATATATAGATTTGCTTTATGAAAGTTTGCACCTTAAATATACTCCTAGAAAAAACAACTATTGCTTGAATTAACAAAGTAACATATAATTAGATATTGTTAAATAACAAAGATTTCATGAAAAATGAGTCAATAAATAATTTGTTTATAATTTTGTTTTAGCAAATCACGCCCTAAGAATCAACGTTTGATCCAATTAAAGAACTTAAATGTATGATATGTACTCGCCGTTGGGGGCCGTGCATAAATCACGTGATCCTTTCGAGAGAGGGAGGGGGTTCATGACAAAATCATGGTTTGACCATTTGATAAGGTAAGGGAGTTTCAACAAAATCATGTGATATTAATGAAAAACAGGTTGCTAATGTAGGAAAGAGGATACAACAGATATAAATAATTCTCCCGCATAGTAGAATAGAGGAAATTATGCTAAACTAGCTGGAAATGAAAATGAGAATAATATTTTATAGTTTCATAATATATGTAATATAAATTTCCTAAACAATCATTTATTAAATTTTAAATGCTTATTAATCATTTAAAATCATTAATATTTATGTTATAGTCATTAGTAAAACTAAACTAATAAAATACTCTATTTTTGGAAAGAAATAAAAATATCACGTGATAATCAAGTAGGGGTGGGGGTATGTTAAAGAAAAAATCATGTTTATTCACGTGGGGGAGAGAGGAGGTTAAAAAACTTCCAAAAATTGATCACGTGATTTGTGCACTGCCCCTTATATTACTTTATAACAGCACGCCGTAATTCTTTCCACAGCTATGGCGTTTTAACTAGCCATTTTAATATGACAACTATATTATTTCACCGCATTCTAGAGAACCAAAGCTACAGTAGCTCGCCCAGCTTTCGCTGAGTGCAGTTCAAAGACCCCAAAACATAGGATGGTAGTCAGTAAGAACCTGGAATCTTTACACTCTCTAAACACAACCTACAATATGCATAAAGTATGTCTCCTATCTATGCTTAATGTAGTCTATAGGCAGCATCCCTAAAAAGAATTTTTCCGAAATGGATGAGGATCGTTGGCAATAAAACGTTGTTTTTGACGAGATAAGTTTTATTATTTTTTTCATTTTTTTTTTTTTCAAAAAAAGGTTTTCCTTAAGAAAATGTTAAAAAATTTAAAAAGTGTCTACGCCTAAAAATTGCTTTTATCAGTGTGTGCCTACTTAAATACGTGAAAGTCTGTTCTACAGCTGAACACCGACTTAGTAAGAAAAACACTAGGAGATCAAGATGAAGATCCCTAGAGTACATGCATTATACGCTAGGGCACTATAGCTAGAGTAGAAATTTAATACTATTTCAAAGAGAATAAATAGATTACAGCCTATGACTATGCTAACACGCTTGCACCTTCTCACAACAGCGGGGATGCGAACATCATGATAACGCGGTGATTTCTACCGCTTCGGTAAGATACTGCTCGGCTCAGACAAGTGAGTGGAACGCAGGATCTACTCCGAGTTGGTGGAGGTCTCCATCTTATCGCGGAGCGCTCTGTTCTCTGGATTCGCCATTACAGACTGTATAAAAGCTCTCGTCTCGAACTGGAGCTGAGCAAGCTTTTCCTGCAATAGCTGGTTGCGTTTGATCAGCTTGATCGTCTTGATCGCAATGCCCAGCAAGCCTTTGGAGTTTTTCCTTTTTCGGCCGGTGTTGGTCTTTACAAACGTTTCACTAAACTCAAGAGGCGATGTCATGCACGAAGACGAGTCCTCCTCATGTAGAGACAGCATAATGCGGGACGCGGAGGTAACATTGGCATCACAGAAAATTTGTTCGTTGCGCAGGGGGGTCATATAGCCACTGTCCGGTGTTAATACGGGCGTAAATCGATCTGAGCAATCCTGATTAGTTGACATTTCACTCAGCGCTGGCGAGTTTCTTGAGCTATCCACTGAATCCGAATCCTTAATGTGCTTCAGGTCCATCTTTGATGACTGCAAGCTATCTTCATTGCTGTCGCTTTCACAGCTAGACAATTTGTCTGAGAGCCTCGAAGATGCCAATTTTGATGAAGCGTTCCGCATGGTTACCGTCCGTCTGTGCGTTATCTTCCCAACTGCAATGGAAATAGAGAATGGTTTTGAATTAAACTGCTTAAGTGGCGCGATAAGAGAAGCTAAATATTTATAAAACAGCTGCAAACGTGACAAAGTGCGCCGGCCAAGCACGGAAAGTGAAACGTGTTCAGTGCCATACCGAAAGCGCCCGCTGATGCTTAAACGAGAATTCATTAAAATAATTTTTAAGTGATTAAATGGCATGCCGGTTATACTCGAGCACGTGGAGTGCAACATGGTGCCGAAATCACATGTCTTGATTTGTGAGCTCGCCACCTCCACATTTCTTCAGGGAATCTTCAAAAGAATTATAGTTTATTGTACACTGCGCGGTTTTTTAACTTGACACTGTGTGTGTGATGAATTCGAATTACTTGTTTTATAAGACTACATGGTCATGCCGACTTCTGTAAATATTTATAAAATTTCCCCTTAGCCCTGGATTATATTTCTGGTACTTTGATATAAAGTTACACTAAAAAAACATGAGTCCGTAAAATAGTTAGCCGAGAGAATTTTTATTTAAGGGGGCAGTACACTTCTTTTTTGCATTTTTTAAAAGTGTTTTTTTCTTATAGAAAAATTTATTGAATCATTTGAAAATTTTACACATTAAAATATATACGTATCAAAAAAAACAAAAATATTTTTTTCGAAATTTCTAGCGTTTGTACGGCAGTAATATGGCTGCCTAAAAAAACCCTTTTCAAACTGGTTGGTAAGAAATCTCTCTGGAACGTCTGAAACAAAAAATTCAAAGCACATATTAAAATATAAGTCAGCTGCTATCGTGTGAACCACGATGAAGTATTTTGGCAAAAAAACAACAAAATGGCGGAATTTTTAATTTGTTAACGTTAATTTTTAATTTTTTTTTTAGTAAGATAGGGTTCAATATTAACCTATATTAATAATAATGGTTCACACCATAAGCAAACATATATGGAATAAGTCCGCAAAATTTGAGCCCAATCGGACCGGTAGTTTTTTCAAAAAACTGCCAACCAGGTCAAAAAACGTAGTTTCGAGAAAAACGCGTTTAAAGTTTTTTTTATTCAATTCGCAGATAATTCTGAAAAAAAAGTATCTTACGCTTATTCGGCAATGCCTGGTCCATACATTACGCCTTCCTCCTTTTCAAAATACTCATCCTCTTGTATACAAATTTGATGTTTTTGAAAAATCGATTTTTTTTTAAAATAGAAGTGTACTGCCCCCTTAAAGTAACGATAAATCGCAGTTTCTACATCGCTTAATATTCTCCAGAAGGATAAAGATAAAACAAAAATTACTTTAGCTACAATAGGAAAATACTTGAAACAGACACATTTCATGGAGCAGTAAAATTATGATAATTAATGAATATTGTGAAAACTTCACTTCCTCAGACAGGTGTCTGCCAAAGTAAATTAGTAACGAATATCCCGAACTTATCTCGAGATATTTGAATTATTAGTGAAATAATTCGAAATCGGTGCAATAAATAAATGGGTGTATTCAGTACTACCGAGATCAATAAAAGCAGTAGGGATGATGCTTTAAAGTTTAGAAGTCATGAGTACATAACACAATACATTAATTTAAATACAGTCTGGTTAGAGTTGTTTGTATTATTATAGATATGAAGTGAGTGCATTAACAATATAACGTCTATCTCAAGTTACTTTATAGATGTCAGTATTTTTTGTGAAATATCCGAAACAATTTATTGAAATCATTCTTTAAACCGTATTTATTAACCTGCTAACAGATACAAATCGCTGAGAGCACGCGACACTATAATGTAAAATATTGCAGCAATTATATGCAGACTCTGTTCAACAAAATTGTTATTTAATAAAAGCACTATTAAGTGCCTCTCATGTGGGCAATTGTTGAGATAATGGGATCGTTATTATTCTATTATACCACAAATTGCTGCAATTGTTGCCGTCGATTCATTCCGTGGGAGAAAAAAAACCTGTAATATTTTGCTGTATTTATAAACCATTTGCGAATACCATGTCCATCATACCGCCTGTAAATCTTAATTACGTACATATGTAAGTATACTTAAGACATATATTCAACCAGCGAAATCAATTCTACATGATATTTAAAACTCCAAAGTGAGCTGAAAGTCTTGTATCTTTGACAACCGAGTATGATATAAGGCGTTAAATAAACTATCATATCAAAAAATTTAAGGATAAATTTAACGCATTACAGAATAGCGGAAAAGTATTGAATAATAACCTCGATGAACCGAGGAAAATTAAAAAACATTTAATATACTAAAACCAGTACCTATACACATGATTTAAAGTTAAGAATACTGGCTTCAAAAACAGTTGTATCTTAGCTTACCCATAAATTATTATTGCCTTTTTCCTCGATTAATTTTTCTTTAAAAAATAAATAAATAAATTTGTATTCCCTCCTCCTTTTTTCCTGTTTTATGCTCAACCGTTCACAGCACATTTGTCACAATATCGCGCTTTCTTACGCAACTGTATTAAATTTGATATAACTTGCGAATATGTTTTTGTGTAAAAATCATGCTTAGAATAAAAGCGCAAATTGAACAAATACCTTATTAAAATAACAATTTATAACGATTTTTTTCAAACTGATTTCCTAATAATACTCTAGAAAAATGATTATTATTTAAAAATTCTTAAATGGTTTAGTGCTCGTTCACGGAAAATCTTCTTTGATTCAAAAGTTCTTCATTAAATCTCCTTTTGAATCAAATGTCTGAATGTTTTGTTGTGGTTTAGTAATTTAACATTCAAAACAAACGTTAAGACGGTTGAACTAAATTAGTCGGGGTGCCAGAGGTTTTCATTTCGTTGTTGGACGGAATTTGATGAAAAATGGCAGAAAGGGAAGGTCATTGCCCGTACAGTGACCCATTAAAAAAGTTACAATGAGCGAGGTCGGGAAGGTACTTTGTTATTGCAAAATAACTTTGATAACCCGTTATTTTTCAGTTTTCTTGGAATAACTCGAAAACGAAGCGTTTCAGCGAAAAATATTGAATAGAAAAGTTGTTCAGCTGATGATTTTACGTAGGAATACGGTTTTTTGATTAATTAAAAAATTGTTTTTCCCACCGAAAACCAGCAGAGAAGTAACAAAAATGCAAAAACAATAAGCATTAAAAAATAAAGGAAAAAAACGATTTCCATCGTTGATATTTGGGTTATTGATAGGTATTGGTATTGTTAACCAAATGCACCCGGTCCGGTTTTTCAAAAACAATATGGCGACCTATTGCAACATTGTTAAGTTAAAACTTTGGAACGCTGTAAAATCTGCATGAACAAACGGATCTTGATGAAACAAATTGGAATCGGTAGGTATTAACGGCATCTTTGAGTGTGCCAAATTTCAACAATTTTCAACAATTACTTTTTTTGTTATTAACCAATGTGTATTCGTAATTTCGTCAATTTACAACATTAAGCTTTGCAACAAAATGCATCAAATCATCAAAACTCGCTATTTTCGCGTCTTTAGTCACCACTGTAGGATGTTAAGAGTAATCAAAGCAATTTTGTTATTGTTGTAATGTTGTAAATTGACGAAATTACGAAGCACAGCAAATGGTTTTTGGTTAATAACAAAAAAAGTAATTGTTGAAAATTGTTGAAATTTGGCACACTCAAAGATGCCGTTAATACCTACCGATTCCAAATTGTTTCATCAAGATCCGTTTGTTCATGCAGATTTTACAGCGTTCCAAAGTTTTAACTTAACAATGTTGCAATAGGTCGCCATATTGTTTTTGAAAAACCGGACCGGGTGCATTTGGTTAACAATACCAATACCTATCAATAACCCAAATATCAACGATGGAAATCGTTTTTTTCCTTTATTTTTTAATGCTTATTGTTTTTGCATTTTTGTTACTTCTCTGCTGGTTTTCGGTGGGAAAAACAATTTTTTAATTAATCAAAAAACCGTATTCCTACGTAAAATCATCAGCTGAACAACTTTTGTATTTAATATTTTTCGCTGAAACGCTTCGTTTTCGAGTTATTCCAAGAAAACTGAAAAATAACGGGTTATCAAAGTTATTTTGCAATAACAAAGTACCTTCCCGACCTCGCTCATTGTAACTTTTTTAATGGGTCACTGTACGGGCAATGACCTTCCCTTTCTGCCATTTTTCATCAAATTCCGTCCAACAACGAAATAACCCATTTTTTGAACCTCTGGCACCCCGACTAAAATGATTAAAATAACTATTTTCAATCAAGGCAAAATCGGACAATTTTTATCTAAATGTAAAAGTATTTAATAGAATTTTTAAAGTCAATTTTTAAACAAAAACTACTTTCAAATTAAAAACATGCAAGCAAGTAAATTATAGAAATGTTCGAACGTTTGACTTTTTCCCATTCAAACGAAAATCGCATTAAAACCAAAACCTGGAACATTGGGTCTAAACGTTCTATCTTTTAATTTCTTCACTTGTCTTAGCGTAAATCAGCCACAAACGCAGAAGTGAACTCAGTCCCGTCTGTGTGCCATTTGAATCATATTCAATTTGATTTTTGAGCCGAGTTTCAATAAAAATTTAGTAACGATTTACTTTTTTTATTTCCATACTTGGTACGAAAACCTCTGTATGCTTCAGTATAGTTTTCACCTCTATCATTCTCGATGAGATAAACTTTTTCTTCGTTATTTTAAAGTACACGTATTGCTCTTTATGACGTCTCAGTAGAAACTGACAATACTCTTGTATACTCGTATAACTAAGGGGGCCCAACCTTCTACGACTTAGTAGAGGGGGAGAAACGTAGGTATACTTTAAGCAACTTCTCATTTATCACCCTGTATATTATATATCTATAAGGTATGCAACAACAATAATATACATATATTTCAAAATTCAATCAACTTGTCTTATTTACTTCGATATATGGCTTCATTTGGTTCAACTGTTTGTGAATTTAATTTAAATAAAAAAAGTCAAGTGCGAGTTCGACCAAAAGTTCGATGAAAAACTGAAACTTCGATAATTATTTTCTTTAAGGTCCAACCTCCGGTGACTTTGGCCTTCGGATATGTTGTAGCGATCATCGACTTGTGACAAATAAAGAAGGTTGAGGGGTGCGCTTGTGATTGTAGAAAGGTAAGAAAACCCCCAAAAATGAAAAACTTATTCTTCAACCAAAAATAATTTATTTACCATATGGTATGCAATTTCAAAACATTTTTAGGCGGCATTGCTAGGAAATCGAGTTTTCAAAAATGCTTTTCACTCCTGTTGTTTAACTACTATTTGCCCTAAACTGCCCTATGGTATGCAATTTAAAAATATTTTAAGTTTTGAGGCATCGCTAGGAAAATGAAATATTTAATTCTCAACCTAAAACAAAATAAAACGGAGGCAAATGGGCGCCGTGCCTTGTATATGTACATATACTTGTTCAGAATGACTGCAAGAATGACATATGTCAAGCGCAAGGTCATCGATGAGTTGAACCTTAACCCTTTGAGTACTGGGGAGCGTAATCCCGCTCCTCCATGCATAAGCGAAAACTACCGGAAGCGCTATTGCACTCCAAATAACTATTCATAATCGACCTTGATACGAAGCATTTCCCGCACCACTGCAAAAACGAAGAAAACGTGCGGTATTTTTCGCATATGTATGGGAAAAATCTCCGGTACTCAAAGGGTTAAAGTACATACATTTCTTTTAAAATAGGGCGGAAATTGAAATTTCTTCAGGAATTATTCTATATCGATTTTGTCAAAAAAAAGATGATATTAGTCTAGAGTTAAGTACTTAGATAAGATAAAATACCTTTGAAATTTAAGCAGGCTTTTTGTTTTAAAGTACATCTTTTCAAAATGTTAGTTTATCACATACTTATTAGAGAACTTCTATATATATAATGAAACCAACCGTGGTTGGTATATATTTTGTAAAATTTAGCGAGCGTTGAAACTGATTTTAATAAAAATGAATGATGAACTATCTAAACCCAAACAGTCATAATTCACAAAATTCCTATCATCTGTTGTCAGCTCAAATCGCAATAATTTATATTATCTAAACCAACCTACAGACACGTGCTTTCAGTTAATTTTAGTTTTCTCTGTATCTCAACCACTACAGAAAAATGTTGCACGGAAAGTTATTTTTTTAAGTACATTCATACAAATATGTATATCATCTCCATCTCCTACTTGACGCCAATTTTTGGCAATCAGATAGCCCATTGATTCTGCCAAACACAACAAAGTGGCAATTCCCATCTATATATTTACATTTCAATTTTCTTTAATTTTTTCCTAGCCAGGAATTTTGCTAGAGAAAACACTTGTGAAATGTAGACCAAGGAAAACATAAAATAAAAATTGGCGGTGTCAGCAGAAAGCTAAATATGTACATATTGTGTCCGAAGGTTGTATTGTCCCAAAAATAAAATAAAATTAATTCTCATTGCCCAAGACAACACAACAGTGACCACAAAGCTCGCGTGGTAAACAACGTGAGAAGACGGACTTCTCATGTGTCCAGGATATATCTTCGCGGGCTTTAAGTCGTCCAGCAAATACCTACCATATATACTTATATACTTATAAATATAAGTAGCCACTACAAATACCTTAGTCATGGACGGAAGTGGTGCCGCAAAACATGCTCAAAAAACGTGAAATAATTAATGTGACGCCACGGGCAACTAGTAAGAGTGGTTATTACGCTCGCTCCAGGCCATGTGCTCGTCGCAGCCCAGTGGAGGTCGAATGCCGTCTACTCAGAAGAAAATGAAAGCACGTGTACCCTGCAGTGGACTTCAATAGGTGGGAAGCTTTCTGTAGAGCTCACCTCGCCATTTCCCTGTAATGACTCACACCGAACGAGCTGAGTTGACTTAATTTAGGTCGCTGATAAACGCTGGTGCGGCGGATCGCTTTCATGCTGAAAACAAGTGGATCTCCACGAGTTCCCTCCAAATCGGTTTTGTTTTAATGCTCCGCACATGCTTACAACTGGCGCGAATTGAGTAACGTGCCTTGTGTAACGTGACGACGACATTCGATCTGGCCGACTAACATAATCAGACTTTTTCGATAAGCGTGGAATTCTTAAAAATGGAAATATTAAAATTTACCTGCGGTACTTGGCCTTGGAGTGGTGTTTTTCTTGCTTTTTGAAGAGTCCTTGTTTTTTACAAGAACATAAATATGCAACGACTTTTCTTAAAAGCAAAAAAAAAATCAAAAAACATGCGATTTTATTTACGTAGGTACGCACATACTAGCCTTCTAATTACCGCGTGAATTTGGTAGAATTATGTTTTTCAATGTAATTAGCCGCATGTGAACAAAAATTCGTATGTTCTCATTTCGCACTTATTGGTTTTAAATTATGTGATAATGAGCTCTGTAAGGTGAATGCTTTGTTAGTTCGTGCATGCGATATGCTGCTCTTGTCTAATACATCTTGCGAGGTTACTGAGATGGAGTTTTTAGCTATAAGCTTCTTGAAATATCCTCTAAACTAATTAATAATAAAAAGAATTTTATTTAAATTAGAGTTAATGTCTACTGTATCTATTATACAATATATGAAAACGTATGATGACTGGCATATCAACGCCCATCCCAAACGGCTATAAAACATATTCTTAAAACTGTATGTTTCTTTTATGACGTGGGCATCCACTATAAAAAAGATTTATTGAAATCCGACCCCTAAGGGTGTAAAAAGAAGTAAAATTTATTTATACTGAATGCGCACAGTAACAGAATCCATTTGAAAACGTATTTTTAATAGTCGTTAATTAGTCGCTGTCTTAACGTCATAATAATTTTTTTCCCGAAAAACAAAATCTATAAATAGAAAGTGCGGATCGATTCAGGTAAATAGAAGTAAAAGAATTATTTAATTCCATTTTGTTGACTCGATTCGGATCTGAACACATGACAGTATGCAAAACAAGTCCCATTCAAGGTCTTTTTAGCTCTTCGATAACTTCACTTCCAACCAAGTAAGGTATATGCAAATTGGATATAGGTATATAGTATAGCGATGACTTGGAATCGCCGTTTCAATAAAATTTATTGTGTGAGTAGGATTGACTCTATTATATATATATATTTAATAAAATATTTATTATTTAAATTTAAAAAAATTTCGGCTATAAACCTTGAATCGATGGTAATTATGTATTCATTTCTTCTTAGCAGCGTATGCTACTAGCAAAATTTATAAAAATTACTAAAAACTTTCATTATATACAGGGTCCGCCAAATAACTTTTTTTTTTGAAAATGCTATAAAAAAAAAAACTACTGAATATTTTTTCAAATTTCTTTTTTTATTTCAAATTACAATCCTTCCGGTTAATGATGGAAAATAATTTCATTCAAATGGCTGCCTCGGCTGGCCATGCAGTAGCCTACACGATCGGTCCAATTTTTAAGTACATTATCGATTGTGTGCAGCTGTATTTCACCAATGGCTTCACGAATATTGTCCTTTAAAGCGTCAATTGTCTCTGGCTTGTCGGCGTAACACTTATCTTTGACGGCACCCCACAAATAATAGTCTAACGGTGTCAAATCGCAGCTCCGAGGTGGCCAAACGACTGCGATTTTCAAAAACAGGGCGGAAAACATCAAGTGTAGCGTCGGCTGTGTGGCACGTAGCCGATCGTGTAGGCTACTGCATGGCCAGCCGAGGCAGCCATTTGAATGAAATTATTTTCCATCATTAACCGGAAGGATTGTAATTTGAAATAAAAAAAGAAATTTGAAAAAATATTCAGTAGTTTTTTTTTTTATAGCATTTTCAAAAAAAAAAGTTATTTGGCGGACCCGTTACTAGAATAATTCAAAATTGATTCGGTTTTCTTTTTTTGAAAATGAAGTCATTTTTTTCGTTAATTTACAAAATGCTTTAAATTTTACACAATTTCAATTACCTGTAGCCTACGGAGCTGAAAGCATAGTCGCCTTCTTCGCTTATGATTAATAAAAGCCCATACCACATTATATTATTTATACAGGGTGTTCAGAGGTAAGAGCTCAATACTGCAGGGGGTGAAAGGTCAGACCGAGACAAGCAAAAAATCGTATGGGTGGGGGGGAGGCATCTCGCACCGTTTGGCAGTTACAGGGTGATTCGTAAATCAGGATTTTGCCTTATATGGGAACCGCTCTTGTATTTTTATCTTTTTTTCTACGCATCGCAGCGGCCCCAAACTGATTTCAAAAAATCACTATTTGGAAGCCCTTTCCAAAATCCCCCCTGCAAGTTGGAAAAATTAACTTTTATTTCACGATTTTTCACCTTTCGCCCCACTTTTCTCCGAAATTCATGTTATTAACATACCTACTTTTTATTTTTTTTAAGTTGCCTATCTAATTACCTTTCCAAAATGGTGCAACATGCCCAGGTAGAAAGGGGTTGCAAAAGTCCTGAAAGTAAAACATACTCACAAGCACCTAATTACTTTATTGCACCATAATGGAAAAAGTCGTTAAGTAAACAATTTTTATGACAGCAAGTTCGGAAATGTTTGTTTAGGAAACAGAGGTAGTACATTTTTATTATTTCAGCAAAACAGTAATAAAATAATAAATGTAATCTCGTTAAATAGCGTTATTAGTTTATTATATCCAGTATTGACTCTTAAGTATCCTGACGCTCCGTTTCTAATACCTCCTATGAATTATGGTATAAAAATGGGTAAGTTTGAAAGGACATTGACCACAGTTGAAGAAGCAATCGATAAAACTGGGTGTTTAATAGAAAAAATTAAGATAAAATGGCAGAATTCAGTGTGGAAGAGTCTGCCGATATAATTTATGTGTACGGTTTAGTAGACGGAAATGATAGTGAGGCCGTACGACAATACCAAAGGAGATTCCCGAATCGACGTGTACCCGACAGAAGGGTATTTTCAAGGACTTTCAGAAGGTTAAAAGAAACCGGAAGTGTAACCGCCCCCAGAGCAGAAACGCGGTCAGGAACATCGGCCGATTCAGCGGACCCCGACCAACAAATCCTCAACATCGTCAGGAACAGCCCTGTAATAAGCATCAGGCAGGTCGCACGAAGGTCAGGATTGTCTTCAGGGAGAGTTTGGACCGTTGTGAACCGAGAGGGACTACATCCATACCACCATATCCCGGTCCAAGCACTAGGGAAGGAGATTCCGAAAGACGATTGCAATTTGCACTTGGCTGTTCGAATCTGACATCGAAAACAGGTTTCTAGACCGAATTCTGTGGACGGATGAATCGCAATTCACCCGGGATGGCATCACAAACTTCCACAACCTCCACACCTGGTCAGATGTGAACCCACATAGGACCAGGTGTCGGCCCTTCCAGCAAAGATTTAGTGTCAATGTCTGGGGTGGCATCATCGGCAACCAGTTGATAGAACCCCTCATCTTGCCCCAAGTGCTGAATAGTCAGCTATACTCGGACTTTTTGGAGAATACCCTTCCGGATCAGTTGGAGGACATCCCCCTGGCCACCAGAAGCGCAATTTATTTACAGCTCGACGGAGCACCTGCGCATACTGGGAACTTTGTTAGGGCAAGGTTGAATGAGTATTACCCAGAGCGCTGGATTGGACGAGGTGGACCGATTCCTTGGCCTGCTAGGTCACCGGACCTTACTCCACTGGCCTTTTTCTTATAGGGAATGATGAAAGATGAAGTTTACTCAAGAGCAATCAACACCAGAGAAGAATTAGTTACCAGGATTGTGACTGCAGCCACGAAAATACGGGAGAGACTGGCTACCATAGACCTCAAACGTGAAATAAAACGAAGGCTACTTGCATGCATCGAAACTAGCGGAGAACATTTTGAACAGCTTTAAAAGGACAAACGTTTTAATTGTAATTAGTTTTTAAGCGAACAAAATGTATTTTTTAGTAAACTTAAGTATAATTTTCTAAAAAATCGAATTATCATGATATTCTGTAAAAGGATTTTTGTAAATAAATTTTCGTATCCTTTTCCTACCTGGGCATGTTGCACCTTTTTGGTAAGGTAACTAGATAGGCAACTTAAAAAAAATAAAAAGTAGGTATGTTAATAACATGAATTTCGGAGAAAAGTGGGGCGAAAGGTGAAAAATCGTGAAATAAAAGTTAATTTTTTCAACTTGCAGGGGGGATTGTGGCCAAGGGGTTGGGGATAGGGGGGTGGTGTAAACTTTTTTGGAAAGGGCTT
Source organism: Dysmachus trigonus (assembly GCA_949715965.1). Lineage (NCBI taxonomy): Eukaryota > Metazoa > Arthropoda > Insecta > Diptera > Asilidae > Dysmachus > Dysmachus trigonus. Next base: position 29,834,586 of record OX454320.1, read on the forward strand.
CCAAATAGTGATTTTTTGAAATCAGTTTGGGGCCGCTGCGATGCGTAGAAAAAAAGATAAAAATACAAGAGCGGTTCCCATATAAGGCAAAATCCTGATTTACGAATCACCCTGTAACTGCCAAACGGTGCGAGATGCCCCCCCCCCCCCCCCCCCCCCCCCCACCCATACGATTTTTTGCTTGTCTCGGTCTGACATTTCACCCACTGCAGTATTGACCTCTTACCTCTGAACACCCTATATATTATAATTCAATATTTCAAAAGCTTTGGCATAAAAATCTCAACGATAATCAATCGTATTTGGCATATATTTTTTTTAGTAACACACGAATTTGATCCCAGCCAATTTACAAAATTTCGCCTTATTGTGAAAATATCCATAAATCACACTGCAGCCATTCAGTCGCGCCACAAAAAAAATAACAATTCTAAGAAGGAAAAAATATTTGCTCGTTTTTAGGAAATGTTCATTAACACGATCGGTCCGCGGAGTCCAGCGTCTTACCAAAGAACATATAACATAAAGAACTCTTATCGGGCTCACAACTTAGTCGAAATATCCTCAGCTCGTCTGGATGCGAAGGGAAAACATGAGGGGCAAGCGAGCGAAACATCGGCACAGAATCGAAGAAAAATTTTGTAGACCACCGTTCGTGTGGGCATGTAGGTAGCGCAAGCGAATTGCTTCTCGAGCCGCCGCACTGTGTTGTGCTGCAATTCTCTGCCTGAAGGTATGATTGGATTTTTGGAAAAGAAATTAGGGGCTGAGATCAGCTTAGAAAGAATTATTGATTGTGATGGGAAATTCAAATGCCTTATATAAAATAATTAAACTAGGATGTGTTAGGGTACTTAGAAAACATTAGGAGTAGCGGCTAAAGTTGGTGTGGAATATTATTTTTAAATTTGTTCTGTAAATCTGTAAACAGCAAATTTTAAATATTCCTAAAAAGAAACCTAGTCAATAATACTTCTTAAAACAATTGATTTTTATTAAATATTTATTGTTCCTTACAAAACCCTTCAAATTTAGAAATTTGGAAGTAAATAAAAATTAGAGATGCCACGAATAGTAATTTGGCCGAATACCGAATACCGAATGTTCGGCGAGGTTCTTGGCCGAAGCGCCGAACATTCGGCAGCCGAATATTCGGCCACACTTAGTACTTTCTGCGGGCGACAAGTCACAACTGCTGCAGAAAATGTTCGTTCAGATGAAGGTGTGGAACAGAAAAATTCTGTTGCAAATGAACTTGATTTTTACATGGCATCTGTTCGTTTAGATCGGTCAGCAGACCCTTACAAGTGGTGGTCAGCAAACGCGAAACAATATCCAACCCTTTTACAATTTGCTAAGATGTATTTATCATCTCCCGGTAGCAGTGTGTATAGTGAGCGGCTGTTTTCGGAAGCAGGTATAATTTATGAGGAAAAACGCAATCGTCTGCTATCAACAAACGCTGAAAAAATTGTTTTCATTCATCATAACTTACCACTGGTAGATTTTAAATATTAATTTGTTAGTTCTTTTTTTTTGGTTAAATAAATATCTTTGTGAGTAATATTTTGAGTTCTTTTTTCATGATTTATTTGATAATCCTTACTATATTTTATCTTAAATACGAAAGTAAATCTGTTTATCACGATTTCACGGCAAAACTGCTGAACCGATTTAATTGAAATTTGGTACACAGATACTCTAGAGCCTTAGAAAGGACATGGGCTATAATTTACGCGGACGAAGTCGCGGGAAAACAGCTAGTAATAAAAAAATAATAAATAAATTGTTATTCGGTATTCGGCCGAATGGTTAACCATATTCGGCCGAATACCGAATAGCGAAAAAAGTGGCCGAATAGCCGAATACCGAATAGTTGCCGAATATTCGTGGCATCTCTAATAAAAATATATAAATTGATATTAAAAATTAACAAAAAGCGAGCAATGCGGAATGTTTTCTAAATATTTTTGTTTACGCTGGTCTTTTGGAATCAACAAATGTTCTAATTGAAAAATCAATATATACATATAATAATACAAAAAATATGTCTTCATTGTTTTCGTTAAATAATTAGTTTTAATTAAAACGCTTATTTAAGGGGCCTTATCTTTTAGAATTGGAAAAAAACACACACTTGTTTAAACTTTTTTGGTGTGAAAAGGGTATTATATTTATTGAAATAATTTCTTTTGAACATTATTATATATTAGATGAAGAATGTAAAAAAAAATGGTAAGCACTTTTATTTCTTCTTGACCGTCTACTTCCAATACAAAGAATTAAATTTGTTCAGGACTATCGCCTAGTTTTAAGCTTTATAAATAGAATCCCGTTTAAATTTTTACTTAGACCGGTACAGGAAGTCCGAAAAGTGTCCCACCGATTAAAAGGTGTTTTTTGGAAGACAGCTACAGCTGTCAAGAACCACTAAAAGTGATAAATTTTTTTTTTATATAATCTTGATAATGTCCAGAAGAAATTATTTGAATAAATATAATAGTCTTTTCACAAGACAATTTTGAACAAGTGTGTTTTTTTTTAATTCTCAAAGAGAGGGTCCCTTTAATCAAAGCATATCTTTTGCTGCGATATTTTTAACTTGTTAAATTATTTAGTTTTCTGTTTGCCTTCTTTTCAGTTTTTTTTACGGTCCATGAACAATGTTTTATCAATAAAACATCAATGAAACAAGTATCATAAATTCAAGAAGTTGGATTCTATGTTCATAACAGGAATTAAGCGTATTAAACCAATCTTGTGTCAAAGTCTTGCTATTTCTGACGTATTTTTAAAAATTTCCTCAAAGACAGTTATGTGTATTTTGCACACATTAAAAAATTCATTTGATGGAGCATAAAGATTACCAAAATCTGAAATTGATGGATTATAATTTTTTGCAAATATGAATAACTTCCTCTGAAGGACAAGTTAAAACTTCGTCTTTGTTCCGTACTATTTCTTCACAACTTTCACATTTTATTTTTAAAAGCATTTTAAAATTTAAATACTACGTAACCTACAAAATATCTTATAGAAAGAAGCTCAATTCCAAACTTTTCAGACCCAAAAATGTCTTCTATCATACGGTCAGCATATTCAGTCTCCAATAATCTACATTTCAAACCCGATTTTTGACTCATTTTAGCATATAAGATAGCAAAAAATAAACAAAAATAATCAATCTTTCACAGAATAATTTCAGTATTTAATTAAAAAATAAACAGAAACTTTTTAAGCAAAAATGTTATTCAATATTTTAGAGTAAGTATATATAAATTCAGTATGTATCTTAACGTAATAAGTAAAATATTTAAATGTTTATATAAATCAAATTAGCATCCAACATTCCACGAACAGTTTTTTATCAAAATCTAAAAGAGAAATAATTCCGACAAACATCAGCCACTCACGCAGCGGTAACAGTCAAAGGCAAGGCACATGGGCAAAAGCTCTTGCCAAACGAAACGATGTTCTGAGCTGCCGCGAGAAATGAAATGTAGGCGACTGTAGGGTTCTGCTGGCAGAACCCTAGAACAAAATTTTCAGCTCAGCTTGTTTGTTCCTAGTGCGAGTTCTTTATGTTATACGTTCTTTGGTCTTACTTACCATAGCTTATTACAGATGAACTCGACGATCTCCTACGCATGATTCTCCGCACTTGTGATTCTTTTTCCGAGCAAATGGTTGGCGCCATATGAATTCTTTGCGTTGACTCAAGCTGGATCAGTCAGACCGGCCCCTGAAAAAAAGCACGTTTGTTCGTTTATTCACAGAATTTTGTTGGTTGTTTTTTGTATATTTTTTGCAAAAGCCTCAGTGTAAGTTATATCACATGGAGTTTTTGCGACCGCACGTGGCAGCTAAAAGCGATACCCAGAGAAGTTATTGACCCAGTGGCTAAATTCAGCTGAGACTTTCATTTATCAGAGACCATCCAGGCAATCGCGTCGAAAAAGTCTTATTTGGGTGAGCATTTGAATGTTTCGACCAAGTGAGCTGATGATGTACTTTTTATGCACACATACCCGTCTTTTGGGTACCCAGCCTGAGGTAAATTCTGGGTAAAAACGAAATAGTAAAGCGCAAAGGTTGTGGTGCTGTAGCTTGATGCTAGGTGCTTGTGCTTATGATAAATCTGGCGCACTGCCTGTGGCTAGGTACAAACATAATGTGCGGCTCATAGTTTTGCCAGAACTTTGATAACATTATGTATGATTTTACATCAAATTTCTCAATTTTGATACAGCCATAGGCATTTTCTAGTAAGCACAAGGCACAGAAAACTGGTTTCAAGTAAAATATCTACCTCTACCTCGAGAAAGTTAAGAGTTAGCAAACCTGAGCTGCAGCGAGAGCTGCCACACATTCTGGCTGTAGCATTGGGCAACCGTGCTTTCAAATTTTGACAGCTTTTTCTGCACACTTTTCATCCACACTAAGTTACAACACCACATTCTGTTTCAGCCTTGTCATTGCGTCGCTAACAAAACACAAAATAATGTTCACTTGGCTTGACTTGACAACACTTAGCTGCTGGCATTTTGATCAAGAAACAGATTTTAAAAAAAATAAGTCATAGAATCATTTTCAGTCGAAAATTACATGATTGACGTAGATCGTAGATTTTATAATTGCACTAGTAAAGATAAAAAAAGGACAATATTAAAAATTCTGTCTGTTTTTCTTTTATACAGACTTTGGTCCGGCAGACCCAAAGACTTTAAAGTGCAAATATCTCTCTCTGAATTTTTCTTGTTTGATTTTAAGTGCAAACTTCAATATTTCTGCGTTAGTTTTTGTTAAAAAATCTCAAATATAGTAATTTCCGAGAAATTATCGTTTGAAGGAAAAAAATTGTAAAAATCTTCACGCTAAGCCTAAGGCTAAGCGGGCGTTCTATTTAATACTTCGATATTTTATTCCCAATAAAAATTTAAAGGTGCTTTTTCTGGTGTCTTAGTACTTTATCATTAAGGGAAAAAATTGTCTACGATAAAAAATTATACATATTAACACAAAATTTCCGAGACACTTCCTTTTGGAAATTTGTTTACAATCCTCTCCTGCCACTTACAAGGAGAAGGCACCTACTCGTTATCACCGATTTCGTTCAAATTTATACCACATGTAGGGCTTGGCTACAAATGAAAGTACCCGTACAACGTTGTAATTGTAAAAAATTCGGCGTTTATAACCTGTGCTAGATGCAGAAATAATTACTGTTTACTTGCTTCCATAATGAATATCACCCCGCCAAATGTAAATCATCATCATGAAAAATAATAAAAGTTTAAATTTTAATGTACAAAGTCTTTTGGTATGCGTTTTAATTACAATACTTTGCTGAAAAGTCCGCAATCCCAATTTTGTTCCTTATCTATTCCTTTTGCGTATAAATAAATAAAAAAAATAAAAAATGTATCACTTCGCTTAAAGGTACGGACACACCAAAAGCGAAGCGAGCGAAGCGGCGCGAATAATTTAAAATTTGGGAACATTCTGTCGCAGTAGACGCTTCGCTCATGTCGCGTTCTATTCGGACACTTCAATTGATTTGTACGGCACCCAAATTTTTTAAATTGTTCGCTTCGCTCGCTTCGCTTTTGGTGTGTCCGTACCTTAATTGCGGACCCGAATCTTCTATAAAAATTAGGAAAGATCCGAGAAAAAGCCTCCGCACGCAGGGATTCGAACCCGTGACCACTGAATCACAAGCCCAAGTGTTAACCACTACACCAGCCGCCTCTTTGCGAATGGCCACAATGAATGGAATTTAGAACCGCGTGAAAATTTTTGTATACTATTATTTTGTAAACGCTTGGCCATCTTCGGGTACTTTCATTTGTAGCCAAGCCCTACATGTGCTATACATTTGAGCGAAATCGATGATGACGAGTAGGTGTCTTTTCCTTGGTAGACTGCAACTTATTCATGTAAAGAGATAAATACATGTCGAAACTGATTTTATTCGGAAGCCTTCTGTAGGATTGAGTCCTCTAATCTGAAATACCTTACTACTTTTTTAAAATACAGAATTCAAAAAGACCCTCTTATTGAAATCATTACTAACCTTTTTTTGTTGAAATTTACACATGTTCTTGAATACATTCAAAAGTATGAATATAAATTCGGATTATTAATTGAGATTAATTGAAACGAGTGATGCAATTGGATCTCTATTGTACATTTTGCATGCATTGAGGGAGCAAAAGCTACAGAAAATAATAATAATATTTTTGAAGTCGATGTAAGCCCAAGCAAGTTTATAAACCTACAATAATTCGAGTTTATAAACTTGCCTTGGCTGGCGCCGACTCCAAAAATAACTGATTAAATATTGTAATTATTTAAGTAAGTATCAATAATTTTGTATATTGTCCTTTAATGCTCTTTTCTTTAAAGTTATAAAAAATATTGACAAAATGTCGATCTGACGAGGTTATGTTTCCTGATACATGTATGTCGGACAAAATGATGTCTTGATCGACATTTTGGGGGTGTCGGACTCCCCGAATTTGCCATTATTTTTGTCGGACAAGTTGATTATCGTGATTTAGACATAAAAATCTACGAGTATTCGTAAATTTAGATTTACATGTATCAGGAAACATAATCTCGTCAGATCGACATTTTGGGGGTGTCGGACTCCCCAAATTTGCCATTATTTTTGTCGGACAAGTTGATTATCGTGATTTAGACATAAAAATCTACAAGTATTCGTAAAATTAGATTTACATGTATCAGGAAACATGGCTACGTCAGATCGACATGTTTGCGAGTCGTCTGCGCGCATGCGTGCCATTTCCAAAAAAAGTCGAAGAGGAAAAAGTTGTCGGACTTGATGTAAGCAAGCCATTCACAAAGTATGCGGCTTACATGTATAACTGAAAAAAAAGATCGTTGGCTTGTTGATTACCCCCAATTGTCCGCACTTGGAGGTGGGATATTTCCTTAAAATTTAAATGGAACCACCCTCGAGATATAGCCTATTTAATAAAAAAATAATCATTAAAATCGGTTCACAATCTGCGAATATATCGCGTAACATACGCAAAAAAAAAAGTAAAATACAGTCGAATTGAGACTACCTCCCTTTTTTTAAGTCGATTAAAAATGCTCTTTACTTAACTCACACAGAATTTTCTTCGCTTATGCACGTATGCAACAGGCCAGTGCAATGCTTGTAAATATAGAATGTATTGGCTTTGTTTTCGAATCACATATTTGCTAATATGCTGCATAATAGCGTTATCGTGAATCTGTCTGTAGTGTCTTTTCTTTATAAAATATGGTATATATTTATTTTCCCAACATAAAAGACCATGCATTAGTAATAGCCTCAATAGCCTCATGCTTCACAGGACTTTCAACGAACCGATACTACTATTATATATTTGCAAATTTATTCCTCTATATATTCTTAGAATCCTAATTATTTTGGGGAAGCACGAGGAACAGGCAGAAAACTTCATAAAGACCAAGGGCATACCTAATCTAATACTTTTTTAAGTATATAATTTTAAACACAACGATTGCATTCAGGCCTTTCAAGGACTGACCGCAAAAAAAAAGATTTTTTAGCCCGTTTTTCGAACACCTGTAACTTTGACTGAAATTAATAAAATGTAACGTAAAAGTGCTCAAAATTGTTGTATGGTCATGAACTTGTGCAGAAAGCAAGATTTGTTGTTCTAGAAGCTAAACATACACTTAAGGTACTATTACCGTCTAAAATTTTCAAAAAATTAATTTTTTTTTTTACATTTTTAGATTCTTTATACCTTCAATAATAACTGCCTAAAATATTAACTTTAAACATTAAATATAACGACTCAATTGAAGCGCGCTCTCGGCTGTTCCCATGTTCTAAATAAACTTTAAATGCGTTTTTCTCGAGTTTAGGTTTTTTTAACTGGCGGACAGTTAATCTCCGGATCTACTGGGCCGATTTTAATAAACTTTGAAGCATTCTGTTCGTTGTAATATCCTGCGTGATAGTTTACCACAATTTGACCACAAAAAAAATATATAAAATTTTTGAGCCTGAAAAAAGGTCGAAAAAAAGGGCGATTTTTGAAAAAAATTTTGAAATGTCCGCCATTTTTTTATTTCTAATGATTTTTCAATTTTTCTGGTAAACTATCACGTAAGAGCACTTCCTTTTTGTAACTCTTTTTGAATTTTATGTTTCAGACTTACCGTTCCAGAGATTAACTGTCCGCCATGCAGCAATGTTTTTTTGAGAAGAAAATTTGAGCGCCCTGTATTAAATTTACAGTTAATAGAAAATAAAAATAAAATTCGTAATCTTCAAGAACTGTTTAATACTGTAAAAAAAGTTTGATAACAATATATAATATAGAAAGTGAAAAAAAAATTGTTGAATATATGTAATTTTTTAGCATTCTAGACGGTAATAGTACCTTAAACAAAGTGTTAACTAGACCCCTTATTAAGGTAGTACTTAGTAATCAGCCATACCTGAAACTCTAACTCGATTTTTCTTGAGATACTTTATGATTTACTACTTTTTTGGTGCTTGGGGGTAGTTTAACCCTCTTTGTGTATTTTCATCAAATCCAAGAGTGATACCCCTTTACGTATTATTTATGTTTCATATTACACAAAAATGTGTTTTTAAAAATGGTAGAAATATTTCTTGAATTTTCTTTATTTTTTAACTCCTTCTATAGGGGTAGTTTTGTCTACGACTTTACAATCACTTGAAAATAATCAGTGAATGTTACAAAAGTAACAATATTAACTACTAAAATAATAAATAATTAATCTGTTTCTCGCACGTGCGTTGTGCAAAAATAAGGGGCTGTTTAACCTTTGTTTAAGGGGTTGTTTAGCTTCCAGAACAATAAATCTTGCTTTCTGCACAAGTTCATGACAAAACAAAAATTTTGAGTATTTATAGGATACGTTTAATCAATTCCAATCGAAGTTACAGGTGTTTGGAAAACAAAATTTGCAGTTGTGGTATTTGAAAAACAAACTTTAAAAGGTAGTGGATGACGCTGACTCACTTAAGTTATTCATTCAAAGTACCTGGCTAATAAATACCTGTAATGCACTGAAGTTGAATTATTTATCGTCACAACTCCCCAAAATCCAATGAATTATTCTCTACAAATATTTGAAAAATATATTTGGCAAATAGAACATATTTTTAGCAATTATTCGTGGCACTTAAATAATAATAGACAAGGCAGGAGACGGCGAAGGGGAGTGTGGCAGCAGTAGACGTTTCAAGCCGGAAGTTTATTAAGATCTGGCCGTAAAACTCAACTTGGATGCAAACTCGTGGCCAAACAAGCGATACGCTTAACTGGTTCCCGTAGCTCGGCGGCCACTGCCTCATAACATAGCACGGTTTCAGTTTTCGGGCTATAGCTTGCGAAAATAGTTCAGGGGAAGGCGGACGGATGGAAATGCGCAAATATTTCAGCAAAATGAGCTCGCGTGTGCGAGTCTCTTTGAAATTACCCCTGACCCGACGTGCTTCTCTCTTCACGTGTCACTATCGCCATGGCAGTCGACGCCCGGCAGGCGTGGTAATCAAAAGACGGTGCTGCAAATAGGCAGAAGCGTTTCACGCGGAGAAATCGAGCGTCTTCCATCGCTGGCCCCGCAATCTAGGGGCCGCGGGCGGCACTTCTTGGTACTGGCGCAATTGGGTCACTTCCACGTGCACCTCGCCGAATGTCGGTCAGCTGCACAGCGGCAAATCGACGACGGCACGAAATCAATTACGGACGTCATTTTAATGGGAAAACATTTGCCCTCCCCGCTCCGACCCGGGACACTCGGAGTGCAGTGGGGGCGATGACGGTGTGTCATGCAGGCATGCGGCCCAATTGGGGCTTTACGTAATCTGCGGCGCTCGTGGAGCTCTCTTGCTGTTGCTAATTGCAGTCGATTGCGCCTTGCACAGCGAAATGTGCAATTTCGCCCGTCCATTTATTAAGCTGCCAAGACAGCCCCCGCTCCCGGCAGACTTCCTTCCTTCCCCAGTCCGAGTCCGATGATTTACACGCGCCTCACTAAGCATTAGCGACGCTTTGTAATGCGAGTGGGCTGGGCAGGGAGCAACCGAAGGGTGCAGTCATTTTTAATCGAGACGTAGATAAATTTTGCTCGTGGAAAATTCCATTCTGGGAACTATAGAATTTGAAGCTTTGGAAGACGCGTTGTTAATGTGTCGTTGAAACTTGGAAAAAAATTGGAAAGTCCCCCCTTTTTGCAGACACTCCAATTTTATCTGTTTTTTACGACACAGTTAATATATATTTTTTTTATTTAATTAGTATATAATAAAATGACATTTGAAGAATATTTTGCCAAATTTTCATTGATATTTATAAAGAAATGAGCTATTGACAGCAAATCTTCGCAGACGTCTCAAAAAAAAGTTGAACCGCATAACTAATGACTGGATTATTTGAAATCAAAAAACCAAAAAAAAATTCATTAGTTGATAAGTTTCTTAAGGTAATTCTGTCGAGTTTTATCTCAACTTTTAAGTTTTTAGTAACACTTAAAAGTCAAAATACTGATTTTTCATAAAAAAAAATCGAAAATTTTGTTATTTTATAATAAGTTAAAATAAAAAAAAAAATAAAGAACTTGACTGCATTACCACTTAATTTATATGAAGAAAGAGTTTGTACAATTTCAAACGGATTGGTGCAGTAGATTTTGATCTAGAGAGTTTACCGAAAATTGAAAATGCTAAGTGTGAAAAAAACGAGTTTAACAATAGGTTTACAGACATTTATTGTATGATTTGCAGAGAATAAAAAAGAAATAAGTTTAAAATATATTTCCGTTCGAAATAAACAGCTGGAGAGTAAGAAATTTACAAGAACATATCATCGTATTATTACACCAATTAAATGAAACCTTTTCACTAAAAATTGATAAATACGACTTTTGTAAATTTCGCCACGAAATCTGAAATGCGTCAAGTTGACCATAACAGATTTTGGAAATCTCACACAAAAAATACAGGCTGGAGTTCCGAAAACGTCCAATTTTAGATTGACCTGAAATCTTTTCTGAACATTCGATTAGTCTTAGAGGAAAAATCCCTTAAAGGATCTTCGGTGCATTTGAGTGGAAAAAATGGATCTACATTTAATTTACGTATGCACCGACACCACAAGTATTCGCAAAAAAGATCTGCCAGAATTTTTCAACTTAATTCCTTTTATGTATTATCCCCTGATACAACAGAGCATGTTCAGATAACTTTCCAAGTCAATCTGAGTTTGAACGTCTTCGGAACTCCAGCAAAAATTCAAACGAATTATCAATTAGTAAAGATGTCACTATAGCCCATACTAGATTTTTAATTTAAAATCAAAAATAAACACATTTTAATTGGAGTTGAAAAATAAGTTGAGAAATTGTGATTTCTTTTTGATGAATGAATATGAAATTATTATTAAAACATTATAATTCTACTATGGGCGAGAATTACTTATACATATTTTTATTATTATTAATTGTTAGGGTGACCCTTATGGTAGGCAATGCGACCGAAAGGTCTTTTGTGCCGAAGCCCCTTTAAGGTAAAAGACGCTCTGCTACCCTCAAGAAAATCAGAAGGTCTTGAACAGCATATAAACAAACGTCAGCCGAGTCCAACAACTCTTGACTGAAGATCTTTCTTCTTAACCGTGCTAAAGCAATTTAATTTAGTTTCATCGTCTTCAAGACACAAACGACATTCAGTCGCGAGATAGGTAACCTACCAACAATCTGAGATCTGCCTTTCTCAAAGCGTTGATTTCAGTGTAGGCATAAGGACACATTCTTTGCCTAACCGGATCCCAGAAAAATTTTCCCAATGCATGGACTGTTGATTCCTGACCCATTCTTCTACCACAGCTTTGGTCGAAGACTAGCCAATGCTCTAGAAGGGTTCAGGACCTTTGAATCGAGATGAAGAACCTTCCCTAGCATCAGCTACCTCATTTCCTTAAACACCGGAGTATCCCGGTACCCAAAAAGAGTCATAGCGGTCATCCAATACTGTCAAAAGATTTGTCACTCCTCTCTCTACAACTTTTATGTGTTTTTCTGCTGTCTGCTTAGTTTTATAAATAAAAGCGATCACGCTTTCTAGCAACGTGATACTCCGGACTCCCAAAATCTGGAATTTTGGTGTCGCACCATTTTTTTTTTCAGAATATCATGTTCTTTCATTTAAAACTAGTTTGAAGTGTTTCGGTAGAAAACATAAAATATTCCAGAAATTGGCCATGTCTGTTCCCGTCAAATAAATAACTCTTTACATGTTAGACTAATACTTCAAGGAACAAATTATTTTTCATATTTATACCTTTTCCACTATAATAATAATTGGTATGAACCGTAATAATAAAAAATGTTCTATTTAACCCCTGACAGGCAAACATGTTTTTATTATAGCCCCTTGCAGGTAATGAGTGTAAAAAGTGCCCAGTCGCGCTTTTTTTAATATATCTCGGCTCCTAATGGACCTAGCGACATGATTTTTTATTAAATAAAAGATTGCACGATTTCTCGTAAAATGAGCCTAATTACAGTAGTTAATGGGTCGAAAATGCGAATCATTTGTCGAAGAGTCTAATACCTGCTCTGGGCGAATAAGATTTTCTGTTTAGGTCAAAAATTCGCAAAATGTCAGGGATTCAAAATACATTTTAATTAGTTTATAATTTACTTCTATCGGTGGTCGCGACAAATCTTAGTACATATTTGGCCAGAGAAACAGAGACTAGAGAAATAGAGCTAGAACAATTAATTTAAGCCTTCTCTATCAACCTGATTCGGCTGGTCGGTCCTCAATGATATTTGAGCTATCATCATTTATCTTAAATTGTTCCAGGCCTTTTTTGTCAGGGTTGATTTTGAAATGCTTAAAACTTGCCAAATAATTATAAAGGTCAGTCACAAATTTTTAACGAGGAAGTTTCATTCAGGTTTCTGGATGCGTCAACTTTATCAAGTTCAAAATTTTGCGCGTAAACACGTTCTAAAGCACAAACTTCTTTGACGAAGCTTTTCTGAGAATGAGTCTCATTGATGAACAGTTTACCAGTTTTGAAACAATTGCTTTTTAAATGAAACTTATTTTAAATTGTAGGCCGTAACGAAGTCTGAGATGTGATATCGTTTGTGAAAAACTTCCAATGGAAGTGCGTCATAAAAGGCGAATTCCTATTTCATTCGTGCAAAAGTGACAAATATTGAACGAATTAAAACACGTGTACATTCAAATGGCCTAGCAACGACCCCTTCTAAGTGTGACCCTCCTCAAGTCGGAAAAAAACAAGATATAAAAGATTTTCATTTAAATGTTGAGCATTTTCTCAAAACTTTTAAAATCAATTTGGCGAACTAGCCAAATTAACCTTTTACACTCTTTAATCTTTTTTTTAAGTATAGAGTCTAGCTCGACATTAGAGTTGATGGAAGAAATGTGATGTAGGGTCACACTAGACATAGGTTATCAGAAGTTTCCGAATTCGGTCTGATTGAAAATACTTGAAATTTACGAACTGTTAAATTCAAACTTTATGAATATAAGTAATCTGATTCCTCATATATTGTAAAAATCATGATATACAGTGGCAAAATTAAGATAGGTACTTGCAAAAAAGCCAATCGTAACTATAAATAATTTTTTGTTTTTATCTGTAATAGTACATTTATCATTTTTCTTTATTTGCATACGGCGAAAACATTTTATTGCGTATCTTGACATTACTTTTACCATATAAGAAATTTAAAAATTTAAAATTAAACTTCACAAAATAATATGGAGAACAATTTTCGATATATCATTAAATATTGAAAAATGGTTAGAATAATTCAAATTTTACACACAAGATCACATTTATGCAATTTTTCAGATTTTTGACAGCGCTACTTCTTATAATCTTTCAATTGTTAACAAAATGTTATTGATACACTCGCGTTGAGTTCAGCAACTCCTAAACTATGTATAAGGCACAAAGATATACTCTCGCAGACTTTTCTGTAGAGAATTCTGTACTTTTTTAAAAAAAAAAACGTTTTTCCATACCTAATATCATTTTTGCTACGTAAGACTAAAAATTAAAAAAAAACATATATTTTAAAATCGATTGGCATCAACAAATATTTCTTTTGAGTGTCAGAAAATGTCTACAGTTTGTTTAAGTAAAAGCTCTGAGCTATTCGGTTTAACAGAAAATCTCATACACAGTACAAAATTGCTACATTTTTATCCATTTGGAGTAAATAAAATCCCAAAAAACCTCACAGGTCTAGTATTTCATTTAAGAAAATTATATCATGATTTAACCTTCCTTAAAATACACTTTTTGATGTAGAAAATAGCAATCATCTAGTGTAAACGTGAGGCATGTTTAAACACGTCTTGCTGGTGTTATCCGTTTGGTGTTTTTTTTTTCGTGTTTGATGTGATTTTACTTGAGATCAATTTAGTTTGCGTGAAGTTTTCGTAAAGAGTGTAAGAAAACAATTCTATGAGGAATCAAAATGAAAAGTTTTTTTAAAGTGGGGTAAAGCTCAAGTCAATTAATTCTAATCAGAAATGAGAATAACATTAAAACATATTTAGAGTTTGTTGCGAATTACAAAACTACTCTTTATCTTAACAATGAGGATCAGAGTAGACCATGTATATAATAGTGAAATAAAATCTTTTTACATCATTGCCATTATAGTTGTAAACAGAATATAAAAATTTTAAAATAACATCAACCGTTTATCCTTTTTAGGGGTGGTTTTTTACCTGACCTTCTTTATAATCCTTGTTCAATTTGTATGACTATATAAACCGCTAAAAAAATGAAAATTCGTCATTGTTTGAAAATATTCAGCAAGTAGTAATCTCTGAGTTTATCGAGGATATTGTTTTACGATTAGAATAAAACGCGAGCTGTGTTAGTTAGTGCATTTTTTGAACTTAAAGATTTATCTTGTGAATTTTGAAATAATTTGTTGAAAAAAATAAAAAGGACCACGCACAAAATGTTCGGAAAAAAAAGTACCGTGGATTTTCTCCAAACTTCGGATTTATGCTCTCTGAATGATGCTGATCAAATGTGCTCATGGGCCCAACTTGATTTATAGCGATCTGAAGGGTCCAGCGAGCTTAGAAAGTAGGGTTTTGAGCCCTGTACGATCACTGAATTTTGAAAATGTACCTCCCATTGTATATCAATATCTCAAGAAATATCGATGTTAGCAATTTGGTGTTCAGGACTTTTTTGTAGGAAATTGAATTTGCTACAAGTTTGTCATATTCACTTTTTCTATACCTTTTATTGTTTACGAGATAGGGGCAAAAAGTGAGAATTTCATGGAAAAATTGGGGTTAGTGACCCGTACTACCTCGCTGGTGGGAGTTAGGGTTACACCGCAATGAACACTTTTGTAGAGCATTCAATTCTGAAGAAATCCTACCATTGACCAAGATTATACCATAAAATTCCTCTCAGCTGTAGAGTTTTGAAGAAAAATAATCAAAGTTTACGTCTATTTTATATGGGAAATCTTTATAAGCCTTGGTCGAGCACTTAATGTTAATATTAAGGGCTCCAATTTTCAGGGAATTTTTGTTTAGGTATTTCCCACAATATTTCGAGGTGGGAGTGAAAAAAAGCAAAACAAACAAAAAAATATTCGCGAATAAAAGCACACTAATATATATATATATTAGGGTGCTTTTTTTTCGCGACTATTTTTTTTTTCAGTCCCACCTCGAAATTTTGTGGCAAATACCTAAACAAAAATTCCCTGAAAATTGGAGCCTTTAATATTAATATTAAGTACTAGACCAAGGCGTATAAAGATTTCCCATATAAAATAGACGTAAACTTTGATTATTTTTCTTCAAAACTCTACAGCTGAGAGGAATTTTATGGTATAATCTTGGTCAATGGTAGGATTTCTTCAGAATTGAATGCTCTACAAAAGTGTTCATTGCGGTGTAACCCTAACTCCCACCAGCGAGGTAGTACGGGTCACTAACCCCAATTTTTCCATGAAATTCTCACTTTTTGCCCCTATCTCGTAAACAATAAAAGGTATAGAAAAAGTGAATATGACAAACTTGTAGCAAATTCAATTTCCTACAAAAAAGTCCTGAACACCAAATTGCTAACATCGATATTTCTTGAGATATTGATATACAATGGGAGGTACATTTTCAAAATTCAGTGATCGTACAGGGCTCAAAACCCTACTTTCTAAGCTCGCTGGACCCTTCAGATCGCTATAAATCAAGTTGGGCCCATGAGCACATTTGATCAGCATAATTCAGAGAGCATAAATCCGAAGTTTGGAGAAAATCCACGGTACTCTTTTTTCCGAACATTTTGTGCGTGGTCCTTTGAAAGTGTAAAGGCATTAGCAGTGAAAAAAAGCGGCTATAATTGCCGTTAAAGACAAAAGCATATTTCCATCGGGAAATTGTGAGAAGAGAAAAAGTATATCATCAAATAGTAATGCGAATATCAAAATCACAGTATGAAAATCAAGGAGAAACGAGCAACACGCGTGAAAATGGTCGCAAGAATCAACCAGAAGGCTTGCGAAAGTCATTTAGATTTGTTTTCATTAATAATAAGGATAACACTATGTAAAAGAAATTGATTGGAAACCCCCAGCTATTGGGCCTTAAATGGGCCTTATGAACCCACCTCGTTTTTTTAATTGGAATGCAAATTGTAATATGAAAGATGTTTATTGCCTTTTCGTTTAAATATCTCACATATATCCCATACACCGGTGTTAAAAAGACACCGAAAAGGTATGGACTCCATTAGAGCGTCGTTTTCGCGTTTTATTTAACACTGATTTTCTACTGCGTAGGACGAATCCTGCCAAATCGGTCGGCATTTAGTTTAAAAAGTTAAATCTGGGATGCAATTATTTTTTATTCCTGATTCCCGGTAATGAAAAGTCTAGAAATCCAAAAACTCTCGTTGTACAATAAAAGTTTCATGACTCGCTCAGACCGAATTTCGCCAATTAACCCTTTGCAGTCGTATTGTTTATAACATTATTACTTGAACAAACAATAATACGTAATATTATACATATTATAAAGGAAAAACAAAATTTATCAATTACACTGCACTTAAACACATTTTGTAAAATATTATTTCGAATTGTTTGTTCCTCCGAAACTTGCCGACTTACAATTACAATTAGTATAATATAAGATTAGTATGTTTCTTGTTGTCGTGGCTGAGACTAGACATACGACTGCAAAGGGTTAAACTATTTTACATGGTTGGCCTTGACAGGACAACTTGTAATTTTAAATTATTCGCAACCGCAAATTCTGTTACTCCATAAACATAAACGAGACAGAAATGCAACGATTACCTTTAAAAAATAAATATCGCCACCGCACCCATATATACCAAAAAGAGTTTGCCAACAATGGCGATCTCCGTAAAAAAATTTCTTATCCTGCAGCAGCCCAACGAAGATTCGAGAAAAACAAAAGGATGAAATAAAATTCTCAAGGCTGCGTGCCATCTTTACTTTTAATCCGCACATGTCTGCAGCTCCGCAAAAAAAAAAATTATCAACCAACGTCTCGTTACTCCAGGGAAAATCAGGTTTTAAATCGGAGCGGGGAGACCTGTGCCAATGAAAGATCACGCGAACGGCCCCACGGGTAAATAATTAACTATGCCCTCCACGTGCCGGCTCGAGTCGAAGAATACGCTTTGCCATGTGTACCTGCACTTTTCTCGGAAAGAAGGTTCATGGCACTCGAGATGTGACATGAACTGGGCCTGCCTCCCCAAAGAGGACGATAAAAGCTCTCGGTTGTGTTGTCGGGGTCGAAGGCCTCTATGATACCCTTTTGTCCCCATCTCTAAGCTGCAGTAAATAAGTCAATCGATGGCGAAATCCCCAAGCTTCGCAAGGAGCCCTTTGGCCGCATAGAGGCTACTGTGTTACTGTCTGTTTTGCACATCACATACAGCAGATGGACTACTCCAAGTATTGGGAATAGCAGGAAACAAACATTTAAATCCCAGGAAGTTGAACTTACCCTTAAAGAAATGCCTTGCTAGGGTGAATTCCGAGTCGGAGGTGTTCACCTAATAATCCAAAAAACAAGTTTTGCGCACAAGGGAATAAATCTTTCTACACCTTTCACAGCACGGGGGTGGTGCTCACACACAATAGTCCTTTAGTAAAGTAAGACAACGCGACAAGGAGAAGGGCTCCAAGAATTAACTGATACCAAAAAACCAAGGGATAAACGAAACACAGAAACTTAAGCTTCAGTTCACGCCAAGAAAACACGTTCAGCACGCGCGGCAGCCAGACACCTTTTGATGCGATTCTTCATCGGCTCAGCGCTGTGTTCTAGGAAAGGCGAGCGCTCTGGCGGCGGCGGCGGGCAGCGACCAACTCCACAATTTCAGCTCAAGCGGCGCTCCCCAGCGATTTTGTGAGCTACTGTGGGAGCCCCAAGAACGCGCATTCACCCATGCACCTCATCTCAATAAACGGCGCATGGGTGACTTTTTCGGAGCAAAAGTATAAGAAGCAAGCCTCTCCAACTCCACTCCACGTTCCCTCCGGCTCATCACCAGGGCCACGACGCGATAGGCATGTATTTAAAAGCAGCATTTTCACCAGGCCCGCGCCCGACCCGATTGCGGGCGAGGAGCTGCGACTCGTGTGACATAAATTGAGGGCGCTGCTGCTGCTGCTGGCGGCTGGTGTGTATTTGTGTATGTTGCAAAAAGGCGAAAGCTAAAACATTCTCAGAAGCGGCACGTGTTCGAATTTACAACACTCACCAGAGAAGGGGGATGAGCAGTGAGGTGTGGTGGGTCATTCGAGTCGAGCCCTTGTAGTTGTATTATTATACCTCCTCACACGGAAGCCTTGAATCATCGGGGCGTCAAGCCTCACTGCAAACAAATCGAAGCGATATTTGCATAATTGGGGAGTAGTGTTCACGTATCGTATACAAGCTTCTCCGAACTGAGAAATAGTTGGAAAGATCTCTGCTAGGAATCTCCCATCTCGTCATTAGAAAGAAGCCAGCAAGCAGTCATTGACTCGCAGCTTGAAAGGAGCGTTTTGTCGATCACACCGATTCGAAGGCGAAGGAGTCGGGGATTCATGCAAATCGCGGAATTAACGGCAATAATTTGAGCGTTAAATGAGCCGCATAAATTACACCGAACAGACGTTTTTAGAGGCAATACCACCTGCCCCGCTCGGCTCGGTCGATTGATTATCAGACGTTGGTCTGGTCAGCCATTTCACTCTTTCTCTTTTTCTCTCTCTCTGTTACAACGTCGTCGCTGACTTTCTTCTGTTCAAATTCCCACGCCACAAGGCGACTGCGGCCGCCAGAAGCACGCCCGAGTCTGGGACGGAGGGACGGGCAGTAGGGGGTTTTGCACGGCACGTGCACTTTTTTATGCGGGTCGGAATGGGTTTCGTAAGTGCATTTCTTGATTTTCTCAGAGCAGGCAAGTGTTTGCTTTATTGCTAATGCAGACACGGGCGCACTAACGCAGCACGATATCTCCGCGACCTGAAGGTGAGACAATTACAGATGCACTAAAATAGATTCGTTCGTTGTGCGCATTTTTTTGTAGAGCAAAATGCATTTTATATTACTCCCACTGTTCATTTTGCATTGTACTATTTCAAAATGATGACGAAATCAACACGTTAAACGTGACAAATTATCATTATTAAAAACTGAAAATGATTTATGCTAGACAACAAAAACCATTATAGAATAATGAACTTTCATTTCAGAAATATATGTCTATCTATCAATTTTTTAGGGCAGCTATTTATTGAACCGCTACAATAATCTATCCTACTCGTACTCGAACAATAAAATAATATCAATATCAATTCGTGAAATTTAATCGCATGTAGCTTGGTCGAGCCGATTTTTCATCAGTTTGTTTGAATTCATGTCAAGAGCTCAGCCTGCGAATGAATCGTCTGTGGTCACCTTCAGACTTGTATTATTCAAGTAGTTTTACATTTATAAAACATATTTTGGTTTATGTAATTAAGCTATTACCAGTCCTATGTAGTCAAAATGATAAATGAATTGTAAATCAGTTTTACTCCAAATTAAGCACAGCATATTGTCACAAGTGAAACGTATAAATGCTGCAAATGTTATTTATTAAAATACATATAGATAATATTCGGAAAATTTTATTTGTTTCGTTTTTTATAATACCTGCCTATAAATTTATAATTAAGGCCTTCTCTAAATCGAAATTTATTACAAAAATTCATTAAGTCCTATTTATTCTCCCTTCTTCTAATACATATGTAGAATATGTAGAAGTTAATTAGTATATGTTAAATATTAAAAATATGAAACTTTCAGTTGTATAGAATCACTAGAGGTTTTTGGTGTTTGTGAAGAATACAAAAGTACTAAATTAAGAATTCACAATTCTTTAAATGTGGAATATTTAGGTTAGGTAGTTTCTGTATATTTAAATAACATCTCAATTTTTCACTTTGATAGAATCGTTAGGAGTTCTCGAGTTTGTAGTGTATAAAAAGTACTAAATTAAGCATTAAGAATTCTTTGAATGCAAAATATTTAGATTTAAACTAAAATTGTTAGGCCTAAAAATTTCAAAATAAAAAAAGATGTTCATTCTCACTTCTATAGAATTTTTTGTACTTAATGTGCCTATGGAATATAAAAGGATTTTTTTTATTTGTAATTTTATTCCAGTTAAAATACGTTACTTAACGCAAAAGAATCCACTCTATAAGCTTAATTTAAGAAAATCATTTTTTTACTTATAATAACCAGGAGCTGCAGAACTGAAAAATTGTTAAAAATGATTAAAAAAACGACTTTATCGCGGAATTTTTTTATTTGTATTTGTATTTATGTTAAAGTATGTTATTTAATGCAAAAAAATCCACTATATAAGCTTAACTTAAGAACTGACATAATGTGCAATCGTGGCACCCATCGGGCCAACGTCTTTCGCATTATCGTTCGGCGATCAGCGAGAATTATGTCGTGGACCTCAATAGCCACGTCTACTCAGCGGCTTGGGCGCTCCTCATCAAAAACAAATGTACGACAACTTTTAAATTCGTTGAACCAATATCTCACGGTTGTCATAGATGGTGAAGGCTCACCATAGACAGCATCCAACTTCTCTTTTATTTCTTCTCTCGTTTTTCCACCCAAAAAACACAAAAGGCAATTATGGATCGATATTGCTCTTTTTCCATTGTATAGAAAAACACCAAACACGTTTAATACAAATGGCTGTCAAATCAAAACTAACCCATAAATCAGTCTGAGATTTTGTATGGTGTCGTTTGAAAGATAGTATAACATGATGATAATGCCAAATTCCCTCAGCAATGCCGACTGTCTTCAAACATGGATACCTATTATTTCACTTTAGTAATTTCAAATTCTGCACTAGCTTACCAGTGCCACTCTTAAGGCTGCAAAATAAAAATGCACACTAGTAGACACAAGACGCAAATACGACCCATCAAAACAAACATCACATCCAAAAAGGGTGATTCAGGGTTACTTGGGGCAGTGACCGATTTATTTGTGTTAGTAATAATTTGGAAAATCTATCTGCGACCAAGAAGCAAATTATGAATGCAAATAGCCCAATTCAAACTGAAAATGGAACGGACGCACAATCCGCAAATAGCGAGTCGGTCGGGCTCTGGAATAATTCTATATTCTGAATGGCCCCATCGCCCACCCAATAATTCGCAGAATATTTCGCGTGCAGTTTGCCATTATTCTAAGAAATCATAATATAACCAACTTTATGGCTTTCCGGCCTGGGTGATGAGTACTCGGCCGATTCACCAACTTGATTAACTTGACCACGTGTGGCGGCTGACTCGAAAATCACAATTCATTTGTTCTTATTCGGTTGAGATTTCGGATGAGTGTTTCCGCCTCGTGGCTCGAAGTCAGAAGCCAAAACGAGAACACTCACCCTTTAGGTCACTGAGGTTTCGTTACGGCCTAGAGGTACACGAGCGCAACTCTGACTCGCATTTCTTAATGGTTTTGATTGCGGCACGATGATTCAAGTTTGGATCTCTGGAGGCAAATTCAGTTAAAGCAACTTTGCATGCCCGAAGCTGTATAGAAGTCTTTTAAGACGCCAGCATCAAAGGCATGCGGAAGACCTGTCTGAATGCTCGGAAATTATATTATAATCATATAAGGTTACAGAATAGACAAACAACTACACACGACTTCTGGGGAGACGCATTTTGCTTTTATTTTAATTTTGTATCAAGTCTCAAAAGAAATTTTTTGGTTAGTACTTTAAAGGTAACCGTGTAATATTCCGAAGATAATATTATTTTAAATATATTTTAAGGTTTTAGCAAAATGAACAAAACTGGCCAAGAACATGTCGGTCACGCATATGAGAATTCCGCAGTCGTCTCAGAATAATTACCTATATAATTATTGTTAATATTTAATTATATTGTATAGTAAACTTTATTCAACAATTAATTGCTAAAATATTACTAAATCAGAACTCCTAGGTTTTCTCAGTTAAAAATCTTTTTAAATTGCTTCACTGGAAATCTAGAAATCGACATACATACATTACTTAGTAGTGTTTGATACTTACAAATTTTATATAACCCGCATAAGAGACTCGAAGGGGATCTACGTTGGCGTGACAAAAAAAATGGGGGTTCACAAGTTGTAATTGGGGCCCCATGACAATTTATCTGGTTTCGATAGTAAAGAACAGAAATGTTGGCTTGGCTTTACATATCAATATAAGCAGGTAATACACTACTCAAAAAAAATTAAGGGAGCAAACAAATTCCAAATTTTTCGGTAATTTTTGGCAGGCTGTATTTCGATGAAAAAAGATCGTATTGAGACTTTAAAAAAAGCAATTTGAAGCTTTAAGATTCTAATTTACAGATTTTTTGGCTAACATTTTTTAGAAGCTTTATCCTAACAGATAGCGCGAGAAAATAATTGTGCAAATTTTTTGGTCCACGGGCTTAAACAAATTTTTTCAGTTAGGTATGGATCAGATAACCTTTTTATTTAGCATTAGTTTCCTTTTTTTAAAACCTCCCTTAATTTTTTTAAGTAGTGAGAAAAGCTTTTACACTTTCAAAGGAATAAAATGTTGTGGAATGGGCCAAGATCACTTGTCTTATCAGAAGGTCGACATTTGAGTATAAAAACAAAGTGAGTAAGCAACAATTTGTATTAAAAATTCTTTTGCAAGTCTGAAAGAAGGTATATTAGAATGCATTTTTAAATAGACGTGTTATAATATATGAAATATAAAATCATTTAATTATTATTAACCAGCAACTCAAAAATAAAGAAAAGACAATGTCAGCATAGACGGTTGTGATTAATTCTTGCTAACTTGGGGTCGCAAATTAAACTTTTGAATTTCCTACCTGCCTTATCGGGTAGACGGTAGACGCAATTGGTTCCTGGTGACTCTTGATGGGAGATCGCTTAATGTAGATGTGTGGATGGCTTTTCCGTTTAGAAGAGCTCTTCATATCGAAGATTGCTTTTGATTTTTAAAAATCCAAGCCAGGTTCCATAAAATACCGGGAATCTGTGTTGGACTAGTTTTTTGCAGGAATTTGGTAGCCAGAAATGGTGCTGATGATGTATCGTGTACTTCAGTATTTAACCTCTCCACTTCTCATCCTGTTTTGTAGGGCCTTCGTCCTAGAATATCAGTGATACATTCGATGAATTTTTACATAAGGAATTCAATGCGACTCGAAGTTCAGTCCTATCAGTTTTACTGACACAATGACGTGAAATAAAGTAATGAAGAGATTATATTTTGCTGATACTGAAATTTTGCATTTGACCGAGATTTTAATACTCCTCCACTCTTTCACCTAGGCAGTCACCGTACTAACTACGAACCCTTCGAACTTTTCAAAAACATGTTACGCAAAGTTAACAATTCTGTCGCTTCGATTTTCACTTAGACAAAACCTCCTTCACACACACCCTTTACCAGCCCGAACCTCATCAGCCCTTCTTAAGGCAAGCGCTTGCTATATTTTCTACTGGGTCCATCATAATTATATCCTGCCCTTTGTTGTTCACCCTATTTGTTCCCTTTCCTTTTTGCCTGTATCTGTACTCATTCCTAAGTTCACCCACTCATTCTACATAAAAGTTAAGAGCTCTTAACCTCTTAATTGTTTTAAAAATTCACTATAATTAAGCAGAATTCATAAATTATAAGAAATCAGCGTATTTCTAACATTTCTTAAGTAGTGCGGTTAGGAGCTCTTAAGTTTCATTTAGAATCGGGGGGTTAGTTTAACTTTAAAAATTTATATATACTTGTAAAATGTGTTAAGCGAAATAAATAAATACATATCGCGTTATATATTGTTAGCGGTGTTCATCATTCCTAGTTTACGTTCTATTGCTAAGAATCTCCTATATGCAATGTCTCCCGATTTTCCGAGTTCACAAGCGTTCCTTGAAAATGGAAGATTTACCACGAAGCGCCTTGATTGGGTTATTTTAATTGTGCGGTTAAATTGTTCTTCGCATCGTTTTTCTAATGGATTTAAAGCGTTTCTTTCCTCTGTGGCTTCTCTCAAGTGCAAGAAATTTTCTAACTATTGATCCTCGTCCTGGATAAGGACATATTCATATAGTGTAAAGGTTTTTTTCAAGTATGTTGGTTTATTATCCCTAATCTATCAATGCTTTTTGTAACGTTAACAGGCCTTTCCTTGCTTGATATATCCGCTCACCGGCCAAATTGTGAAAACTTTACCTAACTTTAACTTCTACTTTATTACCTATGGTATCATACTTTCATAAAAGGCCTTAAAATTTCGAAGTTCCATATTAATTTTTTAATAAAATACATAAATCACTAGAATTCTTCCAGTATCTTTATTTAAAGTTAAAATAGAAATTTTGCGGTCAATAATAGAAAACAATATCTTAGAAATTCACATATACTTATATCAAATTCAAAACAATATTCCTTTACGTAAATCTAATCTTCGTAGATCCGCACTATTTGAAAGCCAGTACCAAAAACGCCAGTCAAATACAAGTTAAGTTCGCGTATCAAGTCGTTTGGTACTTTAAATTCATTCATTCAGTAGCGAGGAGAAATTTGATCGAAATAAGAATCACATCGTGGCCACAAGCACTTGTAAACATATGAAATAAAAGTTTTTAAGTTCTAGAATGTTTACAATAATTATTACAATCCCTAGGTATTTAAAATCGATCGCTTTTCCATGCTAGACAATCATCGACAATCTTTAAGACGAAAAGACGAGTAGAGCATTTTTGCATGGATTCAGTATTACATATATTATGTATGTATAGCAGTGGTGCAGAAGTTTCTTTCTCGCGCTGACGTAATTCATTAGAAGATACAAAACAATGTATGCGTCGTTTGAGGTCAATGATACCTCCATTTGTAAGCAAAACGAACAAGTGAAGCTCTAAGCGTTAGAAAGAGCCATTAAATGCCTGTGACTGATCGTGCTATTTGAGAAGTGGCCGGCTTAATATTTTGCACATGTCGTGCGCGCGTCGTCACCCTTTTGAGCACGATACCAAAGTGTTTTTTGTTGATAAGACGATTCAGAGAAAGAGTTCGAAGACCTCGTTGGTATCAACGAAACATAACTAAAAATAGCGAATAAAGTTGTAAACAAAATGCGCCAGAAATACACTCAAAGAAGACGCAGAAGAACAACCACGAATAAAGCTACTGGACAATGTCCAAACAGAATACCCCGGAAAACCACTGAAATTGAATTCGTTCAAGGTGTGGACATTGAAATGTTCGCACAATTAAACGCACGTGTTGCAAAGCAAACAATACGTTTATCTGAGCATCGAAGCTTGTATTTACGTGCGCAAAATACTCTCGAAGTATTGAAGTTCTCACTGGAAGTGAAAGCAATTTGGAATTTTACGCATCGTTTCCAACGATTTCAGCTGACTGAAAGCGTCAAATTTTCAATCAATTTGCAACCGCATTTGTGAACCCCAAAAGATGGAGTTTTCAATTCAATATTTGTTATTCCCTTTTCTCTCCTTTAAGTGCTCAGTGTTCAACGGCGAAATTCTTTAACATTTCTACTAAACATTTTCAATTAAATGGTCTGTATAAAAGAGAATATATAGTTATAATCTAGAACCCTATACTATTTATTATGTTTACAAAAAATAACATTTAAATTGCAACAGACTAGTAGGCTTGAAGCTAAATCACCAATGAATAAATAGTAACAATTTACACAGATCTAAGATATTTCAATTTCGCAAAACTATCTATATATATATTTGAAAATCTTTCTATTTTAACCAATTAAAAAAAGGGAACTCGTTATATAGTATAACGCCCATTTATTTATGAAGATGCGTATATATCTAATGTATATATATGCTATTTAAGGTAAAGTACCCGGTTTTGAGTGATGTATACAGAATTCGCCATTCTGAATTTTTCTGAGCTCGTATCCTAGAATTGAGTTTACCCTACAAAAACGCACGCGACTCCATTGGTTTCAGTCTCTCAATTCTACCTACTCTCGCAATATTAAATTATAGTGAAATTCCGAATCGAAGAAAGGGAAAGAGCCAGGTAGCACACACAGAGCATAAATACTGATGACCTCAAACCATAATAAACACCTTACAACCTACAATGAATAGAAAATAAAGCTTAACACTTTGAAGACACAAGCCATCTATCTTACAAGGAGGAGAGCTAGCTGCCACGAACGCAGACAAATTTTATGGGAATAGGCTCTCCCATGGTTCTCATGGTTCAAAAGTATGAAATATCTAGAAATATACCTCGACCAAAAACTAGTCTTCCAGGAATATGTAATGCAGACAATTTTGAAAATGTAAAAATACCTAGTTACACTATAGTCGTTACTAAATAGGAAATCACAATAGAAAATAAACTGATTATGGTATATACAAAACAGTAATGCATCACCAATCTGGTGTAACATCGCAACAGCACGCGTCAAGAAGGTTTAAATAGTTCAAAACAAACCATGGGGTGGGACATATCAATACGTCTACTACATCAACTGGCAGAAACAAAAGTGGTCCAGCAAGCAACAAATCGGAATTAATTTCAGAATGAAATTTTTAACTTCTAAATAGCCAAAGAATTCGCATACTTAAGATAGACTTAAATAAATAGGTTAAGTTTTATATTAGACAAGAAAAGACACAAAAGTAGTACGCTTTCCTTAAAGAAATACATACTAAACTAAAAGAAAAGTTATACGATCATTATAGTAGATAAACAGAACTATCCATAAGTTAGTAGTAGATGTGAAGACAAGAATTTTCAGCTCTTATTTCCTTTCAATTCACACACAAATGTGAAAAGATGTCACAGTGGGTATTATAAATAAATAATTAAATAAACAAAAAGAGATTTTAATAAATATATTGTGGGATATATAATAAACTTGGCATACCATTTATAGTAAGTAAAAATAAAACATGAAATGTCTTTCAGTAGCAGAAGATAGGAGTAAATTCTAATAATTACATCATAATTTAAATAAAACAACCGTAGAAACCATGAATATATGAGCCGTTTATTTTTAAAGTGGCCCAATTTCAAATGATCATAAAGACTATTTTACATTACAAGAATATAGAAAAATAGTCTTTATGATCATTTAGACTTTGGCTACATTCAAAATAAACGTCTCATATTATAAAAAGAGTTAAAACTGTTATAGAACTATATGTCAGTTTTCTGTACAGCTGGACTAGAACACAGTTGCTAACTTTTTAGTAATGTGGAAAAGAAGTGTTATATCTTTTAATTTGTTTGAATATTTAAAACATAACAATTGCCACAAAAACATCCCGGAGATGCATCCCAGCAACCGCAATCATCAACAGTTACCAGATATTGACCCATTATATTTTGGCAAATAGGTAGGAGAGTAATAATAATGTTAAAAAACATTTTAATTACTAAATTACATATGACTAAAATTGACAGCCAAAAGTTCCCAGTATAATGAAAAAATGTAATTTATTCAAATAACAGTACCATAATCCCATTCGTGAGCAGAACAGATATAATTTCTTTTAGCATGGAATGAGTTTTACAACGACCCACTAAAAACACCATGTTCTCATTTCAATTTATGATGCCAAGGGAACAGGAAGCTAGCGAAAACCTCTGATTCTAGAGAGACACGTGTCGTTCTAAATCTTTTCGTATACTGTATACCTACAGAAATAGGGTCATATCGTTGAATAATAAAACATTTGGGAGAGATTTTTCATAAAAATTACACCCGGAGGAGTTTTTTACTTCAGAGTAATGCATCGAATTTCACTTGAATGACATAAATTAACTTTTCTCTTTGCAAATTCTATTGTTTAGTTATAATTCAGAACAGCAAACTGCGAGCATACCTCAGGTTCTAATGATTGATGATGATGATTTCCATAAACGTCTTCACTTCATGTACATATTGGCAAAGTGCAACCAATACCTTTTGTCTTACAATTTAGAATTAAGGCAAACATAAATTGTATTATCTTACCTTTTTTCCAAAGAATAAAAGAAAAAATCAGAAAAAGTTTAATAGCTTTCATGCCCCTACGTTTAAAGTAACCGTGTGGTTGTAAATAGCAAGAGGGTTGGTTGAATTGAAATTTATGTGGACAAAGACCTGTTCATTCAGGTATATGAAAAAAATAAGTGCAATAATATTAATTTTTTGGTGGTTGATGATTAAGAGGGCACTCTACTTTAAATAAATAAAATAAAAATCCTAATTTTGAAATGATGTGTAAAATAAACTACAACAGCAGCAATCAACTTTATTTTCTGTATGATTATTTATTGAGCTTAAAAGTTAATGTTTATATATATGTAAAATATGAAAAAATACAAAATGGCGGCGACCATAGCTAGGTGATCGAGCATGTGCCTTCCTGATGCGATAGGCAAAACCAACAAGGTACTGTTTCTAGAATATAGCTCAATAATCCATGAAAATTCCACACTACCTCATCTTCAAAACCCAATATCTCAAAAAATATCGATGTTAGCGATTTGGTGTTCTAGAACTTTTTGGAGGAAATTGAATTTCCTACAAGTTTGTCATTTACATTTTTACTGTAGCTCTTTATATGGGAAATCTTTTTTACGAGCACTTAATATTAATAATATTAAGGGCTCCAATTTTTAGGGAATTTTTGTTTAGGTATTTCCCACAAAATTTCGAGGTGGGACTGAAATAAAAAGCACCCTAATGTATAGTTTACATTAGTCGAAAAATTCACTTGACAACCATCGATGTTTAAGTTTTGTAAAGTTGATGCAATGCAAAATTCCACCTACAACTGCAACAATATCTGCACCGTTTATATCTTGCTGCGCAAAGCGCCACAACAGTGGAAGTGGATGTAAAATAACGATTTTTTGTAGCTCATTATTCACAACATTAATTTTATTTAATTGCACAAAAGATTGCGTTATAAACTAAAGATACAGAAAAATTGAATTTTCTTGCCCCATTATTTGCGGTAATTGTCATGAACAATTATGTCTTAAATTCTTGATTCATCCGATATTTATTACATAGAGCATGATGAAATCAATCCCATTGATCTGTTGGCAGCAAACATGAATGAAATTGAAGAAATCAAAGAGCATAAGTACGATATACAGATACATGAAATTGACGAAGATTTTTACATCAAACATGGATTACTACTGATACACACCTTGTATCTTATGCATCCCAAAGATAGTGTAGAAAAACTCTCCCATCAATGCATTTTTTCCGAAATATAAGCACAATTGCATTTCGAAATAGCAAAAATCAAATTTTATTTATAATTTTGCAACCGAGTGTATGTTGTTTAAAATGACGTAATAAAGCAATTAAAAAAGGCTTCAATTTTGTTGGAATGTTATTTATGCCTAAAGTATCCGGGCTAGGAACTTTTTTCACTTCAAGCGCTGTAATTTACACATCCATTCTATACAGATTACCAAGATGTTCAATATTTATAGATAAAGTACCTCTCTCGCGTTCCAATGAGTCTTTAAACACCTCTAGCCCTCTTCCATCAAACAAAGCTCATAAATTGATAGAATCTATTTTGACAAGTTTTATTAATTGTTCCACATATCAAAAAAAATTTATTATTCAAAATTTACCTTCTAGAGAACTTACCCCTAAATTAATCCACTTACTGTGTATCTCATACCATTGCAACTTGGGTATGGTGAGAGATAATTAAATGTACATTATAATATTAAATTATAAATTCTGTAAAATCTAAATATATTAACCTGTGTACTAGAACTCAATAAAACACTGACTTCTCAATTTAAAACATGTATTAGGTTGTTCTTAAGTATTTTGAATGAAAACATTTATTATTTTATGTTTAATTCCAAAAGATAAAAGATTTTAAACAAAAACTGATCATTTTTGGTAAATTTCGTCGTTTTTTTATGCAAAGATGAAGTGGTTAGACAATTTTTTGAAATTCATATTGAGGATAACGAATGTAATGGTAAATGCAACCATATGTATAACAAAAGCAACTTAATCATGAACAACTAAACTGCTTTAAAATTACGGCAGTAAAATAGAGTCGTAATAAGACTGCTACTAAAATTTGTATTTTTAATTTTCACTAATACTGATTAAATTGTTGGAAAATGTTATCACAGTTAAGATACATATAAGATTTCAAAACGAGGTCTTATAAATACCTAATTAAATATATTAGGCCAGGTGTGTGTTCGCTTACTTTGGACTAAAACATTTTCCTGGTAAAAGATTTAGACAGAATAGGAGTAAATTGTTTAAACGAACAATGTTATATAAAAACTTGCTGCAATTTGATTTTGAGGCTTATTTAGGTGGTTGTTATAAGATTAAACGAGTTAATAACAGTAACAGAAACGTGTAAACGATTTTGTTTTTGCAGAACTTGAGTACGCAAAGTTCCATTGATAATGAAGAAGAGATTGTGATTGAGTTCGCAATTACAATTACTCGACCGAGCAGATTTAGCAGATTACGCTTTGAGTGCTTGCGCCTAAAATCACAATTGTGGACATAACTTCAGCTGTAGGAGCCACTTAGGCCGTTTTCGAATTCGCATGCACTTGCACTCTTCACTAACTCTTTGGACGGCACTTGCTCTTGACAATTCGAATTTAAATATATAAATATTTAAATGTATTTTTAAAGCATTATGAATCTGCGAATTTTCTTTCTTACTACAATATTGGCAATAATTTCCTTCTCAACCTACAGTAATTTGAGTTTATAAACTTGCCTTGGCTGGCACCGATTCCAAGAATAACTGATTAGATATTTAAGTATTAATAATTTTGTATATTGTGCTTGAATGGTCTTTTCTTTAAAGTAATAAAAAATACTATTTTTCACTTTTTAGTTTAAGTTTGTACAAATAGACAAAGTTTTGAAGTCGGTTTTTATTTCTTTGTAAAAATTCAATAAATCATTAATTAATTAATAACACAAGTCGACACGATTTTTGATTCTGATTAATATGCGGTCATTCCTCATTGCTTTCGTCTCACAATTGAAGAAAATCAACATGATTTTTAAAAAAATTTGCTTTTGTGCCCAGGACAGCAAATTTAAAAAGACCAATCATCAAAATTGTTATGTTTTCATTTCCTTGTAAATCTGTTGGGGGCGGACATTTTTTAAATTTTCGGTTGCTATATTAGATCCTCCATCTTTAATATATATTTTGGTAACAGATTAAGTTTCAGCGACCCTAAGATCTCTTTGATTCATTTTGATAAAAAACCCCATAAAATTGCAAATGTTCGGACGCCATATTTAATTCACCACTTTGGAACCCAATACAAAAATGTACCTATACTGTTTTCTCTAGTATAACGTACTTTTTGGCAAAAAATCAGAAATATCGCACAACGCATTTAGTTGTAATTGAGGTTCAAACTATCCAAACGAATGTCAAATTTTCCTTCACAAAAGCAAAGTTTTAACAAAATTATGACACTTTCGCCTTCCTTTTGGACACAAGCAATAAGAAAATAGCATTCATAACTCAGGCTCAAAAAAAAAAGTTTAATTTTGTTGACCTGTGTAATCATTAAAATTGGTTCACAATCCGCGAAGATATCGCGTAGCATACACACAAAAAAGAAGAAAAGTACAGTCGAATTGAGAACCTCCTCCTTTTTTTGAAACCAGTTAAAAATAGATTTAAGTGCACGTGAATTCGAAAACGGCCTTAACCTGTTAACTGATTAGTTTTTCTTAGAAAGCTCGATATGTGCTGAATTCATTTCAAGCAAAGACGCGTATTTACGACATAAGCAAAATAAATTACTATGCGTTATAAAAGTTCAAAAAAGTGTAATATTTTTAAATTGGGTTTGATTCAACATTAAATGTAGTTTTATAATTACAAACTGATTTATGCAGAAATATGAAACTTTTGAAATTGACGCATATATACGACATAATCAGTTAACAGGTTAATTTAAAACCTTACCCTCTCCTGCATTTTGCTACTGAAGTTGATTATTATGCACATTTCGATATTGGGAGCTAGTTTAACAAACAATGAAAAATATATTCCAGGTTAGATCTGCTTAATCAGTCTTTACCCGTGGATCACACAGAGCGCGCCTGAAATGATCTGGATTGAATCGACACAGATGATTCTTAGCAGTCAAGTCATATAAATGGACACAAGTTTGCAAACCCGTCCCTTATTAGCGGAGCGTAATAAGCAACGTCAAAAAACATTTATACATTCGTTTACTTTCTACTTGTTGCGCGGTGTTTGTGCACTGCTTACCGCCCATTGCTCATCGCTATTTAATGTGCACGCGGCCTTACCTTTTGCTGAAAGCATTCCTACTGTGGCGGCGCTAGGAATGAAGGTTCCCAAGCGACAGCAGCGCCAACAGTTTGCAGAGTTGCCGAGAGACAGAAGCTGCCAGAAGAAGAAGAAGATCGGACTTTGTACAAGCAACGTGCACAGAGTTTTTCCGTTAAACACCTTTTAATAAAGCATTTTATTTGTAACGTGTCTTTCTAATTCAAACCTCTTTTATCTGTGACGAAAGTCCCCACAGATAACTGGTGACCCCGGACGTACGTTGAAAAACTAAGAAAAGTAGTTTTACACGGGCCAAACAGCAGCGAAGCGATGACCGACGCCGACGGAGCGAACAAAGCTCCCACCGATTTACCTGGTGCAGATGCTGAGGATGAGCAATCTAAAATGCTCAGTCACGGACAACTGCAGCATAATGCTGCTCAGGTGCAAGTCAACCCTATCACGAAACTGCATTTGCCTACTTTTCAGACAGGCGACCCTCGTACCTGGTTCAAATTAGCCGACAACGCTTTTAGCCTGGCCCGCATAACGAACGAAAAAACAAAGTTCCAGCACGCGATTTTAGCGCTGGACCCCGACACGTTACAGCTGGTGTTAGATCTTCTCGACGCCCCTCCCACGGAAAATGCGTATCAGATGCTGCGCAGTCGAATTGTCGGAGCTCTGGGCGAATCTACCGAGCATAAGTTGCAGCGATTGTTGAGGGGCATCGACAGACGCGACGAGAAGCCCTCAATTTTGCTGCAGAGGATGCGAAATTTGGCTGAGGGTCAATGCAGCGACGGAGTAATGAGGACTCTCTTTCTCGAGCAGCTTCCAGAACGCACACGGGAGATTCTGGTAGCTAACGAAGCAGCGGACTTAGCGACAGTGGCACAGCAGGCCGACAGAATCAACGAAGTCAGCCAATCTTCGGTCCACACGGTTAAAACAGACACCACGACCAACGAGGAGGACCCCGACTCGCTGGAGGGGCTCCGCAAGGTAATTAACAAATTATCTTTTGAAATTGACAGATTAAGCAGACGACAGGACCGCTCCCCAGCACGCAGGAGTTTTGTTCCCCGCAACGAACCAAAGAATGGCGATCTTTGCTATTTTCATCAAAGATTCGGTAACCAAGCACGGAAATGCAGACAGCCGTGTGCGATGGCTCCGAAACAAAAAAACTAAGGCACTCCGCGTGCAGCACGGCGGATGCACGCGGAAACAACCCTAATCTACGCCTACAAGTTTTCGACAAAAAAACTGGTAAAAATTTCCTTGTAGACACCGGGGCCGACGTCTCAGTTTTGCCTAGGTCAAGTTTGCCACGAAATCAAACAAAACTCAGCCACTTGTCGAGTCTCTACGCTGCGAACGGCACCAAAATTAACACCTACGGCACAAGGATACTCGCACTTGAGCTCGGGTTACGACGAAATTTCCAGTGGGTGTTCACGGTCGCCGATGTCACGGTACCGATTATCGGTGCAGATTTCATTCACCACCATGGCCTGCTGGTGGACCTTAAAAACAGGCGACTCGTGGATCCCGATACAAAAATCGAAGCAAAGATTAAACTGATCTGTACGAGTCAGCCATCAGTTAGCACGGTCAACCAGAATAATCCCTACCGCGATCTGCTGCATGAATACGTCGAAATTACAAGATTTTCTGAGCGCAAAACGCCCAAACATCATGTTCAGCACCATATCAAAGTCAATGGACCACCTGTCGCCGAAAGGGCCCGACGACTGACGGGCGAAAAACTAAAAACTGCCAAAGAGGAGTTCGAATTTATGCTCCGCCAGGGAATTTGTGAGCCTTCACAGAGCGAATGGGCTTCACCCCTACACATGGCAAAGAAGAAACCAAATAATTGGAGACCTTGCGGGGATTATAGACGTTTAAACAATATAACTACGCCAGACCGATACCCAATTCCACATCTTCGCGATTTCACGTACAAGGTCGCGGGATGCAAGCTTTTTACGGTGCTGGATCTCGTCCGCGCATACCATCAGATACCGGTGGCTCCCGAGGACCGTCCAAAGACTGCCGTCATCACGCCCTTCGGTTTATACCAATTTAACGTCATGACATTTGGATTGTGCAATGCAGCCCAGACCTTTCAAAGGTTCATGGACGAGGTCCTGCGCGGAATAGAGTTTTGCCATTGCTATATAGACGACATCTTGATCGCCTCCAAGGATGAGAAAGAGCATCGTGGGCATCTCAAGCTGATTTTTGAACGACTTAGGAATTTCGGCCTCACGATCAACGTCGACAAGTGCAGTTTCGGGAAACGAGAGGTGACCTATTTGGGTTATACGGTTAATGCCCAAGGCGTCGCACCCCCCCAGGAGCGTGTAAAGGCCATCGTGGATTTTCCCAGACCCAAAACAATCGAAGAACTACGACGCTTTGTGGGTTCGTGGAATTTTTATCGCTCATGTATGCCAGGAGCTGCGGAGGCACAGGCGCCTCTGGACGGACTCATGCTGAAGGCAAGAAAACGAGACAAAAGGCCCGTTCCCTGGACGCCCGAGACTGAGAAGGCTTTCGAGAGTTGTAAGCAGCTTATGAAGCGAGCAATCCAGCTGGCGCATCCCATCACGGGCGCACAGCTCACTTTACGGTGCGACGTTTCAGACGTAGCGATGGGGGCGGTTCTGGATCAGACCCACAACGGCCAACGACAATGGCTAGGCTGTTTTTCAAGAAAGCTCGACAAAACTCAGAAGAATTACAGCGTGTATGATAGAGAGCTGCTCGCAATATACAAGGCAATAAAATTCTTCCGCCATTTCATCGAAGGAAGTCAGCTGACTATTACAACGGATCACAAGCCTATCGTGTACGCGTTCCAACAGAAATCAGACAAGGCCTCACCACGGCAATTACGACAGTTGGACTTTATTGGCCAATTTACAACACGAATAATACACGTGAAGGGTTCCGATAATATCGTCGCCGACGCTTTTTCACGAATTGAGGCCATTCAGTTTCGCAATGAGGCCATGAGTGTGGAGGAGCTGGCCGAGGCTCAAGCGAGCGATCCGGAGTTGATTAACCTGATCGCGTCACCAACTACAGCGTTGGAATTACAGTCGACTCGTGTCGTCGGCTCGGATGTAACTATCTACTGCGACTATTCCACTAGCGACGTTCGACCATTTATTCCGAAACCACTTCGACGACGGGTTTTCGATTCGATTCATGGTTTGGCGCATCCGAGCGGAAGAGTGACCAACAAAATGATAGCAAAGCGGTTTGTATGGCCACGAATGCGTAGCGACATAACCAGCTGGGCTCGAA
This sequence comes from Dysmachus trigonus, assembly GCA_949715965.1. Taxonomy (NCBI): domain Eukaryota; kingdom Metazoa; phylum Arthropoda; class Insecta; order Diptera; family Asilidae; genus Dysmachus; species Dysmachus trigonus. The sequence continues at coordinate 29,870,863 of OX454320.1, forward strand.
CTTGCCTGGCCTGCCAACGTAGCAAGATACATCGACATGTCAGGATTTTGCCGGAGCACATTCCCATTCCGAACGAGAGGTTCCGTCACGTCCACATCGACATCATTATGATGCCAAGATCTCGTGGCTATGCGTATTGTTTGACGATGATCGACCGTTACACGCGTTGGCCAGAGGCGATACCAATCAAGGATCTGGAAGCCGAAACAATCTCCACAGCGTTCTATGGAGCATGGGTTGCACGATATGGATCACCATCGACAATAACCACCGATAGAGGCTCTCAGTTCGAGTCTCGAGTTTTCAGGGCACTGATGCATTTGATAGGCAGCGAGCGCAACAGAACAACAGCATATCATCCGGCATCGAATGGAATGGTGGAGAGATGGCATCGATCTTTAAAGACAGCGATAATGTGCCACGACACCACGGACTGGGTCGACATCTTGCCCACAGTTTTGTTGGGATTGCGCGCATGTTTTAAGGAAGACATCAACGCATCAGCTGCGGAGTTGGTCTACGGGACGACGCTTAGATTGCCAGGCGAATTGTTCCTCGAAGGGGAACCAGCAATGGAATCCAATATGTTCGCCAGAAAAATTAGAGGACACATGCGACAAATCAAACCTGTTCCAACTGCACATCATACAAGGCGCAAACCATTCACATTCCGACATCTAGACACTTGCTCACACGTCTTTGTGAGAGTGGATGCTGTGAAGAAACCCATTGAGCAGCCTTACGATGGACCTTACGAGGTACTCGAGCGGATCTCGGACAGAGTGTTCAGAGTAAACGTGAAAGGCGTACCAACCACCATATCTCTTGAGCGACTAAAGCCAGCATTTTTTGAACACAGCGAACAGGACCACGGCAACACGGACTCGCAGATGAACACATCACAGCCTTCCACAGCAGTTCAGGCGGGCTCAGCCGGACCATCTCAGCGGCCAGCCAACCAAGAGGTATCAACGTCGGTAACGACACCGCCTCGACCGCAGGTCCAGTTTTATCCAGGAAGCAGGGTAAGATTCGTACCTGAAGCACAGTTCAGCCACTCGGGAGGGGGTAATGTGGCGGCGCTAGGAATGAAGGTTCCCAAGCGACAGCAGCGCCAACAGTTTGCAGAGTTGCCGAGAGACAGAAGCTGCCAGAAGAAGAAGAAGATCGGACTTTGTACAAGCAACGTGCACAGAGTTTTTCCGTTAAACACCTTTTAATAAAGCATTTTATTTGTAACGTGTCTTTCTAATTCAAACCTCTTTTATCTGTGACGAAAGTCCCCACACTACTACAATCAAATTTTTAAAAATTTCACTCTGGCATTGCCTGCAATTGCCAGAACTGTCAGCTGTCATAGTGATGTCACCACTGACAGTTTAAAATTCACAATTAGGCTACATTATTCCTCTTACATTTGATATCAGAGTGTTTTGTAATTTTTGAGAAATTTGGGAGTACATATTCTTTAAGGCAGTTAAAACAAACTGCAATTCTCGAAAAAAGTGACCAACTTAAAGTGTTTTATAGTAGTTCCAGGTAAAAAAAAAAGTGCTCTAAAGGGAAACTCCTTCAGACGACCCCAACATTTTGTAAACCGGGAGCTTAATTGCTTTTGCAATTCCAGTTTCTTTAATTTTCGTTGTTACAAGAATATAATCTATTTGAGAATTAAAAAGGCTTAAAACATAAATGCATGTGCAGATTTTAGAACGCTTAAACTCACGTACTGTGGTTACTGAATCACTCAAAAAAGAAAGATTTCACCCAGAGACGAATTTTCAGATTTTGGGATGGTTTGACGTTTTCTCTTGTGAAGTAAGAATTGTTATATTTAATTAATATTACCCAACGGCCAATAAACATATACAATATTATGTTCCACAGCATTTCCTAAGTTCTTAGAACGAAATTTTGAGCTATTCATTGATATATTCCAATTAGGTGGCACATCCACGGTCCAGAATTTTGATTGATATGCATCCGAGTCCTAATGTTACAATTTCATTTCTATGAAATTAGCTAGAATTATCTGTGGATGCTTTCAATTAGAAGCACTGGTGCCTTAGTGTTACATGATATGGAGAAATTTGGTTAATTAGAACACTGAAACTCACCTCTTTTGATAGACCACAGCAAAGTTAGTAAACCAGAAATTGAAGGTATCTAAAAACTTAAAGTAGTTAAACGTCAAACAATTCAAATAATATTTAAAATGTGTATATAAAATAGTTTTTGCCCACAACTTCGTCTCCATGAAATCTATCCAATTCTATACATATGTGGCAATTTAATATAATGTTCAGGTGTTTATTATTATATTGATCACTTTTTTTGCAAAATATGAACAAAGGCAAAGAGTTTTATTAAAATCTTTGCCTGCCACGTCAATTTTTGAACTTGCACCAGTGGGTAACAAAACAAATTTTATATTAAAAATTGTATAATAGCAAAAAATAAATAACAGTATAATCTTGCCAATGACACATTTTATTATTGATTAACTTACTTTTTAATTCATAATGTATATATAACATACAATATATTTGCATACCGGTGGCCATCATCGCCCAAATGAAAAGGCGACCGCCTGTCCAATGGGACCACCGTGGCAGCGAAAGGATTAATCCTTATAGTGTCGAACAACGATATATCGTCGTTGAGTATACTTGCGAAAAGTGCCAACGACGATATATAGCGTGAGTCAAGGTGCACTTAGAGTTAAACAATATTTTTACACATTATTTACACAATTGTCAACAGATGTTGAAATTCCCTACTCATTAATTCCTTGTTACTTTAGTTCTTTTTCGCTTGATTGTAAATATGTGAGAATATGTTCGTAGTGTTTCCTGCCTATATTAAAAATGAAGACCTATAAAGAACAGTTCTTGTGAGTTGGTATACAAGAGAGTGATATCGAAAGCTTCAAACATTTTTTCCTCAAAACCACTTTCTTCATATGTAAAAAAGGTGTGGTTGATTTATTGAAAATTACTCATTCAAGTGGTTGTTATACGTTATAATGTACATATATATCAATATAACTTATTTTTGTAAAAAAGCTATTGTGGCAGTAAAGGTTTCATCCTTTCTATAATTATATATACTCTTCTTAGTTAAAACGTTTGTTATTTTTTAATTGCTTTAACATAAGAAAAAAAACCAATATTGATTGTTTCAAAAATATAAAGTCAATATCCTACGTGCTGGTAGGATTTCCAAATTAAATTTAGGTAACTCTTTTATTCTGTTTAGTTTTTAAATAAACACCGCAAAAGGGATACTCCGCCTATTTTCAATAGGGCTTAGAACGGAAGCGCATGCAGAGCAATCAAGAAAATTGATTTTGTATTGACACTGACATGTAAATTGGTATTATCTTGTAGAAATGTAATTGTTAGCACGAGTGTTTAAATATGGCATTAAGTTTTTTTTTTTTTTTAATACAAATGCTTTAAAAGAAAATTAATTTAAATTTGTCAAGAACAACATATGCTCCCGTAGTCAGTAATTTGGTTGTTTTCGTGGAACATACTTGCAGATGTTTGTAATACACCCAATTCTGTTTTGACATGGTTTTGATTTAATACGTTTTAGAAGACAAAAAAATCATTTTCCTTTTTACACGATTTCATTCGATTTAGCACGGTTAAGAAAGGTGTTTCATTTAAATTTTAAGTACAATGCTCTTGTCAACAAACATTAGAGGATATACCGAGCAATAATAGAACCTGTGGTAACATACGGCATGACTTCTAACACAAGAAACACTGGGTGTACTTGAGCGGAAAATCCGGAATGCCCAAATAATTTTAATGGATATTAAGCATTCTGATGACAGAGAAACAATATTTTCCGACGAATTTTTTTTTCGGTAGTAGTTCATTTCTAGTACGGAGATTTTTAAGTGCAATTTGATTGTAACTTTTGCGTCTTCATATTTGAGGAACTACGCTTGCAAAAGAATACAAGTTCACAAAAATTAAAAATCGAAATTTCAGTTGAATATCATTCTTTGTTCTCATTTGCATCGAATAACAAACACGGTTCGACGAAAAAAAATATCTTTTCTATAATTTTAGTGGAACAAAAATCATATTTTGAAGCAGACAAATACATGTCCATATATGAGCCGTTTATTTTGAAAGTGGTCCAAGTCCAAATGATCATAAAGACTATTTTTAATTAAAAATTCAGTTTTGTAAAGTACAATTTATATGTTCAGTTTAAAATAAACTGACTTGTAATATTGAGTTTGCAATTTTCTAATAAAACTATTCTTGGAAACTGGTCTACTTAATCATACCCTGTTACGTTCGAGTAAGGAGGTACATGTTGTATTGAGTTCAAACAAAAAGATACATATCCTGACCTGTTCGAACAAAAGGTTACATGTAGATATTTTAAATCAATATAACTCTTCGTCGTAGCAATAATTTCACATTCCAACAAAGTAATGCCAGTATCAGTACAAAACCGTGGTTTAAAAGTCATAATATCAAGTTTCTTGATTGACTAGAGTACTCTTTTGATCTGAATCCCATCGAATATCTTCTGAGTTTCTTTTTTGCGAGGTGTACTTATTAAATTTTTCAATTTTGAAACTTGTATGAAGATCGTACTTTTACATTAAAGAAGAAAAAGATGCAATTTAGAATTTTTAAAGTCATTAAAAAAGTGGCAATCCAAAAAAATTTTAAAATTATCTAAAAACGTGAATGTTTTCCCATTTTTACTGCGACTTGTTATTTTGAAATGCCCTAATATTGAATATTTGCTTTGTGTTGAACGATATGCGAAAAGTAATAAAAGATTTAACAAAAAAGATATTTTATAGAAAAAAATCACAACAAGGTTTTTATAAAAAGTTAAGCTCTAGACGGACCAGGAATTCAAAGAAATGCATAAATTCTGATAAAGCAAAATAAATGAGGATATACCCCTTAATTTCAAAATAACAAATATAAACTATAATATATTTTTTATTTACAATCTATTGTAATCACAACCTGAAGACAACTGTAGACATGTCTGAGAAAAATCTTCAAATAAATCAGCGGGTGGAGGTAACGGCGAAAGGCGTAAAGGGAAAGATTGCATATGTTGGAATGACTAGTTTTGCTGTAGGAAAGTGGGTCGGTGTTATCCTGGATGAACCCAAAGGAAAGAACAATGGTTCCATTAAGGGAAAATCATACTTTACGGTAGTTTGTATTGATATAAAATAGTTCCCTAAGTGATTGGTTGTTTTTTTAGTGTGCAGAGAATCATGGAATGTTCGTTCGACCAACTCAACTTGTCATACTCGATGAATCGGACAACCCTATCGAAGATAGTCCGGAGGAGAGAACCCCTAGGTCCAGGCTAAGCAGGTAAGATTTATATTTAGCATTAGAAAATTTTTGGCTTTTTTTTGAAAAGTTTTTCTTTTAAAATTGATGTTAAGTCCGAAATTATTTTTATTTTGCTAAGCATATATCGCTTCATATGCTAAAATGTATACCGTATTGATAATTATTTATTAAAATTTCAATTTTGTGTTATTATTATTATTTAAATTACATTTTATGCTATATTTATTATTTGTACAAAGCACTTTAAAATAAATCCAGAAATTAATAGTCAATCCGGGGTAGTAAAGTGTACAACCGTGGATGTTAGGCGTGGTGATTTCCTTTTTGGGTTTTGTAGGAGGAGGAGAAGAGAGGGAATTTTTCGAGACTGAGGTCACTAACATTTGCCCGCCATTTTGAAATTATAGTGAATCTCACAAAAATTTTGAAAAGAACATATCTGCAGATAATACAATTCTCTTTTATGTACAAGTAACTTTTCAGTGTAATATTAATAATAAAAAAATTATGAGCAAGATGAAAAGGAGGCAAAGCTGAAACATCTCAATGTTTTCAATCCCCTAGATTTTGATTTTTAAAGTCAAATTCCTTATGTCCGTTAGGGTAAAGGATATTGGGAAATTGGAGCATAACAAAAAGTGAAACGCTCGGTAGTAGGGGGCGAACAGCAGAGCAGAGGAATATTAATTGAACGATTCTGAGACTTAAGTACAAAATGAAGAATGAAGGTATATGCCTAAATTGGATTGTGTAGTTAAATTTAAACGCACAGACGTGAGAACTAGTGGACTCGCTATCTCATAATTTTACCGATAGAAGAACGACTGTCACTGCTCACATGGATTTTACGTCAAATCAGATGAACAATGTCTGTGAATACGTCAACAGTGGGGGAAATTTGTGTAGCCCAATGTACTATGGAAAGTAGTCAAACGTTTCTTGTTGTGGCTATGTATATATCACCAAATAAAAAATCAGTGATTTCATTCATTCTACACGAGATGTTGCTTCTATATCCTCCAGAGGGCGCAGTTCTATTGAATAAAAGTTGGGATAAAATACAAATTATATTGCCCGGCGATTTGGAATGTAAACTTCACGAAGCACAACCATTGATTTAAATAATGATCGACCAATATCGACTACAAGATCGGGAACAATTATGGAAGCAGTATTGTTTAGATATTTTGATAAACTCTAATCTCGAACTTATGTTGTCATATTTTAGCTATCATAAACCCATTATCTCATTTTTAGATTTGGATGAATCCAAGGATACTGATGAATAAAGATATATTTTCAACTTAAAATACCTTTTCTCAATTTTTCAATTATTTGTTTAGCTTACAAATTTCCTATTCCTTTAATCTTTGACATTTCATTCCTAACGTACGTGGCAACCACGCACCCTTTTTTTTACTGATAAAGTTTTTTATTGTTAATTACTTTATTTTTATTTTTATTATATGTAAAGCCGAAAAGTTACTGATAAAAGAGAATTACATTGGGACCAAATTTGCTCTTAAAAAAATTTTTTTTTCATACTCATGGTTACAGAAATTAAATAAAAACTAATTGCGATCGTATAATAACTAGAATAATTAATTTCGAAATGGCAGTCTTATGACCAAAAATTAAGTGTTACACTCACGGCCGATCCTCCTACAAAATCTAAAAATAAAATCACTGCTTACCCAAAATGTATGGCCTTATGCCGGATTGACTTCATTAAAAGGGAATTCTAAAAGTCGTAGAATTACTTTGTACAAGGATTTGATTTAAGTGTATATTATTGAATTCGCATCAAGAATGGAAAAGTGATTTATTCGCTATTTAAGAACGCATCCCTCAATTAATTCTTGAAGGAAACGTAGTATCCGTATTTTAATAATTCTTAAGCAATTAATATTAACACATTTTAACTAACTAAATTAAAAATGTATCAATTTAAAAAATAATAATATAAATACCATAATTGAAGAGCCCTAATCATTTCCAAACCTGATTCGTGTCAAAAACTCTTAAATCTAATACGGTCTTGCACAAAAGATTCTACAACACTTTTATGGAAATAAATATTGGTGGAAAATTATTGTTTCATTAAAAATACATATTCTGAATTATATCACCTGGAAATTCATATTTTTGGCACTTCGAAATTCATTAGAAAGCACTTATTTTATTTTTCAGCCTCATATATATAAAAAATCTCATGGAACTCTAAATTGTAAGAGAATGTAACATAGGAAGATTATATTTTTGATGGAACATATTTCTCTTTTAAGAAAGTCGGGAGACATTAAAACTTGTTGCGAAAAGTCAGGGATCTAACTCAAATTGTAGAAATGGCTTCAATAAGCATTTTGTTTTACAGGAGGAAAGAAAAAGTTATGCCTGCGTCAAGGATGTACAATTTCTTTGTAGCCAGGAAGCGTAGGTAAAAACATCGAATCAGTACCGAATGAAATATGTATATCTATGAAATAGAACAGGGTTTGGGTTATTCTTCTTGCTTTGAATGAAACGTGACTTTTGCAATGAAACGAATTATTACAAAAATATACAATTTTTGGCCACACTCATGATGAAATAGCTTGAATGCGAGTGAAAATGTATATATTTTGCCTTACTATATGCTCTTCTAAAAGCACATGAATATTTCTGGATAGGTGTGAATTTCGTAAATAATATGATACGCTTTCAAGAATCTACTATTATTGCCTGAATAAATATCTTATGTGCACCTCAGGAATTTTGCTTGTGACTTTCTCCACAATGATGTTTTCATTAAGTTAAATGAGGAAAAACTAATTAAAAAAATATAATAATTGCAAGTTAAGGTATCTGGGATTGTACAATTTTCAAAACAAAAATCATTATTTACTGATATTATCCGCAGGAGCTTTCCTAAATTGAGACTAAAACATATGTAATATCAAAATCACGCAAAAAGGTCAGTTGTATGTTGGAACAAGTAAAAGGATGCTTTCATTGTAATTTGAGATCAATATATTGCATGTATCTTCAACACAACGCAATATGCATACTTTTATTTATCTATTTCGAGAAGCAGATGCAAATCAACTTGATTTGCCTATATATCTGAAACTTATTAATATGTAGCTATATTTTTTGCACACGATTCGGATCTCTGAACACACAAAAGAACGATTGAGATCAGTTGGTTATTAATTTCATAAGTAGACGGTTCTGCATTCATTTTCAAATTGTTCAATTTTTGTAATATCATAGACAAGAGGATAAACTTAGTTTTTAAAAAGTTAGCGTTTTTTTTTTGCTTTTTAAAGATAAGCTTAAGGAGTTACGCCTAGTTAAATTCATAAAAATAACGTAATTTTGAAGATTTTGTTTTGCCAATTTAACAAGTATTTTTTGAAATGCTCGAAACAATTTCGAAACATATTTTAAGGTGCTTATACAATTTTTTTTTATCAAAGAAAAATGAATGCAAAATGGCTCCTATCCCAGAGAACTTTCTTTTAAGGTAAATCGATTTTGGTTTAATTTTGAAAAAAAAAGATTTCTACCAAAATGAAAATTAATTAAAAAAAAAAATACAGCTTTGAAATAATCGCATTTATATTTTGTCGTGCATTAGCTTACGACTCGTAGTAGCGCCCTCTAAACCCTTATAACTTTTGAATAAGTGTTCCGATCCTTTTGAAATTTTGAGGAAACGTTCTTATGATGATATATGAGTAGAACTACCAGACCTTTAAAGATCCAGATCTGTGATCTGTATAAAACTGTGGATCTTGTTATTGTAATAACGTGTTACAGTGAGATCCGGTTCTCGAAATCTGTTTAAATCTTTTGTCAAAAAACACAATTTTTACATCTCTAGGTATAGTAAAATCACTTTCCTTCAAAATTTCCTTAGTTATGGGATTACGAAACGAAACATAGGTGATTGAACTTTGACAGTTTTTACATATTTCCACTTTTCTTGGTAATGCGGTAATGGGACCTCAAACGCATTTGCATATAAAGGTAATTAATCAAAGGGATGGGGATTACATTTTCTTATGTACGATTCTTACATATATGTATGTATGATAACTCCAACATTTTTCAATTTATTTCGATCAATTTTTCATCAAATCTCAAGAATACCATTAAAATGTATACTTAAGGGCTTTCGATGGTGTAGATTTCGAATCTGCCATCAAATTTCGAAATTCCAGGTAGCAAATCCAGGATGGAGACAAACATTTCCAAAATTTAAGATATTTCAAAGCAAAGGTTTTCAGGTTCAATGACTTCGAATCTGCAATCAACACTTTTAATTTCAATAGGGTGGATCCAAAATGCCTGCCAACGAGTACCTACTCGAACATAGAGATTTTGAGAGTTACTAATTTCTTGTTACTACTAGATTTTGAAAATTCAAGATGGCGGATTCAATATGGCTGTCAAAATTTCTTATTCAAGGTGTTTTCGTGAAAATGTAAACAGCGATTTTAATGAACATTGATTTCGAATCAAATCAAAAATTCTGTGCAAAATAAAACATTGCTTAACAATATTATTGAGGTTATTGTTCTTACAGGACAGGATAATGAGGTCGCATATATCACGCGAATATCTCTGATTTCTGCTGAATCACGTATTACTCTCAAACGATCAACTTCAATTAAAATGTCTTTCGTCATTGCTGTAAACAATTCACAAGGCCAAACATTTCGGTACGTAGGGGTTGGCTTACGCCGAAAATACCTTTCACACGGTCAATTGCAAATAGATGTATTGTAAATTAAAAAAATTACAGCCCATTTTCAAAGTTTAGTCATGGTTTGTCCTTTTTTCCCAGGTAAAATCGGGATACGGGCAGCTAGTCTAGAATAACGAGGTTTTTAGGGTTACGTAGCCAAATGGCAATAAACGGAACCCTTATAGATTCGTCATGTCTGTCTGTCTGTCCGTCCGTATGTCACAGCCACTTTTTTCCGAAACTATAAGAACTATACTGTTGAAACTTGGTAAGTAGATGTATTCTGTGAACCGCATTAAGATTTTCACACAAAAATAGAGAAAAAAAGCGGCCAAGTGCGAGTCCCCATACTTAGAACTGAAATTCAAACATTTTTTTTCATCAAACCCATACGTGTGGGGTATCTATGGATAGGTCTCCAAAAATGATATTGAGGTTTCTAATATCATTTTTTTCTAAACTGAATAGTTTGCGCGAGAGACACTTCCAAAGTGGTAAAATGTGTAAAAAATATTGCATTTTTTGTAAATAGTTATTGAAAAATTTTTTTAAAAGGGTTTATGGATAAGAGATTGATTAATGTTTTCCTAGTTATGATTCCAGATGCTTATGTACAATACTCTTTATTTATTCGCTTTCTACCTACCACTCATTTAATATTTTTTTTGCTAACGCAATCTATCATCACTTAATAAACATTTTATTTCGTATTTCATATAAAAATCAAAAATTTACCATCGTGCATGCCATCATCCATTCATCGTTTAGTGCGGGCTCAGTGCGCTCTTTACCAGGCATTACGAAGCCGACGGCGTAAGTTAATTTATACAGCAAATCCCTTTAGTATTTCTTTCAAGTCAATCTTGCACTACTTATATTATTTATATTTACTCACCGTCAAGCCTCTATCTTTCCTAATTTCTGTATTGACTTCATTTACACGCTGTCGCCCCTGTGGAATTTCATATAATGTTAATAAAAAAAAAAAATAAAAAAATACGAACTTGTAATTTACTAACATTGCTGGAAATAGAGTTAGGAGGAAATCCCCGGTCAAACAAGTATCTAAGAAGCCAATCACAATGACTTCATCAACGTCAAGGTTTGATTTAAATATTTTCCTCTTGCTTATCGTAGTCACTGCACACTTTTATTACCTACAGTTAGTTCTTTGTAAATTAAGATTCGTCATACACTACTGTTTTACTAAAATATGATTAATTTCATGAAAAGTTCAAGGCTTTCTTTGTCCGGAAGTAGACAGAGTCTGCTTGGCTCTCGTAGTCAGTTGGTGTCTCCAGCTACGGATAGACCGCCTTCTGCCGCCCCAACATCATCCGATAAAAAGAACATGAGCCCACCTGATTCATTATCAAAACGGGCATCTTTTGTAGAGGTATAATAATAATTATGCCTCTAATAACATTTAATAATAAATACATTTTAGACTGGATTCTTGGAAACATTGAAGCCTCAATTCACGCCAGGGCAATCCTTGATATCTCCATCGCCAGCTCTGACAACTGAGGAGAAACTTGGAGCACTACAGCAGCAACAGGAAAATGATGATCTAAAGAATCAAATACGCGATTTAACTGAAAAACTTGAAACTCTTAAACAACGCCGTTCGGAAGATAAGGAACGACTTCGAGAGTTTGATAAAATGAAAACACAGTTCGATCAATTGCAAGAGTTTAAGGCAAAGATTATGGAGGCTCAGACTCAGTTACAGAGGGAATTGCAAAGATCCCGCCAAGAAGCCAAGGATGCCATTGAAGCTAGGGATAGACACATGGACGAGATGTCAGAATTATCTGAAAATGTTGAGCTTATTACACTCGATAAGGAGATGGCTGAAGAAAAAGCCGATACACTGCAGTTGGAGTTAGAGAGTGCTAAAGAGAAAATAGAAGAGTTAACTTTGGATTTGGAAATAATGAAGAATGAAATGCAAGAGAAAACAGGTACTTATAATTTTAAATATGGTATTTATGTATTTTTTAAATTCAGCAATAACTGAATGTTAACAAAATTTGAAGAAGGAGATTGTGGTTTGTCAAAATCATAAAATCTTCCTAGCGATGCATACTATAGTGTCCTTAAGAGGGTAGTCCAGTGAAAACGACTGTTTTTTCAACGATTTTTTTTTTCATATTAGAAGTCAATTTTTATTAAAAAACTTTTTGACATATGATAGTACAACTATTAAAATACACAAAAAAAAATTTTTTTTTTGTTTTCGATGAGTCATCCCGACAAAATGGCCGCTCCAAAAAAAAAATTTTTTTGTTGGCGGACGTCGAATCTCTGCAACGGTTCATTTGAAACAAAAAATTCAAACGAGGTTTTAATCTGTAGAACATTGGCTATCGTCGGAACTAGAATTATTAATTTTCAATAAAAAATAACAAAATGGCGGCATTTCGAATTTTTCGGGTGCTTAATTTGTTTATAACTTTGTAAATAAACAATGGATTTTAATAATTCTAGTTCCGACGATAGATACACAATCAAGAAATATACAGCTAAATTTTTAGATCAATCGGAGCAAAAGACTCTGAGATCTGACGTCCGCCGAGTCAAAACATGCTGTTTTCAGAAAAACGCGTTTAAAGTTTTTTATGCGGAAAAAAGCTAAAAAAATTAATTTTACCTCAGTCAACGATGCCTGCTCCATACATAACTAACCTTAAATACAAAGCAGAAGGACCTAGACCGTTATAAACCGAAAAAAATGGGCGAAGCAAACAGAAATATAAGAGTCCTCCTTGCTCCGAAACACGCCAAGGGACCTTCGAGCGCTCTGATTACACGTCTCTCGAAAACGCTCTGTATCTTTAAAACTATTCAATATTTTGCTTAGATAAATTAAGGGAGTATTTTCTAGGTGTAGTAGAGTAGATTTAAGCAAAACAAAAAAAAAACGAAAAATTTTTTTTTTTCACTCCTTTCACCCCTTAAATCATTTTTTGTACACTTTTTAATTGTTCTACATGCTATAGAAACGAATTAAAATGTTGCCATAACAGAGAAATAAATTGCTCATGAACTTCTTGTGAAGTACGCGCGGCATAACCGTTCGAGGAAATGTGAAATTCATTATTTTATTTCTTTTATAAGAATACGGAAATTATAACTGTATTACTGCCTTATAATAATTTTATGGTCTTATCCATAAAAATAACTTATTAAGACTATTATCTAAAAGATCCCAAAATTTAAAATCAAATACAATATAAATACCAAATAATCAAAACATTGCAAGAAAATTATCAACACGATCGAATACAAGGGCGCAAACATTATCGAGTGGTTTCACACGAAAACCTCAAGAAATCTTAATAAATATCATCTTTATAAATCCCACAAAATCGATGCCAACAAAAATCTAGATAGAAATTAATTCGTACATGGTCCTTTAAATATGGTACATAGGTATAAATATGAAAGTTGTACGACACCCGGTGTTTATTTTGTAAGTTCAAAAATTTGTTATTGACCAATCTTTGCAAACTTGATTCATTGCTTTAGTTTTTGTTGATATGTTTTTGGTCCTTCACAACTATTTTTGTGTGTTTTTATCTTACTGTCAACATGAACTCACATGGCGAAACTTAGTGGGACCTTAAAACTCCTTTAAAAATAATTAATTTTAAATTATCAAAAGGTGATATAACAATTATCATATAGCATTTTATTTAAACTGTTCTAACATAGCAATAATATGACGTTCCTAAAATGATTTTCAACGGTATTGTTACGCACGCTAAATTTTATTTCTGCATTATGTTTTCCTACACGAAAATTATAACTTCGATTTGATTGATATTATTCAATACTACAAAATTTTTAAGTCTTAATATTAACACAAACGAGAGTTCTGGAACCTCCTCGCGAGGAACTCCCCGAGATTATTAAAACGGTGTACACGATCCTGCCCACTGGTGGTCACTAACTTTTTTAGTTTATATTTATCTTATTTAAACTAAATTTTAATTTCAACAATGTAAATAAATAGAGAACATTGTGCAATAAAAAGTGCACTAATTAACAACTAAAAAATTTTATTATAAAGTAATATTTTACCATTATATGCTAAAAATAATGGAAATTATACTGTGATCCCCTGAGCCCACCATATAAAAAGTGCGTGGCAATCAACTTACATTTTAGCTGAATATTCTACATATGTAGTATATTAGGTTAGGTTAGGTTAGGTTACAGTGGCCACTATCCATTGTGATACCACACAGGACGATCTCTATGTCTAACTGAAAAACCATTTCGAAACATTGATGAAGTGTTCGACGGTCATCAAAGAAATAGGCGCCCAGATGTTGATACCTGCGATTTGCAAGAGCCGGGTATTGACGAGGTGATTGATACTTTCTTCGTCATTGTGGGAACTTCTAAAAGTAATTGAAAAATACGCCAATCCTACTGACGTGCTTGTCTATAAGGCAGTGCTCCTTGATCACTGCTACGACGTTGCTAAAAACTTCCCTCTTGATCGAGATCAAGTTATTCGACTTATTACTTTCGAGGGCTGGTCAGATATCCCTGGTGGCCGCACAAATTCTTTCGTACTTCCACCCATTATCGGTAATTTTCGCTTACGAGTACATCCGCTCTGACGTTGCCCGGAACATCACTATGCCATGATACCAGGTTGACTTATATCTCTTCAGGCGACTAATTTAGCCAAGAGCAGCAGTCAGTAACCACCCTAGAGGTTATATAGACACCCATTAGAGATTTAATTGCGGCTTGGCTATCAGTTTGGATATAAATGCCGCCGAAAAATGGCCAAAATAGTGGCCGAAATAGCCAAGACCTCTGCCTACAGAGCACTGCAGTGGTTTGGTAAGCGAAATGAGATTTCTAGGCGCAGGTATTCGGCGACGTACATATATATACTAATATTATAAAAGAAATCAAAGTATAGCTTTAGTGTAATTAATTTATGAAATTAAATTTCTTTTCAATGCCAGCACAACCCTTTAACTACATTTGAATACTGCGACCTACCTTCGTGTAATTATTGTGTTCTATGATAATTTCAGTTAGAGATAGTTCTTAAAAGCACAGAGTCTACAGAGTAGCGTAACAATGGTTCAAATGATAATTTTTACTGTTTTCTCAAAATTAAAATAATACCTAATTTCTACAAATTTAAACTGTACAATATTTTCCAATTTCGAGAAGGTGGAACCATTGGGGATGGGTCTCTATCAACCTATGAATTCAAACAATTGGAACAACAAAACATTCGCCTGCGAGAAACTCTTGTACGCCTTCGCGACTTAAGTGCACACGATAAGCATGAAATTCAGAAACTTTCAAAGGAGTTGGATACGAAGAAGTCAGAAGTGGCAGAGCTTCAGAGAACAAAGGAAAAATTGTCATCTAAGGTTTGGACGATTTGTATGAGTTCAGGTTCTATTTCTCAAGTTACATTCTTGTTTGTTTTTTTTTCTTTTTTATAGATTGATGACCTGGAATCTCAAGTTGTTGACTTACAAGAACAGGTAGATGCAGCGTTGGGCGCAGAAGAAATGGTAGAACAGTTGGCTGAGAAGAAAATGGAATTGGAGGATAAAGTGAAGTTACTCGAAGAAGAGGTATCCGAATTAGAAGCACTCAATGATGTACATGAACAATTGATTGAAAGTAATCATGATCTGGAAATGGATCTCCGTGAAGAACTGGATATGGCACTTTCTGCTAAAAGGGAAATGTTACGAGAAAAAGAAGCCGCTTTTGAAACTATAGTAGACAGGGATCAAACAATTCTAAAGTTCAGAGAACTTGTTCAAAAATTAAACGAACAACAGATGGAACTCCGTGAGAAAGTTAATCAAAAGGATGAGACGAACAAACCATCCAAAGATACAATTGCTGACACAATTGACTTCAAACAAATGTTTGCTGAATCAAAAGCATACACTCGTGCTATAGATCTTCAGTTAAGGCAAATTGAATTGACCCAATCAAATGAGCACGTTCGAATGCTATCTGCGTACATGCCAGATACATTTATGAGCCGTGGTGGTGATCATGATGCAATACTTGTAATTCTTCTCGTTTCGCGTATTGTATTCAAATCGGGAATAATCGTAAGTCAGGCTAGGGAACGATTCCCTGCAGTGACTTCCATCGACAAGGCTACAGTACTTCAAGGACATATAGTCAACCAGTTTGCTTTTAAGTCACGACTGCTTCATCACACTCACAATCTCCAACGAGTAATGCATCAATTCCTGTATGGACTCAACACTTGCACGCCAGATATGCTATTGAAGATTGGCTCTTCTCTACCGGAAATGATGGCCCAAGAAAAGACTGTTGATGCGGTCATAGAACTTCTTAAAGCAAACCAATTAGATGAAAATTCACCTACCGATAGTATGAGTTAATTAACTTTATTATCACTAATATAAATTTAAATTTTTTAGATATTGGGAAATGTGTCGCCTTCTTCAATGCAATTCACTCTGTCCTAATGAACGAAGAAGATTTGATGAATGAAGCACAAATGATAAGAGACTGTGTAGCCTCCATGAGTGCTGCTTGTGATTCAATAAGTACTGATGCTAGTATTATAAAAGCGCTTATTAAGGTAAAAAGAGTGATTTTCAAGGGGGTAGCTTAGCTTGTGAGTGGAAATTCGTAAAATGAACCAAAGCATTTTAAATATTGTTTTCAAATGAAAGAAAATGCAAAATAAATTAGTCTTGATTTGAATTTTCTCTACTCGCCTAGTAAAAAGTTTAATGTTTACTTTAAAAGGTTAAAAATATAACAATCGCTGATTTTGTTTTTTTAAATACATTTTTCTAAGAATTAGTAACGGATTCGTCGAAAGACAAAATGTAAATTAAATATATAATACAAAGAACGAAACGCTTATCATCTTCGTCTCTTTAACACGTTAACTACCAGCTAGGAGATAACTCGTTTGGTATGGGAATAGATGAATTTAGACAAAGTGTTAATAGCATCAATGTGTACTTCCTAAGATTCTGGCTTTATCGTAGGAATAAGTAAATGAATAAACTAAAAATATTTCTTTTTACATTGTAAAGGGAGGCGATGAGACCAGCGATTCAGGACTGCTGATGCAATATATCATTCAAAACACCGAAAATATTAAACAACAACTTAAACTTATTAAGAGGAGATTGCCACAGGTAGGTTATCTTTACAATTTAGTAAAACTTTACATTTTAATTATTCTAACATACTAGGACTTACACGTTGTAAAATGTGGCCTTACTCCCAATACTATCCAAAATTTGAGGAACTTAAGCGAACAGTTGGGCAAAGCTATGACAGTGCTTTTCCTAAGTTCCAAACAAATTATTCAAAATGCTGCAATGGAGTCAGGTTTGTTCAATTGTAGTCAGTGTAATTCCGAACATTTGAAGTAAATTTCAACAATTGTAGAAAACGAATCATCAATAAGTCATGAAAAACTTTGGGAAATTCTATCCAACATGTGCGAACAGATCTACGAGCAAGATGACCGTGGACCATCGAACAACCTTCGCAACGTTTTGAGTTCTACCAACAGAGATATGACTCAAGTTGCGCAATATCTTCTTGATCATGAGTACGAAATTATGTCGGCTACTAATACCACTGTTGAGAAACCACTTGCACCAATTGTCCTCAGAGCACAGAGTGTCAAGAAACAACTAGAGGAAACTAAAACGTTAACTGCTACCCTAGAGAATCGCGAAGCTGAGATCAAACAGTTGAAATTAGCTGCGAAAATGAAACAGAGTGAACTGTCTGAGATGCAAATAAGGAAAGATTTAGCAGAGAAAAAATTGTCTGTTCTACAACACGATCATGAGATCAATACAGAAAAATTACAGAGGAAATATGAAGAAACTCTCAGCCTTCTGAAGAAAAAGGAGAAAGAATTTGAAGAAACTATGGACCACCTGCAAAACGACATTGATTCTCTCGAAAATGAAAGAGGCGCCCTGAGAGAGAAATTGAAATCTGTCAACAGTAAAAAAGGAGGAGATCTTAAAAATTCTACAGCTTTTGGTAATAAAGCAATAATTTCTAGTTATGAAGAGTACTACAATTGTATTTTGCAGATATCACCGCTGGCTCTCCTTACATCGCCCAGGAACTATCATTACTAAAAAAAGCCTTCAATGAAGAAAGAAGAGAACGACTCAAACTGCAAGCTGAAGAGCTTAAGATGAAACTTAAAAAACTCAACCCCATTTTCGTGCCTCAACCTAAAGACAACAGAATTTCAGAACTGGAGAAGGAGCTTGCTAAAGTTAAACACGTAAGTTTAATTATTTTAAAGTATCTACCTGTTCCTGTTTTAATTTTTCAATTGTAATTTCGCAGGATTGGGTAATTTCCATGATCAAATCCGCTGAATTCCCAGATTGTAAAACATCGCACGCAAACGTGCAAAAAGCCGTGCAAGATCACAAGAACAAACAAAGAGCTCTGCAGGAGGAAATTAAGGTATATTATTTTGTTAAATCATTCAATACTTTAACACTGTATTTTTTTAGATGAAAGCTAATCATTTAGCTACCGAGATTTTGCACGAGTATTTGCAGCGCAACCCGCACCGGGCGACCAAGGGAGATTTTTCACAATTCCCATCTGTTGAACTATCTAGAGCCTTCAAGGCGGCCAACTAATCTTATACATCTTATTATTACCTTAACCTCTATTTATTTTCCACTAAATTAGTTGACTATAATCACAGATAAACTAGCTTAATGTCTTGCCTCTAACGTGAAAGTAGAGTAAAATAAATCATTCCAATCAGCATTTTTATTAAAATAAAAAAAACTGTAATAAAATACAACAAAAGATTTGGGCAACTGCAAGTTTTTGAATGAGATTTTGCAAGCAAATATGTATAATAATTTTAAAAGAAAATTTGCAAGATTGGAGAGTTTATTTTCTTTATAGTAAAATTTATATAACTTAACTCCATAATATTGTAATAAACCACATCGAAATATCTTTTTTGGCTCAACTTTCATGTTAGAGATAAGACTTATATTTATTTATTTAATCTGTGCTTTTACTTTGTGATATTCTATCGGTTTTACATAAATTTGAAGACATTTTTATTAATTTTATATATATTGAATGAAACGACTAAAATAAAAGAAATGTTAAATCGTCAACATTTATTGTTGTTCTTATGATTTCTTACTGCTTCTACTATCAAGTTAAATTGGTCCTTGGTTAGTTTAGGTGACGATCCGACAATCTAGTCGGAATCCAATTGCAGCAGTTTTAATACCACACAATCCTCGCCCGTGTTAGCATTAGCTTCAGCAAATGCTAGTCAATTATACAGAAGGTAAGAGAGCCCCTCCTCATTTGGGTCTTTGATAAGCAAGCCAGACCTTCATGATCTCCAGCAAGTAAATTTGTATACTCGTCTAAATGTAATCTTTCTTCGGAGCTAAAATATTAGCTAACTAGGAAAATTGAATTAATTTAAGTACACACGTATAGTTAAGCATCCTAAGTAGGAGGGGCTACACACTACACTGAAAATAAGCCCGAAGTTAAAAGCAAGTAAAGTATATAATACTGAGTTTAATTGATCTAATAAATTAATTAATTGATATTCGTTTGGGAACTCTTTAATTATAGCAATAAACCCATTGTTTTTAGGGATTTGCCATCGTAATTTTAAATACCTTAATAGCATAAAAACCTTGTTTTCTTCCCGACTAAGTTCTTTGGTTGGCACTGGGTTGAATATATGGTATTAATTCAACAAAAATAACTCCTTCATTTTAATACCTCGTCCAAGAACACCAAATGTTAACAATCGTGAACGTATGGCCTCATGCTGTTGACATTCATACCTTAGTATATTTTACTGCTTTTTTGCCTACAATTTTTGCATCCACACTTTATTTCTAACTTAATGATAGAGTATTATATGTTTTTAAGGGCAAAAGTAGATTCAAAAGCAAATTATTACAGTAGTAAGCAAAATTTATTTAATATATGTGTTTATAAACACTTTTCACTGTATTATTTAAACCTTATTATAATTCATTCCAACTATATATGTAAATATTATATAAATCCTTCGCTCAAAAAATAACAAAAATAATGTTTTTAAACAATAACAACAAATAATAATTAGTATACAGAATTTTATTAATTTTTCTTGTAACTCAGAGGAATGATGTTCGGCTCAATATCAAGCGTCTGCTTCATTATGGAACTCATGACTAGTTCGGTGCTACAAATCAAAACTTTAGGCTTTCCGGGCCTTGCCAGATCAGCCATTAGATGCAAATCAGTCGAACATGTTATGATTATGTAGCTATCTGGAGTTTGGGAATTACCTTCCGCAATAGCCATTGAACCGCGTCGCTTCAATTCAATTTTTCCACCAGATAGTTCGATCATTTTAACTATCTCCGACCTAGCCGGGAATACACTGGGAGTTATGTAGAAAGTTTTTCCTGTGAAGAGGGTTCGTCTAATGTTGGATTCAAGCACTTTTTCAATGGTAAAATTAAAATCTGTTTCCAATTCGTTGTCTTTAATCCTGTAGTTGTCCAAGGCAAGAAATTTCCCGGCATTGGCACTATCAACAAGCCAGTCACTTTTGATTATGAATTTAACAATACATAGTGCTCGCAGAAATTTGCAGGAACGGCCAGTTCGTGTCATGACAAGGTGGGTTGCAGATTCTGGATCATCGCACACAATACCTCCGAGTGATCTAAAATTGAAAAGGTTATATCATATATTTAAATACTTAATAATTTAAATATATATTATGTATGTATGCATTGATGCTTTTCACTAATGGCGGCTGTAACAGTTACAGACTGCGGGCGAATATAATTTTTGTGAGATCTATTTTTATAAGAAAGAAAAAAAAATCCAGGTTGTTAGAAAAACAAGTGCGCTAAGACCTGTATGCGCAGAATAATAAAGTTCTTGGGGGGTTCCAGGACACTTTAGCCACATAGGCAATAAAATTGCAGACCATCTTGGGAAAAGAGGTGCGGTGTGTTTATAGGACCAAAACGCTTTTGGAGCAACTCGAAATGCCATCTCAAAGGTGTCCTTAACCAATGACGGAACGAAGAGGCAAAACAATACTGCAAACTCTCCACAGGCCTGAGACAGCCTAAATACTTCATACTTGATATTCATGATAAAGCCGAGAAGTTTGTCCAACTTAGCAGAACTGAATATCGTATAGTACCAGAGCTTTTTACTGTCTACTGAGGTATCAACTCAATAAAATTGGCAAAGCTGGCTTGGCTACATGCAGAGTCTGCAGAGACCTCCCAACACTTGCTTTACCATTGTCCATCTATATAACTAGGCGCAGGCAAATCTACTTAGAAGAACCATTCCCCACAACTCGAAGTGGTATGGGATACAAGTTTCATCATTAATATATATATTATTATATAGAGTGAATAGCGTTTTGTTCTAATGGTATTCCGAGATTTTTGTATTTCTGGTGCTTAAGGCACTCCACTAATAGACCCAATCAAAGGACTTGAACTGGAAATATAACACTTGAAGAAACCGCAGACTCACTATAAACCTCGCTTTGTCGCAGTGATCGCAAGGCTGCTCAAGCGTTTCACCCCTGTTTAACTAACTAGGGAAATAAGTAGGAAGCAATATGCCAGTCGATTTCTTGAAGTGTACCTATCAACCTTTTCTCTTAAAAATAAAATTTGAAATGTGGGTTCACTTAAACGCTCATAACGTCCAGTAGTAATTTCATTGATTTTTTCAAGGTATTAGAGTTCCTACTGCACTACATTTCTTCCAGATTATCAGGTTATGTCAATGGTTATTAGATGCGTAAATTAAAACAATAAATTTGCATAATTTAGAAATGGAACCATAATCCGTTAAATCAGAGGTTCCAAACTTTTTTTTTTGCGTAGACCACTTTCAAAATTTTACTGGTTTCGGTGGACCCCCTGCTGCTATACACCTATCCCTCGATTTACACGATACTTTTTTTACACGATTTCGCTTTTACACGGTTTATAAAATCAGAGGTTTAACAAAAAAACCGGTAAAACTGAACATTTTAACTGCATGGATATTACCACTGCCATTTTTGAATTGTGTTCACAATAAAAATCGTCTGAGTAAGAGTTTATTTATTTATTTATTATTTTTAATTAGGATTTTAATACCAAGTTTGGTTAATCCGAGATTGTCTCTTATTTCTCTACATAGAACCAATATCGCATTAAGTACTATCAAATTATGAAAGTTACACAACACCAATCAAGAAGAAAAGTAGAAAGAAAGGTTTTAAGGACTTGATTTCTTCTTTCTATATGTAAAATTATAAAATTTTATAAATAGACTAGTATTTTTATGTTTTTCAAAATATATTTACTTTTATTTTACTTTTAAATAAATTACCGAATTATGCACATTTCAGTCTGTTTTCGTTTTACACGGTTTTACTTATAGAAATCCCGATTTCGAATTGCACGGTTTTCTGAGGAACCTATCTATCGTGTAAATCGAGGGATAGGTGTATTTCTACCATATTCCCAAAACTCTTAAAAAAATGTGAAGATTAGATCTAATGATGAAAATTTGCGTCGCGGCTGAGTTTCAACCCTAAATTCGGAATGGTAAAAATAGAAAATAGTATATTTATATATTAAATGGATTTATGATCCATGGTGATATTTCCATCGTCAGAATATCTTCAAATCTATTTTTGAAGTCATCATGCAGGGCATTAAAAAGTTGAATGTACGTTTGAATATTCTCATCAAGACATTCTGCCTGTGACAAGTTTGGAAACTGGAAGAATTCGCGCCGAGCCGACTAATATTTTGCTTCATAAATTTCAATTTTCCAAGAAAAGCCGAAATTACACCCTTTGTTTTTATTAAATTTAGGCTGTCCCCCTGTAACTGCAAGTTAATGTCATTAAATTTTTTGAACAAATCTGTCAAATACGCAATGTCTGCTTTTTATTTGATCAGGTTTTCTTTTAAATCTGTATCTTTACTTTCCAGAAATTCTAAAACTGATCCAAAAATTGAGTTAAATCTTGTTATACATGCACGTTTCAACAACAAGCGTACTTCAGTAAGAACAATCGTTGGAAGTCTTCATCATTTTCGTCGCACAATTGCGCAAATAAACGGGTATTCAATGCATTGCTTCTAATTTTTTTAACTGCTTTAAGGGAGGGGTAAGGTTTTCAGTATGAAAAAGAAACACTTTTTTTGCGATTTTTTTTTAGAAATATGGTTTGAGCAAATTTATTGAAATCTTTTGTATATTATTAAGTATGATCTCAGCAATACTCAGTAATTTTTGTATACGAAAATATCGACAGACAAGCCGGTGACTGAACTTTTTCAAAACCACTTTTTAAAAGTCCGTGTACACTGCTATTTAAAAACTACATTACTGATTCATTTCAAACTTGGTACACACTTTCTATATATAAAATACCTCCCCCCTACGTTGAGTTTTAAATTTTTTTTCTACATTAAGGGGGGTTTCCACTTACAAAATGACGAAATTTTTCGTAAAAAATAGCAGTTTTTACTTTAAATGACCACCAAAAATTTATAAATGAAAAAAATTATAATCAGAGAACGTAGGGGGGAGGATTGAATGATACTCTGACTAAATTTTAAAGGTTTTTAATTTCGGATAATTTCCAGCTGAGATACAGTGTACACCGCAAATCGTCTATTTCCAAAGACGTTCTTGGAAAAGCTCCGTGACCGGCTTGTTTGTCGATATTTTCGCATAAAAAAATTACTGAGTATTTTCGACATCATACTTAATAATGTACAAAAGGTTTCAATAACTTTGCTCAATCCATATTTCTAAAAAAAAATCGGAAAGAAAAGTGTTTTTTTCACGCTGAAAACCTTACCCCCCCCTTAATCACAAATTGAAGCGATTGGTGCAATTTATCACTCAAATTTTTCGCTATCAGGTGTTGTCGGTGGCGCGTCTCGATACGCGTTGTACTTAATATCGAATATGCAAGCTTTTACAAGTAAGTCGCCGACCTTCTTGAAATACACTACTCAAAAAATTAAGGGAGGTTTTAAAAAAAGGAAATTAATGCTAAATAAACAGGCTATCTGATCCATATGGCTAATTGAAAATAAACAAATTTTTCAAGCCTGTGGAGCAAAACAAAAAAAGCAAAAAATGTGCACAATTATTTTTTCGCGCCATCTGTTAGGATTGCATGAGGACCGTAGCTCCTAAAAAATTGTAGTACAAAAATCTGAAAATTAGAATCTTAAAGCTTCAAAATGCTTTTTTTTAAATCTCAATACGACCATTTTTGACTGAAATACATCCTGTCAAAAATCACCGAAAATTTAGAATATTTTTGAGTAGTGTATTATCTGCCTACATTGATAGGTAAAGCCAAGTCAACATTTTTGTTCTTTACTAGCGAAGATAAATTTTCGTGGACCCCCACTTACAACCCTAACTTTTTTTTCACGCCAACATAGACCCCCGTCGAGTCTCCCGTGGAACCCTGGTGGTCCACGTGGAGCACTTTGGGAATCACTGCGTTAAATTTAGACATCGAATCGTCGTATGCTTTATAGCAGTAAACATGCACGGAGGTCCGCTTGAATAGCTAAAAAGCCAGCTGAATTCAATATTTACGATTCTTTTCTAGCGACCTCAGTCGAAAATTTGCGTACACAATTTCTAGTGTACCTTGCAAATTCTTTATGTTATATTTGATGTTTGATTCAACATATTTTTCTAAGACATTAAGAGCAACACTAGTAACCAAAGATTTCACTTACATAACAGCACGTTTCAGTCCTTCAAAGTTATCGATCTGTGAAAATGCCACTTTCGGGACATTGTCAGCATCTGGAAGCTCTTTGCACACTATATTCTCAGGAACATCCTCCAACGGAGCAACTTTTACCCGTTTTGGCTCGGGTTCCGTTGGTGGCTCTAACAGGGCACGTTTCAAGCGCTCATGCGCTTCTTGAGTCAAATTGATTGGAGCTTTCCAAGGACCTGTAAAAAGATAAATATATTTTGATAATTTTGTAAAAATATGTCTTCGGGACATACAATTATTTGTCATTCAAATCGACAGAAGATAAGAAAGTCGATGGAAGAATCAAACAAAAAATTTAATTCAAAAGAAAATAATACTTCTCGACTTACCCATCAAATGTGTCACCAACGCATAATCGATCTTAAAAGGCGGGCCAGTCAAGTTGTATTGTTGATATTTAGCGCTTTCGTATTGGGATATTCCGCTCAAGTTGCCAATAACAATATCATTAAGCCAGGTAGTATTGACAACCGGAATGGACCACTCCTTGGCTTTTTTATATTTGGGACCTTCAGGTCGACGGCATACAAGTACTGTATTGTGTTTACTCATGTACCCCGTAAGTTTAGCACCGACTTCCTCGATCATCTTCTTAAGTCTCTCCCGCTCGTCCCCTTCGAAACCAGAAATAGCTATGATATGCTTCGTTGCAGGTTTCTGCGCTCCAAAAGTGCTCGGCATGGGCAGGTGCAAAGGCTGCCAAGGAGGAATTACTTGCTTTTTTTGTACAACATCACTGAGCCAATATGCAGTCACGCATCGCTTTGAATCTCTAATAGCTTGCATTACAACACCATGCCTTTGTGTTCTGCATAAAACGTGGGTAACCTTTTGACAGTATACCTTCTCAATTTCGCCACCATATTTCTGAATAAGTTCCTCCCAGTTTGGGACCTCTTTTCCGTTGCTCTCTTCATACTCCACTATGTAAAAAGTGCAGCCCAGAAGAAATTTATGTGGGGGAAGTTTCAAGTTCGGATTATGCCCATAAAAATTAGGAGCAGTTCTTGGTTGTATCGGAGCCCGGACAGGACTGAATGGAGGGCATTTTATAACGGCAGCTGGAGACTGAGGAACAACAATCTGTCCAGGAGTTATTTGATTCACTACTGACGTACCGACCACCTGCGGAGCATTAGAAATTGTATTTAGAGCCCTCCTTTGCTGTTGTTGCTGCAAGGCAAGCATTTCTTGGGGAGTACGCGGCGTAGCTGTTTGATTCAATGTGGCATTGTGCTGAGCTGTCATTAACCGTAGTGTTCCCGCTGCTGATGGTTCCGCAGGTATACCTTCAGGTGGAATTACAGTCATAGCTGCACCATTATTGCCCAATCGATTACTCAACATATTTGCAAGAGCAGTCTTCGTTTTTGAATTCATTTGTTGTTGTTGCGTGGGAGCAGCATTCTCCTGAATAATAACTGCTGAAGCTGGAGCTTGTTGGAGCGACCCACTAGGACCTGTTTGAGGCTGAACCTCGGGTGCTGGAGCGATATTGGCTGCTTGCAAAACTTGCCCAGCTTTTTGTGATTGTTCCCGCTGTATTTGTAGTTGCTGGTACCGCAACTGCTGTTGTCGTTGAAGTAAAAGTTGTTGTTGCTGTTGTGGATTTGGTGCAGCCGAACTCGCATCAATAGGGAATTGCCCAGCACCTGGAGTAGATTGCTGGGACAGCGGACTTAGTCCAGGAGTGCTTCCCGAACGTACTAACACAGGTCTGGCTCCTTGTTGCTGCAGCCATTGCATTTGTTGCTGCTGTGTTAATCCTGGAGGCATTTGGCTTTGAACGATTATATGAGATGTTCCAGCTGGACGGGGAGCACCTGCCACAGCATTCGGAGCAGCTGCTCTAGGTTGGTACGATACTTGCTGACGCAACATAAGACGCTGTTTACTTTGCAATTTCGCGATATATTCAGCCTTTTTTACTGGATCCAGTGCTAAAAATTGAGCATGCGTCTTGTCATCCAACTGAATAAGTTGTCTCTGGGCACCTGGCGTTGATCCTTGCCACTGCGGCCGTACGGTTCGAATGAACTGCGGTTGAGAGACCACCGCACCGGGCGTTGGAGCTGGTGGGGGTTGTTGCTGCTGGGGAGAACTGTTTGGTTGAGTCCACTGTTGCTGAGGTTGTCCTTGGACAATTCCGGTGGGCTGTTGAACTATGACTTGCTGCTGTTGTTGTTGGTGCGCCACTAAATTTGCCTGTGGAGACTGTGATGATTGAGAGCTTTGTTGCTGGATCAATACAGTTTGTGTTTGTTGAGGACCAGCTATTTGCTGCTGAATTATTTGTTGTGTCCCGAGGGCTTGCTGCTGCAAAATTACCTGCTGGCTCGGACTTGTAGGCAAAATATTTTGATCGTTGGGCTGGATAGGAATTTGGCCCTGCTGCTGTACTATGCTCTGCTGTTGCTGCTGGATAATTATCTGGTTTTGGATAGTGATCTTCTGGGCTTGTCCTGAAATGCTATTTTGATTTGGAAGACTTATGGGATGATTTTGCGGGGAACTGTTGGCCGATTGCATCGATTGCCCAGGTTGCTGTTGCTGTATGATAATTTGCTGCCCACTACCCTGTGATTGCTGGCTGGCGTTGAGAATTTGCTGTTTATTCTGCAGTTGCAGTTGTAACTGCTGCTGTTGGTGCAAATACTGCAAGCGTTGGGGATTCAAAACATGCTGGTTTATGACAATTTGTTGCTGCTGCTGTTGCTGTTGTTGCTGCTGCTGCTGTTGTTGTTGCTGCTGTTGTTGTTGTTGTTGTTGTTGTTGCTGCTGCTGCTGTTGTTGTTGTTGCGCATTGATAACAACCTGATGTGGCTGTTGTTGAGACTGCGTTTGTTGATTAATAATAATCGGTTGTTGTTGAGTTTGCTGCCCCCCAGCGCCCTGTTCTAACTCTAACTGGGGTGTGCTCGTTTGTGTAAATATCTGCTGCTGCTGTTGCTTCTGGGTAAAATTTTTTAGCATTTGACTTAAATTGGAAGTGCTCTGAATTTGCTGATGGGGTTGGTTAATTATTTGTGACGTTCCCTGAGCTGCCCCAATAGTCTGCGAGGTTCCCTGAATTGATGATTGAGGTTGAGAACCCTGTTGCTGCTGTAGAATTGTTGCCTGCTGTTGGGTTTGTTGAATCTGTTGCTGGGTTTGTTGAATCTGTTGCTGGCTGGACTGATTAATGATTATAATATTCTGATTTTGTTGACTTTGCTGGCTGTGGAGAATTTGTTGCTGTTGTTGAGGGTTAAGTTGATTAAACTGTTGCTGACTGATAATCAATTTCGTCTGAAACTGTCCGGGAGGCTTATTTGCAGTCTGCGACGCTGCGCTGACCTGCTGCTGTGGCTGATGTGTTGCAATAATTTGTTGAAAAGCTTGCGGCTGCTGTTGTGCCGGTTGTTGCTGCGCGATAATTTGTTGACCTTGAATGATCCTCACTTGATGTTGTCCCTGTGCCTGTGGAAACTGGAATTGTTGTCCCGGTTTTTGATGTACAGTAACCTGGGGTGACTGCACTATATGACTAGGACTCTGTCCTTGTTGTTGTTGTTGCTGCTGTTGCTGTTGTTGTTGTTGCTGTTGTTGTTGTTGCTGCTGCTGTTGCTGCTGCTGTTGTTGCTGCTGTTGAAGTAGCTGTTGCTTTTGCTGCTGTTGAATGCTTAACATGTGACTCTGAATAATTTGTTGACCTTGCGTTGTAGACGTATTAATCACGTGCCTCTGTGTGATAATTTGATTACCATCTCTAATAATAATTTGTTGCTGAGGCGATTGGTGCGGATTGGGTGACTGAGGAATTTGATGGCCTTGCTGTTGCTGCAGCTGATTTTTCAACTGTTGGGCGGCAAATTGTTGACGAATCAAAATGCTTTGTTCGTGTTGCTGTTGACTTGGACTTGGCGTGGTCCTGCTTAAAACCTGAGCAACCTGTACAGGATCTGTTGGATCGATAGGTTTTGTCAACAAAATTTGTTTCGAAATAACTTGCTGAGTATGCTGGGATTGTGGCGCTGTGGATCCTTGTTGTTGTTGTTGTTGTTGCTGCTGCTGCTGCTGCATTTGTTGCACTTTTTGCTGTGTCTGATTGAAGGCTAAAATTTGTTGCTGAATGCCTTGCGATGACGATCCACTGGAATTTATTATCTGTGCCACGCCTTGTCGCATCTGAATTTGTTGCTGCACCGAACTCTGTCTACCTTGCTGAATTTGTTGTCGCAATTGCTGCTGAACAGTTAACGGTTGCTGCGTCTGTGGAGACTGTGGTGGTGGCGGAGGCGGTGTCATTTGAGGAGAGGGTGTTGGCTGGTGCTGCAAAGGTGAAGGTGGGGGAATATTTTGAGGAGTGGTCTGCTGAGATTGTTGAGGAGATGCATCCGCATGAGCTGGACTCTGATTTTGCTGCAATCTTGGGCTTTGCTGATGTTGCTGCTGCTGTTGTTGTTGCTGTAATTGCATTTGATGCAAACTTTGCTGGTGTTGCAGAAGGGTTTGTTGTTGCTGATGAATATGCCGCTGAATAGCTTGCTGTTGCTGCGGAGTAAGTTGTTGCTGATTTAACTGCAACGCTTGCTGATGATTTTGTAGAGCTTGTTGTTGTCTAAGAATATGCTGTTGCAAAATTTGCTGTTGTTGATGCGTTGATAATGTCACAGTTTGCTGTTGTTGCTGAGGCTGTTGAGCAACTGTGTTCTGTTGCTGCTGTTGAGGTTGCTGTGCTTGTTGCTGCAAAACCTGCGACTGTTGAATAATTTGTGTTTGTTGGGGTTGAGGTGACTGCCGGGGTTGCTGTTGCTGCTGCTGTAATTGTTGTTGCAATTGCTGTTGTAGCTGTTGCTGTTGTAATGTTTGTTGTTGTTGCTGTTGTAATGTTTGTTGTTGCTGCTGCTGCAATTGTTGTTGCTGAACCTGTATTTGCTGTTGCTGAGCTTGCTGTTGTTGCATTTGTTGGGAAGCTTGTTGCTGTATTTGTTGTTGCTGCTGCATCTGTTGATGCTGAGCTTGTTGTTGTTGTTGTTGTAACTGCTGTTGCTGTAATTGTTGCTGTTGCAATTGTTGTTGCTGCAGATGTTGTTGTTGTTGCAATTGCTGTTGTAAATGTTGCTGTTGCTGATTTTGCTGTTGTTGCTGCTGCTGTTGCTGTTGTTGTGCTTGTTGTAAAATAATTTGTTGTTGCTGTTGCTGCGATGCATTTTGTTGTTGCACATTTTTGGGACGCACAAATATTACCTGTTGTTGTCCTTGTTGATTTTGCGGCAGACTTGTTATAATGAAATTTCCTTGCCCTGACATACTCCTAAGTACTTGCGTTTGTGGACTAATAATTGAAGAAGACGACTGTGTTTGCTGACTTCTAGAAATCTGTTGAGTGTTGACTTCCTTAGTGGTCTTAACAGCTTTGTTCTCTGCCTGTGTATTAGGTTCATCGAATCCGATGATACTCGATAAGCTCTTATTACTCATTGCTTCTGTTGGAGGATTTATTTTTATGAATTTCGGAGGCTCTACTATTAGTAAACGTGGGTGATATCCTTCAGGATTAAGCAGTTCCTTTCGCTTTACACTGTCTAAAACCCAATCGGGAGTTACAACATTAACAGCCACCTTTCCGAGTAAAATAGCTTTAGAGTACGCACTGCCCGCAGCAACTCCTGTTATTAGATGTGTAGTACGCGAATTGAAATCCTTTTGAACATTTCCTCCATAAAATGTAATTATTGCAAACAATTTCTTTTTGTCTTCGAGACCAAGTTGTGTAACAACTGCATTAACTCTGGAGAAAAGATTCGCTGGATTCGGATTATATGGTTTTATAGATGCCAATCGGCCAAGTTTGGCTGATGCTAAAATCCATTTATCTGATACCGGAATTACATTGTACAAGTCTGAAGTAAGACTTATTTCTTCCTCGTTGTAGTTTTTTCCACATATTATGTGTGTTACTATTTCGGACATATAGGGTCGGCTGACGGCCCCTCCTCTTTTCAAGAGATTTTCCAACTGTAAGTTTTTCAAAACGTTACTTTTATAGAAATCAATTAAATTTTAAATTATATACTATAAAAAAATCAATTGAATAAAGCAATATAACTTAGGAGTGTATCTTATGTGGGTAAAAACTTTTATATTATTTCCTCTTTATTTTTTAATTATAAATATAATATATACATATTCAATTAATACATATAAATGTGAAAGAACTTTTTCGAAATAGTGAGAACTGGAATCGAAACATCACGATTTATAGATAATCTGCCAACCCAAATCCAACCTAATCCAAAAGCTTAATCGTGTTTTTTCGTAAACCTACGTTTTTTAAATATACGAAATGACAAGGGTAACCTACGAAATCCTGGAAATTTACAAAATGAAAATTAAAAGTTGTACAATCCCCAATCACGAAATCCCCAAAGATGGATAGAAAGAAACACGACTTGTTAGTTGCTTTTTTCAGAACAACATTTTTCCGCAAAAGCGAGAGTTTGGCTATTCTGCAATAAGAACCGATGTTATCTAGAACAGTATTACAATGGCCAGCAGATAGCTACGGTATTTTGTGCTGCAAATTTTAAGCTGCCTTTACACGCTTTCTGAGCCTTGGCAAGCATTCACAAGCTCAAGCGTGTGAACGTGGTGTTTTGCATGGCTTGCGTGGGCTTGAAAGAGCTAGTCGCCGCTCGGGTGTCGGTTTTTAAACACGGATCAGCATTTAACACACTCACGCACTCGCAAGCGTTTAAATAACTACCAAATGTAACCCAGCGCTTGAAATGGAAAGCGTGTAAAGCCGTCTTTAGATTTGGTTGGTATATACATGAAATATAAAGGTTAGAAAAAAACAGAAACAATAATTTGTATATTTATCTTTGTTATTCATAAGTCCCCAGCTGATTGTCGAAAGGACAATTTTTATGAAAAAACTTAAAATTGACCGCGATATAAGAGAAATCGGTTCGTGACAATTTAATTATTTTTTATTTGCTTCTGTTTAAACAAATTGTCAAGAATTTCCGGCATTTTTAACAGCATGATTTGCCTCATGAGGATTAAGCCTGTGTTGAAAATAGTCTCGTTTTTCAGACGTGTTTTAGCAGTCCAGTTCTTACATATGAATGCTTCTACCTCTCAATTGACAATTTTTATACCAAGCTGTTCACGTACCCTAGTATCTAATTTGCGAATATTGGGTTTGTTCGTTGCGAGCCCTGTGGCACTACAGGGCGCCATACCCGCACTGGTTTTTAAACGACAAAGGCCAATTTGGTGTTTTTTGAGAAACCAGTGGCGCCCCGATTCTACCCTAGTTCAAATCCGGGGTAAACTCAGGGTTAATGACGAATTTCGGTATAATTGTTGACAGACGCAGTATTTAAAGCGAAATTAACTTTTGCAACAAACGCAAGAAGTTAATTTTAGTATTTCGATATGGAAATTATAAAAAAGTGATTGTTTTATTTTAGAATTTTCGTGCAAAAGGCCAGATGACAATTCTCCTTTTTATTAAACTGTTCGTTGAACTGACAAGCCCTGGAGCGCCACATATTTTTTATTAGAAGAGTATAAGCAATCTTGTAGGTGCCTTTTATGTAAATTTGATCGTTAGTTTGGACAATAGCATTAGGACTTATTTGTCTTACTGGAAGTGCTGCCCACAAGCCGTCATAAAGAATTCTTCCAATAGGGTTTTGGCAGTCAAAATGAGATTTTGAAGATCAGCCAAATTTTAAATGTTTCTTTGGATATTTCGAATGTTACATAATTTTTAGTTTCTCAGGATATTAAAACGTCCATACTTCTAGTGACCAGTGAAATGTCACTAAGCCTGTTAGCCATTATTTTTGTGACAAAACTAAGCAAAAGCCATGACAATTAACTTTTCTTCCCTCACGAATGGCCTAATTACTGAAAAGGGAAAGCATAAAATCAATGCCTTGCTCAATAATCGTTTTCCCCCAAGAAACAATCTCCTACTGGATGAATCGAACAAGAATACTACACAACCCAGTTACCACTAAGAAAAGCAAAATAAACAAGGTGGAACTTCTCACATCTTCCTCAATAAATCCACTTGCAAAATATTTAACATTTGCGAACAAGTCTTCTTTGATTTTTATGGCGTCCATCTTTCCAGTTTCGTGTAAAATGTATTGCATCGATGTGAGTTAATAGTGAGGAGCGCACTGTACTAAATGATAATAAAAATGTTCTGATTGAAATTAAAGTGAAATACACTACACTTATCACACTTCCAGTCACATATTTTACTATAAATTTTATAATTTAACAACTACTATTCGGCAATGAACCCGACAACAACCGCCATTTTCCTGTATCAATCGGATATTCTTACAGCGGCTGCAATGTTGATGGGGCCTTTGAGGAGAGAACTAAAGGAGATAACATGTTAGGAAAGAACCGTAGCCACCTTCTTCTTCTTGCTTTCCTCGAAATGCCAGGGCGGCATAAAAAATTTTCAACTCTTAAGGCCCAATTACAATGACCGGATCTGAGCGCAAGAGAACCGGGTTGAAGTGTCAAATTGGTTTTCCTACCATACGTTTTCTACTTCAGCGATTACATTGAACGGATACAAGCGCATTCGATCGGAACTACGCGCAGTAAATTTCGGATTGTGTAGAAATCGACGGATTGACGGATTTAAGTGTCAAACATAAGAACTGCCACCACCGGTTATTTCTCCTACTTTTCAATTTTTTAAGTTTTACACAACATTAAAAATATTGAAAAAGCTTTTATTTTCCGATTTATATGCATTTCTACTTTTCGCACTTCTAAGATTTAAAGAACTACTTAGACGTTTTAATCCGAACAGATACGGCATTGTAATTGGTGTTATTTTCCTATCCGTTTCACTGCGTACTTTAACATTTCTATCCGCAAGAGAACCGGGTTGAAATGTCAAATTGGTTTTCCCACCATACGTTTTCTACCTCAGCGATTACATTGAACGGATACAAGCGCATTCGATCGGA
The DNA here is from genome assembly GCA_949715965.1 of Dysmachus trigonus. Taxonomy (NCBI): domain Eukaryota; kingdom Metazoa; phylum Arthropoda; class Insecta; order Diptera; family Asilidae; genus Dysmachus; species Dysmachus trigonus. The sequence goes on from OX454320.1 coordinate 29,904,823, forward strand.
ACTACGCGCAGTAAATTTCGTTTTGTGTAGAAATCGACGGATTGGCGGATTGAAGTGTCAAACAGAAGAACTGCCACCACCGGTTTTTTCATCTATTTTAAATTTTTTAAGTTTTACACAACATTAGAAATATTGAAAATGCTTTTCTTTTCCGATTTATATACATTTCTACTTTTCGCACTTTTGAGATTTAAAGAAACTACTTTGACGATTTAATCCGAACATATACGTCATTGTAATCGGTGTTTTCTTCCTATCCGTTTCACTGCATACTTGAACATTTCTATCCGTTCAGATCCGGTCATTGTAATTGGGCCTTAAATCTCACAAGTAAGTTTGTTCGTTGACCCAAAAACCTGTGAGCGTCATGACGACTTGAGGCATCCTGAAAATTGTCAAAAAACGTGTTACGCACCAGAGCTTGTCAGTTCAACGAAAGCTTATTAAAAATCAGAACTGTCGTAGTTATGGCCTTTTTGCACAAACATTTTAAAGTAAAACAACAACTATTTGATAATTTCCACATTGAAATGCTGAAATTAACTTCTTGCGCCCGTTGCAAGAATTAATTTAAAATAATTAAGCTGATATTCGTCATCACACATAAATATTGTTTGATTACTGCACTTATGCAATATTTTCTTATTGAAAAATTAATAAAAATTCACTTCACGACTCTTTGTTTAGAAAAAGGTGACAGCGAAATAAAGGAAATTTTGGAGATTCATATCACAGAATAAATTGAAACTATGTATATCGAAATATATAATTTTTTAACATTTGATTCTGTTTAACCAACTACTGCTTAAACAATTTTTATGAGTGATGAAATGCAAGTCATTGTTTAGGAATTTAAGCATTGATTAAGTAAACAACTGTTTAAATGCCAATTATATAAGCAAAGCTGTAAATATCTGGTTAATGCTGTGCTGAGTGAATGTATAAACAATTTTCCCGTAATATGTTATTTGAGAGAAAATATAAATTTAGTCTGGAAATTTTATTTCTCCAAGCTGCATTTTCGGTGTTAAATCAACACTAAATTCTAGAAAAACATACGTATGTTCTCAAGGGCACATATGCTTAAAAACTGACTAAAAACACAGTCTCAAGTTTTAATTAGAAAAACTGAGCTCGTCTCAAGTTCAATGAGATATAAAAATTAAGAGCATTTGTTCATTTTTTTAGAATTGCATCATATTCTAGAAAAATGAAACTTAAGTGTTTAAACGGACAAAATGTACTCAACTAAAAGTAAATTAAATTCCATTTTCAAGTCATTACTTAGAATAATATTATAAGGACTGTATAAATTGTTGATATATTCATTCAGTACTTAAACTGCTCCTCTAGACTTTTAGCACTTGAAGGGGGAAAATGATTTCAATTTAGTGCAAAATTGCAGATCCAGATCAGATTAAAAAAAAAAAAAAAAAACAGCTGAATCACCTTAAAAAACCGTAAAATGCTAACAAACTACACTTTGTTTTTCTAACATAGTTCATTATATGTCAGTGAGTGAATGAAATTTTTGCAAATAATCGAGATTTAGGATAAAATAGTTATTTCATGGCAATTTTTACTTATTGCCTTAAGGGGGTATTCTAGTGTAGAGGCACGAATTTCGGCCGTGTTTTCAAGTTTCGTAAAAAAAGAACAACAAATATTTTTACTATCCTTTTTTTTTTTTTGTTATTTGTTTATTGATATTTTAAGAATACATAAAAATTAAATGAAAAAAAAAAAAACCAAAAATTCCAAAAGTTATCGGCTGGCAGAGTGGGGATCCAAAAAAAGGGGGTGTGACGGCGGTCAAAATTACAACCGTTCTAGTCACCTGAAACAAAAAAATCCAACGGATTCTTAATTAGTAATGGTGTCGCTATGGAAGCAACCTCAAAAAAGTAAAAAAAAATTTCTTTCACAAAATGGCGGTCGGTTGAAAACAAAAAAATTTTTTTTTGCGATTTTTTCAACAGTTTTAAATTTTTTAAAAATAATAAAAATCAAAATCATCTTTTTTGAGGTTGTTACGATAGAGGGATATATAAAGAACGTTCAGACCAAATTTCAAGTAAATCGGATCTACTAACTCGAGATATCCTTACCGCCAACCTGAAAAAAGTAGTTTCGAGAAAAACGCGTTTAAAGTTTAGAGTAAAGTTTCAAGCAGTTGCGCTCATACAATCGTACGGTATACTTAAATATTTTTAATCGGCGATCCCTGCTCCATACAAGGGACCTTCCTCTCGTTCAAAATCTTCAATATATAGGTATAAAATAGAAAAGAAATTTCATGGGGGAATTTATCGGCAGGTACTCGGGCCGCGCCTACCGTGTATTGTTCAATTCATTCCGGTCGGACCAGTTTGGTTGTCGCTTCACCAAAATCGCTATAACTCGGTAAATAATTGAAATTTTGAAAAATCTCTTTGAAGGCATATTCTTGAATGTTTAAACTTTATAAATATGAAAAAAAAATTTCGATTTTTTCGAATTTCTACACTAGAATACCCCCTTAAGTTGAACAGAACTTAAAAGTCGTTTAATGTGTTTTTAACGAACCTGTACTGTAATTTTACTACAGCATCTGACGTACTGCTGTCATTTGAAATAAATTTGTTGTGACAAGTTCCCCTGTTTTCCTTCCTAGGAATTCCGGCAGTGGTAATTTTCGCAGTAAGATATATCTGGTGCGCAATTCATTGTAATATAAACATGTTGATCACACAAATATATTCTGCTTCGAGAAATGGTAAGGAGGTTTTAAGAATGCAAACGCTAATCTAATATATCATGTGAGGTTATGGTATCTTATGTCATCTTAATATTTTTGTCTTTTTCCTAATCAAATTGCTTGAGGCTAAATTGGTTGCAGGTATTTCAAATAATGTCATATTCCAGGCAGTCGAGTGATATCGCCTCTCACAAGGGGACTTTCTTCCAAAGTGGCCCCTGCTAAAACCTATGTACAGCCAGAAAAAGGCTTCATCTACGTCAATAATGAGGAGCCCAGCATGGATTTTAAGGCCATGACAGACAGAGCAGCCCAAACCATGTTTTGGACCGAGTTGTTCCGCGGCTTTGCTGTGACTCTAGCCCACATCTTCAAGGAGCCTGCGACGATTAATTACCCTTTTGAGAAAGGGCCACTTAGTCCGCGTTTTCGGGGAGAGCATGCTCTGAGACGTTATCCCAGCGGAGAGGAGCGATGCATTGCTTGTAAATTGTGTGAGGCCATTTGTCCCGCCCAAGCTATTACCATTGAAGCTGAAGAACGTGCGGATGGGAGCAGAAGAACCACAAGATACGATATCGACATGACCAAATGTATTTACTGTGGATTTTGTCAGGTAAATTGTATTTTTCCTGGCACAGTTTACATCCTAATCGTAAATATTTCAGGAAGCTTGTCCCGTTGATGCAATCGTAGAAGGTCCTAACTTCGAATTTTCGACCGAAACGCATGAAGAGCTCTTGTACAACAAGGAGAAACTTTTAAATAATGGTGATAAATGGGAGTCGGAAATTGCTTCCAACTTGCAGGCTGATCATCTTTATCGCTAAAATGTCTAGTTGAAATATGTAACTCATTGGTTAAAGAATAAATTAAACAAAGTAAAATTTATAAGCATATTCGAATTACAGAAATTATTATTAGGAATCAGTGCAGAATAAGAACTAATCAGAAGCTCCATTCAGAACAGAAAATTCTACATCTATATATTTTTAATAAATCAAATCCCACTGCAGAAGAGCTGATAAACTCATATAAATAAAATCAATATCAACCGCAACTTATTGTAGCTGCGTTAAAGTTCGACCGTCAGAGAGCGAGCAAAGAAATTGTTGGAATTTGGGGCTCTAATTTTTATTACAAAATCCTTAGATCGAGTTCGAATTAGACTGAATCAAGGTTAAAAATCGAATAGGGGTAATGGCATTTAACCACAAAACACCAGCTAAGCGATCGTATTTACAAAACGTAAAATATACAGGGGTCTATTCTGAGATCCGCTTCACATGAAAAGCAATTTCCACGAGGTCTATTCTGAGATCCGCTTCACATGAAAAGCAATTTCCACATAACATTCGTTTCATGTGAATGTGCCTATTCCGAGATTCACATGAATCGAACAAAAATATTTCGCTTGGAACAGGTGAAATTGGAACTGTCCCAGTACAAACGTCATCGGCTCTAATATTCTAACAAGGAGAGAACTTTGCTTTTAAACAGTGAATTAAAAGTTTAAAGGCGTTTTAATAATTTAGAGATTATAAATTTTTAAATATGGAATTCTGGATATGTTCTAATAAAGACGTTTGGTGCTCAAGAAGTACTTTTCTATTTTTTCGGATGCCGGCTTGCCTTTTATAACTATGTTTGATTTTGTGGTGGCAGGGTGGAGACCTCCTTGTTGAAACTGCGACAATTTTCTTCAGCTAAATCATTTTCTGCAAGAGTGTGTATTTTCAAGAGCAGGATCATGTCCTGTAGTACTCGGTCGGTTCATATGTTTCCGTTTCAGGATACACTTCTGGCAGATTAGTACCTTGTCGAGAAGATCCTGGATTGGTTAATGCTGAAACTGCAGCTTGGAAAAATTCAGATGATCTCTGCTTTGCCGGAGGAGGTAGTCCAAATACTCTTCCCGATATTTGTGTCACCTTTTGTAAATTTAGTAAAGCAATTGCTCTTTCTTCATGTGCGGAGAAATTATGCAGTATGTTTGGGCCACCACCTGTTGCGTTTACTTCTTTTTTATTATCCTGCAATTTTTTTTTGTGTTCAGTTTGACTCGCTAATTCGGACCACCTTTAATCCGGATATCACGCTAATCCGGACCAGCAAATTTGTATCATTACGTATTCTACAGTTCGGATCACTTTTTGAAAGTGTTTTCTGTAATCCGGATTTCCTAAATTATGCCTCTATAGACTGAGAGAAAAAGCAATAAATTTAGCATTACACAAAAATAAAAAGACTTCAATTACTGAGTTCATAACTAAAAAATAAATAATAATTCGAAACTTCCATTGTAAAAATAATTTTTTCTTGTTTTATTTTTAATAAATGGAGTTAATTACATATTTTTGTTTATACATTTTGCGTATTAATTTTGCTTCCCCCAGTCCGGATTTTTCGCTAATCCGGATCACCCCTTGCAATAATTAATCTGGATTAAAGAGTCATTACTGTACTAAATCCGCTACTCATTCGTGTAACAAATTTACCTTTTGCCACTCTAAAATAGTTCTGGTTTGAGGACTGTTTACGTTCAATACTGTTTCCTGCAAAGAAATCAGCACGAAAATATACTCAAAAACTCAAATTAACCCTCAGACAAATATATTTTGAATATAAAATAACATCACTTACTTTTTTCATCTCATTTCGTCCGACACTTCCTGTACCCGAAACTTTAATGATTGCCTTCACTTGGAAAAATCAAGTGAACGAATTATTCACCTCACACCGAAAGCATTCACCTCTGACGATTGCGAGAATAGCTAAAAATGTCCGCAAGTTTCACATGAGACATGGAACATGTGGAACATTCATCTTAGACGAATGTCAGAATAGGACTTTCGAAATGTGAACGATTTTTCACGTGAAACGGATCTCAGAATAGACCCCACAATTAATTGCAAAAACTTCATCTTTGTCGTCCTACTAAGCGGTTAAGATACCAACATTTTATGGATAACTTCTATTTTTTACAGTCGGAACAAAGAAAGTTTTCTTAATATTTTGTTGAATTTTTGAATATTATAATACAAAAAGCTAGAGCAAGAACAAACAACTCGCAGCTTAATCCCTCTTGAGTCTATCGTTAAATTTGTACGTTCAATTTGAGATTGATTTGATTTGTTGTGGGGGGAGGCAAAGCACCCCGAACGCTCAGACTTCAAGTCCATTGCGCTCAAAACCCCCGCTCTATTTGAACTTCCCCGTCATCCTAATGTACCGGAGAATCTCAAACAGAGATCGAGAATCGAAGTCCTCCATCCTCATGACATCGGCGCCAAACGCGTCCCTACGTGCACGAGAGAACGCAGGACAGTCACAGAGGAAATGCTCTGTGCTGTCCTCCTCCTCCCCACACGAGGGGCACGCAGGGTCGTCGATGATTCCCAGGGTATTCAAGTGTTTGCCAAGTGTGTTATGCCCTGTAATTGTCCCTACTAGAGCCCTGCAATCTTTCCTACCTAAGCTAAGTAAGAATTTCGCAGTATTCTTGTTCGGACTACCTATAAAGTACTTGGTACGTCTGCAGGTACTTAGGCTGGACCATCTGTCTCCGTGAACTAAGTCAACGTGTCGAGTTATCTAGTTCTTCAACGCCGCAGAGCTAATACCAATAATGGGCTCTGGACCTATGGGATGGGAGTTAGCGCCTTCCCTCGCCAGGGAATCTGAAGACTCGTTGCCTTCTACTCCCTGGTGGCCAGGGACCCATATAAGAATGACTTGATTGCACTTTGCAACCGAATTCATTCGTTTCTTACAATCTCGGACTATTTTTGTCCGAGTATTGGGATTAAGGAGAGTGGCAAGGGCAGCTTTACTGTCGCTGCAGATACCTATTCTTCTACCTTGCCATCTCTGGGCAATTATCCAGTTGGCCACTTCTAGAATGGCAAAAACTTCAGCTTGGAAGACCGTCGCCATGTTTCCAAGTGAGTAACTGTATTTGATCTCCTCATTCAAATACCATCCAGCGCCCGTACCGTTTACGGTCTTCGAGCCGTCTGTATAGAAGATGTCGTTGAGTCCATTCAGTATTTTGTTTGGATCTTCCCATTCCTCCCTTTTTGGGAAGAGAATTTGAAATCTTCTTCCGAACATTAATATTGGGGTCATATCGTCCGCCGGCATATTGAATAAAATGCACTTTTCTTCAAGCCTTTGTGATATAACACCATGTCCGATAGCATGTTTACCGTGCCAAAGTCCGCACTTCTTTAGGCGGCACACGGTCTTCATTGCTTCTTCTTGGATAGCAATGTCCAAGGGTTGCATGTTAAGCATCGCGTTGAGAGCTGCACCAGGTGTCGAGCTAAAAGCTCCTGTTATCCCTATGCAGACCTCTCTCTGTACTCTGTCAAGAACAGAACGAGTCGATTTTATCTCCGTTCTGTTCCACCAGACCACTGACGCATATGTAATGATGGGCCTAATGATGGCTATGTACATCCAGTGTACCACAGCGGGTTTTAGACCCCATGTCTTCCCAAAGGCTCTTCTGCATTGCCAAAAGGCATTTAATGCCCGAGATGCTTTGTGTTCGACATGAGCCTTCCAAGTCAGTTTGCTGTCTAGAGTCACCCCTAGGTATTTAACTTCCTTGGAGAGTTGAATGGTTTCACCCTTCAGAATTGGAAGCTTGAGGTTATCCAGTTTTCTCTTCCTAGTGAACAGCACAAGTGTTGTCTTTCTAGGATTCACTGATAAACCATGCCTCTCACACCAGTTCTGGATCCTATCCAAGGTCCTCTGCATTTTGATACAGACATCCCTTAACGAGTCCCCACAAACGAGTGCACATACGTCATCAGCGTAGGCCTGTGTATGTATATTTAGGCTTTGCAATTCGCCTAAAAGCGAGTCTACTAAGAAGCACCACAGTAGAGGTGAGAGTACTCCCCCTTGCGGGCAGCCCTTCCCAACTTTCATAACAGTGTCGCTTCCGCTTTCTGTTAAAAGTAGTCTCTGTGACAGCATGGAATGGATCCATCGTATAAGCACAGGGTCCACTCCATACGCCTTGGCAGCATCACAAAGGGATGAGAACATTGCATTATCAAAGGCTCCCTCAATGTCCACAAAAACCCCAAGAGCAAAGGATCCACGATCCGCCGCACTTTCTATTTTATAGATTAGATCGTGCAGTGCGGATTCACAGGATCTTCCACTCCTATAGGCATGCTGGTGTTCACTGAGGGGCCTCCTTCTCAGCGTTTCCCCCCTGATGTGTTTTTCTACCAGTCGTTCCAGACATTTCAAAAGGAATGATGTCAAACTTATGGGTCTGAAACTTTTTGCCAGAGTGTAATCTTCTTTGCCCGGTTTAGGTATAAAAGCTACTCTGACTTTACGCCAGGCAGTTGGCACGTATCCCCAGATTAAGCAGGCTCTAAAGATTTTCTTTAGTGCCGGAACTAGAGACGTACTTCCTGTCTTTAGCATGGCTGGATATATACCATCCAGACCTGGGGTCTTAAAGTTTTCGAAAGAGGTCAAGGCCATCTCGATCCTTTCCTCAGTCACAACCTTGGATGCTATATATTTATCTTTCCTGGTGATATTTACTCTCTCTTGTAAATTCACCTGGGTTTCATCTAATTGAATTCTCTGACTGCCCGGAAAATGAGTCTCAAACAGGATTTCATATGCTTCCTGTTTGGAGCTCGTGTATCCTCCGTCCGCAGGCCTACGGAGAGTGTCCAGTTTGGCTGTATTGTCTTTCTGGAAGACTTTATGCAGCCTTGCAGCCTCTCTCATTCCCACCAGTTCCTCACAGTATTTCCTATAAGAGGAGACCTTGGCAGTTCTTATCTCTCTCTTATACTCACGCTGTAGAGTTTGATAGGTTAGCCAATCATCATCTTCTTGAGTTCTTAAGGCCCTCTTTAGAAGTTTTCTGGTTGTTTTCCTGAGCTTCTGCAGGTTGTTGTTCCACCAGGGGACATTCTTGCCACATCTGCTCTTTCTGAGGGCACGCTTCCTCAAAGGCATCCAATAAGGTCCGACTCAATTTTTGGGTCTCGTCAATTGAGATACTATTTGTTTCTATTATTATTTTACAAACAATAGTTTCCCTACAAAAGAGCCTATTAGAGATAGAGGTATCACAAACGACTCAGTTTGAGTAACAAAGAGAATACCGGGTGAGTTCTCAATTGCCGTTTGAGCGAGCAGATTTAGCTGAGTTTTAAACCTTACCCTCTCCTGCATTCATTTTTACTTCATTACTACGCGCATTTGGAAGTTAAGGACTAGTTTGGTAAAAAATTATATAAATTTCATGTTAGATCTGAAAGAATTATATTTAAAATCGAGGACTGACATAGTACGTTGTATATTAATGTTGGAATATGAAACTGTAGAAATCAAATAATTAAAAGTCTCTTTACCATCCAGTTGTTGTATTTGCCAGACGACGCATACGTCTCGTATTTCTGTCCTGATCGCGTATTTTCTTTTCCATTTCTGCATCCGTTAGAGTTTCTAGAAACGGAGCCCAAGCATCTGCTTCGCTAGGAGCTCTGAATGGTACTTCGACTGTTGATAAAGGTGCTTCACTAAACGCGTAAGTTCTGTGGTGCCACGATAATTGGCCTCGAATTGAGTAAGATATAGCTGTGACAAATTCGCCGCCCAATCCCAGTTCAGCGCAAAGTTTCATAGCGAATTCCTCTGGATTGTTGTTCTTCTCCGCCATATCCCACTCGACCTGATCAACCAAAGATGTGTTTCCCACGTGAATATTTAACTTAATGATCACCCGTTGATCACAGCTCTCTTCCAAAATTGGTGGCTCATTGGGAAAAGCTTCAATTTGATGTCGAATTGCTTGCGAAATCGCCGGTACAAAAGGTATGGGATTTAAATCAAGATCATCGCAGAGCACTTCAGCAAATTGTTCGGGAGTTATCATGCTTTCTGTAAGTAAAATACTATTTAAAAAAGAAAAACTTCAAATAGTCTCAAAATATTCTTACCATTTTTATTCCATGTAAAAGTATCCCTTAACTTCTGACCTTCCAACTCCATGTCTAGACGGATAGGGACCAATACTTCTTGTTGAGCAGCGTTCTCCAGATTAGCTGTTGGATCAGTGTCATCAAAGCACATTGGGAATGTACGCACTTTTTTGTTATGCACTCTGTTTCGATTGATTGGTGTAGCTTGGGGAACTGCATCTAGATGACTAGAATTCGGCATTGTCGGAACCCAAGGAGCCGGTTTTTTCGATTTACTTTCACGGGGCATGGGAGGATCGGAGGTATTAACGGATATTGCACGATACCTTCAAGAACAAAACATTAATAAACGTGTTACATTGTTAACACCTCAATCACAGCCTACTTTTCATCGTTTCCCTCAATTATTTCGTCCACTTCACTGGCTTTTAACAACGACACAGAGCTCGCTAGAATGTGGTTACTAAGACCGGATTCGGCTAGTCGCTTTCTCTCTTCGTTGGATAACACAATTCTTGTCATTCCAGGGAATTTTTTATATAGAGTACCTCGGAATAGCCGCAGGTAGTTCCCAACCTAAAATATTGAAATTTGTTAAACTCTTGATGCGCTCAAGTTTAGACTTTTGTAATAACCTCCGAGCCCACGTAGTAATATTCACCATTTTCCTCTAGTTGAAAGCTTACTGGCTTATCACCATACGTCTGCAGAGACATATTCAAGCTAGTTTTGTAAGAATTATAAATATATCTGAAAAACTTTGCGAGTATAGTGACAAATATCAATAGACGCCGTTTGCCAGTGCCAGCTGTCACGTTGTAAAATTTCTTTAAGGAATAAACTAAGAATGGGGATGTAGCACTGAACTATACACAATGGACCGCTCCATTTGCTATTTCACATGGAAGACTTTCTGTGCTTCTTCTTTTTAACGGAAAGCGTTTATTTGCGTACTTGCAATAAACTAATTCAAATTTGACGGTTAAGTCCATTAACGAAAAACTAGCGCGAAAATTCTCACCAATTTATTTTATTTATATCAAAAATTAATAGGTAATTAAAACGACTTTTTATTTGCTCGGAGAAAGTCAGAACTTTATTGAACGCTGGACAACTTACGACTAATTAGGCGCATCGAGGTTGGATGCAGCAAGAAGTCGCGAGGAAACATGAGAAGCCACCATTCGGCAAAACATTTCCAGCGAGATATTTTAAATAAATCTCTGTAGGGAATTTAGATCGCGCTGCCTATGAGAGACCTCTAAACTTAAACTTCCTGCAATCATAATAACAGGTCTAGATCTGAGAAACCGCACTGGTTTTTCAATGTCAAATGTCAAATGCCAATTTGTGTTTTTTGAGAGATGCCCCAGCTAGAATCCGGGGTAAACACAGGGCTAATGACGAATATCAGCTTAATTGTTAACAGACGCGCTGTTTAAAATGAAATTAACTCTTGCAACAGGCGTAAGAAGTTATTTCTAGCATTTCGATGTGGAAATTATTAAAAAGTAGTTGTTTTATTTTAGAATTTCTGACAATAATAAAAATCAGCAGATCTGTCACCACTTTTTAAGTTGGCTGCAGAAAAGCGTCCACTGAAATAGCTACAGTTAAATGGAATGAAAATATTCCGACGAAATGCAACAGAAATACACAATTGGCTACAGTTTTTCCTTAGCTGTTTCATAGTCGTGAACGGTCAATAAACTGTCTTTGCTTACCAAAGCCGGAAAAAAATAATTAATACGGTTTGTTGCGTTAAGTTTTAGTCTTCCCCAAGATAATGAACGATTTTTTGAATTTGTTGCAAATGTGTCTTTCACTGTAAATGACCTAACTAATAAAAGCATAAAGAAGTTGTTGTAGTAGTTCAAATAATAACAAAATAATCACTCTCATAAAAATCCTCTAAACCAATTCGTGTAGTTTTAATATGAATTTAATATTTCCCCTGACAAGTTTTAATTTTGAAATATCGGATCGTAGTTTTTAATTTGTCTCAACATAGATTTATTTTCCAAAAAGTGCGGTATTTTGGCATATCTGAGCCCCAAAATGGCAAAATCAAGGTCGTTTCTTAGTCATACTTTAAATATAATGCACTGCTCGCCTATGCGATTTCCTATAGAAGCGGATTGTTCGAGTTGTGTTCTCTCTCTCTTTCGCACTCTTACAGTTCGATAAATAACGAACATCAAGAGTAGTAGTTAACATAGCATTAAAAGTAGCAAGGTGGACGTTATATTAAATTTTCAGGGAGTCTCGTTTGAGCACTGAGTGAGGCAAGACGTCTAAGCAGAACAGTAAGGGAAAAAAACGTGTGAGCCAGTTAACGGTGAATTGTGAATACAGCTATAAGGCTGGATAAAAAATTTAATAGAGTATTTTAATTCGGCGGAATTTAATTTCCAAAAGAAAAAGTAAACCTTAAAGAACATTTCCACTGCGCTTATGCGCAAGGAACAGCATAAAACTAAAAAAGGTTCTATAAATCCACACAAAAGGGCGACTAAGAACAACCCCGTAGTGAGCGTCAGGAAATCTGGGGAGAGGTGTGCAAACTACCTCACACCCTCCCTGGGCAGCAAAAAACCAGCAGCTTGTGCTTTGCAAGCATCCGGAGAAGTACATGACAATGCGGTGGGTGGCGATTTGGCCCCCCAGATCGGAGCACCTCTACAAGAGATGGAGCCAGAATTCCACGGCGTGGAAGAAATTGTAATTTCCTCGCCCCTAGAAGACTCTACAACCGGAGATACCCCTAACCTAAACGGGGCGCACATGGGCTCAACTAACCTCAAAGCAAATTCTTCTAACCTCAACAGCACTGAGGCGACAAAGTCACTTAGACTGCAACACGATGGTAGCAGCGGCCGGCACTCCGGATGGACTACTGTGCAACCAAGACCAACTGGATGGAGACGTTACGAAGCTGACCAAGGTGGCGCATCCCAGGGCATTAACGTAAGCTTGGACAACCGATTTTCTGCACTCAACAGGAACGACACAGGTGACATTAATCCTTCGATTAGCAATTTTAATTTTAGTTATAAGAAATTAGGTACTATTAATAAATCTAGAACATCAGGTAATACTTTTTTAGATAAGACAAAACCTTATAGCTACACAGGTCCTTTATTAAAAAATAAAAAAAATTCTAAAGGGGAAATGGGCGGAAATAAACCTACGGAAGGCGGTAACGTTAAGGTTCCTCCTATTATTGCAAAAAATTGCAATATAAAAAACCTAACGGAATTCCTTGAAAATAACCAAGTCAAAGCTAGGATTGTTAACTTCAGATCTGGGGTGAGCAAAATTTACTGCGAAACGAACCCGGAGCGTAGGGATCTGCTCAACATTCTCAAAGTCGAATCAGTTGAATGTTTTACATATTCCTCCTCGGACGAAAGGCCGATCAGCCTATTAATTAAGGGGCTACATAACACATGTGAGACACAGGATGTTTATGAGGAGTTCGGGAAATATTTCCCCAGTATTAAACCTGTCAAAATTGATAAGTTCCTAACGGAGAACATGAAAAAAAAGGAAGGTACCCGGGTTTTTTCCTTGTTCAACTTCAACCTGGCGAAAATATCTCTGAAATAGTTAATACCAAGACATTTCTCCACCAAAAAATTGAGTGGGAAAAAGTGATTAGTAAGGGCCCCATCCAGTGCTATAGATGCCAGCAATACGGACATCTAGCTTTAAACTGTGGCAAAAATCTCTCCTGTAGAAGATGTGCCCTAAACCACAATACTAGGGACTGTCCCCTTAAGGATAACTTTGAGGCTGCTCGTACCTGCGTAAACTGTGGGAACGAAGGGCATCCCTCGAATTACAAGGGCTGTCCCAACTATAGCTCATACATGGAAAATCGCAAAAAGAGGGCATCTTTGTCCAGAGATAATAAATTCGGGAACCATGGTCCATCACAGGGATCAAAAATAATAAATGGTATTAGTTTTGGCGACGTTGTAAAGGATAATTATAGGATTCAAGATAAAGACTTCCCTTCTTTAAAAAATAAAACAGCAGATTATTCTAACTCTAACAAAAACGGAATTAGTGGATTCCTTAACCTCTCCTTCGAACTACTCAATATGCCTCTTCAGGAGCTTCTAAAAAAAATCAATACCTTCATGACATCAATCGAAAAAATTAATTCCTCAGCGGAAAAAAAACAAGCTATGCTTTTATTTTTGATAGGTCTGTGCCATGGTTAACAAAAAAATATACTCAAATGATGTTATTTATGAGGAATCCACAATCACCCCATTCCTGAAGTATACAATAGAAATTAACAAGAAGTTTCTAAAACGAATACCGGACTTTTCTAACCAGCTAATTCGAAAAATTCACGAGGATAATCAGGACGCCAACCTTAACGAGTGCTACCCATCACCTATGGCCCTCACCAACCCGGAATCCCAAAATTTACTAGAAGATTACAGCAACAGGGATCAAATTCCCAAATTTTATAAAAGGACCTGCGTAGCTAAACAAAACAGAAGATAGGACTAATCCGATAATAAATAATGATCCTAATTTGCGAATTCTTACTACTTTAGATGTCTAAAAAAAATCTCTTACCTTCGTAACTAGTTTAGCAGCAAAACTAATACGAATCTGTATATTCATGCCTGTGATAGCTTATAAGACTTTAATATTTAAAAGTTTCCTTATATAATTTAGAAAGTATAAATAATACTCTCGTGCAATAGATAGCAATAGTGTAGTAATGCTTATAATAGTATCTAGCTGGTAAATAATAAACTAGATTCCAATTCGGATCTCAATAGCTCTATAATTATTGACTATGGCTGTACAAATGTTTTCTCTTAGGACTGTACTTCGGCTGCAGTGATAGGAACAACTACCAATCCACTATGTAACATTTATGTAATGTATCATTGTATTAAATGAGTCGAATAAAGTATTAAATTTTCAGGGCAGGATTTAATAAAAAAAACATTATTTATGATTTACACGTGTACTTCTTCATAAATAAAAAGCTATTTTGAGGACTAAAAGTGAAAAATTACAAGTTGTGGGTGTCACGTCACTGCCGGAGAGTGCCAAGTAGAGAGGACAACACCATACAGTTCGCTTCTATAGGAAATCAAAGTATCCACTTTATATGGGTATGCATGTAGTGTACCACAAAAGAGAAAGAAAGGAAGTAGAGAATTCAAGCTTTTGGATGCCCCTGCTGAAGACCATCCCTACGTGGCCAACTTCACACGGTCCAACGGATTCTGAAAACGTCAGAACGTCGGCTACTTATCTTTGTCGCAGTCTTTCTTAACCTTCTGGAGGTCGGCAGGGATTCCTTGGTAATAAGATTTTCGGGATTTTTATACCTGTGAAAACTACATAGCGAAGATGTTGAGCACTGTATCCAGACAAATTGCGACCCAATCTGTGAGGTGTTTTTCCACATCAAAGCAGGTGAGCAATTGGGTTTGATGAGTGGGGTTTACGTAATACCCGTGGAGAAAACCCAACAGTACTCTGGAAGCTGAAAACTGATACATTTTATTTATAGAACAATTTCAAAGTCGCAGTTTGCGGAGCCTCCGGTGGTATTGGACAGCCCCTTTCCTTGCTCCTTAAGCAGTCCCCACTCATTAAGCAATTGAGTCTGTATGATATCGTTCACACGCCCGGAGTCGCCGCTGATCTCTCTCATATCGACACACAAAGCGATGTTCAGGGATATATGGGACCAGAACAGGTCGATGCGTGCCTGAAGGGTAAGTACTCAAAAGCCGAGAAGTATATCTCTTGATTGAGTTCCTATCGCTGCCTCTGGGGTAATTGTATATTTTAGAAAAAGGTTTAATCGGTAGTAAAACGACGAGACTTTAAAACCAATTAGACTATTCACATGACCCAACTTCTAAAAACATTCTAAATCTCAAGCACAGAGTATCTATAACAAGAGGGGACACTCGTGATGTTTTTCCTTATCTTTTTTCGACCTTGGCACCGTTAACGAAGTGGGCATTTTTGCTAGAGATAGGTAGTAATAAACCAGGCAAAACTGAGAAAACGACGAAGATTTTATGGGTAAAGTGGAACATTCCTGCAGGGTGCACCTCACAATAAACTTCTATGAACACATTGCACGCTTCCTTTTCCACAGCCACACACCAAACACATTATATTATGCTTACCCATCATTTAAAAGCTGTCTGTGCGAATTTTTTGGTGATTATTTCTTTCTCTATATTGTAGGTATTTACAGAAATAGCCCTGAGCTGCTTTATCTAATGGGAAATTTTACTGGATGTATTTTCGAGAGCTTGCATATTGGTTGAAATTTTGAGAGGGTATTAGAGTGTCCCTTCTTGTTATTATCGATATTCTCTGATCCCAAGTATGTTCACCTCGGGGTGTTGCTTTGCAATAGAAGTTCCAGACAAAGCTGATCAAATTAGAAGTACTCGAATTGCACGGTTAAAAATTGCGGCAATCCGCGAATAGCACGGAGTTCGAATTACACGAAGGCGCGAATATTACTGTTAAAAATTAACTCGATCACATGAAACATATGTACATATACGTATGGTCGGCTTACAAGAAAAACTGATTCTTTAGGTTTCGAATAACACGGAACCAATTAACCGTGCTATTCGAGGGATGCCTGTACTTTCAGACTACGATTCGATAGCGACCTACTAAGAGATTTTGGGTTTTTGTAAAATAAAATAAATTTAGAAATTGTTTAAGCAGTTTTTTATTTAATGTAGAAAGGACTTAGTTTTTGTCTTCAAGGCACAATTTTTAAAACTGTAAAATCAAAAATCTATATTCTATGTTGATCACAGGGATTAACTTTACAAAACCAGAGAAATCTTTATTTGTTTCATCTATACATGTTTCAATAATCTTGTTTTTTAAAAATATTTTTATTATGCAAATATTTGCTTGTAAACGTTAAAAAGTACTTTACACAGGTTGAGAAATAAATCTGTTGGTGACTAAAGCGTACTGGATTAAATTGCAGTTCCATTGCCTTTCCTAATAACAATTTTGAAAGCAACTTTAGTTTATTTGAAGCATCCTTTATGATTATGTGTTTAAAAGGATACCAATTAATTTTCTCTTTTAAAATTTTGAAAATCCCGTAAACTACAAAGTAATGTTTTGTCGTATCTGAAACAAAATTCGTTCTCTAAATATCTATCCAATGTTTCTATAAATTTTCCGCGAAGTATTTCTTTTTCATCTCTTTCGTTTAGGGACATATCAAGATTTTGATTTTTAAAATTTCTCAGCTCGTCGCTGGCGAAAAATCACAGTCGCAAAGTACTTACAAAAACCTTTCAATCACACGGCAGGCCGGTATACAGGGTGTTCAGAGGTGGGAGGTCAATACTGCAGGGGGTGAAAGGTCAGACCGAGACAAGCAAAAAATCGTATGGGTGGGGGGGGGGGGGGCATCTCCCACCGTTTGGCAGTTACAGGGTGATTCGTAAATCAGGATTTTTCCTTATATGGGAACCGCTCTTGTATTTTTATCTTTTTTTCTACGCATCGCAGCGGCCCCAAACTGATTTCAAAAAATCACTATGTGGAAGCCCTTTCCAAAAAAGTTTACACCACCCCCCTATCCCCAACCCCTTGGCCACAATCCCCCCTGGAAGTTGAAAAAAATAACTTTTATTTCACGATTTTTCACCTCTCGCCCCACTTTTCTCCGAAATTCATGTTATTAACATACCTACTTTTTATTTTTTTTAAGTTGCCCATCTAATTACCTTTCCAAAAAGGTGCAACATGCCCAGGTAGAAAAGGGTTGCAAAAGTCCTGAAATTAAAACATCCTCACAGGTACCTAATTACTTTATTGCACCATAATGAAAAAAATCGTTAAGTAAACAATTTTTATGACAGCAAGTTCGGAAATGTTTGTTTAGGAAACAGAGGTAGTACATTTTTATTATTTTAGCAAAACAGTAATAAAATAATAAATGTAATCTCGTTAAATAGCGTTATTAGTTTATTATATCCAGTATTGACTCTTAAGTATCCTGACGCTCCGTTTCTAATACCTCCTATGAATTATGGTATAAAAATGGGTAAGTTTGAAAGGACATTGACCACAGTTGAAGAAGCAAGCGAAAAGGATGGGTGTTTAATAGAAAAAATTAAGATAAAATGGCAGAATTCAGTGTTGACGAGTATGCCGATATAATTTACGTGTACGGTTTCGTAGAAGGAAATGATAGTGAGGCCGTACGAGAATACCAAAGGAGATTCCCGAATCGGCGGGTACCCAACAGAAGGGTATTTTCAAGGACTTTCAGAAGGTTAAAAGAAACCGGAAGTGTAACCGCCCCCAGAGCAGAAATGCGAGCAGGAAAATCGGGCGATTCAGCGGAGCCCGACCAACAAATCCTCAACATCGTCAGGAACAGCCGTGTAATAAGCATCAGGCAGGTCGCACGAAGGTCAGGATTGTCTTCAGGGAGAGTTTGGACCCTTGTGAACCGAGAGGGTATACATCCATACCACCATATCCCGGTCCAAGCACTACAGGAAGGAGATTCCGAAGGACGATTGCAATTTGCACTTGGCTGCTCGAGTCTGACATCGAAAACAGAAGGTTTCTAGACCGAATTCTGTGAACGGATGAATCGCAATTCACCCGGGATGGCATCACAAACTTCCACAACCTCCACACCTGGTCAGATGTGAACCCACATAGGACCAGGTGTCGGTCCTTCCAGCAAAGATTTAGTGTCAATGTCTGGGCTGGCATCATCGGCAACCAGTTGATAGGACCCTTCATCTTGCCCCAAGTGCTGAATAGTCAGCTATACTCGGACTTTTTGGAGAATACCCTTCCGGATCTGTTGGAGGACATCCCCCTGGTCACCAGAAGCGCAATTTATTTACAGCTCGACGGAGCACCTGCGCATACTGGGAACATTGTTAGGGCAAGGTTGAATGAACATTACCCAGAGCGCTGGATTGGACGAGGTGGACCGATTCCTTGGCTTGCTAGGTCACCGGACCTTACTCCACTGGCCTTTTTCTTATAGGGAATGATGAAAGATGAAGTTTACTCAAGACCAATCAACACCAGAGAAGAATTAGTTACCAGGATTGTGACTGCAGCCACGAAAATACGGGAGAGACTGGCTACCATAGACCTCAAACGTGAAATAAAACGAAGGCTACTTGCATGCATCGAAACTGGCGCAGAACATTTTGAACAGCTTTTAAAGGACAAACGTTTTAATTGTAATTAGTTTTTAAGCGAACAAAATGTATTTTTTGGTAAACTTAAGTATAATTTCCTAAAACTTCGAATTATCATGATATTCTGTAAAAGGATTTTTGTAAATAAATTTTCGTATCCTTTTCCTACCTGGGCATGTTGCACCTTTTTGGAAAGGTAATTAGATAGGCAACTTAAAAAAAATAAAAAGTAGGTATGTTAATAACATGAATTTCGGAGAAAAGTGGGGCGAAAGGTGAAAAATCGTGAAGTAAAAGTTAATTTTTTCAACTTCCAGGGGGGATTGTGGCCAAGGGGTTGGGGATAGGGGGGTGGTGTAAATTTTTTTGGAAAGGGCTTCCAAATAGTGATTTTTTGAAATCAGTTTGGGGCCGCTGCGATGCGTAGAAAAAAAGATAAAAATACAAGAGCGGTTCCCATATAAGGCAAAATCCTGATTTACGAATCACCCTGTAACTGCCAAACGGTGCGAGATGCCCCCCCCCCACCCACACGATTTTTTGCTTGTCTCGGTCTGACCTTTCACCCCCTGCAGTATTGACCTCTTACCTCTGAACACCCTGTATATGTAGGAAGAAAGAATAAAATTCTGTGGCGTGTTGGGAGAACTATTCCACTTCCAGTACAAATTGTGACTCAAGTATGAGCTCTTTGGCAGCCAGCGATTTCTATTCGATTAACTTTGTCTGGAACTTCCATTGGAAAGCAATACCGTGATGTAAACATACTTGCGATTTTGATTTTTCCCTCAAGTTGAGTCATATGAAGCAATGAGGGAAATATATCAAGCATGGCAGCCCTATATAAAATGTTTAGACAAGAATGATGCACATTTCACTCTTTCTCTATCGCAAGGAAAATAATATTGTTGTAGAAATATGATCGAAAAATAAAGACAAGAAGTTTCATCTAGCACAACAAAAGTGAAAGCATATATGAAAGCTCTTTGAAATGTAATGTCTCCAAAATTGAAAATGTTTTGAAATTGCATACCAGTTCAGGGCAAATCGCGCAACAGCTTAGCTGCTTTTTGCTTTTTCATTTTTAAACGTTTTTCTTCTATTTAAACTCCCCAACGGTATGCAATTTCAAAACAATCTGAGATGTGGGTAATTTCTAAAATTTCCCTTAATCTGGATAGAGATCTAGATAAAATGTTGGATCTACACTTTGTATGGGGAGACCTATACAGATCATTAAAAAAAACGCAGCTATAATTTATTCACTTCACTGTGAACGATGAAAAAAAGAGTAAATTTTCTTGACTTTTTTTTAATAACTAGAAAAATTATTTGAAATTTAAAGAAGCCATAGATTATTGAAATATACGTTGAAGTAACTTTCTACAAAATTTTAGTAAGTAAAAATTAACAATATTATAATAAAAGGTTTGCTTGACCGTAAAAAAAATTTATCTATCTACGGGAAGGAATTTCCAATTTGTTTTTATTCAAGGTGCTTTAAAAAAACTAATTTTCAAAATAAAACAAATGGCTACAGCTATTGCCATTTCGAATTGTTCGCAAAAAAATATAAGTGCGTGTTTTGTTTATAAAAATCAAAGATTTTTATATTTTCTAAAATTCGTTAATTCACTAGAATTTTGCTAAAATTCGTAAAACACAATGCGACCTCATACAACGCGTCACGTATTAGAAACATTATACAGGAATTTAATGAATAACGATTTTAATTATAAAGTCTTTGCACTTCGTATAAATACTGCTGCATTCTGAATGCAAAGAATAATTTATCCACAACAGTCTAGGTATGTTAATGATTGCATTTAGTGAATATTTCACTATGCTAAGTCACAGGGCAATAACTTGTCACATGCTACATTGTTTTTTAGATTTTGTGGTTTGGCCAAAATATATCTACATTTTAACATACCTAAATATAATATATATTTTCAAATTTTTTAAAGGCGCTGACGTGGTAGTAATCCCAGCTGGAGTGCCTAGAAAGCCTGGCATGACACGTGACGATCTCTTTAATGTAAATGCTGGCATAATTAAAGCTCTTGCCGCATCAATTTCGAAGAATTGCCCAAAAGCCTGTGTAGCAATTATCACCAATCCAGTTAACACTTGTGTACCTATTGCCGCCGAAGTTATGAAAAAGGTAAGTTGATATTAAAAAAAAATAAGGATCAAATGATTATAATTTTATATTTATTTAGAATGGCACCTACGATCCCAAAAGACTGTTTGGTGTTTCAACATTAGACATCGTACGTGCTAGGGCTTTCATTGGACATGCTTTGAAAGTAGATCCACAAAAAGTTGAAATACCAGTAATTGGTGGACATTCTGGAGTTACGATCATTCCTGTCCTCTCGCAATCACAACCTAAATACAAAGGATCTCAAGATGATATTCAGAAGCTCACTGTTAGGATACAAGAGGCTGGTACAGAAGTTGTTAAGGCAAAGGCTGGTGCTGGTTCAGCCACACTATCCATGGCTTACGCTGGTGCCCGATTTGCAGTTTCTCTACTCAGAGGTCTTTCAGGAGAAAAGAATGTTGTCGAATGTTCTTATGTACAATCAAATGTTACTGATGCTTCGTTCTTCTCAACGCCATTAGTTCTGGGCAAGAATGGTATCGAACAAAATTGTGGCTTGCCACAATTAAATGATTTTGAAAAGAAACTGTTGGAAGCCGCCATTCCCGAATTGAAGAAAAATATCAAGAAGGGTGTGGAATTTGCCAATTCTTAAATATAAAGAACATGTATAATTATTGAAATTAAGAAAATAAAGTCAACCAACTCATTTGTACAAACTGAATAATTCTCTTTAAGTTTCTATTGTTGCTGTGTAAGAAACGATCAAATTGGAGCGAGAAATAAAAAAAATAAAAAATATGGGTGAAAGTCTTGGTTTCATTGCCTTTATCTCGCTTAATACGAGCTACAAATGTAATCGACAAAAAAACCTAAACTTACACATATTATATAATTATAATTTGTATGATAGCGATGGTGACGACAGGAGTTCACAAATTGTGTTGAATTCTTGCTAATTTTTCACTTTTGGTCCTTAAAACCACTTTTTATTTATGAAGAAGTAAATTAAAAATAATATTTTTTTAAATCCTACCCTGAAAATTGAATGAAAACAACAAAATGAATGCATTTACGATTATGTTAAGTCCTCGCTGCCCGTTGTTTATCAATGAAAATCGCGGAATTGGAGAACTATAAAAAATAATATACCTGCAATTGATACCTATATGGTGTTTTTGATGTATTTATTCGATGGAGGGTAATTGATTTCCAGGCGCTCGAGGTCAGGGCTATCATGAACAAATTTCGAATGAAGTAATTGAAATGATTGTACATACTATATATCTAATTAACTATTTAAATTGGCACGGAAATCTTGTGAGCATTTTTAAGTCGTATAAAAACATTAAAATAATGAATAGATTTGATTTTTTGTTTGTTTGTTTATTGGATAGGTAGATCTTCATTGATTTACTTATACATTCATACATTAACATTTGTAGCGATTTCGATATTATTTCGCACACTTCACACCGATTTCGATATTATTCATGTTTTGTCCGAAGGTAGTACATATTCAAATTTAACATATAGGCTACCTTTTATTCGGGTTTAAAAATGGCAGATCCAAGATGGCGATCGAAAACTTTAAACTTCATGTAATTGTCACGAAAACTGGTACTTAGGGGTTTTGAATTTGCTGATTTTGAATATACTCAGGGAGTTGCGATATGGTCAATCTTATATGGTGACCACTATTTTTCACAGTCGCTGGTTTTGATACTAAAGATATTTTGTGGCCACTAGTTTCGATTCTATTATCAAAATATGGGAAATAGGGAAAGATGGAGGTTCCAATGTGGCGACCAACATTTCTTGTCACATTGACGAAGTCTGCTCATTCATACCATAATTGGTGTTGTGATGAGGAACGAAAGGAACTGATATTTTAAGATTATTTAAAAGCTCCGGAGAATTAATCGTACCCTGAATGCAGTCAAATACAAAGTACAGTACAAGTACGAAATACAGTTCTGGAGATGTTTCGTCTTTCTTCAAGGGACTGAAGAGAAAAAAGCCTAAGCCTATCCGTATAAGGCGATAGTGAATAAGGATTAGCCCAGTGGAGACTACGGAGAGCAAAACGCAAAAATCTCCGCTGAACAGCCTCAATACGAGAAATATGAACCGCATAAAAACGCGACCAAACAGGGCAGTCGTACTCAAGTGTTAGGTGAACAAATATGCAAAAAACAATTTTAGTAACATGCGGATCGTCAAATTCCCTGCACCATCTTTTTACAAACCCCAAGATAGCATTAGCTTTGGATACTATAGCGGCAATGTGGCCAACGTGAGTTCAAAACAACTTGTCGACTCGTGTAAGGGGATAACCGTCGAAGGAGTCAGTAAAGTTCAGAAGAACTCTCCAAGGAGAAAATGACATGCATGTGCACTTACTAATATTGAGATAGAGGCAATTGATAGAACACTATTTATAAAAGATGTTTAATTGTAAGTCAGAATTTAAAAGTGAAGGAGAAAAGGGACGAAATTTGAGTTTAGCATCGCCACCTTTAAGTAATATCGCTACAACGGTTTTCTTAAGCCTCAGCGGACACACTATCGCTGCCTCGAGATTCGGAAGCACGGAAATCGTTCCCTTTTTTTTATCTTATCCGTCATGTAATGCAGAAAAAGATTATACACCTCAAAATATTAAAGAACTATTAAGATTATAAAGCGCAACAAATTCAAAATAATTTGTAGGCGGGCTCTGGATTACCGTCACCCAGTGCGGCCGTTAAGCGTTAAATGCGTCCAAGTATGTATTCATATTAAGAGACAGATTCAGTAGCTTACTAATTGGAGTTACATTTTATATAAAAGTATCAGAGTAATCTGAACTAAAATATCGTCAAAAACATACCAAAAATTTCCATTACAGAATAACATGTTTTGTTACCGAAAGGCTTTATACCAGAGCGGTCTGTCTGGGTAGCACATCTAGTCTTAATAGGAAACAAATTAAATGAAATTAAATGAATTATAAATTTTGTGATTTTTGTGATACTAGATGATTTATGAATAAAATATTATTATTAGGATTTATGAATAAACTCGATGATTTTAATGATTTACTAAAAGGCCAGAAAGATGTAATGTTCAGCAAGAATACGTTCACGTTTGGAAAACTTCCATGTAGCATATTCGATCAGTGACCCCAAAAACGCCGACGTAATCATTTTGTATAAAAAAAGTACCTCGATTTCAATCAAATTTATATGGGAAATCCGAATTCTAAAAAAAAAAAAAAGGAAATATTCAGATCCGTCAACCCATATGGGAGTAATTGGAACTATATACACGACGGTGATATATATTTTCGTGCATATATGTAATGTTAAAGACGACTGCACTAAATACTTCTTCACAGAATCTAGAGCTGAATTTTCTTTGGTGTTTAGGATGGCACAAGTAATAAAAAGACGCACTGTTTGTTCGACTTATTTTTAAAATTGTTGGCGCGTGACAATCATAAAGAAAAGTTAAAATTCCAGCTATTCTAAAATAACAAATCAGTAGTCCATTTTAATACTTCGTTATAGAACCTCCAAATTTTTAGAAGTCGGTTAAAAATGTTCCAATTTTCTTCCTCTTCCGCAGCCTTTGGCAGCGGAAAGTGTCTTTTAATCAATATAATCTTAACCATGTGTATTGAATTTATATAATTTATAATCCTTTTAACTCGCAAACTATAGGACTGTATATTACTTAAAGCGGTGCAGTTTTCACGCATAAACGATATAGTATTTTTTTTTTAGCGATCGACTGGCTATCAGGGAAAGGTCAAATAATATGCAAATGATTTTGACCCATTGACAGTCTTTTGAAAGCGCACGCAAGTCGTCCGATCGCATAATTATTTACCATCAAGTTTAATTACTGCGTTCGGCAGCTAAAAGCTGCAAATTTTGAAAACCTATCAAACTTACGCCCGGAGTTCCCTAAACAAAATTAAAAGTGAAATGAATTTGATTGAAACTCATTAGACATTTAAAATAGATCGACGGGAATAATTAACAGGAACGGATCGTTTATAAATGGAACCTTTGCCGGCCAGAAGCTAATTGTGGTTTGTCCAGCAATTCGTGTATATCAATCTAGTTTTTCAATAGATTTTGATTTCTATTTTAATTTAAGTGGTTGAAGTAGTTTTGTATTTAATTCTACTAATTCGAATGTGTTTACAAGTGCTACCGAATAATTTTGGATAATTCAGTTTGTTTTGTGAAGAGATCGATTTCATAGAGTTTGGAAATGGCGCCAAATCCTAATAAGAATACTGCACGAGTTGATAAGAAGTTCTCGCGACTTTTTGCTGACTCTGAAGGCGATGAGATTGTTATTTCTGGAATGTCAGGAAGATTCCCAAATTCTAGAAATGTTGCAGATTTAGAACACAATCTGTATAATAAGGTACGTGTATAACGACTGAGGATATTTCCGGATATCGATTCATTACGGTACTTGAAGTAATGAAGAACTAAAATTAAAATATTTCAAGATTAAATACTTAAAGCAAGAATAAATAAGGAAATGAATTAAAGTGATGTATCCCCAAAGAAATCCACTACAAAGTGAAGCGATCTGGAGTGCATGTAGAGTCACCCTTTATCGTAGCAACGTTAGTACTTATTAACGTTTCAAAGGGTCAAACTCAAATGATCAATAAAATGCAGAAAAAAAGTTCGGGTTAGAGGTAATCTGTGAAATGTCTGTCACGTTACATTTGTCACAATCGGTGTGAACGCTTGTCAAGAAACGGTTTGAAACGCTTTTGTGATTTTCGAACTTGAGTCGAGAAGTCAATTTCATTTCGGGGAAATTCATTTGGTCAAGTTATAGCCAGATGCTAACTACTTCAATACATACTTGTTTAGACGAGTAAAATGTTTTCAAATTGTAATAAAACTTAAGCTAGGCTTAAGCCAGACTTGGGTCAGGTTTGAACCAATCTTGACCCAGGCTTGAGCGAAGCTTGAACAAGGTTTGAGACAATCTTGCGTCCAGACACGAGACAAGCGTAAGTCAAGCTTAAGTCAATCAAGCTTAAGTCAATTTTGAGCCATTAGAAGACAGCTCTACCCCATTATCGACGGAATCTTGGTATTCCTATCATCACATTTTACCAAGCGAATCTATCCATAACCGTGCGCAGCTTACCATTTCTATATATAGTTTTAAAATTATCCCTATTTTCATTAAGTTCCACTTTTTAAACTGCGCTATATACGGAAAAGACTCCACCTTAACCTCCGTGGAATAGACCTGGACCAGGATTGTGACCAGAGGTGAGGGGTGAGAGTAAACAAAAAGTTATTCATGCAACTTGTGTGGTGAGGTCAAATTTCAACATTCATACATGAAAATCAGTTTAATTTTACTAAAACGACAGTAAGGAACTAAAGTCAGATTATTTTCTAATGTTTTTTTTTTTTTTTTTTTTTTTTAACAAAAAGTATCCTATATCCTAATTTAGGGTATAAAGAATCTATATACCAAATTTTAAGTAAATCCGTTCATTCCCTGAGGCATAAAAGTATTTCAAACAGACATAGTTTAATTTTTTAAGGGGGGGGGGGGGGGGGGGGGGGAGCAAATTTATTGAAATCTTTTGTGTATTATTAAGTATGATTTCAGCAATACTCAGTAATTTTTTTATGCGAAAATATCGACAGACAAGCCGGTGACTGAACTTTTTCAAAACCACTTTTTAAAAGTCCGTGTACACTGCTATTTAAAAACTACATTACTGATTCATTTCAAACTTGGTACACACTTTCTATATATAAAATACCTCCCCCCAACGTTGAGTTTTAAATTTTTTTTTTACATTAAGGGGAGTTTCCACTTACAAAATGACGAAATTTTTCGTAAAAAATAGCAGTTTTTAATTTAAATGACCACCAAAAATTTATAAATGAAAAAAATTATAATCAGAGAACGTTGGGGGGAGGATTGAATGATACTCTGACTAAATTTTAAAGGTTTTTAATTTCGGATAATTTGCAGCTGAGATACAGTGTACACCGCAAATCGTCTATTTCCAAAGACGTTCTTGGAAAAGCTCCGTTACCGTTTGTCGATATTTTCGCATAAAAAAATTACTGAGTATTATCGACATCATACTTAATAATGTACAAAAGGTTTCAATAACTTTGCTCAATCCATATTTCTAAAAAAAATCGGAAAGAAAAGTGTTTTTTCACGCTGAAACCCTTACCCCTCCCTTAAGTAAGGGTAAGGATTAAGAAATTATTATCATAAGATTGCCTTCGATATTTCTATGTGAAATAAGTGTTAAGTTTTATTTTGAAGTAGAAATTTTAATAAGGTAAGCATTATATCGCATGAGTTTTAAATTACAGACACCTTTTTCCGCACCTATCACGATACATATATGTATGTAATTATTAAGGTATTCCATTTTACATATAAATATCGGTTCAGTACCTCCATTAAGCAAAAAGATAAAATTTTACAAAAAATATATTACTTTTGACAGAATTTAGTTGTTTTTGGTGAAATTTGCAGAATGTGGGTCTTTTAAAGTGAAAATAGGCCCAATTTTTGCTCTGCTTTATCATTTTTTAAAAAGAAAGATTTTGCTGGAATATGCGGTTTGTGGCGTTAAAATACAAAAAAATTGTAATTCATTTTTTTATAGAAGTTAGTTCTGCAACTAAGCTTAATTTTTTTTCTCAATGTCTTCGGATCAATGGACTCGGAATTCAAGGTCACAAAGTGGAGGGCTTCAATTTTAGGTCGGTGTGACCACATTCATTTATTAATAGCCTTGGTATACATTTTTATTGGTTTGGTCTGGGGTCTAGCCTACATTCTTTACATTTTATCACTAATTCAATACCAAAATTCCTTTTTATACCGTGTAATCTATATATATATTAAAACATGCGAACATCGGAAATTGTCGTATCTTTTTTTAGTATTTATTATAAAAGGAGGAGGAGGGGAATGAGACTTACTATACATATATTATTCGAAAGGTACTATGCCATAGATGTGCACAAGAAAAAAAAGTCATGGTACATATATGATTTTCCTATACAAAACGCTTTAATCAATTAAATGAAAGCATTTTGATCACGTTCATGGCTGTATGGGCTTAGATCCCTTTCCCTGCATGGAAGAATATTAAAAAAAAAAATTAAATTACGCAAACAAATAAATAGCGCCTCATTGCGTCAAGGTAAGAATTAAGAATTTGCTTACAAATATATTCCAATTAATTATGTGAAAAACAAGTTTTGGTCGAATTTCGACTGCAGACGGTACGTTACAATAAATAGAAATACACATTTATTATACATATGTATGTACGTACGTATTGTAGTTAGTTTTCAATCATATGCTGCGTTAATTAGCATACATATAACGTATTTGTAACGCAATTTCATATGAGGTCACAAAAGCTTTATTTTCAATCAGAGAAAATATTTTGCTGTTTTACGTGGTTGATATTCAAAATAAAATACTGTAAAATTGATAAGATGCCGATACAAAATCTATCCAATATGAATGGAGTATTTTTTAGAAATGAACTACTTTTTGACAGCGTATTATTTTTATAAGAAAATGTGTTGCAAGTAAACGGCTCTTGATAAAGAGGTACAGTGGTACCTCGATATACGAGTGCCCTAATATACGAGTGTTTTGAGATACGAGCCGCCGAGCGAGCGATATTTTGCTTTGAGATGAGAGCAAGATTTGAGATACGAGGAATCGCACACTACACCGCTGCACACAGTTTCTCCCACCTCAGACTATCCTGAAAGGGAGGAAGAAACAAACCTCTTTCGACAGTTTTTTTTAAACGATCTGCAGGTGAAAATGAGCAAAGCGTGACGAAAAAAGCGAAGACCAGTGACGAAAATTAAGCGCTTCCGTAAGCACTTCACTTTTTCTTTTATTATGTTTTTATAGAATATGTAGGTATTTGTTATTTATAAATAAATGTTTCTTCTTGTAAATACATTTTTCTTATTCAAAAACACTTAAGGTACTATTACCGTCTAGAATGCTAAAAAATGACATATATTCAACAATTTTTTTTTCACTTTCTATATTATATATTGTTATCAAACTTTTTTTTACAGTATTAAACAGTTCTTGAAGATTACGAAAAAAATTTTTATTTTTATTTTCTATTAACTGTTAATTTAATACAGGGCGCTCAAATTTTCTTCTCAAAAAAACATTGCTGCATGGCGGACAGTTAATCTCTGGAACGGTAAGTCTGAAACATAAAATTCAAAAAGAGTTACAAAAAGGAAGTGCTCTTACGTGATAGTTTACCAGAAAAATTGAAAAATCATTAAAAATAAAAAAATGGCGGACATTTCAAATTTTTTTTCAAAAATCGCCCTTTTTTTCGACCTTTTTTCTGGCTCAAAAATTTTATATATTTTTTTTGTGGTCAAATTGTGGTAAACTATCACGTAGGATATAACAACGAACAGAATGCTTCAAAGTTTATTAAAATCGGCCCAGTAGATCCGGAGATTAACTGTCCGCCAGTTAAAAAAACCTAAACTCGAGAAAAACGCATTTAAAGTTTATTTAGAACATGGGAACAGCCGAGAGCGCGCTTCAATTGAGTCGTTATATCTCGGCACTGGCTTCGAATTTCGATTTAATATTTTAGACAGTTATTATTGAAGGTATAAAGAATCTAAAAATGTAAAAAAAAAAAAATTCATTTTTTGAAAATTCTAGACGGTAATAGTACCTTAACAAAAACAACTGAGGTGGTGTTTTGGGAGCTGGAACGGATTAATGGCATTTCAATTAATTTCAATGGGGAAAATTGCTTTGAGAGCAATTTGACATACGAGCAAGGTTACGGAACGAATTAAACTCGTATGTCGAGGTACCACTGTATATCAAAATCATACAACTCTTATTAAATATCGAAATGATAATTATCGTATGAGTTACTTTAAAATATTTCCTTTAAAATTAATACGAAAACATATTAAAAATACAGTGTTATTTGTTTAAATTCTTTGTCATATTTAAAATAAATATAAAAATACAAAAGTACATATGTACTATATTTATATGTGGTTGCTTCATTCATTAAAAAACTTATTTCTTATTCGTATTTCTCCATTACTTATATATGTAATAAATATGAATTGGAGGTTCTGTAAATGTTTTTATTCGAAACAATAATATAATATTAAATTCTCTACTAAATAAACATGTTGGAAATACTCAGAAAATGCATACACCATTTGAATTACACATTCACAAGAACTTTTACTTCACAATTAAATTAAAATAAATTAAATTATAACTTTTAAGTCGTTGAATTTCATGAATCGACTTCGCAAATTAATGACGCCATATACATATCATAGGCCCTATGCTTCAAAAGTACCTCCATTAAAATGTTGGCAATTGCACCGATCTTGTGTATTTAATTGATTTTTATCAAACTGGGCTGCATTCGCTTACGTATAAACTGTTAAGATCTGATATTTTCGCATTTTTTAATCGCCATTGATCGCACTTGACCTACACATTCGACTACTAGATTCCTTAGTCGTATATCAAACGGTGAGAATTGGTTAAGTGAGTGGGGAGCTGCTCCCATTAAAAAACATAATCTTTTTACTATGCTAGCTACTACATTTCTTAATCGATTTCAATCAAACTTGTCCTTGAAGTTTGAGCCCATCGGAAATTCCCTATTTTTTCTGACTGCTGTCGCAGGTCTTATTATTTTTTTTTTTTTAATTTATTTAAGAGAATTAAATTACTATGCACTACGATAAATAAAAAAGTGTGCTCTTCAGACTTTACCAAAAGCTGTTTGTCAGTACATTTTGAAATGAAATAGGAGTATGCAATTTGTGCAAAGTTGATTTTGTTTTGCTCATTCAGAAACTACTGAGGTCTATTTTTTTGTGGGTATCTGTTTGAATACGAATACAATATTCTTTTGACTATAAGTTAATTCAAACTTGAGAAAATATAACTTTTTTTTGGCTATTATTATGCACAACAGTGGATTTTATCAAAATCACCAACATCATATTATATTATGTACTAACGAAAAACCATTTTAAATTTCGCAACATTTTTTCGGACTTATGTATAAATACCACTTAAAGTCTAGTAAATCGTGTAAACTGACTATTTCTACTCAAATCGTAACATTTTTATAAATAAATATGCGCGAGTTTAATGCTGCCAGTTTCAGTTTAGTAAAATAGTCATAATAATATTATTATATAAAAGTATAGTATAGGACTCCATATTGGACCCCATAATACAGAAGACATTTTAGAAAAAGCAAAATTTGTTGAGCTTCTAAAAATAGCATTTTCTAGTGTTAGACTATGTAATGTAACAACGCAAAAATCAAATTAATTAGATTCTTTGTGTCTTTGCCAATGCAAATGAAAGCGTGGGAAAAGAAGTCTCCACTTAAAACTCTACTAGATCTAAAACATATTTGAGGTCAGAGCTTAAGTTGATATCAAACAACCAAAACAAACAAAGCAAAATAAAGTATATGCAAATTTGATCGTTGTTATTTGAATTTAATTAGTCTCCATTTGAATATTCTAATTTTATAATTAAAGCAGTATTTAACGGAAGATACTTTTTATTTAATTTCAAATTTAATGGTAAGGACCAAGACGAAATATTTAGGCTTTGATGTTTTGCTAAATAATGGCGCTAAATAAGACCCCCTCAAAGAATGTACCTGGGTGGTATGGTAGATTTTGACTCTTCTATTTATCTGAAAACTAATGATTTCAAACCTGCTATTCAAATTTGGAAGTTCAAAATGACGGTGTAAAATGGTGACGAACATTTCTTGATTTCAACGGATTTTGATGAAAATTGGTGCAATGATTGTTTTGAGGCCACTAATTTTGAATATTATTACCATGATGACGGATCCGATATGGCGAGATAAAATTTCTATTCATGGGATACCTGGACGTTTTTTTGCGGATCTGCTATTGGAATTTCGTAATACAATGTGGCGACTAATTCCTTATTTTAAGAGATTTTAATAATGATTAATATGAAACGACATTTTTTCGAATCTCTCGAAAATCAGTTCGTAGGAGTTTTCAAGGCCCATGTTTTCAGAAGATTTGGAAGCTAAAAGTGATTGCAACAGTTCGAAATATGCCTTGAAATTCAAATTATTTCAAACCGATTATTTCATGTAATATATGTTCAATGAAGATCATAATAATACACGCTCACGAAAAACTTATTCGCGAGGATGTTTAAAACAAATCTATAGAAATTAGTGGTATTTGATATTTTATAGAATACGATTCAGGCTTTAACTTTAAGCTCCAACGACCATCAGTTATTTTTTGATAATTTTTCAAAAAAGGGCAAAATACGATATTGTGAACTTTTCACTCTATTTTTCTCGAAAACGGGAGCTGATTGAGAATTTTCATTTACGAATATGTAATATAGGGAAACAATGCTATAGAAATGATCTGTTACTCGTTCGGAAAAAGAAAGAAACATTGAATTTGTTGCCCAGGGTTATTTATTATTTTATTTTATTTCATATTGCAGTTTACAAATACAATTCTTAACTAAATTAAAACTATTTAGTCCCTCACAAAAGCATAGCTTGTGCGTGAGGAATGTGACTGTAATACACAAGCTAAGTAGATATTACATTAAAGTTTGCATTTCGAATTTGAATGTTGAGTTACATAACTAATTTTAAGTTCTACAAATTAAATATTTTTTTAATTTCAGATTGACATGATCGATGACAAAGAAACTCGATGGAAGCATTTTAATGCGGAAATTCCTCGTAGGACCGGAAAAATCTTTGATTTGGAAAAATTTGATGCTCCATTTTTTGGGGTCCACTTTAAGCAGGCTCATACTATGGATCCTCAAGGCCGTCTCCTTTTAGAAGTGGCATATGAGAGCGTAATGGATTCTGGGATGTGTCCAAAAACACTTCAAGGATCTCGTACTGGTGTATACGTGGGTGCCTGCATTTCTGAAGCAGAGAAAACTTTCTTCTACGAAACTGTTGTTTCTGGCGGTTTCGGAATCACGGGGCAAGTTTATCAGTAATTCAACATAAGCCATATGTTTAAAATGCCTTGTATTTCTGCAGGTGTAGTCGTGCTATGTTGGCTAATCGAATTTCATACGCATTGGATCTTACTGGGCCTTCTACTCTTGTCGATACGGCGTGCAGCAGTTCTACGTATGCTTTGGATGCTGCTTTCACGGCATTCAGAAACGGCGAAATTGATGCTGCTATTGTCGGCGGTACTAATTTGCTTCTTCACCCTTACGTTACTCTTCAGTTTGCTCGGTATAGCATTTAAGTTAGTAATTATAATTAAAATTCCTTAATTCAATTTTCTAAGGCTTGGAGTATTGTCTATTGATGGTCATTGTCGTGCCTTCGACAAAGATGCTTCAGGATATACCAGAGCAGAAGCCGTAAACTGTATCTTCTTGCAGCGAAAACGAGACGCCAAGCGTATATATTGCACCGTGGTTTATTCGGACACAAATTGTGATGGCTACAAAACTGAAGGAATTACATATCCTTCTAGTCGGATGCAGGAAAAACTCCTATCCGATTTTTATGCTAATATACCTGTAGACGTTAAGAAATTAGGATATGTAGAGGCTCACAGTACCGGTACCGTCGTAGGTGATCCAGAAGAGTGTCGTGCTCTAGACAATGTCATTTGTAGCAAAAGAGACAAACCACTTCTTGTGGGCTCTGTAAAATCGAATATTGGACACTCTGAGGCCGCTTCAGGAGTCAACTCGATTATTAAAGTTTGTTTGACACTTCACAACAACAAAATCCCGCCAAATCTTCACTTTACGACTCCTAGGCCCAACATTCCTGCGCTGAATGAAGGAAGAATGTCGGTCGTTACTGAGGTGCAAGAACTCGAGTCACCTTATATTGGAATTAATTCATTTGGCTTCGGAGGTGCCAATGCCCATATACTTGTAAAGGGCAATGAAAAGGAGAAGATTAACTTTGGAATCCCTAAAGATGGCCTTCCTAGGCTGGTAAATTTCGCGGGGCGAACGGAAGAAGGTGTGAACGCAGTGTTTGATTCCATCGTAGCAAGACCATTGGATGCAGAATACATTGGTCTTCTTCACAATACTCAAAGTGATGCCCTTCAAGGACTAGTATATCGCGGTTATGGAGTTTTTAGTCATGAAGATGGTAAAAATGCTCAATGCGTTGCTAAACATGTACAACATTTTGCCGGGGCTCGTCGACCAATTGTGTTTGTATTTAGTGGAATGGGCTCGCAGTGGACCAAGATGGGTAGCTCATTAATGAATATACCGATGTTCAGAGAATCAGTTGAAAGATGCCACAAAGCTCTTGTACCTAAAGGACTTGATCTGATTAATATCCTCACCTCGTCAGATCCAAAAATCTTCGACAATATTCTTCATTCGTTTGTAGGTATCGCCGCATGTCAAATTGGATTTGTGGATATATTACGAGCTCTTGGAATTGAGGCGGACTACTATATCGGTCATTCTGTGGGTGAGCTCGGTTGCGGCTATGCTGATGGCTGCTTTACTCCTGAACAAATGATCTTATTCTCATACTCCAGAGGTATTGTCAGTTTAGAAGCCGAGAAAATTAAAGGATCTATGGCTGCTGTGGGTCTTGGTTTTAAGGAAGTTATAAAGATTTTACCAGCGACATTAGAGGTTGCTTGCCATAACAGTCAAGATTCTAGCACAATTTCTGGCCCTGCTGATGATGTCGCCAAATTCGTAGGAGAATTAAAGGCCAAGGGTGTATTTGCAAAGGAAGTGCCTTGTTCAAACATTGCATATCATTCGCGATATATCGCTCAAATGGGTCCAGCGCTTCTTCAACGTTTGAAAGAAATTATAACCCAACCCAAGAAACGTTCCAAGAAATGGTTAAGCACTAGTGTTCCAAAAACACGGTGGGATGCTCCAGAAAGCCAATATTGCTCTGCTGAATATCACACTAATAATCTCCTGAAAAGTGTCCTTTTCGAGGAAACCGCCGATTTGTTGCCACCAGATGCTCTTACCATTGAAATAGCTCCCCACGGTCTTTTACAAGCAATTCTAAAAAGATCTATGCCAGAGGGCATTCATGTTGGACTTACGCAGCGAGGCAACGAAAACAATATAAATTACTTTTTTACAGCTCTTGGAAAGTAAGTAGTAAAATTTTAAAGGATATGTAGGGAATTGGTGCCATTAATGAAACCTTTTTAGATTGTTTATAAATGGTATTACAATGAGGACAGAAAAGCTTTATCCACCAGTCGAATTTCCAGTTTCCCGTGGAACTCCAATGATATCGTCCCTAATGAAGTGGGACCATAGTGAAGATTGGTATGTCAGCAAGTTTGAGAAAATTAAGTGCGATCAGAGTGGCGAGAAGGTATTCCAAATTGGCATGAGGACCGATGGTGGTGAATATTTGGAAGGTCACACAATTGATGGAAAAGTCCTTGTGCCAGCTACAGCGTACCTAGTGTATGTATGGAGCACTCTGTGTTTAATGAAATACGGTCCATCATATGTTGACATGCCTGTGGAATTTGAAAACGTTCGATTCATTCGAGCTACTCCATTGACAAGAGACGAAATCATTACATTAGTCGTTATGATCCATTATGGTACTGGAAAATTCGAGGTAAGTTGTAAGATGTTTCGATTTAAATTTTAAATTTTTTTTGTATTAATCAAGGCTAACAAAATGTTAAGGGTATAGCTACTTTGCTCGTAGTTATATTTAAATTTATTTATTGTAAATAATGTAGATTGAAATCATGGAACGGCTAATATAAAATATTCATTATTCCTGATCAAGAGAAACACAAAACAAACGAATCGTTCTAAAAACTAAAGCTCGCTGCCTCAATCCCTAACTTAGATTCTCCTCCTTGGATTCTTTTATTCAAAATTTTAAAATATCACATTCATACACACCACAATTGTATTTACTTAGGGCGTGTCCCAATCCCAAGTCTTCGTCTTCGTCTTGTTAGGTCTGTCTGGTAACTTTTGGGTAAAAATTTCTTGAGTAAAAATCTGGTAAAAAGTTTCATATGGTAGTGGGGATAAACATCAAAAGTTACCAGACGAATTCAAGTAAAAATCGGGTAAATCTTACTTGTGTATGTAAATTGTCAAACGTGATCAAGATGTTAGAAGGAAAACTTATGGATTTATTTAATATTTTTGAAGATTTTGAAATATGTTTTTTATTTATTTAAACAATTTTTCAATAACTTCTTCTTCTATCTGAATCACAACGCACAATTGAAACACACAAATGACAGATTACACAGTGACAAGCAATCGGTGATTTTACCCAAATTTACTCGGTCTCCGCAGCATGAGTAAAATCTGGTAAAATTGTGTAAGAGGAGAAGTGCTGTCAAGAGCTCAGTTTTTCCCCTCCGTGAGGTTAACAGATACTTTCAGGTCAAAATTTTACCCGCGAGTAAAAACTTTATAGTTACCAGACAGACCTGTTATGACAGTTTATGGTGTCAGCAAACAAGATGAACTAGTAGTTCGAATTCGTCTGTCTAGTTTGACATTTAAAGTTAAGTTTTTGAAGTTTAAGTCCGAATAACACGTTCTATGCACTTTATTGCAGTAAAAAGTTGCTTTTTCCCCACTAAAACAGTCGTTTTTCGAAAAAAAAGGCGTGAAATAAATACCTTTTTCATATAATAATATTGCAAGAAAAATAATAATTGTTTTTCACTTTTTTTTTTTTTTTTGTTGGATCGTGTCGGGTGACTCAAAATACGTCTAGAAAAGTTGAATGGTCTCGATGAGAATTGACCACCCCTTCGACAAAAGTTAGGACATCGAAGTTAACGTAAAATTTTTTGTTATTCAGGCATTAATGGGTTAAAGAGCCTCCATTAACATACACAGACATTTTTTTCCAATATTTGTTTGGTATTTGTTTACACCGATCAAATTTTTCAAATTCAAACAATTTGTTTTCAACGAAATTTCACGTGCCAAATCTTTGGAAATATGTATTACAAAAAGCATTTGGGTTGTTTACTTTCTCAAAAACACAGGCATATGAATGGTATAAGATCTTCAAGAGTGGTCATGATATTGTCGAAAATTTGCATCTCGTGAAAGGATTCAAGCTATGCTGATGTGTATATTTAGACTTCACTTAAAACATCCATATTTTATCTCGCCAAGTACCTTTGAGATAACCTTTTTCTTATCTTGAGATCTAAGTGGGTGCCAAGATCTTTTGGTTACACAAATTAAGTTTGTGTAGACCTACTTTAGGCTTTTTATGAGAAAACCAGATTTAACTATTTTTGTCATAAGATTTGTGATATGACGCCCTTGGATTAGTTGAATGGAATTGGTCAGGCTAATTTGTAGTAAAATGGAGAAATTTTTAAGATAGGTAGAATTTTTCCGTTTTATTTCGTTATTTTTTCCTAGAATACTACTAAATGAATAATTTTTTTTAAATAAGGCGATAAAATTTTAGATATATGTTTCCGATTGATATCTTAAAGGTGTAAAAGCAGTAGTGGAACAACCTGTATATTTTATATTCTGATTAAGTATTTCAATTGATTTTTTTTTTAAATAATTGCAGATCAGTGAAAACCGTGAAGTTATTGTCACAGGAACAGTACGTGAAGTCGAGAATGAGCTTCCAACCGAATTGCCTCCCGCACCACCATCGGATTCTCCAATTTTGGACACAAAAGATTTCTACAAAGAATTGCGGCTTAGAGGCTACCATTACAGCGGAGCGTTTAGAAGTATTATGCAAGCCCGCGCAAATGGTGACTGGGCTAAAGTCAAATGGGAGTACAATTGGGTCACTTTTATGGATTGCATTTTGCAGTCTCATCTGATCGGTAAGGATACAAAATCCTTATACTTGCCCACTGCAATTAGGAAAATGCGAATTAATGGCAAATATCATTGTGAACTTACAAGTAAAATGGATCCTGAAAATTTATCATTCGAAATACGAACTAGCAAAGAGCTAGATATGGTTGTGTGTGGTGGAGTCGAACTCATTGGCTTGAGAGCCAATTCTGTAGCTAGAAGACGACCGCCAGGAATTCCAGTACTAGAGAAGTATCAATTTATTTCGCACTTCCCATCGCCGCAGTTGGACGAAGCAGATGCTGTAAGGTGTTGTGTCCAACTTATGCTTGAAAATGATAATCTCACAAAAGTAAAGATTGTTGAACACGACTCTACTGACTGTGCTGATCAAATTATTAGTCATTTCGTAGACGCTCTTGATGATCTTCCAGTGATCACTGGCACATATTCTTTCCTGACCACCCAAGATATCAAACTACCTGGTGTACAAGTAGACAATTCAAAGTTGTCCGGTCAGAAAAGTTGCCATATTATAATTGCTAAAAATATGCTCCACAATGACGAATACGTAGAACAACTGCAACAAAGTCTAGCGGAGAATGGATTTTTCTTGGCGCGCGAAAAAGCAGGATTGAAGATCGATGATATTCATGCGCCCTCAGGTTTCCACAGGCTTGCCGTGTTCCCTACAGAAAAAGAAACACTCATATTCATGATGCGTTTGCGGAAAAAATTCTTCGGTAAGCCAATGACGGTAATAGTTTCAGAGAAAGACAGCCAGTTCGAGTGGGTGGAAAAGGTAAAAGCTTGTCAAGCTGAAGGAGCGGTGCTGGTGGTCGCTCAAAATGAAAAATTCAACGGAATCCTGGGATTGGTGAATTGTTTACGGAAGGAACCGGAAGGGCATTTGATCACTTGTATGTTGATCAATGATCCAAAAGCTCCTCCATTCGATCAAGACCATCCCTTCTACAAAACGCAACTTAAAATGGGAATGGCTATAAACATTTTGAAAGATGTATGCATTATTACTTTTTTTAGTTTTTTAGCAAATCTTTACAATTTTTATTTATAGGGCAAGTGGGGAACTTATCGTCATTTGCAATTAAAGCAGGAGATACCTGAAAAGCCACATTCTGATTTTGTTGAAGCAAATATTAAAACTGTAGGTGATTTATCTTCATTGGGATGGTTTGAAAAATATCCACATGAAAAGGATGGCAATACCATTTATGCTTCTCTCAACTTCCGGGATATTATGTTAGCAACAGGCCGTCTAGGTATTGAGGGTTGGGCTGGAGGAAATCGCAAGGAACTTGCAAACGTTCTCGGTTTCGAGTATGTTTCTGTCAAAAATGATGGAAGACGTGTAATGACCATGGTTCCAACTGGTGCTTTTGCATTATACGAAGAGAAATTAACGAATATCATCGAAATCGAAATACCCGACAACATGTCGATGAGGGATGCCGCAACAATTCTTGTTGTATATTTGACTGTGTACTATGCATTCTTTCACAAAGTAGATATACGACAAGGGAAATCTATTTTAATACATTCTGGAACGGGCGGCGTCGGACTTGCTGCAATAAGAGTTGCACAAGAGTATGGTCTGGAGGTTTTCACAACTTGCAGTACTGAGGAGAAGAAGCAATACCTTCTACGCACCTTCCCTAAACTTAAAGGTAAGAACCATTCAAAATACTCGTAGAATAATATAGTGTCTTAATATGTTTATGTTGACGCGCGGGTTTTTAGGAAGAATTTTTGTTTATTTGGTTTTTCAATATTTTCTGCTTTGTATGAATTCGATTGAATATATCAACGTACTGAATCACAGGATAAATCAATTGCTGAAGTCGAAATCCAGCTCGAACTTGTTAAGCCTTCATGTAATTTATATTATATATAAAAATGAATATATGAAAATCTTCGACATTTTCAACTAGAGAGTCTAGGAGACAATTGCCTTGGTAAGGGCAAAAGATAAGGTAGTAAAACATTTCTTAGAAGAAAAAAACGATCAAAATTTGTTTGATTTGAAGGCCAGTCCCCAGATAAACAATGAAGCATTAATTTATACCATTAACTCAATATGCTCATTCCGTACTACAATTGAAGAATTCCATTATGTGACTTTGAATTCCGAGCGGATGGCATTAGGAAAATGACAAATAGGCTGAAATCCCAAAACAATTAACAATAATTAACACGCTACGTTAGTTTGTTACGGAGTTCTGACGACTCAAAGTTTAACTAAAAAAGTGGAAAAATGCAATTGTTCGTATTTTGTCATGTATTTTTTTTTTTTTTTTGTAATGGCTCGGAGGAGAAAAACTCTTTAGATCTTACTTATTACAGAATATAAAACTCTTTATCTTTAATGAATTCCGAAAAGTTACTTTCAAAGGAATGTTTATGAAAAATTTGAAACCTTTTCATATTTTTATATTACAACTTAAGGTTCAAATCTTCATTTAAGCTACGGTACAAGTTACTTTCACGATCCGTTATTTTTTAATGTCATCAATCATTAATCAAAAATAGCCGAAATACGGTCTTTTGCACTTGTTAACTCTATTTTTCTCGAAAACGGGAGCTAATTCAACATTTTTGTTTGCAAATTCGTAAACTACGGAAAAAATCCTATACAAATGATTTGTCATTTGTTGGGCAACTAAATTGGTGTTGATCAGTGTAATGAAACATCTTGTGTTAATAACAATTAAGCAGTTGCACCTGTCCTTAATGATTTTCAACACCAGATAAAACTGGTGAATAAAAACATTAATACCTTATCAAGTGGGCTTTCAAAGAGCGCTAAGCTTATAAATTCATTAACATTGAGTCTGGCAGTTCACCATCTTCGGTCAATAACTGACATCTGCGTGACAATGTGTAAATAAATAAATTGTCAGTGTTTTACCAAAAACATTTCCCCTGTTCCAATCACTAGGCCAAAGACGACCTTCAATCTGTTGTACAGCAGGGTGATGTACCTGCGCAAGTGGTAAATATATTGCATCACTTCCTGTTCTTAAAGTTGTTCAGGTGTTCCGACAACTTTTTATTTCGCGTTTTGAAGCCACAACTACTTCGGATAATATTACCGATTTTGTGAGGAGCAAATATAAAACCGACAAAATCTCAAATTTTAAGTGTTATGCGCTTAACAGCCACACCTCATACTTTTGGCATAAAAACGCCATGAGTGTGTATACTATACAAACAGTCAAAAGTGAATAGCTCTGATTATAATCGTAAACGCAATCCGATTAATCCAGTCGGAATAGATATTCAACCTCGGAAAAAATTCCTATGGAGTTGAAAATTTGTATAGATCTTTAAATGATCATTCTAAATGAAATATCAAAACTCCCCATTGATCCGTCTTCTGCTACAAATTTTATTCAAGTTTAAAAGTGCAAGGATCGTGTAGCTAATATGCAAATGGTAGTGCCACAATCGAGCAATTGATTGAAATCTGAAATCGTCTTGCGGAATTGTTTGCGTTTACTATACCATTTAACTTTTGTTAAGTTTTTATTATTTTCTTTGAAAATTCGGAATCTAACTCCGTCTTATTAAACTTTTCGTTTTTCATTTATGTAAGCTCTTATTATTTATTGTATGGTATGCTGTGGAAGGGTTTAGCATTTATTGAAACGGCTTGAAGACTTTTTATTAAATGATAATTTAGTGATTGAAAATTATTTGCGGGGTTATCCATGAAAAAAGTACTCTAATACATAAAAGGAAATTTCCTTGAATTCCATCTTTTATTTTGCTCATTTAGAGCCCATTTTTCAACGAGGTGAGAGATGAAAGAGGATGCTAATCTCACGTATGGCTCAAGGCCTATCATGGGTGTACTTGATCCCTTTTTGGCCAAGAAGTTTCTAGTTTCGCCACCTGCGATGTTATTATGATAGCAGCGGCGATTTAATCTAGTGAGCCTCTGATTTCGATACCAAATTCGAGTCAAGGGATCCTTGAGGGCTGCTTGACAATCTGAGAAGATAAATACACCCAGTTCTGTTTTTACACGAATTTTTTTTAAACGATTTTGATTTAACACGAATTATAAAACAAATTTCATTCTCTTTTTACACTAGTTGTTTTGATTTAACGCGATTAATTCCCATTCTACGAAATCTTCTTTTTCATGTTACTCCTCTAATAACTCCACAACTACTTCACCATTTGTGGAGCTTTTACGTTATTACCACTTGTTGTTGATGAATTATATTAGTAACATTTTTTCCTTTCAAATGAAAATTTGCTTCATATAATATATTTTTATTTTATGTGCTATCTTTAAAAAATAAAATATGCAACACGTAAAAATTATAAGATTCTTAGAAAAGTTTCCATTGGTTTATTCGTATTGTTTGTACGGATTACTTGGACCGGAATCAATCTTCTGTTTTCCAATAAATACAATGTATTTGTTTATACAATTTTTTTACACGTATTTCTCGGGAACGTATCTTTCGTGCGCAAACAGAATTAGGTGTATATTCTTCTGTCGACACTTGGATAGACTTAGCGGGCTCATATGGGAGTGTCAATGAATCTTCTTTCTTCTAAAATGTGCGGATTTGAAGAACATCTTATAAATAAACTGCAAAAACACGAAGTTTTTTATAATAAATTTCAGGGATACAAAATTGTTAAGAAGAATGCTGAATCTTGTATCTGTCGTATTCGTCAGTATAACCAGGTAATACTATTTGTCCAATTCCATCCGTTTGGTCTATTTTAGTCGAGGCTTTAAGCACTGACGACCCTCTTCCTCCAAGGAACAAACTTACAAATTAAGCTTGTTGTCGAAATCTGGAATGTATGGATTATGTGAAACCAAATTTACATCCGCGATTTCTCAGCTCACGACATGTAATTACATAAAATGTTGGCATCGTATATTAATTTTTAATTATTTTGTCTATATGCAATCAATAACAGCGATTTAAATATAAATAATATATTTTCATTTAAGAATCCCATATTGGATATTCTCGAGACACATCGTTCGAAAAGATGGTTATGACGCAGACAAAAGGCCAAGGTGTCGACTTTGTGCTTAACTCGCTTTCTGGTGATAAACTTGTAGCATCCATCCGTTGCTTGGGCTACCAGGGTCATTTCCTGGAGATCAGCAAATTTGATTTTGCCAACAACTCAAAGATAGAAACAGGTGCATTTTTAAAAGAACTCACTTTCCATGCCGTAATGGCCGACAACTTTTTTAACATGACTGCTGAGGAGAAAAAGGTAAATACTGCATGAATATTGTTCGGTTAATACACATAATATTATGTTTCACCGTAAAATTTCTTCAGGTCATCAGTGATTTGGTGGAGAGGGATCTGGCGAATGGGATTATAATACCTTTACCTAGCACAGTGTTTAAGGCTAATGAGATTGAAAAGGCTTTCCGGTATCTTGCTAGTGGCCGGCATATTGGTAAAGTTCTTGTTCAAATTCGGGAAGACGAGAAGTCGAAATGTTCTCTACCAATAAAGGTCATGCCGATGATGTTCTTTGACAAAAATCTCGTTTACATTATTCCCGGAGGTCTTGGCGGTTTTGGTCTCGAATTAGCGGACTGGTTAATACTCAGAGGTGCTCTTAAAATAGTATTAAGCTCCAGTCGTGGTATCATGAAATCCTACCAAAAATACAAACTACATTTATGGAAAACTAGCTATAAAGTTAATGTAATGGTTAGCACAGCGGATATAACCACGCGAGATGGATGCGAGAAATTGCTTCGGGATGCATCTCAAATGGGCCAAATTGGGGGAATATTTAATTTAGCCGTTAAATTAAAGGATGCTGTTTTCCAGAATCAAACAGTTGACACATTTAAGGAGAGCTTTGGACCAAAAGCAGTAGCTACAAAATACTTAGATGAACTATCCCGAAAAATGTGCCCAAAACTTGCTCACTTTGTAGTTTTCTCGAGCGTTTCTTGTGGAAGAGGAAACGCAGGACAAACTAATTATGGAATGGCTAATTCGATTATGGAAAGAATAATTGAAGATAGAGTAGCTAATGGGTTACCCGGCAAAGCTATACAGTGGGGTGCTGTAGGAGAAGTTGGACTTGTTGCTGAAATGGCTGAAGAGAAGATTGACTTGGAAATTGGTGGAACTTTACAGCAAAGAATATCGTCTTGTCTGCAAGAGTTGGATCCACTTCTAAACTGTCCAGATCCAATTGTTTCTAGTATGGTTGTGGCTGAAAAGCGCTCAAACGTTGGAGCGGCTGAGAATATTATTGAGGCTGTTATGAATATCATCGGGATTAGAGATCTTAAATCGATCTCAACGGGAACAACTCTTGCCGAAATGGGAATGGATTCATTAATGGCCTCTGAAATAAGGACGACATTGGAAAGGGAGTTTGAATTATCGATTAATCCTCAAGATCTGCGTACTTTAACATTTGACAAACTTAAAGAATACTCTGATGCGCGCCAAAAAGAAAGCAGCGAAGCAGTTAAAGTCAGCTTACAAGCTAACACCAATGTAGTTGGAATGAACCTGCTAATTAGAAATCTTGGCGATGAAGAAAATAGTGACAAAATTATTTTACCTTTGGCTACAAAAAGTAATCAAACCATTGGCAATCCAATTATTGTACTACCAGGTCTGGAGGGTGCGGCTGGACAAGCCTGGTACGAAATCTTCAAGAACTTAAATTCCAAAGCATTATTTTTACAGTTCAATCATACTGCTCATTTAACTAATGTTGAGGAAGCTGCCGAAATTATTGCTGAGGTAAGTATAATAACCAATACTACGCTCAGATGTTTAGAATGATAGTAATAATAAATTATTTTAGGACATCATAAAAGTTATAAACAAGAGGGATCCCTTCTACATTGTGAGCTATTCCTTCAGTACCTTCCTTACGATTGC
Organism: Dysmachus trigonus; assembly: GCA_949715965.1. Lineage (NCBI taxonomy): Eukaryota > Metazoa > Arthropoda > Insecta > Diptera > Asilidae > Dysmachus > Dysmachus trigonus. The sequence goes on from OX454320.1 coordinate 29,949,696, forward strand.
TGCGGTGAAACGTCTAGAGAAAGCTGGTTACCATGGGCAATTGCTATTTATAGATGGTGCACCACATTTCTTGAAGAAATTGTGTTTTCAATATATTGATGAGAACCCGACGGATGATGATATTCTCAATGTACTCTTCATTGGTATCGCTAGTCGCGTATTCCCAGATGAAGCCGTTGATAGTCTTTTAGCTCTATTCAGCCCACTGGAAGGATGGGACAATAAGCTTGAGAAATTCGCTGAATATGCCGTAACTCAGAATATTTATAGCAAAGACTATAGCATTAGAATGGTTAAATGCATGTTTAATCGCATCAAGATGGCAATGACATATGATACGGAAACGATTGAAGAGATCAATTCTAATATAACGCTCGTTAGATCCTCTCAAGTGTCTATTGTAGATATTGACGAAGACTATGAACTCTCTAAAATCACAAAAGGAAAAGTTGCTCTGAAATTCATTGAAGGAGATCATATGACGATGTTGGACAATCCGAAACTTGCCCAAATTATCAACGAAACCCATCCCTCGATTACACAGGATAAAGAATTCTTGGACGTTATTAAGAATATGTAAAATAAGATCTTGACTATCTTGGTGTTATGTTAATTAATTTTATGCAATCCTGGATGATTACAAACATCGAATAAAATGAAGCTACATAAAGGACTATTTTTGAGTTTTGACAATTAATTAATTTAATTTTATAGTTGAGGAGTTTTAAGAGTTTGGTTTTGAGTATTATCTGATGAATTTTAAGATTTTTAGTTATTTCCTTTCCGCTTGAAATTACAATACATTCAATTACATATATTTAATTCCATTTCTTCGATTGTTCTTTATCTTTCAATATCAGTATCCATTCTTTACCAACTCTTCTACCATCCACAATTTTTCTTAATCCATTTTTCTATTCATCTTGTCTGCATATCTCCTTTTCCACTATCTGTGAGATAAAAGCAGGTGTTACAACATAATAGAGTTTCATATAAAACAAATTAACATATATTCAAGATTACAAGAAATATATTATGCTATTATGTACAATTATTGGCTGTTGTAGTCTTGGGGTTCTTAAGTATCAATTCACCACTTGAGTTCACTTTTCTTAAGACACTGGCTAAGACACAAAAATTAGTTAGTCCCAATTGTGAAGCCGAAGCTTAAACTCTTTTATTATTAACGACAGGAGCATTGTGGCAAATACCTAAACAAAAATTCCCTGAAAATTGGAGCCCTTAATATTAATATTAAGTACTAGACCAAGGCGTATAAAGATTTCCCATATAAAATACACGTAAACTTTGATTATTTTTCGTCAAAACTCTACAGCTCAGAGGCATTTTATGGTACATATAATCTTGTGTAAATTTTCATGGATAATTGAGCTAAATTGTAGAAACACTACCTCAACTTCAAAGCCCAATATCTCAAGAAATGTCGATGTTAGCGATTTTATGTTCGGAAGTGTTTTGTAGGAAACTGAATTTCATACAAGTTTGTCATATTCACTTTTTCTGTAGCTCTTATTATTTACGATATAGGGGTAAAAAGCGAGAATTTCATGGAAAAATTGGGGTTAGTAGCCCGTACTACCTCGCTGGTGGGAGTTAGGGTTACACCGCAATGGACACTTTTGTAGAGCATTCAATTCTGAAGAAACCCTACCATTGACCAAGATTATACCATAAAATGCCTCTGAGCTGTAGAGTTTTGAAGAAAAATAATCAAAGTTTACGTGTATTTTATATGGGAAATCTTTATACGCCTTGGTCTAGTACTTAATATTAATATTAAGGGCTCCAATTTTCAGGGAATTTTTGTTTAGGTATTTGCCACAAAATTTCGAGATGGGACTGAAAAAAAATAGTCGCGAAAAAAAAGCACCCTAATATGTACATACTTTTCGCAACGTACAGGGGTATATAATACTAGGGGTTAGGTGTAGTCAGAGGCATAAAAAATGACAATTTTAAATAATTTTTTTTTCCACTAAATTTATTTATTTTATAAAAGTAAAAACATAGCATTATTAAATAAGATTTCGACATGACTTGACAGAAATTTTAGAAAAAAAAATTAATAATTTTAAAAGTTATGGCTGTTTGTTTTGATCCAGTTTCAACCGAAGCGCCTTGCGGTGACCATCACTTATCCTTGGACATTCATCCAAAAACAATTGGACAAAAAAAATTAGTTTTATTAATAGATAATCTAGTGTCTGATCGAAGCTTTTTTTTTTTTTTTAAATTAACAAAATGGCGGCCTCAGGAAAATTTTTTCCAGATTTTTGGGAAAAAACCAACAGTTAATTGTTTATAAAAAATCGAAATTAAAAAAAAAAAAAATCCTTCGATCAGGCACTAGTTTTTTATGTTTTCAAAAATCTGTATAAATTTCATTAAAATCTACCGAGCGGTTTTTGAGCTACAGTGGTCACCAGTTCAAAAAACATAGTTTTGAGAAAAACGCATTTGAAGTTTTACACTCAATTTATGTAAAGTAATACGTATTATTAAATTACTTACACCGAGTCATCTATTCCTGGGCCATATAATAGTTCTTCAGCCGTTGTAGCAGCTTCCAAAATATCTATTTGATGTTATCTACGTAGCATTCTACCTTCTCGAGTGTTGTCGTTAGCGCGCTTATCTGCCACTTTCACACGTGCAGTATCGGTTTTTTCGTTCCAGAGCGCCCGAGAACCCTTTGTTAATTATCGAATAACTCGAAAAGTATTTGTCGGATTTACTTAAAATTTTCAGAGAATATTTCTAAGATATCATACTTTAAGAAAATGCAAAAAAAATAAAATCGATTTTTGGAAAATTCTGACTACACCTAACCCCTTAAGAAATCACTGTAAATGCTTCCAATCATTACTATTAGATTATTTTTTATTTAAAATATTATTTTATCGGTCATTATGTCACAATAATACTCTTAAAAATGATAACTAAACAACTAACAACTCTGACTTTCCATGAAGGAAATTAAACATTTTTAATTTTGTTTTCATTAATATTAAGGCTAAACAGTATGTAAAAAAAAATTTAATGGCAACCCCCAGCTAGGGGGCCAAAATTTGGCCCAGCTCTTTTTTAACCGACTTTAAAAAAAGTAGGAGGTTCTCAATTCGACTGCATTTTGTTTGTTTGCTTTTGTATGTTACGCGATATCTTCGCCGATTGTTAACCGATTTTGATGATTCTTTATTTATTGAATAGGCTATATCTCGGGGGTGGTCCCGTTTAAATTTTGAGAAAATATCAAATCACTAAGGGTAGAAAATTAGGAGATGAACCCCGTTTATTGAATTTCACCCAATCCCCGTTAACTAAAAATAGAAAAATAAAGTCCATTTTTACAAAAAAACTTCTCAAATTACTCAAGATTTATAAACTTGCTTGACTGGCACCGACTCCATAAATAGCTGATTAGATGTTGTAAATATTTAAGTATCAATAATTTTGTTTATAAATTTTTAACTTTTTAATTTAAGTTTGTACATATAGGCAAAGTTCTGAAGTCGGTTTTTATTTGTTTGTAAAAATTTTTTTTATAGTTTCTTTCATTTGTGACTTCCTTACAAATAACACAAACGCCGTCTTCTGTCTCCATAATTAACCACGACGTGCAATATCAAACATGGAAACAACTCAGTTTCGCTTGTTAAATTAAGTTACAATAAAGTTATTTTTACAAACTAACAAAATCCCAGAAACAGCGGAAAGGACGTGACAACCGCAATTACAATGCAAACCCGTCTTATCTTTCTCTGCGTCTGGTGGGCCTTTGCGACCGTCGGAATCGCCTGGCCTTGAAAATATTTACGTTAAATCGTTTTATGAAGAACCAGTAAAAATTTGAATTTTGTAGAAAGATGTTTATTTAATGCCCTTCAAACCTTCAAAATCGCCCGAATATTTTTTTAAAATATTTTGTAATATCTAAATCAAAAATATTCAAATTTAGAGTTTGTGACTTTCAGTTTAATTGTTAATTTTGTTTACACTTTCAAAAATATAGGGGTTGATGATGCGACTGGGGGAGATTTGTCAGGTCATGTATTTTAGTTATGGTTGGCCTTTAATCGCCAATGTACAAACTTCCAGCTTTGTTACTCGCAGGGTTCAGTAGCTTTCCGGCTGTTAATTCGGCGGACGAAGTCTAACTAACTGACTTACAACTATTGTTTCTACTTTGTGGGAACCTCTTCTTGAGCAGTCAATAATTCTGGAATTTATAATTTCGCGTGTAATTGGGAACTGCTGCTAAGCGTCTATTTAGATTTCTGAGTTCAGGAATTATGACTTGAATTCTGTGGGGAATGTTGATTTAATTCTGGGTATTGGACAATGCGCGTGTTTTAGTGAATTCTGGAATCGTTAGAGAGATTTTATATTATCGCTGAATGAATTTTATCTATAACAGTAGGATTTTTATCTATAACACTTAATCGAATGGCATTAAAATTTTTTTTTATGAGCACCGGGAAATTTTATTTGGCTAGAAGTGCTGAAATAATCAACGATTATAAAATTAGAACGTGATTGGACGTTTACTTTTAAAACAGGAGTGGCAAAAAACTACCAACGGTGTAACGAGTGTTAATAGAACTTCATTAAGCCTCTCACAGTGGCACTTCGTCCAATGCTACTAAAATCGACGTTATAATCATTGGTGTTCAATTGTGCACGCATCTTCCTCATTGCAGCTGACCACTCGATTTAAGGCCCTCCTTTCTGTTGAAATATGCTATCGAAATCGTTTAATTTCTCATCAATGCGCATTCGAGCTAATCAGACTTGGAAAAAGCATGCCCCTCAAAATAATTGATCCATCGAGAGGAGAAAAACGGCCAGAATGCACAAACAATGATCGTTACGTAAGTCGAACTCCGAGGCTGGCATTTGCGATTGTTTTGTTTAGATAGATGCACTACGATTCCTCGCCGATAGATTGATTAAATCATTAAACTGTCATCCAGGCTGCTTATACCTTTCAAAGTTGTGAAATGTCAGTAACATAGCCGTGCGCGCATGCATTTTTGGATGCGTTTTCGCGAAGGTACAGTTATGATACAAAGCATCTATGGAAATAGATATCCCGTCACATTTCGAATGCTATATTTTTGCTTAAACTTAATTTAAGATCGAGTTTCTTTCTTATAAATATATATATGTTGGTAAATAGAGCAAATTCTTAACGTATGAAAAATGCGTTTTAAGTTAGTAAAGCTATTAAATTGTAGTTACGATTCCGAGTGGCTAGCGATCATATTTATCTAAAAGTCACATTAATATCGCAATTATGTCATTTGGCAGCCATTAACGCGCGATATAAAAGAGAAGATACGCCACCTGTAACTTGGTCCGTGTTTTATAATTGATGAAGGCAACTCTAGGTCACGAAGAAATACTTCGTCAGACCTCTTTTACTGAATTAAGTAAGTACTGTCGTTGCCTTAGCACTTTCAATTTCATGAGCCTCTAAATTTTTGTAAATTAAATTCGGCGAACAGTCAAGAAATAGTTATTCTTCAAACAACAAGAGCTGATGGCCCTCTTCATTGAAAATAACCTTGAGGCAGAAGCGTGCCTCGCACAGTGCTTAGTAAGAGCTCTTAGCGCGGAAAACATTACCATCACAACACTTACTTTTGTACACAGAAATAAATAGATCAAATTGACGACTTCCTGTCGTAGTGATTTTTAACATAAAATTACCTAATTATGAGAAGAGTTCAACATTTTAATAGCACATCTCACTCATATAACTTCAAGAAGATCGTCTCAAATACCGGAAGACTCAATGTCTTCGAAATTTTGAGTGAATTATTTTCAATGCCTTAAAAAACTAACTAGAAATATCAGAAGTGCCTCAACCCTCGTCTCTGTTTTGATCACGGAGATATTTGTCTCGTTGGTTGTTCCAATTATTCCAATTTTAAAGAATCTGATGTTTTAAGACTAAACGCCAACCGTTCAGCACTTGACGCATATATTGAATGAGATATCGACAAAGATTATTCGGTGTATGCAGAGCTAAAGCTCGTAATTAAAATCATATGCCGATTACACTGTGCGACTTTATTATGTAGCAAATTTATTATGCAGCTTTAAATTATAAAAGATCGTTATTTTTAAAAATCGGTTAAAAAGCCAGTTTTTTTCAGATGTTTAGAGAAGTGGGACAGTGTTTATGCAAGTTATTACTTATTATATCTGAACTATAATAGCTTCGCCGACATACACTTAACCTTATAAAAAAAAAGAAGAGAAATAAAATTCAAATTCATTAAACTCCACTGATGCATTCTGCATGTGAGAATTTCGAAGGAAATGTATTTTGAAAACACAATATTCAAGGATCGTAGGCGATCGCATATGGGTACCTATAATCGTTGAATCTTCTTATACAGGTCAGGACTTCATCTGAAAAGTATTTGTGAAATTCCCAAAGGTCTTAAAAATGTTTTCTATGCCCAAAATCTACAAGTAGGTACATGGGCTACGTTTTTTAATGATATGACCTGAATCGCGAATTTTGCACTGAATTGATTTTTTAAAATCGTGACCTCTGTTAAAGATGTTAAAGTTTTCAATAAACTCATCAAATTGCCATGTATTTTATCTATCCAAACTTAAAATTTTCAACTGATATAATTATTGGATTCATGTTTTCACACGAATTGAGCATAAGTCATTACAATTTAATGTTCTTATAACAAAATCCTTGCTACGAATAACTATTCAAAAATTTCCATTCAATCCAAAGTTTCAAACCCAAATCAGATCATTAATAAAACGCAACTATTCATGTGACAACTGCAGAAATTTGGAAAAAACATGCATGCACTTGCAGAATTTGGTGTGGAGGTAAGATTTTCTTAAAATGTTTAACCTTTTAAGGACGGGGAAAATTACGTTAAAATTGACCTTTTTTTAGATATGAACATTATAAATAAATTCAATGAACTTCTTATGTAGGGGCCCCCCCCCCCCCCCCCCCCCCCCCCTCCTTGCTGGTCGATATATCGACCAGGCCCGTCCGCAACTGAAAGTCCCATGTAAAAAATTTGGCGCGACGGTTTGAAAGTATTTTTCTAGGTAATTTGACGCGCTGAATACGGGAAAAATCGTGAACATTTCAATTTTTCACCTTGAATTCAACTTGCAGATGAAATTCGCGATTCATGGTATTATATTTTTCGTAATCTGTACATAAAAAAAGGTAGCTATGCCAACTTTCAGGGCTAAATAGCAGAAAAAATTTGACTTTGAAATAACAATTTTTAAGGTCAAGGATGCTTCCAGGAATTTTTACACTATTTTTCCCATATTTAGCGCATAACATTTTCCCTGAAAAACATCAAATATTATGTGTCCTCTGGCTGGTCCATATATCGACCACTCCCGTCCTTAAAAGGTTAAAGAACTTTCTAAATTTCTAAATATGATTTCTAGATGAAGGAGTTGATGAGGGAGTGACCTTGAGGAATGCGATAGGAGACGCAAGGAGCAGCAAGCGATGCATCCTGGTATAAGAGGTTACGATCCTTGAATAATGTGTGCTCTTATAATTTTGATATAATCTGTGATTCCAAATAAAGGGTGTTATTAACTTGAATCTTTATATCTTATATTATTATATTTATGTGTTTCAATGCAAGGGACAATAAAACGGAAAGTGCAGATATCATGTTTTAATAAAGATTCGCCTTTATTCAATAACAGATATTTGCTTAAGGAAAGTTTAGTCATGTACAATCAAAATTTACTCTTACACACTTACACCCAAAAAAATATCTTGTTTCAAGAACTGATTTCGTAGTTCATTTAATTATTTTACCTAATAATACTTAGAAAACTTAACGTAATTTTGAAAGATAAAGAGATTTGATTTCGGTTTAAAAAATAACAAATGTATTCTAGGCATGCATCCCCTTTATTTCCAACTATTCTCTAGTAAAATTGACATTAAAATAGTTAGATGAACTAGAAACTAGTTGATTGACCACTTTGAAGGGAATGATATAGATTTGGAATAATAAATAAAAATGTTCAAAGTTATAAACAAATTGGCTTTACTTTTTGATCACAGTAGTATTTAATAACATCTCTGATTTATCCGTTCCCCCGCTATTGATAATTTAATAATGAATAAGAAAAGCTTTAAATCAGAGATTTTCAGTAATACGCTGATTCTATTACAAATCAATTTTAATGGGGATGTCGTCACCACTGTTGAAAAAATAAACGCCACGACTATGGTGCAGCAACGGAAGTAGCTCAGGCGAGTGAAGCTGCCAAAAAAATTCAAATCACGTATCAGGCGTATTATTGATAAAAATCCTTCCTGGCACGACCGTTTTTCTATGGTGCCGCAGGCCTTTTAAGAGATCATCGATTTCTTGTGGGCCTCAAAAGCGGCATAGCGGAGCGGGCGTTCGTATTCGTCACAAAATCCAAGAGGTCGGGGGGTCCTAAGAAACTTTTGAATATTTCGTGTAGCTCTGACCCGCCGCATATGCTCTGAATGCAAAGATCTCTGAATAGGGCGCTTCCCCTGCTTACTGGGAGTTAGACCTGCATTAACAAGTTCTGAAACAATGCCCGTCACTGGAAAATTTGAGTGGGCATTCGTTGAAATGTGGAATTCTGCACGAATTATATCAGGAGAGATGGAGAAATTTTGATTTATTTATTTTAATTAAATAAAGCGCCAGGGAGTGTCATTTAAATTCTTTTAAAAGTCACCACTCCACATTCAGCTCGTTTTACACATTTAATTAAAACCATTCTTTGTAATTATTCCTAATTGGCTTCAGCTGGATTTTAACATTGTCTAAATGTTTCCCGTTGCCTCCATATGAAATATTGGAGCTTTCTGTCAGAATCCATTCCAATGGATAAGTTGGTCATTGACCTAAATCGTAAAAATTGCGTAAATTAATTTATACGATTTAACCCCAAGCAATGGAATTTACACTTGAAAACAATTATGTTATATAATAAAAATTAAATCAATAGTTATTTTAAAAATCACAATTAAGTTAGAGAGAGAGAGAAGACAATATAAACAACAAATAAATATTATAAAATAATATGTTATATAATGATAATAAGTGTTTTAATAGGTGTTTTAATAAATATTATATATATTTAATAAAATTGGAGAATGGACACAATTGGCAAATAAGCTTCTTCTATCAATCTGGTCATTTATTTTTTAAGAAATGTTGCTTATGAAATTACTTTAAGAGAAAACTTAACAATCTACTCATAGTAAAGAAATTCTTGAAAATAAGGTAAAAGTAGAAAAGAATAAAAATTTAGTGATAGGATCACAGATTTCAAAAAGTTTACTTATTTATGTTGATCGTTAACGAAAAATTATAACAATAATAAAGTCGTCTTAAAAAATCATCGGTGCAGGTGTTGTTACAGCTAGAACAAAAAGGAATATACTTAATTTAAAACTTTAATTTTTTCTTTTAAAATTAAATTATTAAAGTTACCAAACACAAGTAGCTTTAAGATATTTGGGCATTGACATGTTTTGTTATATAAATGTTTTTTTTTTTTTGAGACGTACAAACACTAAATTTCTACACGTACATATTTAGGAAATTTTATAAGTGTAAAATATAATATCTCAACGTCAAATTATTTCTAAGAATTCCCTGATTAATCATATTGTAGACTAAAATGCTCTTTTTTCCCCCGGCATGCAGTTTATAAACCATAAAGACTTAGTAAATTAGTTAAAATTCTTTATTAAAAAGTGTGTTATCTACAAAGAATATAAGACCATAATAAACTGAAAACATTAAGAAACAGAGAAAACAGAGCCATACGCCATTTCGCATTAATATAAGTTATCTCGTTTAAGTTCTCAGATCGCTTTTATGTTTTCTTTTCTCAATAATTATTGTTAGGTGTAAAAGGCAAATGTCTGTTATTGAATAAAAACGAATCATTATAAAAACGTGATATCTGCACTTTCCGTTTCATTTTCCCTTGCATTGAAACACATAAATATAATAATATAAGATATAAAGATTCAAGTTAATCACACCCTTTATTTTCATTCACAGATTATATCAAAATTATAAGTGTACACATTATTCATTCTTAGTAATCTGTTTCGGGCTCCTTGTAGTCCCTATCGCATTTCTCAAGGTCAACTCCTTCTTCTAGAAATCATATTTAGAAATTTAGAAAGCTCTTCAAACATTTTAAGAAAAACTTACCTCCACACCAAGGTACGCAATCGCATTCTGTCTGTTTTGCATTTCTGCAATTCTCACATGTTCCGTAGTTGAGCGCGGGCTCTGACAAAACTCCAAGAACTATGATTGCTGAAGTACAAAATTATTAAATAAACTTGTAATTTAAAGAAGCGAACAGATATGAAAATGATACACTATACTAATTAATCTTTTAAGAATCCAAACCATTATTTAAGGAAGTGCAACTTACCAATAGTAAATATCAACAGAAAGTACTTCATGTTTCTAACTTGGTTTTTGACACGTAAGATACGGGCTGGGCTATCTTCTGTCTATGATTCTACAGATCGTCGCTCGATGTATTTATACTAAATTTTATATGCGTTATCAGCATTCAACTTTCTAGTGCAAATATTTTGTAAATATTATATCAAAGCAGTTGGACAAATAAAGGTTTCTGCGCGATATTTAGACATGTTTCTTCTGCGCGTTAAAGTCGTTAAACACAAAAACGTGTCCTTTGGAAAGCAGTTTGTTTTTTCAACCTAGTTAAAAGATATTCGAGCTAGATTTTAACGATTGTTTTATACACTATACTTAATTAATTTTGAAATAGTCTTTCAATTTACCTGGTAATTTGTTTTAGTGCATTCATTTTAATTAGGATATAACAAAATATGAGGTGTGTTTTAGTATTAGTCAGTAAATTTAAAGCTACACAGGCTTTACATAGATTTACAAAAGTTTAGAAAATTGTTATTTAAATTTTATTTGAAATGATAGTACGACAATAAAACGCCTTCAATATACGAGTCGTTATTTTTGAAAGTGGTATTGGTCCACTTTTGGAAAAAATATGTTAATGGTAGTTTTAATCCGATATACATATCCTCTTTTTATATTTATCCTCCTCTGTCCTAGCGTCCCCATACGGGGACATACGACGCTCTCTAACATCATCATAACAGTGATAATTTTATATTTTAATAGATGGTACTACAGATCACTTGGGAGTTATAGTTGTTGCCACCGCTATTGTTTATGTGTAGGTCACAAATTTAAGTCATATCTATACTTACTTTTGTTTCTAAAAATTATTTAAAAAAAAAATGCTTCGGGACTGAGGAGGTTAAAATCACACACTCTATGATATACAATATCCTCACAAATTAATCAAAAGAAAAGAAGTTTTTATTGAAGGTGGAATAAGTCCATTTGTAATAATAATTGAAACGAATTTTAACAAAATTGCCATATTACTACTGTGCACAACTTGAAGACCTGTGGCAAAAGAGAAATATAGAGATATCATTAATTTACTGTATATGTAATGTGGCAAGTATGTAACTCGCCATTCACTATAAATACTTCACAATGATAAGTGTAAAGAAGAAACAGAATTGAGATATGAATAAGTTTGTTATTATCAATTATCTTAACGAACTAATTTACCACTCATACTTGTTTATTTATAAATTCATTATAACTCAAATTATAACAAAAATTGGAAAATATATTTCAGAAGAGACAACTTCAATTAAAATATAAATTTAAAAATGCCAATACATATTTTTAAGCAGTCTAAATACAAATCCTTAAATATTTCAATGGATGATTAAATGGACTTATGCCACTTTCAAAAAGCACGGTTCATACGTATTTGCATAATCTGTAGACCACAACTTTAAAGTATATAAGCATATATTAACATCATCGTTTGTGGCAATAATCGTAGTTTTTGGAATTTTATCATAGCGTCTCGTTAATTATAAAACATGTTGAAGTTGCAAAATATTGGAAAAGCATCCATAGTTGCGTTTTATTAATGATCCAATTTGGGTATTGAATGTTGGATTAAATGGAAATTTTTGAATAGTTGACCATAACAAAACTTTTGAATTTTACAATGTTCATTTTAAAAATTAACCTTACAATGACTGCATTTAAAATTTTTAGGTTTGGATGGCTTTGATGAGCTTATTGAAAATGTTAACATCTTTACTACACTGAAAAAATAACATAAATATATTTTCTAATTTAAAACTAATAAAATTATAATAAATTGAATACATATAAGTAAACCAAAGTTTATTAAGAAATAATTTGAGTTATAATGAATTTATAAATAAACAAGTATGAATGGTAAATTAGTTCGTTAAGATAATTGATAATAACAAACTTATTCATATCTAAATTCTATTTCTTCTTTACACTTAACATAGTGACGTATTTATAGTGAATGGGAAGTATGTAATGCAGTAAATTAATGATATCTATATTTCTCTTTTGCCACAGGTCTTCAAGTTGTGGACAGTAGTAATATGGCAATTTTGTAAAAATTTGTTTCAATTATTATTACAAATGGACTTATTCCACCTTCAATAAAAACATGCCTGTGATAAAATTTTACAGTTCAACTTCTTTTGATTAATTTGTGAGAATATTGTATATCATAGAGTGTGTGATTATAAATATAAAAAGAGGGTATGTATATCGGACTAAAACTACCATTAACATATTTTTTCCAAAAATGGACTTATACCACTTTCAAAAATAACGACTCGTGTATTGAAGGTATTTGTTTTATTATCGCACTATCATTTCAAATAAAATTTCAATAACAATTTTCTAAACTTTTGTAAACCTATATAAAGCCTGTGTAGCTTTAAATTTACTGACTAATACTAAAACACACCTCATATTTTGTTATATTCTAATTAAAACTGAATGCACTAAAACAAATGATCAGGTAAATTGAAAGACTAATTCAAAGTCGGAATTAATTAAGTAAAGTGTATAAAACAATGGTTAAAATCTAGCTCAAATATCCTTTAACTAGGTTGAAGAAACAAACCGCTTTCCAAGCGACACGTTTTTGTGTTTAACGATTTTAACGCGCAAAAGCAACATGTCTAAATATCGCGAAGAAAACTTTATTTGTCCAACTGCTTTGATATAATATTTGCAAAATATTTACACTACAAAGTTGAAGGCTGATGACGCATATAAAATTTAGTATAAATACATCGAACGACGATCTGTAGAATCATAGACAGAAGATAGCCCAGCCCGTATCTTACGTGTCCAAAGCCAAGTTAGAAACATGAAGTACTTTCTATTGATATTTACTATTGGTAAGTTGCACTTCCTTAAATAATAGTTTGGATTCTTAAAAGATTAATTAGTATAGTGTATAATTCTCATATATTATCTGTTCACTTCTTTAAATTACACGTTTATTTAAAAATTTTGTACTTCAGCAATCGTAGTTCTTGGAGTTTTGTCAGAGCCCGCGGTCAACTACGAAACATGTGACAATTGTCAAGAAAAAGCAAAAGATCCAATATGCACTTGCACAACTTGGTGTCAATGTAAGTTTTTCTTAAAATGTTTGAAGAACTTTCTAAATTTCTAAATATGATTTCTAGTTAGTGAAGCTCAACTTGAGGAATGCGATAGGAAACACAAGGAGCAGGAATTAGATACTCTTCGCCCAGTAGGTTCCGAAGAATGAATAATATGTACACTTATAATTTTGAAATAATCTGTGAATGAAAATAAAGGGTGTGATTAACTTGAATCTTTATATCTTATATTATTATATTTATGTGTTTCAATGCAAGGGAAAATGAAACGGAAAGTGCAGATATCACGCTTTTATAATGATTCGTTTTTATTCAATAACAGACATTTGCCTTTTACACCTAACAATAATTATTGAGAAAAGAAAACATAAAAGCGATCTGAGAACTTAAACGAGATAACTTATATTAATGCGAAATGGCGTATGGCTCTGTTTTCTCTGTTTCTTAATGTTTTCAGTTTATTATGGTCTTATATTCTTTGTAGATAACACACTTTTTAATAAAGAATTTTAACTAATTTACTAAGTCTTTATGGTTTATAAACTGCATGCCGGGGGAAAAAAGAACATTTTAGTCTACAATATGATTAATCAGGGAATTCTTAGAAATAATTTTGGGTTGACATACATATTATATTTTACACTTATAAAATTTCCTAAATATGTACATGTAGAAATTTAGTGTATGTACGTCTCGAAAAAAAAAATATGTCAATGCCCAAATATCTTAAAGCTACTTGTGTTTGGTAACTTCAATATGTTTTAAAACAAAAAATTAAAAAGTTAGCTAGTTGCTTAGTTCAGCAAATTAAGTGTTTTCCTTTTTGTTCTAACTGAAACAACACCTGCACCGATGAGAAGCATTTTTTAAAACGACTTTATTATTTTTATAATTTTTCTGTAACGATCAACATAAATAAAAATAATTTTATAATATTTATCGGTTGTTTATATTGTCTTCTCTCTCTCTCTCTCTAACTAAAGTATGATTTTTAAAATAACTATTGATTTAATTATTATTATATAACATAATTGTTTTAAAACGTAAATTCTATTGGTTGGGGTTAAACCGTATATCGTATCGGAGAAAACGAAGAGGAACAACCACCTATTCCAATCACATTGAGCGAGGCAAGAATATCTTTTAGTAACCTACGCTTCTACGTCCTAAGAACCGACACAAGTGACGATTACTTCGCAGCTCTCACCACTATCGAAAATTCATCGGACAATGATAGACTGAAGTCGCTCATTCAACAGGAAATTACGGACTACTTTTCAGTAAATAATAATTCTTTGTGAATAATTGTACGAATGTTTAAAATAATAAACTCGAATCTTGATCAAACTCTTGTTATTTTGAACTCTTGGTAATTCGAAAATTTTCCCTGATTCCTTGAGTTTCTCCTTATCGAGAGTCGACTGTATTATATATATTTTTTTTCAAAATGGCAGAGTTAAATTCTACCCCAAAAACCATATTAGTGTGTAAATTTTTTTCTATTGGTGATTATTAATTTTTCGAAGTAAAAAAATACAGCGCAAATTGTTTTTTACTTTTTAAAAAATGGCGGTGCGAATTTCTTGGACATTGCCACCGGTGATAATGACTCCAGCGCTGAGGACTATTTACCTCACATGTCATGATCGCACACTTAAGGAAATTTGTGCGATTTGTACAACTTTATGATAATATTTTCTACCGGAATGATAAACTCTATATGAAATTCGGTGCAGTTGGCAACCATGTGAGAAGACTGAGGTTTAAGCAGGATTTTTCCAGTGGTCATTTCGATTCATATTTAGCAAATGAAGAAGGAAAGCCTACCTCATGAACTTTTATCGAATCTAATACTATACATAATAGACCCCTTGAGCCGAACCAGTTTTGTACTACACTAATTTCAACAATTCTTCTCGTTCAGTTCAGGTTTTGTGCCATACAACAACAGCTATACAGGGTGTTCAGAGGTAAGAGGTCAATACTGCAGGGGGTGAAAGGTCAGACCGAGACAAGCAAAAAATCGTATGGGTGGGGGGGGGGGGGGCATCTCGCACCGTTTGGCAGTTACAGGGTGATTCGTAAATCAGGATTTTGCCTTATATGGGAACCGCTCTTGTATTTTTATCTTTTTTTCCACGCATCGCAGCGGCCCCAAACTGATTTCAAAAAATCACTATGTGGAAGCCCTTTCCAAAAAAGTTTACACCACCCCCCTATCCCCAACCCCTTGGCCACAATCCCCCCTGGAAGTTGAAAAAATTAACTTTTATTTCACGATTTCGCCCCTTTCGCCCCACTTTTCTCCGAAATTCATGTTATTAACATACCTACTTTTTATATTTTTTAAGTTGCCTATCTAATTACCTTACCAAAAAGGTGCAACATGCCCAGGTAGGAAAAGGATACGAAAATTTATTTACAAAAATCCTTTTACAGAATATCATGATAATTCGAATTTTTAGGAAATTATACTTAAGTTTACTAAAAAATACATTTTGTTCGCTTAAAAACTAATTACAATTAAAACGTATGTCCTTTAAAAGCTGTTCAAAATGTTCTCCGCTAGTTTCGATTCATGCAAGTAGCCTTCGTTTTATTTCACGTTTGAGGTCTATGGTAGCCAGTCTCTCCCGTATTTTCGTGGCTGCAGTCCCAATCCTGGTAACTAATTCTTCCCTGGTGTTGATTGGTCTTGAGTAAACTTCATCTTTCATCATTGCCCATAAGAAAAAGTCCAGTGGGGTAAGGTCCGGTGACATAGCAGGCCAAAGAATCGGTCCACCTCGTCCAATCCAGCGCTCTGAGTAATGTTCATTCAACCTTGCCCTAAAAATGTTCCCAGTATGCGCAGGTGCTCCGTCGAGCTGTAAATAAATTGCGCTTCTGGTGGCCAGGGGGATGTCCTTCAACAGATCCGGAAGGGTATTCTCCAAAAAGTCCGAGTATAGCTGACTATTCAGCACTTGGGGCAAGATGAAGGGTCCTATCAACTGGTTGCCGATGATGCCAGCCCAGACATTGACACTAAATCTTTGCTGGAAGGACCGACACCTTGTCCTATGTGGGTTCACATCTGACCAGGTGTGGAGGTTGTGGAAGTTTGTGATGCCATCCCGGGTGAATTGCGATTCATCCGTCCACAGAATTCGGTCTAGAAACCTTCTGTTTTTTATGTCAGACTCGAACAGCCAAGTGCAATTTGCAATCGTCTCTCGGAATCTCCTTCCTGTAGTGCTTGGACCGGGATATGCTGGTATGGATGTAGTCCCTCTCGGTTCACAACGGTCCAAACTCTCCCTGAAGACAATCCTGACCTTCGTGCGACCTGCCTGATGCTTATTACAGGGCTGTTCCTGACGATGTTGAGGATTTGTTGGTCAGGGTCCGTTGAATCGGCCGATTTTCCTGCTCGCGTTTCTGCTCTGGGGGTGGTTACACTTCCGGTTTCTTTTAACCTTCTGAAAGTCCTTGAAAATACCTTTCTTTTGGGTACATGCCGATTCGGGAATCTCCTTTGGTATTCTCGTACGGCCTTACTATCACTTCCTTCTACTAAACCGTACACGTAAATTATATCGGCAGACTCTTCAACACTGAATTCTGCCATTTTATCTTAATTTTTTCTATTAAACACCCGGTTTTATCGATTGCTTCTTCAACTGTGGTCAATGTCCTTTCAAACTTACCCATTTTTATACCATAATTCATAGGAGGTATTAGAAACGGAGCGTCAGGATACTTAAGAGTCAATGCTGGATATAATAAACTAATAACGCTATTTAACGAGATTACATTTATTATTTTATTACTGTTTTGCTGAAATAATAAAAATGTACTACCTCTGTTTCCTAAACAAACATTTCCGAACTTGCTGTCATAAAAATTGTTTACTTAACGACATTTTCCATTATGGTGCAATAAAGTAATTAGGTACCTGTGAGGATGTTTTAATTTCAGGACTTTTGCAACCCTTTTCTACCTGGGCATGTTGCACCTTTTTGGAAAGGTAATTAGATAGACAACTTAAAAAAAATAAAAAGTAGGTATGTTAATAACATGAATTTCGGAGAAAAGTGGGGCGAAAGGTGAAAAATCGTGAAATAAAAGTTAATTTTTTCAACTTCCAGGGGGGATTGTGGCCAAGGGGTTGGGGATAGGGGGGTGGTGTAAACTTTTTTGGAAAGGGCTTCCACATAGTGATTTTTTGAAATCAGTTTGGGGCCGCTGCGATGCGTAGAAAAAAAGATAAAAATACAAGAGCGGTTCCCATATAAGGCAAAATCCTGATTTACGAATCACCCTGTAACTGCCAAACGGTGCGAGATGCCCACCCCCCACCCTTACGATTTTTTGCTTGTCTCGGTCTGACCTTTCACCCCCTGCAGTATTGACCTCTTACCTCTGAACACCCTGTATACAGGGAGGTCAATACTGCAGGGGGTGAAAGGTCAGACCGAGACAAGCAAAAAATCGTATGGGTGGGGGGGGGGGGCATCTCGCACCGTTTGGCAGTTACAGGGTGATTCGTAAATCAGGATTTTGCCTTATATGGGAACCGCTCTTGTATTTTTATCTTTTTTTCTACGCATCGCAGCGGCCCCAAACTGATTTCAAAAAATCACTATTTGGAAGCCCTTTCCAAAAAAGTTTACGCCACCCCCCTATCCCCAACCCCTTGGCCACAATCCCCCCTGCAAGTTGAAAAAATTAACTTTTATTTCACGATTTTTCACCTTTCGCCCCACTTTTCTCCGAAATTCATGTTATTAACATAGCTACTTTTTATTTTTTTTAAGTTGCCTATCTAATTACCTTTCCAAAAAGGTGCAACATGCCCAGGTAGGAAAAGGATACGAAAATTTATTTACAAAAATCCTTTTACAGAATATCATGATAATTCGAATTTTTAAGAAATTATACTTAAGTTAACTAAAAAATACATATTGTTCGCTTAAAAACTAATTACAATTAAAACGTTTGTCCTTTAAAAGCTGTTCAAAATGTTCTCCGCTAGTTTCGATGCATGCAAGTAGCCTTCGTTTTATTTCACGTTTGAGGTCTATGGTAGCCAGTCTCTCCCGTATTTTCGTGGCTGCAGTCACAATCCTGGTAACTAATTCTTCTCTGGTGTTGATTGGTCTTAAGTAAACTTCATCTTTCATCATTCCCTATAAGAAAAAGTCCAGTGGAGTAAGGTCCGGTGACCTAGCAGGCCAAGGAATCGGTCCACCTCGTCCAATCCAGCGCTCTGGGTAATTTTCATTTAACCTTGCCCTAACAATGTTCCCAGTATGCGCAGGTGCTCCGTCGAGCTGTAAATAAATTGCGGTTCTGGTGGCCAGGGGGATGTCCTCCAACAGATCCGGAAGGGTATTCTCCAAAAAGTCCGAGTATAGCTGACTATTCAGCACTTGGGGCAAGATGAAGGGTTCTATCAACTGGTTGCCGATGATGCCAGCCCAGACATTGACACTAAATCTTTGCTGGAAGGACCGACACCTGGTCCTATGTGGGTTCACATCTGACCAGGTGTGGAGGTTGTGTAAGTTTGTGATGCCATCCCGGGTGAATTGCGATTCATCCGTCCATAGAATTCGGTCTAGAAACCTTCTGTTTTCGATGTCAGACTCGAACAGCCAAGTGCAGAATTGCAATCGTCCTTCGGAATCTCCTTCCCTAGTGCTTGGACCGGGATATGGTGGTATGGATGTAGTCCCTCTCGGTTCACAACGGTCCAAACTCTCCCTGAAGACAATCCTGACCTTCGTGCGACCTGCCTGATGCTTATTACAGGGCTGTTCCTGACGATGTTGAGGATTTGTTGGTCGGGGTCCGCTAAATCGGCCGATTTTCCTGATCGCGTTTCTGCTCTGGGGGTGGTTACACTTCCGGTTTCTTTTAACCTTCTGAAAGTCCTTGAAAATAGCCTTCTGTCGGGTACACGCCGATTCGGGAATCTCCTTTGGTATTGTCGTACGCCCTCACTATCATTTCCGTCTACTAAACCGTACATGTAAATTATATCGGCAGACTCTTCAACACTGCATTCTGCCATTTTATCTTAATTTTGTCTATTAAACACCCGGTTTTATCGCTTGCTTCTTCAACTGTGGTCAATGTCCTTTCAAACTTACCCATTTTTATACCATAATTCATAGGAGGTGTTAGAAACGGAGCGTCAGGATACTTAAGAGTCAATACTGGATATAATAAACTAATAACGTTATTTAACGAGATTACATTTATCATTTTATTACTATTTTGCTGAAATAATAAAAATGTATTACCTCTGTTTCCTAAACAAACATTTCCGAACTTGCTGTCATAAAAATTGTTTACTTAACGACTTTTTCCATTATGGTGCAATAAAGTAATTAGGTACCTGTGAGGATGTTTTAATTTCAGGACTTTTGCAACCCTTTTCTACCTGGGCATGTTGCACCTTTTTGGAAAGGTAATTAGATAGGCAATTTAAAAAAAATAAAAAGTAGCTATGTTAATAACATGAATTTCGGAGAAAAGTGGGGCGAAAGGTGAAAAATCGTGAAATAAAAATTAATTTTTTCAACTTCCAGGGGGGATTGTGGCCAAGGGGTTGGGGATAGGGGGGTGGTGTAAACTTTTTTGGAAAGGGCTTCCAAATAGTGATTTTTTGAAATCAGTTTGGGGCCGCTGCGATGCGTAGAAAAAAAGATAAAAATACAAGAGCGGTTCCCATATAAGGAAAAATCCTGATTTACGAATCACCCTGTAACTGCCAAACGGTGCGAGATGCCCCCCCCCCCCCCCCCCCCCACCCATACGATTTTTTGCTTGTCTCGGTCTGACCTTTCACCCCCTGCAGTATTGACCTCCCACCTCTGAACACCCTGTATATATTTAACTCGCCAATATTGCACTACCTACATACTACTACCCAAACGCAAAATAATTCGTCCACTCATAACTTTTCGATTTTTTCGGAATAGGAATCTTTTTCATTGGCTTAAGATGAAGCAGATAAAAAAAAACAATATACGTAAGATTCCTTACATTGTTTACTAATAATATTAATACAAAAATCAATTCCATCAAAACCAATAACGGTAAAAGTTCAACTTAAACAAATCAGTTCAAATGCAAAATAGTTCGTCCAGTAGCTTTGAAATGCAAAATATTACATCTACCACTTTGTCACTTCTCCTCTGTTCTTAAGAACTTCTTGAATTCGTCGCGGAACTGTACTCACAAGATCAGCACAGAGCTGATATGTGAAATTGTCCCAAATTTGTTGAAGCCGAACACGCAATTCATCCGTAGTCCTGACGGGATTTGCTCGCTACTTCTGCTTCATTTTTTGCCACAAATTTTCAATTGGCGACAAATCTGGACTATTAGGGGGCCATTCTATGACAGGGATCTCTTTTGCTTGCAGCCACGTGGTAGTGGACTTGGACTTATGGCAAACTGCCCCGTCTTGTTCGAAAATATACTCGCCAAAAGGGGACTGAAGCGATGGTATGGACGGTAGTAAATAGTTCTCAAGGATATTTTGGTACTTAGCAGAGTTAACTATTCCATTAACAAATGCAAGTCTGCCAACTCCTTGCGCGGACATGCATCCCCAAACCATTACGGATGCTGGAAATTTGACGGATCGTTTTAAACAGTCATTATGGAATGCTTCATCCTTGGTTCTTATAACTCTCCCACGATTATCCCCCACACACACCTCAAACCTGGGCTCGTCACTCCAAATCACAGCATCCCATTGCCTCTGAGTCCAATTTTGATGTTCTCTAGCATACTTAAGACGTTTTTGTTTGTGTATTTTGGTCAACAGTGGTTTTTTCTTTGCCTTGAGAGTTATGATACTTTATGAAATGCACACTTTCAAACTAAATTTTGAAATAGTATTACCTTATAAGATCTGTAACCCAATTTGTGCATATTTCTTTTACATGTGTCGACAGAGATATCCTTTCCTATTGAATTTCTCCATTCAACAGTGATTGCTGCTACGGTACTTCGGCGATTTTTCTTCAGAGTCCTCTTTAGAGCACTAAGATCATGCCGATTTGCTATCGGAGGGCGACCAGTTTTGCGCTTAGGTATCACATTTCCAGCGTTTTTGTAGAGATCTATTATAGTTTGTACTGAACTTCTTGTTAAATTAACAATCTCCGCGATTTTGTATGCCGATTTACCGTTTTTAAAATAATTTATTATAATATTTCTGACTGGAACCGATATGGGCTTACCACGAGCCATTTTCAGCACTTTAAACAAGTTACTAAATTACAATAACTCAGGCCAAAATTACCGTTACTAGTTTCATGTACACAAGAATTACCCAACTATTTTAACTGGATGTACTATTTTGCGTTTGAAATCTGCTGGACGAACTATTTTGCACTTGAATTGATATTTTTAAACTGAACTTTTACCATAACTGTTTTAGTTGGAATTTATTTTTGTTTTGGGTTTATTAGTTAATACTCTAAAGAATCTAATGCATATTACTGTTTTACATCTGCTTCGTCTTAATACCATAATAAAGATTCCAATTCGGAAAAAAGTCTAAAAGCAACAACTGGTCGAACTCTTTTGCGTTTGGGTAGTATATTTATATGGAGAAAGCGTACAGCCATCAAAAACATTTTCTTAAATAAAGTACTTTTCTTCAATTGAAATCCAATAAATACGCTCAGTATGGGAATCCAGAAGTCAATGGCGCACTGTTTATGACTTTCTTTCCTTCTTTGTATCTACTGCATGCGTTGCATAAATTATATGCTGCCTTCCGTGTGCTTCCTGACTGTAAGACTGAAAAAAACCAGGAACGACTTTACGAAACGAAGGGTTCGACAACTTTTTACAGGCCCAGGAAATTAATTATCCTTGCGTATGGGCAAATTCGTGTAGGCGTAGCACAATTAAAAAAACAAGCCTATTGAAGGTTGCCGATCATAAATCCGCGAACCCCAAGAAGCCCTGATCCGTCTGTTATTCGGGATATACATGACCAGTGTCTGTTTCAGGTTTCCAAGAGGGAAATTTTTAATTTCTGTCGAAAAATTATGAAATAAAACTGATGGAGGATGGCGAAATTTGTCAGCAAATATTTCCTCTGATGATTAATAGTGACTTAAGCGTATTTCTGGCCTTTGCGACTTACTCAAGCCGAAACAGCGCTGCGGAGGAACAGCCTGCAGCAGGACTCATCATCACATCTTGCATCACTTCCGCCTTCATACAAAATTCATGGCCGGCAAAGTCGACAAATCATAAATTTAATCCTCGGTAGCAGCCTGTTGGACGCAATAAATTTATTCGTAATTATGTACCGAACCTGATCGGGATGAATGTCGACACATAACAAATGTGATGCATGGGAAAATGAGAAGAGGCTCGTAGCAGCTATCATGTTTTATACATATGTGGCAAAACATGGTAATATCATTGACAATCTATAGTAAGTTAGTAATTTTTGTGCGAAGCAACAAGGAAATGTGGGTGTGATGAATGAAAGTGATTTAAGCTCCAGTCCAGGGTCTCAAACATATTGTGCGATTTATTGCTAAGCAGTTATATTTCTACAAAGCTCTCTGTGCACTGAAAATGTGCTATACTACGAGGGTGAATCAAATATAAACAAGACTCTTGATCCTGCGCGCACATTGCACAATATTAAAACTCAACCATTTTAGTGACAAGCGGGAATTTATATAATTTGTTCAATTTTAAGAAAAGGGTAATACAAATTATTTTTAAAAGATAATTACAAAATTCAAAAAGGAACATGTTAAGAACTAAGGAGGCAAGGAATTAATGACTAGTGGATTTCAATATAAAATAATGTCATATTGATTCACGCACGTTGAACACACTTGCGAAAAGTGCCAACAACGACATATTATTATTCGTTACTAAAGGGGTTAAAGCGTTTGACTAAGAAAAATGTAGACATTACCTGCATTTGTTTTTTTTTTTAATATCAAATAAAAAAGAAAATAATATTAAAGTCTTGTTTATATTTGATTCACCCTTGTACATAAATTTGTTTTATATAATTTACCCTATAAACTTGGTTAAAGCTCTTACCAGCAAAAGTATTTTCAAAAATTTTAATTGTGTGCTTTGAGGACAGAACTAAAGGAGGCAACATTTTAGGAAAAGAGCGTGGTAGTCCCCAGTACATAACACTGTTTTGAAATTGATTAACACATACTTGAAACTTCGTGAATGGCTTCATTTTGGCGAGTCTACCACACTTCCTCCAGGAAAATTTTTGTTAGTGCTGCGTTTTCCACTGCACACGCCCAAAACATGTCGGATCTATGATGTTTTCTTTTGCGATCAACACATACTTTATTTCAATTAATTCGGAAGACAATTTAACCAGAAATTCGAAAAATATTTTGACCGACAAAAATATTGCTGCAATGAGCTTGTCTACCACCGCCAACCTGTCGTATCTACGAGGTCTTGTTTTGTAATAAACACATAGTTCATTCTTGCACAGTTGATTAATAACTATCATTAAGTGGTCATATTGACCGACAAATTCCGTGCCGCGTTCTTTTAGCCCGATGGCCTAAAGATGTCATATTTACGATTATATGTTTTGTGATTAACACATGTCGGACAAAAAGCATAGGTGATGGATAAGCATCGGTGATGACATAATATTGCATTGTCGACAAAAATATTGATCCATATAGTCAGTAAAGTTAAAAATAACCTATACCAAAATTGTAAGCTGCGAATATTGATAAAAACAAATTTTAAGAGGGATATATTTGATGTAAAATTTATTGAGGAATCTAGTTTTGTAATTATTATAATAAATAAATAAATTGACTTACCTTTCCGATGTCAAATATTTTTTTTAACATTGGGGGCATTTCACATGAAGCAGACAACGAAAAAAATGTCAAGTACTGGATTTTGTTCATAATTGGGTTAATTGCACTTCTATGGGACCTGAATAAATGTACATGGTTATTTTTATTTTTTTTTAGCTTAGTAGTAGTATTTCATGTCGGTATACTAGCCGTAAAATATTTCCGTCCAATGACCAATAATATAATAGAAAAACGCACCCAAAGTTAACCGTGTACTATATACATTAGGGTGCTTTTTTTTCGCGACTATTTTTTTTTTTTCAGTCCCACCTCGAAATTTTGTGGCTAATAACTAAACAAACATTCCCTGAAAATTGGAGCTCTTAAAAATAATATTTAGTACTAGACCAAGACGCATAAAGATTTCCCATATAAAATACACGTGAACTTTGATTATTTTTCTTCAAATCTCTACAACTCAGAGAAATTTTATGGCACAATCTTGGGCAATGGTAGGGTTTCTTCAGAATTGAATGCTCTACAAAAGTGTCCATTGCGGTGTAACCCTAACTCCTACCAGCGAGGTAGTACGTGTCATTGACCCCAATTTTCCACTAAATTCTCGCTTTTTGCCCCTATCTCGTAAACAACAAGACTTACAGAAAAAGTGAATATTACAAACTTGTAGCAAATTCAATTTCCTCCAAAAAGTTCTTGAACACCAAATCGCTAACATCAATATTTCTTGAGATAATGGACTTTGAAGTTGAGGTAGTGTGGAATTGTCATGGATTATTAATGGGCTTTGAAGTTGAGGTAGTGTGGAATTGTCATGGATTATTGAGCTAAATTGTAGAAACACTACCTCAACTTCAAAACCCAATATCTCAAGAAATATTGATGTTAGCGATTTGGTGTTCAAGAACTTTTTGGAGGAAATTGAATTTGCTACAAGTTTGTCATATTCACTTTTTCTGTACCTCTTGTTGTTTACGAGATAGGGGTAAAAAGCGAGAATTTCATGGACAAATTGGGGTCAATGACCCGTAGTACCTCGCTGGTGGGAGTTAGGGTTACACCGCAATGGACACTTTTGTAGAGCATTCAATTCTGAAGAAACCCTACCATTGCCCAAGATTGTGCCATAAAATGCCTCTGAGTTGTAGAGATTTGAAGAAAAATAATCAAAGTTCACGTGTATTTTATATGGGAAATCTTTATGCGTCTTGGTCTAGTACTAAATATTATTTTTAAGGGCTCCAATTTTCAGGGAATGTTTGTTTAGTTATTAGCCACAAAATTTCGAGGTGGGACTGAAAAAAAAAAATAGTCGCGAAAAAAAAGCATCCTAATATACATATATAAGTTACGTTGAATTTCTATTGAGCACATTGTTTCGTATATGGTAACGTTCCCGACTAGTACTCTTGCATGCCCGGAGTACGAGCCTACTTGATTGATTCATTTTTCAACAGTTTTTAATTATTTAGTTAATTATAAAAGTGAACAGACTATTTATTTATTCATTAAGTCATGTACTTTTTTCGTTATTATTTCTGTACGCTATGATTTTCAATATATGTATGTATCTCCAAAATGTACTCTAAACTCTCGAATATAATGCAGAATATCATGTTCTATTTTTTGCTTCCTTAAGAGATTTAATTTAACAATTAGCAAATAATAATGAAATTACAGTTCATTTACAATTTAAAAAAAAAGTAAAAATATCGGAATTCAACGTAATTTATACGTACGTAGTATACGGTGAACATTGGGTGGGTTTTTCTCCGCTACTAGTGGGCATTGGACGGAAATATTTTATGGCTAGTATACCGACATGAAATACTACTACTAGGCAAAATTTCATTCAAATCCGTTTCCTCAAGGTCGTGCCTCCTCCTTGTTAGTTTATCTGTAAGTACAAAAAGCTTCTATAAGTGTCCATGGGCATAACAAAAGTTTTAAATTACCAATATTTTTTGCTTTTTTCTTGTTTAATAAGCCCATATCAGTCGTCCTAAACCATGTTCAATTTCGGTAGGCCGCAATATTTCAATTCGAATGGAATTTCAGAATTCAAATCAACGAAAACTTGCAAGGGTTTTTATTGTTTAAAAGCTGGTCATATATTAGCCACCTCGGAGAATAGAAAAAATCTCAGTGTCATATAATTTCCGCTCGTGGTTTATCCGAGCTTTATACAAGTTCTCTCTTACGTAATCTCCCATTGAAGGAATGAGTTACAACCGGAAGACTTGGCTGCGGGCCCCAAGAGGACTGTATTCGCCTTGCCCTGCCCGCCTGAGTACAAGAGTTAATGTCGTCGTGACACAAATTCGTGCAGTACCAGATTAACCCAGCAAGCATGCTTTATACTCCGGTGATCCAATTTACATTGAGCGATCAGCGCGTCCCGATCGTTTTCTTAGTTCAGCTGTCTGCAGTGGAGGAGGCTGCGTGATCACGGATGACTTCCGGAATTAACCACAGTAAAATAGGGAAAATTTCTCTGTTGCCTTCACTAGCAGAAAAGAAAAATTCTTGCAATCCTTGACATTTTTTCCATGCCCTAGACAGTGACATTAATTAAACTGGCAGCGTAGCAACAGCAATGATGCCCTCGTTTGATGGATTCGGACATGCCGAATAGATGATGATAGAGCTCGCATTAAAGCGTATCGTTGCGTGAAAAAGTCGATTATTGAAGAAGTTGAACCATTACGTTTTACGGTCAGAGTTCAGTAATGAGGTCAATGGAGCAACTGCATTCTTGAGGCCCTGAAATGCGGATCAATGGTGACCTTCGACATTTTAAGCCATGATAGACTAATAATAGACACCTAAAATCTCATTGGACGGATTAATGTTTTATTACCAACACTGCAATTATATATCACTTTTGTTGCCATTTGCCTGCTTCGAATTGATAAAAAGTAAATCTCCAATTCAGCTATTTTCTGCTCTTTTACATGCGGTTACTAGGTACAATTCTGCCTCTAAACGCACTGATAAAGAAAAGTGTTTAAACATCTTTGTCGCTCCATGAATAAAATTTATGGTAACTTATTTTACATAAAGATATTTTCTTAATTATAAATACAATTTGAGATATCTACCCCTATCTATTAATAAAGCACTTGTTAAATGCTTTAGTTTTGTTGTCGTGCGTAGATATTTTTTATCCTTAATTTACGGCATTTCCATTGGTTTTATTTGTCTATCAAATTAGAATGTTTGGTTTTTGTTGTTGACAATGCACGAACACGGCATTTGAGTTGAATTATAACGTTATTAATGTAAAACTGCCAGAAGTATCTTGCTTCTTATTTTTTTTTTATTTTATTTATGTATCCCTAGTCGGGTTAAAGGTTTTGGAACTTTTTTTCCCTTAATTATATATATTTTTTGCTGTAGTAGTCGGGATACAGTTTATCAAAATTTTTCTCTTATTTTAAACTTGTCCGTTTTGTAATATTGTACTATATTTATATTTTTGAACTCTGAATTTTCTCCTCTTTCACATTCGATACTATTTTTGGATGTAACATCATATTAAGTTAGTTCATATAAAAATGTAACCTATGTTAACCGGACCGTAATGACGAATTGATTGACACCTCATTCATCAAAATCGGCTCTGTAGTTTAGGCGCTACGGTGGAACATACGTAAATACAAACATACATATTGTAGACTATTAAAATCACAACCCTTCCTTTTAGCTTTGTCGAGTAAAAACCAACAGGAGACAATTATTTCTTTTGTTGTTTTATTGTTTTGCACTAAACTCTTTCCAGCAGAAGATCCGGGGAATATCTACCAAACTCTCTTATACTTTTATTTTACTCTCCTCAATGCTGTTACGGCATAGTTATACGCTATCACTTCGCAGACTTTTTAAATATTTGAAGGTCTAGCCAGGCTAGGACTATAGTAGAATCCGTCCAATCAAGCACTGGACTCTTAGAGATCAAGGTTGTAGGAGTTCTGCTAATAGCGGCGCACAACAGAACTCTAATATCGAGAGGAAGACGTTATTAATAAGGCTCACAGGTGTGTTTGTAGCGCGCAGATGTACCTGAAAGTTGTTATTGCTGTTTATAAGATGAATATAGACTGCGGCGCATCGCAAATCCATGAAGCTCAAGAAATGTCATAGTCAGTCCCATCTAACGAAAATTTTAACTTGATTTATATGTTGTAGTTCTTCTTTTTATAATTTTAACTATTGGACTCAGTCGTCATTTCCTCATCCCAAACAATTTTAGCCTTCGAGCTAAAGAGGTCATACAATCGACTAATATCTGCTTAATTTTACGTTTTAGTTGAAACACTTGTGCAGTTCATTTTAACATTCAGAATGAGTTAAGGCTCCAACCAACTCAAATTTGACCTCTTAGAAGTCTATTACACTTCACATTCACTACATCATTCCTGGGTTCTCTCTATAATATTCGTCGAAATTCAGTAGTAGTTCATGATCGAAAAGAATGTGTCGCAACAAAGTAACAATGTCAAGTGTTAAAATGAAAAGGTCATCTTGTTAGAACCAAGGTAATATACAGCAGCTTTGGTCCGATATGCAAAAAATCATTGAGTGTTTAGATCTGTTTTCAAATTCTATCACGATAAGGTAATAAGAAATTGATTTTGATGAAAATTTCACATAAAGGTCTTCTAGAGATCTACTATAACTGGCAAATATAATTAGGTACTCAATTCACTTACGAAGAAAAAAGTAATGAGTAAAGTAACTATCATTAACAATAAGTATCCCGGGCAGAACCGCAAAGTGCGAATTTCGCGCTCGAAAATAATAGCGTCTAAACCATTAGAGATACTATAATTCAGTGGTCGTCAAACTGGTCCCTATCGCACACTAGTGGGCGATTCAAGCTTTCATGATTAGCGGTGAGGTTTTTATCCGTTGTTACAAACTGTGTTCTGCAACTTCGCGAGTGTGACTTTTTAAAATCATTCTATTATAAATATCATTATCACTTTACCGACCGCAAGCCTACTCATAGATTCAAAATATAATAGAGAGATACTTAGGGCAGAAAATGCATTGGTGCGAAAGAATTTCCCTTAAGAAAAATTGCGGTTGGTAATGTGTTAATATGTAATTTACTTTTGAGTTCCATCGCTGAACTATTCATGTCTTATATATGGCGATCTCTTTTATGTTTTTAAAATTACTAAAATGTCAACTAAATTGATTTTCATTCTGCAAATCGTAAATTATGCCATCTGATTTCTCATAAAAATAACTTGTACTTTAATCCTACCATAATTTTCTTACTAAATTGAGTTACAGCGGCATTTGTGGGCGGTAAAGAAATTTTACCAACAATAAGTTAAGTAAGTGGGTATTTAGTAGGTATGAAAAGGTTGACGACCCCTGCTATAATTGAATGAAATGTTGTACATACACGGTTAAAAATTTTGGAGTAAAATTTAATCTTTTGCTTGTATTACAGCCATTTTTCAATCAACTTCAAATTAAAAGTTAATATTCATCGAATATTACTCAAAAATGCAATAATTACTGTATTAAAAAGTAATCCAAAATATATGTTAAAATTCTCTGTAATCTTTTTGGACTAATTTTCAATATTAATTGAATTAAAAGTTATTACTTCAATCCAAGTAGATTGAATTTTAAGTTTTTTGTGCCACAATGTGTCACGTTGGTCATGCTGCGTTGGTAATCGCTTGAGTGAACCATTTCATTCACAGTTTTAGAAAAAGATGCAGTGCGAGTGGAAAGTGAAATTTATGCGGGCAGAGTTCACTGATTTACATTTGGCCAAATTTCACTAATATATTTCAGTTGTAAATGTTTATACTTCAGTTTAACAAAATACTTGACACACGTATGAATGTAATTACGTTTACCATTATTCTGTGTACTGTGTATATAATTTGAATAAAATGAATTAAATTAGTTCAAATGTTTGAATATTTCCTTATTTTATCTATGAAAAAAAAAATTTATAAATTTTTTGGAAAAATAATGAACATCATAAAACCTAACTATTCCCTGAAATCCAAAAAAAAATCCCTGTCACTGTATCAATGGATTAATGCAATACAATTTGTATTAGTTTATTAAAACCATGGAAGGTTCGAGGTGAAGTATCGTTAATATTAATTTTTAACCTCAATAAAAGATTACTATTCAATATTTTTGTATTAAAACAATACATTAGTATTAACTTTTTAAAACCATAGTGGATTAGAAGTAAAGTCTAGGTAATATTACATTTTAATACAACAAGTATTGATTTTTAATGTTCTAGTATTAAAAGTCATTTAATACAGAAGAGATTTGATTTTAATACCTGCCAATATTACAGTTTCATTTTAATCCTTTCAAAATATTAAAATCTAATACTTTTTTGGTGTGGACTTATATCCAATCCAGAAAATATTGGTTTTTAATCCAAAATTTTTTACCGTGTAGGCAGGTTACATTTGACACTGGAAAATCTATTATTTGCAGGATGTTTATTAATTTCACAGGGTCATATTATATGACGTTAAATAGTTTAAACAATTGATAACAATATAACAAAAAGGTAGATCAGCAATGTATTAAAACCTTCAACCCGGCGTACTTTTTCGAAGTCTACATGATGGACGAGAGCATGAGATTATAGATTGCTGATTCTTCTGACGGCACTTGCTTGATTTAATGCTTGTTTACGTTATCAGTGGCTTGCGCTTAGTTTCTCACAAGAAGTGAATCCCCAAATTATAATTATCTGACTAGTATCGTGAAATTGTTAGCAGGTGCAACTCTACTTGTAGAGGAAATTAGGTGTGGACCACCGGTGGTCCACGGCGCCAGACAAAAGCAAAACCTGTGGATCAGAAATGGTCCACGCCGTATTGGACGTTGTTAAGAAAAAATTGCTAATAATTTGTTTAATTTTTTTATTTATTTATTTTTATTATTTTTACTATTAGCACAATTGTTTTGTAAGTGCATGTAATTGATATTGATATATGGTATCACTTGATTCCAGTTTATAAATTAATCAGATATGCAATTAGTAATAGAGTATAAAATAATATTAATAATAATAATAATGCACATGATTAAAATAAAAATATTTAAATTGGTTCCAAAAATGTCTGTTCATTCGTTTTTGATTGGAAGATGCGTTGCGAGTTTACCAAGTTAATTTGAATCTAACTTGCAGGCGTACAAAAATGTTTTGCTTCAGTATTTTATTTATTTATTGAATTTTTCGGTAGTTTTCCTCGATGTGATATTACTCCTGCAGTTCTAATTCCAAAAGATCCAGTCCATCCATACGATACACATAAAAATTTCCATTCCAACTTAAAATAAGGGCTACTTTTTATTTGGACGAAATATAGAATATCAAATCGACTAAATGTAGGATATCATGATGGCGGACCAACATTTTTATAATTTAAAATAATTAGTAAGGAATAGGCCATGAACGAAAGTACTATTCTGCACATTCCAATTTGCCATCCCGGACAAGTGCCTTTCTTAGAAAAATACTAACCTTGTCGCGATTACTTGCATTTGATAGTCCCATTGAGATATTTTTACTGTTTATAGAAGAGGACCATTGTTTAGTCTATTGAATTCACTGATATATGCTTCTTATATCAAATAACGATTGGCCTTCGCTATGCACCTGCCATTACACCGACAAGGTACCGTACAATTCATATTACTCCTCTGTAAGGAACAATCGCATACCCATGTCCTTCACTTTCGCTTTCTCGTTAGAGATTTCAGTAGTCGTCCCAAACGTCCCAAACAATTAAAGTATTCCCTGACCTCCAGTTTCCAAAGAAATTCCTGTGCCTACCTATGGCTTAATGGGTTAAATTAATGCTCTCCGCGGCTGCAGCAAATCAATCGGAAGTAGCCAATGTTCCATTATGAAACAGTTTATCTGTTTGCGGCGATCGCCACAAGGCAAAGCTCGCAGGCTCATTACATGATCAGCGGCGGTGACTCTGCATTTCATTTGCATAAGTGCGTGCGAGTGAGCTTCTTAACGAGGTCCGGCGAACGGCGGGCAATCGCTGCTGCAACCAATAAATCTCCGCCAAGTTCATTATCACAAAGTTCGGTTGGATTGCGCCACGAGATTAAACTCTACACGGCTGCGCTTGCTGCTTGCGAACATGACGGTTCTGCCGCTAGACGTTTTGCACAGCCCGAAAGAGGTTTTTCCATCGACTTACTTTATCCGCTCAAGGGCCAGCAGTCGCGATCGTCATCTGTGGATAATTGTCAGGCACTTACTATATTTCTTAACATTAGTTAGTATATAACATGATTTCCAGCAGACTAGTAAATAGATGACAAGCACATTTCCGTGTCAAGAACCGGTGAAGGCTACTCAATGCAGCTCTGCTCCTCTGAAGGCTTCATCTCTTAAATTTGCGTCTTTAATCTTGAATAATCATAATTCACAGCAGATGACAGGCGCACAATTTAAAATGTTGCAGGCTGCAAGTCAAGTATGAGATGATTATGATGAAAATGAAGCTAGCGTTGCCGCTCTAGTGTAATGTTGCACATTAGCGGCACCTTCGAAGCTAATTGGCCGCCTTTCTTATTTTCCCTTAGAAACTATAGATCTTCGCTGTTTATCGTGTTACAAACATAAAAATAGTCAGTGAGATTTTTTTTTTTGTTTTGATACAATGACAAATTTCCTATGCATTTTGAGATGCACCTGGGGTCTTGAGTAACTACACTTTTTGATTTGCACCTTTCGCTGTTTCGAGATGTTTTTTTCTCATCTGAGGTGACAACACTTTGTCAGAGCGATGTACTTATGTGCATTGATATTCGTTATGTCGAAGTGATCTCATCTCAATTATGAAATCCTAATTCAGCAAATAACTTGTTTCTCATATTTGAGGGAAGAGAAAGGTAATGACAGTGGTGGAAGATAGTATACTGGCATTTAATAACCATCTTAATATTGGCACAGAGGCACTTCTAGTCTAACCGCTTTGAATAGAACAAATACCCAAACTGTTGTGATGTGATGCAAACCTCAGTTTTCTATCAGATTAACAATAATTTGCCAAATTGAAAAATCTCTCTCTTCATAATGAGGCACATTCGTAGATTACACACCAAGCGCAGTCATTTATCATTGCTTAAGAGAGCAATTTCTGCAATCGCTTTACTAATGTTAAAACAACGAATATACTAGAAAAATTGCGAAGAATTTCAAGATGATCTTACCTTTAATTGAAGTCGTTGCCTCGAAAATTAACTGCCAGTAAAAGTCATATTAACAAAAGACTCAAACGACGAACCTGATGATAATGAAAGTGCTCTCATCAATGGGCGGAGGACTAGTTAGGCCCGCTGTTGTAAAGTTTTCCAGACGCGTCCCGCCTTACCCGTAAGGGGTAAGACCCCATGTGTGCACCAAATCAAGGGTCATTTTGGGAGTTTGTTTTTATGGAAATTGTTTAATTCGATTTTGTGTATATGTTAATATAAATGAGCCGTTTATTTTGAAAATGGCTCAAGTCCAAATGATCATAAAGACTATTTTACCTTACAAGAATATAGAAAAATAGTGTTTATGATATTTGGACTTGAGCCACTTTCAAAATAAACGGCTCAAATCTTAAAGTACGTAAAAAAAATTTTAACAATTTTTTATATCCGAATACAGAGTGCGGCAGGTATCGCAGTTGAATCACTTTTTTCTCGTGATCTTCCAATTTTTTGTCGATTGATCTGAACGAATGAATATGTATCATAATTTTTTGACTCTGTAGAAAGCTTATTTAATTCAGATGGCATAGGCCTTAGGCAGGGGCTTTGTTGACCTTTTTTATTTTTACTCATGCGTAGTAAATGCTTACCGTTGAGTTTATCACACTACATCTGTAAATTGGTATAAGAAGTAGAATAAATTCGAATTCGCGGGTTTTGCTCCAAGTCGACTTTTATTTGGTGTGGATCAGAATGATGAATTTGTGATGGGTTAAGGAAGTGTTTGGACAAATTTGAAAAAGACGACGTCTCTGGCTTAAATAAAATTAAAGTAAAAGCATCCGCAATGCATGCAATGATTAAGTCATTACATCACAAATTATTACAATCAACTGCATAGGGAATCCCGAACATATTCCAAGGGGATTTGGTTCTAAATGAAAGAATTGCAATTTCTCAACCTAGTGGCTATGGCAAGTGGTAAATTATGACTCAAATAAGAATTTAAAAAAAAAGGAAAAATTAAGGAAATTTTTGAGCAAATAAAAATATATTAACTGAACTGAAAAATTGTTAAAAATAGTAAACAAGTTGGATTTATCTCGATTTTTCATTAGTCTATTTAATTAACTTAAACCACGGGACTTAACGCAAAGAAACTGGACCTATAGAAACAGATGAAAGAGTCTCGTGTATACTCAGAGCGGACCAAGAAATTTTTGTTTCAATAAAAGTAAAGTCAAAAGAGAAAATTTTAATTTTTACGTGACCGCGGGAAATTTGTTTATTTGTTTATTTATTTGGCCCTTACCTCTTAGGATGAAAGGAAATGTAGAATTCTTCGCGATATATGAGATTGATACTTCAAAAGTGAAATATGTGAAATATGAAAACCACCCTTGTGTGGCATCAATTACGGGAGTAATTTTTATTCCTTTAAAATGTTTTCCCGCCAAAAAGGAAAAATATATATCTCATCATTTTTCAAGTAGATTAACATATTACAGCCGTGACTGAATCGGCGGCAGACACCTCGGAATATTTCCTTTTCAGTTTCCAAATATGTCCTTCGTGATCGGACAACATCAAAATTGTAATTATAACATTGAAAAATGCGTTGAAGAAATTAAAAAGGTGATTGAAGGCTTTGAGCTCAAATTTCATGATTTTGAAAGTTATTGTAGAGTATCTGTCTTTTCCTTTTAAAGAGGATTTAAGTGTAGAACATCTTGCTGTAAATATTTCGGACACATTAAATATTAAAAAAACAAACAAACGAAGTGAAATTATAACTTTAGGATCTACATATTTATGTGAATCGGCTTTTTCATATTTAAAATTCACGATGACCAAATATCGTTCCCTACTTTTTTAAAGTATGAAAGCTTGGTTGGAGACATGCAGAAGCAGACTTCCTCCCATTAATGATAACATAATAAAATAAAATTTGATCAATATTTTTTCTGTGGCTGTTTTTCAATTAGTAAATATTATTAATATAATATCACGTTGTTTTAATATCCCCTTCCTCATTATCACTTATTCATACAAAAGACTCAAGTTTGAATGTATTAAATGTCATGATTTTGGTAGGTATATAGAACGAAACACATTTTGAAGAAAAAAGTCGATCATATACCATATATACAGAACTTGGCAACTCCTGGATTATAGCACTGTTTAATTAACTTTTAGGGTTTTCGTTACTTTGGTATTAATGTGTTTAACATTCTATTTGTTTTATTTATCTCTATAATATGTACTAATACGTCGTTGTACGTACGTTAATCTTCAATTTTCACTGGCATGTATTTTTCATTTACATATACGAAAAAAGCCATTAATTTTAACTCTACATATCGAACCCTAAAATTAGACGTTTTTATTTTTGCGGCGCATGATGCGTTAAGGGTTTTAACGATAGCCTCTCCATTTATAAATTGTTTTGGACTTGCGACTTTCCTTGCTGGGACACAAAGCTTAATATAGAATTAATATTGAATAAAATTAGATAACTAGTTATAACAATTGCTGCAGTAAATCTGAATTTTGACACATATACATACATATTTGCGATAGTATGTATAGTAGCATGATAATTGTAAACATCTAATTTAGATTTGGATTTGTAAATAATTAGTTATTAGTGAATTTTGTATTTATTCACTTTCAGAAGGAAAAGTTTCGATTAATATTATTTAAATTTAGATTTGAAGTTTTTATAATTTCATTTTAGGTTGGAATTTGATCATTTGCTCAATTGTAGATGTAAGGTAGGTGTGGGTAATAAGGCCTGTCGGCTAATAAAGCCTAAGTAACAAAAAATATAATTTAAAATGATCGATGTCGCTCAAGGTCATAATCGCAGGTAGCTAACACTCATCGATGGCACCTGAAACTTTTTGCGACGCTTTTATTGATTCGGATACATACTTTTTATTTTATTTCAAATCTCCCTTAGCTAGGCCTTATTACCCGCACCTACCTTATTTAAAGTCCAGCAGCTCTCGAACAGTCTCATTGTCTTTTAAAATAGTATCAAGAGATTGGTTCAGTTCAGGTCGAGATCGAGATTATTACTCCCAATTTTTAAACAATAAAGCATTGAGAAGTATGTATAACTTTTAGCCTTTAACTATAATTCTATTACAACCTCTGTGCTTCTGGCTTTCCTGAGCTTAAATTGAGGCAACTAAAAATTTCGGTTTTTTCAGTTTTGAACTTCTTATTGTATGTGTATAATTTCTTTGGTAATATCGTTTAATCGGATTGGGAATCTACGAGTAAGTAACAATTATAATAAACCGTAATCGTAAACACTTATGGGTCAGTTGGAATATTATTCTTGACTTTGGCTTTATCCCTTTTCTTTCTTCTGATAAATAGATATCGTCAAATCTATACTTATCAAATTCAAAGGAATACAAACTTTATTTGTTTCCCAAATCAGAGGCACTATAATTCAAAATCCAGTTCAATGTAATCCTCGATCTTCGAACGACAAAATAGTTTCTGTTTAATTTATTGTCGCAATATTCCTTACCACAAAGTTTGAGTTGAAATGAAGAATTGTTCGTTGTCTGTCTTTGCACTTCTCACTTTCCCTAATTACACGCGCAGTAAGTTAAATTTTCCATTCAACTCTCCTATCATCCGAGCAAAATTGATATAATTCCAGCTAGCAAAACGTCTGCCCATTATATAAGTGAGACATAATCCTCTTCATGAGACTGCTAAGATGCTATCACCTCTGAACAGACCAGGAAGACATTTAGGTGTTAATAATCTTCCATTAATCTTTTTCTATAAATCATTATGTGATTTGAATCGATCATTCCGACTGTTCACAATTGCGACCAGGTCACAGGTCGACCATGCTTTTCAGCCACTGTTAAGAAGAATGCAGTGGTCAATCGTAGAGTTTTCCCCTTCCTTTTATCGCTCTTCGCTCGCTGTGAAAATTAGTTCGCAGGCGAGTGATGAACTTAGGAAAAGTTATATTTCGTATTTCAAATTATCATGACCTGAAGAAGGTACCCTTAAAAACCGAATTTGCAGGGTCCAATTTGTAAAGTAGTAGACTTTTCAGAAATTGGATTCCCACCCGATACAATTTATTAGAGCAATCGAGTGCCTACGAATGAATGGCTCGCTGCTCTGGGCATAACTTCAAGCAAATTGGTGAGAAATCGGTCTGATCAAGCTACAGATTAGCTAACTTCTAGGGAATTAGAGTTGTGAGTCGGGTGGTTGGATAGTTGCTTCATCCAACCCCCTACGTGGAAAAAATAATAAAAAATAGGTGTTAGAATTTGTAGGATCAGACCTGTTAGATTGGATCGTGTCTAGCCGAAGTTCTCTAAGGCTCTTAGCGGACGAAGGCCTTCTGAAACACTTGTGGATCTCAAAGCATTCGACTCATCCCTGAACTATTTTACTAGCAGCACTGCGCCTCTCAACTAGATCATTCGATTGCAGATGCCATTGAGTTCGTCGTCATCTCATGCGCAAGCAATTTGAGTGGAATGTGATTTTTGTTGACGGTGGCCCCGGTGGTCGATTACATGCAGGGGACAATTCATAATTGCTCTAAATGTGCGCGACTTCATGTGATCTCCTACAGTATTAGAAGGTGACTCTTTGATGGCACTTAAGTCATTCATCGTTTTAATTGCACCTATGCTAAGTATGAAGTTTATGCAAGACGTGAGGAAGTCCGTTGCCAAGAAAGTCAAATTTACTATCGAGAGACCATCAATCGCCAATTCTGGCAGTCAATAAATTGAATCTGTAGTTTAGCAATTGACCACAAATACCATACATTTGTGTTTATGATTTCTATAAAATATCGCAAGAAAGAATACATACAAAACAGCTCGTACCTAATTGGAGGTTCTTAAAACACGTGTCAGCTCTCTTAGATCCCGGAGCAGATGTTGATTCCAGCCTGGGAGTCATGTCGCCTTATGAAACCGTCCTGATAACAGATTGCTGCTTGTTGCTGGCAAAGTGTGACATCGTTATTATTCATAATCTTACAATCTCTTGCTCTGTAATAATACGACTGAGTGCCGTTCACAACAAGACGTCACACCTGCCGTCACGTACTGCTGCGAAACATTACGAAATCGCTGCGTCGGTTCTTAATAGAGGACTCATATGCGCATCAATCAGTGTCCTCTACTGTATCATAATATCGCAAAAACAGCTATTATTCCGATCGAAAGTTACTCACACGCCATACTTGTCCATGTTTAAACCTAAACCTAAATTTTGTCTTTCTAAATTGCTCAAGAACTTTAGTGTAACGTGTAATGGGCTAGTCTAGTGCACAAAACCACCGAACCCATTCCGAATTTAATTGTTTGACTTAGGAAGCAAACTAACTTCAACAAAGAAAATTAACTCCTTGAAGAGAAGGAAGGTAACTACCACTGGCGTTCATAATTAAGGGATCACCCAAAAAATCGGCAAATTGTGCTACTTCTTAAACCGCTGTATCTTCGCCAGAATGGAATGAACAGATTTGGGTAAATTAAAGCTCATTTTGAAGCTAGAATTGTCTACTTTGAAACCTATGCATTGACCATTTCATTCATACTGCTCAAATAGAGTAAAAAATAGAAGAAAGAAACGATCCCTGGATTTCGTGTGAAGTTTATTAGTTTCCATGGGCTCGAACAAAAATTTGCGAGTAAATCCAAGTGAAGCATTTTAATACAAGTACTTTTTCCTTTAAAACGGTTTTAAGAATATTTGCCTGAGCTGCCAAAGCAAAAAAATCATTTGAGTAAGCATCTTTGATTTTCTCTAACTCGTCAATTAATGACCCTCCAGTGATCTGCCAGACGTCATTGGAAAGCTTAAAGCACACTCTTCAAGATGCTTTCATTCGATGTTCTCAAAAGTATTTGTTTTGTACTGTGCCTTCAATATTTTGACCATGTTTTAAACCCTATTTTTGACATTTTTTAGTTTGTCAGCCGCCATTTTGAAAAAAAATTGTGGAGTTATGAAGGTTTTCAGCAATACCGAAGAGCAAGTTGATGCAATATTCTTCATTCAACTGCCAAAAGTTCAAAAGAATTAAAGGATGACTGATTTATCTTCAGCACACAGATTAATAACACACATTTTCCTTTTTAAACCACTGTATCTTCGCGAATATGAATGGATTTGGATGAATCAGAGCTTGATTGGCAGCTTGTACTTCCTACAGTGATACCTATGTATCGAATGTAAATAAAAATAAACAAAATGATGGCCTCTGATAATTTACTCGCGGATTTTCAAGGGAAAAAAACTAGTCTAAATATATGTGAGACATTCTTTGTGAACGAGAGACCCCCTTGCCCAAAATTGGTTTGATCTATTAAAGGTCTATAGCTGGTCTCTCTAGTTTTTAATGCCGAGTTGCATAGGTAATGAATGCATAGTCCAGATCCAATATGACTGCCTAAACTACAAAACTATCAAAGGTCTTGAGTCCCACTTTCAAAAGCCGTAAACTTGGTTGTCATATATATTTAGTCATAGTCATATAGTCATATATATTTAGTTTATATTATAATAAACTAGATTTAACTAATTTGAAAACAACGATTTTTCGAAACCAGTGAGGACCGAAAACGCCAAATTACAACGTAAAAATTATACCTATCCACGCATAATTTCATTTGTCTTGAGCTTAAACATCATGTGGTACAGAAAATAGAACATTTTGCACAGGTGATATTAATTTCGATCTTTTTCAGCATGCTAAATAAGAGCGTGAAAAATTAACTCTCAAATTAGAAAGGAAAAATAAAGGTTTATCTGTACACTGAAGTGAAGAATTTATGTATGTAGAAAATTGAGAAGATAAAAGTACCGAATATGACAAATAAATATCAAGATCTTAATATATAACTTTTGAGATAGTTTGAGACTTAATATGACTTTTTAAATATTCACAACGTGGTTGTGTACAAATTATCTCGATGTTATATGGAAGTTAAATTCTGCGATACTTCTGGTTGATGTATTTGGATAAAGTCTTCAATATATTCACCGTCAAGTCTCTAAGAAGTTTTATATTTGAAATCAAAATGGCGGATAAAAAACAAAAAGTGAGAAAATAATTTTAATTTCAGAACAAAAGAACAATTATTATTGATTTTGAACGGTGACCTGATTTTTTTTTGTTGCCTAAAACATTTTTACGTAAGAGTTTGTAGACCTAAGAATTTCAGTAGAAAAATCGTTAGCTAATTTCATAGAACTTGAAACAATAGCAGATATACCTCCTCGTGTACAGTGTAGAGAAGATTGTTCCCTATTTGTGCTAAATTGTTTACATTTAATTGACGCATTTTCTCATTTCACTTGCTCTATAAACAGCTGAATCCACAAATGTATGGCAATTTTTCAGTTAAGACTTTGAAGGTACAGACAACTAATAAATTTAATGAACGTAATTACCAACTTTGGATTAAAATTCAAGATTGAGACGATTATCATTAAATGTATCCTTATGAAAATCATTATAAGAAACCATAAACATTTTAAAACTGGGTTTTTTCTGAAACTTGATTTTTTGATTAATTTTCGTAAACTTGATCTTTATGTTTTTGTCGGTATAACTAGAAATTAATTGCAAAGATTGGAAATTATTTATAAAAAAATCGGTTATTAATTTTTTTCGCAGTGTTCCACCAAATTGAAAAATTGGAAAAAAATGTTGGTAGCCATACAATTCAAAATGGCGGCGAAAAAACGCGACACATGCGTTTTTTCACCAAAATCGTGGAAAAAACAACGTTTTTAGTCCCACTGAGATATCGAAAACGCTTGAATGAGTGATTCTGGGAAAAGCTTCATAACTATGCAACTTCAGTCGGTTTTTCATCAAAATAGCTACAAAAAAGAATATTTTCGAGTCCTACAGCAATCTAAAAGAGTTCTGATGGGAACTATTGAATGTTTTCTACAAGCACGGTGTGTCAAAATGATGATACTAGTCTTTTCGTACTAAAATTTATGAAAACAAATTATTAATCAAGGTGTATCGACAACAACAAATTATTAATCAAGTGTACTCATTGGTAAGTTGTACCTTTTTCAAACAAAATCACACGGACAATATCACGTGACATGGGCAATTCCTCGTCGAACCAAACAATTATTTTCAGATATACTTGATTTTTATAAAAAAAAAAAAAACAACATAATATTTATTATCAGTCATTATGTCAGTTATTATGTCAGTAAATAAGTAAGAGTTAGTAAATGATTTAGTAAATTAGTTAATTAGTAAGAATACTATTTTATTTATACAATAGATCGGTATTTTCGAATCCGAATGTTTTTTGATTATCAATTTTTTTTTTGTTCAACAAAAAACGCATGATGTTTTTAAATTTGAGGTACAGCTGGAGCATTTGGAAATCTTTTATTTAAATGCCTAACCATCTTTTGGTAATCTTGCTTGGTAAAATAAAATGTCGTAATCTTATCAGTAAACTTTGTTTTTTACCACTTAAAGAGCTTTTAGCTAGTTACAAACGCATCGTTTGGTTTACATATCAGGCTACATATATCTTGCCACTTCTCTACTTTTTTTAGCTGTTCTCATGAAAAACCGCCTTTGTGACTAAGGGCGCCATTTTGTTTCTAAAAATACCAAAGTTCCATACTTACGAAGCTCATCCCAGAATCATTCATTCAAGCGTTTGGTGGAACACTGCGAATGACCGATTTTTTTATAAATAATTTCTTATCTATGCAATTAATTTCTAGTTATACCGACAAAAACATAAAGATCAAGTTTACGAAAATGAATTAAAAAATCAAGTTTCAGAAAAAACCCAGTTTTAAAATGTTTATGGTTTCTTATAATGATTTTCATAAGGATACAGTTAATGATAATCGTCTCAATCTTGAATTTTAATCCAAAGTTGGTAATTATGTTCATTGAATTTATTAGTTGTCTGTACCTTCAAAGTCTTAACTGAAAAATTGCCAAAAATTTGTGGATTCAGCTGTTTATAGAGCAAGTGAAATGAGAAAATGCGTCAATTAAATGTAAACAATTTAGCACAAATAGGGAACAATCTTCTCTACACTGTACACGAGGAGGTATATCTGCTATTGTCTCAAGTTCTATGAAATCAGCTAACGATTTTTCTACTGAAATTCTTAGGTCTACAAACTCTTACGTTAAAATGTTTTAGGCAACAAAAAAAAAATCAGGTCACCGTTCAAAATCAATAATAATTGTTCTTTTGTTCTGAAATTAAAATTATTTTCTCACTTTTTGTTTTTTATCCGCCATTTTGATTTCAAATATAAAACTTCTTAGAGACTTGACGGTGAATATATTGAAGACTTTATCCAAATACATCAACCAGAAGTATCGCAGAATTTAACTTCCATATAACATCGAGATAATTTGTACACAACCACGTTCACAGTGAATATTCAAAAAGTCATATTAAGTCTCAAACTGTCTCAAAAGTTATATATGTATTAAGATCTTGATATTTATTTGTCATATTCGGTACTTTTACATATCTTCTCAATTTTCTACATACATAAATTCTTCACTTCAGTGTACAGATAAACCTTTATTTTTCCTTTCTAATTTGAGAGTTAATTTTTCATGCTCTTATTTAGCATGCTGAAAAAGATCGAAATTAATATCACCTGTGCAAAATGTTCTAGTTTCTGTACCACATGATGTTTAAGCTCAAGACAAATGAAATTATGCGTGGATAGGTATAATTTTTATGTTGTAATTTGGTGTTTTCGGTCCTCACTGGTTTCGAAAAATCGTTGTTTTCAAATTAGTTAAATCTAGTTCATATATAATATAAACTAAATATATATGGCTACCAAGCTTACGGCTTTTGAAAGTGGGACTCAAGACCTTTTATTTAAGCCTTTGTAGACCTAAATCGGGTTCATGCAGCTAGTTTTATAATCGTTTTAGTAAAAAAAGAATCTGGATCTGGACTATGCATTCACTACCTATGCCAGCTGGCATTAAAACTAGAGACCCAGATCTTTCTTTTGACCATCTATAGACCTTTGATAGATCAAACCAATTTTGGACAAGGGGGGTCTTTGGTTCACACAGAATACCTCACGTATAAAAAAAAACTTGGATACGGCACTACATTAACTATTAAACTAATGATTATTTTTTGGTTTGATTGATTTTAGGTGAACCAGTAAAATAGTATGATTGTCACCGACTTGTGGGACGGGGTCTAACAAATAACTTCTATATCTACTATAAATATTTTGTAAAATAAAGTTGAAACATAACATAATATCTTTGTATTATTTGTTTTATAAAATAAATTAAACTAATGTAAAGAAAAAATTATTTAAAATACTAATTTTTTCACTCTGCTGACTACCCCTAGCCCCTTAAACACGGCGAAAAAGGTAAAAAAGCCATATTGCCAACGACTTTCGAGGGAAACGGCCAAGTCGTCCGCGTTGAAGAAGATGAAATAAGTTTTCATAAAAACGCAGATTAATGAAGATATGAAAAGTACGTCAACAGATTCGCGCCTGATGGTGGAGTCAGATACGTTCCAAGGGTTCCAATAAAGATGGAACTCTTTACGTTTACAAAGCCGTAAAAAGTTTTGTCTTTATAGAAGTTGTGGTTCTTCACACCTTTTAAGATTTTGCCGTCTGGTGAAGGGAAGAGCTCCATAACTGAGGTCATACAAAATTATCTAATGACAGATTCTTCGGATTCGTA
Source organism: Dysmachus trigonus (assembly GCA_949715965.1). NCBI lineage: Eukaryota > Metazoa > Arthropoda > Insecta > Diptera > Asilidae > Dysmachus > Dysmachus trigonus. Next base: position 29,994,130 of record OX454320.1, read on the forward strand.
GTTGCTCTCCTGATCGGTATGCATCGTCGCTTTTGTGTCCCCAAGAAAAAAAGCGGATCAGGAGAACTAGCAGCGGCGCCATTGTAGAAAGATGCACTGGTTCATTAAAAAACGCGTTAAAGACGAAAAGAAAAAGCAAAGGTGGATATACCAATATATCTACCTTTATTTAGTCATCACACAAATAAAAGCTTCACATTCACAAAAATTGAGCCATGCTTTTTTTAATTATCTAATTCGGATCAAATCAAACCTGCAGCAGGAAAATTGTTCATATTAAAACGTTTATCTCTGTCATGAAAATTAGCTCTTTTCGAGAAATGCAATGCGTGTATGTGGTAAATCTACCTAAAAGCAAGTTTACACTTTTGTCCAGTACATTCGTGGGACACGTCCAACAAAATTGAAATTTATCTAGATTGCGCCAGAAAATCTTACTCCGACCGGATAAATTCCGATCGAACTAACACACTTTCTAGTGCAGTCTGACACACTTTCTAGTGCAGTCTTAGAAAAATCTCAGTTTTTGCTAGACGTGCCCCACAGTTATACTGGAAAAAAGTATGAAGTGATGTTACTGCATCAATTTCTGAACGGGCCCTTTTTGAAGACTTAACTCTGAAAGTGCTAAAATCAAGGACGTATTATGCTTTATATTAACGAAGTTGAATTAACGCGGCACGTTCTTATCTGAACAGAGTAATTTCAAATCAGTTCATTCTCAAATTAAGTATGCATTAATATACATACTCATATTACATGATCCGAGATCAGCTAAAAATCATATTTGAAAGTTCTTATTATAATGGCATTTCCCGCTATATTTTTTCCTCAGTCCATAGAAATAAAAAGGGTTGTTCGTTTATCTGTTTTAAATAAAAGCGTTAAGGTTTTTAATTAAATCACCTTAATTTCCTGGCTTCCAAGTTTTACAGAAGTCTTATACAAGTTTTTAGTCAAGATAACATCTATTTTCATTTGAAATTATTTTAGTGAACGCGAAAGAAAATATTAGCACAAAATCTCTATGGAAAAACAATCCTAACAATTCTTCTAATTATTTGTTCTTCTTCTTATATGTATATTTCTTCTATAATTTATATTTATATTTCTTACTTATTCTTGGCTCTCCTTTTACTTCTTATTTAATTGTTTTTGATTTAACTCGCGTTATTCTTTTCTTCATTTAAATTTCATCTTTTTGTTACTATCCTCCGCTTTCCTTTCCCCCACATTTTGATTTCTGTCTTTTTTCCATATTTTTGCCTTTCTTTTTCGTTTAGCATTTTTGCATTAACCCTAGACCCTAATGTTAAACCACTCTAGGATTTTCAGAAAAGCATTTTTGTTTTGTTTTTTTTCGTTAAAAAGATACGTTAGTATCTATAGGATTATATTCCAAGAGATTATGTGATTAAAAAATACCTCAGTACTCGATTTTCGTATTCTAGTGCAACTACTCTTGATCCGCAACGAGCTCCTTTTATGCCTGACAGGCTGTACACTTTAAAAGCGTTTATTTCAAAACTACATTTTTCAAGTCAGCCGAACTCATAACTCAAACAAATTTTAACCGTTTTTTTTTAAATTTTAACTGTAGATTTAGAATCATGTTTTCTAAGACGGATTTTTTCATGATATTGCATGGTACCTTTCTTATAAACAATTTCCTGACAATTTTCTCATGGCATTTTATACTTTTAGAAATGCGCCATTTTTACAAAAAACAATATATCAAAAAAATCCTACGTACTTCTATAGCTATTCTTATATATATAATCGAAAAAACTTTGGTGTCTCATTATAACTCAAAAATTATAGGAGTTGTTAGTCCGGCCGTTGACCTTCCAGAAATAGAGTCGTCGTCGAAGTCGCCATTTTGATATATATCGCCGTGAAAAATAATTTTGTATTCCCAATTACATGTATAATAAAACACCATTTTTGTAAATCCGACTTTTTTATGGTTTTGCTGAAAAAAAAAACACGAAATATGACCTTTTTGTGGCCTCTAGAGTGGTCTAACACCTTAAATTTGTCTGCACAATATGATTATTTAGTTTATACATAGTGTTTGTTAAATGTGAGAAAATAATTTTTATAACTAAAAACAATTTAAAAAAATTGTTTATATCTAAAAGCAAGTATTAATAAAAAGTAAATTTTCTCGCAGATTATATCTTTTGCACTGTTCAAATTTTTGTTGCTGAAATGAGTTTTTAGTATAATTCACTGACATGAAAGAACTGGACTGCTAACCGTCGTCTGAAAAATGAGACCATTTTTAGCACAGGCTCAATCCTCATGGAGCAAATTATGCTATTAAAAATGCCCTACAATACCATACAATTATGTTTAAACTGACGCAAATTAAAAATAATTGAGCTCTCACGAAGCGATTTCTTTCATATCACACTGAATTTTAAGTTTTTTCATAAAAATGTTCCTCGCGGCAATCAGCTGGGGACTTATGAATAACAGAGATAGATATATAATGCCTTTGTCTAACCTTCATATTTCTCATATATACCAACCAAAGCTAAAAGTTGTATCACAAAATGAAGTAGCCATCTGTTGGACATCGTAAAACTATTCTAACAGCTGATTGCAACGGAAAATGATGAGTTGGCGGGCAACTTGTAAAGGCTGTCGTGGGTAAAAGTGATGTGCAAAAAGCATGTGTTTACTTTTATTTATCTTTTGGGGATATCAAAAAAATGTATCACACGCGAAGATACTAGAAAAAAACCAAAACAAGTGCACATACATAACGCCACCTTCATTTGGCTATTGTACATTTTTTTTGTAAAGTTGTCTGCCTGCGGGACTTAAGCAAGAGCGAGATAGTTAGAATTCGGTCAACATTTGGAACATTAGGTTTGTAGTGTCTTTGATAAAATCTCAATAATATTTTTAGGCCTTCTTTTCTGTCTTCTTGGGCAGCAATACAGCTTGAATATTTGGCAAAACACCACCTTGAGCGATTGTTACTCCCGACAGCAATTTGTTCAATTCCTCGTCATTGCGAATAGCCAATTGTAAATGCCTTGGAATAATTCTGGTCTTTTTGTTATCGCGAGCGGCGTTGCCAGCCAATTCCAACACTTCGGCAGCTAAATATTCCATAACTGCGGCCAAATATACCGGTGCTCCGGCTCCACTGACATATAAGAACTGGACTGCTGATCCCGTACAAAAACTCACATCAAAAGCAAGACCAAATTTTGACCGAATTCTAACTATCTCGCTCTTTCTTAAGCCCGCAGGCAGACAAATTTACAAAAAAAAATGGCCAATAGCCAAATGAAGGTGGCGCCATGTATGTGCACTTCTTTTGGTTTTTTCTAGTATCTTCGCGTGTGATACATCTTTTTGATACTCCCAATAGATAAATAAAAGTAAACACAAGCTTTTTGCACATCACTTTTACCCACGACAGCCTTTACAAGTTGCCCGCCAACTCATCATTTTCCGTTGCAATCAGCTGTTAGAATAGTTTAACGATGTCCAACAGATGGCTTCTTCATTTTGTGATACAATTTTTAGCTTGGGTTGGTATAAACGAGAAATGTGAAGGTTAGACAAAGGCAGAAAAATAATTTGTATAGCTATCTTTGTCTTTCTTAAGACCGCAGCTGATTGCCGCGAGGAACATTTTTGTGAAAAAACTTAAAATTAAGCGTGATATAAAAGAAATCGGTTCATGACAGCTTAATTATTTTTTATTTGCTTCATTTTAAACATAATTGTGCGGTATTTTAGGGAATTTTTAATGGCATGATTTGCGCCATGTGGTTTGAGCTTGCGCTAAAAATGGTCTCGTTTTTCAGACGGGCGGTTAGCAGTCCAGTTCCTCTATGTCAGTGTCCGGCTCCAACACGCTCAGCATAGTTTCCTTTTCGCAATAAACGATGTATACGACCGACCGGGAACTGTAATCCAGCGCGATTCGAGCGGGACTTTGCCTTGCCCTTCACTTTACCACCTTTGCCGCGACCAGACATATTTAATCTATAACTCAGAGATATTGACTACAGTACAATTACGTTACCACCCCACTAACTCAACGACAATTTTCACAAGAATGCCATTACTTTTGATGTGAGTTTTTGTACGGGATCAGCAGTCCAGTTCTTATATGTCAGTGGTATAATTCTAAAAATTCAAACATTTGTTTTTCCCCCAAAAAACACACTCAGTTTAGTCTGTCCACCCTAAAATCAAGCCCCGTATCCGTCCCTGTTTCAAGCGAAAATATCTCGAAAATTACTGGAATTTCTTCCAAACATGTCAGGAACCCAAAATGTTTACTTTTCCTCAGAAAATCTGAAACCACATATCAAAAATTAGTGATAAAAATAAAATAAAAATAAAAGACAAACTTGGCCTTGAAGTGTTCCTATGACCTTTATCGAAGGTCACGTAGTCACCATCAGATGGCCCCGATTAAAGTGCACAGCTTCTGCTTGGACCTTTTATTATATGAGACTATTCAAAGAAAATAGAGGGGGTGGAGTGCACACTTAAAATGGGACCGCAATATTATACTACATAAAAGTTTTCAAATTGAAATTTTATAAATCCTATGCTTATACCTTATAGAAAATGCAGCATGATAAATTCAAATTTTATAATTGTGACACTAGAATACTCCCTTAAAAAACAAACAAATAACCTTCCACACTTGGCACACATAAACTTCTTTAAGCTCTTGAAACTCAACAAATTCGGACATTTTCGTTCAAGCTCTCATCGCATTTTATACCCGTAAGAATTAAAAATTTGTAAATTTAAATCTTTACAGTTTCTGTAAAATAGGTAAAATAAAGCAAGCAATTCCCAAAACATCTAGCGATTCAATGCGCAGCAAGACAAACCGCAGAGCGCGTCGCCTTCTCCCTGGTGAGTCTTACCACGTAGTGTAGTACCAACTGGTGCGACGTCCCCAACATCGCCAGCATCCACAGATTATTTACAACTTTTGCTTTGTTTCGACCCATCCGAAGGGGGTCTGGTAGGGCAAACTGATAAATTGCTCATCGGAGCACCCTCCTTCCTATCCGACCCAAGCTCTTTTACACCAACCCAGAGTATTTTAAGGGAGCCGTTTGATGTTCACAAGCAATTTCTGTAGAAAAATGTTTTGCGATTTCCTTAATGCCGAAAGATGCCGGGCACATTGCACTAATACGGATGATAGCTTTGCATTACAAGGCTAGTAAGCGACACTGCGCAGCTGTTTGGGGATAGAACTAAAACAAGCCGGCACAAAGGCACAATGAATTTTTCTCAAAAGTCGGAGGCCTAGGCTGCAGTAACGAAGTATTGAACACGAAAGCTCCCCCTATCCTCAGTTCTGACGGAATATGCTATGTATCGCTTTACTGGAGCGAGGTACAGTGGGAACTACTCATCATTACAGACTCCCCGCGAAGATCCCTCTAAAAAAGTTAAGCAGCATCACTGTGTCGGTGCCTTGAGAACATCTCAATGGATTTTTCATATAAATACCGAACCATAAACTTTCTTCAGCATCAGTCCTTCCTTAGATTCACGTGGATCTTGTGATACTCTGTTAACTAGCTAGAATCGCACCGCGGCAGGATCAAACGAGGTAAGGATCCAAGGTGCTCCCAGCCGTTCTTAAAATCAGTATATAGCCGGAATTTTACGGAAAGTGTTAAAGTGACACAAGTGTACAGTGATTGTGACTACTTTTGAGTGTAACGTATATCCATCTTCCAGATTGGCCCATACTTCACCACATCTAATAAATAAATTAGAAATTAAAAGATCTTGGTGATTCGACCAATCTAGAGGACTGCTGCGACCTGACCCCATTGGGATACCACCGAGTAGACAGAATGCGAACACTCACCACGCTCATCGGTAAGTTCGCGATCCTCAAAAAGTTATGACACCCGAATTAGCAAACAATGCGCATTGCACTTCTACCAGCGGCGGTTTGATTTTGTAATTGGTTTTTGCATAAGCGCAGTGTATGCATAATTAACCAGGCTGTTGTACTCGGGAGGCTAGGAGTCGATTGCTTGACCACCTCCGTAAAACAAATGCATCTTGAAATGCACTTCATCAGATTTTTTGAGCCGTCGATCTCCTTTATCGAGTGACCGCCAACGCGAAGCAAAAGGCGGCTGCGCTGTGGTAATAATTAAAATTTCATTGCAATAAATAACCACTTATGAGCGGGCTGCTTGACTGGCCGAGGATTACTGAAGAGCCCATCCGTGCTCAACTCCCATGGATTATGCTTTATGGGCATATAGTGGCTATGAGTTATGCTGTAGGCGCATCATCCATACCCGAACTGAAGCGGACATCCGATTGGAGTGAGCCCGGTGCAGGCATATTACTCCGCTTTTTGCCTTTGTTTGCGACTACAACCGCATGGGCTTTTTTCCTCCCGCGTCCACTTTGATAATCGATAATAAACAACACGAGATATGATCACGATCTTGGCCCAGTAATATTGTTATTTTGCCCCAGCAATAGATATCGACAGGTGCTTGCAAAGTATTGTTAGGCTCCTTTTGAGATCGCATCATCAGTGGCTTTGTTTGTTGAAAACTGGGCGTTATTTTTACTCCATGTACTTAAAATATTTGCAACCAAAGCCCTAAGATAAAATCTTTTGTATGTGGAAAACATTTTTAAGGGGAATCCTAATTTACTGGGTGAAAATTTTCGTTTCGACTAATCGATAGTAGAACATTCAGAGATTATATTCGTTAATTTGAAGATCGAAGTTCAAAGTATTGTTGAAGCTATTATACAACTTAGAGAACATGTACGCGTTGTATCATAATCCGATAAGCTTAAAACTTTAAATGTGATTATCTCCTTTGTTTTTAAAAGAATTAAAGACTCCAGAACTCCCGCCTATTTACAACTTCGGTTTTGAGGAATGATTATATTTTTGAAATTCTTACTATTTAAACTTTCTGTTTTTCAAAAGTAGAATAAATTAATCTTAAAATTTTGGAGAAAATATAACAAAAAAAAATCTTCAAATTGTACTATTTTCCAGCGACATAAACCCATCTCACCCCGTATCATTCTATTTAAAAAATTAGCTTAGTTAGCCAGGTTCACTTGGCGCTTCATGATTGCTAATTAATTTAACACTTCTCAAATAGTTTGGTATATCCTAGAAATTTTTGGACCTTATTTAAGTTAAGTCTGTCCGTCCGTTTGTGGGTCACAGCCCCATTACTCTCTCGATTTGCACCTTTTGAGATGGAATTTGCTATAAAGGCGTACTATATAGTATATAGTATACGAGTAGTAATAACAAAACCATAAATTAATAAAAATAAAAAAATAAAAGTTTTTCTCAAAACTATGAGATTTTTTTCCACTTATTCCATCGAGTGGGTTTCGGTGTTTTTCGGATTTTTTAAGTTTAACCCTTCAGCCAAGAAATATTCCCTTTCAAACTGGCTTTAAGTTATTGGATATAAGCAAAAAATTAAGAAATTTTAGTCAGAATTTAAGTACTCTTGAAGTTTAAATTTGTCGGTAGCCATCTTAGATCTGCCATTTGGAAACCTTAAACTGTCACAAAATAAAATTTAGCTTAATGTCTTTAGTTTCAATATCTAGTACCATCGCAAAAAAATAAGAATGTCGATTTCAATCGTTTCGCTTTGATTTTGCAACAAATAAATAAACAGATTTCCGATTTATATATATATATAAATATATATTCTACGATTCGTATACAAATTTACTAATATTAATATTTAAATGTTCTACGATTTGTATACAAAATTGCTATGGGGGTTTATAGGCTCGCTGATTTCAAATGGAGTTCCCGATTCTCAAAATTCAAGATGAAGAATCTAAAATGGCATCATCTTATTACTTTAACGTCACAAAACTGAGTATATGAGGATTTTTGGGACTGTTAATATCAAATTCAGGGTCAAATTTCGAAAATTGAAAAAAAAGAGCAGAAATAGCGGCCTCAATATGCTTAATAAAAAACCACTTTGTGTACAAAATAATCATATTTATAAAAAATAACAAAAAACCCGTTATATCGAATCAATTTTTTTAAATATATCAGATTGATTCTTCTTTCTCATCATATCAAGATACCTCTAGATCACAAACGTCAGAATTGAAGAATGCATCGGTGTAAACGCGAAACTAGCCTAATAGATACGTCGAATATACCTGCACAAATTCTTTTCTGGTTTAATTTTTTCATATAGGTTTTGGCTTTCTAAAACTGCCCCAAACTCATTGCGCCGAGAAGTCCTACTTAGCTTAAGACGGTCCTGCGCATAGTTGTATGCAAGTGCATCCGAAATTCAAAATCTTCTGACAATTTTGTAGAATTCCCAAATTACGTAACTGATTGTGTATATAAAAAGCAGTTCTTAATAGTTTGAATTTATTATTTGTATCGAAAACAGAGGGAAGTTCTAGGTGAAATCAAAATAAAAATCGCGTTAAAAAATTAATTATTTTGCAAAGAAATAATAAGTGGTATGCTACATATACTATATATATAAATTTCAAACTCTCACTTAATTAATCGAAGATATTAATCCAGCCCTCATAAAATGTTGTCGATAACATGAAAAGCGTTGTCTTGGATAAAAATCCCTTTTTCTTGATTTCTTGATAAAATTTCAAATTCTAGATCGTTAGCGATGGCTGTGAATCAACACTCAGTTGACAATTGTTTTTTGTTTCATAATGTTGCTTATATTTTAGGTTTGGAACTAATTCTAACCATTTCTATCAGTAATTTTTTTACGCGAATTCTATTTACACGTAATTTTTAGGAACGTGTATATTGCATATAAAGAGGGTTAAGTATATTCATTCAAAATGGCAGCAGAGAGTTTTGATAATTGCACTTGAGCAAAGTGTAAACAAATCTGCTTCTTGTTACTTCCATGCTTATTTGCGATCCAAAAATGCAACACATTTATCTCCCAGATAAATAATAATTAATGCTAAATTTGCATTTTCTGTTGATCTGTTAAATTTATACTATAATTCTATTGTTGCTTTGTAGCGCAGCTAAGGCTATTTTCGAATGTAGCGTTGCCAATATTAAGGAGTATTCAAGAAATCAGTTTTAGTAGTTGACTGCACACATAGTAATTGCTCTTTATATGTTAAATTATCCAGTTGGCTACAGAAATTAAGGTCATGGAATATTCATACAATATAAATAACTATGACCAATTGTTTGATATCACAGAATCGACTTTTATCAAAAATTTAATATGAACTAACATCCTAAACTACAGCTTTCAATTTTTTCCAAACAAATGAAGGATTCTCTTCAGTTAATCTACAAAATTGACTTCTTTACAATTTTTAGGGATCCGTAGCTTAGGAATCCTTATAGTTTCGTCAAGTTCGTCTGTCTATATATCAGAAGTGAAGAAAATTTCAATATTAGAAATGAAGAAACCTCAAAACAAAAATACTTTCCGAAAAACTTTGAAAACCCTTTTCATATAACGAATAAAATTTGTTCAGTGAGAAATAGCTTTTTTTACATATGACATAATATTGAAATGGAATACAGATTTTGTTAAGTCGAAATGGTTTCGGAACCCTATTCTGTGAGCTATTATTAAATATTATAATTCTGCTACGAGCAAGGATCAGCAATGTTTAGAACATTGTTTTAAAAGTAAAGCTCAATCCAGGTTCTAGTTTGTTTAAATCTTCAACGCCAGGTGGGATTTTATTTTTTTAGGAAAACACCTTTTAAATATTAAATAAATTAAATAAATTACACTGGTTAACACCAAATTGTTTACTAAAAATTGGAAAATAATTTATATAGGATTTTTTCCTTAGATTATGAATTCTTAAATGAAAATACTCAATCAGTTCCCATTTTCAAGGAATAGTTGAATGAACAAGTCAAAAGAACTTATTTTGACCATATTTAATCATTACCGTGGCTAAAATCAAAATCGAAACCTTGAGCTACTATGTCAAATTACGAAACGTCTTAAACATGTTTGAAATATGCCTTGAAATTCAAATTTTTGAGCAAACCGATTATTTCATGCAATAGATACCGAATGAAGATCCTAATAAGTAAGTAAGCTCATGAAAAACTTGTTCGCGAGGATGTTTAGAAAAAGCTTTAAAAATTAGTGGTGTTTGATATTTTCTAGAATAACATTCAGGCTTTAATTTGAGCCATATTACAAGCTAAAACGACCATCTGTTATTATTTTATTGATTTTTAAAAAATGGCAAAAATACGATATTTTGAGCTTTCCACTCTATTTTTCTTGAAAATGGGAGCTGATTCAGAATTTTCATTTACGAATTCTGGTACTGATTAGGAAAAAGAAAGAAACATTGAATTTGCTTACCAGTGTTATAAATTGAAGATCTTCAATCTCACTTCCACATCCCAGCCGTAAAGCTGTTCATACTCACGGGACAAACTTACCTGAAATTGTGAGTAGAAAAATATGGTTTCTAATATAAACTTGTCCACATATACAAAGTGGGTAAAACAGTTCCGACGCGCTTATAATGCCATTGATCATTTTTCAGCTAGAACTCAATTAATAGATAGTGTAGTGAAATAGTACATAAATTAAACTTGTTTTTCTAAATTCTAGGGGCTAAAGTAAACCGCAGTGCGATAAAAAAAAGTATTTTTCATATTCACTTACATGGAAATATTGTTATAAATTGATTGGATTTATAATTCAATAATTTGGACCTTAAAGTAGAATAAGATCGGCTTTATGTTTTTATAGTTCTTTATTCAAATTTTAAAAAAAACTGCCGTTTTTCAAAAATAGAATTGAACATTGTATCGATCACAAAAGAGCTTCTCTGCAATATTACGACTTTCGTACCTAGAACATAACATCCCACAACTAATTTACTACCCAGAATAATTGCAATCTTCCATTGCATCATCCTGCAGGAACTTCTGGTAGTGGCGTTCTATACAAAAGATGCCAAACTGTCGAAATGGCTTACTTATGCAAATAAAATCCATTCACTCGCATAAACGTCATCTAATCAGCGATTGCTTACCGCCGTCACCGGCTCTTTGACGAGTGGCTGCTCACGACACCAACGCACTCGTTAATTACAAATATTCGAGGTATGTGCCTCAATTGGCAGCCTGCATAGCGCAAGCGTAACGACCTCCGCAACGCAACAGCAGCAGTTGTGGGCTGAGGTGTCGTGTTGAAATTCAAGATCAAACGCAATTATACCCAGGCACCTCGCAGTCAGTGGATTATCAGAGAACGAATTAAATCATTACACCGTGTCGTGAGTGAGGCCCGGAGATGACATAAGAGTAGCGACGGCTCCCGCTCGTGCAAATGACATAAAGATTAACTAATCGAGCTGGTTTTGGTGCAACTTGCGTGCTTAATAGCATTTTATCCCAAACAAGTTGTTCCCAGAGAATTCGGTTCCCATAATTTTCTAAGCATTGTGACTGACTGTCTATACCCGCAGGCAAACAGAGCATGCGCCTTAGTAACCTATTATTAACATTATTATCTCTTTTTTCTTTGCAGTCTTATTTCTCGCAACTCATCTGTGTCTGGTAAGAACAATACGAAATTTTATGACACAGAAGATACAATGACTTAATTACTCTCGCAGGCACAGAATGGCTACACATATCCACGACCGCCAGACGGCCCCCTAGCCGGACCAAGCACCATAACTCCTGGTGCAACACCTCCCTTGAGACCAGGAACGGGAGGAGGATATCCTTCACCAACTGGACCTGGCTTCCCCGGGACTCCCGGTTTTCCAACAACAACACCCGCATACGGAGGCACCGGGTATCCTGCAGCAGGACGACCGACTGGTGTCGGCTTACCTACTGGACCTGGTGTAGGTACTCCTGGGTTCGGTACTACTCCTGCTGCTGTACCAGGATTTCCAGGCAGGCCAGGAGCAACTGGACCAGCAACAAGTTTCCCCACAGCTCCTGGAGTTCCAGTGCGACCGGGTACAGGGTCTGGATTCCCCACTGGGCCAAGTTATCCTACAGGATCTAGACCTGGTTTTCCCACAGGGGGCGGTCAATATCCGGGTGATTTAGGTGGCGGTGACTACGAAAGTGGCGACTATTCCGCCATTCCTGGGGAACCTGGAGTAGATTATCCGATCTACTCAGACATTCCACAAACTTCCTTCGACTGCAATCAACAACAGTGGCCCGGATATTATGCCGACGTAGAAGCCCAATGCCAAGTATTTCATATCTGCGCCCTGAATCGCACATTCGACTTTCTCTGTCCAAATGGAACCATATTTAGCCAGGAGCATCTAGTATGCGTGTGGTGGAATCAATTTGATTGCAGCACAGCTCCATCGCTTTACGGAAACAATGCTTTCATCTACGACTACTCCCAAACAGGTCAAACTGTTCAACCAGGAGGTTTCCCAGCCGGCGCCCCAGGCGGAGCAGTAGGCATTCCAAGTGGAGGTGGAAGACCACCAACAGGGGCAGGCTATCCCGGGGCTGGGAGACCAACGGGACCAGCAGGAGGATATCCCGGTACTGGTAGGCCAAGTGGCCCGGGGGGAGCATATCCAGGAGCTGCAGGACCTCAAGGGCCATCGGTTACATATCCAGGGGCTGTTGGACCACAGGGTCCATCTGCAACATACCCAGGTAGCACAGGCCCTCAAGGACCGTCAGTTAGCTATCCTGGAGCTCAAGGACCCACAGGACCGACAGGTGGTTTTCCCGGTGGTGTTACCGGATCAACTGGCCCAACTACTGCATTCCCAGCTAGACCAGCAGCACCAGCTCCAGGCTTTCCATCTGCTTCTCGTCCCGGTTTCCCCGTCCAAGGGGACACTCCATTCCCTGCTACTCCTCAAACACCCAACAGGGAGTACCTGCCACCAAGACGCCCATAGGAATCATAACCCGGCCACTAAAATCACAGAATCTACCGATTAAGTTATTTATGAACGCGGACGATGGCTCCCATTTTAATTGTGTTCAGTGGGCGGAGCTTGCCAGCAAGTTCCCACCTCTACCTCAATTCCAATTCCGAAATATTTTAACATCTTATCATCCCTCCCTCGTAGGTTACTCGACAATGTTACCAATCATTCGACGATTTAAGGGCGCAGCAATACAAGGACTGTTGAGCCTTTCAGTATTTCATGTAATTTTAACATTAGAACCCATTATTTAATTTATCCTTATGGCCATGTGTATAAATTTTTACATTTTATATAATTCTAAAGGAAATAAATATTAAAGAAAAACGCAGACTTTGCACTCGAAATCTAGCCGATTTTACAGCTTAAGACGCCAGCACACTGCGCCGGCTTTCTGCGCACGTTACCGTTTAATTTTCCGGATGGGGCTGTTCGGAGCTTGTTAGAAATTGGTAAGTGGTACAAGCACCATCTTACCTTAAGGGGACACTCTACTGTTAAAATGCAAAATAAAATCCTCATTTTGAAATGTTTTATAAAAAAAACTACAAAAGCAATCAACTTCATTTTCAATTAAATGGTGACCACCATAGCCAGGTAACCGAGCGTGTGCCTTTTTTTGCGGTTGGCAGTGCAAGGGTTGTGATAGTGATCTGGAACATTAATATAAAAAATATTTCTTTAGATTATGATTAGATAAAACGGAGGGGAATAGCCTCAATTTGGAGCAAAATATTGTTTGTTCAATATTTGACACATGTTTGAAAGACAGATTCTTTATTTTAGGTGTTTTCAAAAAGAAAAAATTGTTACCAAATTGTGGAGAATTCTATGGCTATTCTCCTCCCTTATAAAATAATTTAAAGAAATATTTTTTACTTTAATGTTCCAGATCACTACCACGACCCTTGCACTGCCAACCGTAAATAAAATGCATATGCTCGATCATCTCCTTTGATATTTCAAATATTAAATGTCGCCACTCTCATCTTCACTGTTTTGACTTTTAAAAAATAATTCTGTTGAATTCTTAAATCTATTTTTTATTCAATAGACATTGTCCAAAGCAAAATGTTCACATGCAGTGTAAACTCTCTATAACGATACTCAAGGGACCTATTATTTTCTTTCGTTATATAGAATTTGAACAAAACCACAGAATGTTACAAATGAAAATTTGTAAAGCTTGGAAAAGAAAGAAAAAAATAACTTTAATCATGTATGTACCTAACATTTTCAACCTTACACACTGAGACAAAATTATTCGTGACGTTGTTTGAACTTTTCCAGACATTCCGATTCATTTTTCGATCGAATGACGAATCGATAACCACAGTGGATACATATTTTTATAAGGAACTGACTAATAATCATTGAGAAAACTTGTTCTAAATCAAGATTTCTAAAACTAAGAAAAATTATAATATTTTGAAATACCAAAGCATATATTTTATATACCTTAGATCGCTATGAATATAACAAATCTTATTTCTCTTGCCAAACACAATTTTATGCCGCAAAGAATTAAACGCTTTAAACTTTTTCTTAAATAATTCCAAAAAAAAAGATGCGAAAGGAATCCTGATGTGCAATGGAAAGGAAGTAGGAGGTATAATATTTTGCACCTTAAAGGTGAGTTAGATATCATTTTACCGACATTTGGCGGTTGGTGAATTTAAACTTTGGAACAATTATATAACTTTCATTAGAAACATTTTTCAAAAAAATAACGTTTTCGCCCTCTAAATGACCTTGTGGTGGAGACGATAAAGTCCCCATTTAAACCTAGCATGCACAAGTTATGACGTAAAATGTGAATTCGCTGTAAAATATTGCAATTCCGGAGTTAAAGGTGAAAACATTATTTTTTTGAAAAATGTTTCTAATGAAAGTTATGTATTTTTGATCGTGGAATCCGAATCCTAGGTCAAAATGTACCCATTCAATTTAAAAAAAGATACTTCCGGTCTAGATAACGCACTTGCGGTCGAGACCGGAAACTGAAAATAACACCAATCGATAGAGCGTACCCAATTTACTTAAATGGAGCAATCGCCTTGGCGAAAAAAGAGTTTTTGGCCGATTTAGAAGGAGTGGACGGTTGGTTTTGGACACCCTGTATACCATAAGCTATTAATAGGTTATAGTTTTGAAACTGTCTGCGCGAAAAAAATTAATGACCTTTATGTATCTTTAAAATATTTTATTTAAACTTAAATAACAGAATAAATAAAAGTTTTTAGTCAGCAAAAATCAGCTTGTGCTCCAATTCACGCCTTATTTTCGCCTTCATAAAGCAAAACGTCAAAAGAGCAAGGGTAATGATTGCAGTAATCATGCCTATCATAACTAAGAACAAGATTCTCAGTCCTATGGTAACGTTGTGATATTCGTCGTGTTCATCATCCACATTATATTTAGTTGTCTGGCCAAAGAACGCGACACTTACTAACGCACCTACTGCTTTGGCCGTGAAGAAAGTCATAGTCTTCTCCTTCCGGTTTAAGATGGTGTTGGTGTGTGAATTGCAAAACAAATGCCAAAGGAAGCAGGTACCGAGTTTGCTAGCTATATGCTCTCGAATTAAAAATTTGAACTTCGACAATTCAGCTCTTGTGGCTAGAGGGGCATCAAAGAATGCTTCTTTATTGTAAATCAAGGATAGCCACTTTTGAACCAGGAAGATATACTCTTCACGTTTCTCGATGTCTTTCACTCGGACCATTGAACAATACCAAGAAGGGTACCGTCCAGTACCGTCATGGGACAATGTAACCGAAGTCAACTTCCCCAAACAACTTTTTGTAAATACAGTGAATATATAAACAGTGTTTCGTTGACATAATCTTTTATCGCGGCTACTTGTTAGCAAGTACACTTCGCTTTCCCTCTCTTCTCCGTACAATTGAATAGAAACTTGTGCTGTTGTACCTGCATGCGGGTAGTTGCCTGTAGATACGGTCACTATATACATGTAAGAATTGTTGGCCTCCTTGCTACCGATGTAAAAATGTCTAGTATAGTGTTTATCCATGTAAGCTGCCCATAGTAAGCAAACCAATAGAAGCAGCAAAAATATAATGGCAAATGCCAAAAATACGTAATTCGATACTATTTCAGCAATGCCTCTTGGTAAGACCAACTGATTTGGACTGACAAATATTTTGGATGCAAAAGTTGATAAATGATTGCACCTGCAATGCATATGGGTGTTTGTTGTCCCATCACCAACTACACAATGTCGGAAGGTCCAGTTACTCTGTGACAAATTCCATGTTCCGCAAGAGTATTCAGTAGTCTTGAATATGAAATTTATATCTTTCCCAGATTTGTCGTCATCGGGAATGATGGCGATATAAGCGACCGAATCGTCATTCAGGATGTTTTGAATTTTATACTTAGAGTCATTGGATTCTTTTCGGATGATTGTATAGTCCTTTGACATCATCCAATATCTAGGCTTTTTTCCCACTTTAGCAAGAACTCGAATGTCATCATCTAAAAAATTGAATTCATAAACAATTATAGATCCTGCGGAGCATTTTGTGGAGTACAGAGCCAAATCTGAGCTTCTTTTAACATATCCGGTTACCTCCTTCTTTACTGGCTTGCTTCCATTTAAGGGCTTCGTTTCCTTGATATTCAAAAATAGATCAAAATACTCTCCAAATTTATCAGTATTGATATTTGGATCAAAATGTTTGATCACTTCGTGAAATGTATTCACTAGAATTACGTTGCTAGAGATTTTAAATTGCTCAGGGTACCACCAAAATGGATTGTTCTTAACGAAAATTACTTGGACGGCAAGTTTCGTAGAAGGAATCATATTAAAAATCAACTGAAGGACAGTATCATTGAAGATCAGTTCATCACCCCACTTATCTAGTTTTAAATTTGTGACATTATCATGATCTATGGATGCCAGCTGAATGTTCATTGAGGAAAAATCCAAATCCAATTTAGGTTCTTCCGGTTCCATAAACATGGCAGCAACAGTTCCAAGAGCATGGAAAATATGCTGAACACCTAAAGAACTTTGACGCCAATCTTCTATTTGTGCTATAACATTGAAATCAAGTTCCGCATAATCAGGATAGTTTTCATAGAAAGGACTTTGTTCTACCTGAAAATTTTCATAAACATGAACTACAGGAAATTGTTCGATTTCTTCGAACATACTCTCTACGAGTTCGCTCAATTCTCTAGTAATTTGAAGCATTTCTTCCCGATGAATAAAAACAAGTTCACCGCTTCTAGCGCACTTAATGAGTCCTTCCCCAATTATTCTCAAAACTTTACTAATGGGAATGACCAGAGAATAATGCATATCAACAATACGAGTGACCTCCCTTAGAGCCCAACTAGCTTGTAGAGCTGCCACATCAGTCGTTATTTCCAGCATCTCCATTATATCAACCAATGTCCTAACTTTCTCTCGCTTCTTCTCACCGTCTACTATTTCGGAGATTTTTCTTGAAGCCATGCCAATCAATAAAACTCCTCCTACTCTATCGCCCGTCTGAAGCACATTCCACAGATTAGCTTTTTCAGAACTCACATTTGATGATTCAGTTACTTGAACATTTACAGGCGTTAACGTACAGGCATGAAGCGAATCACAAACCTTTACGCTTACTGATTCTCCAGCAATGAGTCTAGTCTTCACCGATACATCTGTAGTACGGTAAAGTAATTTGTCGCCCTGGTAAATAGAGTATGTTATAGGAAAATTGACGTCCTCATATTTTGCACATTCTATTGTAAAAATGTCGTGGAACTCATCCCCTTTTGTAGGTTTACTTACACATTGACCTTTTTTGGGTGGCGCATTCAAATTCAACTCTATGGCAGCGTATCCGACATTCGACTTCCAATGAACTTTAACACTCACAATAAATTTTTTCACTTTTGGAATTGAATCTTCCTTTAGTATAAATCTTCGGCCTAACTGTTGAATCCCAGGTTGGTTCGGAAATGTTACCTGCCAAGAATACTCTGCATTCCTAAAGGTTTTGCAATCGGCTTTAAGATGTAGTAAATCTTGATTGTTAAAAAATCTTCTGTCGCAGTTCTTCACGCAAGTAATTCCCACAAACAGGCGATGCTGCCCTACTATGGTAATCTCCTGCCAAGCAATATCTGTTTTAATTGTGGTACTTGCTCCTACCTTCACCGTGAAGTTGACCTTCTCACCAATTTTAAATATATTGTGCGGAACGTATACATCAGATTCTGAAAACCAAATAAGTCTTACCAAATCCCATGGTTAAAAAAATGGCTATACTTTGTCCTATGGTTTGATTGCAATATATTTGAGAGGTGTTACTGGTACTAGTACAGCGCCAGGAATAATTTAACTTCCAATCTGACCGATCACTCAAATTCACATCTTCGCTTTCTCCACCACTAACAACAAAGCCTTGCATACCATTAACTTCTCTGTAGTTACCTCCAGTTATAATAGCCTTAGGTGGATGCAACATCACACGAATATAACACTAAAAGCAAAGGATTTTTGTTAGATACATGAACCCGATGGTATACGAGTTTGTATAATAGTAAGATGTGCTTAAGCTTACAAAATACTAGGATATATGAATTTAGGTGCCTTCTCGAAATTTTTAAAGATGGACCTCGAAAAATAAGAATCTGAGCACCAATTTAACTATAATATATTTTACTAAATTCTAACCCATATGCAAGCTTTCCAAAATACACCTAGCAAAATTTTTCATTAGATATTTAAGAAAATTTAGGGATATTACTGTTAATAAATACAAATTTATTTTATTTCATTTCACTAAAAAATATATGACTTAAATTACTTAAAGATTAGGTTCTTTGTATATAGAACATATCGTTTCTACACATAGTGTCAAAAAATTCCGGCATTTGATCAAACAATGCCGGACGGATATGTGTTAAAAGCTCTTACACGAAAAAGTGTATCTTAGACGCAATTAATTAAAGAAAATTAAATTTGTTCTAGGTAAATGATGGGTAAGCATAATACCATATAACGTTTTCAAAGAAAAGTTTTGTGATAAAACATATTTTAAAATATTCAGTTTTTCGCGTTTACTAATTCGTAAGGATATATTATTTATTTATTAAAAATAATAATTAACTGACTTGCATGACAACCTGATACGATTCTGCGCATTCGCAATGTCATAGAAAACTCGTTTATAATTACAAAAAAAAATTGTATGTATTACTGTGGTAAAAAAATAAAGTGAATTTGTTTATAAAATGAAAAATCTTTATCTATTCTTCCCAAATCAATTTCATCCCCTTCAAAGTAATCCCCTCCCAATACAATACACTTATGCCAAGTTTTTTCCAGCCTTCGAAACAGTATTGAAGTCGATTTCCGGAATGGCCTTCAAAATCTTCTTCGATTCGGCTTGTATTTCTACAATCGAGTCAAAACGATGTCCTGGGAGCGGTTTTTTGAGTTTCGGGAATAACTAGACGTCAGACGGAGCTAAATCAGGCAAATAGGGTGGTTGATGGCGTTTGAGGCACAAAACATCTTTTAAAATGGTTTGGATTAATTCAAATGAAATGCCCACAGCATCAGCAAGGTCTCTAATTGTTAGTCGACGATTTTCGAGCACTAAGTCTTTGATTTTCTTCACTTGTCTTTTGTCGGTAGATGTTGATGGTCGTCCGGGCACTGTTTATCTTGAACTCGTGTTCGGCCTTCTTTGAAATCTTTGTACCACTTGTAGACATTTTTATTCGACATAGCCTCATCACCAAAGACCTTCTGCAACATCCTCAACGTTTCCGTGGCAGAATATTCAGTCCACAAACAAAATTTAATTTCAATCAAAAATTATTTGCTCAACAAAATCAGATATACAAAAACACGTGGGACTCTGCAGCCATTGAATATATTGACATGAAACTCTGAATTGATGTCAAAGACAGTACTACCAAACCACGAAAAAAATAATTTCATACTGCACGTGAAGTTGAAATGAAAAATTCACCTTATTTTTTCATCACAGTATCATCGGTATTTGTTTGGCCAATTAGTAATTTAAACTGACAATTATCAGCATCTAAAGCCCTATCTTGTCATCAAATAAAGTGTCAACATTTGTGATTAGTCCGATTCACACTGCCTCACGTTGCGCCAATTTAAAACATATGTATGTTTTTTTCTTGTGTTCGTGAAAAAGTAAAAAAGATGCAGTATGAATTGGGCAATTGATCTTGAAAATAAGAAAACCCTTTTATATATCACTGACCAATTCCTGTGACTTGCTGACCACTTTGTGATCTATTAGATCTATTTTTTCTATGAAATTCGTTAAATGAGGAGCCATCCTCATGGGGTTTGAAAGGAAATTACTCCTTTTACCTAATAATTATCCGTCTTTATTGCTTTTGTATTGGTCTATAATAAATAATATATTTTTGGATAAAATACGCATGCCTTTCTGAATTAAATTCATTTCATACCCATATTTCTATATTAACCTTCGAAAAGGAATTTCAACGCTCACACTCTAACTACTACATGAGGAGAACAAGTAAATAAATCAAATCAAAGTTATGTCTTTCGTTACCTATTATTTACGGGACACCCTATATGTAGATATATAATAGAACCCAAATTGGAAGAATTTTTTGAACCCTAAAATTAAAGCATACATGAGCTAAAATTAAAACCACAAAAACGTTATTAACGTTTGACCTTAAAGGTCAGGGTTTCTTTTGCTTTGTATACTGTATACTTACCCGAAAATAAGAACTTCCTTGGAGGTCTTCAGCATTATTGATTTCTGTTACTTTTAAAACAAGCGTATAAAAGTACTTAAAGAAGTTGGTGCCGTCAGTAAACATCAGAGTGTGTGGCGGAATGTGCAGCTCACGATGTGGTGCATCTTCAAAAGTGTGCAGCTTTCCTGCAATTAATACTCTTATACCAGTGAACCAAAGGGTCCCGAAAATGCTGATTATCTCGAGAAATACACTTCAAATTAAAAAATGGGTACAAGTAAAACTTTATTATTTTAAAGGATTCTATTCATTTCTTAAATTTACTTCTCTCTATCTCCTGGTGGCGTGGTGAAGGACAACTATAAAATTTCAAATGGAAATTCCAATTTTTCATTGCAGACTCGAATTCTAAGCCGAAAAATATGTAATTTTCAACTAAAAGTTTTTTTTTCGATTCACAATAGAAGGCATAGCCGAGTATCTCGTGAAATAGGGGTTAATCTTGAAGATATACCTCAAAGATGAGTTTTGCGTTCTCGAAAATGTATGAAACAATATGCATCTGGTTATTTTCAATAACGTGGAAAAAATCAAGGTAGACTTCACCCCTTCAACCCTTAAGTAAAAAATATCACCAAAAATGGATGCGGATAGAACTTTTTACCCTTTATTCATTTTAATTGTTTATTTTCATGTGTATTTTGCAAGATAATCGGCCAAAGTAATACAAGGCTTCATTCTCAATATAATAGCACCATCGAAAAACATGTGTTAATCAAAAGTTACGTATTTTTTGACGTACAATCTGAATATAAGGTATGTACAATAAAAAAAAAATCGAGTTTCTATTACGCGTTCTTAGAGGATAGGAGGTAATTTTGTTAAAAATGGATAAAACTCTTAAAAATTATAAAATATAAAAAATTAATCAACATTTTTAATTTTAAGTGTTTTTCTCCAAATAATCAGTTGTTCCCGAAATTTTGGATCACACCGATCGATACCGTCAATAATTACAAGTCGTGAACTGGGCTTTTAGTGATTTGCATTTATGTTTTGAAAACTAAAATTACTGATTACAATTCCGGTCGGATCAAGAAATTCGTATATAAATTATACGTATTCATTAGCTTCCACCTCCCTGCCTCCATTAACAAGTTCTATAATTCGATTGCTCAAGTTCAAGTCAATTTTGAACTAAGTAGCACTTGAATTACCACTGTGAAACAGTAAAATGAGTTGAGCAAACGCTTAAACGTGAGCGAGGGCTTAACCCAACACTGTGAAATCGGGCATTAAGGGTTCATAGCGAATTGTAATTTTCAAAAAATCGATTTTTTTTTATTACATTTTTGGAAACTATATATATATAGAAATATCATATTAAAATTTTATAAAGATCGGAGCACTCTAACTATATTTTTGGCACTCTAACTATATTAATGGGCGTCAAAATCGGCCCGGCCGCCATACAATTTGCTGATGACCGTGACCGACAGCGCGTACGAGATGCTGACGCGCATCAGCACTATTGCCCCTACAGAAGGCATACTGTATGGTGCAGGCATCGCTGATTAAACGCAGGTGAGATTTTTTTACGATTTTTCATTAAAAAAAACTTTGATCGCGTTTTTCTCGAAACAACGTTTTTCGGCACCTTGTTGATAAAATCTCGGTGACTACTGAACCGATCTTCACCAAATTTTTACCACATGTTCTCTATAACTATAGCTATGGCATGAATAGACAGTTTTTTGAAATTTTGATTTTAAGTATTTTTTTAAGGGCAAAAACGGGGAAAAAAATGATGATTTTTGGAATTTTTTCGAAAAATGTCCGCCATTTTGTCAATTTTCAAAAAATCAAAAATCTGTCTATTCATGCCATAGCCCTTATCATACTGAATCTAAAACTTTTTCATTTTTTAGTTTCAGACCATCCGTCTCGGAGATACCATCAACAAGGCGAAGCCCTCTTTTTTTTTTTACTTTTTTCAGCTGCCTGTTTCAACAACAAAAAATCAGAAAAATAAACAAAAAAAATTGTTTTCATGTACTTCGACACTATATTTATTGAAGTAAAACCCCTCCCATATTTATATTTAGAACTGAACCTACTTAAAAAATTATTGAAAAATAGTCTGTTTTTCATGGGTCTAATTCGCTATGAACCCTTAAAGTTTAAACTTAAAATTCACATATAAAAATATTTGGAAATTGTTTTTTTTTAAGTAAGTACATAAAAAAATGAAATGTTTGAAAACAAAAAGAGCTAATTTGGTCCATTATTCAAAAAGTCATGGGCAAAAAACCGAAAAAAATTCGATTTCTTCCCAAATTCGATATCTTTTGAACGGGTGATCAAAAAAATCTCAAAATTTACCTGGAAGGGTTTTTCGAACGGTACCAAAAAATTGAGAAAGTCAAAAATAAAAACTTGAACGCCCCATATATACTATACATACATATTTTAATGTTTGATTTTAGACATGACAAGTTAATTTTGCTAGGATTTTTCTTATAACAATTTTCCAATGAAGAGAAAACTGCTCACAACGATCTTAAAATAGAGGTTTCAGTACTACACATTATGTTTAGTACATCGAATTTTATTTCCGCTTTTGTTTCTTCTTTCGTATAAATGCAATACATTACACATACACACACATACCAAACACTTTGCTTGATTAAGCACGTAACTGCGCCAAGCTCACGACTTGTATTTGGAGAAGATTTTGGTCCAAGTGATCATCTTAAACCTGCTCTGCATATCACGAACAAAACTCGAGACCGTATTTGTCGACGAATAAGAATGAGTGCACCATCTTTTGGCCGTACTTGGCAAAAACTAAAAGTTACTACGTTACTAAGTTAACGGTTACTTTCTGATTTATGAAATTCGAAAATTGTAAATAACCCTGATTACTTAAAAAACCTGATCGCGCTAGATAAATAATATTCAGTGATATGTGGATTACGTGATAGTCTTACGAGTACTCAAGTAATTCCAGATAGTCCATTTAAATTTCAACTGCGAGTTGGCTCCACAGCTCCGTTCAACAACTGGGTCAATAATGAAAAACTGGTCAATAACCAGAGGAAGAGGTTTCCTGCAATCCAAACATTTTGAACAACTTATATGTGGAAAGCATTGTTCTGTTATTTTGTAAGTGAGTATGTAAAAAATATGGAAAAAGTAAAGATCCTGTTCCTTAGCATCAGACATCGATAGAGTAATAGGAAAGGATCCAAGCTTAAAGATCGTAACTTTCGCAACCAAATAATATCCACTATTAAATGGTATTTCTTCAGAACTTCCAATGGAAAATTGTGAACTAACTGACTTTAAATCGTTCGACTTCACAAAGAATTTTGGCCCAACTTTTGGAAAGCTAAAGACATCTATAGCATATTCGCTATTATAGACGTCTACATTTATTTCATCATTTCCAAGGTCTTTTATTATAAGGAGAATGTACTGAGGACTATTTACAGGAACTACCCGATTAAAGTGCAAATACACTTTAAGAGTCGATTTCCCCTTAAAACTACAATTTTGTCCACCATAATCAGAGTTACAATCGCAAAAGTAACCACCGACATAATTGGTGCACTTTCCACCTTTTCTGCATGGATCTGGTGTACAGTGGTTGTCTATTTGGTTGCAACGCTCTCCTGAATAAGCACTTTCAACACACTCGCATTTTTTTGCACCATTCTCCAAAAAACACACACCGTGGTTGTTGCAGTAGGAATTGTCACATTGATGGTTATGCTGCAACACCACACTACTTAATAAGAGCGTCATTAAAAATGAAAGACGAAAATATCGCGACATTTTAATAGAACGAATTTCTCACTGACTTAAATATAATAGACTACTCGTCAAATACTTCCCTTGATCTCAGTTCTTATGTAGTGTTGGGAAGTAAAAGTTAGCTAAAAACCTTCTGAACTTCAATGATATTTATTACTATATTATTATTATTATTATTATATTATTAACTGAATTTCCTTAAGTAGCTATAATCTACAAATAAAATAATACTTCTTCATTTACAATACTAAAAGACGAGGCGTTACTATGATGTTACTTCTAATGAAGTGTTAACACACAGCATTTGACTTTATTTGAAATAAGGTTTGTAGAACCTTTACAGACTAGCTTGATCCAAAAACAAGAATTACCTCACAGCTAATTCTACATTCTGATTTTGAATGTCAAAAATCTCTTTATTTAACGAAATTCTAATAAATACTAATAAAAGGCTTAGAAAATCTTACAAGTTGTAGTTATTGTTAATCTTTTTCGAACAAATTAAGTAGCTCGGACACCATTTTGGTTACTTCATTATGAACAAATTTTTCTTCATAATGAAATACTACTCGATGGTATAATTACTACAAAAAGTAAAATCTCTGCATTAGCAACCTAATTCTCGATCGGTTCGCGGGCGCTTAGCTCAGTGAATTGATTTGCGATTATTAAGGGGTTACATGGGTCTTAAAGGTATAAAAAAAAAGACTTCTTTAAAAAATTTTATTTCAAAAACGAAAAATCTTTTTTATTTAAAATTTAAAAATATGAAAGTAAAGTACTTAAAGTACTTGTAAAAACAATTTCAGCCAAAAATATTGAAAATTTTCCATTTTCCAGCCGTTTTTCGCCGTCAACCTTTTTTTTTGCGATGGACACGATTTCTCGAAAATAAATTGACCGATTTGGTTGAAACTTTGCACAGTTATTCTTTATAGTATTGTTTCGTGATTGAACGAAGGAATTTTCATTCGGTCAAGTCGTTCTTGTTTTATACGAAAAAGACCTTTTAAAAATGATGAGAATCGGAAAAACGCATAAAAATTTGAGACGAAAATTGATTCAAACTCATGTCAAAATGACAAATTTCATTTTTTTTCAATCCTTCGTTCAATCACGAGCCAAGGGCATAAACTACAAGAAAATTTTTGAATTTTTGATTTCAGATGAATCCACACCGAAATATCATGTCCACCGCAAAAAAAAAGGTTGACGGCGAAAAACGGCTGGAAAATGGAAAATTTTCAATATTTTTGGCTGAACATTTTTTTACAAGTACTTTAAGTACTTTACTTTCATATTTTTAAATTTTAAATAAAAAAGATTTTTCGTTTTTGAAATAAAATTTTTTAAAGTAGTCGTTTTTTTTATACCTTTAAGACCCATGTAACCCCTTAATTTACTGACTACAAAATGTCTTTGTCGGGGGCAATTGCCTTCAAAGTTGCTGAAGCAGAATCTGTACTACTAACTGTGTAGTTCTGATGAAGGAAGACTCCATGTCGTTCGGAAGATGTTGGGTTGTGATCGGAAGTCCGGTTGGTTGATGTTGGCTGGTGTGTAGTCTGCCCTTGATGAGCCTCACGGCAAGAGAGCCAATATTTATAAGCAATAAATATGGCTGCTGATACTACCGCTAGGACTAACAGATAATTGATGACGTAGTGTTGGATGTCGTGTCTGGTTAGTTTGACTAGAAACCTTCCTTTTTGCTGTAATACCGACATTATTTTTCTAATATTGGAATAAGCATCGCTACTGGATTAACAACTGGGTTTTTCAGGCGGTGTAATTTTCGCTTACTCTCTTGGGCTTTGCATCAATGCTTGACTTATATTGGCACTAATGACGAATGACGAATAAAACTAGAGTCCGCGAGTTGCGATAGTCATAAGGTCTGTCTGGTAACTATAAAGTTTTTACTCGCGGGTAAAATTTTTACCTGAAAGTGTCTGTTAACCTCACGGAGGGGAAAAACTGAGCTCTTGACAGCACTTCTCCTCTTACACAATTTTACTAGATTTTACCCACGCTTACTTTACTACCATATGAAACTTTTTACCAGATTTTTACTCAAGAAATTTTTACCCAAAAGATACCAGACAGACCTAAAGTGCAAACCAAAGCACGTGATTCTTTAAACAATGTATGAAAGACAATATATGCTAGAACACTGTAAAGATTCCATGAAATTGTTATTTTCTTATTACGTACTAAACTTCTAGTGACCATTGAAATATACGTCGGTAATACGTTACACCTGCAAATTATCTAAAGCCTTGATAACTAATTTTATAATCCTGATTGTGGTTTTTATGCAATAGAAAAAGTAAATATCGTTAAACGCAATGATAAAAACTTGGCAATTTATTGCCTATCTAACCGCAACTATTTTAATTTTTCTATCGCTTTTATTTGTTCTATTGTTCGGTATAAATTACGGCTATATAAAAAGCATTGTTTGGTTATCCGTATTCTTAATTGCTCTCGTCAAACGACATGTTATATGGGACAATTTTTTTGCGTTCGTCTACTCTTTGAAGGACATCTTTAAGAGTAGGGAGCCACCAAAAGATGTTATTTTTGACGACGAAACCACTGTAACCGACCAGAATGAGCTTGATTTTCTACGAAGACGAGAAGACATTGTAATGGAGAAACTATGGAATAGGCGTTATATATCTCAAGAACAATCCCAGATTGAAAAGCAAGAACGTGAAAAACTCAATATCTTCTATAGTTCCATCGTTAATGACTTCTTTATGTTTTTCTTCTACATGATTGCGCTTCTTCTCATTGTGCTTGGCTCTAGAGATTCATTGGCTTATTATAGTACGGCGAATGTTAAAGAGCTTGTGAGTTCATATAAGTATGGCTACAGCATAAAAAGAGTTCACACCGAAAAACAGGTGTATTCCTACATTATGAATCTGGTGAAAAACACCAACAGTGCAACAGATATTAATGGTAAAAATATTTCAAATGAATTTGGCTGGGTAAGTGGTGGAACAGGTAAAATTCTTGGAGTAATAAGTTTACGGCAACATAGAATACCTCCCAACCAATGCACCGAAGGGCCGTTAAGCCAGAACTGCGTAGGGACCTTCTCTACATTTAAAAAGGACACACGGTCTTACAGTCAGGGATGGCAGGAAGATGTTAACTTCCTGTACAAAGACAAATTCTGGAGGACAACTACACCGTGGATTTACAAGGGTAGCATTGAGTCGAGGACAGTGCCACATTTAGGAGATATGGCTTTTTACACAGGTGGAGGCTACATAGCGCATTTGGGAAGGACTTATAACAATAGTCGGATTGTTTTGGATTACCTGATGACAAACCAATGGTTGGACAGGCGTACTAGTGTACTCTTCATTGAATTTACGCTGTACAATGCTGATGCAAACCTATTTAACATCATTAGCCTTGTAATGGAGAAATCACCCCAGGGCTTGTTTAAGGCGGTCGTGAAGATTTCTTCCCTTAAATTGCTACTAATACTAGAGAATCTATCTTGGCTCGTCAAAACGTGTTTTGTAGTCTTTTTGGTTCTTAGCACGGTGTTCTTCTATAGGCTGATAGTAACTGTATGGAACGCAAAGTTCAAATTATTCATCTCAAATCCTTGGAATGTTGTTGACACTATAATAATCATTATAACTATAAGTACCCTGGCTCTTTTCTTCGTACGAAACAACTACGTAATAACACTAATCCAAGAATTGAAAGACAAAAGGAAGAATGATTTCGTTAGCTTTCAGTTTGCTGCTCTGTACGATGCATTCCTTGTGTGGATTTCTTCATTTCTCGTCCTTCTAGCAACGATCAGAGTATGGAAAATACTTAATTTTGCGAAAATGTTTCGGGTTTTGGCCAACACTCTTTGGCGGGCCACCGTTCCTCTGATTATGTCCTTCTTATTAGTACTTGTACTCGTGATTGGGCTATCAATTTGCCTAACTATTATAAGCGGAGCTAATGCGAAAATGTTCCAATATTTCGAAGACTCGCTGATCTCCACGATGATGTATTCCATTGGATTTGGTGAAGGCGTTAACGCTGAGAGTTTATTTGTGGGTGGAAAAATTCTGGGAATTTTACTATTTGCGATCGGAATACTTTCAATTTGTATTATTGCTTTATATATGTTTGCGACTACTCTCTGTTACCATTTTTCCACAGAGAAGGATTATGTAGAGAAGCACAAGATGCCATTGTACTCGTTTTGGACTTTCCTTAAGGAAGAGTTTAAAAGCAAACTTCGACCACGGAGGACTGGCTGTAGATTAGATGATAACCTTAATAGCAAAAAGGAGAGGCGAAACTTTGCAGAGAAGTTTACAACTTCGCGATGTGGAGGAGAATATACTGTTAGCAAGGCTAAGCTGATCAACGAAGCAATAGACGCCCAAATGGACTATCTTAATAAATATATTGACGAACTTTCACGTGAATAAAATGGGTTTTCGAAAAAAAAAGCATTTTTATTTAATTCAATAAATATAAACTTTAATATCCTAATGATCTTCTTCGTTTGGCCCTGGACAGTTTTCAATAAGATCGTCGACATCATGATATTGCACACCACACCAATGACAATAGTTGTACGAAGTTCGAAGATATAGAGAGAGCAATTCCAACTTTTCGGCGGGCTAAAATAGATATTTTTATTAATAATTTAAGTATAACATTAAAGTATAGTATTCATGGCAGGCTGAATTTAACGAAAAACGATTAGCAAGAACTGACAAAATCCTAATATTGATGATATTTTGAAATGTTGTGGCTATCTCCATCTCGCAATACATATTCGCACAGTGTAAACTATCTTGAACGAAACTTATAATGGAAAACTCGCTACAACGTTAATATTATTTGTGCTTGGTTGATTTGCCTTATAACCCATACTTTAATTGACTCTCTGCAACGAAATGGCCATTCTCTGTAGCGAAACAATATGCCATTGTTTAGACGTTGAAAGACGTTTATTATTCGTTCTGAGCTTTTTGTGGCTTTATAAGTGCCGAAAATTCCTGACAGATTATTTGAAATAATTTTATTTTGGTGTGTTAGTTTCAAAAAATTAGGTACCTGCATGTTTAAAATCTTGTAAAAGTAATTCCAAGAACTAGATATATTTTTCAAAATTATATATCTTTTTCTGTTAGAAAAAATATTAAAAAAAATCTCTGTTACTCAAAGGGTTAAAGATAAGCTACATGCAAAGCAAAAGATCTGACTTTTTATCTGTACCTCTAAGATCATCAAATTACGGGGAATTTTTGAATTTTCCCCATCTCAGAATGTTGCAAACTTTACAGTTTATAAACTTTTATTTAATATGTCGCTCATGATCTTACAGCAACATTTTTATTATTGCGATAGAGAAAGAATTAGATGTACACCACCTTAGGGAAATAAATACAAAAAGTTTCATCCAGAACAACAGAAGCAAATCGCATTTTTGAAAGCTCATTTCCATGCGATGCCTCTAAACTTTAAAATGTTTAAATGGCTGATTGCTGATGAAGGCATGATTATATTTAATGTGTAAAAAATGATAAGATTGTTAACAATTTATTTGAAAAATGGACAAAGAATACCATGATGTGAGCGCAATTCTTGAAAACTCAAATAAAAAATCATATGTCTAAGCATATGATTTATGACATAGTATAAAGCGTCCTTAAATCTAAAAATGTTATATTGACGAGGACTTTCCTTATACAAAATGTCTAATCCAAATGTAAAGTGGTTGTTCATACATTTATATCATTATTATCAATATTCGCAGCTATTTAAACTCTAATGATTCACGCTAGATTAATCTGGACTTGTCTGAATAAATGTTATATTCACATCCACAACATCGGGCGAATATTCACGGCGTTCAAAATATTGTTTTTAGCTTTTTGACCAAAGATTCCTGCCAGTTCTAATTAATACAAACATACACACCTCATACTGTTGTACTTCTTGCTCCACTTCTTTTGTACTTTGATCATCCTCGCCCTCTTCTGTAGTTGGTCGTTCTGGCCAGAACCATGGCATCTCCGGGATGTCTATTTTCTCCTCCGCATCGAGTTTTTCGCAGGTTATTTGCAGACGCCTAGAAAATGAAACAAATCTTATTTTTCCCAGACAACTAGTCTGGCTCTAACAAACCTTAGAGCTCTTTCAATAAAACTGTCTTTTGCTTTCTGCATCATACGCTGCCTATGCTCCTCCAGAGTAACTTTCGGGATCTTGGCTTTCTCCAGTAACTTTTTCCGGCGAAGTTCTTGCTTTCTCTCGGCCAGTTCTCGAATTGCAGCCTCCCTGCCCAAACCTGACCGATCGGATTTCATCGCAATTTGAATGGGCTCTACAATACCGCCAGAGGTTTTCCCAAGCGCCTGCCCCTGCTTATAGCCCATTTTGGCCAGTAGGGCGAACCCTTTGTTTTCTTCTGGCAATGCGCTGTTCAGACCTTCCTGGAGTCGTTCTTTCGCATTTGGTTTGGATTTCTTGTTCTCCGCGTCCTTTTTGACTTTTTTTGATTCAATTTCAACTTCTCGCTGGCGTTTCCGATCCTTAATTAATCCCGGTCGCACATCCTTCTTGGCACTGAAATATTTTAATTTTATTCAAAACGTCCTTGGAACACTTCTTTTGGCATTACTCTTGGGCCAGAAATTTATCAGACATGTAATCCTCATCCTCATCTGAAAGCATTCTAGAAGTCCTGGATTACGAGTTACTATAAATATGGACAAAGCTAAAATTCTGCTTGGATATTGGCGATTTACGGCGGCGATGAGCAATACAAAGTTGCACTGTATAAAAATTTAAGGTACAGATTCAGATTCAAAGAAACTTTATTGAGACTTAAAGGTCAGTTATTGTAGATGACAAAATTTAAGGTACACTTGGTATTCTCTTGACAGTTCCGTTCAGTTCAGTCAGGGTTACCAACTCGTGGAATATTTGCCCCCAAACTTCAACTTCAAAAACCCCTAAAATCCCCTAAAACCTTTTGTAAAGCTGTAATAAAGGATAAAAATATATTTTAAAACTATAAAGTACTCAGAATAGGTTTTATTAATTATTAAAATATTTGTATTACAGATTATTTACCATTGTAATGTATTTAATCACAAGACATTTAATACTTCAAGTATTGCTTCCGCTACTTCTACAGTCTGCGAATTTTTAAAATCGTATATTCGTACATTAAATAAATTCAAAATTTTGTCTGATGGAGTAAATTTTATTCCTTGAATATAAATATCGATTTGAAGATTTTTCACTCCATTTGTAGAAATGGAAATATTAGAAATAGTTTATGGATATTATTTTATATAAAAATTAAACCATTTATTAATTAATTACAAAATTTTTAATTAAACAACATACATTAAGAAATATTATTAAATATTGTTACTACAGAATGGATTTTTACCCCAAAATAAAATTAAAATGAATGCTACCTATTTAAATTATAATTTGAAATATTTTGGAGCATTCTTAAAATACCCCTAAAATTACCCCTAACAATTTCGTGCCCCTGAAAAACCCTCATTCTACATTTCGTCCCCCTAAAATTAGGGGAAAAACCCCCAAGTTGGTATCCCTGAGTTCAGTTTTTATTTACGTCTTCTTGACATTGACAGCTTAACTACTACACTCGACTTAAAAGAGATGGCTAGTATTCTCTTGACAGTTGACTGGCTGGGGACTGTAACGTCATCCTGTGGCAATTCGTTTGAAAATTACAAACATGTACTTCTCATACAATAGTTTCAACGTTATGACGAAATTCAATCAATCAAATCAATATTATAATATTTTAAATGTTTTTCAGTAGGTAGGAATCTATATCAAGAAAGTTAAGAGGTTCCTAGCTAGGGAGTTTCTAAAATATAAACTCTTCTCCCTTTACTCCTCAATGGTATCAGCTATCTCAGACAGCTGTAAATTTGACAACTATTATCATTTTAAAATTAAATTAAAATTATATAGTAAGTTAAGCTTATATTTCTATGGTTAGTTCTCAGAAAAATCATTCCCCCAGTAGGATACTCACGATATATAGAATACAAGATGTGGCTAAGAGCCCGATTACATAGCACCCACTCCGTTCCGATCCCTCCCGACAAGACAGACAACCGAACAAGTATACAACAAACTATATACTGCCTTATATATTTATAATGAGTATTAACACGTTCAACCCGGCGCAGTTTTTTATACTTCACTTCATCGGGCGGCAGTACAAATCGTTTTTAAAAAAACCTATAAAAACAAATAAATATGTAAATACATTAAGTCTACTATAGCATACTTGTAAAAATAAGCTCTTAAATTTTTCAATTAACCCTTGGGAGCGCGCGCTCCTTCCCATACACAAGAGCGCGCGATGTATCTGGGAGATAAAACTAGGGTTAAAGTTCAATAAATAAGTACATATTCATTAAAAGAGTTTATTTTGAACAAATATAATATTTTTTTATTTTAATAATAGCATTTATCTCTTTGGAAGAAATACAAACGTTAATTTCCACAACCAAATTTTTAAAGCTTTGTATCTACTAGATACCGCGCGTTCCCAAGGGTTAAAAAAACATTTGATGTGATGTGAGCCACCGGTGGTACACGCCAGGTTGAACGTGTTAACTAAAAATTCTACTATATTTTCTATAATTTAGCCCCATGATATAGAAAGTTTTTAAAATATCTTAATATTTTTGTATTGATTTATTGATTCCTCCATAACGCCCAAGTAGTCTTATAAATATATATTCGTAATTTTCAAACGCATTGCTATATGATGACGATCAGCCCGCAGCCAGTAAACTGTCAAAAAAAAAGTCAAACATACCTCCAATTCTACCGCCTGATCCAGTGATTAGAAATTTAGAAATGGCAATAATGGAAAAGAAACATGTGCTTGGTCTGTCAGCGATGACAGATATTCTTTAGTGAGTTGGACGGATGCTAAACTTCTCATTTAAATTGAAAACTAATTAAGTTTAGTGGCAAAAGTGGACAACATAATTTATTATAAAAATGGCAGTGGTATGTATATATTTATTACTACATTGTTAGACCGCGAAACAGGCTTCAGTTAAGCGAAATCCGCCTTTTACAATATTTTATTAGTGCAAGCCGCGGCACCTTTATCATTTTAGTCAGTCCATAGACATGTTGCATTTTGCAAAAAGGGCAATCTTTGGATTTGAAAAGAAAAAGCACTTTTTGTATGGAAGGACAAGACAAAATTTATTTTTATCAATACATATCTCGAAAAATGCAAGATAGATTTCTTTCATTTCCTTGTTCCTTACTACAAAAAGTTTTGAAAATTGATCTCAAATCGAAAGATCACGGAAGTGATAAATTCGTTCACGTCGCAATTAAAACGTGTGGACCGTTTGCTTATCCCATAAACTAAATAGGATTTACTTTTACATTGCAGAAAAAAGTAAAAATAAGTTCTGTGAAACGATCACAGCATCTAAAACATAAGAAGAAAATAAAGAAGCCGCAGAAACCTCAGCAGCAGAAAGCGGAACAAAATCAGCAACATATAACTAAGGACTCTAAGAAGAAGAAATTAAAGAAGAAACCGGAAAAGAAAATCCACATTGAAAATGACGAAGAAGATGATGAAGACATCGTGGAGAACGTGTTGGATATCATTGATGAAGATGATATCGAGGAATTTGGCATTAACGAAAGGCAAAATAGAAAACGTAAGTACCAGGAACTGCCGGACGATCAGGATGCGAAAAGACTCGAAAGAGAGTACACCAAGCAATCCCACAAGGAGAGTGCCGAAAACAAAGTTATTGTCAATCTTTTGCCTATTAAAAGCAAGGACGGGGAAATCATTACTCGAACAGCGAAATTTGATTACAAGCCTAAGGTAGTAAAACAGGATAATGAAACGGATGGTCAAGCTGAGGAGGAGGAAGAGCCTGAATACGAGGACTCAGATGACGATGTAGTTCGAGGAGTTGAATCAGAAGAAGGTGCAGTCAAGAAGGTTGTCTCTATGACCGATTTGCTCATCAGAAGGCAGCAGGAAATTGAGAAACAAAAATACCGGATTGGTATTATCTGTTCCGGAATTCTGGAGAAACCTGAGGATAAAGTTAAAAATTTCACAGCCTTATTCGATTTAATGGAGGAATGCAACGAAACGGGAGCTCCAAATCTGCAAACCGTGCGAAAGATTAGCATGATGTCTATTGCGGAAGTATTTAAAGACATCTTGCCTGAATATAGAGTCGGCCAAGTCGACACTAAAATGACTACTGTGCGTAAAACTACTCTCGCCCGGGTAACATATGAAAGTGAACTTCTGCAACAGTTCAAGAAGTATCTCCAGAAACTAGAGAAAATCACTGCTGCAGTGACTAAAAAAGGAGCAGGTTATAAATCGGCTCATAATATAAAATTAGCCGAAGTGGCGGTGAATTGTATGTGCGACCTTCTTGTTGCTCATCCATACTTTAACTACGTTCAAAACATTGTTCAGCTCCTCGTCTATATGCTTAATTGCCAATTTCCAGCAATGAGAGAGAGTGTCAACAGGTGCTTTCAAACGGTCTTCAAAACAGACAGTAAACTAGATATGACTCTTTTCATAGTACGTCGTATCAATCATTTGATAAAATCAAGATCTAATACGGTTCATGTGGAAGTCATATCTTGTTTCATGGCACTGAAAATCAAGAATATAAACTTAGATGCAGAAAAGGAGAATGAACTTAAGCAGAAGAAGCTGGAATCACACCGCCAGCGTCTGCTGAGCTTATCGAAAAAGGAGAAGAAAAGAAGAAAAAAATTGGTAGAACTCAATAAGGAGCTTCAAGAGACAAAAGCGGAAGAAAATAAGCAGTCCAAGAACTACAAGCTGACTGAGATTACTAAGATGGTTTTCACAGTTTACTTCAGAATTTTAAAAAATGATCCCGGATCGAAGCTTCTTAGTGCCTGTCTGGAGGGTCTGGCAGAGTAAGACTGATTTTTTTAAAATATGTATTAATATTCGATATAGTAATTCAAATTTCAATTCTCATTTTTCTTTGAATAACAAAAATGTGTCCTTTTACGAAAAAAATGATGGTCGTAGTCTGTTTAGTTTAGTTATCTAGGGTTAAAAAACTAAGAGTCAAAAAGTTGAGAAGCATTCCGTATTCATTTAATTTGTTTTCAGATTTGCACATGTTATAAACTTAGAGTTTTTCTCTGATCTCGTCGAAGTCCTAAATGGGCTGTTGGAGACCACCCAATTAGGCTACAGACAGCAGCTGCACTGCATCCAGACAATATTTGTCATTCTCTCAGGACAAGGGGAAGCTCTTAACATTGACCCCATTCGATTCTATACACACCTTTACAAAAATCTGCTCGTTGTAAATGCAGGGAAGAATCACGACGACTTTATTATCATCTTAAAAACCCTCAATGAAGTTTTACTAAAGCGCCGAAAGAACATCACCCAACAGAGATTGTTGGCGTTTACGAAGCGACTCTTAACACTCTCCCTACAATTGATGCACAATGGAACGCTGGGTGGATTAGGGGTGCTAAAGAATATTATGCAGCATACTACTGCTCTTGATGTAATCCTAGACTCGGACACTAGCTTTGGTTCGGGCAGGTATGATCCAGAGCTCGAAGATCCGGAATATTGCAATGCTAGTTGTACAGCACTTTATGAGCTCACAGTTTTGCTCCGACACTATCACCCAACGGTCAGAAAAATGGCTATGCATATTGCTTCTGGAGTTCCAACTTCAGGGGATGGATCTTTACCGATTGAGATCGGTAAACTGTAAGATGAAGAGATAATTAATTTTATTTGATACTACTATATATTTTTCTTATAGGTCTCCCGAAGAATTATATACAAAATTCGACAGCTCACAGATGGCATTTAATCCTTCTATTTCTGTTCCCAAAACCTGTGAGCCAAAAATAAAAAAAGGAGAATTTTTCTACTTGGATCCAACACTTAAAGAAGCCTGTAAAATGCAAATCCAACTAACAGCAGGAAAACCAACATGTCTTGATTTTCGTGAAGAATTGCTTAAAAGTATGAGGAACAATAAAAGTTTTTAATTTTACTTTGGAGTTTTATTGTACTTTTTGTTTTAACAAGATTTTGAAGAGGTTTTTCTAAATGAGACTCATCAAATAGTCGCAGTTTTCATTTGGTTCTAAGATTATAAGGCCCTGTCTGATGTCGTCTAAGATTTGTTTCCTCTTTTTATTTAAATCAGAAGCAACAGTACGAAGATCTGAAGCAGTGCCTTTATTGGATAAATCTTTTATCAATGCCCCCACGCGTTTACGCAGTAATATATCGACTTTATGCAGATTAGACTGCTCAACAACCGCAACTGGAGGCTTGTCTTTCTCTTCAATGGAGAATTCAAAACATTCAATCAAAAAATTTTGAAATTGAGAATAGTTGCATTCGTCTTGCTTTATGACGAAGACTTTATCCTCCCACTTATGACTTCCAGACGGAGGTTCTAGACAACCGTTCATATGCATTATAACATCTGTAGGGACTTTGTTCGGTCTTTGAGAATTCCGCTCTATAGCAAGATGAAATGGAATGGCGAAGTATATTTGACAAAAGGCGGCTTTTAACTCTTTAGCTAACTTGTAATAATCGTAACGCATGCTCCGATAGAAGTTGTTATCATCAATAAGAACCAATAGTTTTTCCGATCCCTCTACAAATCTAGACGAATTTTGAAACTTTATTCCATCCGGCTGCAATCCTGTTCCAACACAAGAAATTAATTTTCTGACGCTTTCTAAAACATTCCTCCTCTGGAGTTTGAAAGATTGTTGCATTTCAAAGTCAATATTTACAAAGTTATCGTAACAAACATGAACTACACTAAAGGGCAAATCTTTACAGAGGAGCTGCTGACAAAATGTCGTTTTTCCTGCACCAGGAAGACCGAGCAAGACCGCCAAGCAAACTCTCATTACGCGCAATACACTTTTACGAGTCTAAGAAGAAAAGAATCACGTTCATATACTATCTACTATTATTAAGGATTTCCTGAGTTTCGCCCTCGACTGCAACTGGGAGCTGCAGTTGGGCTTGCTCTTGAGCCTTAATTGAAGCCTCCTGTGCCTGTGCTTCCAGCTCTGCCATGCGGCGTGTGTTTATTGCTGATTGCACTTCAACGTAGACGCCCATAATTCGTTGGTTCACATTAGCGAACTTGTTCACGCATCGGTCAACACAGTCGCCCTACAAATTTTAGGATTGGTTAAAATGAAGACAAATCTTTATAGCGGCAATACCTCCTGGTGCGATATGTTCCTGGTGAAGAAATTGTCAACGCAGCTTTTAAAACACAGCTCCGTGATTTTATTGTACAGCTGAAGGAAATCTTTAAACTAGTGAGATTAAATTAAGTTAGATTCATTGCGTTTTCCAAGTATGTACTTCATTTTAACTTACATTCCGAATTTGCGAGTCCATTGCGGCTAAATGTCAAACCTAGGTTATAATCTTGGAGGAATAAACAAATAATGGAGAGGCTCTTGCTTGGCTTACTGACATATAACAATGGACCACTCGATTTTCTGTCTAAAATTGCGGGCACTTAAGGCCTAAACAGATAAAAAGTTTCAGAGCACTCGTCACCACTCGCAAATGCCAAATACATCAATTTTACATTAAAATGAAGGGGACTGCACAGATAAGCGAGTGGTTAACACTCGTCCCTTGAAAAGTTCGCCAACTTTCTACTTTTAACACTCGCAAATGTCAAAAGGGCAGTTTGACATTCTTGATTTTGTGATGGTGATGTGTGTGATGTGAAGTGCGATTACTAATTTCTGATAAGGAACTATTTAGAGACATGAAATATGTTTTGAAGCAACTTCCTCCATAATTTCAGTGCATTCGACTAAAAGTAACACATCCAATGAACAGATTTTTGACATTTGTGAACGGCTTATCTGTTCGTTTACTTTTTGCGAGTGGAGACGAGTGCTGTGGAACTTTTTATCTGTTTAGGCCTTTATGAAGGTTCTTAGTTAAGACGAGTTCCTAGGTAATTATTTTGGATTCATTCATTTCTTCTTCATTAGCCGACATAGGCGCTTTCTTTATTGTATGTAGCACGTTTAAATCAAATTCCTCTAAGCTTGGCAACGATTCTCAAACAATTTAGTAGTGAAAAGTTTCTTCAATTTTTACTAAACATTTTACAGCCATGCGTTGAAGGGCTGTTTTCCGAAAATACAATTTAAATCACTAAATAAAAATTTTAAATTGTCACAAGTGGTAAATAGAGCATAAAATAACTTTTTGCTATAATCCTCATTTAATTTTCCTATAATCACTGACCAAACAAAACAAGAAATGCTCGAAGTACTGTGGAATTTATGTCTTATTAAAAATTTTGTTAAATCGAAAAATTAAACAGCATTGAAGCGGAATAATTAATAATATTGTATATTCATGTGTGACCCCTTATGCCAAAAACTATTTGTCTGGGGAACACAAAATAGAATTAACTTATATTTTTAAGGTTTTCAGAAAATGGATCCGCAGAGCCTAAATTCGAGTGCCTAAGCAGTTCAGAATTAGGTGACTGTTTCATGCAACATGCTGAGAAGTGCGATATATCTATTATTATTATTACTATACAACAACTCACTTCAAAAATGAGACCAAATTTTGGGGTGCAATTAGTAGAGTGTGGTGGTTCTATTCTAATTATCTATTATAATTTCCTACATTTTATCCTGGAATTGCGAGGTTTTGTCAGTTGAAGGGTTGTGTGGTTCTTGCTACCCACTGACATATAAGGACTGGACTGCTAACTCACGTCTGAAAAACGAGACCATTCTTAACACAGGCTCAATCCTCATGGCGCAAATCATCCTGTTAAAAATTCTGCACAATTTGTTTAAACAGAAGCAAAAATAAAAATCATTGAATTGTCCACGAACTGATTTCTCTTATATCACATTTAATTTTAGGTTTTTTCACAAAAATGTATTTCTTGACAATCAGTTGCGGACTTATGAGTAACAAAAACAGATATAAAAATAATTGTTCCTACATTTGTTTAACCTTTATATTTCACGTATATACCAATCAAGTCTAAAATTTGCAGTTCAAAACGCCGTAGCTATCTGCTTGTTATTGTAAAACGATTGTAATAGCTGATTGCAACGGAAATTAATGTAACACATTCGGTTGTGGTGGTGAGTGGTAGGAGTTGGCGGTATCAACAAGATATATCACACGTGAAGATACTAGAAAAACCCAAAACAACTGTATGATAGCATACATAGTGCCACTTTCATTTGACTATTAGAATGATTTTTTGTAAATTTCTTAGCTCATAGCATAGAATAAGTTCATTGGGCCATTCCACACGTGTATTCTCGCAGCAGTATTCAAACCGTTCTGACAACACACAGTGGAGAGTCAGCGTTTCCACACGGGTATTCCTGCTGCTGATGCACATTGCTGTACGAATAAGAATTAACAATGTGTGTGTGCCGTATTATTTAAAAAATCCATCAAATCAATCAATCAAAACAACTCGCCTGCTCGTTTCGTTGTGTAGTTCGTGACAACACGATAAATAGATTCGATTTGTGATGCACATTTACTCTCCAAAGTTCAGCGCTTTTGTAGAGAATTCTCCTCGCGTCGCTTACTTCTTCCCTATAAAATCGGTTTGAATACGCTGCGAGAATACACGTGTGGAATGGCCCAATAGCTGTATGAAAATGTATCCGGTTTATATATGTCGAAAATAAAGAATTGAATTGAATTGAATTTGTAAATTTCTCTGCCTGCTGGACTAATGTGAGAACGAGATAGTTGAAATTGGGTTTACATTTAGTCTTATTTTCAAAGTGAGTTTTTGAACGAGATCAGCAGTCCGATTCTTATATGTCGGTGGCATATATGGATAGCTTGGAGCAGAAGTGATTCTGCAGTGACATTTTGACTCTGAGACAATGAGCTAAACGTGTTTGATGTAACTATGAATATTTTTTAATAACTTAAAATTTAATTATAATTTTTTTAACTATTTAAAATTAATGTTCATTTAAGTCGACTATGGAATCTGAATCTGAATCTGACGCTATCTCCACTTTGACACGAATGCCGCTTGAACCATTCCTGCTCCAAGTTATCCATATATCTGTGTTCCAAAATACGGACTGTCAGGCGTTGCTCCATTATTCGTTTTTTCCTCCAAGGTTCAGTCAGTTGAGAAAAATTTCAGGGAATTGACAGTTGTCCGTGGAGTAAAAGATTGAGTTAAGATAAATTACGAGTTTTCTTAATTTGATGTGAAAAAGTACGTAATATAAAAGTTCTAAAATGAATTTTTAATGTCTTGTTCGTGCAAATCTGAGGAGATTCGAAATAACATAAGAGCATACTTAATTGTAAAAGGTGTCTGTTTATATTGATTCATTTTCACTTGTGCGGCATTTCTGACCTAAGCTGTTAAAATCTAAATGTTTGTAAAGGATACGTGTATCTAAAAGAATTGAGCACAGGATAGAAAAATCCAAGAATCAGGATAAATGCAAAGTAATTGAGTCAACGATGTGTGATGAGTGTAGGACGATAAAAAATTCAGCTGACGGCGAAGTGGAGATAATAAACATAACAGTGGGGTGCGAAATTTATAAAATAACCAGGGAAAGTAGGATCACATAAATATGACTACCTGGCAGTAGTATAAAGTAGTTTAATACTAAATAGCAGAAATTAAAAGTCTACTATTAATTGTCGAGGTTCTAATAAAGGCATTTTTATACCTTGTTTGGCTAACCCTAATTGCATGTTTTTAACCTTGGAACTATAGAGACCCCAAT
Organism: Dysmachus trigonus; assembly: GCA_949715965.1. Taxonomy (NCBI): domain Eukaryota; kingdom Metazoa; phylum Arthropoda; class Insecta; order Diptera; family Asilidae; genus Dysmachus; species Dysmachus trigonus. The sequence continues at coordinate 30,035,521 of OX454320.1, forward strand.
CATATTTTGAGGTCTGGGGATAGTCGTGTAATTCGAAACGGTCAAACATTTTCGACAATTTTTTTCGAAAATATATAAGACGAATCGACCACAATTTGCTAGTAGTTACGACTGATTTTTGCTCGAAGAGAAGGTTAACCGTCTTGAGGAATAATTTAAAAAATGTAAGTGGAAACAAGTAGAAATATTCATATTTAAAGCGTCTTAGAATTAATGTTATGATAAGACTCCAGGATATCGTGATAGTATAGTAAACTATCCTGTAACGCGATTAATTCGTACCGCGTTATATGGAAACGCGCTATAAAATACTCAGAATTAATACAAATCAGATTAATTTGTGCCGTGGTATATAAAAACCACGTTGAGTAAAATTCAGAAATAAATCATAGCGATTTGTTTTGGATTACATAAACATATAACAATTTATTTTCGAAGCAAAAAGTTGATGACGGTTAATAAATAACATTTTATAATACAAATGGCAATGAGTATGTAATGCATATGTTTATATTTGAATTTAAGTTTATTGAGTTTACATATTACATATACTGTGATCAAAACGTAAAGCCAATTTGTTTATAACTTTAAAATTTTTTATTTATTCTTCCAAATCTATGTCATCCCCTTCAAAGTAGTCCCCGCCCGGTACAATACACCTACGCCAGTGATTTTTTCAATCCTCGAAACACTTCTGAAACTCAATGATTGGAGTGGCCTTCAGTTCCTTCTTCGATTTTTCTTTTATCTCATCAGTCGATTCAAAACGGTGTCCCCGGAAGGGTCTTTTGAGCTTAGAGAATAGTGAGAAGTCACATGGAGCTAAGTCGGCCGAATACGGTGGCTGTGGAACGACATGCATCGAATTTTTTATGAAAAAGAAAACCAATGCAGTGCAGTGCAAGAAATTGAGTGTTTTTGGAACCCATCGAGATGTGAGTCTGCTCAAGCATAAATGTTCTTTCAAAATGGTTTGGACTGATCCAAATGAAATGTTTACAGTATCAGCAACCGACGGATTTTGAGCACCAAATCTTTGATTTCATTGACATGTTCATTAATTGATGTTGATGTTCGTCCGGGACGCTCTTTGTCTTCAACGCTTTCTCTACCTTTGAACTGTTTATACCACTTGTAAACATTTCTTTCAGACAAAACCTGGTCGCCGAAGGCCTTTTGCAACATTCTAAACGTTTCTGCAGCAGAAATTTCATTCCGCAATAAAAATTTAATTCATCTTCTTTGCTCAATAAAGTCACACATTATAAAAATCGAAAATCTCACTTTTAGTTTCTTAGAAAACAACGAAACTAACCAAGCAAATGACGTACTGGCGTGTAATTTTACACAGATATGAGTGACAGTGCTACCAACCTAAAAACAAGAAGATTTACTCGAATCGATGTACCCGCGCAATTTAAATTCAAATTTGGCTTTACTTTTTGATCACAGTAGTACGTCTGAACACGTTTAAAAACAAACTTATACTGAATTAAAAAAGACCAATGATTTATCGTTTGTTAATTTTTAGGGATATTCCCTGATAGTTGAAATTCATAAACGTAATACGCATTCAATACAATATTTGAATTCCCCATTAATTTCAACCAAAAAAAATAAATATCTCGAAAAAGTAATGCCATAGACAAAATATTTAAGTAATTAAGTTATTGAAATGTTCTTGTACGAAAAACGCGTTATAAGAATACCGCGCTATAGGATGGCTGTCGAAAATTTCGTTCTGCATTATATGGAAACCGCGTTGCATGAGGGTTGACTGTAATGTAGAATAAGAAGGAAAACGAATGATATAATTAACAAAGAACAAAAAAAATGTTCAAAGGAAGAGGTATAATCTCCCAGGGACCAATCTTTAAAATTGTAGGGAAATATAACACGATAGAAACAGGCAAATATTAAGTACAAACTAGAGAAAAAACTAAAAAAAGTACAAAATAAATATTACTATAATTGGAGGAGGACCATATTCCAGTAAAAATTGATCTTGAATATTTCCTTATTTCATTACCGGGGTTAGATTCACTTCTAAGGTGAATAAAAGGAAAATAATAACCAAATGCAATCTGCGAGCACTGCGAATGATGAAGAAGTTGAAGAGTTATTTATGTATGTTAGCATAATTAGCAAGATATAGCAGTTTGAAAATGTTCTGGGATCAGTTTGGCCCCTTGTGTGTTCCCAAGCTCTGTAAGGAGGCGTGTAATCACAGGATTAATGATCTATATATATCCTGACAACAGGTCATTATAAAAAACGACAAAGGCAATTGTTGCGCGTGGAATCAAACCATGGCAATATCTTGAGATGTTTCCCCAAAGAGTCATATAAAGATGGACCGCTCAATCTGTTTCAAGCGTCCACCAATTCATCGATCAAAATTTTTGTCTGAATAATTATTAAAATTTCGTTAGATCGGGCAAAAAGAAAAAGTGGATAACATTTAATACAATCTCTAAATTCCACGATTATCATTTATAAGTGGCGGGAAGCAAGGAGTTAGAATCAATCAGTTGGTTTTCTTCATTAAAAATTTTCAAGGTAGAATTTACAAAAACATTTTTTATGATTTCATAAATATACAGGGTGTTCAGAGGTGGGTGGTCAATACTGAAAGGGGTGAAAGGTCAGACCGAGACAAGCAAAAAATCGTATGGGTGGGGGGGGGGGGGGGGGGGGCATCTCGCACCGTTTGGCAGTTACAGGGTGATTCGTAAATCAGGATTTTGCCTTATATGGGAACCGCTCTTGTATTTTTATCTTTTTTTCTACGCATCGCAGCGGCCCCAAACTGATTTCAAAAAATCACTATTTGGAAGCCCTTTCCAAAAAAGTTTACACCACCCCCCTATCCCCAACCCCTTGGCCACAATCCCCCCTGGAAGTTGAAAAAATTAACTTTTATTTCACGATTTTTCTCCTTTCGCCCCACTTTTCTCCGAAATTCATGTTATTAACATACCTACTTTTTATTTTTTTTAAGTTGCCTATCTAATTACCTTACCAAAAAGGTGCAACATGCCCAGGTAGAAAAGGGTTGCAAAAGTCCTGAAATTAAAACATCCTCACAGGTACCTAATTACTTTATTGCACTATAATGGAAAAAGTCGTTAAGTAAACAATTTTTATGATTCAAGTTCGGAAATGTTTGTTTAGGAAACAGAGGTAGTACATTTTTATTATTTCAGCAAAACAGTAATAAAATAATAAATGTAATCTCGTTAAATAGCGTTATAAGTTTATTATATCCAGCATTGACTCTTAAGTATCCTGACGCTCCGTTTCTAATACCTCCTATGAATTATGGTATAAAAATGGGTAAGTTTGAAAGGACATTGACCACAGTTGAAGAAGCAATCGATAAAACCGGGTGTTTAATAGAAAAAATTAAGATAAAATGGCAGAATTCAGTGTTGACGAGTATGCCGATATAATTTACGTGTACGGTTTAGTAGAAGGAAGTGATAGTAAGGCCGTACGAGAATACCAAAGGAGATTCCCGAATCGGCATGTACCCAAAAGAAAGGTATTTTCAAGGACTTTCAGAAGGTTAAAAGAAACCGGAAGTGTAACCACCCCCAGAGCAGAAACGCGAGCAGGAAAATCGGCCGATTCAGCGGACCCCGACCAACAAATCCTCAACATCGTCAGGAACAGCCCTGTAATAAGCATCAGGCAGGTCGCACGAAGGTCAGGATTGTCTTCAGGGAGAGTTTGGACCGTTGTGAAACGAGAGGGACTACATCCATACCACCATATCCCGGTCCAAGCACTACAGGAAGGAGATTCCGAAAGACGATTGCAATTTGCACTTGGCTGTTCGAGTCTGACATAAAAAACAGAAGGTTTCTAGACCGAATTCTGTGGACGGATGAATCGCAATTCACCCGGGATGGCATCACAAACTTCCACAACCTCCACACGTGGTCAGATGTGAACCCACATAGGACAAGGTGTCGGTCCTTCCAGCAAAGATTTAGTGTCAATGTCTGGGCTGGCATCATCGGCATCCAGTTGATAGGACCCTTCATCTTGCCCCAAGTGCTAAATAGTCAGCTATACTCGGACTTTTTGGAGAATACCCTTCCGGATCTGTTGAAGGACATCCCCCTGGCCACCAGAAGCGCAATTTATTTACAGCTCGACGGAGCACCTGCGCATACTGGGAACATTGTTAGGGCAAGGTTGAATGAACATTACTCAGAGCGCTGGATTGGACGAGGTGGACCGATTCTTTGGCCTGCTAGGTCACCGGACCTTACCCCACTGGACTTTTTCTTATGGGGAATGATGAAAGATGAAGTTTACTCAAGACCAATCAACACCAGGGAAGAATTAGTTACCAGGATTGGGACTGCAGCCACGAAAATACGGGAGAGACTGGCTACCATAGACCTCAAACGTGAAATAAAACGAAGGCTACTTGCATGAATCGAAACTAGCGGAGAACATTTTGAACAGCTTTTAAAGGACATACGTTTTAATTGTAATTAGTTTTTAAGCGAACAAAATGTATTTTTTAGTAAACTTAAGTATAATTTCCTAAAAATTCGAATTATCATGATATTCTGTAAAAGGATTTTTGTAAATAAATTTTCGTATCCTTTTCCTACCTGGGCATGTTGCACCTTTTTGGTAAGGTAATTAGATAGGCAACTTAAAAAAAATAAAAAGTAGGTATGTTAATAACATGAATTTCGGAGAAAAGTGGGGCGAAAGGAGAAAAATCGTGAAATAAAAGTTAATTTTTTCAACTTCCAGGGGGGATTGTGGCCAAGGGGTTGGGGATAGGGGGGTGGTGTAAACTTTTTTGGAAAGGGCTTCCAAATAGTGATTTTTTGAAATCAGTTTGGGGCCACTGCGATGCGTAGAAAAAAAGATAAAAATACAAGAGCGGTTCCCATATAAGGCAAAATCCTGATTTACGAATCACCCTGTAACTGCCAAACGGTGCGAGATGCCCCCCCCCCACCCATACGATTTTTTGCTTGTCTCGGTCTGACCTTTCACCCCTTTCAGTATTGACCACCCACCTCTGAACACCCTGTATAATAGTTTTAAGAGCACCGTCTATCACTTCCATGGTTCTTCAATTTAAGAACGGTTTCTTGTACTATGTAGCAGGGAACAAGGAAAAAATAATGAGAAAAATCTGTCTCGCATAGTTTTCGAGGTATTAATAACGATACACTTTATCTTGTCGCCCCATACACAAAATGCTTTTCCTTTTGAAAACAGTCGTTTTCCAAAAGAAAATGGAAATGAGTTTCGATGTCTTATTACGAATAACCAATTGCGGACAAATATAAACATTAGGATGTAAATTTCGCAACGAATTATTAATTTTAATTTCATTTACCTAACCCTACACAAAATTGAGGAAAATCTCTAAACTGAAGTTCAGTGGAGTTTTAAAATAAGAATAAAGGAAAAAAAGAACGAAATAACAAATTTATTGTTTTTAATGTTAACGTCGTGCGATTTCGCGATTTTCATAGTTTTTGGCGGACTTAAAAGGCGTCGGAAGCTTATGAGTGTTCAGCAATAAAATATCGATCTTCATTTCCATGCGTTTTTCATTTTGTAAACGCCGGATTTTAAAAGAAAACATATTTTGTGTATGGAGCAACATGCTATAATTTATTTTTGTCTATATCTCGAGAACTATAAAAGATAGATTTTTTTCATAATTTTTCCTTTTTCCCTGCTATTAAGTGCCTTCTTAAATTGAAGAACCTTGAAAATGATAGAATCCTCCTTAAACAATTGCTTGGAGAAGAACTCGTGTAATGAACCACAATTATTTATTACAATGTCTATTAAACACACAATGTAAAATATAACAGTAAAATAAAAAAAAAAATTTCAAAAAGGAAGCAAACGATCAAACTACGTCAATCAAGAAAAATTCTATTAAGTTAATAATAAGAAATATTACCTATAGTCTTTAAAAAAACTCAGAGAAATTCGAAAGCTGATTTCTCAATTGAGGGATAAACAAATCAGAGTCAAAAATGTCACGATGTAAATTAAATAGCCTTGCAATGAGCGTTATTGGTTCAAGTAAATCGTAGTTGGTTCGATGGTGGGTGCTGGACGAGGAACAAATACACTTAACAAAGATAACAACTGTGGACTATCACATTCACCAGACGTAATCTTAAAGTCAAATACAATTATGGAAACAGCACCTATCCTGCAGTGTTGACATGGAAATCAGTTTTAAGCGATCTCTATAAGGTTATAGGATATATTTATAGGCTTTTGTTCCCTTTAAAAAGACATACGAGTGCACTTACTTACATTTAAAAGCAGAAAATTCGAAGAGCACCATTCAAAAAATTTAGTTAAGTCTTCATTAAGGACCAAGCAGTCGTTTGAATTGTTAGTGATTCTATAAATTTTAGCATCGTCAGCATAAATAAGAATTTTCGAGTGGGAAAGAACATAACTCACGTAATTAATAAATAAAATAAAAAGAAGAGGACCCAAGTGACTACCTTGTAGGACTCCCGAAGTGTTATGTGAAAACAATTCCGAAACGATACAATTTGATTTGTCAAGTAGGTTGATAACCAATTTAAAAAGAGTGGAGGAAACCCCAACCTTCTCATCTTGAAATTCAGTAATAAAGCTTTAAGTGTTCTTTCGCCGATTTGCGGAAATTTGCCGAATTTTGGATCTGTAATTTCTTAGATATACACCCATGGACAAATAATTAGAAACAGTTTGATCAGCACTGCTTTATGCACTCTCCTTCTTTCTCCTTAGTTTCAAATCTAACGGTATGATACCAGCGAAAACCTAGCGACCACGTGCTACTTAAAAACTGCACTTTTAGTAGTAGTTCGTGCCCACCGAACATCCTGTGGTGATATCATTTCGCGTGAATGCTATTTTACGTGGACAACTAATTAGAAACAGTATTCATTTTTCCATCTTATTAAACAAAAATTGATTTCTCTGAATAATTGCATTGGTAAATATTTAAGTTACATTAAATATTCATGTTAAGACACTATTTTTGTCAATACATTGTTTATAAACATGGGCAAAAAAAAAATTGTAACGCGTCCATGCACATGGAAGTAGTGCGTCTTTGGTAAGCAAAAATGTCCTATTGCCAAATTGCAAACCAATTGATATGCTCTTTAAAACTTGTTTATGGAGTAGTAAAACATTTCCAAGTACACGAAACAATAGAAAATGTTCTAAAATGGCGGAAAATGTCTGAGCTAACAGATCGACAAATCATCAGAGAAACAAAAAAGGACACTAAAAAGAATTCTACTGACATCTACCGCAACATTTTCGGTGATAACGTAACGGCAGTTTCAGCGAGAACCGTTAGAATGTGTTTGGCTGAGGCTGGGTTGCACGGCAGAGTTTCACGGAAGAATCCATTAGTTTCTGCAAGCAACCGAAAAAAAGGATTGAATTTTGACAAGCCTCATTTGGCCTGGACAACAAACCAATGAAAATATGTGTTAGGGAGCGACGAAACAACATTTAATAGAACGGGTCCAGACGGTAGAAGGTCTGTTCGTCGACATAAAGCCGCTGCATTTGATTCGAGGTATACTACTCTTGTTGTAAAGTATGGCGGATGATCGATCATCGTGTGGGGCTGCTTCTTCTGGTATGGAATTGGTCCCATTCATAGCATAGAAGGCACCCTGATGAAGGACAAGTACGTTGACATACTTGAAAACGTAATGTTGTCATGTGCTGAGAGAAATTTACCTATGATCTAGACATTCCAACAGGACAACGATCCGAAGCACATAGCAAAGCATACCAACAACTCTTTTCAAGCCAACTTTATTAGTGTGCTGGAGTGGCCTGTATCAAATGCGCACCTCAATCCTATTGAATACCTGTGGGGCGACGTACAGAAATCAGTTTCTTCAAAAAACTTCAAAAATTTTGACGAACTTTTTACTGCACTTAAATTAGCATGGGAAAATATACCTGTGAAGAGATGTAGCCTACTTATACTTTCAATAAAGAAGAGGTGCCAAGAAATAATATTACAAACAGGTTTTCCTACGAAATATTGGAAAAAAAAAATTTTTTTTCCATCCAAAACGAGTGTTTCTAATTAGTTGTCTGGCGAAATTTATGTATTGGAAATATTATGGCATTGTATTCAAAATGTTTAAAAAACAATTGAAATTTAACTATAAGTTTTAATCCATTATAACTCAGAGAATGTTAATTTAGCTCCTTTTTGTACATATGAAACAAGAACATTGAGAATTTCCAACTCAATTCAACATCATATATGTGTTTCTAATTAGTTGTCCATGGGTGTATTTTTAAGATATTGAAGAACAAGATTCCGTAAAAGACTAAATTTGATTGTTCGAGCGAATATGATTTTAAATTCCAATTTTGAATCCAAAAGAGAACAATTTATTTATTTAATCAAGGATTCATCAACACAAGAGGTTAATACTATTAGTTGTAATGATTGTTGTTTTGTCACCTTATCAAATTATTCCGGAAAAGTACAGCTTGAACGTTACAATGTATGGTTTATAGAATTTACGGGCATACTATATGACGATTTTTTCAGCCTCAATTCCCATTTTCGTTTTAATCATTACGTACACATTTTTTTTTTCGCTGAAGAGTATTTTCGTTTTTGTGTTTCCTTCCTGAAGTGGCTGACGATTTTTGATTTTTTAAGCATTGCTATTGCTTTATGGTACCTTACAGCAAGCCTATATTATCTGTATTAGGAATATAAACATGCACGTAACCAATTTTAAATCCATAAGATGCAAGAATACTGATTGCCAAGGCCACTACAGGGACGGGTTTCGTTTTTGTCACGTGTCGAACAAGCTTTTCGAAGCTCTAAACAGGGCGACCTTTTTTTGGGATATATACATGATTGAATGCATTTTTTTCAGCATCCCCGGAAACGAAAGCACGTCCAGAAATATCCTTTTACGGCATAAAAAGCTAAACCAGTGAAATATAAAGAGTTAGGAAAGTTCAGTAGTAGAAAGCGTGGAACTCCACTAATGAATGAAGTCACAGCAGGTTAATGACATCATTAAAGTCCTGTGCTATAAAAGAGAGAGTATAAATCAAAGCCCTTATCATTGCGTGTTTGCGTTCTATAAACGAAGTAGAGTAGTTCGCCTTTTTTGGGGCTTTTGAACTGAAATACGCTCCAGTATACTTAAAAAGACGCGGCAGATTGTCAATTTATTATAAATAGATTTAATGCAGTTTAATGCAGGGTTTTTTTTACTGTGTTTTTGTGCAAGTAATATCAATTCAGAATATAAATAGTAGTCGTTTTAATTTGGGATAACCTTATCCGATTCTCATTATATTTTAATAGTACTCCCCATTTTTTCTTCCTCCCACCTATTTTGCTAGACTTAATTTCTCGTCGCAATTGACTAGTCTTACTGTATGAAGACCTCACACGCGTACTTTCTCGCCTCCCTGAAAGTTCTTCACATTTCCTCCCCATGGGAAAGGAAATCTTTTGCAGTCAACTTGGCGTCCAAAAAGCTCTCCCTTGTTTGTCAATTCTGCAGTCTTTGGCCAGACTTTCGGGACATGGGAACACCGCTAGTGGGTTGTTGCAGTTTTGTAACTGTTTATGGTGCAGTTTCTCTACCGCTTCTACTGTTTTTATTTTTCTACTGAATACGGATATGTAGGCGTTTGCGGTATTCGTGTTTTCGTGATTTTTGTTTTTCCAAAACAAGCCGGAAAATGGACAGTTTCGTGCGAACTCCGGTTCTAATAAAAAAAGTGCTCTTTGAGGCTAGAAGGTAATCTCTAGATTACAATTTTGCTTACTTTACAGACCACTATGTTTTTTTTTTTTAATTAGTTGAAATCATGTGAAACTATCAGTCTCAAATAACTTAAAAAGTGTATTGGCAGATTGAAAGAAAAACGCCTTTCAACAGTAGCTGTTACAACTTTTCAATAATGACGCAAAACTCACATTGATTCAGAATAAAACAAAATAGTTATGCGCATTATGTTGGGGTCTGGCACACGTAAATATAAAAATAAGTAAACAATTTTTAATAGTTTAGAATCATCTTAACAGACCATCTTACGTGTACAGGGAATCTGGAGGAAATTTGTTGTTAAATAAGTACAAATTGAAAGTGTTTCGCTTAAATGCTCCATTTCGCCTCCCAATCCATTTATATAAAGTATAAATAAAGCTGTAATAACGACTGCATTACATTCAAAGGTTTTTTCTTAACCAATAAATTTTCCTAGTGTATCAGGTTGTCATTCGAAAATAATAAAATAATTTAAATAATTAAAAAAATAAATGGTCGGAAAGTAATATGAGGAATATAATGATATATTCATATTATTAAGAAAAAAACGATATGCTTGTAAGCAATTTCTTAAAAAAAAGCAGCCAGAAAATTTAACTTCTACAACATCAAAGTTAAAAATACAGTCTGTTTCATAATTTAACCGGCCGGTCGGGTATTAACACCAGTTTAGATTTTGTTGTAGGTCGGAAGGAAGCTATTTATAGCTTATTAATCAAAACAATTATCGATTTATTTATAATCTCAATTAGTAGACAGTATTAGCTGTCGTAAAACGATACTAAGGGATTTTTTTTGTAGGAAGAATCTATATTCAATATTACTTAAGGGGACCTTTACTTTCAAAATCGGAAAAAAATCAATATTTTTTTTTTTCATAAAAATGCTTCTTAACAATACACAAACCTTCTCCTAAAACGGTTTTAAGAAATTCGTAAAAGAAAAAAAGTTATACCTATATTTGTAACGCTACTTTACGCATTTTATATGCAAAAATTCTATAGCAAAAACTTTGAACGCGTTTTTCTCGAAATCACATTTTTGAAAATGGCCGCATCTGTATCTCAAAAACTATTCAACCGATTTAAACAAACCAAACGCCATTCAATTCGTTATCAAATATACTAGAAACTAAACCTTTAAAAATATTATTTTACCTCCCCACTTTTTTATGCGGAGGTTAGTTTACCCCTAACTTATGGTCATTTTGTAACTTTTTTAGAAAAATGTGTATAAAATGATATATTCATTAAAAATAAAAGGTTTTTTAGGTTTAGGTACTAGTTTTGTGTCTTATGAAAATAATCCACTAAAAATGTTTAATCTATCTGTTACAGGAAGTCCTGGAGAAATGGGGCCGTTTTAAAAGTGCCTTTTGGTTGACGCCATCTGCAGGCATTAAAATAAACTAAAGTCGCATTTAAAAATTCTTTTTATTTTATTCATAATCTTACCAATAATGTACAAAAGGTTTCAGGATCATAAATATAATAGTCTTTTCAAAAAATTACTTTTAAAAAGTGTGTTTTTTCCCGATTTTGAAAGTAAAGGTCCCCTTAAGCTATTCGGAACACACCACACAATTTATTTTCTCTTGGTTGTTGTTTTATTAAGAAAATATTCTTGTGAACCAATTTATAATTTATTTAGTTGTTCAATTATCAGGATTCCCTCACTGAAATTAACTCACGGGTATTTTTAAAATTAATTTTCTTTTATCTCATTTTAAGAAGTGTAAAATTATAATAGAATTCATAGTTCATTTCCTTTTTTTTGCAAATTTACAATATTGCCCGCCGTCAACGAAAAGTCTCTCACTTAAACAACGGCGGATTAAGTGTTAACATCACGAGGGCAGTCTGATAATGATATGAAAGAATTATCTTTTTTCTGGCAAACAATCGATTTATTTCTCAACATACTCACTTTTTAGTACGATACACGGTCCAGCGATATTCCAATTTCTTTTAAATCTTTGGGATTACATGGGTTAAAAACGGTCCCAACATTTGCTTAGCTTTTTATGCACGGTGGGATATTTTTTAGTCCACCTCAAAAAGTTGAATTTTCTCATAGTCATACAGTTTATTATTTTATATAAAGTTTTCCTCTTTTATTTTAAAAACAATTCTGTGCAACTTGAATTTGTTTTTGAGTTTGGCCATTCAGAAAATATAATTTGTCGAATTCTCTAAAACTCCCCTGGAAATTTTAGGAATAACCGTTGATTTCCTTGTCAATCACTGGTTTAGAAATAAAAATAATTTAGTGACAAAAGTGTAGATGAAATCTTTATTGCCAGTCTGAAACCATAAGACAAAGCAACATTGGAAAAATAATAAGTGCGGCACTCACTTGTCTGGCATTCTTAAACTGATTCAGAGTTTAAATTTAACCGGGTTATTTAAGACATAAGAATGGCTAAGGTACTGAAAATTGAGTGATATGGATTTTTTTAAATATATAAAGGAGCTGGGTTAATAAGGCCAATTTTTGGCCAACCTCAGAGTCGAAAAAAAAATTTGTTGTAAGTTTGTTTTAACCTGGTTTTTAAATAATTGAGGATATACATTTGTTAATTACATATTCATTTTATTTTGGAAATGATGATAAGCATCAAAAATAATATCACTAATATAGGTCAAAAGTGATATTAGGGAATTTTTACCCTCTTTTTTGAGGTACATAATTTTGTCTAAGTATGAAGTTCACAAGGTACCATTTTTAAGTTTACATATAATAATCTTTGACTAAAATAAAAAAAAATTAAAATTTGTACTTGTAAAACTAGGGGCGCTATGTGTGAAATGTTGGGGGGATTAATATCTTGCATGTTGGTAAAAGTCAGGTGATAGCTGTCGAACGTAATAAAATGTGTTTTAAAGTAAATATTTGCATGCCATTTCAACTTTTTTATTCTTATTTATCACCTCAATTCACGTATTTACTTTAAAACACAAGTGTGGAGACACACTTTTGAGATTTCACAGGACTGCCAACATCTCCAAGCAAAAATTGTGTTCTGAACCGTTCTTTTGTATTTCTTATTGTATTTATGCTCGCTGTGTGCTATCTACCTCTTTTCCGTATAACTAAACATTGCAATGGGAAGTAGAATTGAGAGACGAATACCAACACAATCTTCCCAGGGCGCTTTATCTAATGGAAAAGGACATATACCTGATTTTCAGTGCTAAGTCAGCGCCAGAGTGGTAGGGCCTTACGCCCAAATAGCATCAGTATTATGATGCTTGTCTTATTGCCGTCATTTAGAAAAAAAACCTAGTCATGCTTATCAATCTTCATTCGGTGATACAGGAAGAAGTTGATCAAGTGAAGACGAAACGGCGGAGGATACAAAAACCGAAGATAAACAGTCAAGAATAAAGTTTTTTTTCGTATCTCTTTACATTATTATTTTAGTCGTTTCTAGAGGTTTCAGTGGGTCTATGACTTCCAGAAATCACTATAAATGCTTCTAATTATTACTTTTTAAAATGAGTTTCAAAGTAATCTCTGGATCTACCTTATTACCGATTATAAAAACTTGTTCAATGTTGGGTGACACTTCCCGCTTAAGCATAGGCTGCATTTCAATTAAGTGGATCCAAAATCGTGATATAGAATTTGAAATTTGAAGAGCATACCATGAAAATTGGGACTCATAAGGTTTTGAAAGATTTAAACCAGGACCACTGATTTCGAATCCACTATTAAAGTTCCCGGCTCCATGTTACTTTTTCTCTTAGTTATAATTTTTACGCTTATCCGGACCCGGCATTGTATTCAATTTGACCTGAGAAAATTATTCCTCATAGGTATACTTTTCTATTCGTAAGAGTGTGTAATGATAATTATGTTATATAGATTTGTAGAACAACCTTTGTGAAAATTTCGTCAAAATGCTCAAGCAGTGGCTGTTTTACAAATTTGTTAACAGTAAGATATATGGAAAATATTAGGTTTTGTACTTAACCCTTTCGGTCCTACCGGCGCCTAGAGTCGACTTCCGCGCAGCACTCTCTAGGTCCGACCGTTGCCTAAGGTCATCATACACGAAACATTCTTTGGGTCCGACCGCGAGGTCTTGTGGGCAAAATTTCGAAGCAAATCTGTTCACGTCTCTTGTCAAGTGTGTGTGTGCTGTATACGTCTTAGATCATAGATTATTGGATAGGACATACCGTGTAAAATTCATATACGTGAATGAAGTATTTTCACCTTAAAAATAAGCCCTAGTGGAGAACATGATTGGAGTAGGCTAGCGATGTAAAAAACGAGATGTTCGGTTAATTTTTCGAGTAATGTCAAATCGCAACAGGACTTATTGCATAGGTATCGCGCGAAAAATGTCATCTCTGAGGGCTGCAGTAGCGCATTTGCTTTGCATTTAATGCCCCTTCTATCCTCCTGCACCGGACGCACTACTACAAAAGATACCACAACATCACAAAATTGCTAAAACTTATCCGACTTAAGTCCCATCCTATTTGCACAATATGTTATTAAATCCGGTCCAGATCGGGTTTTCAACAAAAATTTAATATAATTAATTTTCAAATGCTGGATTTGCGAAACTCCAAAAAGAGAGGACAAAAAATGTGTCTTAAATCGAAACATAGTGCTAAGTTTTAGAAAATAATTTCATAGTCGGAAATGTTTTCTCTCATTTGAAGCCACGAATTGGAACTTAAAACCCGATAAATTGTTTAATTTTTGAACACAAGGCATTATTTTAGAATCGAAATTTCTTTTTGGGTTCAACTTTACACAAAAAATTGGATTCATGTCGAGTAATATAATTTTTATAACAATTTTGTTTATAATTCAGCTTTGGGTGTATGTAAGGCACAATTAAGAAGTAAAGTTAGATAAAGTGACTCTCCTTTCAGATTAATGAAAAATTTGGGTAACTAATTTTCCTTTGATCTTCTGTTTGCTTTTTACAATTATGTGTCTTCATCCTGAGGGTTTTGGATGCTTTTATTGTTCGAAAAACGTCGTGGAGGAATTCCAACGGCAAGAATTAAAATTGTCGATTCCCAAAGAACATTGAAGTTTTTCTTGAAGTTAGAGCGTTTGGTGCATTGTCCCGACAGAAACTTTTTCCGTATTTCTTCCATTTGTTCTTATGATAGAATGAAAAAATGCTCAATGGTATTGAAAGTAGTTCAATCATGGTAAGCCCCACAGCCTTTTTCTTCAAATTTGTTTTGTTTTAATGAAAATCCAGAAACTGAGTAAACTTGAAGATAGAAAGGGAAAAAACTAATATCATCATCTCTAGAAAACAAAAATTTCACTGCGAATAATGGAGAGAATTTACTAGCCCTTCTTTATGGATGTAATCTGGCTTAGATTTATTGTAATTGTTTCAAAGCTATTCGGCCTTTGCTTCAACGAAGCTTTAGAGACGGCGAGCCAGGTTTTGTTGTTCACTTAAGTTGTTTGGTGGCAAGGCTCTTAGGGGTGAGGTCAATGATTCTATTGATTTTTAAAGCCGCTTAAGTAAAAATATTTGTTCGTAACGAAAATCGATGTAATAATTTTAAGTTTCCAAGTTTAAATTGCTACAGTGTTTTCTAGAAGGTTGTCGCAAAATTAATTAAATGAGAATTATGCGGATAACAATTAAGCAATTTGCTTTTGTACAAAGCCATATTAGATTTAAGTTGGTGAAATAAAAAATTTTCATAAATTCTATTTAAAATTTAAAACATGGTTTAAAAAGTTTGGACCAAAATCAATTCACTGGGTGTTAAAAATTGCTCATAAAGTTTAAGGAAGTTGTATGCGAAAGGATTCCAATTCCCATTAAATAAAAATGACTTTGTGCTGTGGGCGCTTTTCAGTTTCCAGGCTTAAATTGCTTTTCCTCACAAATGTGCTTTTGTTCTTTGAGAATATACTTCTCCGCATTATTTGGACCAGAAGAATTAAATGGCAGCTGTACTTATTACCCTCCATATAAAAATTTATTTCTAGCACAGAGAAACAGAACTGTTTTTAAAAATGCATAACTTGCTTTCTTTAAGGTCTTTTAATCGTCACGGAAAGGAATACAACGAAATGGAACTCTCTCATAGCCTCACACTAAATGAGGAGGCATTGAATCAAATCCCAGAACAGAAACGACCGGTCTTCGTGTTTGAATGGCTTCGGTTTCTGGACAAAGTCCTTGTAGCAGCACAAAAATCAGATATTAAAGGATGTCAGAAGATACTTGTTCAACAGCTGACTGCACAAATTCAAGGATTACCTGGACCGCCAACACGAAAACTCATAGCCAATTGTCTGGCTACTCTTTTTTCTGTCGGCGACACGTTCCTTCTGTTCGATACTGTGAACGCGTGCAATGACATTCTAAAGAACAAGGATGATTCCCCAAGTTTTCTTCCTACAAAATTGTAAGATACTTTTTCTTGCTAATTGAATTAAATTTGGTAAATAACTGAATATTTCTCTAGAGCTGCAATTTGCGTTGTGGGTTGTATGTACGAGAAACTCGGTCGGATGATGGGCAGGTCATATGAGGAAACTGTTCAAATTCTGTTACGGTCATTGCGAAGTGCTGAATCTCAAACAAGGATTGAAATAATGATAACTTTAGAAAAGGTAAGAAGAAATTTCCCCTGGAACGAATTTATTATTACGTGATATTATCATCGTAGGTCTGTGCAGGCATGGGAACAGCTATATCAAACGTCCATAAAGACATCTATAAAGCAACAAAGCATTGTTTAACTGACCGCGTTATGGCTGTTCGTGTAGCTGCAGCGCGGTGTCTTCTTGAAATGATTAATCATGCACCATTCCTGTATACAGTAGAGCTCGAGAGTCTGGCCACTTTATGTTTTCGCGCTTTTGATGGCAGCAATTATGAAGTTCGCTGTGCTGTTGCTAAACTTCTTGGAATTCTTCTTGGTAAGTAAACATTATTATTTTATTTATTATTTCTTTATTTATACAAATATGTGAAACCCACTTTTGGCAAATTAATCCGAATGCAAGAATTGGAGCCAATATGATATCAAAATATGCGTAAAATGATGTATTCACATATCATCGCATCAATTCTTTCAAATCAGCGCGTTGGCTGCGAGTCACCAGAGCGCTAGAGATTGTGGGTTCAATTCCCACCAGAAACCCTGGTCACAAAAAGTGGTATCACAATGGGTCTATAATGCAGTGTTTGAGCTATGTAGCAAACCGTGTCTGGAAATATAGTTTTGAGGAAATTATTTTTAAAGTTTTAAACCTTTTGGTGCCTATAGTCGGTATCCGCGCAGCCACTCTCTGGGTCCAACCGCCGTCTAAATTCAGTATCTACGAAACATTCTCTGGATCCAACCGCCGCTAAAGTCGGCATTCACCGAAAGTTCTGTGGGTATGATCGCCGGCTCTAGTCATCATTGAGAGCGGCAGTGAGAGCTTTCCATGGGTTCCGCCGAACAGAGGCTCGGGCTTTCTATGAATATCCGTTATAAGCGGTGCAGCTTGGAATGTTAAAAGACAAAAGTCCTTGCAAGATGTTGTGGCTGACCAAGAACAAAGTTATTTATAATTTTTCACTCATTCGTTTCGAAATTTGTTTGATGCAACAAAAATGAAGTCTTAACTGATGTTGTTTCACAATGAGGCTAATGTTAATTTAATGCAGTATACAGGGTGTTCAGAGGTGGGAGGTCAATACTGCAGGGGGTGAAAGGTCAGACCGAGACAAGCAAAAAATCGTATGGGTGGCGGGGGGGCATCTCACACCGTTTGGCAGTTACAGGGTGATTCGTAAATCAGGATTTTTCCTTATATGGGAACCGCTCTTGTATTTTTATCTTTTTTTCTACGCATCGCAGCGGCCCCAAACTGATTTCAAAAAATCACTATTTGGAAGCCCTTTCCAAAAAAGTTTACACCACCCCCCTATCCCCAACCCCTTGGCCACAATCCCCCCTGGAAGTTGAAAAAATTAACTTTTATTTCACGATTTTTCACCTTTCGCCCCACTTTTCTCCGAAATTCATGTTATTAACATAGCTACTTTTTATTTTTTTTAAGGTGCCTATCTAATTACCTTTCCAAAAAGGTGCAACATGCCCAGGTAGGAAAAGGATACGAAAATTTATTTACAAAAATCCTTTTACAGAATATCATGATAATTCGAATTTTTAGGAAATTATACTTAAGTTTACTAAAAAATACATTTTGTTCGCTTAAAAACTAATTACAATTAAAACGTTTGTCCTTTAAAAGCTGTTCAAAATGTTCTCCGCTAGTTTCGATGCATGCAAGTAGCCTTCGTTTTATTTCACGTTTGAGGTCTATGGTAGCCAGTCTCTCCCGTATTTTCGTGGCTGCAGTCACAATCCTGGTAACTAATTCTTCTCTGGTGTTGATTGGTCTTGAGTAAACTTCATCTTTCATCATTCCCTATAAGAAAAAGTCCAGTGGAGTAAGGTCCGGTGACCTAGCAGGCCAAGGAATCGGTCCACCTCGTCCAATCCAGCGCTCTGGGTAATTTTCATTTAACCTTGCCCTAACAATGTTCCCAGTATGCGCAGGTGCTCCGTCGAGCTGTAAATAAATTGCGGTTCTGGTGGCCAGGGGGATGTCCTCCAACAGATCCGGAAGGGTATTCTCCAAAAAGTCGGAGTATAGCTGACTATTCTGCACTTGGGGCAAGATGAAGGGTTCTATCAACTGGTTGCCGATGATGCCAGCCCAGACATTGACACTAAATCTTTGCTGGAAGGACCGACACCTGGTCCTATGTGGGTTCACATCTAACCAGGTGTGGAGGTTGTGTAAGTTTGTGATGCCATCCCGGGTGAATTGCGATTCATCCGTCCACAGAATTCGGTCTAGAAACCTTCTGTTTTCGACTCGAACAGCCAAGTGCAGAATTGCAATCGTCCTTCGGAATCTCCTTCCCTAGTGCTTGGACCGGGATATGGTGGTATGGATGTAGTCCCTCTCGGTTCACAACGGTTCAAACTCTCCCTGAAGACAATCCTGACCTTCGTGCGACCTGTCTGATGCTTATTACAGGGCTGTTCCTGACGATGTTGAGGATTTGTTGGTCGGGGTCCGCTGAATCGGCCGATTTTCATGCTCGCGTTTCTGCTCTGGGGGCGGTTACACTTCCGGTTTCTTTTAACCTTCTGAAAGTCCTTGAAAATACCCTTCTGTTGAGTACCCGCCGATTCGGGAATCTCCTTTGGTATTCTCGTACGGCCTCACTATCATTTCCTTCTACTAAACCGTGCACGTAAATTATATCGGCATACTCGTCAACACTGAATTCAGCCATTTTATCTTAATTTTTTCTATTAAACACCCGTTCTTTTCGCTTGCTTCTTCAACTGTGGTCAATGTCCTTTCAAACTCACCCATTTTTATACCATAATTCATAGGAGGTATTAGAAACGGAGCGTCAGGATACTTAGGAGTCAATACTGGATATAATAATCTAATAACGCTATTTAACGAGATTACATTTATTATTTTATTACTGTTTTGCTGAAAAAATAAAAACGTATTACCTCTGTTTCCTAAACAAACATTTCCGAACTTGCTGTCATAAAAATTGTTTACTTAACAACTTTTTCCATTATGGTGCAATAAAGTAATTAGGTACCTGTGAGGATGTTTTAATTTCAGGACTTTTGCAACCCTTTTCTACCTGGGCATGTTGCACCTTTTTGGAAAGGTAATTAGATAGGCAACTTAAAAAAAATAAAAAGTAGGTATGTTAATAACATGAATTTCGGAGAAAAGTGGGGCGAAAGGTGAAAAATCGTGAAATAAAAGTTAATTTTTTCAACTTGCAGGGGGGATTGTGGCCAAGGGGTTGGGGATAGGGGGGTGGTGTAAACTTTTTTGGAAAGGGCTTCCAAATAGTGATTTTTTGAAATCAGTTTGGGGCCGCTGCGATGCGTAGGAAAAAAGATAAAAATACAAGAGCGGTTCCCATATAAGGAAAAATCCTGATTTACGAATCACCCTGTAACAGCCAAACGGTGCGAGATGCCCCCCCCCCACCCATACGATTTTTTGCTTGTCTCGGTCTGACCTTTCACCCCCTGCAGTATTGACCTCCCACCTCTGAACACCCTGTATATTTTCCTGTTTGATTTAAGATAAACGATTTAAAACATAAATATACACTTGAAACCTAACTCAATTTTTAGCATTTACCCAACAAAATGCCGACACCAACAAGAAAACTCCTCCCGGACAGCAACAGGCAAAAACTCAACAGCGTTCGATGTCCTTGGACGAAACATTTGGCATTCTAATGTCCGGATTTTTGCGCGGTGGAGTTTCGTTTCTTAAGGGGACCGGTGAAATTATAAAAGGCAGTTCTGGAGTCAATCGTGAAGTCCGTGTCGGTGTTACTCATGCATATGTCATTTTTGTTCAGCACATGGGAAGTGTGTGGCTGGAACGCAATCTTCAAACTTTCCTCATTCATGTTCTTGACTTGGTGGCGAACCCTAAAGCAGCCTCTTCGCATGTAGATGCTGTATACTCCAGGAAATGTATTAATTTTATTCTGCGATCGATTATTGGGAAGATATTGGGAGAAAAGGCACAATCGTCTGCCTGCAAAGAACTAATTCACCTTATTGCAAAACAAATGAATTCGATCGACTTCAATCCAGAAAATGCTAAGGATTCAAATCAAGAAACATTATTTAGTCAACACTTTTTGGTTTGTGCTCTTCAGGAATTGGGAAGTTTAGTGTTAGGTTTAGGAACAACGGCACAAAACTTGCTTTACGATCAATCGTTAAATTTTATTGATGCAATCTGTGCAGTTTTGGTGCATCCCTGTGCCGCTGCTAGATTGGCAGCTGCATGGTCATTGAGGTAATAAACTGTTGTTATTATTTTTGAAAATATATCATTGTATTTAAAACAGATGCATGTGCGTCGCAGTTCCTAGTCAGATAACACCTTTAGTCGACCGATTCGTTGAAGCTATAGAGCAGATGAGATCTTCCCCAGAAGCAATCGCCGGCTACAGCAGCGCTTTGGCCGCTGTTCTTGGCTCTGTACGATTCTCACCACTAGGAATCCCACACACTAAAGGGAAAGTGGTTTTTAATACAGCCGAAGAGCTCTTGAGATCAGCAAGTCAAAATAGTCGATTATCTTTAAACAGAACTCAAGCTGGTTGGTTACTGATAGGGGCTATCATGACACTAGGATCACCTGTAGTAAAAGGCCTTCTACCGCGAATGCTTTTACTTTGGAGAAATTCATTTCCACGATCCGCTAAGGAATTGGAATCAGAGAAAGCTCGAGGGGATTCATTTACATGGCAAGTCACTTTGGAAGGACGCGCGGGAGCCCTATCTGTCATGCACAGTTTCTTACTGAACTGTTCTGATTTAGTAACTGACGACATTAATAGGAGACTTCTCACGCCAATTGAAAGTGCTCTGGCGATGTTGGTGAAGTAAGCCATGCTTAAAATTTGTATTATATATATATTGAGTAACATTTTTATATCTAGTATTTCATCAGTATTGAAAAATTACGGACAGCACTTAAAAGCTCCCGCTGCAATGGTTCGTTTGAGATTATACGAAACACTTTCTTTGCTGCCTCCAAATTCCCTTGAATCCTCTTACACCCATTTGCTGCGAATGCTTGTTACAGAATTTACACTCTCGGAGAATCCTGCAAACACTACAAATTCTCTTTTAAGAGATCTTTGCCATGCTGAGGATTCTATTATTCTTGGAACTTGGCTTCAGGAAACTGATCATAAGACAATTGAGGATCAGGTAAGTCCTTCTACTAGTTACTGCATAAAGGTAATCTGTTTACCTTTTCTCTATTTTTCATATTTTGTTAAAACAGATGGAACCTAATAGAAAATCTGATGGGGAGCATGTAAGTTGGTGTGCCTTTATAATAAACACACCCCAACCTCTGATGTTTTAGTGCTTTTTTCGGTAGTTTCAAAAGCATTTTTATTGATCTGCTGCGTGATTTTATTTTGTTCGATTTTCTTTGCTAGCTCTTGTGTTTTCTTTAGTTGTAATGCAAAAACAGGATATATCAGGAATTTCAAATTCATTACATATATAAATTCATTGTTTTATATGAATTCTCGAAATACTTGACAAAAAGTGGTAATTTTAGAAAGAAATTATTTAAATTGGAGATTTTAATAACTTTTTATTTTTTGTTGTTGTTAGTTTTTTTTTAGTGCACTGATATATCTAATTTTGTTGCTGCACGACAGAGATTAACATTTTTATAAACATTTCTTTTGTTATCTCAAAGTGGTTGATTTCAGATTCCAAACACAATTTCAAAAGGCTTCTCAGTAACTGAAAGCATTGTTAAAAGTTGCAAAAGATGTTGAGACAAATCGTACGAAATATTTGCAGTCTTTTAGGAACTATTTAAAACAAATGTTATTTTAGAACTAGAAGTTGGAAAACTGTTAATTGATACGTTATTTGAATCAGTGTTTTCAGTAGGACTTTCAATCACCTGCCTAGCAATCAGGCTAGAAACAGCCCATGTACAACGGACCTTAGGGTCTTATCAAAATCAACTTGGATTTTTTAAATGAGAATCAAAGAGCCTTAATTAATTTAAGTTTTTCACTCAAATATTAAAAATGATCAAAAAACATATATTTGTGAAGTTTATGTTTATAGTGCAGTTTTGTTTATTGTAAGATTATGTCATTGAGAGCAATTTTCTCGATAAATATATCGGACTCCCTCGCTTCTTTAACTATTTACCACAGGTGCGACTTTATATCTTCGGGGTGTTCCCCGAATCTCGGTAATTTTTTAAAAGTAGTCTTAGAAGGGTTGAAATAAGGATTCAGTGGGGGTAAAGCGGATATGTGTGCCGTCACTTCGTGCTCGTCTTAAGAATTTCACAGTGCACGCAAACATCAACTCCGCACCATCGCTCCCAATCACACTTTCTTTCGTCTGCACATTCGAATCTAAAAAGAGGCTATGTGACGTCACATCCGCTTCATGGCGCGTAACGTTTCGTTGAGATCACCGTCTTTTTCCCATAGCGAGCGAACCTATAGAGCATAAAAGCTTCACTTCAAAAATATATCTGTTGTTCAAATTATTTTTCGCTAAAAAGTATATTTAGTTGCGTAAAAAAATAGAGTTCAGGAAATAAAAAGTTAACCTCTTCAACGAATTATTAAAGGCCATACAAAAATTTACCTATTTGTTCATTTAGTTATTTTTGGTTCATTTTAATTCGATGATGGGCAACAAGCACACATAGTTATGTGCTAATATCCCGGAAGAGGTTAATTTAAAAAAAAAGCCAAGTAAAATTAGCTTGAAGCCAACATTTTTAAACATTTGTCATATGCTTTTATGTTAATTTCCACAGAAAATTGCTTGTTAAGAAGTATTGCAAATATTTTCTGGTTTCATAATCTTTAAGAAGTTCTTATTGTAACTTTAAATTTGTTTAATGTTATACTAAACAAATTTGCTGAATAAGTTGTTTGCGATTATTCTTTGCAGCTCCAACCAAATAGTGCTGCAGGCTCAGGAGCATTAGAGCATGATCCATGTTGTCTGTACCGTCCCGTTCCCAAGAATGAGCAATGCCCTGGCCCATTACCTTTAGGGGTTGCTGTGATAGACATGTCGGTCACTCTTTATGGGCTGATATTTCCACGAGTGGCTAATAAACATCGCATCCAAATGCTTGACCACTTTGCAGAATGCATAAGGCAAGCAAAGAGCTCAAGACAGGAAGCTGTTCAGATGAATATTTTTACGGCCTTACTCAGCGGGTTAAAGGGCCTCACAGAAAGCAAAAGTGGAATTGGTCAGGAAGAAGTAAAGAAGAGTGCAACGAATCTCATCATTGGAGCTTTAGTAAGTACGAATTCGATGCTGCGCTGTGCGGCAGGAGAAGCTTTGGGAAGGATTGCTCAAGTTGTTGGGGATTCACGATTTACGGCTGAATTGGCCCAGAACAGTTTTGATAAACTCAAGTCCGCAAGAGATGTTGTAACGCGTACTGGGCATTCACTAGCATTAGGTTGCCTGCATAGATATGTTGGAGGAATGGGATCTTCCCAGCATCTTAATACTAGCGTTTCGATTTTGCTGGCCCTCGCTCAAGATGTTAGTTCTCCTGTGGTTCAAGTGTGGTCACTGTATGCTTTGTCATTAATAGCAGACTCAGGTGGACCAATGTTCAGAGGATACGTCGAACCGACTCTCTCACTGTGCTTAAAACTACTACTATCGGTCCCTCAGTCACATGTAGATGTACATCAGTGCATTGGGCGTGTCCTGAATGCTTTGATTACAACAATGGGGCCTGAACTGCAGGGCAATATTACTTCTATCTGTACAATGCGATCCTCATTTACCTGCGCCGCTGCTATTATGCAGGCCCACTCTGATCCCTTAGTACAGGCGGAGGCAACTGGTTGTTTGCAACAGTTACATCTTTTTGCGCCACGTCATATAAATCTCTCATCACTTGTTCCAACCTTAGTGAAGACTTTATCAAGCAACTATTTGATGCTTCGAAAGGCAGCTGTATCATGCCTACGACAACTTGCTCAACGAGAAGCTAAAGAAATATGTGAACATGCGTTATCTTTGACCTCCGAAGAGTGCCCAGGGCTTCTGATGACTGACTCAGGGCTTCCAGGTATTCTGTTTGGCATGCTAGACACAGAGACTGATAATGAAATGATCAAAAATATACACGATACTTTAACATCTATGCTTCAGATGCTTGCATCCGATAATCTAACGCAATGGCTGAGCTTATGTAAGAACGTATTAACTGTAGCTGTGGAAAATTCGAATGACGA
The DNA here is from genome assembly GCA_949715965.1 of Dysmachus trigonus. Classification (NCBI taxonomy): domain Eukaryota; kingdom Metazoa; phylum Arthropoda; class Insecta; order Diptera; family Asilidae; genus Dysmachus; species Dysmachus trigonus. The sequence goes on from OX454320.1 coordinate 30,060,214, forward strand.
TAGCCAGAAAAAGAGCTTGATGGAAAACGATGAAAACGAAAATGATGATGATGTGACTGAATATCATGCTGAAGAAAACGTTGCAACACATCCAGCAGTGCAACCGAGATGGCCTACACGAGTTTTTGCTGCTGAATGCGTTCGAAAAATTATAAGCACTTGTGAAGCTGCCAATCCGATCCATTTTGACCTTATTCAAGCGAAGGAAATGCAAATGACAAAATCGCGGGGCGATTATCTCATTCTACATCTTTCGGATTTAATAAGAATGTCTTTTATGGCTGCAACAAGTGATTCGGATCAACTCAGACTCGAGGGGCTACGGACATTACAAGAAATTATAGACAAATTTGCTGGTGTACCAGAACCCGAATTTCCAGGTCATCTACTATTGGAGCAATTTCAAGCCCAAGTAGGTGCAGCTCTTCGTCCAGCCTTTTCGCCTGAAACTCCATCTCATGTTACAGCCGCTGCGTGTGAAGTATGCTCTGCTTGGATAGGTTCTGGCGTTGCTCGAGATTTAAATGACCTTCGCCGGGTTCATCAGCTCTTGGTGTCGAGTTTAAATAAACTTCATACAAAAACGAATACAACTCAACTTTATAACGAAAGTATGGCAACTTTGGAGAAGCTTAGTATCCTCAAAGCATGGGCGGAAGTTTATATTGTTGCAATGGTTGGAAATGGATCAGCGCCAGCAAGTCTTATTCAAAAGAAATTGACGAGCAACACGAATAACATTACAAATTTCGCTTCTTTCGCAAATAATAACGAAGAAGATGCTGAATTTGGGGATTTTGAGAGCAGAGGTGAGAGCTTGTTATCATTGGTTAAACCTGAGCTAGGAAATCTGTCAACCCACTGGCTTGCTGCTTTAAAGGATCATGCTCTCCTGCTACTACCTCCAGAATTTCAGAGTCAATTACCTCATGATGGTGGCGCCTTTTATACAACGGACACGATAAACTCTTCGAAACCACACTACCTAGCGTCGTGGCCTCCAATATTATATGCGGCTGCATTGTGGCTTAACGACGGTGGGTTCGATTGTAACCAAACTAGGCAAATAAAGGATGATAATGCCAATGAAAATATCAACTATAACAATAGTATAACTCATGGTAGCATAAGTGCGGATCGGTTCCACATGATTTTTGGAATATGTATGGAAGCTCTCTGTAGTACCCGGACAAGTGAGAAGCCACAATCGGTAATCTGCTGTTTACAATCGCTGTATACAATTTTCGATTCCCAGTGGGCTCGCAGTATGCTAGTTGTGGACAAATCTCTGACTATAGAGCTATGTAATGTACTTCACAGACAAATATTGACGAGAGACAGTCTTTTGGTCCAGCTTTTATGTATGGAGATCCTAAAGCAGACTATAGTTGCGGCCAAAGAGTCTATCGATGAAGAACGAAACGAAAGGCTAAACGAACTGCAGAACGACAATGCATGCAAAGAAAACTTGAGCAGGGAACTGGATAATTTAGGAGAAGGCGGCGAACTTGGCGAAATTATACCAGGAAAATCACATGTGTACGCTGTACTTGAAGTATGCCTTTGTGTTTTCGTTAGACAAATCCCAACGATGAATCCAAGTACTAGCGCGAAATTAACAACAGACCAGTTAAGAAATGAAATGGCTATGAAGAATACTACAGGCGTAATCACTTTAGGAGAAGATAATGGAATGCTTGTAGCAACCGGCTTGCAGTGTGCAGAATCTTTAACAAAACTTTGCTCACCAATGGGTAAGTATTGGTGTTTATATCTTGAATTATTCGATTTTCAAAGTGCACTTACATATTGAGCTTATCGATTTTCTCTTTGGTTTTTGGATCAATTTTGTGTACATATTACTGATTTAGGCGCTAGACCGGAAATTCTAGCCACTTGATCGCTTTATCATCGTTAGAAAACTATCTAAAGTTCATATACAACGGCTTTACGGCAAGACACTGAAAGCTAAATCTTAGCAGTACCACGGCTGTTTGCAAGAATGTGTAAAAAGTTAATGAAATTTTTATGAAATTCTTTATACTTTTAATCACTAAGAACTTTTTCAAATTCAATTCAAACGTTGCAGAGTGCAACACGACGAGCTGAGTCCTCTGCGCTCATGAGTATCATTTACTTTCCAAAGATCAGCCGTTCTTTGCCCTTATTAACGCCACCGAGTTCTTTTCGTAAATTCAGCCGCTATGTGCCCGGTCGTACAGCCGCACAAAAATGAGAAATGCCATGCAGCCGTTGTTCGACCCCTGTAAAGTTACCGATTATTTTTACTCCGGATCTCTATATTTTATATTTCAATGAAAAAAAAATTACAATCTTGTTGAGAAAAATGTAATGCCTTAAAAATAGGCAAAGTCATTCATTTTCTAGTTTTAACAGATAGGAAAAACTTCTAGCCTCTGTATGTGCATATATTGTAGAAGAAAACTTTTTTCAAAACTATATTATATAAAATTTTCTTACAGGAGCGATTTCAATTCTTCCAACGATTCTTTACCTAACAACAAGCATCATTAAAGAAGTAGCAACCAAATCAATCAATAATCCTGCAGTACTTGCAAACACCGGAACGGTTCAAGCAGCACTTCATTGCCTGAAGGCCGTTTGTACCGATCAATATGCTTCAGACGAGCGTTCATCTTCTGAATGGAAGAAGTACTTGCAAAGTGCTCTTGCCAGCATCATTGATCTGACTAAAACTGGCTGTGATGAGACTAAAGTCGATGAAGTCACCATGATGCTGGCTATTGCTGTCTTCATTCTTCATACTAGCTCAAGCGTTGTATCGTCGCCGTCCTTGCAGTATCCTTGTATAAACCACTTTAGGCAATGCCTACAAAGTGAAAATCCTGTTGTAAAACTTAAATGCATCCAGACTGTGCGATCAATTTTTGCAAATTCTGATTTAAAAGTCGCCACACCTTATATACACGCGTTAGCACCTAGGATCATTGAAGGTTTGTATTCAGAAAATGTGAAGAACTCAAAGACTGATATTGACTTGGCTCTGGTTTTGGAGAGTATAACAACCGTTGAGACTTTAATTGAACTGGCTGAACCAAAAAATAGTAAGTAAAACATTCGTTATTTATAACCTATAAATACAAACTAAAATTAAGGGATCGTCTACAAATTCTGTATAAATGGACTACTTCTATAAAATAGAAATTGTAGAATAATTTTGTTAATGAAGACATAGGTCGCGATGTTTCTGAAGAAATAAGCAAAGAACTCTAGATCCTAGCGTGGAATTCCACATTGGAAATACAGAGATTATCCGGCAGAAATCATGGCCGAATTACTACCCCTTTGCGATCAAATGTTGTCATACAACCCTCATCATACTCTTACTTATTAGGTCGAATGTCGCCTCTAAGGCGGCAATAATATTTTTGTTTACATAACGTCATTATTAAATATGTTTTCTGCATAACCGTTTATGAAATTTAAATTGTAGTAGTACTAACAACCATTTGCAAATCAATACACAACACAGATTATGTATATTCGACCCATCGAGAAATATAGCTGAAAAAGTTTTCGACCGCAAAGGATTATTTAATGTCTTAAGGTTATAGATAGATTCTTTATGAATAATCACTTAATTGAACACTCGTTATTTCGAAGTAGAGTTTGTGGTTTGCTTCATCTCAATCGATCATCGCATGCGATCACACGCACAGTCGGTGTATATTACTACTACCACTTTCCTACAGAATGATGCGTGTTGACTTGAAAGATGATACCAATGTTTCGAATTGATCATACCTTTTTTCTCTGTACCTTACCCAACATTTTATTTTAAAAACCTGTTTACCGAAAACCCCTTTTATGAAGCTTTCAGCAAACCAATATAATTAACAATGTCTTACATTATACTATAAACTGTACAATAAGCTATTACATATGTACAAAAATTGGCATTTGGGAATAAAAATAATATAAAAATATGTACTTTGGTATTAAGTTTGTACCACGATTTTTCATGAAAATAATTATTGGGTGATCCTTTAATTTTAATGTATAGGATACTTTGTCAATTTTTGAATTCTTAAAGGCTAGTACTCACCGACGTGCGATCAAATATAATATTTCATGCAGTGACACTTCCATTAAATAACCAATGTGTAACTTTGAATCATTAGCCCTTTGTAGAGGATGGATATTTACCAAAGCACGTCCATAAAGAGTTTAGCAAATATGTATATTAATGATTTAAAAATTTACCGTGTCGGTGTATATATAGGGTAAAGCACCCAGTAGTCAGCCTTTTAGTGAGGACTAAAACTTGATTCAACTGTATTTTAAATATTTAACACTATGAATAAAAACAATCACTATTCTCAGAAAGGTTGTTTATTACATGCACTAAAGAAATTAACAAAAAATTATATTTATAATATAATTATATAAAAAAACAACATTAAACAAATTATGGCACTTTTCACCAGTACTCAGCCTCATTTCTCCACAAGTCAGCCATGTCTTACCCTGTAGTCAGCCTCTCACTTATTCTTGCATATTTGGCATACAAATTCTTTATTATATACAGGGTGATTCAGATCAAGGTGCCGCTGGGTATACCACGTGATTCCTTGAGGTAAGCTGATAAAAAAAATCGTTCCACATACCTAATCGTTTCAGTAATTAATAAGAGATTTTTATAGTTTTCACTATGTCATTTTCAAATGAAGAATATGCGGATATGCATTTAATTTGTGGGGAAGCTAGAAGAAATGGAGAAGTAGCCAGAAGGCTGTATCAGGAAAGATTCTCCATTTCTTCTAGATTGTACTGAATTATTATGCAAGTGTTCAGATTTGGAAAAGTAACTTTGCTCGTAATTGTAAAATATCAAAAATACTGAAATTTATTCTTTAATAAACCCTCAATTCCAACTAAGGTCAATTGAGAAATCATAACACAAGTGAGTAAAATAGTTCTAAAATATTGCTTAAATACAAGTTATTAACGGGCCAGTCAATTAATTTTTTGGGTCCATCGCAAATACACTTTATTACCTTTTTTTGGAAATCCGTTGCAGGTAGCCGGCTACGGATTTTTGCGGAAGAAAGGCTACATCGGGGGCATTGTTAAACAGTAATAAAATTACATTGAGGTACCAAAAGAAAGATACTTATTACAGCTTTCAACTTACCACAAATAACCAAAATAGGGCGATTCACAAGCTAAGAGCAATCATTTCCATCAAAGTCGAAAAGGGGGGTATGTGGAACGATTTTTTTATCAGCTCACCTCGAGGAATCACTTGGTATACCCAGTGGCACCTTGATCTGAACCACCCTCTATATTTTCATATAAGTCCCCAGCGAATCCAGTAAATTTCAAATGATACCATGCAAGGCAATTGTCAAATCCAATATTCGCTAATTTAACCCTAATTAAAAAGGCTTTAAAGTACTATTATGTGCAACAGAACTAACAACTGACTACTGGAAGACCCATTGGTCGGCCCCTGACATGTAATTACATTTGTACGCGGCTGACTACTGGTAAAATACACTTTTACGAAAAAACCAGTAGTCAGCCACTTATGGCTGAGTACTGAACCTACCTTAAAAATTCGAAACCCAGTAGTCGGCCATCTAAATTATAACATATTAAACAAATAAATTACATTAATAGTTAATTTTATCACAAAATAAACATTTTATTCTAACACAGTATAACAATCCACCACAAATTACAGCAAATAGACACAAAAACTTGCCGAAAACTAAAACACGTTTCCTTAAGAAAAAAATTGTAACAGCGACGGGTCTAGTCATGTCTTTGGCAGCAGTGCAAATAAACGAGTGTAGCTCGTCAACCTGACGTACTATTGGTTCGTAGGTGTGCGTATTAGTCAATAATTAGACACGGATTCGATTAAACTTTATTTTAAAGGTGTAAACAAATTTAAACACTATTTATATGGAAATATAGCCTGTAAAGGCTGAGTACTGGTGCGGGGCTGACTTCTGGGTGTTTTACCCTATATACACGTTGTTTTTATTGTAAAATTTGTCGAATTTGTAGTTATTTTCATTTTTCTCTTTTCCGCCATCAGGAAATTTGATGCAAGGTAACTACATATTAAGTAATTTACTAGAAAAACACTTTTATGGCCACAAAACATAAATTAATGCAAAATACACAGTTGATTTTGAGTAACAATTAGGGGTATTCACTTAACAAAGTAAAATTACAAAATAGTAGTCGAGTAAATATAGCGAGATTTTTATATGAATGTACCACCTCTGAAACATTTAGTGGTGTCAAAGTAACGTTAACGCTGGACATGAGTTAAGGCCCAATTACAATGACCGGATCTGAGCGCAAGAGAACCGGGTTGAAATGTCAAATTGGTTTTCCCACCATACGTTTTCTACCTCAGCGATTACATTGAACGGATACAAGCGCATTCGATCGGAACTACGCGCAGTAAATTTCGGATTGTGTAGAAATCGACGGATTGACGGATTGAAGTGTCAAACAGAAGAACTGCCACCACCGGTTTTTTCATCTATTTTCAATTTTTTAAGTTTTACACAACATTAGAAATATTGAAAATGCTTTTCTTTTCCGATTTATATGCATTTCTACTTTTCGCACTTTTGAGATTTAAAGAAACTACTTTGACGATTTAATCCGAACAGATACGTCATTGTAATCGGTGTTTTTTTCCTATCCGTTTCACTGCATACTTGGACATTTCTATCCGTTCACGATCCGGTCATTGTAATTGGGCCTTTAAGGCCCAATTACAATGACCGGATCGTTACTACGTATACATGCAGGGTTGAACCTAGGTTGAACCCTGTTTCAACCTCATATATACGCGAGTCGAGTCCAAGCAGGGTTGACTCGACTCGATCCAGGTTAGCCACCTGAGTCGAGTTGAAATTTTGCATGTAGACGCGAGTTGAGGAGTCGAGTTGACAGCTGGAATTTTCTTTGTGTGCTTGGTGTGCTTTTGTTTACTATAGGTTAGTCGGAGGCTGTGTTTTTGTGTTGTGTATTTAAATTATTTTTTGATATTTTTTACAAAATGAGCAAAAGAAACCTATGGACATTCGAAGAGACCAAAACAATGCTTTCGAATAAATGTCAGTTCGACCCACTTTCAACTCGATCTCTCAACCCTGGCGAACCAAATACGCGGGTCGAATTTTTAACCCAATTTCAACTCAACCTCTCAACCCTGCATGTATACGTAGTACGTGAACGGATAGAAATGTCCAAGTATGCAGTGAAACGGATAGGAAAAAAACACCGATTACAATGACGTATCTGTTCGGATTAAATCGTCAAAGTAGTTTCTTTAAATCTCAAAAGTGCGAAAAGTAGAAATGCATATAAATCGGAAAAGAAAAGCATTTTCAATATTTCTAATGTTGTGTAAAACTTAAAAAATGGAAAATAGATGAAAAAACCGGTGGTGGCAGTTCTTCTGTTTGACACTTCAAACCGTCAATCCGTCGATTTCTACACAATCCGAAATTTACTGCGCGTAGTTCCGATCGAATGCGCTTGTATCCGTTCAATGTAATCGCTGAGGTAGAAAACGTATGGTGGGAAAACCAATTTGACATTTCAACCCGGTTCTCTTGCGCTCAGATCCGGTCATTGTAATTGGGCCTTTAATTTCATAAGCGTGGCGTTATTCATTGCACGGAAGATGAAGGAAAAGGAAAAGACATGGTAATAATGTGTCCAAGTTTCATGTTCATGAGCGAAAATTTAATAAAGGTTCTGACAAATTTCTAAACAATGTCATCTTAGCCGCACTAAAAGACCACAAAATAATGCTGTCAGACCTTCTGAACTTATATAAATAACGCTTTTGCGTACCCCATTTCTACTACTGCATTGGTGCATTATTTAATTTTCTTCACTTTCACTGACGTGTCTGTTCCTTTTATACTTATTCAATGGCTACCCGTCTTAGTCAGTGCTATTTTTTAGCCAGGCGGTTTTAAAATTGTATAGACTATAAGAGGGGTTGCATTTGGTTTATTTGATAAACACAAAGGATAGCTGGCACTTTTAAACATTAAGTTTTAACTTAATTATTATTAGATTTATCTAAATAGGAATTACATCTGAAATGCGTGCTTGTCCGCAATATATTATATTATATGCATTTATCGTTAAAGCCATCATTTTAAAGTGCAAAGTATCTTATCATATACTTTTTAAGTCCTACTCTTTTGATACGATTGTCTTTCGCTAGTATTCTTCCGCTGTATCCCGCATTTCATTATATATTTTTAGTGCGCTGTAGAAATTCGAGTTGCATTATACGAGAAATTTAAAAAAAAAATTTTCTTTTATATAAATTTTGATAACAAATTTGAAATGAACCATCCAAAACATTCCTATGTATGCATTCTTAAAGTTAAGACTTGTTAGTCTGCATATTGGATCTGATATCTTAAATTCCCAAATTTCAATAGCACGTAGATTGGAAATAAATTCTCCTGAAAAACCTTATGTAGCCATTTCTACAAAAACCTCTTGAAGTTTAAAATTAGAAGTTTTAATAGTTTTCTTTTTATTTTGGTTAGAATAAATCAGTTTTTTTAGCCTGGGTTGAAGCAACAGTTTTCTGGTTTTTCATCTCCAAAAACCCCGAAAACTGTTTATGAAGTTTTAATAAATAAAGATTACTACATTTACTTAATTAATACGAGTTAAAGTGAATACCCCTATTTTTATTTTTATTCCTAGGAATACCCGAAATATATTGTCATGCCCTTATAAAGAAAAAATAAATATATAAACGAGGGAATAAATAAGAAACTACTAGAATTATTATAGCTAGTATCTGGCTTGAACAAGTAAATATAGACTACAAAGATAACGAAAAGAAAACACGAATAGTACACTATTTCAGTTTTATACAGTGCAGTGTAGTGGGCAATGAGTGGCAATGTATTTCAGACATAACAAAGACTACGTATATGCGACAGGACTGCCCCAAATAAATCGGTTCTATTCGTGTTAATGATATAAAATTGGTCTAGGACAAAATTTGGATTTGTCATTTATATGATAGACTTTTGTAATCGTATATACGTAGTCAATGTAAGTTTAATTTAATTAATTTTAGAATGCTTTAATATTGGAGCGTCGATATTTTTGAGTTTAAATACATTACGGAGAACTATTACTTCGAAATTTTAACTGATTTAATTTTATTTCCAGGAATACAGATGCTAACTCTTCTTGTTCCGGTATTGATAAGCTTCCTTGTTGAGCCAACAAAACTCCGAACACTTCCTAGACAAAGTCGACAACTACACGACCAGTCACTTCAATGGCTCATGCGGATTGGACCCAAATATCCTCAGGAATTCAAGACTCTAATGAGTCAATCAACCGAGTTGCGCCAGAGGCTAGAGACGGCAATTCGTAATAATCAGCAGACGTCAATTAGCGCAAAAGCTTCCAACGATACACAGAACGGGGCAAAATCAGTCACAACAATGCCACAAAAACCAACAATTAAGTTAAAAACCGACTTTAGCAACTTCTCGTAGAACATAAATACCTATAATAAAAAAAAATCATAGTTTTTAAGAAGATGTTCTAATGATATTTTTAGATCCCTATGAATGCTACCAGCAGCGCTCACTATTGGACAGTACTTCAGTTGAAACTATGAAATGCTAGTATGTAGTAACTTCAAGCATTAGCGAGTTTTTTGGAATGTGATTTTTAGGCGGTGACGCGTTTTTAATGCTAGGCAAATATAAAAAATGTTATGTAAAGGTTGCCGTAAACTAAAAAATGGTACTCGTAGAACTTTCAAATTTACCTCCTTTTCATTAAATACCTAGTTTTTATTCCGATATTGCCCAATTTTGGTCCTTTTTCAACATTTCTTTACAAACGTATTTTTTCTTACCAGTATTAAATTAATTTACATTTACATATCGCGCACAGGCTGCAAAAATAGAAGCCTTCGGCAGTTGTGTCATTATTAGAGTTTTTGGGCAAAACTACGGAAATTCATACTTTCCAAATTTAACTGTCGCACGATACAGATATTTTGTTTCATTTGATTGGTGATTTAAAGAGTATAGTTTAGTAGAATAGACTTGCGACGCGGAACACCACACAACAGAAAGGGCTAAATTGATTCTTAACGTTGCAATAGCATTCAAAATTGATTTGAATTACTTATCTTAAATACATATTTTGAAAGTAACGAAATGTTATTTTAATCTTTAAATTAAAAGAAACATATACCAACAGTTTGATTTTATTTCCTATGATCCTAGAGCCTATCCCCTACGACTGGCTACAGACAAACGACGTTCGATGTTGGACGATAAAATTCCCCCGTGAAAGTCATTCAAATTACACGATGTTTTAAAATCAATTAAAAATAGTGTAAATTGCGTGAAAGAGCGTACAACTTAGTACAAATATCACTTTTGAATTATTTTTATTTTTCACTTTTCAATCGGAGCGTCTGCCTTTAAAACACTCTAGGCATAACATTTAGTCAGAACTTCAGCTCGCCACAGTTCGGATAAAAGTCCGCAGTGCCTACGATGCGGCATGTGAAACCACCCGGCTCAGTAACTCCAAAATAGCCAATCAAAAATCGTAGGGTGAACCGAATCGATCAAAAATGAAAGAGAGGTCGCTCTCGTAGCGCGAAAAGTGGTCGGAGATCGAGTCGAGAGTGGCATTAAAAAATTTATAAACTATCATACGTCATGTTAGTCTCTTTTCGACATTTATAAAACAAATATCTTTGAAATATGGGAAAAAAATCATCTTCAAATTCTAATAAAAACTATCCTTCTAAAAACTTTAAACTCGATTTTCTCGAAATCGTGGTTTTTGATCTGATTGGCATGATTTAAGAAAAACTACATACTTAACCGACTGCTCTGCTTTTTTAATATATTATTGTACACCCTTATAGCTATAGCCCGGCCCTAAATCAAAAAGATAGGTAACGAATTTTCCGATTTATGGTCGATGTTCCGACCTCAAAAATAGTTTTTTTTTAAAAAGCTGCCGCCACTTTGTTCTTTTTTTATGAAAAAAGTTCCTTTAGTTCTTTAACACTTAATAATTTTCCATTTTTTATTATTTTTTCAAATTTTCAAGACGGCCGAAATCATGTCAACCGAATTTTTTTTTTTTTTTTTTTTTTTTTTTTTTTTTTTTAAATCATGAACAAAAAACCGAATGTAAAAATCCAAAATAAATATACTTGCAAAATTTAGAAACGATATCTTGATTCCTTCTGTAAAAAAATTGTTTAAACAAATTTTTTTCTCATTTTCAAAGTAGAAATACCCCTTAATATATTTGATAAACGAGAAGAAAAATTGCCTTTTCTCTGAGGGCGAAATTACATGCGCACACGAGAGGGTAGTGAGAGGCAAATTTCGTGTGCGCAGACGAATGAGTAATTGTTACAGCATTTTGTCTGTAACATATACAGGGTGTCCCAGAAATCAACGTCAAGCCGAAATCGAGCATTAGGCCAAGTCGTAACAGTTATCAGAAAAATATGAAAAAAAATCTTGGTCATGTACTTTTCAAATTATAAGGATTCAAAAATAAATCTTAAAAACTGACACCCTGTGATGATCTTTCAAGTCCTGTGACTGCAAATATTAACTTTTCGTCATTTTTTTTTCTACCGTATAACTATGAATAACCCTTCTGTCAAACACAGTTAAAAGTTAGAATATAACTGCCTCAGTTTCAAAGAAAATCTTAGATTTTTACCCAACATTGAATTCAAAATAATTACATCACCCAACTTTAACCGACTGTACTGTAAAAAAAATTTAAAAAAAAAAATTTTTTTTCATATTTTTCTGATAACTGTTACGACTTGGCCTAATGCTCGATTTCGGCTTGACGTTGATTTCTGGGACACCCTGTATATTACAACCACTTATTACTATAATATAGGTTGTAAAAGGATAGGGATATGAAAAGTGTTGGATCTATGATATTGAAACACGTTTATTCTTTCAAAAATAAGATTTTTTTATTATAAAAATTAAATTAATTCAATAAACAAAATCAAAAATTAATCAATTAACAGACAAAAAAATTTTATATAATTCAAAATGCAACTTACAAGTAAACTAAGTAATTTAAAAAAAGGTATAATAAAATATTTATATACATAAAAAACAGAAGAAAGTATTTTGTCTGAAGTAGAAAGTAAAGGAAAATAATTTAATGAAAAATTACCAACCCAGGGCATTAACTACAACTACGTTAACTTTCATAAAATTGTATTCCGTAGATTTTGTGTGATTCGTGCACAAACCGACAAATAGAATTTGATCCTCCATTTCGAATTTCAAAATTTTGATAGTGGATTCCAAATCAAAATCCCTTCTCTACTATTTCTCTTTAAAGCCGCTCTTCCGCAGTATAAGCGTGCTCTGGGCTCCAGTATTGTTCAGTAGCCTTGATCTTTATTTGGTAATGCTGAAGCGATTGAATTGCATCGTGGTCATGTAACCTCAATAGTAGTCATTTTAGATCCATGAGCACGCTTGCTAGCGAAAAGTATTGCTGGAGTTGTAAGCACTTTGTACCAAATACGGCATTGCAGCTTGGGATAGCTTCCCTGTCTTGGGAATAGCTCCAATTGTGGTGATTTTTGGGAGCTCTTGCTCTTTAGTTGTTGTTGCCGCAGAAGGAATCTTGTAACCTGCCGATTTCGTTTCTGTAGCATGCTCATGCGACTTTGTAGCAATTTGCCCCTCGTCGAAGTGCGCAGGATTTGTCCCTTGTGGTGAATCTTCGTTTGTATTTTAGGACTAATGACGTGATATGATCTCCAACTTGATGGGTTCATATCCTGTTCGAATGCTATTTTAAAAGTCTTTCATATAATATAGATCATCCATTCGATCCTCATGGGCAATTCGAATATCATTATCGACTTCTTCAAAGCTAATTTTTCAGTTTAGCCTTTCCCTTAGCCTTCGTGAAGTTTGCGAAGGTATCCTTGTAATAATTAGAGCATAATCTCTGTATCTCGAAAGAAATTTATGATAAAACAAATTTTCTTAAATACAGATCTAATACAATTTGATTATATAAAAACAACCACAATAGCTACTTCCGTGGGAAGGCATTAATACTAAATTTGCAGAAATTGGGTGCACTTGCCGCCCGAGTTCGAGCTTATTTTCCCCAGGTGAGTGCCAACGGTGCACAATTCCAACGCTATAAACGAGTCTCCGAATATCGTTGTTGGTGAAAAGCCTAAGCCTGAAGGAACAGTTCATCCAATTGCTTCGAACAAACAACTTTCCACATATGCTTATGCCCCAGGCTTGTAAGGCTAATATTAGACGACGGCAGTAAAACTACTTATATTCGAAAATCGGTTTCTTGAGCTGCCAATAATTAGTCAAGAGCGCCACTAGTAAAGGAATTTGGTCATATAAAGGTTCATCTACGTAGACAGCGGGATGCCAGAATTGTTAAAATCGAAGCGGGAAAGGTACCAGGAATTCGGCTAGACTAGTGATGCTGGAAAATATCGATATTTGACAAAACAAAAATCCATATTTTTATCAGATAATTTTTTTCCGATGTTTTTGCTGCATTGATATTTTGTCGCAAATTCGAATAATTTTAACAAATTATATTGCAAGCAAAATAATACCATATATGTTCTTTATAAATATTTTTCAATATTCAAGTGTTAAACATGCTGTGAAATTTTACATAATTTAGAACCAAATGAATATTTTTTGTTTAATAAACCTTTTACTTTGAAATCTGATTTTGGTTTAAATTTATGTTTTGTTAGCTTGGATTTGGTCTTCAAATAAAACACATTGTTTCTAAAATATGTGATTTGTTTCACTTATATTTTTTTCTTCAAAAAGTGATTCAAAAATTTACTTATATTTATAAATGAATTGACTAATAATAATTATTAGTGCGCTAAATAATAACTCTAATTTTAAAGGCTAATAATTATTTTTAATGTTAAAACTGTAACTGTATGTTCCACCATATTTTCCAAACCCCCTGCTCAAAGGATATATTATTTAATATAATATAATATTAAATATAATTTAATTACATGGAAATGGGGGTTTCAGAGGAAAAATAGCATACTGTTTTTCGGTTCCGCTTTTGTTATATTGAAGGATCCAAAGTTACGGATCTAAAATTGTAAATTACAATAATTTCAACTTGATTAAGTCCACTAAGAGCAAAAATTCGTTTCATTCATCCTCATTATCTGCTAAGTCGATATGAAACTTAGGTCCTATTACGGTATCTTGAACAATTTTCTGAATAATTTCGTCCAAGATTCTGCATCCTCTTTCCTTTGAAGGATTAAGAATAGGGTAGAAGTCTTCTTTTTCAAATTTTAAATCATCTACACGTAACTCCTCCTTATTCTTCAAGTCCTTTCTCCTGGCCTCTACAGATCCGACAATAGAATTCGTTATTTCGTCAATTACAATGAAGAGTTCCTTTTTTTCAACATGACTGTCTTTGTATTGCTTACATTCATCGACCTGGTCTTCAGTCAAAAACGTCGCAGTACTTTCAAGCTCTAGATCATCGGTAAGCATACTGGAATCGTCAATTATGTTCTGGTTAAAGGCATTTTGAGATTTTGTAATAAAAAGGGTAATGTCGAGCTGGGAGTTATTAGCATTATTAATTGTGCTACTTGCACCGCCTGTTTTATTGAGTATCTTCTTACAAAGCATGCACAAAAAATCGGCTGTCTCTTTTTTCCTTTTACTGCATTCAATGTGTTCACCGTATGCCCTGCAAGCGGTGCACACGAGCAGAATCCATTTGCCTTTCTTGACTACATAATTCCGACCGTGCGGACAAAGACACATATGAGCGTTACAAGTAGAATGCCCTCTGTAAAAGTCCCGATATGCTCCTTCATCTTTCTCCCATTCAGCGTCGCGATCAGGAACGAAGATTCCAGCCAGCCGAACTTCATCCCTAAACTGCTCATTTCTGCACCATATACACTTGAGGTAGTATCCTGCAGACAAGGCGTACTTCTTAAGGCATCTGCGGTGCGCCCAGCCGCACGAGCAGCACTTTGCCATTACGGATGTTAGAGCATTGTACTCTCCAATAGAGGATAAGCAAATGAAGCATCCTTCGTCAGGACCGTGTTTCTTGGGGTGTTTGATTTTGTGGTGTTCATGACAATAAGAAGGGAACGTGTCAGCGAACTGAAATTGGCAGTTGTTTTTTAATCCGCAGACAAGATGAAACACTTTGGAGCAATCTTTGCAGTGAATAGAAGCACTGGGCTCCGCACAATAGTAACAAATCTGATGAGGTCGAACAAAACTGTAAATTACCCATACATTAGGAAACTCAGACTGACCTTGCTCTGACTGTCCTTTATCACTTGCTTAATGTCCTTTATCAGAAATCCTAGGATGCCTCCAGTGTCTTTTCCAGCTTGTATTAAATTAGTTGACAGCAGCTGGAAGTACAACAAATTGAAAGTTAATTCATCAGAATTTCGATATAATTTAACGCACGAGTAAGATATCTATGTATCTATCATTGCGGTTCATGAAAGACTAAAATCCGAAATACCAATGCTTTGGAAAGCAAGGAACTAAATAGTCTCAAGAAATAATAATCGAGCCTTACTTTTGAAAGTTGTATAAGCCTTTTAGTCACTTTAATCGCTTTAGAACTATCTAAAAATTAAGATTTAACTGAAGTTGTTAAAATGATAGTGTTACAAATTTACTTGGCTAGAAAAAATCCTACGAACGTACTCGGGAGGAGAGAACTATCGGCCCTTCCTTTAAGTTTTCTGCTCAATACATTAATATTTTAATTAACAATCTAATTTTTGATATATTACGAGCAAGCGCAAGAATGCAAACACCTTATGTTGGAAATTATGAAAGTTAAAGTTAATAAAAGAATTTCTTAGTTTTCAATCGATCTTTCCTTTTCTTTGCTATTCACTTTCACAATTCACCATGCTTTGCACTATATGTAAAAATATTGTAAGCGCCAGGTCTTTGACTCCAATAGCTTAACCTGGTGCTCCCCTTTCGGGAAAGCAATGCACGATATGTAGAGACCACGCCCGGATGCAGTGTTCCTACCCCTAGCAACGCAGCTCTTGTTCGTCTTCGGCACCTAAAACTGAACCTAGCAACATCAGAGCGCCTCGTCAGACTTTTCAGTCTTCGGCCAGGAGCCCTGTGCGGCTCGCAAATCCCTCAACGGTGGCCTATTGAGAACAACAGACGGCTGATTAAAAGGCTTAGTGTGTAGCAATAACGGCTCACCCCACAAAGCACAGTACAAAAATTAATCAGTCCTCAGTAATTTGCACACCGTTTAGTGTACGACCATAATGAAACACCGCACATAGGTGTAAGTGATAGAGCAAAAAGCGATATAGTTAGCTAGAATTCGGTGGAAAAAAAACCCATAAAGTGAAAAACTTATTCGTCAACCAAAAATAAATTTTCATCACATGCGCGGGGTAACTACTAGGTTACTAATTGCGCACGCAGCTGCAACTTCTTGCTTAATATACTATATATATTATATAGTATATACAGGGTGTTCAGAGGTGGGAGGTCAATACTGCAGGGGGTGAAAGGTCAGACCGAGACAAGCAAAAAATCGTATGGGTGGGGGGGGGGGGGGGGGGGGGGCATCTCGCACCGTTTGGCAGTCACAGGGTGATTCGTAAATCAGGATTTTGCCTTATATGGGAACCGCTCTTGTATTTTTATCTTTTTTTCTACGCATCGCAGCGGCCCCAAACTGATCTCAAAAAATCACTATTTGGAAGCCCTTTCCAAAAAAGTTTACACCACCCCCTATCCCCAACCCCTTGGCCACAATCCCCCCTGGAAGTTGAAAAAATTAACTTTTATTTCACGATTTTTCACCTTTCGCCCCACTTTTCTCCGAAATTCATGTTATTAACATACCTACTTTTTATTTTTTTTAAGTTGCCTATCTAATTACCTTTCCAAAAAGGTGCAACATGCCCAGGTAGAAAGGGGTTGCAAAAGTCCTGAAATTAAAACATACTCACAGGTACCTAATTACTTTATTGCACCATAATGAAAAAAATCGTTAAGTAAACAATTTTTATGACAGCAAATTCGGAAATGTTTGTTTAGGAAACACAAGTAATACATTTTTATTTTTTCAGCAAAACAGTAATAAAATAAGAAATGTAATCTCGTTAAATAGCGTTATTAGTTTATTATATCCAGTATTGACTCCTAAGTATCCTGACGCTCCGTTTCTAATACCTCCTATGAATTATGGTATAAAAATCGGTAAGTTTGAAAGAACATTAACCACAGTTGAAGAAGCAAGCGATAAAACCGGGTGTTTAATAGAAAAAAATAAAGATAAAATGGCAGAATGCAGTGTTGAAGAGTCTGCCGATATAATTTACGTGTACGGTTTAGTAGACGGAAATGATAGTGAGGCCGTACGACAATACCACAGGAGATTCCCGAATCGACGTGTGCCCGACAGAAGGGTATTTTCAAGGACTTTCAGAAGGTGAAAAGAAACCGGAAGTGTAACCGCCCCCAGAGCAGAAACGCGAGCAGGAACATCGACCGATTCAGCGGACCCCGACCAACAAATCCTCAACATCGTCAGGAACAGCCCTGAAATAATCATCAGGCAGGTCGCACGACGGTTAGGATTGTCTTCAGGGAAAGTTTGGACCGTTGTGAACCGAGAAGGACTACATCCATACCATCATATCCCGGTCTAGCACTACAGGAAGGATATTCCGAAGGACGATTGCAAGTCTGCACTTGGCTGCTCGAGTCTGACTTCGAAAACAGAAGGTTTCTAGACCGAATTCTGTGGACGGATGAATCGCAATTCACCCGGGATGGCATCACAAACTTCCACAACCTTCACACCTGGTCAGATGTGAACCCACATAGGACCAGGTGTCGGTCCTTCCAGCAAAGATTTAGTGTCAATGTCTGGGCTGGCATCATCGGCAACCAGTTGATAGAACCCTTCATCTTGCCCCAAGTGCTGAATAGTTAGCTATATTCGGACTTTTTGGAGAATACCCTTCCGGATCTGTTGGAGGACATCCCCCTGGCCACCAGAAGCGCAATGTATGTACAGCACGACGGAGCACCTGCGCATACTGGGAATATTGTTAGGGCAAGGTTGAATGAACATTACTCAGAGCGCTGGATTGGACGAGGTGGACCGATTCCTTGGCCTGCTAGGTCACCGGAACTTACTCCACTGGACTTTTTCTTATGGGGAATGATGAAAGATGAAGTTTACTCAAAAAAAATCAACACCAGAGAAGAATTAGTTACCAGGATTGGGACTGCAGCCACGAAAATACGGGAGAGACTGGCTACCATAGACCTCAAACGCGAAATAAGACGAAGGCTACTTGCATGCATCGAAACTAGCGGAGAACATTTTGAACAGCTTTTAAAGGACAATCGTTTTAATTGTAATTAGTTTTTAAGCGAACAAAATATATTTTTTAGTAAACTTAAGTATAATTTCCTAAAAATTCGAATTATCATGATATTCTGTAAAAGGATTTTTGTAAATAAATTTTCGTATCCTTTTCCTACCTGGGCATGTTGCACCTTTTTGGCAAGGTAATTAGATAGGCAACTTAAAAAAAATAAAAAGTAGGTATGTTAATAACATGAATTTCAGAGAAAACTGGGGCGAAAGGTGAAAAATCGTGAAATAAAAGTTAATTTTTTCAACTTCCAGGGGGGATTGTGGCCAAGGGGTTGGGGATAGGGGGGTGGTGTAAACTTTTTTGGAAAGGGCTTCCAAATAGTGATTTTTTTAAATCTACGCTGCGATGCGTAGAAAAAAAGATAAAAATACAAGAGCGGTTCCCATATAAGGAAAAATCCTGATTTACGAATCACCCTGTAACTGCCAAACGGTGCGAGATGCCCCCCCCCCCCCCCCCCCCCCCACCCATACGATTTTTTGCTTGTCTCGGTCTGACCTTTCACCCCCTGCAGTATTGACCTCCCACCTCTGAACACCCTGTATATATTATATATATACTATATATTGACCTTGGCCTTCAAGGTTATTTAAAGGTCCAGTTGATTTTTTAAAATGTAGGTTTTCGTACTTTGATCTTTCTCTGATATGACCTTCAGAGGTCAAATTTTTTAGAGTGGTCAAGGTCATATTTAAACGTAAAATTGCCAGCTCTTTTAGTTTCCGGGGTCAAAAGTAGGGGTTGCAATTTAAAAAAATCAACTAGACCTTTAAATAACCTTAAAGACCAAGGTCAAGGTCAAATCTGAGGTCACCGTTTAATTGCCAGAGAGAAATCCTACAACTTTTGTCTGTTATTTTTCTCTGTGATGCCTACTTTTCAAGTTATTCTGCCGTCCCGGTACTTAATTGACACGCTGTATAATAAAAGAAATCAAACATGTAATAATGTTTTGGGGAGCGATTTCCTAAGACATATCCTCTCAAATCCTGTTCACCTCTACTCGTAAGATAAGTGGGGACTCAGTCTTCTCCGAAGCAAGTTAGTTAGTGAGTTTTCTCTGGAGCCCAACTTCTAAATATTTACCAATTTTCTTATGGGGAATCTCCAAAAGTAGTGGATGTCCAGAAGAAAAACACTTATATTCAAACGAGTAGAAAGATGCCATGGTTTTAATCTGATTCTATAAAACTTTTAGGATGGCCAGGGTGTTATCCAGACAGGGACGGCGTTAGAGTGGGGCGAGGGTGGGCGCCAGCCCACCCTAAAATTTTTAAGCCCACCCAGCCGCCGTACTTTACTTACAACTTCTGTAGTAAATCGAACAAGCCTGCAATCTCAGTAAAGCAAGCAAGGGAATTTTTGTAAAGTTTAAGAAGCAATGTAAAATTTGCATCAATCTTCATTAACCCATTAATGCCTGAATAATCAAAAATTGTACGGCAACTTCGAGGGGCTAACTGTTATCGAAGGGGTGGTCAATTCTCATCGAGACCAACTTTTCTAGACTTATTTTGAGTCGCAATATTACGCATTTTTATTCGTTTAAAATATTAGGCTGCATAAAAATTCAACAATGTAACGCATATTTGCATTACTTTCGATCACTTTTTTATCTCACTATGTTCGACTATTCCCAAAAATGTATATA
Organism: Dysmachus trigonus; assembly: GCA_949715965.1. Lineage (NCBI taxonomy): Eukaryota > Metazoa > Arthropoda > Insecta > Diptera > Asilidae > Dysmachus > Dysmachus trigonus. The sequence goes on from OX454320.1 coordinate 30,080,412, forward strand.
CACTAATTTTTAGGGTCACTGATTACGAATTTGCTATCAGATTTTCGTTTTTTGGCAAAATTTTCAATTTTTTCGAAAAAAAATTGGGTATTCGGAGTTTTTGGGGTCACTGATTACTGATTAAATGCCTGCATATTTTCGAAGTTTAAGTCCTAATAACACGTTTTATGCATTTTATTGCAGTAAAAAGTTGCTTTTTCCCCACTAAATCGGTCGTATTTGCGAAAAAAATTACGTGAAAAAGGTATTTATTTACGTAATATTGCGACTCAAAATAAGTCTAGAAAAGTTGGTCTCGATGAGAATTGACCACCCCTTCGATAACAGTTAGCCCCTCGAAGTTGCCGTACAATTTTTTGTTATTCAGGCATTAATGGGTTAATAGGGTAGGCCTCCTAATAATTTATTCTTTGTACAATTAAACGGGCTTTTGTTATTAATGTTTGAGAAGTTCGTATGCATGAAATTACAAGTGAGTATCCCATATGCAAAACGTGCTATATGCTTTTTAAAAAGTTTTGAGTTATTCAAAGAAAACGTGTAAAAGTTCTCACAGATATGTTAGAGTGCTGATTTTTATCGTCTTATTTCAAAAGAGTTTCAGTTCTTCTTGCAGCACAAAATATTGTTTTTCAGATGGCAGAAGATATAAGGTTAATATTTCCACCATTAACTGAACTTAACTGAATTAACTTTTCTTGCATATAGCAGGTTTTGCATATAGGCTACTCAAGTGCAATTTTAATTACTACTTAATATTATAAAATTAGTGTTCAAATGGAGTGACTATTACTGAACGGATTCTTTAAATACGAACTGATTATTCTCCTTGTAATTACATATTCACACCACACATTGAGTTATATGTTTGAAAAAAAGACGTGTATATACCACCCGCCCCACTAGATTAATGTTCCGCCAAAGAATATCTATTTCAACAAACGACACTTTAATACCCTCTCAAAATTCCAACCCATATGCAAGCTCTCGAAAATACACCCATAAAAATTTCCCATTAGATAAAGCAGCTCAGGGCTACTACCTCTGTAAATACCTATAAGAAATGTAGAGAGAGAAATAGATACCAAAAAGTTCTCACAGACAGCTTTTACAGTGTAAGCTATAAACTGAAGCTTTTTTTATGAACGTGTTTTTAAAGGCGCTCCAGTTTGCTGCACTAGCACTAGATCGCTCAAGTTTACCTCCCCTCGCAATGTTAAGTTATAGGGAAATGCAGAATCGGAGAAGGGAGAAGAGGCAGGCAGCACACACCGAGCATGAATACGGACGAGATTGTTTACATTTTTTCATTGTGCATTTTTAAAGGCGCTCTGGTTTTAGATTATTGTGTGCTCCGCTCGCTTTGCGGAAAGTACCGGGTGGTCTTGATTTGTTTGGAAATGTGATGAAGCTTAAAAGTTTTTAAGGAAAAAAGTGCTTTCTTAGAAGCAATTAATTAAATTAAATTAAATGTGCTTTAGATAAATGATGGGTAAGCATAATATAATGTGTTTGGTGTGTGGCTGTGGAAAACCCAGCGTGTAATGTGTTCATAGAAAAGTTTTGTGATAAAAGATTTTTGTGAGGTGCACCCTGCAGGAGTGTTCTACTTTTCGCCCCAAATTTTTGTCTTTCTCTCACTTATGCTTTCTTTATTACTAACTATTTCTAGCATAAATTCCCATTTCATTCCTGTAACGGTACCAAGGTCGAAAAAAGATAAGGAAATACGTCACGAGTGTCGCCTCTTGTTAATAGATACTCTTTGGTTCCGCCCACCTCCCGCCCACCCATGGTGAAAATCCTAGCGCCGTCCATGTATCCAGACCTTGAACCCAATAGAGAACACACGCCGATCATTGCCAATTTAGTAAAGTTGAAGAGTAGAAGAACACGGCAGTTTTAAAGAATGGGGAAAAAAGATGATGTGCAATTATTTAAAAAGATTATTTTAACTATCAAAAATATGGTTATCAAATAAAATAGTTTACAATTGCATGCATGTATTAGTAAATATGCAACAGAGGAAATTTCGTAACTCGCTGATAATTTTAAAATTCATTGTTTCCATAATGTATTGATCATTTTTCAGAGTTTATGTTAGTGTTCGGGTTTTGTGACTTGGCCTTTACATTTCAAAGTTTAAACAGCCCGGCGGGAAAAAAAAAACCTCCTGTAAAACGGTCCTAGATCAGAACTTGAGGAAATCTGTTTGTATTGTAATTGAAGTGTTGAGGGTGTCAAGGACATTTAAAAAACATAACAAAATTACCAAGCAATAGTAATGAACATATACACCGGCTTTCTCCATAAACTCCCCAAACTCCACAGAATCATTATCGGCTTTTTGACAGATGTCACACAACCTGCTTTGACTGCAGACAGCTAACGTTCCAGCCATGGTATGCTGTAATGCAGTACGTTGAAATTTGTAAATACCCGTCGCCGGGATTTATTATTCTACTCCCAGGAAACAAGTTTACTTTTACTACAAACAAGACACCAATGAAGACTTTCTACAAAGTAAAATCCTACGCGCTTTGCAGCGTTGTGGAATTCACTTAATTTAAAACGGGGACTATGCTAACGACATATCTCATGACATTTACCAAACAAATGTCAAAACAGCATTACCTTATTTAAGAAGAACCTTACCATACTGGAAAGCAAAGAAATCTAAAGCTGAGTTTTTTTAATGATCTGATCTGGATCTGGAATTTTGCGTTGATTTGAATTCTTTAAACTGTGACTTATAGCAATGATTTTAAAATTTGATGTTCTTTTAGCAACATTCCATATCCAGATCGGATCTTGGAAAAAACGCAACTTAAACTTGACTGTTGATCCCATACAAAAACTCACTTCGAAAATACTACTCGTCCCAAACAATAAACCTACTTACACCTGCTTACACTTTTAGTGAATTTTTAGGCAGTCTGCTAAAGGTGCTAAAAGTTTGAATTATTACGATATGCATTTATGGAACATTACTCAATTTTAATGACATAAACATGAAGTAATAAGACCGAAGGAAGACTCAAAAAGAATGCTAACTTCCTCCCGAGATTGGCTGTCTTATACACAGACAAAAATAAATAGAATTTTTAAACTTATCGAGGTTTGAAAGCGCCTATCTTTCAACAAGCTGTAATTGGGTGGGTGGAGCTCGCGTACAAGCTTTTTACACGATACAGCCGTTCCATATTAGTTTATATTTCTATACCGCGGAGGTGAATTCATTTGGCGTTTCATGTCGTCACAATGTCGTGTCGGCTGAACAGCTGATGTTTTGAAAAGTGTTCCGTTCCTAACTATTTTGCTGCTGCCGATACTTTTCTCTTGGTGTAACTACCCTTGCGCAGACCATAGTAAATCCTTAATTCATCACTTATCGTTTGAAAAAGATTCGTTCAAGTTATTTTGTTCACAGACGCATTTTTACCTGTTTTCGCAGTCCTGCTTTAATTACGTCGGCGGTGCAGCTAGTTGAAGGGAGTTCTCGAGCAAATTGGGCTAAGTGACTTGTTTTTGAGATATCGCGAAATTTCGCTAGAAACCGTCAGACACTTTTGTTTAAAGAGCTGCACAGTGTTCCTTCCTCCCGTAACATTACTTTTTGCATTTCTCATTAGTGTAATCAATTTTCAAAAGAGACAGAAAGCTTGAGTTCATTTACAAGCAGTTAAGCAGTGCCTTCGTCCGGAACGAGAGTACCACCGAAGATTTCGGCGGAATAGGAATATATTTGCACTTGTGACAAAATCGATAAAAAAAGTGAATGTGAGATCTACTACTCATCCAGGTTGTGCAATTAATCACAGACTCCACTGTGCGTTAAGTGGACCAACAAACTAGGCCCGACTGCTTCCCGAATTTATCTCGCTAGCGATACTTCGTCGGAATGTGTGCGACAGTTTTTTAGCATCGTTTAATTGGTAAGTGATATTTTAAGAAGTATAATTTCACTACGCCCGAGCCTCTGGCGCCATTCGCCCAGTTCAGCACTCCTACCAGAGTGGCTTGGCCACTTCCCTTCCACAAACTTGCTATCAGACAATGCGAAGGTCACGCCAAATTTGAAATGTAAATAAACTATTTTTAATTTTGGGCGTTTTTCCACTGCTCGGGCAAGTTCTTTCTTCTCTTGGGTGGGCACAGTCGCGACAAGTGCAACAAACCAAAATAGACAGAAAGTAAAGCATGTCACGCTATGCGCTTTTGTTTATAGGAATATAAATGCTTTTGTGCTTTTTTGAGCCCATTTGAAGTCTCAAGATATAATTTGGCTATCATCACTAACTTAATATAATGGACTGCTCGGCTGTATGATTTTCTCTACCAGGGGACGGTCGGTTTTTTTGTTCCCTCTCTCCGCTCTGAGGCAGTGACAACAACAGCACGAGAGTACAATGAAAATCGTGGAATTTGAGGAACTTATTAAATGTTATCCACTATTTAACAAGTATAATATAAGATCATTCAGAAGAAATTTTGGTAGTGTTAAATTGAAAACAAAAATTCTGGCGACCTGTTTCATTTTCAGATCCCACAATAATAAATTCTATCTTTGCAATGTGGAAAAAATAGGCAGTTATAGCGCTGATCTTATACATCTTCTCTCGTCCCACTGAGGCAGGCCAATTGTCAAATTGGCGGACGCTTGAGACGAGATTGACCGGTCCATCTTTATATATTTCTGTCGATATCATGGAAATGTGTCAGTGACAGTTGAGGAAATACCATGCAAAGGAATACAAGTCGCACCTAAACGAATTTGGAATTTGTGAAATACTTCTCGTTAAAATTGTGACGACTGCTATGATTTCCTCTCATGTTCATATTAATTGTAAAGCCAAAAGCAAAAAAGTTATATACTTAGGCAGTTTAAAACATTCTTATTTTCTAAAAGAGTTATTTTGATTTAAAATATGGACATGCAACTTTGTGATCGATGGGCTGGGATATGTATCTTTTTATTTGAAAACACCAGAAGATGTACCTCTTTACTCGCATGTAACAGGGTACGATTAAGTAGATCAGTTTCAAAGAATATTTTTATTAGACTGAATATTACATACCAATGTATTTTAAACTGAACATATAAATTGTGCTTTACAAAAATGAATTTTTAATTGAACTATATATATAGGGACATGTATTTTTCTGCTCCAAACCACGATTTTTGTTCCACTAAAACGATTGAAAAGATAATTTTTTACGTTGAACCGTGTTTGTTATTCGATATAGATGAGAACAAAGAATGATATCCAACTAAAATATTCGATTTTTGATTTTTGTAATTTTTGTGGACTTGTATTCTTTTGCATGGTACCTCTTCAGTTCTTGAGCAAAGTGAAGTTGGGAACATTCTCCTTGCTAGGGTAACAGAGAAAAAAGACCTAGGGGTATTCTTTTATGCAAAACTTGATTTTTCCAAACATGTTGACTATATTGTTGCTAAGTGATCTATTCTGGGGTTTATTTGTCGGGCTTTTCGGATCCCTATACCCTTAGATCTTTATATTTCTCCTTCGTAAGATCAATACTCGAATATTGTTGCATCGTATAGGATCGTGTTTGGGATTTTGTTTATTATGTGGAATATTGAAACGCCTTAATATAAATCCAGATGTCTTTTATTTGGTATTCATTCTTTAGATTTTCTACGTAAGTACTATGCTATAATGTTTGTAAGGGATGTTATTAATCATCAAATTGACTACCCTTTTATACTGTCTCAAATAGGACTTTATGGACCATCTCGTGAGCTTTTTCATGTTTGTTACCATAGAGTGAATTATGGTCTTAATGAGCCCATCACCCGTTGTTTAAGGCTATCGAACTCAGTTTGTGCATTTGTAGATCTGAATTTCTTTTCTAGTAGAGAGTCTTTTAAGTGGTGTTTACGTTACGAAATTTAAACCCACCCTTGCACTGAAAAACACCACTCACACTTACTTCCGTGCGTGTAGAAAATGTTGTACTTTCCAAGAAAAATTTATAATTTTCGTCCTGAAATTATACGATTTTAACCCATTAATGTGCAAAACGAGGATTTTGTGCACGCAAGTTCAATTGTACGATTCGAATAGCAAATTGGAACGAATTTCCTCCAAATTCGTATATAAGGGGTTTTTGGGGGTGCTCTTTCAGAATCTGGCATTTGTTTTGCATAAAAACTTCAAAAACCCTATTATTTTTTAGGTTTTTTCAAAAAAGTGGCGATTTTCTTTGGTCATTTTTCGTCTCAAAGTCGATTATCTTGTCGTTGCTGCTATTGAATGATCATATAACAACCAGAAATCGCGGTCCGAATGTCTACACTTTCTCGAACCATTGTTTTGAATTTTTTTTTTCGCTTTGGTTTTTGCAAAATGGCCATTTTGTACAGCAGTGTAATAAAAAACTGCGCGATTTTTTTACACGAAAAGGATCAACTTTACAACAAAAATTTATATGACAAAAAGTACTTATAATTAGCCAAGGAAAACATTTAAATTTTTTCAGAATTTTTTGGACTATTTTTGGTTTTTTGGATTTGGCCAATCTTTTAAAAATCCAAAATTGTCCCGAATAATTCTGAAAAAATTTACACGTGTTCTTTGGCTAATTATAAGCACTTTTTGTCATATAAAACTTATTGGTATAATTGATCCGTTTTGAGTAAAAATATCATCAAGTTTTTTTATGATGAAATTTGAATTCTTCTTCTTTGATTCTGAAAGAGCACCCCAAAAACCCCTTATATACGAATTTGGAGGAAATTCGCCCCAATTTTCTTTCCGAATCGTAAAATTGAACTTGCGTGCACAAAATCCTCGTTTTGCGCATTAATGGGTTAATCATAAATTTGCTTCACCAAATGTCAACAAGTGAATGAAATGAAACTGCTGACATGCACTTGTTTATTCCGTTCGTCATAGTAAGAACAAAAATTTTTTTACAAAATTTCACCTCTTTGTTCCTCATTCTAAGTTTGTTAAATATTCGAATAGTTTGAAATGCAACTTTAATTTGCTTCTGTGTCTACTGTCATAGGCACAATAATTACATGCTTACTAAAATTCTTTTCTGAATAATGTTAAATTATACTCGTTTTATTATCTGTACTATGGTAACCCTCCTATAACACGGCAGATAGGTTCCTAGAAAATGCTGTGTTGTGTTTAATAGTACGTACACACTAGGCGTTTTCAACGCGCGCTTTGGTAACGCGCGTTTTAGAATACGTACACACTAGGCGTTTTTCAAAGCGCGCTTTGATAACGCGCGTTTTAAGAACTATGAAGTCCCATTAGCCCTGGTACACACTAGGCGTTTTTCAACGCGCGCTTTGGTAACGCGCGTTTTAAGAACTATGAAGTCCCATTACGGTGTACACATTCAAACGCGCGCTTCTTCATAGTTCTTAAAACGCGCGTTACCAAAGCGCGCGTTGAAAAACGCCTAGTGTGTACGTACTCTAAGAGCTAGTACACACTCCGCGCTTGGCGTTGCGTTCAGCGCGCGTTGAGAGCGTACACACACCGCGCTCAACACGGCGTTTTGCGAGCGTTCGTACTGTCTGGCTCCTCCAAAATCCAAAATGATCAATCACCATTTTCCACGAACGTGGGTCCCCTCTACACGAAAGCGCGCGTTAGCATGTACGAGACAATAGCGGCCCATGTATCTAGAAGCGCGCGGCTAACGCGCGTTCTTACCAAAATCTGAGAGCGCGCGTCTAACGCGCGCTTGGCCAGAAGCGCGCGTTTGAATGTGTACACCGTAATGGCACTTCATAGTTCTTAAAACGCGCGTTACCAAAGCGCGCGTTGAAAAAAGCCTAGTGTGTACCAGGTCTAAGGCCTGGTACACACTAGGCGCGCTTTGCTAACGCGCGTTTTAAGAACTATGAAGAAGCGCGCGTTAGAATGTGTACACCGTAATGGGACTTCATAGTTCTTAAAACGCGCGTTAGCAAAGCGCGCGTTGAAAAACGCCTAGTGTGTACCAGGCCTAAGAGCTAGTACACACTCGGCGCTTGGCGTTGCGTTCAGCGCGCGTTGAGAGCGTACACACACCGCGCTCAGTACGGCGTTTTGCGAGCGTTCGTACTGTCTGGCTCCTCCAAAATTCAAAATGATCAATCACCATTTTCCACGAACGTGGGTCCCCTCTAAACGAAAGCGCGCGTTAACATGTACGAGACAATAGCGGCCCATGTATCTAGAAGCGCTCGGCTGACGCCCGCGAAACGCGCGTTCTTACCAAAATCTGAGAGCGCGCGTCTAACGCGCGCTTGGCCAGAAGCGCGCGTTTGAATGTGTACACCGTAATGGCACTTCATAGTTCTTAAGACCTGGTACACACTAGGCGTTTTTCAACGCGCGCTTTGGTAACGCGCGTTTTAAGAAATATGAAGTCCCATTACGGTGTACACATTCTAACGCGCGCTTCTTCATAGTTCTTAAAACGCGCGTTACCAAAGCGCGCGTTAGAAAACGCCTAGTGTGTACCAGGTCTAAAACGCGCGTTACCAAAACGCGCGTTGAAAAACGCCTAGTGTGTACGTGCTCTAAGAGCTGTTATTTTAGTCTGTTTGCTGATCCTTACAAGGTCGTTTTAATCTCATTTTATAAAAATTGGGTTATAAAAGTGCAGTGTTACATGAGGGTTTAGGCCATTTCCATGTTAGGAATAAACCTGTTGTAGGTTGCCATGTTATACGAGTGTTTCTGTAATTTTCTTATCGTGTAAGAGCGAAGCTGTGTTGTAGAAGGGCTACCTGTATATTAACAAAAAGTAGATAATATTTGATAATGTCTTCGAATTCCACGCAGTAAGTTGGTTGTTTTCATAAAATATTTAGGGTAGGATTTATAAACACATTATGATTTAGAAGTGTACTCCTTCACAAAGAAAAAGGGGTCTCAACGACCAAATGTGAAAAATTAGCAACAATTCATCACAATTTCGGAACTCATAGTGTAGCTGTCACTACCAGAGTGCGAACGAGAGGGAACAAAAATCGCACCGTCCACTTCTATAGGAAGTCATAAAGGCGAGTTATTCGGGCAATAAATCAGTGGTGAGGAAAATTAAAAATTACGATCTGAAATTGCAAAGCAAAAGCTCGTAAAGGAATTATTAAATTAACATTAAACCTGCTGAAATTTGTTCAGAGCATTTTTAAAAGAGTGATTATTGGATGCAAGACATTCTTTGAATATTTCTATCGATAGCAAATCCTTAAGGGATAGCGCAGTGTACATAAGTATTGGTAGGAAAGAAGGTAGCAAAATTTAAAAACAATGCTAAGCTCCTATGAGTTTGGCCATATAAAACCCAATAAAAGGTATACAGGGTGCCCCGATTGAACGTAGGGAACGTTATAGCAATCGATTCCTTGGTGTGTCCTGAGCAAATTTTTGTTCTTGATTCTGATCAATATTCGTCGCCATATTGGATCCGCCACCTTGAATTTCCAAACTCTGATAGTAAAGGTGAAAGCAGTTGTCACGAAAACTCATCTGAACTGATTTTCGAGAGATTCGGAAAAAATTTTGCTAGGAATTCATTTGTATTAATTTTCAATATATCCCTTAAAATTAGAAAATGGTCGCTACTCTGAATTGTCCTATCTTATATTTCGAAATTCCAATAGCACATCAGAATTTGAGCGACCAGAAATCCCTTGAATAGGAGCCTTAAGCCGTTATATTGCATCCAGTCTGCAAATATTGACGTAAACAATTGCAGGATGCGAAATCTCTTTTATATTAATTCCCTTGAAGTATAGACATTTTGTTCCGCCATCTTTAATTTCCAAATTTCGATAGTAGATTTGAAATTGATTCCCCCGTTGTCCTCTTGTAAAAAAATTTCATTCAAATCATACATATTTCAAAAAATGTTGGTCGCCATATTGGATTCCCCTTCATGAATTTCAAATTTAGGAATTTGATTCGGAATCAATGGCCTCCTCAAATTTAAGAAATGTTGATGGTGCATTTATAAATTTTGATAATAGAATCGAAAGTAGTGGCCCCAAGATGTCAAAATCCGTCGAATGTAAAAAGCATTGCGTTTGAAAAAACGAACTTCCGGTCGAATTAAACCACTTTCGTGGTCAAATTGGGTTGACTGGATGGACTACTGCCAATCTAGCCGAATGAAGTCATATTCGGTAACTAATCAGAAGATTTCAATAAATCAACGAACTTTGGAAAATATTGAAGTGTTTATTTTATAGCATTTTTAAAAAGAAGCCAACCGATTTAGATACTACGAATCGTTTTGGGGTGTGATTAGTAGAGTGTAGTGGCTCTATTCTAGTTATCTTTTGTAGTTGTATTGTAATTTTTTGCAGATTTTCCTGGAATTGCGAGGTACTGTAACTTGAAGGGTTGTGAGGTTCTTGCTACCGAATTTCGGAAGTTGATAGAGGATTCCAATTCTTCCAAAAGGAATAGGTTGTTTAACCCTTAAATGGTATCATAGATTTTTTAGAAAAACCTAATGACTTTTAACAGTGATCTTTTTTATATACATTATCACTATAAAAGAAACATTATCATGCATTTAAATGTCTTTATTAAACTAAAAAGATATAGGTATACTCTGCATACTCTGGGGTGAAATGTCGCCTATGGCACCCTAAACGTGATTTATTTTGATACCTGTTTAGGGTTAATAGTACGGTAGAAAGCTCCAAAGAGTTTATTTTGAGGCAGCAACAACCTGAAGAAAACTATTTCTCACTCCTTCCCCCTCATTCCTTACCCTTTATTTTTAATTCCTTCTGATCGCCCGCAGTTGTTGGCATTCTTCTACCATCAGATGACTGGAATCGTATGATTGTGTGGGGTCTATGTATATAAATGATGAGGAAGACCTCTAAAATAATCACGATAATAAAGCTTTGATCAATAAGCAAATACTATTAACTATTTATTACCTAACTTTCGTTTTTATTTGATTTATTGATAAGAAAACTTCTTGTAAGTCTAGGTGAAACATAAATTTTCATTTCCTAAGTAGATTGCAACACGGTAATCTTGTTTAATATTTCAAGTTACAGAAATGGAAAAAGCATTCATCCGCGTAATTGAATTATGGGACACCTGCAATAGAATTAGCACAGCTGGTTGAATTTAACCTAGCACAATCTTCTGTATTACTGAATAAATAAAAATAGTTCAGCTTCATTATTTCACTTGAAAGAGAAAAAAGGGGCTAAGGGTTTCACAGAACAATTATAGTCTGTGCTACGTAATTGTAATTTAAACGAATTTTAATTGTTCGTCTGTTAAAAGTAATTCTTAATAAACAACAATGAATAAAATAAAATAATTTTAAAATAAAATAGGTCATTGGGTATTAGTTGAAAGTGTCATTTTAAATACGGAAAAATAATCAATTTTAATAAAATTTTCCTAACAAAAGAAAAACTCGCTCCCAAACAAAAACTGCAGAAAATTATAAAAATGGACGAGAGAAGATGTATAAGACTTACACTATATACTGTCTTTTTTTCACATTCCAATGAAAGGATTTATTAGAATGGGGTCTGGAAATGAAACTGCTCCTAGAATTAATTTTAGTTAACATTTAGATGCTATCAAAATTTTATTTGAGTGATTTTAATTTATACTCGTTAAATATTGCATCAATAAAAAGTGGATAGTATTTAATATGACTTTCGAATTCCGTGGCTTTCATTGATAAATATCGGGTAGAAAGAATGAATAACCATAACCTAAAAAACAGTCAGTTGGTTGTTGATCAGGGTAGGATTTAAAACAAACACTTTGTATGATTTATAAGTGTACTTCTTTATATTATAAATAGAAACTGATTTTAAGGACCGAAAGTAAAAAATTAACAAAATTGGTCACTGCATCAGTGCGAAAGAGTGGGATAAAAAAAAAGGGTGATATTTTGTGAAACAAATTTTAAAACAGAAAATATTCAATTTTTAACTATAGTGAGTCTAGTTGCAGTAGTCGAAGATCGCGGTCACATTTTGATCTTATTCTTGCTCTTGTAGTGTAATTGGTTTAACTGGGATTTTCATTCAATCGGTGGGGAGTGTTGCGCGAACGATTATTTTGAACGCGATCAATTTATCGATTTCGCACTTTCAGTTTTTCACCATGTGCGTAGTCGGTATAAAAATTCTGCTAATCGGTCTACCGGATACTGAGAATCGTCTTGGGATATTATAGTGGCTTCTCGTTTATTTGCTTGCAGTTTTTCATAGTTTTATTAAGAGTTGTGCCGGTTCGAGTGGGATTTTTATTGAGTGGGAAAGGGAAGTCGAATTTGTCCGGGGGGAGCAATCGTAGACTTCGCGGTTCCTACACTTTACAAGGATATATATTTTTGGATATATAGTAAATACATACATGTTAACATTTATGAACCAAAAAATTAAAAAATTCAGCGAGTTATTCGCAATTTCCCAAGGCTCCAAAAAAAAACAGTCCCCCACTTCTGCAGTGATAGCAACCTTCACAGTGTGTGAAATCAAAATAACTAAAAAGTTTAGTAAACTAGAAGGTATTTCCCGTACAATGAACCTCGATCGAAAACAAAAATTGTAATTTAAAAAAATGGCGGAGTTTTAAAAAAAAGATTCAAATTTCGCGCGAAAATTTGATGAATTTTGGCCTGCCAAAATTACAATTTTTTATTCGATCGGAAAACTGGAAGTTAATGGCATGGAGAAAGATATATAAAAGAAGCTACGATAAGAATTAAATCGATCGGATATTTGTCTTCGAGTTACAAATGCAGCAAATTTGAAAAAAGTAGTTTCAAGAAAAACGCGTTTAAAGTTTAATTCATACCTTTCTCAATACTTCGCTACGATGAGCGGCTGCTCTTCAGATGTCTGTAACACAAAAAGTATTTGAGATATGCACTTGAAATTTTAGTATGTTATTAAAAGGTATTAAAGGTATAGACTACCTAAATATGAAAAAAAAAGTTCACACTAGTGGTGCTCCTTAAAGCAAAATAATTGGATGTAAGTAAGAGGAAGAAGTAAAAGCGCTTTACAATTGTCTTTGAATAATGGGGGAAATCTCTCACTGCAAAAATATGTATCCTCCCGTACAAAAATACGCAGAAATCGTTTTTTTGCATGGGTGTGCCATCCAGTTGTCGCGGAGTGTATGTATTTCTTCCATGCTGTGTTTGTCCGCGTACTTGCAGTGAATGCACCAAGTAACATATCCATCTCAAAAAAGCTCTAGAAAAGGTGTGGCGTAACGATTGCTCGCATTCTCCTTATCTATAATACCTAGCTATCTATTAATAACTGTTCTAACTTCCGTATGCTAAGAGCTGATAGTTTATAATTTATTGTTGCAAATGATTTTAAGTTGTGACTTACCTATGAAAAGAAATTTTTATTGATGCTTTGCTTATAACTTGCTCGCACAATTCGAAGTCACTTGTTCAGAAACTCCTCACAATGCATTTCACGTTAATTCGTTAAAATCAGGGAAACATTTCATAATTAAATTCTCCCTTGTCGTCTTTTATGCAAGGTGCACTTCTCCTGACTTTTTTTCCCGGGGAAGTTGCTTCATTCACATACATGACATGTACGTACACTGTAGTGCAGTCCCTTTCAGTTTTGATCATTGATTTTTTCCAATCGAGCCAGTAGTTAAGCAAGGAAAATATAACCAGCGAGCAAAGGGTAAAATGTTAAAGCGAGGAAGTAAAAATGGTTCCCTTAAAAAATTCTTTTACTTTTTTTATGGCAAGATATTTCCTTTTTAGTATGTAGGTGCAAACTCAAGCATTTTCTGGTAGCCGTAAGCACGTGGAAGCTGTAAAAAGATAATTGGGAATTCTTGCTTGTCACCTTCTTTCATTTCAGCACGTGGGCAATTAAGACGATTTCAACTTCTTTCTGTAACCTACACTGAGAAGAAATGCTGTCTATCATTACATATTAAAAATGTTAATTGGATTTGTTAAAAACCAAAATTTTTTTATGAACTGAATTAATACACCATACGAAAAAATTATAGAATCAAGAACGAAAACTGCAATATTTGGGCTTATTTTAGTTATAACAAGTAAATATTTGGAAATTCGATTTGCCAACACTGCGCGTAGGTTGTTGCTATTAAAAAATAATAAAGTGAAATCTTTTGATGTACTATTATTTTATCAAAAGATTTCACTTCATTTTTTATTAACCGAAAAAAATAGCGAATTACACAAAAATGTAGGAACGAAATAATTATAGAAACAAAATGTTAATTTCGTCAAAGTATTGAATGTATCACATATAAAATTATATAATAATTATATCAGAAACATTTAGTAGTTCGTGTTGCCACCTGAGTTCAAAATTATTTGTTGGAGTCTCCTGGGCATAGAATTAATTAAATTTTGCAGATGCCATAGGTCAATTTTGTTCCATTCGCTAATTACGGCATCCCTAAGATGTTTCACAGATTCAGATTGACGTCCATTCTTGTAAACATTATTGGCTAGTAGTCCCCAAACATTTTCAATCGGATTGAGATCCGGACTACAGGCTGGCCAATCCAATAACGAAATGTTGTGATCACCCAAGAAGTCTTTCGTCAGTCTAGCAGAATGAATTGCCGCATTGTCTTGTTGGACTATGTAATCTGGGTCGAAATAATCATCGCCCGAATTCACTAATTCACATTCCAATAGGTTAACGTATTAAACAGCATTAATTTTAGTAGAAAAAGTACATATTGAAGTCTTTCCTGTATATCCAATGGCACCCCATATCATAAGGGATCCTCTTCCAACATTTTGCGAAACACCACCTTGTTTTTTTGTCGAACATCATGCCAATATTTTTGGAGACCATCAGGCCCGTCTAAAATAATTTTTTTTTCATTGTTAAATACGACTTTGTTTACTCTTTATCCCAAAACTGATATTTCTCAGCAAACCTTAAATCGTGCTGTTTTATGACGAGACAAAAGTTGAGGTTTCGACTTCATTTTTTCATAGGACAAGTTATTGTCGTCATGTATAATTTGCTGTATTCGACGCACGGAAACATCTAAATTCAATTGCCGCTTTATATCAGATGGGCTGACAAAACTATTGGCAGCAATTCATTCTGCTAGACTGACGAAAGACTTCTTGGGTGATCACAACATTTCGTTATTGGATTGGCCAGCCTGTAGTCCGGATCTCAATCCGATTGAAATTATTTGGGGACTACTGGCCAATAATGTTTACAAGAATGGACGTCAATCTGAATCTGTGAAACATCTTAGGGATGCCGTAATTAGCGAATGCAACAAAATTGACCTATCGCATCTGCAAAATTTAATTAATTCTATGCCCAGGAGACTCCAACAAATAATTTTGAACTCAGGTGGCAACACGAACTATTAAATGTTTCTGATATAATTATTATATAATTTTATATGTGATACATTCAATACTTTGACGAAATTAACATTTTGTTTCTATAATTATTTCGTTCCTACATTTTTGTGTAATTCGCTATTTTTTTCGGTTAATAAAAAATGAAGTGAAATCTTTTGAATGTACTATTATTTTTTAATAGCAACAACCTACGCGCAGTGTTGGCAAATCGAATTTCCAAATATTTACTTGTTATAACTAAAATAAGCCCAAATATTGCAGTTTTCGTTCTTGTTTCTATAATTTTTTCGTATGGTGTATAAGCATTTTAAACATAACTTTGCATTCTCATAATTATCAATGGTCGGATAAATTTTTGAAATCTAACTTGTTTTATTAATTAATTAATAAGAATGATAATAATTTATTTGAATATCTGTACAATGGCATAGCCTTTTCTTTCTTTCTGAATTTAATTCTAAATTATAAAAACAAAAAACTACTAATATTACAATGATTTAAATAACAACAATAACAACAGATATAGTAAAAATTAAAACAAAGCAGAGGAAAAAGGAGAAACAAAGAAGTTCCTATATATAGAAGGTGATTCAGATCAAGGTGCCGCGGGGTATACCACGTGATTCCTTGAGGTGAGCTGATAAAAAAATGATTCCTCAAACCTCAGTTGACCATTATTTGAAAGTGTATTAAAGAGTAACAATTTTTACAGTATTTTTGATATTTTACAATTACGAGCAAATTATCCAAATCTGAACACTTTTGCATCATTACATAATAATTGAGTAATTAATAAGAGATTTTTGTAGTTTTCAATATGTCATTTTAAAATGAAGAATATGCGGATATGCATCTTATTTTTGGGTAAGCTAGAAGAAATGGAGAATTAGCCAGAAGGCTGTATCAGGAAAGATTCGGGTATGTGCAACGATTTTTTTAATCAGTTCACCTCAAGGAATCTAGTAGTATACACCGCTGCACCTTGATCTGAATCACCCTGTATATATATTTAGTTGCGGTCAAAAAACTAGTACTATTCATGTGCTATAATTGGGTTTTACGGTTTTTTTTTTTTACAGTTTTTGTGACCGTTACTTTAAAATACCGTTAAGAAAGTGTCGTTCTCTTAAAGTAAAAATCAATTCGTTCAAATCAATAAAATTACTGTAAATTTTTAAGCCTTATAAAAATAAGTGAACTTTAGTGCAATCATAAAAATAGCCCCATTGGAAGTTTTGATTGAAAAAAGTAAAACATTATTCAAACATATGTCGACAAATTGTTAAAAAAGGTTAAATTAACATATTTATGGCGACGTTACTATATTAAATTTATAATAGTTTTAGTCTAAATGAATATGGGAGACAAATTAGCGAATGATATTAGGAAGCAAAATGTACATCGAAATTAGAAAAATCCTACTTATTGATTTATTATTTATTTATTGATAGGAGGAACATCAATGTTTTACTTATCCTATTACCGCACTCAGGAATTGAGCTCCAAATGTCGTACAGGAAAAACTCGTAATTATTCAAATAAAATGATGAGAAATGCAATAACATTTGAGGAAAACCCGAAACGAATAATACTGAAGAGCAAAAAGTAACCATTGATGACAGTCCCGCAACTTAAAAATGAACTCAATGTGACGGCCAGTGTAGAAACAATTCGTCAACGATGAAAGGAGCATAACCTTAAACCCTGTAGTCCAAGAAAAGTGGCCCTCTTAACTGCTAAACACGTTGCAGGGTGCATGCTTTTTGCTAAAACGCGTCTGGATTTAGTTTCAAAAGCTAACGTTGTTAATGTTATTTAATCTGTCTCTTCCACTTCTTACAGTTCCAGTTCATTGATTTGGCAAAGGCGCGTTCTTGTATATCAATTTTTATGCAAATCCATAGAAATCAGTATTTTCGGCAGACATATCAGATTCATCAACTTAAATTCCAATATTTTGGGACGATATTTGAAATAAGCGGCCTTGAAAACCTCTAAAAGACAGAGGGGTGATGAGCTTATCGTGGGCCATCAAAATCACCCGTGAGCCAAGCCTTTTAGAATCTTGACGGCTCGATCATGAACTAGAGCTTTTTGGTTAGATTTTTTCGTTCAAGCCTGCGAGCTTGCTTTGGCGTTTACTAAAAATTGATTCTTGGCTCACGAGCGAGAGCTTTTTTCAATCTATTCTAAACCCCTCTTCTCATGCCCCATGGGCGGTCGTTGGCGAGCTCTTTAGATATTAAGATTTAGAAGATATCCTGGAGTACGGTTTAAGAACAAAATTTCATTCAATAAATGTATTTAAGGACGACGAATTTAATAAAAACAATATTTTTTTTCACATGATAATCGAACATATCATATAGTTTATGATTTTTTTTTTTTTAACGTTAAGATGCAGCTCTTTAGAACTATGTTCACGTAAATTCAGATTCATTTCGATAAGAATAAAATTTTCGGCTTCAACAAAAGTACATCCAGAATTTATGATGTTGTTTCATTAAAACCGTGCACCCTTATTATGGAAATCGAGTCACTTCAGTGAGATCACTTCACCGTAAATCAGCTATAAGAAATCATCTGGCTTAAAAAAGAATATAAAAAACAGGATAAAAGCAAAATTAGAAAAATTTGAACAGAGCATGGTGTCACCATTGACCAAAACTGCTTCATTGCATTAACTATACTAAAGGAATGACTTCACATGCTATCAACTGCCAGCACAATCACTATTTAAGTGGTTGATGAAATCTTTATTTAGTTGCAATGGTGTTTGGAAGATTAAAAGTAATCAAAAAAGATAATGTCTATAAAAAGCACTCTAATGTGAATTCAAAATGGCATCATAGTACGTGCTCATCAAGAAGTGCTTATTTACAGATTTACTCAAATTTAATAGAGTAGGATGCTCTGTGTGTTTTGAGTTGTTTTATTGCTATATTTTCATTAAGAAAAAGTTACTTGTGATCGATTGTTTGCAGTTGTGCTTCAATAATATAAAAATAAATATAAATCTTCCAAATCAGAAAAAGTATTTTTTTTTTTTTAATAAAATATTTGATCCTCAACCAGCCATGATGAATGATCAATCAAAATTAATATTCTGATTTTTACATGTCATTTGGACATCTTAGAGGCGTTTTATAATTGACCTGATCTGGGTGTAGAATTTTGCATTGAATTGAATTTTTTAACATACAATCAAGGACATTTTGTTCTTGACTTATCCTTGGCTTATTGGCAGGTGACGAGCGCCTTTAAAAGAAAAAAGTCGAGGTGTTAAATCAAATAACCTCGCATTGTCGTTTCGTGAAATTCCAACAAATTTTTCACCCGAAGCAGCGATTTCTTTATTACTTGGGTGACACGTGGCGTCATCTTGTTTTCGATATATATTCAAGCAAATGGAGTTGCATAAAATCGGTTATTATTGCTCTGTCTATCGTACGAATCGCAGAATGCAGATTTTCGTAATATCGGTGAATGATTTCAATGCGTTATTGGACTGCCTGTTTGACAATTAATGGTGGAAACCATTAATTGTCAAACAATACTGAATGTTTTTGCCAAATCAGATGGCAACAAAGTAGGGTTATGAGAGCGTCTAAAAATTCGGATATTGAAAATGAGAAAATTTTTCGAAAGTACCACTGATGCCACTTCACGATCAATTTTCCTGGATGAAATGAAATCTCATGAACAGCTTACTTTAATTTCATATACAATTTTGTTTATTCCAGAGGACATCTCTCTGGCTAATCGAAGGGCAGTGTTTTACCGACACGATGGAGCACCAGTGCATAAAGCTAACATTGTGAAGGCAATATTGAATGAGTGATGTCGTTGTTTTGACTACGTCGAGAAATAAAAATATAATAATGATGGGCGTACCATTAAAATTTCACACTTATGAATCACCCTGCAACTCGTAAACAGTTGGGAATGTCTAGGTGAATTTGTTTTTAAATTGGCAAACATAAAGAAGAGAGTTTAAAATTCTTTCGATCACAAATCAGCAGTCAATTTTTATACTATCACTATTCACAAATGAGAAAAGTGACGACATGAAGTACAGTGGAGACCAGATTAAGCAGACAAATTGTTTTCATAAAACAAATTTTTGGTGCAAAGTCTTTATTATCAAGTTTGCATTCTCGCATTGGTGTTCTTAATATCTGATATTGCATAAGTGCCTACCTTATACTTATCGGTTAACTGACAACCGGTATCTCCTTTTTTAAAGATTCTAAAATGTTTATTTTATCTTTAAGTGACAACAACACTATTCTGGCCGAGGATTTTGGTCTATTGACGAGGATTTTCCTTATGCAAAGTGTCGATTTAGTGAATATTTTCATTATAAAAAGTGTCTATTGACTGTGGATTTTCCTTATATAACATACATTTTGTATAAGGAAAATCGTCAATCAGTAGACATTTTGTATTAAAAGGACATAAATTTCGCTACAAATCATTAAGTGTGGCTGTCTTTGCTCAACCTTGCGCAAAATTGACGAATGGTCAATCTGTAAACTGAAGTTCAGTGGGCCTTCAAAATAAGAAGAAGAAAAAAAAAAACCGAAGTGAGAAATGTCGGCGTTGCGGGCGGTTTTAGTTTGTACGCTATGCGATTATTATTCTAAGAGACGTTTTTATTCTGTGACACATTTTCAAAGATAACATGCTAGGAAAAATAGTCTACTCATGTAGGTACTCAAGTATGAAGTGGTCTAACGCTACGCCATGGCAAGCACTTATAATATAATTTTTGAACGCACGAGTAGTACGTATAAAAGTAAACAGAAACATAACGCCTTCATCTACCATATAAAACGGCTATTATATACTTTATAAAGGCCATCGCGATGTGAAAGTATAAATAGCCTCTTGTTGTGATTTAATTTTCAAAATTTGAGACGTATCACTCTCTTCCATTCATATCTTCTTTCCCTCTATCAGGAAGTACATCTTGGGTTCGATTTAAAAAAATATCGTTTCTTCTGCATTGATGTGGAAATCCTCCAACCTGAGTTTTTTGTAAATTTTCTCTTAGAATTTATAATGTTGTGAACATATGTATATTTATCACATTTAGTTTTTTTTGAGATAAATATAACTCGCAGCACCTTTAAATCTCACTGTGCCTCAATTATTTTAAGGATTAAAAATAGCATAGATTACAATATGGATGGGTTCATTGTCTTCATGAAACAAGTTGCTAGGAAAAACAATAATATTAATTTTTGAGTAAATGAATAACGATAAGACACCGTCAACGCCCGATAACCTACCGCGGAAACATTTATTTGTGAGCTGCAGTACTTTGTTCGATTGTGATGCTCATGAAATAATCATTACGAACAGTGGTGTAAGATGGAATGTCGCGTATACCTACATTGGACTGAAGACGCGTGACAGATTTTTCAGGAGATACTAATCTAATAAGAGCCACATTTATTGTGGGAAGTAAATTGAATTTGTCAACCATACTTGAAGTAATTGACGGTAGCGGTTAATTGACCTTTCATTGCTGATTAGAAGCTCTAATGAAACAACCGCCGTCGCGCGATTAGCGAGCAATGCTGTGTATCAAGATAAAAAGAGACTCAACCATAAGTTGTTATGCTTACTAGGAACTAATTAAAAACTCGCGTCGCGAAGAGTTAAAACTGCTCCAGGACCGATAATTCTGTTATCAATTTGCTCGTTAAAAAATTAAATGAGAGACTTCCGAATGAATTCATTTTCCAATTTAAAGATTAAAGTGAAATTATTGAATAGCAAGTGTGACGATTGTGTTCGATTAAGAAAAAAAATCCAAGGCTGAGTGATCCACGTGAAGATGTTGGGCTTTTTGGCATGTGCTTATTAAAACTTTAGTAGTCATTTTAAGCGATGTATTAAAGTACCACTCCTAGTTTAATATCTTTAAATCGGCGATAGTAGCGATTCGATGCTCATTTATACAACTTGTACCTCTTTATTTTACTTTACTTAGTTAATGCTACTTATGTTTTAGTTAACATTCTTGGATAAAATACCGATATTTTCATTGTGTGTGTGTGTGTTTTAAGTGAACTATATAATATCGAAGTGACAAGAATTTAATATTTTCTATCCCACTGACAGAGGATTGCTGTAAAATGGTATAGAAAGGGTGGGCCATATGTGGGTTTCTTTTTAAATTACATGTTATTTTGACACAGGCAGTTAATTCCGCAGTCAAGAAATTACAGAAACACAGTATCATATCTCCGCGGTATGAAGTGAATAGATTGATGCTTGAAATACGTTGGAAAATATTGAAAACTTATTTCCAAAGTGAGTACTGTGGATCCGAAACAGTGCGAATTTTTAAAGGAAATTTTGGTCAAAATAATGTACTAACCGCACCTACTGTACGCAAGTTTGTACGCAACTGCCACCGTTGGACTTTTTTTTTTATGGGATGCCTTTACAAATTGACTTATGCTAACAATGTAGAAACGATTCAGGCACTCCAGCACAAGATATGCTGCTTAATTGGGTTTAACGGACGGGCTACTGCCAGCCGAATGAAATCATATTCCATAACTAATCGGAAGGTTTACTCTTTTCAATGAAACAAGAAACTTTAAAATATTGAAAAGTTTTTGTCTTAAAAAACAATTTTAAAAAGAAACCAGGCGGTGATTTTATATTTATATTTTATATTTATATATTATAAATATGGGGAAGAAAAACCAAAACCTGGGGTCTATAAAGCAAAAAATAAAGTTTCTAAAAAGGATCTGATGAATATCCATTAGAGTCGAGATATCACGTATCGCATCGCGAATAAAATTGCTCGACTTACAAGGAAACATTCCGAGTCGTCCCCCGCCCTGAATTCTTACTGCTAGGGTATTTGAAGAAAGAGCAGTTTGAACATTTGCGATTATGGCGTTAAATTGTTAAGGGATGATAGTCAAAAGTGTCGGTGCCCCCTTCTATTGTTAGAAATATGCAAACTATATATAAAAATTATTTGTAGATACAAAACTAAAAATAGAACTTGTCAAATCTGGCAGATCAGCTATAAAAAGTGACACAAGCCAGCTAATAATTTCAACTTGGAGCAAAACTGCCATCCATCAAACTGCAATTTCGTTTTGCCTTATTGAGTTTCATTGGTTCAAAGCTCAAGCCAGCTTTCTGTCCTAAAACCGAGTAAACCGAGCAATTGCGAGATGTTAAATCAACTTATAATTTAAGCACATTATAAAATTAACTAAATAACCGCCTATTGTGATAATCGCATTTTAGTTTATTGTTAAGGAATTAACTAATTACTGCTTATATAGCAAACTAAGCCGTCTAAAGTCCTATATATAGCTGCCCTGAAATATTATTAGTTTATTATTTTATTAGATATTTGCAAAAATCCACTTTTTTATACGCCATAACAAATTGTGATCATGGGAGACTTTAACATGTTACGTTGCTTAGAACGTAGAATAAATGTGTTGTCTTTAATTGGGATCATGTGGTAAAAATCATAAAGACATATAATTTGTCAGGATTTTGCGGTTTTTATTTAACTTATAGGCATAAATTAGCACAGTTGAATTTAATTGTACTACTTTTTCAACCTTGCCCTATGTCCTGTGCATTGCGTGTCGAAATTTAACACCCATTCTGACCTTATGCCCATGGATTACTTTACTTTACACACACAAATCTTGTAGATTGCATATTGTCGACATAACCTCACAAACATTAGGTTTAAATAAGGCTTAAGTTAGTTTGCCGCGTCCATCGCCCCAAGAATTCTGCGACTACTTACGGTCGTAATCAGATCCACTTACTTCATCAATTCTTTTAATTCGAATTAATAACTGTCAAGCGGCTATTAGATGTTAATAAAGCACACGACACAAGCGTTCCTCCGATAATACATGTATACCGAGCAATTACGAGATGTTAAATCAACTTATAATTTAATCGCATGTATAATAAAATTAACTAAATAGTCGTCTATTATGAGAATCGCATTTTGGTTGATTACGTGCTAAAAATGTTTAAGGAATTAACTAATTGCGGGTAATATAACGAACTAAGCTATCTTAATTCCTATATATAGCAGCCACATCGCAGTCTAATTTAATCATAAACAAGCCCTTGATGAAATCCTTTGTTACTTAAATCTGATGCAAACAAGCGCTATTATTATTCGCCACAGCAAATAGTGCCTTGGTTATATTTATATTAGCTAAACGAATTATCGCAGTCATCGCTAGTCAACCTCAATTCTACAAGTGAGCAAACCACATCATACATCTTTCAAGATATTGTTCGTTAAAAAAGCGGCAAAGCGCGCCGTAGTGATCACTAAACTTCTCGACAATTTATAACCAGGCCGGGAATCGAAATACAATACAAGAGAGGAGCCACACTTATCATAATCATCATCTTCTAGATGGCCTACCCCGCGCAGCAACAAGATTGTAGTTGGTGCTACGGATTATTGGGTTTTCGTATATGTACATATATCCTTCCTCGTCGGTTCACATGAGTGAACTAAGGGAGTGATAATTTTGATGATTTCTTGTTGACTCGACTTTAGAACCAATGAAATTACTAAATTGGCTGATAACAAGCAAATTTAAAGCGCAAGGACTGCTGAAAAGCGGACTACTTTGAGTAAATAACACGTCAGTTCGAGAAAACAATACCTACACCCTCACTGTCCTGACTAAAAATTCAAGGCCTAATTATCGGTTAAAGTGCCGATCTTATCAGCGACTGGAAAGCTCAACTTGTGCGGCTAGCTGGTTCGGAAAATGCTAGCTGACAACTTATGGCTTTTAGCTGATAATGGGTGTTACACGTGAGCATTCAGCTTTGCTCTCTGCTATTCGAGGAATCGGTGTGATGTGATTTGATGTGCTCTACTACCATTAAAGTTAACTGTCCAGCTGGGCTGGACGCTGCTCCGTCTCCGCGCTCGGCCGAATTTTCTTTGTTCAAGCAGACCACAACGATGGTATGCGGAATTGGTGAAAACTAGTTGATACCATTGAACTTGCGCGGACTTATTTCGACATTTTAAATTAAATTAAAGATCGTTAAACATCAAGATTGACTTTGTGAATCAAAAAAAAAAAAAAAAATATATATACTGATTGCGGAAAATTTATGCTAATGAAGAGAATTTCTTGTAAAACCAGTAATTGTGACCAGTTGTGGTTTCCTTCTCGAAAGCGTGCCGGCGGTTTTCAGTGAATTTCCATACTAGCAACATTCAATGAGTATTTGTTAAGATTTAAATCAGCCAACTTTATAAAATGTGTTAGCAGTGTAAAATGCTGTGATTTGTTTTATAACATTTTTTTTAACTGCTTCTAGCAAACACTATGGATATGGCAAGTTTTAACGAATGGGTAAATATCTCCAGTTTCGAACAATAAAACTTTTATTGTAAGCAATCTTTTCAACATCGACCTTATCTAACGGCCAACACTTAACTTGTATTTATTTTCATTTGGATTTTTTTCAAAGCTCCACCCATTGCCTAGATTATTTCGAATTAGATTTATCTCGCATATCCGCTGATAGCAAGATGAACTTCTCTTGATAAAAACTAGTCTTCTCTGACTGCAAAGGAATTTTGTTATCTTCTCAAATGCGGTAAAAACAAACCAGCATTTTAGCAAGCTTTGGTTTTAACTGATTAGGTTTTGAATGTGACTTTGTGATATATAGTACACGGTTTAACTACACTGACCAAGGAGTTCATTAACTCTTGTCACCATGTTGATGTAATTTCAATTTAAAAATAAGATTTCGGTAGTTTTTTAAGTTCTTGGTTATTACTTACAAATAAAAAATCTCTTAAAGTTTTTATGCTTAAAGTCATATCTAAAAGGGTTTTTTTCATTTAGATGGAGGAAAGCCGAGGATTTCCGATAATTTTTATTTCACGGATTAAATAATATTCTTTGATGAATGAATTAAGTCGAGCTTTATATGCATTAGGAGTTCTTCTTTTTTCGATCTGAACAGAGCTTCAGCACTGAGCTGAATATATTCAGAGCGCTCTGATTTGTTTATAAAACACATTTGAGTATTTAGCTATCATTTACATTTATTTATATATTTGTTTACTAGCTTCTACCCCTACGTCCGAAAAAACCGTCTGCTATTTTAATTGTTTTTGAAAATATTGGCGCTCTTTTGACTCCAGTCAGAAATCATATTACCTGTACTCGTTTTCTTACTCTGAGTACAAAAAGAAACACAACTACTACAATTATAATAAAAAACAAAAAATAGGAATTTCGGGAATAAAAGAAATGTCGGAAAGGAATCTCCTCCCCTTCCCCCTTTTTACATGTAATTTAAAGCTTAATTGTTTGAAAAATTACTTTTATCCAGAAAAAAGCACTTTATATTCAGAAGAATTCATACATTATAAAAAACTTATAACATTTCTTAAATTCATGCGATCGAATATTAATTCCTTTGAAGATTTTTGATAGCAGTTGAGAAGTTAAAAGCTCTTAACCCTTTATAGCCTCATGTGACATTTCTGTAACAAACCTCAAAAATCCCGCCAGAATACGCACCAAATGTATTTAGTTCATTCAAATCGGCGCCACTTTGCTGTCACATATTATTGAACAATGTAGTATCCACGGAAATCATCATAGACAGCGTAAACTGTTAACAGTTAATCGATTAGAATCTCGCCCGTAATTGAAAGTGACAAGTTGAAATTCGAGCAAATTTTAAATTTTACAAAAAAAATACAAAAAGTGTGTAAAATTGTGTTATTTTCTTGGAAACCTATAGATAAGTGAATGAATATGTTCCTTCCATACCAAATTAGTTTTTTTTGTTTACGTTTAACTCAATTTTACAGTAATGTTACACTCCCTTAAATGTGAAATAAATAATTAATAATACATATTTTTTTAATTTCTGAGAAATATGTATTTTTTATTTCCCTAAACCTGTCAATTTTTAACATAATTTTAATGTTTTATGATCTTGGGCTATAAAGGGTTAACTTTTATCCAGAATTGGCGAGTTATTTTAATAAATTATAAAAAAAACTATTCGAACAAACGAAATAGTCCAGTAAAAAGGGAAAACAAACGTGCATTTGTTGTTGGTTTATTTTATTTTTTTATTATGTAAGAGGATCGATGCTGAGCATAGAGTACAGGATGGGACATTAGATGATTATGTAGCTGAAACAATTTCGTGATATGTTAGTAACCTTCGCATTTGTGGCTGTGTGTGAGAATAAAAAAGGGGCACTAAGTTTGAAGACCACATAGCAAATTTTATACACGCCGCCACTACGATAGTTTCAACGAGTTTTGACAGTTCTCTGAGCAGTTTCAGATCGTGTAAAATTATAGGGAAGTTATAAGGAAATGTCGATTCGAAGAAGGGGGAAAGGGCAGGTAGCACACACCAATACAGATGAAGTTGTTTACATTTTTTCATCATGCGTTTTTAAAGGTGAGAGGAAACGAAGATTGTTATGTGTGTCGGGCGATTAGTAAATTTGAACAATCTTGAAAGTTTCTATATAAAAAAGGGTGTTTTTAATTGCAATTAATTAAATAAAATAAAATTTCTTTTAGATAAATGGTAGGTAAGCATCGTAACGTATTTGGTGTGTGGCTGTGGGAAAGGTAGTGTGTAATGCGTTAAGGGGGGATATACATTTAGAACGAGAAAAAAAAACTCATTTTTGAAATTTTTTTTTCAAGGGGAAGTTTTTATTCAAATCAATCGAAACTTTTTTACAATTATAAGTGTATCCATGTAGTATACAAAAATATTTTTTTTTAATTTTTTTCAACAAAATGGCGGCCGTTAGATGGTGTTGAAAAAGTCGTTGTATTTTGCTTGTGCCGGCTCTCCTGGTCGCAATTTTGATCAGAAATCAAAAAATCAAAAAAATTTACATTAATTACATTCACAGTTAGTAGATGAATTGAAAAAAAAGTGAAAAAAAAAAAATTTGCACTTTTGGCGTAACTTTTTCGGAAAAATCAACATTTTTTCCGCCATTTTATCACATTTTTCCATATTTAATAATAAAGTATTACAATAATTTTTAATTCATATAGAAGGTAATACTATAATAAAGAAATCCTATAAGTTTCAGCTCAATCGGATAATTAGTTTTCGAGTTATTACCGGCATAAACTCCGATAATGCTGTTTTAAGAAAAACGCGTTGAAAGTTTTAATTATCGAAAAATCGTACTTACATTTTAATCAGCAATCCCGGGAATGATGAAAAAAAACACTTGGAGTTCGAATTTCGAAAAAAGGGTTTCAGGAGCGTATTCTACGGGAAATTTACTAACTTTTTATGCAAAAAAAAAAAATTCAATTTTTTGGTCATTCTAAATGTATATCCCCCCCTTAATAGAAAAGTTTTGCGATAAAGCATTTTTGTGAAATGCACTCTGCAAAAGTGTTCCACTTGATCGCCTCACATTTTTGTCTTCTTTTCACTTACGCCTACTTTATTACTACTTATTTCTAGAAAAATTTTCCACTTCGTTCATCTAACGGTACCAAGGTTAACTGACGTTTATCCTGAGAAGTTTTCTTTGCAATTTGTTCGACTTATTACCGCATTTATAAACAAAATGTGTAAAATACTCGAATTGGAATCCAACTCAACGAAACAACGAGCACTCGGAACCACCTGTAACGTATGGCTGTTTGACAGCTGGAGGAAATCTTTACTCTGGAGAACCCAAAAGTCACTACAATTTCGTTAGGAATTATTCCATATTTCCAGAGACTGAATTTTCTAGAATATTAAATTATCCTGGCAGTGATATAATCAGGCAAAATAAGAATTTCCGTGAGAGTTTCATCCGTCCGCCGCCAAAAGCGTCAATGTAAATTTCTCGGACTGTCAGACCACTTACACACACATTCAAAAGTCCAGTTCACGGTTTGTAATTGTATAAGGTTTTGGTACTACTAGGCCACTAGGGAAAATGACCTGTGCAGTAGTAAAAATGGGCTATGCTGTATGCACACAAGTTTTACATGCTGATTAAGCCCCACATTTTTTTCAATCTGACAAATTTTAATTACTGCGATGACCCAGGATACTCCCATTTTGATAGTAATAAAATTTTTAAATTTCTCTTATTTTCCAAATTATCTTTTTCTTACATATAACCAGAGCAGGATTATCAGTTTTACTGATGGTACGCCACCGATATTTTGCTGCCCCCCAAACTTCGAATTTGGACTAAATATAATACCTAACAATTAACTTCTTAGAAAATATTAACTTTCATATCATAGGTCGAAAATAAAGCCTATTGGGTCGAAAATCGATTTACAAGTATCGTTTTACACTCCCTGAATTTTAGATCAATGCCACTTGCTTTTATCTACGTTATTTAATTTAAATTCCCTGATAAGGTTTGTGGAGTATAGTACTCGCTTTCCTCCAGGCTACTGGGTTTGCCAATTTTTTCTCCTTGAGTTTAGATAAACCCGCAAAATATTTTATTACTTGATAAATATTTTTTGTAATTTATTTTTTACCCAAACATCTTTTTCAATTTTTTGCAGATCCAATTTGGTAACCAAAATTTCTCAAATTCCAGAAATTTTAATGAAAATTAGCAGGAAAGATATCTTGAGGCTACTAATTTCGAATTTACTATCAAAATTTGGAAATTGAAGATGGCTTATGTAATATGGCGACAAACATTTTCTTATATTCAACGAATTGCCTTAAAAATGTTGGGGTTTTGGGGGTGCTGATTACAAATCCGTTTAAAGTTGACGGGCTGTTGTATTGTCAATAAAACAGAACACATATGTTATATAGATGCAACATTTAAAGACAATAGGTTCTTTGGAATCATAAAAACTGAGTCGTCAGATTTTAACTATGCAAAGGTATCAAGTTAAAAAAAATCGGTTAAAAACTGACTTTT
Source organism: Dysmachus trigonus (assembly GCA_949715965.1). Classification (NCBI taxonomy): domain Eukaryota; kingdom Metazoa; phylum Arthropoda; class Insecta; order Diptera; family Asilidae; genus Dysmachus; species Dysmachus trigonus. The sequence goes on from OX454320.1 coordinate 30,109,759, forward strand.
ATAGAGTCAAAATTTGTTCACTGTATGAATTATAGACACGTGGAATATATATAGAAAAACAAAGATTTAGAAGATACCTATGAGAATAGATTCAGTAAACTTTATACACGTATTAATATATTTGTATTACCCTAGCTCAGTCATACTTCTGAATCTGTCAAATATCTACTATGTTGTTACCTTAAAAAAATCAAATTTATACTGTGCTCATTGCTCTTATTACAAGGTACATATATACTTTTTGAAGACCTATGTACATATAAAAACCAACTGTTTAGGTATAAAACAATTGCGTAATCTGAAAAACATCCAACAGCATGTATAAAACAAAGTGAAAATATTCATACAACAATGCGCGAACATTTTGATGTACTTGATTTCCCTGACTAAAATTTTAATATCGATCGAGTTTCAAGTTCTTTGCGGAGTAGTTTGCTAACAGCTCATCTGGGGCTTAAGCGTTATATAGAAGTCATCCATTATCACCGCTGTAGTCTGCGATGTACTCAAGTGCTCTCATTAAAACTGAGAGGATAAAGAGCTGATTACGCGAAGAACAAAGGCGCGTTCCAAGGTATTTTTATAGTGATTATTCTCGAGGTTTCTCATTTTATTTCTTCTCATCTGCGAATGTATGTATAAATTTATCAATGCAAACAATTTACTCGTCTCTATCGACTGAGTACATCTGAAGAATTGGTCGAGATTCAATTGTAAGACTAATGCAAACGATCGAGAAATCCAAGATATGAAAAAGAATAGAAACTTATACTTGCATTTTCTTTCCTCAATTGTAGATGCAAGTAAAAAATGACCATTGGTTTTTGGAAAGAACAAACAAAAGTGGAAAAGGAAATTTTGTATGTCCTTAAAAGTTTCTCTCCACTACTGCTTGCCATTCCTAGTATTTTTGTGTTATTACTGATAGTAAAGTTACTTGTGATTTTGTAGTCTGTAGAGTCTTGTCGATTGCCTAGTGTGCTTTTAAAAGTGGAACATTCAAGAGGACAATATTGTTGACACATAAACATGTGAACGATTTTTGTATTTTTTTTATGTAATCAGAAGGGGCCAACATTTAAATTCAGGTAATTGGCTAATAATTGGTAATTGATAATTTTCAGGAATAAATAATAAATTAATTAATTTCTCCCTGCACACAAAAGGTTATTTTTGGAAAAAATCTCCTTTTTAGATGCCGAAACTTCCGATTCCCGTGTTCGAAAAAATGCATCCTTTTCTTTACAATAAAAACAACTCTTATGCTCTGAAAATACCTTGACAAAATCACCTAACTGTAGATCACAGCACATAACAAAATAATAATACACCAAAATTGTGAAAATACACCGATAAAATTGTTTGTTTTCATAATTACAATTTGGCGTTTAATAACGCGTTATGGATCAAGCATTGTAAAAAGATTGAAACAAATTCACTTCAAAGAATATCAATAACAAGATTCGTGAAAGTTTTACCCGACTACTGCAAAGCCAAAGGGAAAGGTTATGATTATAGCAGTCTATGTTTGTATTTATGTATGTTCCACCGTAGCACCTAAACTACTGATCCGAATTTGATGAATGAAGTGTCAATCGATTCGTTATTATGGTCCGGGTGACATAAGCTATACGAACTAAGTCAATATGACGGATGTAACATCCAAAAATTGGGTTCTCTGAAATTTGTTATTTTGCTATCGTATCGAGTAGGATGTCAAATGAAGGAGGAGAAAATTCTGAGTTCAAAAATATAAATATAGTACAATATTAAAAAACGGAAAAGTTTAAAATTAAAAAAAAAGTTTAAAAACTGTAAAAAAAAATGTATTAAGGGAAAAAAAGTTCCAAAACCTTTTACCCGACTAGGGATACATAAATAAAATAAACTAAAAAATAAGAAACAAGTTCTTTCTGGCAGTTTCAAATTAAAAACATTATAATTCAACTCAAATGCTGTCGTCGTGCGTTGCCAACTGCAAAAAGCAAACATTCTCATTTGATAGATAAACAAAACCATATATTAGATGGTAAGATAGGGTTTCCATTTTTCGGTTTGCTTCTTGATCTGTAGATGATGGAAATGATTTTTAATTCGTAAGCTGCTACGAGGCTTTCGAAACTATCTTTTAATAGTCAGACATTTGGAGCATTGTAGAAATAGTTGGCGTAGAGTAGTGTCGTGCATGTAGTAAGGCTGGTCTTCGTCCAAAGCTGTGAACACTGGGAAAACTTCCCTGGGATCCGGCAAGCTAAAGAGCTCGTTAGACCCTATACCTACACTGAAATCAATGCTTTAAGAAAAGCGGATCTCAGATTGTTGGTAACTAACCTAACTGGCCACCATGGGCTAAGATACCACCTATATATACTATGTCTGTCAAATAAGACGAAATGTCGTCTGTGTCTTGAAGACGACGAAACGACATCACACATTCTGTCTGCTTGTCCTGTTTTAGCACGGTTAAGAAGAAAGATCTTCAGTCAGGAATTCTTGGACTCGGCTGAAGCTCGTTCATCTTCTGTTAAAGACCTTCTGACGTTCCTTAGGGTAGCGGACCGTCTTCTACTATAAAAGGGCTTCGGCACAAAAGACCTTTCGGTCGCAGTGCCCACCATAAGGGTCACCCCTAATAATAATAACAAATAATAATAATAGTTGATAAAGCTGCGAAATAAAGGTCTTCGTTGGCTGGGCCCGTTGAATGAATGTGTGGATACGCTTTTGTTCAGGGGTCCCAGACCAGTGTATTTTAACCACCTGTTAGAACACATCTGTAAGATAATTTTACCCTACACTGTTGGTAACATTTCTATTTACGAAATATGGGATTATTAGGTCGATATTTCTCTATGCAACCAACAGATTTATTTTTAAACCTTTGTAAAATACATTTTAAAGTTTACGAGCAAATATATGCAAAATAATTGTATATTAACTCTTATCGGAGAGGTGCACATAGTATTACTTGATATCAACAAATAATTTTGTGCAAACAAATATTTATATTTACAGTTTAACTGCTTTTATTGAATTAAACGTTTAATATTTTTACAACTTTACTTGTTTAGTCTTCGTGACATGCGACTGATAGAGTAAAGTTGTAATGTCACGTCAGGGGTGACATACGACCGATAAGGTTTAAAAATGTTATACAAAATAATTATTGAAACATGAAACTAATAAAGATTTCCCTGACTTTGTTTTGTGAAGATAATTTCTGTTATCAACATAGAATAGATAGTTTTGATTTTAGAATCTTAGTAGTGTTAAGAAAATTGTTTATCCTTAACTAATAAAAGCGACCTTTTATTTTGGAAAATCCCAAGTTTCTTAGCTCATCGCCGTCGCAAAGTATTTACAAAAAAGATCCTAATGCATGCTACTTTCCAGTACAAATCGTGACTCAAGCACGAGTTTTGTGTCAGCCACCGACTTCTATTCGATCAATTTTGCCTGGTGTGAACATAGTTGGAACGGCATTTTTCTTTAAGTTGAGCCATATATTCTGATGAGTTTTACATTCTGTGGTAGCACTCCGACATGTAGTTGCTTTTTCGGTAGCAAGTTTGAGTTTTTGGTGTTCTGATGTTCTCTAAGACGTCGCAGGCCTTCATGATTGCCAGCACCTCCGTGTGGAATCAGGAAGGTTTTACGACCCCCTAACCTTAAGTGCACCAGAGAAGACACCGGCACCAGCATCTTTACCGGATTTTGACCTGTCCGTAAACAGCGTTATGTCGAAGGATTGCGATGCATAGCACTCCCCCCCACCCTGCTTTTGTGGGAAGCCTTAGCTAAAGCTTCTCCCTAAGAGCCTCTTAAGGCAATCCGCCAGCTCTTTTGGCAGCAGGTCGCTAAAAGTTTAATGTGAAGGTCAATGGGGAGGAGGTGCAACATAACATTAAGGACTTTCCTCGGACACGACCGCATGGTTCGTTATGTGCTCACACTAGCAATCCTTTGCACTCTTGCCAGCTTTTTTATGTTATATTCTTTTTCCAAACAGGGCCACCAAACAAGTGAGCCATAGGTAAGGTAACCCTTTTCCAGAAGTCTTATTAACATAATACAGAGAAAATTTCATTCTGACTTTTCAGTTTACTTTGCTTTGTCCGGTGAAAACTTAAAAAACTTGCGAAGCAGAGTAACCGCGGAGGAAACCAGATGGTTTGTGGATGTATGGCGAGTTCTGGCAATTTGCACTTTATTTGTGGTAAAATGGACAAATTTGTCTATCCCAATCACACTGCTTTTATTTGCAAACACTATGCTCTGTATAATTGTTCCAATGTTATAAAGATACCTTCATCATTATCTTGAAACACAAATAAGAAATTATGATTTCTAACGTAAGAAAAACTTTAGCGCGGAAATGAACAAATATTAGTGGAGAATATTTTTCCGAAAACAGGTGGAATCTATTTTAAATAGGCTTAGAGAACTTATTAAAAATAAGGGTGGATCAACAAGATATTCAGTCATATCTTTGTAGATAGATGATAGATAGATCTTTATTGGTACCAATGGTACTATTAAATTACTTACTATCCCAATACTTTTTTGACTTCATTTTCAGATATGATTATAAACGATGATGGACAGCTGTCCTTTGTTGCGTGTGAATTAAACCTTTTTGGAATTACTCTATACAAGATGAGAATTCATTTATGAAATAAAATATATAATTTGTTAATTATGGCAATATATTTTTTGTAACATTCATATTTCCTAATAAGGGGTTCCAATAGTTTTCTGAATGACTGTAAAATGTATTATCATAAAGATATTCATAAAAAACAAGAACATTTTCTACAAAAAGCAAATGAAAGTGTTGCTTTATTTTATTCAATATCATAGAGCTACATATATTGCTTTTTAATCGTAAAATTTGTTTAATTTTCCATATTTTCATTGTTAGTATCAATTTCTAAAAACGAAATAATGGACATATGAACCGTTTATTTTGAAAGTGGGCCAATGCCAAATGATCATAAAGATTATTTTTCTATATTCTTACAATACATTCTTATATTATCTTACTTAAAATAAAATAGTCTTTATGATCATTTGGACTTGGGCTTTTTTATGAAGAAAGATAAAAGGTACGTATACGCCGCTCACTTTGTTACGACAGCTTTAATAAGATCGAATTTGTGGAACTTGTACTAATGGTGATCCTAACTCTTTCGAGAGGAGTTAGGAAATTTTCCAAAAATTCAGCTTTTCGGCGTGAAAAAGGGCCGACTTTGTCATATACGAGAGAGTATGGGAACAAACTATGAGCGATAATGAGGAATTCGATCTGCAGAAAGTCAGCAAAGGTCGTAACGAAGTTGTTGAAAAGAAATTAAAAGTGAAAATGTGCCGAAAGTTAAAAAAAGTAAGTGGTATAAACAGCTTTGGCGAAATCGAAAAATGGGTTGGAAAAAATAATGAATATTATTATGATAGAGCACCCTGCACCTTGTGATTACAGAAACTTGTTGAAATTGCGTTGAAACGCATTTTAGCGGGAGAAGAAAATAAAATCTGATAAAGTGTGATTTTTTTTCAGATGAAATATTGAGATTATTGTTGATTTACTAAAAACAACAGGACCAATTTACGAGCACCTTCTTTCAATTAAAAAAAGAATCATGCAAATTGACTACGGAATCTCGAAGTAATAGGTGTACATACGTTAAAAAAACAAAATAGATACGCCCCGTATTGAGAACCTCCTTCCTTGCGGTACGTGATAGATAATCGTTCAACCAATTTTAAGCAAATAGACAAGTGTGGGATCTTTAAAAAAAAATCGATTTAATTACCCTGCTAGGTGTATATGCCATATTAAATTTTATGTATTACTACTCGATTCTAAATCGAAATCTTTAATTCTTCCTGAAATAAGTTACTCATGAAATTTTGTATTTTCTCATTGCAGTCTTACTTAAAAACGTTTTTAATTGATGTACCGCATGGCAGCGCACCTAGTAAAACGTTCTAAATTACCCGGTGATTATCAGATATCACCTCAACTAACTGTGCCTATTAAAACAGAATTGATTTTTTTAAATCTTGAGGTAATTATCTTTTCAACCATAAACTAAACGAAACTCACACCAAATCTTAAACCGATTTTGTATTTCAGGAATTAATGAAAGCTGCACTTTTGAATCCGTTTAGGCGCCAGTTTTGTCGCGACTTATCGAAATGGATATCGATAGATCCAGCCATACTACAATTGATCATGCATCTCCCAAACTCATTGGCGGCAATCATGTATCATGTGATAGTTCTAGTGCAAATGATGATTTCGAATCAATACCGGACAATGCAAGTGAAAAGACCGGTCACGAATTCGATCAGAATGGTGGGGTGCCCTCAAGTCGTCTGAGTTGCCAGTCGCCGAGTGATATTGCCCTTTTAAATTTTAATTATGCTGTATCGATTCCAGTTTTAGAGAATGAGATGCCTGATGTGGGCGCAGCTTCCGATAAGCTAGACCACAATGAGAGCAATTCAGCAGATGGTCAACCTCAATTAAACTCAACTAATGATATGCCTCTGCTGATTGAATTCAATGAGCAAAATGAAGCTGGACATTCACATGGCATGGTTTACAATGACTACGTCAATCGGATGTATGCAGAGAAAAGTCGTCGGGAGAGCTTGGATCAGGATGTGGAAGCGAATCTCGAAGGCGTGGGATTGCTATTGAAGAATCCCACTCCGATAAAAAGTATTGTAAAGAGTCCTTCATCTGTTAGTTTTAACAATAGACCGCACCGTTATAACAAATTACAGCACAGATTAAGCTTGCAATGTCCTGCTCAAGAGTCTAACTCCAATCCAGTAGATCAAGAACGTCCCGTGCTGCATGTGCAGTTCATGTCTGGATCAAATGCCGAAATTTCGTCATTGAGCAGTGATAAAAAGCCGAGTAACTGCTACCCAGAATCAACTGAATCAACTGATTCCACCAGTTCGTCATCGTCAGAGGATTCCCTGGGTCAGTATGCAGAAGCACGACCTCCTGATGGTGGATGGGGATGGGTGGTGGTGTTTGCCTCATTTATGGTTAATATGATTGCGGATGGAATTACGTTCAGTTTTGGTGTTATATTTGTCGAATTCTTGAACTACTTTGGAGAAGGGAAAGCTAAAACTGCTTGGATTGGCTCACTGTTTATGGCAATACCACTCCTATCTGGACCTATTGCGTCGTTTCTAACAGATCGGTATGGCTGTCGAAAAGTAACGATCGTTGGGTCTATCCTTGCAAGCCTGGGATTCGTTTTGTCCGCATTCACTAACTCCATGGAAATGTTGTTCTTCACTTTCGGCATACTCGCTGGATTTGGCCTTAGTTTGTGTTACGTCGCGGCAGTAGTGATAGTTGCTTACTACTTTGAAAAAAAACGATCTTTCGCCACTGGCCTTTCAGTTTGCGGTAGTGGAATTGGTACTTTCATCTTTGCTCCATTAACTCAAAGTTTAATTGAGGAATATGGGTGGCGTGGCACTACTTTAATCTTGGCCGGGGTATTTTTGAATATGATGGTATGTGGCATGCTCATGAAGGATTTAGAGTGGACAACACATCGAGCTAAACTGAAAGCTAAAGAAAGAAAAAGTAAAATTGCCGTATCAGCTGAGTCATTTTCTGTAAGTAATAGTACAAACACCGGAGGTACTGCCAGCAATCTTCCTCAACAAACCGGTGATGGCTTAACTGCAGAACTTGACGGCCTTACAGCTAAGGATTTAAAAGACTGTCGAATTTTCAGCTCTCTTGTTACTTTACCAACTTTTGTCCGGAATGGTGAAAAGGTAAGTTAAATCGAATTCTTCATAATCTCTTTTTATAAAATTTGTTCAGGTTCCGCTGGAAGTTCTTGAGCTACTCTCCACCCATCAAAATGTGCATGCTCTATTGGTACAAAACTATCCAAATTTACTTCATTCGCGGAGCTTTAGTGAACCGTACTCCTCCCGCAGTGGAATGCCCCCACCAGAAGATATTATAAGTCCTTCTAAGGTTGAAGCTGAAGAGAAGACTCCACCTCCCAAAAAGAAATCTAATATTGAACAGTTTCGGAAAGATCAAGCGATGCTTGCATGGATCAGAAAAAATGCAGTTCATAGGCATCGAAACGTAGGCTGAACACTTAGACCACTTTTTATTTATTAAAACCTTTATATCTACAGAATCGTCAACAACCTTCGGCTGCTTATTTAAAAGATTTGCGTATACACAGGCATTCATTGACATATCGTGGAGCAATGTTGAATATAAATAGGTACCGGCTAAGAGCTTCTTCGTGTCCTGATATCTACCGAAATTCGATGACAACAATTGCCAAGGAGAAGAGTCATTGGTCCCAAGGTGTCCAAGAATTTAAGACGCTCTTTCTGGACATTATGGACTTTTCATATTTTGCTGATATTCGTTTTCTTCTTTTTGCTATTTCGAATTTCCTTTTGTACACATGGTATGATGTACCGTACGTTTACTTAACAGACAATGCAATTGAGATGGGTATTGCCGAAACGGATGCTTCACTGCTTATTGGAATTATAGGGATCGTTAATATGTTCGGCGAAGTAGGCATAAACACTAATACCATTTGGACGTACTCAGAAACATCTCAATATTTTTCAGATATTTCTAGGTTGGATTGGGGATGTTAAAGGAGTGAGTCCGAGCATCGTGTATGCTGTTTGTATGGCACTTTGTGGAGCTGTTACTGCTTTGGTACCTGTTTCAAATTCATATACGGTATAATTAAGCTTGTTTACATAAATTGTTTTGAAATTCTAATTAAGTTTTAATACTTTTAGTGGTTATGCGGCATTTCGGGTTTTTTCGGCCTCTTCATAGCAGCGAATTATGCTCTAACTAGTATTATTTTGGTCGAATTGATTACCCTTGAGAGATTCACAAATGCGTACGGACTGTTGTTATTGGTTCAAGGAGTAGCC